>CM028691.1:41939309-43285462 GCA_016771965.1 Brassica carinata
TTCTCGACGACATACCGACGATTTTAACCCTCGGTATGAGCCTGTTTTCTTGTAGTGTTGTGCTTTTTTCTGAAACATAAAAAGAAAAAAACATGAATGTAATAGTGAATCTCTATATTCATGAGTACTACATACTACCTTGAAGAATAACTGATAACACTTATAAATAAAAAAACGCTAGCAAAAGAATTTCATGTGGTTACCTTAATAGTTACACATAGATGAATGTCTGCATTCTCTTGAAGTTTGTTCATATATGACGTTACTTGACGATCATTCCTAATAAAAAATGGAGGAAGCTCTTTTGTACCAAAGTTTAATTTGGAAGGTGAGACATAGCTAAGATTTACACTGTTTTTGTTGTCATCGATCCCAAAATCTTCTAAAACAACCCCAATCAAATCATTGTAGCTGACATCTTCATGAATCATACTAAAAGAACATCCTCGATCAACATCGACAGAAATCCCAATGAATTCCATTTATTAGCTTCCATTCTCCACATACAGAACACACTTCAATCATTATAACCTGATTATAAGAAAAATAGGGATCACCATCAAAATGATTGCAGTCAAACTCAATTAGATGTACAACTAACCTCTTCAAGTATAAGAGACGTCTAAAGAAGATGATAGAAAAGATGGTGTTAAGAAGCCAACTCTGCAACTTTTATAAAGCTTTATAAATCTGTAGTTCTTTGATAGCACAAACCACTTCTTGTTCAGAGTCCCTCTTGCTTCTTCAAACAGCTCACCAACCTCTTTGATCTTCAAAATCTGAACGCAAACCAGCCACATATAATTTCATCTCGCTACTTCAAACACATCAATTAGATTTAGGGCTTTAAATAGATTAAATTAAAGTCGGAATTCAAACAAACTTACAAATATATCTATGATTTTGTCGATTACGTTCACCGGAGCTTGTAAGTGTTCACCGGAGCATCGTCGATCTCGTCGGATTTTGTCGGAGTAATTAGAGTCGTTGATTTCGTCCGATTATCACTTGGATTTGGTCGCCGGAACGTCTTTGATATTGTCGAAATTGGTCACCAGAGAGAAGACGTCGAGCTTTTTCAGAGGAGAGAAGGTCTTGATCGACGATGAGATTTGGAGAGGGAGAAGATAATATGTTGTGTATGTAAGGGTATAGTAGTCTTTCTACTCTTTAAAAATTAATGGTAAAGTTGGTTAGTGTATTTTTGAAAAGTGGTATCATAAAAGTGCTATTAGTGGCAATTTCTCATGTTTTTTTCTTTGAAAATAAAATGCATGTTTTAGTCTCTCAAAATTAAATTATAGACACTTTTAAACATTCGCTTTTTGGTATGACTACTTTTGGTTCAAATTGGTATATATACTTTTTACAATCAGTTTGTCCATGTATAGCATGGACCATAATATTAGTTAATTTATAAAACATATGTTCAATGTTTTATTTTCAGTATTTAATTTCAGAAGAAAATAATTATAATTAATATAATAAATTTTAATTAGAAACAAAGAAATTTTAATTATTATTGTAAATTTATTACTGCATATATTTTTCCCAATACAAAATATGAACATTTCTTACATTAATTGGAATTTATTTGTCTAAAAATGCAACAATTTATATTATGATTTTGGTTCATAGTTAAATTTTATGTTTTTATCAAAACACATTAAATATAAAATGACGTTATTATTAAGCTTAAAAATCAATTTGGAGTGCTCGTATATGTTCATCTCTATTTATATTGGTTATCTCCTGTAGGTGGCTGCTTGTATACACGTATTTATTGAAGTTGCCATTATAAAGTCTTGCTCAAAAACAAATGTGGTCTTCTTTACAATGGAGAATGAACAGATTGATGACTTTAGAAGCCAAATAAGTTACCCTGAATCGAGATATGCACTTGGCTCATTAATCATGTATTCACTTTATTTAAATTTTATTAAAATAAAATATCAGTGACATAACATCGAAATTATGAAATAAAGGTAATGGAAAAGTCCTTCGAAAAAATTTATTAAGGAAAAGTCCTTGGAAAAAACTTAAAAAAACTATAACTACTGTGAAAAGATTCTTCAGAGCTTTTCGTTGCAATCCTATATAAAGAACAATAACAAAAGAGAAGCTTACCAAACTAAACAGAGTTATAAATCGGAACTCATTAAACGAAATGTATTACCTTTTTCCTGAAAACATCAAATTCTGGAACATCATTGGAGTCAAACACAACTTTGGAAAATTCATTAATGTTAGACCCGTTCTTGAATCGATCTTATCATGATAAACAAAATAATTTTAGCAAAATATATAGATAATAACAGCTCCACCTCTTTTTCAAAAAGAAAATACCAAAAGTACATTACCTATTTCCCAATTAATTTGCCAAAGCTGTAAAACACAGAGTACAAAGTCTGCATCTGTCGAATTCCAAAAATCTTGGAAAACGTTAACAAGTGTTCCATAATCAACACACTTAATGAGAACGTTACTGTAAGCAATGAAAAGAAAAATATTTTAGCACATCTATCAAGCCTAAAAATTCCTAATTGATTGTCTCTC
This sequence comes from Brassica carinata, assembly GCA_016771965.1. Lineage (NCBI taxonomy): Eukaryota > Viridiplantae > Streptophyta > Magnoliopsida > Brassicales > Brassicaceae > Brassica > Brassica carinata. Next base: position 41,941,866 of record CM028691.1, read on the forward strand.
CAATTGGGATTGATTTATTTTAACGGCATAAATCAAGCTTAAAAACGAATAAATCACAAAAATGAAAAAAACGACTACATTTCACAAATAATAAATTTATATATCTATATTATTATAAAACATAAATTGCTCTCTCCTGGAGTATGCCAGCAAGGATGCCACGTCATAAATTCATGCATCATGCATCTGACACGTGTCCCTTTATTGAAACGCAGCGTGTCATGTTTTGGCTTTCATCCGGGGAATTAAACGCTCAGGTGCTCCTGCCCGAAAAAAATGATCTGAGATACTCCTGCCCGAAACTGACCGGATTTGAAATTTAATATATCTTTATTTAAATCAGAAAATTTATTAAAAGACCACGAAACCAAGAGAAAGTTAGATAATTACAACCCAACCAGGTAATTCAAGGACCATCCAGGCCCGATCCATGAAATTCGGATATCTTTCTCCATAACTTCCGAAACCTTTGTAAGAATTGGTGTAATTGTCAATATTGGTGAAACTGTACATCGTAATTAATCTTCAACAAACATACACACAAGTTATTCTAAATTGAACTAAATCGCACTTTTAGATTTGAAAAATTTTATTATGTTATTGTTTGGACACAATTGTTGTTATTGACATATTTATTGATTTTGAAATTTAATAATTATAACTATGTATAAGTAGGTGAAACTCTAGGATTTATATTGTCTAACTATACATTACATTATCAGAAAAATAGTAAAAGTAGACATTACATTATCCGAAACTTAGTAAAAGTAGATAAAACTACATGCCATAACTAGATAAACTAAGTAAAAGTAGATAAAACTACATGCCATAAAAGTAGACATTACATTATCCGAAACTTAGTAAAAGTAGATAAAACTACATGCCATAACTAGAGAAACTAAGTAAAAGTAGATAAAACTACATGACATAACTAGAGAAACTAATCTTCAATTGGCTGCGGCAGCGGTCATGTGAATTTCATGGCGAAGTCCCAAACTGCATATTGCCGTAAACAACGATCGCATATCCACTGTGTTCTTGATCCATCTAAGGAGCACGGGCAATCCTTTGAGCCGGACCAAGGCTTTATTCTTCGCAGTAGAGACGTAAACACCTCAGGTTTTTCATAACCCCAATGGGCTGAGCATATATTATTCCTGATCATGTAACACACCGCCAAAAATTCATGACTGAAGTTAGGATAGTTGTGAACCAACCCTCCATCATCTGCACTAAACGCTAAGTTGAGCATTCCATCTACATACTTGGCCAACAACAATCCTCTCAGCAGCAAGATGGATTTTCTCTTCCTTGATCAAGTAAATGGAGGTAGAAGTACTCATACATACCGCTGAAGTAGATGGCCTCTGGATTACCGGCTTGGTAGCACAGAAGTCGGAATTTTCTTACAGCATTAACCTCATAAATCCAATCATTGAAGTGAATGAGATCAGCAGATCGGTAGAAGTAGTCATCTCTGCCGATTTGATTAAACCCGGAGAAAGCAATTCTAGCACTACCGAAGTCCCGGATGTGACGTGTTGCTACCTTGGAGAGAATCTTATGGAGGATGGAAGGAGGGAGAGAAGCCAAGTTCGACATGGAGGAGTGTGGAGAGATATTCGAGATATAACGCTTAGTCGAAAGTAGAGATTCAAATTGTATGTAATTGTAGAAGTGGTAAACCCTATTTAATGACCTCACCCAAATTCAAGCAGAAGGTCCATTTAAAGGTGATTTGATGGACTCCTCGAGAAGACACGACTTTCTGTCACACTTTGAATATCAACAATGATCTATTGGAATTGAAACTTTGTAAAACTATAATTTATTAAGATATCTAACTATACATAATGTAGTTTAAACTAAGTGATTTCGATTGTCTAAATTTATAAAACTACAAAAACTTAAGAATTTAGATATATATTTTTAGGTATATTTTGCAAGAAATGATCAGTGTCCAAAACTGATTATACTTAGTGGATAAATTTAATGACGATGCTTGGCAGTATAGGAGATAAAAATGTATCTAAATTCTGAAGTGGCGTGTCCATTTAAGGTTGATTTGATTATATTATTACTTGGTTGACTCGAGACTCTCCAGAGATTAAATCATTTCTATCAAATCACTCATAAATAGGAGAAATAGAGGACCTATAAAATGGAAGTCGGGTAATAGATTCTAATAGTTCATTAAATTACAGGCTTTTCATTGATTATCTCCTACACTGGTAGTTGCTATCATTAAATATATGAACTCTAAATATATTCACTAACTATTATCCATTTTGGAAACTGACCATCTTTTGAAAAATAAAACGATATAATATCTAAATTTCGTTAAGTTTTGTATAGTTTCAAATTTTCATACAATCTAAATTGTTACGCTTTTGCTTAGTTTCATAAATTTAACCTGATAGACTCGTGGAAAGAACACTGAAAGAACACGACTTTTGATAGACTCGTCGAAGAACACGACTTCTCTTGTGAAAAGTCTCTTTTAATAATCATTACACTTCCGAGTATCATTTATACCACATCTCTTGCATTTAAGAGAATTCTGCATTTAAACACTCACCGCTACTCCATCTCTCTCTCATCTCTTCTCTCATCTCTGCAAATACTCCATCTCTTCTCTCATCTCTCAACAAAAAGATGGCAGAGTACGATAAGCTTTCCGAGGTTACTTATAACCCCAAGGTCAGGTCTTTACGCTTCAGAGTGAAACTACAGGATCTACCCTTTCTATTCGTGATGTTACCAACAGTGGGCCTTACTATAACTATATCCTCAAGAGATGAAGATGTAAGTGTTATATCATCATCTCTCTTGTAATAAACATGTAGCCGTGAGAAATAAAACTTGATCCATGCAACATGTAATAAACATGATCTTTGTACTTTATTTTTGTAGGGATACAAGATGGAGATGACCACTTATGGGTTTATGAAAATTTTAGAGGCCTTGAGAGGGAAGAGGGAAGATGGGTGGAAATCTTTGTGGTAGAAGTTGAACGGCCACCCCATGTTTCCAGCCAACTAGCTCCGTCAGACTAAATGCTATGCGCTGTACGCAAGTCCGCATCATCGAACCTCTGAACAATCGTCTTTTCTTTGACTTCAAAAGCATCCATGCAATCCCTCACATGCACTGGCGTGATCTCAGATATCACATAGGTACCGCTCAGAACTTTGTATAACTCTCAGAGTTGTAAGTGAAACTAAGTGAAACGAACTGATTTAGGAATGGTAATCTCAACAATGCATGACTTTGTTTCGAACTTTGTATAACTCTGTAGATGTAAGTAAAACTAAGTGAAACGAACTGATTTAGTTGAGTAACACTTATATGGTAGATACAATGGGAGTGGTCTTCAACACGGAAGCCCATCTCGATGCCCCTACTGGACCAAGGATGGAGTTTTACATAAGGGACAACATGTGAGTATAAAGTAACATATGATCCAAGCAAAATTTATATATATATATATATATTGTAATCGACGACTTTTTCTTTATTCAATAGTGACCATCGATAAAATGTGTGGTGACCGGCGATCAGGCCTATGCCTTCCGATGGTCTTGACCACATGAGTGTTGAGGGTCGAGACAGTGATTGTGGTCCTTAAGATGTGGAGAGTCCGGGAATCTATGAGTAAGTGTTGTTTCGTGTTCAGTTTTAAATGTGATAGTTGAGTAGAACTTTGAGTAACTTTTGCTAAAATCACTTATACAGATTATTTTGGTCCTCCGATATATGTCTTGAGACCGAAGGTGGATTTATGGACTTCAGGTTCAATCCGCTTGCCGAGGTTGAGGAATTCAGCAGTCTCTACTAAACAAATGACCCTTATGTTCAGAAATATGGGGTTAAAGGTCTCCTGTAAATGTTTAATATCGGTGAATCTTTGTTTAAATATCGGTACAACTATGTGTTAATGTTGGTGAAACTATCTCTATTGTCGGTGAAACTTTGTTTACATGTCGGTAAAACTATATGTTAATGTTGGTGAAACTTCTCTATTGTTCAATTTTCCAACTTTATAGTTTCACTTAATCAATTGTCCAACTTTGTAAACTTAAGACAAAGTTGAATTTCGTTGTCTAACCTCGCATAACTTAGAAAAAACATAACAATAACAGAAAAGTTTCACTTTTTCATTGGTCTGACATCGTAAAAATAATAGAAACTTTATCCAACTTCGCAGAACTAAGGAGAAACTTTTTCGAGAGATAAAAGAGTAAATACATAGTTACTTGTACATCATAATACCGGCTACAACTACATCTACGACACTGATGCCGACAATAACAGGGACACAACCTCCTGATATCTTAGGCATTAATGTCGGACCTTCGCTCCTTATTGTTGCCTTGAGCAATTGAACTTCTTCTTCTAGGATTCGAACTTGGTTGTGCAACTTTCGAATCTCATCGGTGAAAGCTTCATCGACCCATTTGAAGACGTGGTGGTCGTTCACCAGCTACAACATTAGATCGAATAATCCATTAGATCCCACAACATTATGTAAAAATAAAAAAACGTGAACCTTAAGAGATACCGATAATACCCTAAGTGAAGCCGCATAGAGACACCGATAAAACCGGCGGTGTGGATTTGGCCGGGATTTGGATATTACCTCGACGATTCTCTCCCCGCACGAACAATTTGTAGGTATTCCCACAGTTCTTGCTCGTCTCAGACGACTGGTAACGGTAATATCTCCAGTCGTGGACGATGAAGCGGCCGTTGTTGGGTTGGACATTATCAGACGGAAAGGAGGTTGAGAGGGAAAGGAGGCGATTATTCGATTGAGCAGAAGAGAGATGGAAGAGAGAGAAAATTGGAGATAGAAAAGGGGAAAATCTAATACGATTTAGCAAATTGGGAAGAGGGAAATTCAAAATTGAGAATTCGCAGAGCTGGGCGGGAAAATTATCACAGGGTTTTTTGTGGTCTAAGTTTCACCAAGTACTCAGTTTTACATAAAGTATCAAAGTTGTACTTTTTAATTATTTCCATTTATCTTGGTTATACTCTACTTTGATTAATGATTTTATGGTTATACTAATGCAATTATGTTTCCTATGTTCATTTCTAATACAATCATGTAAACATAAACTTGATTTCGTGCCATAGAGAGTTATCAAATCTAACAAGGTGTGTTAAAACTTGTATTCTGTTCTACTTTGAAATTCAGTAACTTGGTGTGTTAAAACTTGTATTCTGATGAGCATTTGAGTTTAGTTTATTTGACCTTATAATATGTCATTGCCAATGGCATGGAATTCTATTACTAATCCAAAACAAGTGATACATATCACTACATAAAGATGATACTCATTCGTAATCTCTTGGCAATTAGAAAAGTCTCATAGAGATAAACAAAAGTCACACAGCCAGCTTACCAACTGAATAAGGTAGCCAAACAAGTTTAAGATCAGATCAGTGACCGATCAAAACATACCATATCTAATATTACATAAATAATTTTATAATCAATTATACATTTTAACTCATACAAAATTTTAACAATAATCTACTATAAAAACTAAATTTAGTAAAACATAAGATAATCCACAAAAATATATAAAATTAAACAAAAAATTATGTAAATTTATCTACAAGTTTGTTTCTTTTCTACTAACAATGAAAAAAAGAAAGAACTTCATGGGTCTTTTATGATCATCCAACTACAGAAAATCACAAGAAATGATGTAATGCCACATCCAATTCTTAATATATATAATTAAAACAATTTGTAGGTATTCCCACAGTTCTTGCTCGTCTCAGACGACTGGTAACGGTAATATCTCCAGTCGTGGACGATGAAGCGGCCGTTGTTGGGTTGGACATTATCAGACGGAAAGGAGGTTGAGAGGGAAAGGAGGCGATTATTCGATTGAGCAGAAGAGAGATGGAAGAGAGAGAAAATTGGAGATAGAAAAGGGGAAAATCTAATACGATTTAGCAAATTGGGAAGAGGGAAATTCAAAATTGAGAATTCGCAGAGCTGGGCGGGAAAATTATCACAGGGTTTTTTGTGGTCTAAGTTTCACCAAGTACTCAGTTTTACATAAAGTATCAAAGTTGTACTTTTTAATTATTTCCATTTATCTTGGTTATACTCTACTTTGATTAATGATTTTATGGTTATACTAATGCAATTATGTTTCCTATGTTCATTTCTAATACAATCATGTAAACATAAACTTGATTTCGTACATAGAGAGTTATCAAATCTAACAAGGTCAGTTTTAGCGATAAAGCTATGATAACACATTGTATTTCTTATATGATTGCTACAGATGGAATTTTAATAATTCCGACTAAATCATAATTAACATATCAGTAATAATAAATTACAATCTTATTACCTCCATGACTTATAAAATTTAAAAGTTTAGAATTTACAATCATATTACTCAGTTTACCTATCGTAGTTATACCAAGAAGAAAACAAGTTTCACTTAGTCATACAACACACAAATATAAAAATTTCAACTCAACTCCACAACGATCCCATGCGATAAAAACGACCAAAACTGAAAGTGAAAGGCTTACAACATAATCCACATCAAAACTGAAACACGAAACAAAAGGGAATTTACAACTCTACTTTTCAAGCGGTGGGGATGTTCATCGTAAATCAGTGCCCACATTCTCTTCTTCCCCATATCCACTCTCACGCCACAAAAGTTCCTACTACAAGAGCTCTCTCCAACCCTCGACAGTTGCTCGGTTATTTAAACTATTTGCAATTCTTCGATGTCCTCCACATGCAAAATACTTCTCTTCGCTTCTATCCACCGATGTTAGATAAACATACACATCTTCATCATCCAAAATATATGATTGCCTCTTAGGTTCCACTACCAATGGAATGTAACCCAAATTGAGCCTCTTCAGAACGGATCTATTCTCATCTTCCTGCATATCCTCTCCTTCAACAACGAATAAGTGATCTCCTTCAACGATGATGTCTTAAAGGATATAGCATACAAACGAGCATCGGTTGGAATCCATTCATAATCATGTCCATCTTTCAATAATATCCATCATAATCAAAGTGTATGTTCGTCGAAAAGTACACATTGTCTGCAATAAAAAATTAACCCTTGGTTACACGCTTATACCATTAAAGTTATACTTGGTTATTCAGTTATACCGTTAACGCTTTACTTGGTTACACAGTTATACCATTAAAGTTATACTCGTTATACCATGTTACAGTACCAATGCATGAATCAATTAGTAATCAGTCAACGCCTAACGCCCAATCTTCTTTGATTGAATCATCCTACTCTTCATTCCCGACATTCAATCAGAGTATTCATTCAATCATTCCTTTCCGATCCTCGATTAGTTACCCAAATGAATAGAATTAAGAATTTTTCATTTACAACTACCAAAATTTCGAGTCCAGTCTCCAATTCAAAACCAAATTGTAACCAGCTTTGATTCCCGACATTCAATTATACAGTTGTTGATTATCGAATTCCCTAATAAACAGACCATTCAAAATTTCCGATCATCGACTAGTTCATACACAAATACGAAATCTGCTATCTAATCGGAATCCATGCGAATAATGAGTTCGTCTATGGTGGATTCTATACATCGGTCTTAACGACGATCTGAGATACATACCCTGTAAATGATTCAGCATCCAAGCGACGAGATCGCAATTCGATGATAGCGAGGAAGAATAAGGACGGAGGAGTGGAGAAGAAGACGAAAACGCCGATTGCGATGATTATCGATCGGAGGGAGGAGGAGGAGGAGTGAGAGAATTTGAGTTATGAATATATTATTCATTAAATCAGTCAGCGGTATTTTCGAAATCAACCACACTCCCCAAGAGTATCAGATCACAAGAAAGATGATCACCGGTATCATTGGATCACTTTTGCCTCATTAAGAGTACCTGAGCACTTTACTCTCGTCCGGGCTTCACTTCGGCTTCGTCTCACGCTTTGTCAACCGGCCCAGCGACTACCTAACTGAGCGCAAACCCTAATCCTTGGTGATGAACACATCTGTGTTCTTCGTTTCTCTTCGAACGGCCGTATGCTCTTCTCTTAATCGAGTCTGTTACAGATCCATTGCATTAAACACCTTCTTTAATCCAGTAACCACGATTCTACTTTCAATTCGAGTGTTGCTTCTGAAAGGCGTTCTATCTGTGAGTATAAATAGATATTTCTTTCTCCTCTCAAAATCATATTCTCGATCTCTTGGAACAGTGAAATAATTTTTTTAAGATGGCAGCCTCCTCTGTCCTCCTCATAGATTCTGGTTCGATGTGGTAGAGAACATCTAGATCCGATAATCTTCGATCTACACCAGCCATATTTTTGTTTCTTCCCAGAAAGATCGAACCGGTTAAAAGAGATGAACTAACAGTGAACCCGATGTTCCGGTGGCCGGAAGAAAGTTGTGTTGTCCGGATTCATGTACCGATCCGGTGACATTTCTGCGCCGAGCATAGTTACTCAGAACGCCATGATTGCAGGCTGCGGCTAGAGAAAACCCAGTTGTTTATGCGGCGAAGATGGATTTTCCTCTGAGAATGTCTACTCTTGTGTAATTCGTTTTTTTAAGATTTTCCAGCTGTTTTTGCTCTCTGTGTAGTGTTTTAGCAGAAGATAAATTTTTAAAAGGTGGATTCAGTTCCATGCGTGGTAGTTGTATTCTTATTGTGTTGTTAATTAGTTTGTTTTATATGTTGGATTTTGGATATTTAAGGTTCACACTATGCTGCTACCTGCTAATCTTGTTTGTCAATATGGAGATTTAGTGTGTTAGATGACTGGATTGTGTGGTACGTTTATGAAAGCTTTCTATTTTATGATCTCTAAGCTTGAATTGGTTTTTTTGAGCTGTAGTCATGATGAATCTGAGATGGAGTTTTGATGTTCTTTCTGGTCTTTTAATTGTTGTATCTGGTGATGTTATGATACAGAAAGCCAAGAGGTCTGGGATCTGCATGTTTTCAAAAAGTACATAGGAAAAACAGAGGTTGTCAGACAAGAGCTACAAGAAGGCTCACCTAGGAAATATAAGCCTTTGGCCGGAGTTTCTCACGCCAAAGGAATAGTCCTTGAGCTCATGTAAGACATAGAATATGCTTCTTTATCTGTTTTTTTTTTTTGGTGTGGACATTGTTGATGATAAGTGATTCTCTGTCTGTTTGATTATGCAGAGGAATGGAGGCTAAGCAACCAAACTTTGGTATATGTAAGTGTGCTAGAATACAACTTGTCAAGAATGGAAAGAAGGTTGCTGCTTTTGTCCCCAACGATGGTTGTTTGAACCTCCTTAAGCCAAATGTAAGTTGAATGAATAAAGTCTTTTGTACCATTTATGATTAGTTTTGTCAAAGGTTGAATTCATGTTTTGTGTTATGTTGTTTGCAGGACGAGGTTTTAGTCTCTGGATTTGGGCGTAAGGGTCATGCTTTGGGAGATATTCCAGGAGTAAGGTACAAGGTCGTCAAGGTTTCTGGTGTTTAACTCTCTGCTCTCTACAAGGACAAGAAGGAGAAGTCAAGGTCTTAAAACAAAACCTTCAAAGCTTTTGAATTTTATTTTTGATGGCATACACACTTTTCCGTATTTTAATTAAATAAAAGAACTCTTGTGTTCTGTTCTACTTTGAAATTCAGTAACTTGGTGTGTTAAAACTTGTATTCTGATGAGCATTTGAGTTTAGTTTATTTGACCTTATAATATGTCATTGCCAATGGCATGGAATTCTATTACTAATCCAAAACAAGTGATACATATCACTACATAAAGATGATACTCATTCGTAATCTCTTGGCAATTAGAAAAGTCTCATAGAGATAAACAAAAGTCACACAGCCAGCTTACCAACTGAATAAGGTAGCCAAACAAGTTTAAGATCAGATCAGTGACCGATCAAAACATACCATATCTAATATTACATAAATAATTTTATAATCAATTATACATTTTAACTCATACAAAATTTTAACAATAATCTACTATAAAAACTAAATTTAGTAAAACATAAGATAATCCACAAAAATATATAAAATTAAACAAAAAATTATGTAAATTTATCTACAAGTTTGTTTCTTTTCTACTAACAATGAAAAAAAGAAAGAACTTCATGGGTCTTTTATGATCATCCAACTACAGAAAATCACAAGAAATGATGTAATGCCACATCCAATTCTTAATATATATAATTAAAACATAGATTACTTACCTAAAGAAAATTATCTTGAATTTTTTAACAAGAAAAAAGAAAATTATATTTTAAAATATAACCAGTAATATTTATTTTAGAAAGTTATAACTAATTTTCCAGATAACATGATTTATTTAGTCTTCATATACAACAAAAATTACAAAATTTAAGTATTATGTATATTTTTAAATAATAACAATTTATATTAAATATTTATTCTAATTACTTAAATTATTTGTTAATTTTTATCCCGCCCGTAGGGCGGACCGGTTCTAGTACTTATATAAATGATCAGAGAGTTGGCTTGGAGTGTTTTAGAGAATAATTGTGTAATTCTTTGTTTAGAACAACGTAGCTCCATTAAGCCCTTTTATTAAAAGAGAAAAAACAATGTGCCTCAAGCCTCCCATTACGAGAGCCTTTATAAATGTAGCCTATTTTTTTCCCCTGAAAGATACTCATATATAGGTCTGGGAATTTGACTATTAGCCGCGGGTCCCGCCCCGTTTGACCCGCCGTGGAGCGGGTGCGGATCGAACAATTAAAGAAAATCGATTCGCGGATGCAGGTGCGGGTTATGGGTATTTTATGCAGGGCGGGTGCGGGTTGGGGATTTTGAATCGCGGGTGCGGGTTGGGGGATTTTGAATCGCGGGTACCCGCCAACCCGCAAAACTTCCTTTTTAAAACTTTTTTTAAAAAATGTTTTTTTTGTAAAAAAAGTATATATTTTAAATAAAAAAATTCGAGAAATTTTTAAAATATTAAAATTTTAATTATAAATATATTATTTATATAAATTTTTTTTATAAAAAATAAATTAAATAGTTATTTTTTATAAAAAAATATAACCCGCGGGTTACCCGCAAATTAAACAGTGCGGGTATAAATATATCTGTTTGCGGGTTTTGCGGGTTGGAGTTTTTGACAAAAAAAAACTTGAAACCCGCGGGTTGCGGATCATGCCGGGTGGGTTTGACCCGCAACCCAGCCCGTCATATATACCCAAAGCTGTTCGAACTTATACAACAGGGACTATCATGGATGAAAAGACAACGAAGCCAAGAAGGGTAGCCAGCAGCTACATACACTACATGAAATCTATTATTTAGCAAAGGATTTGGCCAGAAAAATATTCACGTGAAAGTCTCTGATAATTCCTTCTAAACCCTTCTTGGAACAATCCACAAAATAAATGAATCACTAGAAGGTTCAATCTTAAGACTCAGTAGATTAGCCATCACTATCGGCATGATACTTACTGAAAAACCTGTATAACACTATGTATTCGGATAGCTATGACATGCAACAATACATGAAACTACAAACTTTCCAGGGTCACTTTTCTTCTTTGGTGTAGCCATAATCTTACCTCTAAGCTGATGGAACATGCGAATGATGTCCTCTTTTGTCTCTCTGCTCTCTCTCTGAAAAACATCCGGAGCCCTTAGGTGTAGTAAGCCTCATCGAATGGTTCATCTTCAGGGATTCTTAGTACCCGCTTTGTAAAATAATATATCTCCTTATCAGTAGCCTCTCTCCTTAGATGTTTAGGAACCTTGATCTTCTTCCTCTTCCCAAAAGGAATATGTCCCTCAGTAGCCGTTGATAGACAATAGGCTTTGGTACATCATGTTTTGGAGGACATTGACCAAAATACGAAGCTAAATTAATAATAGAAAAGCAGTAAACAAAGTAATAAGATAAAACGGTAGTAAGACATCAAAAAGAAAGCGTTAGATCTAGGGATCTATCAATTCAAGAGATTCAAAACAAAAATTAATGATGCTAACGGGTTTTATAGGTTTGATTCTAAAACACAAATATTTTAGTAAGTTATCCAGCTCTCACATGCAATGTTCAGATGTCTAAATCCTATGCTCCAGCTCTCGCATGCGAACTAGGAAGAGTGTCGATCGATACTACATAGTGTCGGTCGATACTTCGTTAGTCATCATATTATATGGGAAAAGCTCAAGTATGTAAGTCTTAAGTGAAGAGAAGCTTTAGTTATTTAGCTTAAGTGTCGTATAGATTCGTTAAGAGTCAGAAGGTTACACTAAGTAGTACAGGTGGCTCAATCTCACGGGTCAAGAGTGTGGAGAAAATACACAAGTAAATGACTATAAGATAAAGTCATCCTGACTTTATTATTTCGAGCTAAAAAAGTTGTTTTCTGCTTAAGTTGAGAGACTGAGATTAGACACAATAGGGTTTTTGTACTCGGAACTCGCATGTAAGCAAGATAGTATTTTGCTGGTTTGATCCCAGCTCTGGTGAGCTATAGCGGCTTCTCCTAGTTTGGAGAAGTGCGGTAAACAGCGGGTCAACTAACCTTTATGTTCGTGTTCTCGTTCTTTAGTTCATGCATGTTTAATCGGAGGTGTAAAGAGTAAAAGATAGTCGAAGTTGAGCAGGGTCAAGAAAATTTATTAAGGCGGAATAAAAATAAATTAGTGACACTTGACAGATTATAATACATAAACTTGGATCGGAGTACCCTAATCTGGTCATCGATCGCACTTGGTTGAACGTGCAAACGCGTTTTAGAGGAAAACCCGGGACACGGAAATTCCGTTCATACACGCGAATAGACTTTAGAACGTGCATGGACCAACCAACCAATCGTTATCCATAACATATCTCACAGATCACAAGTTACAAAAAGAAAAATATATATCACCGATCACACTAGTACTTATAATGGCGGATCACATTATATTTGATATGTTATCACCATGGGAGCATAATTATCTCAAGAGTATGCCCTCCAATAACATTCGTTGTACATGATTTCTTACGTGTGACATAGTACGTAGCAAATTAATTTAATTAAAATTTATTGGGAAATTTTTCAAGAATTTGTTTATTAATTACTTAAATACAAAAGAGGTGGTAAAAGCAGGGTTGGATCGGATCACAGTTCAGTTAAACCCTAGCATTAATTAGTTTCCAAATTTTTTGAAAATTTTATATGTAAACGTAGACCTGAAAATTATGAATAAGTATTTTTCAATAAAGATTTAATAGATGTTTATGACTCTCAGAATTTTATATCTGGCTATAGGTAAAAGTAACATCCACATAATTTGAACACACAATAAAAACACTAGAGAGAATAATTAACATCATCCTCTCTCAAAGTACCATAGTAGGGTACATCATCACCTTTCTTGTTTGACAAGGAACTAGGAAAACCCCTAATCTAGAAATCATTTGTAGTAAGTGGTTCACCACCATGGGAGCATAATGTCAAGAACAATAAATTGCGTTGTACATCATTTGGACGTGTGATATAATGCGTAACCCGCGCCCATTAATTTAAATCATTACTCGGATAATAAGTATTTGATTTATTATTGATTCGATAGACAAAAAAGGTCGTAAAAGTAACAACATAGCCACATATGATTTAAAAAACCCTAAAAACTCGCTAGAGAAAATACAGAACATGCAACAACCTCTATTAAAATACCTTAAGTAAGTTGTTTACAAAAAAAAAAAAAATACTTTAAGTAGGGTACAATATCACATTTCTTTTTTCACAAATTTTTTTATAGAAATCATTTGACGGAAGTAGTTCATACCTCTAACTACTGATAAAGATAGTGTCATTAACAATAGCTGAATGGCTGCACAAATAAATGGACCAACCCAATATTCGCAATGCTTCATCCAAGTCCAGCTCACAGCCGGACCAAACGAGCCGCCGGGTTCATCCACCCACACCATCAGCGAGAGTATAAGCTCCAACGATTAGCCCAAATCTTTATTGAAACGTTTGCTCCTACAGAAACTGCCACGAACAATGCAAACACATGAGACAAAGATGCAGCCACTAGATCTGAAGGTGTTGTCGGTCCATCTTGAGTTAGCTTTCCATTTCCATAAGCCATATACCAAAGCCTTGACCAGCGAAAACGTATAACCATCGTGAAAAACTTTGCGAAAGTCGCTCTGGTCACATCGCGACAGGCGACAGCTACCTTCTCATGGCGTTCCAAACGTAATTCTGTTGATGGCGTCACAAAAATAAATTATTTTTCAAAGTTTATATAGTTAAAGCGAGAGTGCCACGTGTATGCTGGAGACTCGTTCAGACACTGAGATTAGTGCTTTACGGCGGGCCCATTATTAGAGAGATCGAACGGTGAATAACTAATCTAGATTAGTTAATAACTTTAATTACAATTTATTTAGAATTTAACCCGTTTTCTCCTTTTCTATAAATAACGTCATTGCTCGCAGTTGAAGATCACGCGCTTTACTGTTCTTTCTTCTTACTTTCCGCAAGATTATTCTGTTCTTGAAACAATTCCAAGGTACGACTTTTTTTTTTGCTTCTTAGATCTCAAACTTTCTTGATTCTTTTCGATCTTTAATGCTTTAGGTTGAAGAAGGTTGATGGATAGCGATATGTGATTGGGTTTTGTTGATTAATCGTAGTAGAATCTTGACTTTGACGTTAAATCTTTGAGTCATATAAGATCATCACTAGTTAAGGATCATGACTTAATTTACACGTAAACTCAAAGAACTCGAGTCACAGAATCTAAACAGAATTGATTTGTGTTCTTGAATTGCTATGTTATTAGATGAGTGAAGAGGTCAAAGAGAATCAGTCGGGGAAGCTTCAGAAGCCAACTCCACGTTTAAACGAGAGGATTCTCTCATCTTTATCTAAGAGATCGGTTGCTGCTCATCCGTGGCATGATCTTGAAATCGGTAATAATTCACTAATTACTTGATTAAGAAAAATATATAAACATATTGTGTTTTGAGCCTGTGTGTCTTTTTAACTATAATTATTTTTGGGAAAATGAAAATTGTCTGCAGGACCTGGAGCTCCAGTGATTTTCAATGTGGTAAGTCTTATGCGTGATGATGTGATAATCCGTTGATGGAAACTGGTAAGATCACAAAAGATAATCTGAAATGAATCATTAAGGTTTTTGAATGACATCAGGTTGTTGAGATCTCAAAGGGTAGCAAGGTCAAATATGAACTTGACAAAAAGACAGGACTAATCAAGGTAAAAAAAGATAAAACCTGGAATTAAAAAGAGATAGTGATCTAGTTTTTTCAAGGAAATGAAAACTCTTAACAATTTGATTTGTCCTCGCAGGTTGATCGGATCCTTTATTCATCGGTTGTGTATCCTCATAACTACGGTTTTATTCCCCGCACATTATGCGAAGACAATGACCCGTTGGATGTGCTAGTCATCATGCAGGTTTTAAGTCTTATCTTCACCATAAACGCACACAAAAATAAATAAACCATATGGATCAATATATTCTTAATGAGATTGATTGATTCTGTGCATGCAGGAGCCTGTGCTTCCAGGTTGTTTTCTGCGTGCCCGAGCTATTGGATTAATGCCCATGATTGATCAGGTAACATCCATATGTCTGTTTTATAAAATTTTAGGGTCCTTTTGGTTATAAGTTGTGTTGGCAATCTGAGTAACTCTTGAGTATTTTTTTGTCTTGTAAAAAAAGGGAGAAAAAGATGACAAGATCATTGCGGTATGTGTTGATGATCCTGAGTATAAGCATTACACTGACATTAAAGAACTTCCTCCTCATCGTCTCACTGAAATCCGGCGATTCTTTGAAGATTGTATCCTTAATATTTCAATATATTCTATCTTTAATTTCTTCTCGTTACAAAATAAACCATTGCTTTTTTGCTATATCTTTAACCGAAAATCTTACAGACAAGAAAAATGAGAACAAGGAAGTGGCTGTAAATGATTTTCTACCGAATGGTCCTGCTGTTGAAGCCATTCAGTACTCAATGTAACGTTTTTTTATTGTTTCCTTCAATATTTTCTTATTTTATATATCCTTTTTCAAAGTGATATATGTTTTGACAAATTTCGTTCTTGAAATCATCTAGGGACCTTTACGCTGAGTACATTCTTCACACCCTGAGAAGATAAGAGAAGGGTCATTCCTGCCAAAAAAAAAACAAGAGTTTGTCTGATATTTGAATTTTGAATAAAGCACGTGTTCATGAAACTGTTCTGATATTTTGTCTTCAAATCTTCTCTGTTGTTGTTTTCTTCTGGGGATCTTTTGTCTGAAGACTAATCCCAATTGAGTTTCTTTAATTCCTATTTGTATTGAATCTTCTTTTATCATTTTAAAGTTTCGATTTCGTTCCAACGAAACCAGATCTTTTTTTATTTATAAAAATGAATGTGTCGCTTTAGTATAGTCCCGTTCCAGTTCGTCTCTTCTTAAATCAAATCCCAAATGGATTTGTAGAATCAGAAGAAATTGTTAGGTATGGTAGGAAACTTTAGTTTCAGATATTGTCAGGTATTGTTTGGAGTGGTCTTCATCGGGAGTAATGGCCGGACCAGGACATTGCCTCTAACATCCCGGAATCTGGCCCAAAATTTTTAATGAGAAAGTGGATTTCTCTACGGTCCGATAGGAAAAAACTCTAGATTTCCCCTCCCTTCCCCTATAAAAAGAGTTGCAGTCCTCTTGTTTGTCTCATTCACAAACTGAAGCGAGCTGTGGTGGTGGTGGTGTAGCCGATTGGTGGTGGAGATCAGATCTTACAGCTCTCTTGTTCTCTTGTTCCAGATCTGTTCAGATCTCGTTTCTCTTGCCTTTTGTTTCCAGATCTAGGCTAAGGTAAGGTGATAACGTGGTGATAAAGGATGTGATATGGAGTGCCTTTGGTATTCTGAATATATGCTTGAATGGGTGTAAACTGAGTCTTGTGCGTGATACCGATAACGGATGGCGTCTAGTGATTGAGTAATAGTCTTAGTGAACGAGAATGAGAACGAGAATGAGAATGAGAATGAGAATGAGAATGAGAATGAGAATGAGAATGAGAATGAGAACGAGAACGTGTCAATGAACTTGTTTGATGTCCAGCTTGGACCACCGAGAACGAGTGGGCGTATAGACTAGGATGTGTGATCTTGCGGGATAGTAGCCTAACACGAGGTACCCGCAGGAGCCTGCGGGACATTAGCCTATAACACGAGGTACCCGTAGGAGCCTACAGGACAGTAGCCTAACATGAGGTACCCGTGGGCGAGATGTCAAAGACCGTGAAAGGACGGTGACCGCATGAGGCAGGATATAAGTGTATGTAGGAGATAGGCGCCTTAAGATTGAGTCATGCCGGCTCGTGACATAAATATGGCTATTATGACTGGGTGGCGGACATAGCCAATGGGCCAACGAGCTGCAACTCGAATAGCTATTTAGGAAGCTGGAGGGGGACGGTACTCCGGGGGAGCACCCTTCTAGGTTAGGCCGGAACGTGTAGGGACATCCGTAAATGGCTATAGGTTCATACGTCTAGGTTGTTTGGAGTCGAGTCGGTCCTGTATGTGAGTCGGTCAAGTCTAATGTGTTCATGTGTAGCATTGACTGAGTCATTGCGTTGATTGATCGCTAGGATGATAGATGTGCATATAAATGTGAATGATCGGAAATGATAATGAAATGATAGAGTTGCATTGATTATTTGTAGTGGCTAGTCAGTCCTGGTTCCCGCATAGAGTGTCATGCGGACAGGCTGGTCTAGAGTCATTTCACTGAGTAATCCATTTGCTCATTTCTACCCTTTTAATTTTTCTGTGCGCAGGACTGTAAGTAGAAGTATATAGATACGGGTGGGATGGTATTTCACAGAAGGTGATGCGTCCGTCGACTCTTGGGACCAGTAACGGAACACGTGGAGTTGTCTAAATGAGTAGACACGTGTCCATAACTCCCTTTTGGTAATCCCGGTCGGACGCCGGAAAATCAGGATGTTATATTGCCAACCCTGCTTTACCTGTTCGGCTGTTCCCTTTCGGAGTCGCCTTCGGAACGGTCAGCGGTGTCTCGGATCGTTCTCCGGCTGTAAGCTCTACTGATCATTGCGCTTGGTGCAGTTACCTGGTATCAAAGTGTCTGTTCTGGTCTACCGAAACTCGACTTGCTGATACTGAAATCATAGTAATAGCCAAGCTTTAATCATATCATAGGGATTTAGATTAAACCTTTTGTGTTTGGTAGGATCTTTTTTTACCTTTTTGGGGGCTCTTAGACTAAATTTGCTTTTGTATCACATTGTGTCATTACTTTGTTAATGAAAATTCACATTCTTATATAAAAAAAAACTTTAGTGTAGCAAATAGTCAGATCTGCCGCCCACCCGAACTGGCCCAGTACATATAACAATTAGTACCTATCTTTCCTCTGAGTAACTCCGGCGTGCGTTGTCAACATTTATCATCTACACCTTATTATTTCCTTTTATTTATCTAAAAGCGCAAATACAACTAGACAAGCTTAAAATCTCATTAGAAAAGACATTGAAACACCCGACTCATCCATTGTCATAACTTAAATAATAGCTATGATACGTAGACCGTAGTGAACGTTTTTTTTTTCTGAAAGCTTAAAAGGTAGTGAACATTTAGCCTATATTTCCCATCTCAAAGATAAGGTATAGCAAATTGATTTATCATTGTTTTAAGATTATTTAATATTTCATACTCCATCTGTTTCATGCTTTCATTGACACTTTTTCTTGTTAGATAAATAATATCACTTTAGAATTTATGCAATCTATACATATTTTAACTTTCGTATTAATTGAAGTACTTTGATTTTATAACTATATTTATTTACTAGGGTTGGCCCGTCCTACGGGCGGGTTAGTATTTGAAAGAACTACATAAATATATCATCAGTTCTAATAAATATTTCAAAATGTTTAGTTTACTTTAATTTTAGTTGATCTTATTTTTCACTATATATTTTTCATCTTATTATAGCATATTTATAATTTTAATATTGAAAGAAATGAAATTCAATTTTGTTTTTATATGTTTTTTCTTTAATTCAATGAAACTATTTTCCAATAAGTGAATAG
This sequence comes from Brassica carinata, assembly GCA_016771965.1. Taxonomy (NCBI): domain Eukaryota; kingdom Viridiplantae; phylum Streptophyta; class Magnoliopsida; order Brassicales; family Brassicaceae; genus Brassica; species Brassica carinata. Next base: position 41,960,981 of record CM028691.1, read on the forward strand.
TATACATACTGCAGTTCAAATACTAAAAATTATAATTATATGTTACTAATATTTTTTATTGTATACTTTTTAGCTGTAAATATATGACCACCTTTGCTTCTACTTTTTAGTTTTGGAAGTTTGTTTATGTATATTTCGCCTATAACGACTTTTATATTTTCAATATGTATTTTAATAAATATTTGATAAGCTTTTGTTTTAAAATATATGCAATTAGTATGGTAAACATGTATTGATATTGCATAAATTTAGTAAAGCATAGCATTTTTATCTACAATATGTGTGTTCATATTTTTGGGAATTTGCTTTTTAAGTAAGTACTTCCAAATTAAAAAAAAAAAAATCCAAAAGATAGTATTTTGTTCTCAAATCTGAGTGGTCGAGTTTTGGTCGACATGTAGCATTCAGAAATAAGAAAATCCTTTTTTCGATCATATATACTTGTTTATGAGCTTGATATGGGCTGAAAAAGAATACAAAGTGGGGGCCTATATTTAGCATTCTCTACCTTAGACCTAATCTCATATTCTTCTTCTTGTCTTCGAAGACAAACGACGACTGCTTTTTCTCCTCTATCAAGAAGCCATTTATAAATCAACGATGATGGAGTGAGTTGGTGACTTTTTCCACTAGTTCTTAAAACTCCCATGGCTCGTACGCAGCTTCAAGTCTTCAGTTTCTCTCAGCTCCAGTTTTTTCATAGAGTAGCGATTTCAGCTTCTCAAAGTTTCTTTTGATTCTCAGTGAAATCCGTCCAACGACCAGCTTACTCTGATTGTTTCTTTCCCAAAAATATCATGTTCAGGACTGTAACGAACGGTGATTCTTGTATTGAATGGACTCGACACCATGTCAGATCTTCACTGGAGTTCTGCAGTTTCTGGTAAGACCATTCTCAAACCTTCTAAAGCTTCCTTGTTTTTGTTATATTAAGGTATCGTTGATTTGTGCTTCCAATAAATAATTCGGTGTTGTGTGATTTAATTTTTTTTTGGAGATTTCGTCGTATCTACTGTTAGGTGAAGGTTGTTGGGTTCTTTGTAGCTACTGTTTGTTACTTTGGTTACATTATCCTCTCTTTAGATTTCAGAATCTCGCCGGAGTTGCATGTAATTTAGAAACATACATGCGTGCCCTGGAGTTTGGAATTCTGATCAAGAGAGAGACCGGCAGGAGATGGAGAAGATTACAACACCGTTGTTGCAAAGAAACAGATCCAATCTCTCCAGATCCTCTCTTCAAGAGATTCCATTACATCTAATGTATTTTCACTATGTGCGTCTTCTTATTCTTCGTTGTGCTACATGGCTACAAAGACGAAGACCCAACTCAAAATAAAATATATATGTATAGGAAATAAGAAACCCATAAAATAATACCCAATATAAACCCAATTCGAGAAGCTTTTTAAATATGACACGTGTCACTCATTCCTTCTTCTAATTTGTGACCTGAATCTGATGTGGCATCACCAGGAGTGAGCAAACTCAACTTTATATAAATAGATTTCAAAGACTATTGATTAAATAAATGTAATTATTAAAGATAAAATGAATTTAATCAAGTTTATTAATTTTGTGAAAATATCTTTTATTAAACGAATGTATTTAATATATATCTGAGATTTCATAATTTGTCCTTTTGCACTAATGATATTTTTCACTGTTTATATTATTCTCAAGAAAAACCTTATCATTAAATGTTTCATGCGTTTTAAAAAAAATCCATGTTGGTTTAACAATATCCGTTTTGATTGGATTGATTTCAGTTTGGATTAGAACTAACGTATATTTAGGGTTGGGACGGATCCGGATATCCGGGATATTCGGGGTACCCGGATCCGTGATTTTAATATCGGATCCGGATCCGTGCCTTCCGGATATCCGGGTTCCGGATACCCGTCTAGATATCATGATATCCGCGAGTATCCGGATTCAGATCCGGATCCGTCAAAATAATTAAAAAATAATAAAAATATTTTTTTAAATACAAAAAAATCTATAAATATTAGATAAATTAAATATTTTTCCAAAATTTATAAATGTATTTATGCATATAATATTATTAAAATTAAAATGTAATATTATAAGACTAATTTTATGTATAAATATTAATAAATCAACAATAATTATTAATAAAAATTTAAATTTATATATATTAAAAAAAACGGATCCGGATCTGGATATCCGGACCTAAAATTCCAGATATCCGGATCCAGATCCGGATTCGACGGATCCGGCATTTTACTATCCCGGATATCTTATTTTCGGAGTGGATCCGGATCGGATCTCGGATCGGATCCGGATCTTGGATAATAATTCCAGCCCTACGTATATTAATCAGAAAAATGGTCATAAAAAGCCTCAACTTTCAAATTTCAGTTATTTAAATCATTAAATTTTGCATGGACAACTTAAACACCAAGTTATGTTTCACTTTCAATTTAAATTTCAAACTTTTGTTGACTAAGCCAAGTTAAGCATGCAGTTAAGTAAACTATTTTATTTTAACTTATACAGTGGTTAACTGTATACATTGATCAAATAAAATTTACATAAGTAATGAAGTATACATTAAATTATACAATATATACATTGATTGTTTCTTAGTTTTTTGTTTGTTTTCTTTGTCTCTATTTTATCAAGACTTTAGACTTATTATAGCTCGTATTCGTCGTCAATACATAACATCAAAAGACTTCCAGGAAATCTTCTCACACAAAAGACTTACATAACCACATAAGACTTCATGGGATTATATTCGTAAAAGTGCATACAGTTTTTTTTTTGCTTGGTCATAAGGGACTGGTTGTAATTTCATTAGTTTTTGAGTTATTTTTTACGTTTGACTAAATTTAGAGTATACATTTACAGTTAAAATCAAATTTATGTCATATTTGGTAATTTCCTCTTTTTTCATTCATAAAATTCTGGAATACTCTACATAGGACTCTCTAACAGTTAAAAATGACATAAGGAAAATAAATCGAAATAAAGACTTGGAAGCAAATCAATTGATGGTTCCTTAGAATATAGTCGTTATCTAGATTTATGCTCTCTTCAAATAGGAAACTTGTGAATGATTTTTATCAGGAAAACTTCTGGATGTATCAACGCTTTAGTGGCCTTCCTGATATGCTTCTTAGTCTCCTTGATGAGGAATATGGCCGTTGCTCCTTGCCTTTGATTTGTTGGAGACTTTCCTTGAAGATAAATAGTGTGAATGCATCCAAATTGGGAAAGTTGTTGGTAAAGAGAATCCACATGATCCTCTGGGTGCTGGTGCAGCTAAGGATGTCTTGGTTGCTTTCTGGTTGGTCTAGATATCTCATGGCTTCTATAGAAATTTTTGGTTTGAACTAAGTGGAACAGTTTGAAGATGTTGGTTTTGCCGATTTTGGGAAATTGATTGCATCTTGGTATTTCAATGACCAATTGTTCTGATTTTGGACTTTCTGGAAATCTACGAAATTCATCTTAAAATACATTGTTGTTTTTGATGAAGATCCTCGCAGATGAATGCGTTCAAAAACCTATAGTTTGTTAAATCTATAACTTGTTGGTCTATGATGTTTATTTTGTGATTCTAATTTTCAGTGATGCATTGTTGAATTGGTTTCTGTAAAAATTGGTTTCATGCCAAAAAGTTTTCTTGTTGTCGAGATATGCTCTTTGGACTGAACCTTTGTTACTGGTATTTTCTAGATGGCTGGTATGAGCGGTTTGGTGAAATTTTAGTCAAACCACTGCTTTCAGGCTGTAACAGAAAAGAAAACAAGCTTTTTAGGGTTTTGTTTGAGTGATAGCAGAGGATAAAAATATGGAGAGAAAGCTCGTCTCTATCGCACACACTTCAAATTATTTTTTAGTGTTTCAGTTATTTTCTTGATTCAAGCAAAATGACACGAGTTACTTTCTTATCACATACCGAAATCTATTTTCCGCTATTGTCTGTATCTTAATAAATAATATCAAGACTAGATAAATAAATGTACAGAGACAACATAATTATAGCATTTTTCTTTTCTTTTTTTTTTATTATAGCATTCTCGTAGTACACGTACTACGAAAGTTCAATAAAGCATTGCTTCCTAAGGGGGACCTAAATAATTCTTAACATCTTTCGATGACTATAAAAAGGTGGAAAATAATTAATGAAGAAATTCTCCCATGGACCAAAAATATACCTTCAAGATGAGCAAAGTGTAAATAAAATATATAAGAAAATGTGTGAAGGATAGGAAAAGCGTGGTGATGCAAAATGTGTGAGGCTCTTTTGCGACAAAATCTACAATGGGACGCAGTGGTCCACTGGTCCTCACCCTAAGCGTTTATTGATAAATTTTGTCATGGTAATACCGTAACAATACGGAAACGTGCTACGCTACATTAGATATGAGGTGTTAGAAATAAGACTAATTAGTTTTAGGACAATTAATTTCTTGAAAGGTTTATGCTAAAAATATAAAATAATATCAGCATATTGCTGTTTATCATAACTTATAGCCTTTTTTAAAACTTATAGTCTTTTAGTTATGTATTTAACAATAATCTTAATTTTTTATTCTTTTTATTAAACCGGAGATATCTCAAATCTATGGAATAGTTTAAGTTAATTTTTAAATGGAGGTGCAGTCTAATATACCATCTCTTCCGATATCAAATAGATTGTAAGTAATAGATCTTTCTGTAGGTATTCAAATAGGTTATAAGTAATAGATTCAGATTAGTTAGTAACCAGTAATTCGTCTACCACTAGACCACTATTCCGTGATTAACAGGGATGCTAGTATTACACTATAAATCAAGCTTTTGAAAAGAAAATTAACATACTTAATTGAAGAGGGAGACTACAAATGATATCATGAGAGAGAAGAAAATTGATAAAGAAAAAGAGAGAAAAATGCTATAAGTAGATGATGTTTAAAATTATATAAATTTTAAATATTATTAATTTATTATTTAACAGCTGCTGCATTGGTAATTAACCATTCCTAACTATCTCACAAACGCACCAATTTCTAACTGCTATATCAATCGTCCAAATCTCTTAAAATGTTTAAGACCGCAACCACCCGCAACCGCAGCGGTTACACCAATCAAACTCTTGGTAGTATATAGTAGAATAGTAATTGTGTCACCTGAGTTCCTATTGTGTATTCAAACGATAAGTGAGACGAATACTAGTAAAAATATATATGCCAAGGTTAGCTCACTTTCTTGTAACTTTGCTTTTGAATCAATGGCTTTACATATATCGATGATGATGGTATACTAAAATCTGGAATTTTTAGATCAAGTAAAACATTGCGATAAATTGTTAATTACAACTTATATATTGTGAATGACTAATTAGATTTTTAAGACCTAGAAATTAAAAAACTACAACTTAAAATTAATTTTCCCAGTCATTAAGTATGGTAAAAATGATGATGAACACATTTATTCTTATTAAATGTGTAAAATCAAAATTTAAAACTTAAATGTTAAATTTTAATATTAAGATGTAAAAAACTGAGTTTCTAACATGTTTCTAACCAATATGGATATATATCTGGAGATTAATCTAGTGATTTGTATTACTATTGTCACTATACTACATTGGAGTTCAAATCCATATAATATAGTATATTGTTGAATTATTTTAATTGATAGTTTATAAAATAAAGCTTAGCCTCTAGAACTATAATTAAAAAGTACAATTCGTACAGAGTAACCCTAAATCGACGCAAATACCGTAACTAACCACCTATATAATCATAACAGTAACATAACAGACGGCATGGTCGGTGCTTTATATACCGGATAGATTTGTATGTCCATAATGCTCAGTGCAAGACAACAAGTGGTATGATCACTTAAACATTAAATAACGAATCAACGCATATGCATATATGTGTATATATATGTATAAAACCCCGACCGCTCCTTCCCATAGGTCTCTACGTCTGCTCACCTTTGGTCTGTGGATTTCACCACCCAGCTAAAGGTTGGTGCGTTGATTTTGGAAGCTTGTAATCTTATAACCATTACATGATCTTTTCGTGTTTAATATATTACGAATCATTTTTCGATTGATCATAAAGAAAAAAAATATTCCAAAGCTAAATTTGCTTAAATTAGAGTAGTAAAAGGATTGATAACCTATCAGAAAATGTACGATTTTGAGCGAATGAGACCAAAGCCGAGAAAAAATATGTGGTGCTTACGAGATCTGTAAAAAATAATTTTGAGCATCTGAAAAATTAAAACATGACCGTCGCTGGGTGTTAGGCCTAATGCGCCGAGAGAAAAAGTGTGGGGTCCACTAGCAGAATTTTCGGAGCGTTACAAATGGGATCAGAGCCGGATTCAGATGATTGTAGAATTATGTGTTTGTGTGGACTCACACTAACATGAATGACAACCTTGAGTCAGAACTAGGAAGTTGCTTTATTTAAGAGGGGTGTTCTAACATTCTGATTTGTGGTATATAGTAGTGTATGTCGAAAGACTTCAAATGAATTGATTTGGCTACCTATTTTACCAAAGTGTATTTATCTTTTTGGTCACATATCCAAAAAATCATAGGTCTAAACGTGTTTAAGAGGGAGTAGTAGAAAGATGGATTACATATCGAAAAGTCATTCTTTTCATGTGAATGAGGCTAAAGCACATAAAATATCATGTGGTGATTGCATGATCAGTAAACAAGTTGTTTGAACCTTCTAAAACCTACATATAGCCGTCGACTAGGTGGTGAGAGACCACATGCCAAAAGAAAGGGGGTGGAAGCCCACATATAGAGCAATCAGAGCGTTACAATATGTTTACTTTCAAAGAATTTCACAACTCGATTCGATCTCGTAAAGCTCAGAATTCTATGAGGGTAATACACTGCTCAAATGGTGTTGAACTTAAGAAACATGAAGAAATAAAAGCAGAGGCAGAAAGGCATTTCTCTGAGTTCCTAAACCAGAAACCTGACAATTACCAAGATGCATCAGTGGAGGAGCTGCAAGAACTTTTGAAATATAGATGCAATGAGCAAATTTGTATTATGCTTGAAGCTGAGGCTACTGAGGAGGAAGTTCAAAGAATATTATTCACTATGCCATCTAATAAATCTCCGGGGCCTGATGGATATCCGAGTGAATTCTTCAGGACAGCTTGGCCAGTGTTGGGACATGATTTTATAGTGGCAGTGCAATCAGTATTCAGGTATGGGTTTCTTCCGAAAGGGGTAAACTCTACTATTCTGGCTTTAGTTCCTAAGAAATTTGACTCATTGGAAATGAATGACTATAGACCGATTGCCTGTTGCAATGTTTTGTATAAAGTGGTGTCGAAGCTTTTAGCAAATAGATTGAAGAAGATTCTCCCGGATATTATATGTGAGAACCAGTCTGTGTTCATCAAAGGAAGACTACTGATGGAGAACGTATTACTAGCTTCTGAGTTGGTGAAAAACTATCATAAGGACACTGTGACGCCAAGAGCTTTGATGAAGATTGACATCTCAAAAGCGTTTGACTCTGTCCAATGGTCGTTTGTGTTGCGAAGTCTAGAGGCTTTGGGTATCCCGGATAAGTTCATCAGGTGGATAAAACTTTGTATTTCCACACCTTCTTTCTCTGTACAAGTCAATGGAGATCTTGCAGGCTACTTTCAAAGCTCGAGAGGTTTGCGCCAAGGCTGCTCGCTTTCCCCATATCTCTTTGTGCTTTGTATGAATGTCCTGTCGATGAAAATTGATCAAGCTGCAGTGGAGAAGAGGTTCAAGTTCCATCCCCGATGTAAGTCGTTATCCCTTACTCATCTGTGTTTTGCGGATGACCTCATGGTTTTTGTAGAAGGATCACATGAGTCTATCCAAGGAGCTCTCTCAGTGTTTGGAAGCTTTGCTGAATGGTCGGGTCTTAATATAAGTATTGAAAAATCGACTATATATCTAGCTGGAGTATCAGAGTTAGAAGAGAAAAGGATCCTCTCTAATTTTCCATTTGCTAAGGGGGTGTTGCCAGTGCGTTATCTTGGGTTACCTTTGATGACTAAAGCTATGAGGAAGCAGGATTTTTTTCCACTAGTTGAGAGGATCAGAAGCAGAATAAGCACTTGGACTAGTCGATTTCTCTCCTATGGGGGTCGGTTGCAGCTCATCCAATCTGAACTCATGAGTATCATTAATTTTTGGTCCACTGTCTATCGATTACCTAGCAAATGTGTTCAGGAGATTGAGCATCTTTGTGGGGCTTTTCTTTGGTCTGGTCCAGAGTTAAAAAGTACAGGGGCTAAGGTTTCTTGGAAAGATGTCTGTCGGGAAAAGAGTGAAGGTGGTTTGGGGATCAGAGTTCTTAGAGAAGTTAATAATGTAAATGTTTTGAAGCTTATATGGAGAATGCTGTCAGGATCCTCTCTTTGGGGTAAGTGGATTGAAAGTAATCTGTTGAAGCAGAGAAATTTTCTGGGTGGTAAATGAGAAAACGCAGGTGGGCTCTTGGATGTGGAGGAAGATGTTGAGAATGAGAGATATAGCAAGGAGATTTCATAAAAGAGCTGGGGGATGGGAGAGGAACGTCTTTCTGGTTTGACAATTGGTTCGAAAGGGGTGTGTTGTCTGTGTTATTGGGAGAAAGAGGGTTTGTAGACATGGGCATTGGCAGAGATGCTACTGTGGAGGAAGCAGTCAGAAGTGTACGAAGAAGGAGAAATCATCGCTCTTCTCTACTTAATGAGATAGAGTCGGAGCTTGAGTCTGTAAAGGAGAAGCTGAGATATGGAGTTGGCGATATAAATATGTGGCGTCAGAAGTCGGGTTTCAAGATGAAGTTTTCTACCTCTGAAACTTGGAATCTGCTGAGAGTAAGACATGAACATTGTAGTTGGGCTAAAGCGGTCTGGTTTTCTAAAGCAACTCCGAAATTTGCTTTTATATCCTGGCTTGCAGTGAAGAATAGATTGTCCACCATGGATAGAGTCTCGAAATGGAGTCGGGGGGTTGATGAAGTCTGTGTACTCTGTAAAAGAGCACCAGAGACTCGAAATCATTTATTTTTTATTGCGCCTATTCTTCACAAGTCTGGGAGTATTTAGCAAAAGGGATCCTGCGTTTGGATCACACAAACGACTGGTCTGCTATTGTGCTGATAATTTCGGATGAGAAGATAGAAGGTAAAAGAAGTTCTGTTTAAGGTATGCGTTCCAAGCTGCAGTTCATGCTTTATGGAGAGAAAGAAATAGAGTGAGGCATGAGGAGAAACCATTGGCTATTGCAACCTTAAAGAAAATTATTGAAAAAGGCGTTAGGAACAAACTGAGCTTATTGAGAAATGCAGAGAGGAAGAGATGGGGTGATGTATTGCAGTTTTGGTTCAGCACAAGGATTTAAAAAATTGTTCATTTTTCTATCTGCTGTTTTGTAGTCTTGAAATTATGTAAAGAAGGCCACACTTGATGTAACAAGGGTTTTTTTGATGAATAAATTTAACATTCATTCAAAAAAAATACTTTCAAAGAAAATATGTACAAGTAGAGTGGTTGAACATATAATCACAAATTTTAAAAAGAAAATTGTTTTTTAAAAGATTTGTAAATTAAAATCAAAACCTTTGAATTTTGATTATATTTCTAAATTTCAGGTTTTAAATTAAAACTATATCATAGTTTCTTCAAATATACTATTAATATTTTTGAACAGGTTAAGACATAATTTGAGACATCATTGTTGATGACATATATACATGCTAAGAGATGTTCAAAAATATTTTAATTCTGATTTTTTTTTTTGCTAAAAGGGTTAAACCCGGATCTATTAAAGACACAGACCTAATCTCCGGATGGGAGGTACAGCCCAAGAATAGGCATTCTCCCGAAAATTCAAATGGACTCTAAAGCATAGATCCATATCCGTGTGGTGACCAAATGTATCATGAGGTAGTTTCCTCCGGCAGGGTTCGAACTCTACCTGGGTACAGGCAAGAGTCCGGTCCTTACCAATGGGCCACGATGATCCGGTCATTAATTCTGAATATTCCCACGTAACTATACAAAATTTTGAAACTGAAACACTTGCTTTTTTTTTGAACTTTCAATTGAACCGCTTGTTGTATTGTACACCTACATAGTCTTTACAGTTTATACCGTAACTGAAGTAGACACAGAAAAACACCGCATAATATAAAAATTTGTATAAGTATGTTTATTATGATTTTCATATACTGTATTAATGTAATTGCATGAAGAATGTAATATATTCACAAGTAAACTATGATTTGATTTATTGTATTTCACATTACTTTCAATAGATATTTTCAGTTTAAGTGCTGCAAAATAAATATATGTAAACAATATTTTTATAACATGTAAATGAAAATTTAAAAAACAGAAGCTAAACTAAAACAAATTTATATTTAACAGTAATAAACTTATTCCAAACATTCATGGATTTATTAAAAGAATTTATAAAAATATCTCAACTAAACTTTGCTACTCTGTAATATCCAAACCTTAATTAATACTTCAACTAATCATTTTATTATTTTAATACCCTAAAATTTAATTATATTTATATTAATATTCAAACTATGCTCGTTTTAGTCACAAATATTATTAGTTTCAAACAAATTTTAAAAAATCTCCAGAATACAAAAAATCTTAAAATTTTCTTATTTTATTTTAAGTTTTAGGAAGAGATAAAATAAACTAAACTATGGATAACCTTGAATTTTTATTTTTATTATATTTTTAATATTATTTTTTCTGAAACTTAAAACTAATTTATTTTTTCATTCAAAATTAATTTTTTCTAGAAATTAGAATTTCATCCAAAATTTAGTTACTTATATTACTAGAATTCAAATTTATTAGAAACTTTTTAAGTTTTTTTTTTAAAAAAAAAATTGTATATTTTTAAAATTTTGTTTGAAACTTATTAATATTTTTAATTAAATTAAATATAATTTGAGTATTTAAATAAACATTATTTTAAGAACTAGTATTTCAAAATGAACAAAATGATTAGTCAACGTATTAGATCAGGTAGCAAAAAATAAATATGAATATTATAGAGCTTAACAAATTTTCGTTGAGATTGAATACTTTTATGGAATTTTCCTTTTCTAAAACTTACATAAAGTCATGCATGCATTGATTTGTACATATGTTACCTAATGTCAAAATTCTTTGTTGTTATTTGATGTTGATGTATTGTAAAACTTTGGAGTTTGGACCGCCAAACTTGGACATCCATAGAAACTAGTTCTGGACACAAAGTGGATATCCGAAAATTTTGCAGTATCCGTGATCCGCTCCATTCCAAACGAATATCTAGATTTATGATTCGCTTCGATTTGGAAAATTCTCAATATCTGGAGTTCGGATATCCGAAGTGCTTTTAAATACTCGCAAATTGTTCGATTTTATCTGTTAATTATATTAAAATAAAATTAAAATGAAATAAAAAAAATTCATAAAATTAATTTAAAATAAAAATAATATCATACTAACAAACTAACATCGTTAACATAAATTATAAAGAAAAAAAAACAGTATTAACAAACCTAATAGGAAACTCATATGTTAACATTTGATTCCACATAAAAATTAATTTTGATGTGCAACGACCTTAAATAAAATTTGAAAACAACTTACATTAAAAATTAACCAAATTATATCATAAATAAGTGTAGATATAATGGTTATATATAAAATTACATTACATATTTATAGATATATGGATCAGATCGAATATCTAACTATCTAAAAATAGTATTTGTGATTTGCTTCATTTTTTACGGATATCACATTTCACTATTTATTTTGATTCAAAGCTTTATGGATATCCAGATTTCCGGATCATATCAAAACGAATAACAGATCAGATCAAATTTAACTGATAATATGATAATATGCCCAACCCTAATAGAAACCCAGACTTACTTTCTATTTGAGTTTTGTAATAACCGTAATCAGATCCATTAGTTATATTTTCTTACAAAAAGATTTGCGATCTCGGCTTTAACTTTTTCTTCTCAAAATATGTAATTATGCATGAATGATAATCCATGTGACTTGTTCAGTTCTAGCAGGTAAAGGTAATTACTGAAATAAGAGTCAGAGTAATACAATTTCTTCATCTCATCCCCTTTAATAGAACTAAGGGGTTGAAAGAAAAAAAGGTGCGCGTGGTCATCTTTTTGACAAATTTAGACAAGTAATACATATATTGTTTAAATTGAGACATTCGATTCAAAACTAGGTGTTACATTCGAAATACTAAACAAATTAACTCTTATAAATGTTATATTCTAAATATCAAAACTAATGAATTTATTGGTTATCACCCTGTAGACAAAACATGGTTATCACCTGAGAAATATTTTCTAATTTGAACTTGAAACAATCATTTAATAGTTAAAATACTACGACATTTTTTTTTGAGAAGCATGTTAAATTAATTTAGACCTTTTTGTTATTGCTTTAATCTGAAATCTTATTAAAAATATCTAAAAATATAGTACTCCTATGAATCATAATAAACAGAGGCACTTTAAAATGTTTTTTATATATTTACATTTTTAATTTATTATAAACGCGATATTTATTATTTACAAATAAAAAGTATAGCAGAAAATATGTTTTAACTGATACTAGAACAATAGTTCCAAAGTTTTATTTGAACTAAAGATGTGTAAATTAAAGAATTGATTTCAAAATCTCCTATATAACTTGGTCTAATTTATATCTTGTAACTTATTATTAAATATTTTTCATGGTTATGTTACATATTTTGATATATATTTATATGGACTATTGTCTATCTTATAATCTGTTACTTGTTATTTTTATAGTATTTTTATTTATTATATATCTAAATGTTATAATTAAGTATTCCACGCGTCCGAATATAACCAAAATAATATCTAGTAAATTTATATTTAAAGTTACCTTTGTAGTGTATTCTATGTTTATGCACATAAATTAGTTATAATATATGAGTAATTAATTTAATTTGCTAAAAACAAGTAGCAGGAGGAAATCAGCAAACAAAAATTAATAACACACAAAAGATCTGATATGAATAAAGAGGAAAATAAATAAAATACAAATATCAAAAGGAGAGCAAATAGTCTTAAAACATTGACACACTTACCTTACCTATACACATATATCAATATTTGTATATCTATATAAATAGCTAGAGTCACCCCAAGTCTATAGCTAAACTGAAAAGGACAAGAAGCTCTCACATGACCCGAGCCACACCATTCATGGGGCCCTTTTACTCTCTCTAGGAAGTGATATTCAATCTATCATCAAGAAATTCTCTTAAACCACTATTTTCTCAACCCTTTAAAGTCATCTAGAGAGAGAAAGTGAGAAAAAGAAGAGAGATCCCTAATATGAACTTGAGACACCATTGATTTCATTTTCAACTTTATAAAATATTTTGGAGTCAACGAAAACATCTAAGAAGAAGCAAACACAAAGAGTACGTCCGTCTTCTTTTTCTGGATTCTAGAGTTCTATTTGCTTAATTACCTGTTATTTATTACTATTGTGGATGTGGTTTTATTTGGTTTCTGATCAACATAATCTCATGTACGTTAAAGGATTTTGTGTTGGGTCATCATCTTGTCAAGAATCACTCATCAGATCCATAGAAAAAGGTTGAATAAATTTTGAAAGATCTTGAATTGGTTCATCCTCTTGTCAAGAACCCTTTTTATTTAAAAAAAAGTTGGATTCTTTTTGAAGATCTTGAACTGAATTTAGTCACCAATCTTCTCATTAACCCCTTCATAAAAGAAATCTGGATACTTTTTCAAGATCTAAATATTGGGTCATCGTCATTTCAAGAACCCATATAACAAAGTTTAATAGTTTTGATAGATATGTCGACGAGGGCGAGCACTCACCAAGAACCAGCGGAGAACGGAGCTATTGGTTCTGACAACAACAACAACAACAACAACAACTTCGACTCGGCGATAAGAGAGCCCATGTTCGAGAAAGTGCTAACACCAAGCGACGTCGGGAAACTAAACCGGCTCGTGATTCCAAAGCAACATGCAGAGAACTACTTTCCGTTAGAGGACAATCAAACCGGCACGCTGTTGGATTTCCAAGACAGAAACGGCAAGATGTGGAGATTTCGTTACTCGTACTGGAACAGCAGCCAGAGCTACGTGATGACCAAAGGATGGAGCCGTTTCGTGAAAGAGAAGAAACTCAACAACGGAGACACCGTCTCGTTCCACCGCGGCTACGTCCCCGACGACAACGAACCGGAGCAACGAAGGAACATATTGTTCATCGACTGGAGGCATAGACCCGACACAAACCTCGTACACAACATTAATCGTCATCACTACCCGATCTTCGGGTCTCCTCCTTATCCAACGGCGAGTTATTATCCTGTGACAGAATACTCCATGCCGCATTACGGGAGGTTTCCACCTTTATATCGTAACCAGTTTTTAGGGTATGGTTATGGACCTTATGGTAGAACAGTTACTGGAGGGCGTTACTACGCGGGATCACCGTTGGATCATCATCATCAGTGGAATCTTGGTAGATCTGAGCCGTTCGTTTATGACTCCTATCCTGTTTTTCCAACGACGAGGGTGACTTCGTCCTTGGCTATGTTGCCGCCTTCTCCTTCTTCTCAGCCGCCGCAGGAGGGGACGGCCAAGAAGCTAAGGCTGTTTGGGTTCGATGTCGAGGAGTCTTCTTCTTCAGGGGAGGCACGTGGCGAAATGGGTGTTGCTGGGCACTCTTCATCTTCGCCGGTTGTGATTAGAGATGATGAATCATCATGGAGGTCGCCACGTGGAGAAATGGGTGGGTTGTCTTCTTCGGTTGTGAACTTAAGCGATGACGAGGAATATAAAAGGAAAGGGAAGGCTTTAGAATTTTAGACCGATAAGTCATTTATGTTCACCACCATTTTCTCTAATTACCTTTATTATTTCCTCCATTTAAGTTAGTTCAAAAGTTTGATAAAAAAAAAAAGTTAGTTCAAACTTAAAAATCATAATAAGCTAATTTTGCAATTGGGGAATTACAATGTCGTGAGGAACTTAACCGGGCTCATATTATATGTATTGGTATTAAGATGTTTGGATTCAACATGTTAGTTCTTGAGCCCCAGTCACCATGTTGAAAACCCCCCACCTTTCAATATTGCTGTTAAGATTTGTGTTCCAAAAGAGTATTTGTGTGAAGCTGATATATAAATAAATTTATCATATTTATATCATCTCGGTTTTTTTTATTACACACACTCATATTGATCATATATACACACCAATCCATAAATCAAAAGTGCTTCATTTTTTTATCTTGAATATTTTTTTTTATAATTTGAGCAGGATAAAAATGCTTATAAATTTTTGTGAATACGCTGAATGAAAGGAATTAGAAAAAATGGAATGCCATGGATGGAATGATAGAAGTTATGGAACAAAATAAAAAGGAATGAATAATTGCAGGAAAACATTTTTGTAACATAAATGGTAACTATTTTAAGGAATGGAATGGAATAGATTTAGTGCTACTATTTATCAAAATTCTGCTGAAAAAGATAGTCATTAGAAAATCAATAACGAAAGCTAAAACGTTTTCAAAACTAAACGACATGCATAATATCATCCCAGATTTAGAAACCAATATACATCACTTAACTTTATTATAATATTTTCATACTAGAGTGAATCAATAACGAAAGCTAAAAAGTTTCAAAATTAGCTGACATTAGAAAATCAGAATAAAATTTCTGGATAACATTCATGATCGCTAGGAAGAAAGAAAAAAAAATAATTTGGAAGAAGTGTAATTAAAGCTTGCAGTAATAGCATATAACACAATGAGTCAATTATCCATTTTATAACATGTCATCTTTGTTTCTGTGTAACGAGAAATATTGACCAACGTATAGCTTTTGCTTAGTTTTCATATGTAGCAAAAAAAAAAAAAAAACTTAATTGGCTTTATACTCATCATTGGAGAAACATTAATATTTAAGTTTTTCTCAGAGGAAAAAAAACAGTATAACATGAAAATATTAGCTATTAGGAGAGAAAGCAATTTTTGATTTGTAAATTTAATCACTACGTAACAATGAAATAAAGAAAAAAAATGTTGCTATTTTTTAGTTTCACGTTGTAACAAAACGTACACTCCATTATAATTTTGAATTTAAAATCTTAACAATCTCTTATTTGACTGCAAATAAATAAATTAGATAATATCTAAATATAATTAAAATATATAATTTTGTCCCATTCCATCTAATTCACGTACATTTTTTTCTCTGAATGTTTTATTACTACATTCCTTTTGTTTCCATTTATTCCACAGAAATTGTTGGAATGACATTCATTTTTAATTCCAAGTAACTGGTAATTTTATTTTGGAATCAATAGGAATTGGCCATTCCACAAAATTTTATTCCAAAAAAACTCAATCCAGTTGCAACCTTTGAAGTTGTACTCTTTGTGCCTATCTCTAGCTAAGCCGACAAAGTTCCATGGTATATTCTAAACCTAATGGGCAGTTCTCTCTCTAACCCATATGGTCCAATTTTAGTTTGTTTGGTACTTGTAACATCCCGAGTTGTGATATGTAGAAAGGCTTAAGAGAATTGATTTGGCTACCTATGTCACCAAAGTTGACTTACCTTTTCCGGAGCACATCTCGAAGAACTCCAGAGTTAAGCGTGCTTGGTGGAGTAGTGGAAGGATGGGTGACCTATCGAGAAGTGATTAGCGATAGCGTCGCGAGTGAGGCCAAGGCACGGAGAAAGGTCATGTGGTGATTGCAGGTCGATAAACAATGATTTCGAGCCTTCGAAATTTAACGACCGACCGTCGGATGGGATGGGGCCACGGGCGAGAAGCGGCGTGGGTGGCCCATTAGCCATGGGCGGATCGAGAGGCGTTATAAGTGGTATCGAGCTGGTTAGCCGTCGGTTCTGACCGAAGCGTCTTGAGACTGTCGTGGAAACGCAGCGAGGGCGTTGCGTTCTTTTAGAGGGTGAATTGTAACATCCCGAGTTGTGATATGTAGAAAGGCTTAAGAGAATTGATTTGGCTACCTATGTCACCAAAGTTGACTTACCTTTTCCGGAGCACATCTCGAAGAACTCGAGTTAAGCGTGCTTGGTGGAGTAGTGGAAGGATGGGTGACCTATCGAAGTGATTCGCGATAGCGTCGCGAGTGAGGCCAAGGCACGGAGAAAGGTCATGTGGTGATTGCGGTCGTAAACAATGATTTCGAGCATTCGAAATTTAACGACCGACCGTCGGATGGGATGGGCCCACGGGCGAGAGAGCTGGCGTGGCCCATTAGCCATGGGCGGATCGAGAGGCGTTATAAGTGGTATCGAGCTGGTTAGCCGCCCGGTTCTGACCCGAGCGTCTTGAGACTGTTGTATAACGAGGGACGCGTTCTTTTAGAGGGTGAATTGTAACATCCCGAGTTGTGATATGTAGAAAGGCTTAAGAGAATTGATTTGGCTACCTATGTCACCAAAGTTGACTTACCTTTTCCGGAGCACATCTCGAAGAACTCCGAGTTAAGCGTGCTTGGTGGAGTAGTGGAAGGATGGGTGACCTATCGGGAAGTGATTCGCGATAGCGTGCGAGTGAGGCCAAGGCACGGAGAAAGGTCATGTGGTGATTGCAGGGTCAGTAAACAATGATTTCGAGCATTCGGAAATTTAACGACCGACCGTCGGATGGGATGGGGCCCACGGGCCGAGAGAGCGGGCGTGGATGGCCCATTAGCCATGGGCGGATCGAGAGGCGTTATAGTACTATTGTCTCTGCTTGATTTAATGGATTCCACATGTTAGTTCTTGAGCCCTAGTCACCATGTTGAAAACCCCCCACCTTTCAATATTTCTGTTAAGATTTTTGTTCCAAAAGAGTATTTGTGTGAAGCTGATATATAAATAAATTTATCATATTTATATCATCTCGGTTTTTTTATTACACACACTCATATTGATCATATATACACACCAATCCATAAATCAAAAGTGCTTCATTTTTTATCTTGAATTTTTTTTTTTTATAATTTGAGCAGGATAAAAACGCTTATAAATTTTTGAAGTTGTACTCTCTGTGCCTATCTCTAGCTAAGCTGACAAAATTCCATGGTACATTCTAAACCTAATGTGCAGTTCTCTCTCTCTAACCCATATGGTCCAATTTTAGTTTGTTTGGTACTATTGTCTCTGCTTGATTTAAAGAGAATTGTCGCTTATGGGCAGAGAACAAAAAAAGAGTAGCTATGAAAGGACAATTTCAAGTTACAATAATAAGTTTGAGGAAGAAACACAAAAGGTATGTATATATCTTTCATCTTTTTTTTTTTATTACTTTACCCCCAAAAAAGAAAACTTCTACTACTTCTCATTTACTTTGTTAGTTTCTTGTTTCGTTAATTGCTTGTAACCGTCAGTCCGTGCGACCGTACGTGTCAGGTTCGAAATTACAAATTAAAGATTATTTAAGTAAGGGATCTAGTTGATGTCATAAGAACCAATATCATATGCAAATTATTATAGATGCACTCATCATATACTTGAGCAACACTTATAAAAGCAATAAAAAACAAAACTAGTTTGGGGTTGCAATTTTTTATATAAAAAATATGATTGCAATGCCCGGATCTTCAAAATCAGGCTATGTCAGGACCATCTTTCTTTAACCTAGTCGATCGCACAATGAGGGACAAGCTGATCACTCTTCCCTCTGTTTAGGTAAGGTCTGTTTGGTTGTAACCATTGTATTTAAAACTGACCCGGCTAGCGAACCGAAAATATTTTGGGTCATGGATCATTGTAGTTTGACCGGGTTTGATTGAATTAAACTGAATTAATAATATTGTGTAAATAATATGCATATTCTTACAAAGATAGATCATATCAAAGAAAATGTTTCAATAGACATAATATTTAGAAAAACTTAAAAAAAACAACAGCTAAAATGTAATAAAAGTAATAAATTTATAGTTCAAATCTAAAATCAATACGAAAAGCATATTTAAACTTTGTTCTCCAGATCTTTATCACTCTAAATCTTCATCACCCTTTAAAAATTTATATACATTAGTTAAAATTTTATATTTTGAAATAAAACAAGTGTTTTGTTCTTTTATAAATTATACAAATTTCAAAACGTAAATATTTCAATAATTAAAATCTTCAACACAAGTGATCATGAAATAAAACGTTTCAATCCTATTTTTAATTTAAAAGAAGAAAAATTAATTATTTTATTAACAAAATTTGGTTTATATATGAACCGGGGGGTTGGTCGGTTCAATGGATCACTGGTATCCGGGTTTTTGACAGTTCGATATGGATTTTTAGCCGATTCAACTTTAGTTGGGTTTTGACATTAACCCAACCCGGATTATTTTGGGTTCATGGTTCAATCCGGTCCGACCGCCGGTTTGGTCCGGATATAAAAACACTGGTTATTACAATTGTATTTCCGTTTTATTGTTCCTTTCTCCTAGTATTTTTTTTTCTCATTTTTCTTCTTTGTAGGAAGTTGCTTTGCAACAATTTTGTAAAACTGAAAATTTGGTATGGATCTTATTATTTACACCTAAAAGAAAAAATTCACACACGCTCACTACAAAAATTTAAGGCGAGTTATGACATAGTACAATTTTCGAGAATTAAGTATTATGACATTGCACATGCCGTGGTATATAATAAACGTAAACCTCAGAATGATTTGACACTAATTTGTTGCAATTGCAACTCTGCACTAAGTTGTAATTCGTACGTCCTCAAGTGAGCCCACAAGATAAATACACGCACATTTTGGTCATCCGATCCATTTCTCAATCCAATCCAAACGCCCAAACCAAATAATAATTAAGCGGACATATGCTTAACATATAACCATTACATCTTATAAAAATCACCACATAATCAAACATATTTCTGCAAAAAATTGATGTAAGTCTATCTTGGATCTTATCATCGTTCACTTGTGCAAATGACGACATTGAATGTGTTATACATATTCCGAAAATACAGCATATTATACGTTTGGTTGAGATATATATCAAAAAGTAGACATGCATGTAGATGTTAAAATGGACACGAGGCCTGCGGGCCTAAACGAACCTAGTATATCCGTTGAATAAACGGATACCCTTTAAAGCCCATTTATAATTTTTTTTTTTAAGAAAAAAACATAATTTAGACTACTTAACACTAACTTAATAGTATTTTTTTAAACATAATTTATATAATTTACTAGATTCTGACCCGTCCTTTCAAAGAGCAGGCGGATATTTTACCTATTAAAATATCATTTTTTTCTATTTTAATATTATTTCTAATTAGATGAGGATGTGTTTCAATAGTTTATTATGTAATATGGTTTTATTTTTATAAATTGTAATTTTAATTAGTGCGAGTATGTGTTGAATAGTTTATTATCTAATATTATATTTTGAATTTATTGTATCTAGCAATTATAGAGAATATTCAAGAATTTGTTTTGATCTGACCCCGAAAATTTATGAGTTTCTAAATATTACTTGTTATTCATATTGTTTGGTTTATTGAAATATAAATTAGTGTTAGTTGATGTGTAAATTTTTTGCTCTTATGTTCTTCGCAGGATTATGTAGGGATGTTGGGAGGGATGGTCTACAAAGCAAACGTGTGAATTTTCATCACACAAATTGGTTTGTTTGAGAAATAGGATTGTACACATTACTATTGAATTACTTGGAAGAGTCTGATCACTTGCACGTAGGTTTCATGGGTTAGTAAACATATTGGAAATGGTTTTAAATTCTCGTTTGACCAATATTTAAATTATTGGGCTGTTTTGTTTTGTTGGACATGACTATCGAATGAGCTTTAAATTTCTGTAAATCATTAAAGGCATTTAAAAAAAAAGGTAATGGTATGTTTTATAATTTTCTGGAAAAGTAAGGGACATAATCCTAAGAAGGATTATGTTTTAATAGTTTAGATAATTTTGAAACAAAATGTTGATGTTATATTTAGTTTGTGTTTTTGAAACAAAATGTTTATGTTATAATTTTGTTTAAAACTTATTAGAATTTTGTTTTTATTTTTATGATATGATGAATGATTAATATTCAAGAAAAAATTAAATACTTCTAATTTACAATTTTGCTTAAATATGAATTTTATAGTAAATTATTGAAACCAGATAAAAATAGTTTGTTTATATTTTGATTTCATAAAAGCTCTTCTTAAAACTTTGCTTCATTTACTTAAATTTTATTGTCTTCTATTTTTTATTTTATCAATTAAGAATTAATTGTTAGTGTATTAAAAATTATGGTTTGCCCCACCCTACGGACAGGTTAGTAACCAGAAATTATATAAATATATGATTAATATTAATGAGTATTTCAACATGTTTAGCTTAATCTAAAGTGATATTAATTTTTATTGTGTATGTTTTGTTATTCTTTTCATAGATTATGTTTATCTTAATATTAACATGTTCATTATACATAATGGTTTTGCATATGTTCTTTGTTTATTCTATTGTAATTATGATAGTTTTTATAATAAGTAAAATATTTTAATAGTACAAAATCTTGGATTATCTTTTTTCTTATGAATATTTTTAAAAATTTATGTATTTGATACTATATTATTAATTCTATGCTAAAATATTATTTTAGATTGGTATCAAATGTTTTGAGATTCAAAATAAAATATTGATAAAAAAAATTCTGGATTATTAAATACTTTATCAATAAATTTGGTTTTAACCAGTAAAATGATGAAAATGCTGAATACTTTATAAATTTTTTAAAACTATAGTGTTAAATTTTAGACAACTTCTCTCGATGAAATATCATAACAAAAATAAAGGATTCAGCTTTATTAATGGTGCAAAATTATTTTTAATATTCTTATTAGATCTTATTGTAAATTTCTGAAATAGAAGATGGGGATGGACGAATTTCTTTTCAAATGTGTCAACACTATGATTGTTTTTTTATTTGGTTAGCAGGTGTTGCAACTTGGTTTCACCCAGATCCAAACCCGGTCTAAGATCTTGACCCGAAAGCAATAAAGCCCAAACTCGATCATAGACAAAGTCCAGGATAAGAACATAGGCCCACAAAGGTTAAAGCCCACCCAGGCTTAAGGAGTCAAATATGCCGAGCTTGGGAGAGTCAATCGAAACATAAGAGAATCAATAGCATTAACAACCATCACTTAAGTACCCGATCCACGCCGGAGATCACGCCACCGTTTCGATCCACCGAAAAGACCTATAAAAGAAGAAGGAAGAACCAAAGACAGGGGACACTTTTTCTCGGTAGCTAAACTATACTATGATTAACATTCAAACTATATTGTTGTCTTGCACCCCTTGTATTCATCTTCGATATCATTAATAAAAAAAATCAATTTTTCATAGTTGATCGTAGCTTAGTCTTTCTATTACAAGCTTACTTCTCAATCAAGTTACTACTCTTGCAAACTCTATATCTTAGTGAATTTTAGGATTCATCATTTGGAGCTAGAATGAGGGGGAGATTTTTTAAAAGTATCATTCTGAATGTCTGACGTGTTACACAGCAGCATGGCTCTAAGACTCAAGGAGTTAGAAACTAACCAGCCCGACCTTTCCTCATCCTTTTAAATGGAACAGGAAGCATCGTTAATAACCATAGAAGACATAATGGAATCAGTGGATGATCCCTGGAAAATATACCAACGAGAAGACGAGTCGCTCCAATCTCTCGTGACAAGATTTAAGATGGCGATTTTAAGCACGGAAGTGAGTGATGGATTCAGAATAACGCTTTTGAAGCTTGCCCTGAAGCCTGACTCTCCACTTTATCTAGATATGATTCTTGATCATCCTAAAACACTTGCATACGATCTCCACCGAGCTGAAGTGCATACCCAAATGGAATGAACCACGGCTACTAGTATGAAGAATAGATCGTCGTCGATCGTCTTACAAGAGGATTGAAAAATCATCAACGTTATCATAGGACAAAACTCATTAAGTGACAATGAGACAAAAGTAGCAATTATTGGAGATATCCAATCTCACCCAGAAAGAGGGAAGCTGTGATTCAACAACTAATACTTAGAAGGAGTAGACTCGCCGCACAGCGATGCTCTAGTACTCGAATTGATATTGGGAAACTCCAAAGTTTCTGAAGCTCTGATTGACATCGAAAGCTCGGGAAACGTATTCTACACAAAAACCCTGAAAAATAAGAATCCTTAATCGATAATTGGATGACACTGGACAAGCATTGACCGCCTACGATGGATTGGTCGCGAAGACAATTGGAAACATCTGGATTACGACTTCTATTGGCGGAATCGAGGCATAAACCAAGTTTGCAGTCCTTGACTCTCACGGAATCTACGAAGTTATCCTTGGAACGCCTTGGAACACGCCATGCGAGCTGTCCCATCAACCTACTATCAGTGCATCAAATTCCCGACCTCTCAAGGCACCATGACTATTCCTGGAAAACAGAGAATGGCAAGAATGTGCTGCTTGATATACCATGAATTTGACCCGATTTTACCCATGGTATGTAAGTGTTTTAGAATATAATTATTATGTTTTGGAGTCTATTTAGTGTATTTACAGGTTTAGGTACGTTTTGGAGAAATATGGTGATTTTGGTGTCTTTTGGAGTTCTTTGGAATGCAGAACTGCACAGATGCGTCAGATGTTTAGTTATGGATGGAGACCTTCCCACCGTTATATTGAGCCCATCTTTTGACCCAAGATAGAGATTTGAGTTATCTTTCTAATGCCATAGGTTTGGGGTCAATCAAAATCCTGTAGCAGAAGTTATGCTTATTTTACTGAAGAGTGGTCAGTCTGCCTCGCGAGAGGAAGCTGTCGAGAAGAGGAATGCATATCGATCGATGCAGCACACTGCATATCGATCGATGCAGCACACTGCATATCGATCGATATGGATGTCAGAATATGGGCCGAGCATATTTAGTGACCGATTGAAGCCCAGGAGCCATCACAAAGTTACCAAAATACCCTTGGACGACCAGAAACCCTATTTATGTGTTTTCTAAGCCATTGTTGACGGCTACGTTTTTTTACTTCATTATTCTTGTTTAAGGGTTGGAGAGAAGATCAATTCTCCTTCAGAGATTGATTGGAACTTCATGTGGGAACCGAAATTCACACCGTCAATTTGCGATAAATAAGATTGCGGAGGAAAGCCAAGTAAACCCGACTTTCCTTGAAGGTCCGGATTCTCTGCGTTGCCACACGAAATCAATAAAGTAAACAGAAGACAAAGATGGGAATTGTAATATTTTCCCGAAGGCGTTTTATTAGATGAAATATACGAGTACAAGGATTCTCCGAAAGACAAAGAGATTTGCGATTAAAGAAAAAGATAGAGTCGCAGGCAGCCAAACGTCCTAAGCCTTGCTCCGCTAGTCTAACCACCTAAACCCTAGTTCTTCTAAGCTAGCAGGATGCTCTAAGTCTAATTTTTGGATCCCCTCCTCTTCTGCTCTTTCTCTCCTTATATAGCCACTCCAAGGTCGGTTTGCCTTAGGATGATAGACCTCGCCTTTGGGCCCAAGCTTATCTCTTCAGGAAATATTCCATTTTCGTCGGTCTTCGTAATTATCCTAGAGTTTTCCGCTATTTTTCGGTGACTTGATGTTTATCCGACGTTCGGGAAATCGGATAAACCGTCATAGCCTGATTGGGCCTGAATTCTTAAAATCGTAAGTAAGTCCGTGAACTTGTCTTAAGTCATTGAACGTTTTATACGATTTCTCGGAAAGACTATCTTTCTCGTAAAATAAACCGTATAGCTTAAAGGATCGACGTTCAAGTTAATCGATCTTTGTTTTATACGAAATCTTCTACGAGAAATCCAATCCCTCTGGTTTTTGTCGTAAAACATCGAGGACGATTCCAACCGAATCGAAAGATGTTTATTCCGTAGCCGTGATCGTCCCAAACTCACGAGGATTGATCCAAACAAGCCAAGATGGGATCAGACCGAGCATGATGGGACCGAGACCAGGACGAGGGCCATCGACCGGCGCCAGGCGTCGGGTGCCGGCGCCAGGCGGCCGTGTGGCAGCGTGCCGCCGGCGCCAGGCCAGGGTGCCGCCGGCGCCAGGTCGCCCGCTGCGGACGCTGCCGCCGGCGCCAGGTCGCTTCGCTGATCGCCAGTACGCTGCCGGCGCCAGGCCAGGGTGCCGCCGGCGCCAGGCGGCCAGCGTGGCAGCGTGCTGCCGGCGCCAGGCCAGGGTGCCGCCGGCGCCAGGTCGCCCGCTGCGGACGCTGCCGCCGGCGCCAGGTCGCCCGCTGCGGACGCTGCGGTAAGCGTCAGCGCTTTGGTCGCCCATATGACGCTGCGGCTGCCGGCGCCAGGTCGCCCGCTGCGGACGCTGCCGCCGGCGCCAGGTCGCCCGCTGCGGACGCTGCCGCCGGCGCCAGGCCAGGGTGCCGCCGGCGCCAGGTCGCCCGCTGCGGACGCTGCCGCCGGTCGCTAGGCCGTCTTGCCGTCTGTGGGTTTTCCGTTGTTCGATCTTTCCCCGTTAGTCGTCCGTGCGGGAAATCTTTGAGTTTGAAGGATCTTTAGCCGTAGATTTCGAGATAACCATTTTGACCCCAACGTTAGCCCCACTTCGTGTTGGTGTCAAAATCGGTCACAACGGAATCAATGATTGAAAGTCTCTGAAAAGTACTTTCAAAACAAAAGTCTCGGATAATTTGAAAAGAAGT
Organism: Brassica carinata; assembly: GCA_016771965.1. Taxonomy (NCBI): domain Eukaryota; kingdom Viridiplantae; phylum Streptophyta; class Magnoliopsida; order Brassicales; family Brassicaceae; genus Brassica; species Brassica carinata. The sequence continues at coordinate 41,986,737 of CM028691.1, forward strand.
TATACAAGATTTTCTCAAATTAGAATATCCACTCTCCGTGAGGTCGAAAACGGTTATCTCCAAATCTACGGCTAAAGATCCTTCCAAACTCAAAGATTTCCCACGCAACTAACGGGGAAAGATCGGGCAACGGAAAACCCACAGACGGCAAGACGCTCTGCCGGGCGACGCCACGCTGGCCGCCTGGCGCTGGCGGCACACCCGCCTGGCACCGGCGGCACGCATCACGCTGGCCGCCTGGCGCCGGGCGGCACACGGCCTGAACCAAATTCACACCGCCAATTTGCGATAAATAAGATTCGGAGGAAAGCCAAGTAAACCCGACTTTCCTTGAAGGTCCGGATTCTCTGCGCTGCCACACCTAAATCAATAAAGTAAACAGAAGACAAAGATGGGAATTGTAATATTTTCCGGCTACGCTTTTATTAGATGAAATATACGAGTACAAGGATTCTCCGAAAGACAAAGAGATTTGCGATTAAAGAAAAAGATAGAGTCGCAGGCAAAGCGTCCTAAGCCTTGCTCGCTAGTCTAACCACCTAAACCCTAGTTCTTCTAAGCTAGCAGGATGCTCTAAGTCTAATTTTGGATCCCTCCTCTTCTGCTCTTTCTCTCCTTATATAGCCACTCCAAGGTCGGTTTGCCTTAGGATGATAGACCTGCGCTTTGGGCCCAAGCTTATCTCTTCGGAAATATTCCATTTTCGCCGGTCTTCGAATTATCCTAGAGTTTTCCGCTATTTTTCGGTGACTTGATGTTTATCCGACGCTCGGGAAATCGGATAAATCGTCATAGCTTGATTGGGCCTGAATCCTTAAAATCGTAAGTAAGTCCGTGGACTTGTCTTAAGTCATTGAGCGTTTTATCGATTTCGGAAAAGACTATCTTTCTCGTAAAATAAACCGTATAGCTTAAAGGATCGACGCTCAAGTTAATCGATCTTTGTTTTATAATGAAATCTTCTACGAAAATCAATCCCTCGGTTTTGTCGTAAAACATCGGGACGATTCCAACCGAATCGAAAGATGTTTATTCCAGAGCCGCGGATCGCCCCAAACTCACGAGGATTGATCCAAACAAGCCAAGATGGGATCAGACCGAGCATGATGGGACCGAGACCGTGATCGGGCCATCGACCGGCGCCAGGCGAGTGCCGCCCGGCGCCAGGCGAGTGCCGCCGGCGCCAGGTCGGGTGCCGCCGGCGCCAGGTCGCCCGCTGCGGACGCTGCCGCCGGCGCCAGGTCGCCCGCTGCGGACGCTGCGGCCGCTGCGGCCGCCGGCGCCAGGATCGGAAAGCCGCCGGCGCCAGGTCGGGTGCCGCCGGCGCCAGGTCGCCCGCTGCGGACGCTGCCGCCGGCGCCAGGTCGCCCGCTGCGGACGCTGCGGCCGCCGGCGCCAGGTCGCCCGCTGCGGACGCTGCGGCTGCCGGCGCCAGGCGGCCAGCGTGGCAGCGTGCTGCCGGCGCCAGGTCGCCCGCTGCGGACGCTGCCGCCGGCGCCAGGTCGCCCGCTGCGGACGCTGTGTCGCCGGGCGCCAGGTCGGGTGCCGCTGGCGCCAGGTCGCCGCTGCGGACGCTGCGGCCGCCGGTCGCTAGGCCGTCTTGCCGTCGTGGGTTTTCCGTTGTTCGATCTTTCCCCGTTAGTCGTCCGTGCGGGAAATCTTTGAGTTTGAAGGATCTTTAGCCGTAGATTTCGAGATAACCATTTTGACCCCAACAGTTAGCCCCATTTCGTGTTGGTGTCAAAATCGGTCACAACGGAATCAATGATTGAAAGTCTCTGAAAAGTACTTCTCAAAACAAAAGTCTCGGATAATTTGAAAAGAAGTTATACAAGATTTTCTCAAATTAGAATATCCACTCTCGTGAGGTCGAAAACGGTTATCTCCAAATCTACGGCTAAAGATCCTTCCAAACTCAAAGATTTCCCGCGAGCGACTAACGGGGAAAGATCGGGCAACGGAAAACCCACAGACGGCAAGATCGCCTGGCGCCGGGCGCACGCGCCACGCTGGCCGCCTGGCGCTGGCGGCACACCGCCTGGCACCGGGCGCTCGCCACGCTGGCCGCCTACGCCGCGCAATTCCGCCTGGCGCCGGGCGCACACCTGCCTGGCCAGGCGTAGGCGCCACGCTGGCCGGCCTGATGCCGGGCGGCACACGCTCCGCAAGCGGCCTGGCTCGGGCAAAGCCCCGACGCTGGTCGACGCCCTTGTCCTGGTCTCGTCCCATCATGCTCGGTCTGATCCCATCTTGGCTTGTTTGGATCGATCCTCGTGAGTTTGGTACGATCACGGCTACGAATGAACATCTTTCGATTCGTTGGAATCGTCCTCGATGTTTTACGACAAAAATATAAGGATTGATTTCGTAGAAGATATCGCGATAAAACAAGATCGATTAACTCAACATCGATCCTTTAGGCTATGCGGTTTATTTTACGAGAAAGATAGTCTTACCGAGAAATCGTGATAAAACGTTCAACGACTTAAGACAAGTCCACGGACTTACTTACGATTTTAAGAATTCAGGCCCAATCAGGCTGTGACGGTTTATCCGATTTCCCGAACATCGGATAAACATCAAGTCACCGAAAAATAGGGGAAAACTCGAGGATAATTACAAAGACCGACGAAAATAGAATACTTCCTGAAGAAATAAACTTGGGCCCAAAGGCGAGGTCCATCATCCTAAGGCAAACCGACCTAGGAGTGGATATATAAGGAGAGCAAGAGCAGAGGAGAAGAGGATCCGAAAATCCTAGAATCTAGACTTAGAGAACTTCTGCTAGCTTAGAGAACTTAGAACTTAGGCGGTTAGGCCAGCGAGGCAGGACTTAGAGCGTCTGGCGCCTCTTGTTCTAGTTTTATCTTCTCCGCAGACCCCTGTTCCTCTCGGAAGGATCTAACAATTCTTTTACTCAGAGCTCCGGACATAGAAACCCTAGGCATTATCTTCGACATGCCCGCTTCTATGACCAACGCTCATACTAGACGAACCATAGCCTAGAACGTCTGGCCGCCTCCTGCTCGCAAATCTCCGCTCCTCTCGAAAGGATCGGACAATTCTTTTACTTAAGAGCTCCGCACATAGAAACCACAGGCGTTATCTTCGACATGCCTGTTTCTATGACAAACGCTCATACTAGATGAACCCGCCCAGACGGTTCGATCTCTTGTTCAATTCTTTCTAACTGAACTACGTCCGACTTGATCCTCGAAAGGGGTACGTAGGCAACCTTTCTTAAGGTCCAGTCCCAAATCTTAACAAAACCTTTTCCGCATTTATTCGGTCACTTGTCGTTGGCTGTCGCAGAGAATCCGGACCTTTAGGAAAGTCGGGTTAACTTGGCTTTCCTCCGTTTTTATTCATTAAAATCGACAGTGCGAATTTCGGTTCCCACAGTTTGGCGCTAGAAGGAGGGGGGACGGATTACTCTTACTCATACGGCCGCAAAGCACTTGATCGAACCGATGTCCGGATATATGAAAGAAAAAGTTGCAGTTTGCGTCAACGATGGTAAAACAACTCCAGCAGCGACTGTTCCTACGGCAAACGCTTACGCAAACGCCACGGTGCTCGAGCAAATCAAAACCTAGCCGCTGCTTTCCGCCACAGGAAGAGCACGAAACGAGCTCGCAATTTCTATCTAAACAAAAGGGCAACGATAAAATCTATCAAACCCCAAAAATTCGTCTTGTTACCAAGTTAGAGAAATCGCAACGAGCAAGGTTTCTACGAAAAACGTTTCTTTCGAGAACCTCTCGGAAAAATAAAACTTATTCTCTTGGAAACCTTAGAGAAACCCTATATTACTCGCGGAACAGAAGCACGGCAAATCGGTTCACCGATTCCCACTGCCGTACTTCTTACAAAAAACTCTCAAGGAACAAACGGGAAAACGAAAAGAGGTCGGAGCTTGATCTTACTAGGAAGACTTGCCATAGGGTAAGATCAGCCTTCCCAGTCCGCCTTAGTAAGAGACCACTTTGTTCTCCTTTGTTTCTAGGTCAAAATGGCTTTCGTTTCATCTCAATCGGAGTTTCCGTTGGGCAAAGTCACTGTCCCGGCCACCTCGCCGTGGGCAAGGACAAACATTACCGAGGTCACCTCACCCTCCGATATGGCTACCTCGCCACAGGGCGAACTCACCTTCGTTATCCTTTGAGTCTAGATCAAAGTGGCTTTCGTTTCGTCTCAATCGGAGTTTCCGTTGAGATTTTACGAAGGAACAAAATCACTCTCCGGCCACCTCGCCGTGGACGAGAACAACCATCACCAAGGTCACCTCGCCCATGGCCACCTCGCCTGTGGAAACCTCACTTTGCTCTCCTTTGAATCTGGGTCAAGATGGTTTCGTTTCGTCTCAATCGGACTTCCGTTGAGATTTTCTGAAGGAACAAAATCACTCTCCGGCCACCTCGCCCGTGGACGAGAACAACCATCACCAAGGTCACCTCGCCCATGGCCACCTCGCCTGTGGAAACCTCACTTTGCTCTCCTTTGAATCTGGGTCAAGATGGTTTTCGTTTCGTCTCAATCGGAGCTTCCGTTGAGATTTTACGAAGAAAACAATATCGCTGTCTCGACCACCTCGCCCATGAGAGGATCTCTCTGTCCGTCATAGGGCGAGACCGGTCCTGTCTCAGTACCATGCATCTTTGCCTGAGTTTTCGTAACTTCGGTCTTTGAGTCCGTAAGCCCGGGGATCGGCGAAGGCAAGCAACAACAGCATCGGCGGGCCGGGACCGCGGCAGGCGGCGAAGCTGGCGCCCGGCGGCAGACCGACGCCAGCCTGGCGCCCGGCGGCAGGGCACCCTGGCGCCCGGCGGCAGGCTAAATCCTCTCCGTCTGGCGCCGGCGAGCCCATCGTTTCCGTCTGGCGCCCGGCGGCAGGGTCTGGCGCCCATCCGTGCGGTTGTCCCATGTTCGGATTGTTAGAAACCACGGCGATTCTTCCATGAAAGCCTTCTCAATTTTTAACAAAGTTAGGTATTTTAAAATCTAAGTTGAAGCCTCATTATTCAAACCCTCGAAGGCGGAAGTCTACGAATCAAGTCCATCTCAATCCCGACACTTTCGAGAAATCTCGGAAGACCATAAAGGTTGAATGATGAATGGATTTGATTCATCGTGATAAGCGATCCGCGGTTATTCTAAACACCAATCGTCTCGACTAAGCGAGGAAATGGGATTCCTTCGAAATGTTGAAACCTTCAAAGACTATTTTCTCGAAAAATTTTGTAAAGGTTTTAATTCTTAGTAGGACAGGAACAAAAGCGTCTTGAAAAACTGCCGTAGAATTTTGGGAACTTAGGACCTAGGTGGATAGTCTAGCAAGCTAAGTCTTAGGCAAAATTTCCAGTCTTGTTCCATCGTTCCTTGATTGTCCAGGCAGAACATGCAAACCGATCTAGTCTCGAAAAACCGAGCGATGCGCAGCGTTCTAAAACATACTCATCCGGCTTCTAAAGAAAAAAGCGTTACAAGCCTTCCGGAAGAGCGGCTAACCAACTTTCTTTAGTAAAAGAAAAGGAGTAAGTCGTATACTATACCATTATAATCCCATCTTGAAAACTTTTGCTTCAGCATCAAGACAACGCTTTTGACAAAGCAAACTCTGCGCAGCAATAAGATTCGTCTAAAAGCGCTAATGGCATAGCCAACCGTTACAAACATAGTCTTGAAAACTACGTCGTCTCTCATCGCAAACTTCATGACTAGAAATGTGTACCAACGTCAGACTAATAGCGATGGTGAACTACGAAAATAGCGGAATAACCCGGTAAACTTCGATGAGTATTTCACTCCCGGTTATTCGTCGAGCAGGAAATAATCACGCGAGCAAACCCTTTATGTCCTGCGTCGATCCCTTAAACTTTTCCCCGGATAAAATGAAGCGATTTTCATGCAACAAAAAGAATTTATCGAGCCATTCATGCGTATAACTAAAGTGGAAGATCGTTTCTAAAAGCCATCAGCCATAACTCAGAAAACTCGCTATGCTTGGCATGTCTATCTCGACAAGCTGGCCCTCACGACTAACGCCTTCCTTCCGTAAAGCCGGACCTGAATTCGGCATCCCCATTAAGGACAATAAGTAAACTAACATGACCTTAATAAGGGTCATGGTCTGATCGTTTACCAACAACTTCCTTGGCGTACGGCTGAATCTAGCCTCCATGCCAATCCAAAGCTACTGGCGAGCACCGCTCAATCATATGACTAAAAAAACAACAATCCACGATTTGTTCATAGAGCGCCAAGTACTATTCATAAGCAATTTGTCGCATAACCCAGAATCGAAATCATCGATAAACTCTTCATACCAAAACTCAGTCTTAACAACCATATGGTTAACGGAAGATTTAAACTCATCGTCAATCGATTAAGTTCTATACCCCGTAAACACGGCATGAAAAGAAACACTCGTGACAAGGCTCCAAGAGTATATATGAGTCATCCTTAATATATACAATCAAATCGGAAGGCCAACACTTCCGCGAAGCACTGTGAATGTAGGCGCTTCTCCTGGGTCAAACTTACGCGACCCTTGGTCCTCGTCCAAACCGAAACAACAGTTTCTGGCTGCGAACATTCGCAAAACATCTCAAGCCAGCGAACATTTCAACCACAATCGCGGCGGAAAACTTCGACCTTCAGCACTGCGAGGCGTCGCTAGCGCTTTCGAAGGACATTCTTTTCCTCAAAGCGTTCCAGGAAAAATCCTCGTCTCTAGAACTCAAAACATACAAACACACCTCTAGCGGTAACATGCCTCTAAACTGGCATCATTTAGTTGTTGCTGATCACAACAAGCGAACTCGGCGTCTAAACAGACAAATAGCAGCCCTTCAGGGGTAGGCTCTCTTGCATCCGACAAGGATAAACATAGCGCTATACAAGAAATCAAATTTTGGTTTAGCTCTTAAGTAAAGGAAGTAGCTCGACTCACCAGACAAATCATATAAGCCGACAACAATTAGCGGATTTTAAATGAGTACGAGTCAGGTTAAAATCGCAAACAGGCAAAGCGAAAGCCGATTTGTCATCATGAAAACCTCAGTCGAGAGTAAACCTAGGTCTTGCCTAAACCCAGCCATGCTGGATCTTGACATCTCACAGACATAGTATGATATCGAGATCAAAAATTTGTCTCTTCACTTAAGCTATTCGTTTCACGAACTTTTCGTAAATCGGTAAACCGCGGAAAATCTCGCTTTATGCAAACAATAGATGCGGTGATCATCAGGGAACTAGGAATGAGGCGACAACTCACACCCTCTTTCTCATACCGAAAAACTGAAGTTCATAAATAATCGAAAAACAAATACATCAACAGCATCATGCTCGAAAGTCTCTCAAGACACAAAACCAGACCATATAAGTCTGGCTGGAAAACAGATCACAAGGGTCTTAAACTCCAAAACAAACTACGGAAGGCTTGATCCCTACAACAAAGTGCGTTGGCAGCCGAAAGGCACAGCCTCAATCTTACCACTTTCAGCGGGCCTTACAACCATTAATTCCGCCTATCTTACCTGACATGTCTTATAAATGCGCGAGAACATCACGAAGGTTCTAACGATCTGGGGCTAACTGTTGGTGTCAAAATCGGTCACGACGGAATCAATGACTGAAAGTCTCTGGAAAGTATTTCTCAAAACAAAAGTCTCGGATAATTTGAAGAGAATTTATATGAGATTTTCTCAAATTAGAATATCCACTCTCGGTGAGGTCAGCGGTTATCTCGAAATCTCGGCTAAAGATCCTTCCAAACTCAAAGATTTCCCATACGAGCGACTAGCGGGGAAAGATCGGCAACGGAAAACCCACGGACGGCAAGGCGGCCTGGCGCCGGCGACGCAGCGTCCGCAGCGGGCGGCCTGGCGCCGGCGACGCAGCGTCCGCAGCGGGCGACCTGGCGCCGGCGACACCGACCTGGTGCGGCGCAGCGTCCGCAGCGGGCGACCTGGCGCCAGCGGCACCACCGACCTGGCGCCGGCGACGCAGCGTCCGCAGCGGGCGGCCTGGCGCCGGCGGCTTCCATGAAGCCGACCTGGCGCCCGGCACAGCGTTCATAGCCGACTGGCGCCGCTGCAGCTTCAACGCCGGGGCGGCCCTTATCGTGGTCTCGTTCCCATCATGCTCGGTCTTGTGGGAACCGAAATTCCACCGTCAATTTTAATGAATAATCTTTCCAAGTTAACCCGACTTTCCCTGAAGTTCAGGATTCTCTGCGACAGCCAACGACAAGTGACGAATAAATGCGGAAAAGGTTTTGTTAAGATTTGGGACTGGACCTGAAGAAAGGCTGCCCTACGTACCCCTTCGAGGATCAAGTCGGGCGTAGTTCAGTTTTAGGTGTAATTGAACAAGAATCGAACAGATGAAGGGTTAGATACAGTATGGCGTTTGTCATAGAAACAGGCATGTCGAAGATAGCGCCTAGGGTTTCTGTGTGCGAGCTCTGAGTAAAAAATTGTTAGATCCTTCGAGAGGAACAAGGGTCTGCGTGAAGATAAAACTAGAACAAGAGGCCAGGCGTTCTAAGTCCTGCCTCGCTGGCCTAACCGCCTAAGTTCTAAGTTCTCTAAGCTAGCGGGAGTTCTCTAAGTCTAGATTCTAGGATTTTCGGATCTCCTCCTCTTCTACTCTTGCTCTCCTTATATATCCACTCCAAGGTCGGTTTGCCTTAGGATGATGGACCTCGCCTTCGCCCAAGCTTATCTCTTCAGGAAATATTCCATTTTCGCCGGTTCGTAATTATCCTCGAAGTTTTCCGCTATTTTTCGGTGACTTGATGTTTATCCGACGCTCGAAATCGGATAAATCGCCATAGCTTGATTGGGCCTGAATCCTTAAAATCGTAAGTAAGTCCGCGGACTTGTCTTAAGTCGCTGAACGCTTTATACGATTTCGGAAAGACTATCTTCCTCGTAAAATAAACCGTATAGCTTAAAGGATCGATGTTCAAGTTAATCGATCTTTGTTTTATACGATATCTTCTACTAAAAATCCAATCCTTCTAGTTTTTGTCGTAAAACATCGAGGACGCATTCCAACCGAATCGAAGATGTTCATTCCATAGCCGCGATCGTATTCAAACTCACGAGGATCGATCAAACAAGCCAAGATGGGATCAGACCGAGCATGATGGGACCGAGACCAGGACGAGGGCCGCCGATCGGGCGCCAGGTCGGGTGCCGCCGCCAGGCCTGCTTTATGAACGCTGCCACCGGCGCCAGGCCGCCTGCGTGACGCTGCGTCGCCGGCGCCAGGCCAGGGTGCCGCCGGCGCCAGGCCGGCCTGCGTGGCAGCGTGCGCTGGTGCCAGGCCAGTTGTGCCGCTGGCGCCAGGTCGTTCGCTGGGACGCTGCGTCGCCGGCGCCAGGCCAGGGTGCCGCCGGGCGCCAGGCCAGGCGCCGTTTAGCCAGGGTGCCGCCGTATTGTGGTGCCGCCGGGCGCCAGGCCGGCCTGCGTGGCAGCGTGCGCCCGGCGCCAGGCCAGGGTGCCGCCGGGCGCCAGCGCCCAGTGCCAGTTCGGCGTTTTGAAGATCTCGGCGAGGGCTTCGATTTGATATCTTGATCGCTTTCTGGTTCCTTACGGTTTGAGAGAACGACCTCTTTGAAGTTTCGAGGCAGATTCTTTTGTGTTTAGGGTTTTGTGGTGATCGAATCTTGATGTCCTTGGGCGAGCGGACCGATCTTTCCGGGACTCTCAGACGCCAAGACGCCTGTAGTCTTCCGATCTTACTTTCAAGAAGTGTTTCACTTAAGAACCCATAAGTAAAAATAATCCTAGCCGCTGATTTCGAGATAACCGCTGACCCCACCGGAGAGTGGATATTCCATTTGAGAAAATCTCAGATAACTTTCTTCAAATTATCCGAGACTTTTGTTTTGAGAAATACTTTCCAGAGACTTTCAGTCATTGCTTCCGTCGTGACCGATTTTGACACCAACAGGTCTGATCCCATCTTGGCTTGTTTGGATCGATCCTCGAGTTTGGTACGATCACGGCTACGAATGAACATCTTCGATTCGCTGGAATCGCCCTCGATGTTTTACGACAAAAATATAGGATTGGATTTCGTAGAAGATATCGATAAAACAAGATCGATTAACTCAACATCGATCCTTTAGGCTATGCGGTTTATTTTACGAGAAAGATTGTCTTACCGAGAAATCGTGATAAAACGCTCAACGACTTAAGACAAGTCCACGGACTTACTACGATTTTAAGAATTCAGGCCCAATCAGGCTTTGACGGTTTATCCGATTTCGAACATCGGATAAACATCAAGTCACCGAAAAATAGGGAAAACTAGAGGATAATTACAAAGATCGAATTTAAAATGGAATACTTCCTGAAGAGATAAACTTGGGCCCAAAGGCGAGGTCCATCATCCTAAGCCAAACCGACCTAGGAGTGGATATATAAGGAGAGCAAGAGCAGAGGAGAAGAGGATCGAAATCCTAGAATCTAGACTTAGAGAACTTCGCTATCTTAGAGAACTTAGAACTTAGGCGTTAGGCCAGCGAGGCAGGACTTAGAACGCCTGGCCTCTTGTTCTAGTTTTATCTTCTCCGCAGACCCCTGTTCCTCTCGTGAAGGATCTAACAATTTTTACTCAGAGCTCTGCATAGAAACCCTAGGCATTATCTTCGACATGCCCGCCTATGACCAACGCCATACTAGACAATGCCCTAGAACGCCTGTTCATTCCATAGCCGCGATCGTATTCAAACTCACGAGGATCGATCAAACAAGCCAAGATGGGATCAGACCGAGCATGATGGGACCGAGACCAGGACTAGGGCCGCCGATCGGCGCCAGGTCGTGCCGCCGCCAGGCCTGCTTATGAACGCTGCGCCACCGGGCGCCAGGCCAGGGTGCCGCCGGGCGCCAGGCCAGGGTGCCGCCGGGCGCCAGGTCGGTACGCTGGCGGTCGGCTGCGTGGACGCTGCGTACGCTGGTGCCAGGCCAGTTGTGCCGCCGGCGCCAGGCCAGGGTGCCGCCGGGCGCCAGGCCAGGGTGCCGCCGGGCGCCAGGCCAGGGTGCCGCCGGGCGCCAGGCCAGGGTGCCGCCGGGCGCCAGGCCAGGGTGCCGCCGGGCGCCAGGCCAGGGTGCCGCCGGGCGCCAGGTCGCTCATGACGCTGTGCCGGCGCCAGGTCGGTGCCGCCGGGCGCCAGCGCCCAGTGCCAGTTCGGCGTTTTGAAGATCTCGGCGAGGGCTTCGATTTGATATCTTGATCGCTTTCTGGTTCCTTACGGTTTGAGAGAACGACCTCTTTGAAGTTTCGAGGCAGATTCTTTTGTGTTTAGGGTTTTGTGGTGATCGAATCTGATGTCCTTGGCGGCGGACCGATCTTTCCGGGACTCTCGTGACGCCAAGACGCCTGTAGTCTTCCGATCTTACTTTCAAGAAGTGTTTCACGAAGAACCCATAAGTAAAAATAATCCTAGCCGCTGATTTCGAGATAACCGCTGACCCCACCGGAGAGTGGATATTCCATTTGAGAAAATCTCAGATAACTTCTCTTCAAATTATCCGAGACTTTTGTTTTGAGAAATACTTTCCAGAGACTTTCAGTCATTGCTTCCGTCGTGACCGATTTTGACACCAACAGGTCTGATCCCATCTTGGCTTGTTTGGATCGATCCTCGTGAGTTTGGTACGATCACGGCTACGGAATGAACATCTTTCGATTCGGTTGGAATCGCCCTCGATGTTTTACGACAAAAATATAGGATTGATTTCAGAGAAGATATCGATAAAACAAGATCGATTAACTCGAACATCGATCCTTTAGGCTATGCGGTTTATTTTACGAGAAAGATTGTCTTACCGAGAAATCGTATAAAACGTTCAACGACTTAAGACAAGTCCACGGACTTACTTACGATTTTAAGAATTCAGGCCCAATCAGGCTTTGACGGTTTATCCGATTCCTAACATCGGATAAACATCAAGTCACCAAAAATAGGGAAAACTAGAGGATAATTACAAAGATCGAATTTAAAATGGAATACTTCCTGAAGAGATAAACTTGGGCCCAAAGGCTTAGGTCCATCATCCTAAGCCAAACCGACCTAGAGTGGATATATAAGGAGAGCAAGAGCAGAGGAGAAGAGGATCCCAAATCCTAGAATCTAGACTTAGAGAACTTCTGCTATCTTAGAGAACTTAGAACTTAGGCGGTTAGGCCAGCCAGGCAGGACTTAGAACGCCTGGTCAGCTTCTTGTTCTAGTTTTATCTTCTCCGCAGACCCTGTTCCTCTCGTAAGGATCTAACAATTCTTTTACTTAAGAGCTCCGCACATAGAAACCCTAGGCATTATCTTCGACATGCCCGCTTCTATGACCAACGCTCATACTAGACGAACCATGCCCTAGAACGTCTGGCCGCCTCCTCCTCGCATATCTCCGCTTCTCTCGGAAGGATCGGACAATTCTTTTACTTAAGAGCTCCGCACATAGAAACCCTATGCTATCTTCGACATGCCTGTTTTATGACAACGCCATACTCAGATTTAACCCGCTTCAGACGGTTCGGTCTCTTGTTCAATTCTTTCTAACTGAACTACGTCCGACTTGATCCTCGAAGGTACGTGAGGCAACCTTTCTTAAGGTCCAGTCCCAAATCTTAACAAAACCATTTCCGCATTTATTCGGTCACTTGTCGTTGGCTGTCGCAGAGAATCTGGACCTTCAGGGAAAGTTGGGTTAACTTGGCTTTCCTCCGTTTTTATTCATTAAAATCGACAGTGCGAATTTCGGTTCCCACAGCTCGTAAGATCGGAGACGATTTTGCGGGCGAGTGATTCAAATTTTTTGAAAATTGAAATTTTCGGCTAAGGATTTTTCCGCAAGAAACCTGTGTCATCACCCCCCTTTTCTTATAAATAGCCAGCCTTCCCTTCTCATTCTTCACATCTTTTCAAATTCTCTCTTCTTCTCTCTCAAGAAAGAAAATGTCTTCATCCCAAGTTGAAAAGAATGATTCTGATGTTGAGATGGGTGAGGCCGGCCAAGCTCCGTCGGTTCCGGCCAGCCAAGCTCCGGCCGTTCAGGCCGCTCAGGAGGCTACTCCGTCCCTCATTGATGGGTTTGATTCTTTCAAGGCTAAGCTATCCCGGCGCAGTGCTGCGAAAGGCTCAAAGCGGGCGAGGACTGAGACGCCCGATGTTCCTTCCGCGGCTCCAACTCCTTTGCCTGTTTCTCCGATCTCTTTGCCTGCTCATTCGGCCCCTTCGCCTGTTCTTCCGGTGTCCAGCCCCGAAGTCCCATCCGATGCCCTCCCGTCTGCGGAAGGGGCTATTGTTCCCGAACACACTCTTGATGTTCAGGTCCATCCATCGGGTTCTTCGACTGCTCGACGGATCTCCTGAAGAGAGGATGAGATAGAATCTGCACCTCTTCCCGGCGAAGAGGGAACTTGTCTTAGGACTGCCAGCGTGGTGCAGCGCCGTTGCCAAAGAGAAGGGCAAGGGCTGGTGCGGTATCCGGAGCAAAAAGAAACGGGTGCTAAGAGCAGGAGAGCTTAACCTCGAGCCGCTTGCGCTGGCCATCGCTCCAAGGTTCGATTTTAATGCATGCGCAATTCTTTTATCGCTTTCTTTTCTTTTACGATGATAATTACCCCTTCTTTTTGCGGATAGTTTGTGTCGCTGATTGGCGGATTGCTTGGCGAGTCGCGGTCGGAAGTCATTCGTCTATCGAAGAATTGAGTCGTCAGCGGGAAGCGTAGGCGTACTAAGGCTGCATTGCAGACTGTCGAGGACACCATGCTGCCGGGCGTCCCAGCGAGGTTAAGTATCAGCGATCTTGGCGACCTTGGGAAGACCGCGAGTTCGCTACTCAAGGTGAAGAAGGAGAAGAAGAGCAAATCCTCGGAAGTCCGCCGCCTTCAGCGAAGGTCGGACTCATGAGGAGATGAGCGCCGTAGATCCTCGGAGGTTGCCGATTCCAGCGGCGACTTCTTTGGTCGTCGGCGAGGATGGCCACCCTGTTTGAGTCCTTGATAGCCATCCCAGAGGGACTTGGCTTTAGCGAGGGATCGAGGGAGTTTGAATGAGCTCGAGTTGCCGAGGTAATGAGGCCCGTCTTTGGACTTGGAGGAAGCCGGACTATCGATCCCGCAAAGAGAGTGGCGGCCAGAGATTTCGATTCAATCCTTGTCGGCCTGCAGGCGAATGCACCCTGCGCCGACCTCGAAGACTTAGAAGATCAGGAGGCGCGGGGAGAAGATGCGAGCTGGCGTGGTGGGCGAGTGGCGATCTGCGGCCAGGGGAGAGGCTATCCCTATCGCGAGTGAGGATGAAGGTGGCGGCTCCTGGGAGTGTCTAGGTTTATGAATCCCTTCGGGATTTCGTTTTATATGTGTTTGACCATTAAGAGGCCATGATGTATTTACGGGACTGGCCGTTGGTGGCCGGATCCCTGCCCTTTTGGGGTTTTGTTTGAACTTTGCGGTCTCAATCTATGAAGCGTTTTGATTATTTATGAACTTCAGTTTTTGAAGTATGAGAAAGAGGGTGTGAGTTGTCATCTCATTCCTAGTTCCCGATGATCACCGTACCTATTGTTTGCATAAAGCGAGATTTTCAGCGGTTTACCGATTCTGCGAGAAGTTAGGTGAAACAAAGCAGGCTTAAGTGAAGAGACAAATTTTTGGATCTCGTATACCATACTATGTCTGTGAGATGTCAAGATCCAGCGTGGCTGGGTTTATGGCAAGACCTAGGTTTACTCGGACTGAGGCTTTGCGATGACAAATCGGCTTCGTTTTGCTGTTTGCGATTTTAACCTGACTTCGTGCCGTTTAAATTCAGAATTGTGGCTTATATGATGATTTGTTTGGGCGTGAGTCGAGCTACTTTCTTTTGAAGCTAGACCAAAATTTTGGATTTCTTGTATAGCTCGCTATGTTTATCCTTGTCGGATGTAAGAGAGCCTACCCCTCGAAGGGCGGCTATTTGTGTTTAGGACATTAGAGTTTGTTTGTTGTGATCAGCAACAACGAAATGATACCGTTTTGAGGTGTGTTCGTATGTTCAGAGACGAAGATTTCGTCTGCAATGTTTTGCGGAAAAGAATGTCCTTCAAGTGTTAGCGACGTCTCGCAGTGCGAGAAGTCGATTTTGCTTATGCATCTCGTGTGGAAGCGCTTGCGGGCTTTGGGGATGTCTTTGCGAATGTTCGCAGCCAGAAAACTGTTGTTTCCGTTTTGGATGGCGGGACCAAGGGGCGTAAATTTGGCCCAGGGAGAAACGTCTACATTCACTTTGCTTTGTGAAGTGTTGGCCCTCCGGGATTTGTTTTTTGGATGTGATAATCGCTTAGTGGATACCAGATCCGTTGTTGTTGCCGTTTAGTAATTGGCGAAATGCGTTGTCTAGAAAGAGTTTGAATTTTGAAAATTTGTGGGAGTATATGAGTATCGCACCCCACCTTTCGGGGGATAGCTGGCTCGCCGGTTAGCGAGTTGCCTCATTACCCTTTTCGGGATCAAGCCGTCTCAGTAGTTTTTGTACCACGTTTTATCGTTTAGTGGTAGTATTTTTTGAGGTGCATCGCATTCCAAGTTCGGGATTTTGGCGTCTTGCATGTTTTGCGATTTGGTATGAACCTGGTGACTACTTTTATGACTTTGTACGGTCCTTCCCAGTTTGCTCCAGTTTTCTGCGTTTGGTTCAGCGGTGTTTTGGAAGACTTTGCGTAAGACTAAATCGCCTTCTTTGAACCTGCGATGGCGTACATTTGAGTTGTAGTACCTTGCGGCAGCGTGCTGGTAATTCTGGATTCGAATGAGTGCCTGGTGGCGTTCATTGATGAGATCGAGATTGTCCAGCATCATAGCGTCGTTTAAATCCTCTCTTTCGGGGAGGAATCTTCTCCGTACTCGGGAATTCTACTTCAGCGGGATCATGCATTCGTTCATTAGCGAGGGCGAATGGAGTTTCACCTGTAGCCGTCTTGGGGTTATGCGATGCGACCAAAGAACTCCTTCAAGCTCCTCTGCCCATCGCCCCTTTTTGGCGTGTAGGCGCTTTTTGAGTCCGTCAAGGACGGTCTTGTTGATGGTTTCTGCTTGTCCGTTGCATTGCGGATACCTGGGGGTTGACTTTGTAAGTCATTATTTCCATTTTAGCAGAATGCTTGAATCGGCGAATAGAATTGAGATCCATTATGCATTCGATTTCGTATGGGACCCCATGTCTAGTTATGATATGTTTCGAGACGAAGTTCTCGACTTGTATGTCTTTGATACTTGCGTGGGATTCGCTTCTACCCATTTGGAAAAGAAATCCGTGAGGACTAGGAGGAAGCTTTTTTTTTTGATGGGTGCATAGGTCCGACAATGTCCATGGACCATCGCATGAAAGGATAGGGGGCGAGATTGAAGAGAGATTTCCGCGAGGTTGATGGATTATTGGAGCATGCCTTTGGCATTTCACTTCCGCGAATTTCTGCAGATCTTTACCATGGTTGGCCAATAATAACCGTGGCGTTTGATTTTGACTGAGATCTTCCGCCAGAATGATTTCCGCATGATCCAGAATGGACCTCTTCCATGATTCTTCTTGCCCTTTCCCCTTAGCATGTCATGAGAGGACCAGAAACACCACTTATAAATTTCTCCCTCTATCGTGGCGTACCGTGCGGCAGGTTTCACTTTCTGAGCCTCCCATTTTTTGGTAAGGTTCCATTCACGATATAGGCTGGATTGGTTCTAACCAAGGGCTGTCGCCAGTACTTTCGGTTGGGTCCACATCCGCTTCCGGTTGATCTCGACTTCTTCCGCATCTTCAATCTCTTCCGGATTAGATTGGCGACCACTTGGTCCGATGCTTGGATGTTCGATGAATTGACCGGGATTATCTGGAGCCGGATCTGAGCTTGGCGAGGGCAGCCAAAGGCGTCGGCCTGGGCGTTTTCGGCGAGGAATTCTGGTCAGAGGCGAACTGGTCAGCTCTGAGCCAGTTCTTGGGCGAGTTTTAGATATCGTCCATCTTTTAGTCTCTTGCCTCATATTCTCCGCTGTATTGATTGGCGACTAGCGAGAATCGCGATGGCGTGAATATTACAGATTTTTAATCCACGGGCCAGCCGCCAAGCCTGCGACGAGTGCTTAAGTATTCTGCCTCATTGTTTGAAGCATGAAAAGCCAATCGGAATGACTGTTCTAGGATTTCCCGTTAGGAGAGGTGAGTCAATTCGATTCGGATCCTTGTTTGGGCCGAAGATCCGTCGGCGTGGAGGACCCAAGTTGAGTTTGGTTCCTCGTTAGTCATGTCTCTAGTGGGTAATTCTACCAAGAAATCCATAGAGTACTTGGACTTTGCACATGTCCTTGGGCGATATTGACGTCGTATTCACTCAGTTCGATTGCCCATTTTGCGAGCCTACCAGATTGGCTTGGACTGTGCAGGATTATCCATAGCGAGAAATGGTGAGAACTACTATAGTATGAGACTGGAAATATGGTCTTAGTTTTCTTGCGAGGTTATGGCGGCGAATGCTAATTTTCCATTAGCGGTGTCGAGTTTCATCCAGCAGCGTTTTGCTTACGTAAAGATTGGCTTTTGTTAGCCTCGTTCTTCACCATTATCAGGGCGCACTGGCTGTTGCGGAAACTGCGATATAGAGGAAAAGAGTTCTCCTTCCACGGTTTTGCGAGAACTGGTGGAGTGGCCAGGTAATGTTTCAACTGTTGGAAAGCCTTTTCATTGCTTGGACCATTCGAACTTCTTGTTTCCTTTTAATGTTTTGTAAAGCGGTAGGCACTTATCCGTGGGCGAGATGAAACGGTTCAAAGCGACTCTTCCGGTTAACCTTTGGATTTCTGCTTGGTTCGGGGAGGCCATCTCTATCAGTCGTCGATTTGTTTAGGGTTGGCCTCGATTCCGCGATACATTCGAGGTATCAGAATTCTCCGATGCCCTGCGAATCTGCATTTAGCTGGGTTGAGTTTCATGTTATGCTGGTTGAGTCGTGCAAAACATTCCTCTAGGTGGGCTACATGATGCGTGTTCGTCAAGAGATTTTACAAGCATACCATCGATGTATACTTCCATAGTTTTTCGAGTTGCTTTCGGCAAACATTTTGTTGGCAATTCGCTGATCACGTTGCACCGGTTTTAAGACGAAAGGCATTACCTTGTAGCAATATTCAGCGGTCTGTGATGAATGCAGTTTTTAGCGATCGTCGGGTTCATCATGATCTGATTGTATCGAAAAGCGTCCATGAAGGCGAAGCTTGTTTCCGCGGTTGCCCGACCAAGCGATTCGATGTGTGGAAGCGGGAAGCAGTCCTTTGGACAGCTTTATTCAGATCCGTAAAATCGACACAGACTTCGCCACTTGCCGTTCTTCTTTTTACCACGACGGGTTGGCAAAGCCAGTCTGGATACGACTACGTTATCGACCCTACTTTGAGGAGTCTTTCGACTTCCTCGTTGACTCTTGATAACGCTCAGGTCCCAGCTTTTCGTCTGCTTTCACGGGTTTGTGAGTCGATTCGATCTTAAGTTCTTGACATGTTACGCTAATGTCGATTCGGGCATATCCTCGCAGCCAGCGAGCGTACTAAGGTTCTTTTTGAGGCATGCGATGAGCTCTGCTTTTATTGGTTCGCGGAGGTTAGCTCCGATTTGGCCTTACCGTTCAGGAAGAATCGTCGAGGCAGAATCGAGACCACCGGTTCGCAGGTTGGTTCGCTTCCTTCGGGGCCTCAACTCTTTAGGACTGCCAGAAGGTTTCCGGCGATCGTGAATCGTTTGCTTTTCGAGAAGTCGATTTGAATTTTCCTTTTAGTTGGTAGCGAGGTAGATTTGCGCTGCTCCGTGACTACCATGTATTGTTCGACCCGAAGGTGTCGGAAATTGAGCATAGGTGGAATGTCGATGGGATGCGCTCTCATGGAGTTTAGCGGGGAGTTCCAACTATCGCGTTGTATGATGTTGGTCCAGCGATCACCAGAATTCAGCGTTTTGGCGGCGCTCGGCTCTGACTGAGAGGCCGGAGCAGTCATAACTTCTCGAGAGTCGAATACTGGGCTGGGGTCATCTGTAGGATGCTTGATCGGCGCCCATCCTCTCGAGGGTGCTTTTATAGATAATATTAGCCAAGCATCCGGTGTCGACTAATACCCTTGCTACGTCAATATCCTGGATCGTGAGTTCTATTACGAGATTGTTGTGAGTTTTGGCTATACTGGCGTTGCTTTCGATCTTGAAGGATACGATGTTCGGACTGTGAAGTAGCCATACTGAACCGATCGATTGGTGATTTTTGAGTTAGAAATCCGTCCACCCTCCTTAGCGTACTGTGGGAACGAAATTCACACCGCCAATTTCGATAAATAAGATGCGGGAGGAAAGCCAAGTAAACCGACTTTCCTTGAAGGTCAGTTCTCTGCGTTGCCACCGCGAAATCGATAAAGTAAACAGAAGACAAAGATGGGAATTGTAATATTTGCCGAAGGCGTTTTATTAGATGAAGATCTGAGTACAAGTTCTCCAGAAGACAAAGAGATTTCGCGATTAAAAGAAAAAGATAAATCGCGGGCAATAGCGTCTAAGCCTTGCCGTAGTCTAACCACCTAAATCCTAGTTCTTCTAAGCTAGCAGGATGCTCTAAGTCTAATTTTGGATCCCCTTGTTGGGGTCAAAAGTTATCTCGAAATCTGACTAAAGACCTTCCCAAAACTCAAAGATTTCCATAAGCGACTGGCGGTCGAACAACGAAAACACCCACAGGCGGCAAGGCGACCTGGCCGGCGGCACAGCGGGGCAGACTGGCCTGGCGCCCGGCGACCTGGCGCGGCGGCAGCGGGGCAGCGAGCTGGCCAGTAACACCAACCTGGCGCCGGCAGCGGGGCGGAGCTGGCCCTGGCGCCGGCGGCACCGACCTGGCGCCCGGCGGCACCACGACCTGGCGCCCGGCGTAAAACCTGGCCGTACAGCGAGACTTCGAACTGGCTGGCGCCAGCGGCACCCGACCTGGCGCTGGCGGCAGGAGCGGAGCTGGCCTGGCGCCGGCGGCACAGCGGAGCGGAGCTGGCCTGGCGCCGGCACCAGCCCTGGCGCCAGCGGCACCGACCTGGCGCCGGCGGCTTCCGTCCTGTAGCGAATTGACCTGGCGTCGGTCAGCGGACCCTCGTCGGTCTCCGGACCTATCGTGCCGGTTCGATCCGTCTTAACTTGTTGGATCAGCCCTCATGAGTTTGGTACAATCAAGGCTACAGAATAAACATCTTCGATTCGGTTGGAATGCGTCCTCGATGTTTTGATAAGCTGGAGGATTGGATTTCGTGGAAGAAATCGTATAAAGCGTTTAACGACTTAAGACAAGTCCGCAGACTTACTACGATTTTCAGAATTAGGTCCCAATCAGACTATGGCGGTTCATCCCATTTCCCTAAATGTCGGATAAACATCAAATTAAGCCAAAGGATATGAGGAAAACTTCGAGGATAATTCGAAGATCGGCGAAAATGGAACATTTCTGGAGAGATAAGCTTGGCCCAAAGGCGAGGCCCATCACCCTAAGGCAAACCGACCTAGAAGTGGGTATATAAGAGCAAGAGCAGAAGAGAAGGAGATCGAAAAATCCGAGAATTAGACTTAGAGCATCCTGCTAGCTTAGAAAAACTAGGGTTTAGGTGGTTAGACTAGCGGAACAAGGCTTAGGGCGTTTGGCTGCCTGCGACTCTATATTTTTCTTTAATCATAAATCTCTCGTCTTCGGAGAATCCTTGTACTCGTCTCTTTCATCTAATAAAACTCCCTCGGGCAAATATTTCAAACTCTTATTTTTATCTATTGAACTTTATCGATTTAGGTGTGGCAACCAGAGAATCGGACCTTCAAGAAAGTCGGGTTTACTTGGCTTTCCTCGCAATCTTATTGCTCGAAAATTGGATTGTGAATTTTGGTTCCCACAGTTTGGCTAGAAGGAGGGTGGGGCCGATTCTCTAACTTCGAAAACCACCGATCGATCAAAGTTCAGTATGACTTCCGTCAGCCCGCAACATGGTATCTTTAGAGGATCGAGCAGCGGCCCGTCGCGGTCAAACCTCTGCGATCTCACCGTAATAGAACTCACGATCAGGACATCGGCGTAGCAAGGGTATTAGTGGGCACGGATGCTCGGCCATATTATCTACAAAAGCACCCGGGATGAGCGATGGAACACTAAGCATTCTACGGATGACCCCAGCCCAGTATGGACTCGGGGAGAAATTATGACCCTCGGCTCAACTAACCTCTAGTCAAAGCGGGCGTCGTAAAATCACCGAAATTCCTGGTGATCGATGGTCCAACATCCTCAATCGATAGTTGGAACTCCTGGCTAAACTCCATGAAGCGATCCCATCAACATTCCACCTATGCCTCAAGTTCCCAGCGCTTCGAGTCGAGACAATACATGAGTAGTCGCGAATGAGATCTACCTTCTACCGAACTAAAGCGGAAAAACTCTGAAATCGAAACCTCTTGGAAAAAGCAAGCGGTTCACAATTCGCGGAAACCTTCGGCAGTCCCAAGGCTGAGGGCCTGGAAGGGAAGCGTGAACCAACCTGCGAACCGGTGGTCTCAATCTGTCGGCGATTCTTTCGAGCGGTTATGCCGAGATCGGGCTAACCTCCGTGAACCAATGGCAGCGAGCTCATCGCATGCCTCAAAAGAACCTCGAATGCGGCGTGGGCTGCGGAGGATATGCCGGGAATCGACATTAGCGTAACATCACGAGCTTAACATCGACCCAACTCACAAACCCGTAAAACAAAAGAGGCGAAAGTTGGGACCTGGCGTGCGCAGTGAGGAAGTCGAAAGACTCCTCAAAGTAGAGATCGATAACAGAAGTCAGGTATCGGACTGGCTTGCCAACCCGTCGTGGTAAAAAGCGGCAAATGGCGAGTCTGTGTGATTTCACAGATCTGAATAAGGCCTGTCCAAAGTTGCTTCCAGCTCCCACACATTGACCGGCTGGTTGAAGCAACCCAGCGGGAAACAAGCTTGTCATTCATGGGCGCTTTTCGGATACAATCAGATCATGATGAATCCCGGCGACCCTGAAAATACTGCGTTCATCACAGACCATGGAGCGTATTGCTACAAGGTAATGCCTTCGGTCTTAAAGCGCGGAGTGCAACATATCAGCGACTTCGTCAACAAAATGTTTGCCGAACAACTTCGGAAAAACCATGGAAGTATACATCGATGATATGCTGTTAAAATCTCTTGGCGAACGCGATCATATAGCCCACCTAGAGGAATGTTTTGCACGACTCAACCAGCATAACATGAAACTTCGACCCGCAAAATGTAGATTCGCGGTGGCATCGGAGAATTCCTCGGATATCTCGTAGCGTGTCAGCGAATCGAGGCCAACCCTAAACAAATCGGCCACTGATAGAAATGGCCTCCCGAGAACCAAGCGAGAAGTCAGAGGCTAACGGGAAGAGTGCGGCTTTGAACCGTTTCATCTCGCTCCACGAATAAGTGCCTACCGTTTCACGAGACATTGAAGGAAACAAGAAGTTGAATGGTCGAGCAATGTGAAAAAGCTTTCCAACAATTGAAACATTACCTGGCCACTCCACCAGTCCTCGCAAAACCGGTGGAAGGTGAACCTCTTTTCCTCTATGTCGCAGTTTCCGCAGCGGTCAGTGGTGTCTTGATCACGAGAAGAGCGGCGAGACAAAACCAATCTTTCGTAAGCAAGGCGTTACTGGATCACGAGCTTCGATACCCTCTAATGGAAAAATTAGCATTAAGCTGTCATAACCTCGGCAGAAAACTAAGACCATACTTCCAGTCTCACACTATAGTGGTTCTCACCACGTTCCGCTTCGGATAATCCTGCATAGTCCAAGTCAATCCGGTCGCAAAATGGGCAATCGAACGAGTGTGAGTGACGACGTCGAATACCGCCCGGGGCGTGTGCAAGTCCCAGTACTTGCGGATTTCTTGGTAGAGTTACCCAGAAACATGACTAGCGAGGAACCAAACTCAACTTGGGTCCTCCGTCGGCGGATCTTCATCAAACAAGGATCGGTCGAATCTGACTCACCTCTCTAGCGGAAATCCTAGAACAGTCTTTCGATTGGCTTTTCATGCTTCAAACAATGAGGCAGAATCTGAAGCACTTCGTCGCGGGCTTGCGGCTGGCCCATGGGTTAAAGATCCGTAATATTCAGCTTACTGCGATTCTCAGTTAATTAAGCCAATCAATACAGCGGAGAATATGAGGCAAGAAACGAAAGGATGCATATCTAAAACTTCGTCCAGAACTGGCTCGAAATTTCGACCAGTTAAGCCGACCCAATTTCGCTTCGGGAAGCGTCCAGGCCGGCGCTTGGCTGCCCTCGCCTCAAGCAGATCCAGGGCTCGAGTAATCCGGTCGAATTCATCGAGCATCAAGCATCGGACCACCAGTGGTGCGTCAATCTAATCGGGGCGAGATTGAAGATCACGGAAGAAGTCGAGATCAGCCAAGCGGATGTGAACCCGACCGAGTATGGCTGCGACAGCCCTTGGTTAGAACAATCGAGCCTATATCGTGAATGGAACCTTACGCGTAGAAAAATGGGCACCGTGAAAGTGAACCAAGCGACGCGATGCGTCCGCGATAGAGGAGAAATTTATAAGTGGTGTTTCTCCGGTCCTCTCATGGCATGCTTGAGAAGAAGCGAGAAGAATCATGAAGGAGGTCCATTCGGGTCATGCGGAAATCATTCTGGCGGAAGATCTCGCGGTTAAAATCAAGCGCCCGCGGTTATTATTGGCCAACCATGGTAAAGACTGCGAAATTAAACCGAAGTGCGAAAAATGCCAAGGCATGCTCAACAATCCATCAACCAGCGGAGATCCTCTCCCTCAATCTCGTCCCCTATCCTTTCATGCGATGGTCCATGGACATCGTCGGACCTATGCACCGATCAAAACAAAAGCGCTTCCTCCTAGTCCTTACGGTTTCTTTTCCAAATGGGTAGAAGCAGAATCCTACATAAGTATCAAGGATACACAATCGAGAACTTGATGCGGAAACATATCATAACTAGACATGGGGTCCCTGCGAAATAAACAGATAATGGATCTCAATTTATCTCTACTCGATTGAAGCATTCTGCGAAAAATGGAAAATCGACTTACAAAGTCAACTCCCAGATATCCGCAATGCAATGGACAGGCAGAAACCATCAACAAAACCGTCCTTGGCCGGACTCAAAGCTGAAGCGCCAAAAGGCGATGGGCAAAGGCTCGAAGGAGTTCTTTGGTGCATCATTACAACCCAAAAGGCAGACTACGGGTGAAACTCCATTCGCCCTTGTTTACGGAGCGGAATGTATGATCCAGCGGAGTAGAATTCCCGATGCGGAGAAGATTCCTCCCGAAAGAGGATTTAAATGGCGGCTATGATGCTGGACAATCTCGACTCGTCAATGGCGCCCGCGACCAGGCACTCGTGAATCCAAATTACCAGCAGCTGCATAAGGTACTACAACTCAAGCGTCGCGCCATCACAGGGTTCAAAGAAGGCGATTTAGTCTTCGCAAGTCTTAGAACACTGCGAAGCGAAAGCAGCAGGAAAACTGGGGAGCAAACTGGGAAGGACCGTACAAAGTCATAAAAGTAGTCCGACCAGGCTCATACCAAATGCAAACATGCAAGGCGTCAAAATCCCGAGAACTTGGAATCGATGCACCTCAAAAATACTGCCGATGCGATAAGCGTGGTACAAAGAACTTCTGAGATGGCGGTCCCCTAGACAAAGTGCGTGAGCAACTGCATGTCGTGATTCAGCTATCCCCAATTTAAAAGTGGATCTGATATATTTCGGATCGTATACTGCATATCTCCCACAAATTCGAAGATTCTAAGATTTTGAAACTTTCCGCGACTTTTTCAAAATCAGCGGAAGCTTGACCACAACAACGGATCTGAGTATCCACTAGCGATTATCACATCCAAAACAAATCCCGGATGGCCAACACTTCACAAAGCTGTGAATGTGGGCGCTTCTCCCTGGGTCAAACTTCGCCCCTTGGTCCAGCGTCCAAAGCGAAGCGACAGTTTTCTGGCTGCGAACATTCGCAAAAGACATCCCAAAGCCATAAGCGTTTCAACGAGATGCGGCATAAGGAAAAATCAACCTTCAGCCTGCGAGGCGTCGCTAGCGGCGAAGGACATTTTTCATAAAACATTTGAGCGAAATCTTAGTCTCTGAACATCTACGCACCTCAAAATGGTATCATTTAGTTAATGCTGATCACAACAAGCGAACTCTAGCGTCCTAAGCAGACAAATAGCAGCCCTTGAGGGTAGGCTCTCTTACATCCGACAAGGATAAACATAGCTATACAAGAAATCAAAATTTTGGTCTAGCTCTTAAGTAAAGTAGCTCGACTCCGCTAAACAAATCATATAAGCGACACAATTGGCAGTTTTAAGCGGTCGAGTCAGGTTAAAATGTAAACAGGCAAAAGCGAAAGCGATTTGTCATCATGAAAGCCTCAGTCGAGTAAACCTAGGTCTTGCCTAAACCCAGCCAGCTGGATCTTGACATCTCACAGACATAGTATGGTATCACGAGATCAAAATTTGTCTCTTCACTTAAGCTTATTAGTTTCACGAGTTTTCGCATAAATCGGTAAACAGAAAATCTCGCTTTATGCGAACAATAGATGCGGTGATCATCGGGGAACTAGGAATGAGGCGACAACTCACACCCTCTTTATCATGCTTGAAAAACTGAAGTTAAGTAAATAAATAAAAGCGTTTCATAAATTGAGACTGCGAAATTCAAACAAAACCCCAAAAAGGGGCAGGGATTGAAGCCACCAGCGGCCAGTCGGTAAATACATCATGGCCTCTTAAGCGGCGAAACACATAAAACGAAATCCCGAAGGGATTGATAAAACTAAGCTCCCGGGGCGTCATCTTCATCCTCACTGCGGCGGGGACAGCCTGCGTCGCCTCCCTCGATCGCGTCGCCACTACCGCCTGCGTCAGCGTAACCTGCAACCTTCTCCCCGCAGCGGCTCTGATCTTCTGAGTTTTGGTCGGAGCTAGAGTGCCTTTCGGCTTGCAGGCGGCGGATCGAATCAATCTCCCTCGGTGGCGCCCACTCTCCTCCTTTACGGGGCGATAATCTGGCTTCCTCCAGTCAAAGGCGGGGCCTCATTACCTCGAAGCAACTTCGAGCTAATTCAGACTCCCCGATCACCGCTAAAGCCAGTCCCTCTTACGGACAGCTATCAAGGACTCAAACAGGATGGCCATCCTCGTCAGGGCGACCATAGAAATTAAATTAAGCTGGCATCGGCAACCTCAGAGGATCTCACGGTTCATCTCCTCGTGAGCCTGAACCTTCTCACGAAGGCGGACTTAGAAGATTTACTCCTCTTCTCTTTCTTCACCTTGAGTAGCGAACTTCGCGGTCTTCCCAAGGTCGCTCGAGATCGCTGATCACGAACCTCAAGCTGGGGCGTCTGGCGGCATGGGTGTCTCGACGATGCGCAATGCAGCCTTAATGCGCTTGGCGCTTCTACTGACGACTCAAGTTCCTTCGATAGCCGAATGACTTCCGACCGCTTTTCGCCAAGCATTCCGTCGATCAGAGCACAAACTATCGCAAAAGGAAAGAGTAAGTATCATGCATAAAAAAAAACGATGCAAAATTACGGACCATCGAACCTTGGAGCGATGGCCTTGGCTCTGAGAGTCGCTTTCCTGCGCTCGCCGCAGCTTCTTTTTAGCTCCGGACGCCAGCGCCAGCCCTTGCCCTTCCGCCCAGGCGGCGGACACCAGCGCTGGCAGTCCCAAGACGAGTTCCCTCTTCGCCCGGGGAAGAGGTGCAGATTCTCGCATCCTCTCTTCCGGAGATCCGCGATCGAACAGTCGAAGAACCCGATGGATGGATCTGAACATCGAGAGTCTGTTCAGGAACAATAACCCTTCGTAGGCGGGGAGGGCATCGGATGGGACGAACTGGGAACCAAAGGAACGAGCAAAGGAGTTGGAGCATGGAAGGAACATCGGGCGTTTCAGTCCTCGCCAGCTTTGAGCCTTCGCAGCACTACGCCGGGATAAGCAGCTTTGAAAGAATCAAACCCATCAGTCAGGGACGGAATAGCCTCTTGAATGGCCTGAGCGGCGGGAGCTTGACTGACGGAACCGGCGTAGCAGCGGCCTGCCCACATCGACATCAGAACCACTCTTTTCAACTTGGGATGAAGACATTTTCTTTCTTGAGAGAGAAGAAGAGAATTTGGAAAGATGTGAAGAATGAGAAGGAGGGTTGGCTACTTATAAGAAAAAGGAGGAAGACACAGGTTCGTCTCCGATCTTCACTTGGGGGCTAAGCTTGTTGGGGTCAAAAGCGGTTATCTTGAAATCTCGACTAAAGACCTTCCCAAAACTCAAAAGATTTCCATAAGCGACTGGCGAGGAAAAGATCGAACAACGAAACACCCACAGATGGCAAAGCGAGCCTGGCGCCCGGCGGCACCGACCTGGAGCGGCACCCGGCCTGGCGCCCGGCGGCACCGACCTGGCGCCCGGCGGCACCGGCCTGGCGCCCGGCGGCACCGACCTGGCGCCCGGCGGCACCGACCTGGCGCCCGGCGGCACCGGCCTGGCGCCCGGCGGCACCGGCCTGGCGCCCGGCGGCACCGGCCTGGCGCCCGGCGGCACCGGCCTGGCGCCCGGCGGCACCGACCTGGCGCCCGGCGGCACCGACCTGGAGCGGCACCCGGCCTGGCGCCCGGCGGCACCATCCGCAGCGAATTCGGCCTGGCGTCGGTCAGCGGCCCTCGATCTGGTCTCGGTCCTATCGTGCGGTTCGATGCGTCTTAGCTTGTTGGATCAGCCCTCGTGAGTTTGGTACAATCAAGGCTCTGGAATAAACATCTTCGATTCGGTTGGAATGCGTCCTCGATGTTTTCGATAAAGCGGGAGGATTGGATTTCGTGGAAGAAATCGTATAAAGCGTTTAGCGACTAAAGACAAGTCCATGAGACTTACTACGATTTTCAGAATTCGGTCCCAATCAGACTATGGCGGTTCATCCGATTTCCTAAATGTCGGATAAACATCAAATTAAGCCAAAGGATAGCGGAAGCTTCGAGGATAATTGCGAAGATCGGCGAAAATGGAACATTTCCTGGAGAGATAAGCTTGGGCCCAAAAGCGAGGCCCATCACCTAAGGCAAACCGACCTAGAAGTGGGTATATAAGGAGAGCAAGCAGAAGAGAAGGAGATCGAAAATCCGAGAATTAGACTTAGAGCATCCTGCTAGCTAAAAAACTAGGGTTTAGGTGGTTAGACTAAGCGGAGCAAGGCTTAGGCGTTTGGCTGCCTGCGACTCTATATTTTCTTTATCATAAATCTCTCGTCTTTGAATCGTTGTACTTCGTCTCTTTCATCTAATAAGCGCCCTCGGGCAAATATTTCAAACTCTTATTTTTATCTATTGAACTTTATCGATTTACGTGGTGTAGCAGAGAATCCGGACCTTCAAGGAAAGTCGGGTTTACTTGGCTTTCCTCGCAATCTTATTGCTCGAAAATTGGCGGTGTGAATTTCGGTTCCCACCCTCCTCTTCTGCTCTTGCTCTCCTTATATATCCACTCCAAGTTCGGTTTGCCTTAGGATGATGGACCTGCGCCTTTGGGCCCAAGCTTATCTCTTCGGGAAATATTCCATTTTGTCGGTCGCCCGTAATTATCCTCGAGTTTTCCGCTATTTTTCGGTGACTTGATGTTTATCCATTCGGAAATCGGATAAACCGTCACAGCCTGATTGGGCCTGAATTCTTAAAATTGTAAGTAAGTCCGTGGACTTGTCTTAAGTCGTTGAGCGTTTTATCGATTTCTCGGAAAGACTATCTTTCTCGTAAAATAAACCGTATAGCTTAAAGGATCGGCGTTCAAGTTAATCGATCTTTGTTTTATCACGATATCTTCTCGAAATCAATCCCTCTAGTTTTGTCGTAAAACATCGAGGGCGATTCCAACGAATCGAAAGATGTTTATTCTGTAGCGTGATCGTCCCAAACTCCGCGAGGATTGATCCAAACAAGCCAAGATGGGATCAGACCGAGCATGATGGACGAGACCAGGACAAAGAGCCATGGACCGCCAGGCGAGTGCCGCCCGGCATCAGGCGAGTGCGCTGGCGCCAGGCGAGTGCGCCCGGCGCCAGGCGGCCAGCGTGGCAGCGATGCCGCCCGTATGAGCGGATCCGCATGGCCAGCGTGCTGCGGCGCCAGGCGAGTGCCGCTGGCGCCAGGCGAGGTGCGCCCGGCGCCAGGCGAGTGCCGCCCGGCATGAGCCGACTTCGCGTGATGCGTGCGCCCGGTCGCCAGGCCGGCTTGCCATCCGTGGGATTTCTGTTGTTCGATCTTTCCCCCGTTAGTCGTCCGTGCGGGAAATCTTTGAGTTTGGAAGGATCTTTAGCCGTAGGTTTCGAGATAACCGTTTTTGACCCCAACACTCCATTGGTTTTATCATTGATTTCTATTCATTATTATTATTCATACTATGATTTATATTATTGCTTCCATGTCTGAGTAATTCTCTTGTTAGGTTTGGGGATTTCATGAGTTTAATGTCAAACTGATGATAAATTAAGATTGCTAGGTTATGTATAGATCTCTACACCAGGGTGATTTGTAATACTAGGATCTGGAGTAGTTAGAAAAGCACGACAGTGTGACTAATTGCTTGAACCTAGAATCATAGGACAATTGAGAGGCACGAAAGTACCATCAATTAGCGGAACCCGAGCTCTGCTGGATTAGATACCTGGTATCACGATGGTTGGTCTAGGAATCTAGTTAAACATAATCGATTAGGTCGTTAATGCTTATGCGAGGTAGTATCGATCGGCGGCTCAGGCCATAGCATCGTCGATGCTCCTCCTTGTTAAGCGTCGACAGCCGGGACAAAGACTTAGGCATCTGATTAGTAATTGCATGTAAAAGCTGGATTACTTGCTTATTAAAACCGAGTTCTAGAATTGAATCTATAAACCTTTAGCATCCTTGAATTTTAGTTTTGAATCTCTTGATTGATAAATCCCTAGATCTAGCTATTTCTCCTTATTGTTAACAACTCTCTGCCAAGCTGAACAATTGTCTTGTTCATCTTGTTTACTGCTTTATTTACTTATTTATTTACTGTCTTATAATCTATTAGCCTAGCTAAATCATATAGCTGTCAGATCTAGTGTGTGCCTTAGCTAACTGTGGATTCGATCCCTAAGTGCTACAACTCGACCTCTTATTTGAGAGAGTATAAATCACTCCTTAGGGTAATTTGAGTGATATCAAATTTGGCGCCGTTGCCGGGGAGCTTCGATCGCCATTAGACTTGATTAATAGGTTTAGTCTAGGTTTTATTTACTGTTTTAAGTTAATTACGAAAAAAAATTTCTTGTTTTTCAGGTACATGCCAATCAGTACCAGAAGCAGCAAGGAGGAATTGCTTTTGTTATCAGACCCAGCACGTGTGGAACGCTTGATCCGTGGAGAGAAACATGCTACATCGATCGACGCCACTACTAGTGCATCGACCAATTTTGATCAACAACCGTCTACCGAGTTTTAGCAACCATCGATCGACACTCGCTCATCCACATAGACAGATACTTCTCAGTACCCGTCGACCGACATCATCCACCCGACATCGATCGATACCGCACATCGCGCATCGATCGATACTGAGCTGCGAGACAAGGTTGCGCCTTTGATTCTCATACAAGACGAGAATGGAGACCTGCATGACCCTGAAAGTCATATGTGTAATGCAGCAGGTCAGAAGATAGATGGACAGGGGGCTGAAATCCTTGATCCATCTGCTGCTACTGAGGTTGCTAATGTTATTCGACAAAGGAAAATGACAGAATTGATCAGGCCTAGTCAGTTCTATACCAATATGCATGCGATTCAACCTCCAGAAATCCAGGGATTTGAAATCCGACCCACCTATTTCTCTCATGTGGGTCAGTACCCCTATTGTGGTCTTCCTCATGAAATTACCATGGACCATATTGAGACACTAGAAGATTTGGTGTCTGGCATCCAGGAAGATGAAGCAACCAGAGACTACATCATCTGTAAGTTGTTCAAGTATTCTCTCTCTGG
Organism: Brassica carinata; assembly: GCA_016771965.1. Classification (NCBI taxonomy): domain Eukaryota; kingdom Viridiplantae; phylum Streptophyta; class Magnoliopsida; order Brassicales; family Brassicaceae; genus Brassica; species Brassica carinata. The sequence continues at coordinate 42,017,892 of CM028691.1, forward strand.
GAATGCTATTAGTTGGTTGAAACTCCTACCACCAGGATATTTCACTACATGGAATGAAGTTAAGACTGCGTTTTTGACTGAATTTTTCAATGGTGAAAAAGCTGAAGAGATAAGAGATAAAATTTTGACATTCTCTCAGGGACCTACAGAAGCTTACAGAATCTCTTGGGAGAGGTTTAAGATGTGGGAACCGAAATTCGCACCGTCGATTTTAATGAATAAAAAACGGAGGAAAGCCAAGTTAACCCGACTTTCCCTGAAGGTCTGGATTCTCTGCGACAGTCAACGACAAGTGACCGAGTAAATGCGGAAAAGTTTTGTTAAGATTTGGGACTGGACCTTAAGAAAGGCTGCCCTCATTACCTTCGAGGATCAAGTCGGACGTAGTTCAGTTAGAAATAATGGAACAAGAGATCGAACCGTCTGGCGGGTTAGATCTAGTATGGCGTTTGTCATAGAAACAGGCATGTGAAGATAGCGCCTAGGGTTTCTATGTGCGGAGCTCTTAAGTAAAAATTGTCCGATCCTTCGAGAGGCCGGAGATTTCGCGGCAGGAGGCTGACCAGGCGTTTCTAGGGCCTGGTTAGATCTAGTATGGCGTTGGTCATAGAAAGCGGGCATGTCGAAGGTAATGCCTAGGGTTTCTATGTCTTGAGCTCTGAGTAGAAGAATTGTTAGATCCTTCGAGAGGAACAGGGGTCTCGGGAGAAGATAAAACTAGAACAAGAAGTGACCAGGCGTTCTAAGTCCTGCCTAAGCTGGCCTAACCACCTAAGTTCTAAGTTCTCTAAGCTAGCGGGAGTTCTCTAAGTCTAGATTCTAGGATTTTCGGATCCTCTTCTCCTCTGCTCTTGCTCTCCTTATATACCCACTCTAGGTGGTTTGCCTTAGGATGATGGACCTGCGCCTTTGGGCCCAAGTTTATCTGTTCAGGAAGTATTCCATTTTAGTCGATCTTCGTAATTATCCTCGAGTTTTCCCTATTTTTCGGTGACTTGATGTTTATCCGATGTTAGGAAGTGGATAAATCGTCATAGCCTGATTGGGCCTGAATTCTTAAAATTGTAAGTAAGTCCGTGGACTTGTCTTAAATCGTTGAGCGTTTTATCGATTTCTCGGAAAAGACTATCTTTCTCGTAAAATAAACCGAATAGCCTAAAGGATCGATGTTGAGTTAATCGATCTTGTTTTATGCGATATCTTCTACGAGAAATCCAATCCTTATTTTTTGTCGTAAAACATCGAGGGCGATTCCAACGAATCGAAAGATGTTCATTCGTAGCGTGATCGTACCAAACTCACGAGGATCGATCCAAACAAGCCAAGATGGGATCAGACCGAGCATGATGGGACGAGACCAGGACAAGGGCCGTCGACCCGTCAGGGTTGCCGCCAGCGCCAGGCGGCTTGCGGGGCGTGTGCGCCCGGTGCCAGGCTGGCCCTCGTGGCAGCGTGCCGCCCGGCGCCAGGCGAGTGCCGCCCGCCCGGCACCAGGCGAGTGCCGCCCGCCGGCGCCAGGCGAGTGCCGCCCGCCGGCGCCAGGCGGATCACCGCCGCCGGCGCCGGCTTTCAGCGTGGCAGCGATGCCGCCCGGCGCCAGGCGAGTGCCGCCCGCCCGGCACCAGGCGAGTGCCGCCCGCCGGCGCCAGGCGAGTGCCGCCCGCCGGCGCCAGGCGGATCACCGCCCGCCGGCGCCAGGCGGCTTCAGCGTGGCAGCGATGCCGCCCGGCTTTGCCGCCCGGCGCCAGGAGTCCTTGCGCCCGTGGGTTTTCCGTTGCCGATCTTTCCCCGTTAGTCGTTCGTGCGGGAAATCTTTGAGTTTGGAAGGATCTTTAGCCGTAGATTCCGAGATAACCGTTTTCGACCTCACGGAGAGTGGATATTCTAATTTGAGAAAATCTCGTATAACTTCTCTTCAAATTATCCGAGACTTTTTGTTTTGAAATACTTTCAGAGACTTTCAGTCATTGATTCTGTCGTGACCGATTTTGACACCAACAGTTAGCCCCAGCTCGTTAGAACTTCGTGATGTTCTTGCGGCGATAAGACTATGTCAGGTAAGATTGGCGGATTTAATGGTTGAAAGGCTCCGTTGAAATGGTAAGATTGGGGCTGCGCCTTCGAAGGCTGCCCTCATTACCCTTGTTGTAGGGATCAAGCCTTCCGTATTTTTGGAGTTTAAGACCCTTGTGATCTGTTTTCCAGCGAGACTTATATTGTCTGGTTATGTGTCTTGAGAGACTTTCGAGCATGATGCTGTTGATGTTTTGTTTTAGATTATTTATGAACTTTAGTTTTTGAAGTATGAGAAAGAGGGTGTGAGTTATCGTCTCATTCCTAGTTCCTGATGATCACCGTACCTATTGTTTGCATAAAGCGAGATTTTCAGCGGTTTACCGATTCTGCGAAAAGTTAGGTGAAGCGAATAGGCTTAAGTGAAGAGACAAATTTTGGATCTCGTATACCATACTATGTCTGTGAGATGTCAAGATCAAGCGTGGCTGGGTTTAGGGCAAGACCTAGGTTTACTCTCGGACTGAGGCTTTGCGATTACAAATCGGCTTCGTTTTGCCTGTTTGCGATTTTAACCTGACTTCGTACCGTTTAAAATCCGTGAATTGTTGTGGAAGCTTATATGATTTGTCTGAAGTGAGTCGAGCTACTTCCTTCTGAAGAGCTAAACCAAAATTTGGATTTCTTGTATAGCTATGTTTATCCTTATCGGATGCAAGAGAGCCTACCCTTGAAGGGAGGCTATTTGTCTGTTTAGGGCGTTAGAGTTTGTTTATTGTGATCAGCAACAACGAAATGATGCCAGTTTAGAGGCATGTTACCGTTTAGAGGTGTGTTTGTATGTTTTGAGTTCTAGAGGCGAGGATTCGTCTGGAGCGTTTTGAGAAAAGAATGTCCTTGGCGTTAGCGGCGTCTACGCCGATGCTGAAGGTCGAGTTTCCCTTGTGCGCATCTTCGTGGTTGAAATGTTCGCGGGCTTTGGAGATGTTTTCGCGAATGTTAGCAGCCAGAAACTTTTGTTTGGTTTGGGCCTTAGGATCAAGAGGTCGTAAGTTCGACCCAGGGAGAGCGTCTACATTCCGCGATTGCCGTGAAGTGTTGGCCTTCGGGATTTGTTTGTATATATTAAGGATGACTTCGTATAACTCTTGGAGCCTTGTCACGAGTGTTTCTTTTCATGCGTGTTCTGAGTATAGAACTTAATCGATTGGCGATGAGTTTAAATCTTCCGTTAACCATATGGTTGTTAGGACTGAGTTTTGGTATGAAGAGTTTATCGTATGATTTCTGATTCTGGGTTATCGACAAATTGCTTGCGTAATAGTCACTTGGCGTTCTATGAACAAATCGTGGATTGTTGTTTTAGCGTTAAGTGATTGGGCGATGCTCAGTAGCTTTGGATTGGCATGGAGGCTAGATTCAGCCGTATCGCCAAGGAAGTTGTTGATAGCGATCAGACCATGACCCTTATTAAAGTCATGTTAGTTCTGATTGTCCTTAATGGGGATGCGAATTCAGGTCGGGCTTCTGGAAGGCGTAGTTGGCGAAGGCAAATAAGCGTTGCGAGATAGACATGCCAAGCATAGCGGAGTTTTCTGAGTTATGGCTGATGGCTTTTAGAAGCGATCTTCCACTTTAGGTCTTAGTTATCACGATGAATGGCTCATTATAAATTCTTTTTGTTGCATGAAAATCGTTTCATTTTATCCGGGGAAAAAGTTTAAAGGGATCGGCGCGAGGACATGTGCGGGTTAAGCCTGCGTGATTATTTCCTGCTTTCGGGCGTAACGCGAGGAGTGAAAACAGGAGCCAGAAACCTTGTGGAGCAAAACTGTCTATGACAGTTTTCGTTGAACCATTATGTTTATTTTACGAAAGTTGCTTTGTATGAACTGACTTCGACCATACAAAGGATTTTTAAATAAAAGTGATGTAGAAGGGTTTTGTAAAGGTAACTGGAGAGTTTTCTCACAAATTACTTGCGATATTTGCGACCACGGATTATGTTTTCTCATTCACTTTTGCGTGCGAGTCGTTTTGCATGAGACCGATCATGTTTTTCCATAGGCTGTTTTGTTTAAAATATTCTTGTTATAGGAAAGTAATGGATGACCGGTTTCATGGAGATAGAAAATGCAGATTGTCAAAGTAGCGATGTTTCAGCGGATTACCGAAGATGTTTCAGCGGATTACACGAAGATGTTTCGCTATGATTTCGACCTTTGGATGAAAGCTGCTTTGAATTACTCATCGAGTTTTATCGAAGGTTATTTCGTTATATTAAGTAGTTCACCATCGTGCTATTAGTCTGGCGTTGGTAGCGTTTCTAGTCGCGAGTTTGCGAGGAGAGCGGCGTAGAGTTTTCAAGACTATGTTTGTAACGGTTGGGCTATGCGTTAAGCGTTTTTAGGCGAATCTTATTGCTCGCGAGTTTGCTTTGTCAAAAGCGTTGTCTTGATGCTGAAGCAAAAGTTTTGAAGATGGGATTATCACGGTATAGTATCGTACCTACTTCCTTTTCTTTTACTTAACGAAAACGGGTTAGCCGTTCTTCGAAGGCTTATTATGCGTTTTCTTTCTTTTAGGAAGCGGGATGAGTATGCTTTTAGAGCAGCGTGGCGATCGTTTCTCGGTTTTAGAGACTAGATCGGTTTGCATGTTCTGCCTGGACAATCAAGGAACGATGGAACAAGATTGAAATTTTGCCTAAGACTTAGCTTGCTAGACTATCCACCTAGGTCCTAAGTTTCCTAAATTCTACGGCAGTTTTTCAAGACGTTTTTGTTTCTGTCCTACGAAGAATTAAAACCTTTACAAAATATTCCGAGAAAATAGTCTTTTGAAGGTTTCGGCATTTCTGAAGGAATCCCATTTCCTCGTATAGTCGAGACGATTGGTGTTTAGAATAACCGTGATCGCTATCACGATGAATCGAAATCCATTCATCATTCGAACTTTTATGGTCTTAGAGATTTCGAGTGTCGGGATCGAGATGAACTTGGATTCGTAGACTTTCCGTCTTCGAGGGTTTGAATAATGAGGCTTCGAACTTAGATTTTAAAATACGAACTTTGTTAAAAAATCGAGAAGGCTTTGCGGAAGAATCGTCGTGTTTCTCGAACAATCCGAACATGGGTTTAAGGGACCAAGATGTTGCCGCTGCTCGAGATCACGACGACTGGACGGATGGGCGCCAGGACCCTTTGCCGCCGGGCGCCAGACGGAACGATAATGCCGCCAGATGAGAGGACGAAGTTCGCCGCTGGCGCCTCGCCGCACCAGGCGCGTATCGTCTGCCGCCGGCGCCAGCGTCTGTCGTGTCGCGGTCCGGCCCGATGCTGCTGTTGTTGCCTTCATCGATCCCAGGGCTCACAGACTCAAAGACCGAGTTACGAAAAACTCAGGCAAAGATGCATGGTACTGAGACAGGACGGTCTGCGTCTATGGCGGGACAGAGATCCTTCTCATGGGCAAGGTGGTCGAGACAGCTTATATTGTTTTTCAGAAAATCTCAACGGAAGTCTGATTGAGACTAAACGAAACCATCTTGACATAGATTCAAAGGAGAGCAAAGTGAGGTTTCCACAGGCGAGGTGGCCATGTAGAAGGGTGAGGTGACCTCGGTAATGTTTGTCCTTGCCCGCGGCGAGGTGGCGGAGAGTGATTTTGTTCCCTTCAGAAAATCTCAACGAAAATCTGATTGAGGCGAAGCGAAAGCCACTTTGATCTAGACTTAAGGATAGCGAAGGTGAGTTCACCCTGTGGCGAGGTGGCCATGTAGAAGGGTGAGGTGACCTCGGTAATGTTTGTCCTTGCCCGGCGAGGTGGCGGGACAGTGACTTTGTTCTCTTCGTAAAATCTCAGCGGAAACTCGATTGAGATGAAGCAGCCATTTTGACCTAGAAACAAAGGAGAACAAAGTGGGCTCTTACTAAGGCGGACTGGGAAGACTGATCTTACCCTATGGCAAGTCGTCCTAGTAAGATCAAGCTCCGACCTCCTTCGTTTTCCGTTTGTTCCTCGAGAGTTGTTTGTAAGAAGTACGGCAGTGGGAATCAGTGAACCGATTTGCCGTGCTTCTGTTCCATGAGTAATATAGGGTTTGCCCAAGGTTTGGAGAGAATAAGTTTTATTTTTCGAGAGGTTCGAAAAGCGTTTTAAGTAGAAACCTTGCTCGTTCGCGATTTCTCTAACTTGGTAACAAGGCGAATTTTTGGGGTTTGATAGATTTTATCGTTGCCCTTTCTGTTTAGATAGAAATTGCGAGCTTCGTTTCGTGCTCTTCCTGTGGCGGAAAGCAGCGTCTAGGTTTTGATTTGCTTTCGAGCACCGTGGCGTTTGCGTGGCGTTGGCGTAGGAACAGTCGCTGCTGGAGTTGTTTTACCATCGTTGGCGCAAACTGCAACTTTTTCTTTCATATTTCCGGACATCGGTTCGATCAAGCGCTGCGGCGTATGAGTAAGAGTAATCCGTCCCCCCTCCTTCTAGCGTAAACTGTAGGAACGAAATTCACACCGTCGATTTTAATGAATAAAACAGAGGAATGCCAAGTTAACTTCGACTTTCCCTGAAGGTCCGGATTCTCGACAGCCAACGACAAGTGACGAGTAAATGCGGAAAAGGTTTTGTTAAGATTTGGGACTGGACCTTAAGAAAGGCTGCCCTCATTACCCCTTCGAGGATCAAGTCGGACGTAGTTCAGTTTGAAAGAATGGAACAAGAATCGAACCGTCTGGGCGGGTTAAGTCTAGTATGGCGTTGTCATAGAAACAGGCATGTCGAAGATAGCGCCTAGGGTTTCTATGTGCGGAGCTCTTAAGTAAAAATTGTCCGATCCTTCGAGAGGCGGAGATTTGCGAGGAGGCTGACCAGGCGTTCTAGGGCCAGGTTAGTCTAGTATGAGCATTGGTCGTAGAAGCGGGCATGTCGAAGGTAATGCCTAGGGTTTCTATGTGCGGAGCTCTGAGTAGAAGAATTGTTAGATCCTTCCGAGAGGAACAGGGGTCTCTGGGAGAAGATAAAACCAGAACAAGAGGCAGCCAGGCGTTCTAAGTCCTGCCTTGCTGGCCTAACCACCTAAGTTCTAAGTTAAGTTCTCTAAGCTAGGCGGGAGTTCTCTAAGTCTAGATTCTAGGATTTTGGATCCTCTTCTCCTCTGCTCTTGCTCTCCTTATATACCCACTCCTAGGTGGTTTGCCTTAGGATGATGGACCTCGCCTTTGGGCCCAAGTTTATCTCTTCAGGAAGTATTCCATTTTAAATCGATCTTTGTAATTATCCTCTAGTTTTCCCTATTTTTGGTGACTTGATGTTTATCCGATGTTAGGAATCGGATAAACCGTCATAGCCTGATTGGGCCTGAATTCTTAAAATCGTAAGTAAGTCCGTGGACTTGTCTTAAGTCGTTGAGCGTTTTATCACGATTTCCGCGGAAAGACTATCTTTCTCGTAAAATAAACGCATAGCCTAAAGGATCGATGTTGAGTTAATCGATCTTGTTTTATGTGATATCTTCTCGAGAAATCAATCCTTCTATTTTTGTCGTAAAACATCGAGGGCGATTCCAACGAATCGAAGATGTTCATTCGTAGCCGTGTCGTACCAAACTCACGAGGATCGATCCAAACAAGCCAAGATGGGATCAGGCCGAGCATGATGGGACGAGACCAGGACAAAGAGCCGTCGACCGTCGGGGAGGCTGCGCCCGGTATGAGGCGACTAGCGGGGCGATGTGCGCCCGGTGCCAGGCGGCCAGCGTGGCGCATACGCGGAGTGCCAGGCGAGTGCCGCCGCCCGGCGCCAGGCGAGTGCCGCCCGGCGCCAGGCGAGTGCCGCCCGCCCGGCGCCAGGCGGCTTCAGCGTGGCAGCGTGCGCCCGGCGCCAGGCGAGTGCCGCCCGCCGGTGCCAGGCGAGTGCCGCTTCGCCCGGTTCCAGGCGAGGTGCCGCCCGCCGGCGCCTGGCGAGTGCCGCCCGCCGGTGCCAGGCGGATCAGCGTGGCAGCGTGCGCCCGGCGCCAGGCGGCTCGGCGTGGCAGCGTGCGCCCGGCGCCAGGCGGCCAGCGTGATGCGTGCCGCCCGGCGCCAGGGTCCTTTGCCGCCCGTGGGTTTTCCGTTGCCGATCTTTCCTCCGTTAGTCGTTCGTGCGGGAAATCTTTGAGTTTGGAAGGATCTTTTCGCCGTAGATTTCGAGATAACCGTTTTCGACCTCACGAGAGAGTGGATATTATAATTTGAGAAAATTTCGTATAACTTCTTTTCAAATTATCCGAGACTTTTTGTTTTGAGAAATACTTTCCAGAGACTTTCAGTCATTGATTCCGTCGTGACCGATTTTGACACCAACATAAGAGATACCAAAGAGACTGTCCACACCATGGTTTTACAGAGATTCAGCTGCTGAAATGATTCTGCAAGGGTATTGATGTGCAATATCATTCTATGATGGATACTGAAAGCGAAGGAAACTTTAAGACAAGGACCCTAGAGGAAGCTAGGAGACTAATTGAGAACTTGGTGTCTAGCAACAGTGGCAAAAATCTGGATATGCACAGGATAAAATCAGCTGTGAAGGATGACAACAAGAGCGTTGAGGCTGAGATTGGTTATATACATAAAGTCTCATTGGTGGAGCAAGCTATATACCAGGATGAGGATCAGTGCCATATAGAAGAGATGGAATCTATGATAGAGAAGTTCTTGAAAGTTCAGCAGAAGACGTTTGAATACTTGAATCCAAGGTTGGATTTTCTCTGCAAAGAGGTGAATGGAAGATTAGAAACCTTAGATACTCATGTCAAGATGTTATACACCCAAGCTTCTCAGACTGAAGAAACTATGAAGAAGCAAGAAACTCTTTTTCAAAGGAAAAGTATTGTTCATCCGGGTACTGTTCATCAGGGTCTGTTCATTAACGTACTATTCATCCGAGTACTGTTCATCGATGTACTGTTCATCCGAAGTCGATCGACACTGTTCATCCGAAGTCGATCGACACTGTTCATCCTGCATAGATCGACACTGTTCACGCAGTTACTGTTCATCGCGATACTGTTCATCACGACACTAATTACCTAGTTACTGTTCATCGCGGCACTGTTTACCCAGTTACTGTTCATCATGTGTCCAAAAACACTGTTCATCAAGCAATTGAAGGGCACCAGGTCGACTCCATCTTAGATAATGAATTTGGGGAAGCACTTAGCAGGAGAAGCTGGATGAAGATTCTTTTCTAGTCGAAAGTTCTATGTGTGTAGGCATCTTGTACTGGTGTCGACCGACACCAACAGCTGAGCATCGATCGACATCACTTGAGAGTCGACCAACACTATCAGACAAACATCGATTGACACAACTTTTGGGATCGGACAAGACGGTTCGAATTCAGAGCCACTCCGACTTCGCCGCTCGACACCCACATCCTCCCACCCTAGCTCGAGTTAAATCAAATGTCGTCGATCAACAGCAACAAGAGAGAATTGATCGACATCAACATGAGAGCATCGATCGACAAGAACAGCGGAGTAGTGATCGACATTCGCCCACGCCATGCCGAGTACATTTGCTAGATATTGATGCACGCCGCTTGAATGACACTAGAAATCCATCTCAGACATTAATTTGCATAAAGACAACATAGAAGATAAATCAGCGATCTGCAGCAGCACCAGAGCAAAAGCAAACAACACTAGCTGATACTTCTCTCGTTGAGATCGATCAACGCCAATGGGATGGATACAAACCTGCGATGGATAGGCAGGCAACAAAAGAAGGAGTTCAATGTGAGAAGAGAGTCAAATCTAGGAAACCCTTTATTCCCAAACACCTCAGGAGAGAAGTTAACCAAGTGGAACTTGATGGATTTCACAAGAGGGTGAAGAGGGTTCCTAAGGATATGTCTTTCGAGGATGCATATTATAAGTACAGACTTGGAAATTTCTTCCGAGAGTGATATCACTCAAATTACCCTAAGGATTGACTTTACTCTCTCAAATAAGAGGTTCAGTTGTAGTACTTAGGGATCGAATCCACAGAGAGCTAGTGTACAAATAAGATGCAATCTTAGTGACTATGCTAGGTTGAAAATGGTTTAAAGTAAATGCAGGTTTTTGAGTAATGTTAAGATTACTCAGTTGAAAGGTTTTGGTTTAAGAAAATAAAGAAAAGTAGTTAGATTCAGGGTAGGTATTCAGGAATTCAGGATTGTAAGTACTATAAATGCTAACAAGTTGCTTGCATGATATGTCAGAGCTCAACACTATTAAATGAATCCATCAGCTCTCGCAATATTTAGACCATCTATTACTTAGATGGTAAATGGTGTTTGCGGTTAGCTATATCGCCGACAGTATCGATCGATTATTCGATAAGAATATCGACCGATACACCTCTAGCTACGTCGATCGATTACTCTATAGGAGTATCGATCGATACGCTCTAGCGTAACTTATGCTGAAGTTGATACAGTGCTCACCATGATCTTAGATCAGCTTTCGCTTGTCTCAAGAGGGTCATAGGATGTTATCAGGAATTGTATTGAATGAATAATGCAATCCAAGTTCATGTTCTAGGTAGCTAATCTAGAAAAAAGCATTAGTGAACAATCCTAACAATAAATATCACAACTATAGCAGATATAGGCTGGGGCTAATCCCTCATATCCTATTTAAACCCTAAATCTAACAAATGAATCTACTCAGACATGGCTAAGTGATTCATAGTAACAAGGTAATAATAGGAGTTCATAGATCTATTAGAGGAGTGAACACTTAAGTTCCAATCACAAATCTCTTTGGATCTCTCCTCTAGATCTAGAATCCTATAACCTTTGTTAAGAAGAACAAGTAAAGAACTGAATAGAACTTTATTGAGAACTTGCAAAGTAATGAAACAATGGTAAAGAAATGTGTAGAAAAGATGGAGGTAAAAAGAAACTCTCTAGGTAAAAACTTATTGTAACTTATAAAAACTTGTCTTGTGCCAAAACACTTAGGCACATATAAATATGAGTTCATTAGGTTAAAAACTCGTGAGGGGTAATCTTGTAAAAATGTGATGTCGTGGGCTTCAAGTTCGGCCAGGTCCAACTTGTCATCCGCCGCTCGATATCGATCGATAGTACTGGGTGTACATCGATAGATTATGATCTCGATGTATCGTCTTTCGGCAAATGTGTAACTCTGGATGTCAACCTCTGGTCTGATCTCGGGTGAACTCTTATTTAAACTCCAAAAAGGCACCTAAAACATCACTTTTCTCCAAAATGCTCTTGAGCCTGAAAACATACCTAATAGACTCCAAAACATAGATAATAGTAAAAATATTCATATACCATGGGTAAAAAAGGTAAAATCCATGGTATATCAACTCCCCTGACTTAACCTTTTGCTTGTCCTCAAGCAAACACACATGCAGTCTTTATGAAAGAGGTTTTAAAAAGCAGGGACTCAATCAAATTCAAACTTAGAATCATAACCTCTACTTTGTTTCAAGCCACATCTAAGAATCTGTCAGTCATAGAAGTACATTATGCAATATCCTAATTAAACAACCTTGATCATCTAGCCAACAACTTAGCAATCTTGTCTGACTAACCCTCTACTGATTTCATTTCTGTACATAAAATGAAAGTGCAGGCTTTACCTTGGGAGTCGATCCGCAGGATGCAAGGTTTCTCAAACAAGTATCTGGACCTGCGGTAAAATTAGTTCCTATCCTCTCTCTCTCTATTTCTCTCCTAGTCAAGTCTGCTTTTATTTGCAAGACATTGACCAAGATTGGACAGGCTTCCATGAATCAAGCCTTAATGGTTGTAGCCACCAAGTCCTGTTCACTTCTTTTTGACCTATATCCTAGGATTCATTGCGAAGCAAGTCTTGAAGGGGTAACCACCAAGTCTGTTCGAATCCTTTACCTATAAATTCTTATGAATCAAGTCTTGAGGGGTAACCGTAAATCTGTTAATTCCTTCCTAAGTAATAACTAACTAGTCTAGAACATATATTTAAGCTTATTTTCGAATTTTTTTTTTAGAACTAAAATTAAATCTAAATTCGAAAATGAGAGATAGAGGGTGATAAAACTATCTACACAAGGCTTTACCTTCCAGACTTGTTTGAAGCATCCGATCCCATGTATACCAAGCCCCAGACAAGCGAGAGAATGTCAGGTTAGGTTGGAAATCAGCTTTGGTTCCTCAGACAATCAATGAAAGCATTGTCATAGCTGATAGGTGATCAACTTTAGCATCTATAGTATATTCTTCATCAACAAATCTAAGAATGGTGCCTAAAAGATTGGTTAGATAAAAAGTGAATTTTTTTAAAATATCATTATCCCTTTCTTGACTCAATAAAAACCATTTTGAAAACATTTTTAGATGAAGTCAAAAGGTAAACAGCATCAGTAATCATCCCCGGACTTAAATCATACTGTCCCCAGTGTATAACCAGTCCGGTGAAGGCATAGGCAAAAATAAAATAAACTGATATCGAAAAAATAGAGCAAAATACCTGACCGTGATCCGTATCGATCGATGTTGAGCCGCCATCGTCGATCGTTATTGTTTGGTGTATGTCGATCGATATCGATAGTGTCATGTCGGTCGATTTCAGTGGTAATCGTCTAATTAAGTAACTACAAAGAAAACAAATACGAAAAATAAAATCCTAAAGATAAAACTAAATGAAAAATTACCTAACAGTGGGTTGCCTCCCACTCAGCGCTTTGATTATATTCATCTAGCTTGACTCTGGATGGAATGAGCTACTGAGGTGAAGTCCAGGTACTTGTTGGGAAACAAGTATCCTCTGTATCCTTCTTCTCACCGAACCATGAGTCAAATAAGCTTCTTGTGGCTTCATATTCTCTGGTTCGTTTCTTCTTTATCTCAATCACCTAATCATTGATCCTTTGAATCCTTTCTGCATGACCTTCAATGCTGAGCTCGTGCCATCCTAATTTCTCATAGGCATGTTCTGAAAGATCACAGCTCGCATTGAATCAAGGTGTTGGATCATTTTGTGCGTGGATAGAGCTGGTATCGATCGATTCCTGTGTTGAATTATCGATCGATTCCTGTGTTGAATTATCGGTCGATGGCTGTTGAGGTCCATCGATCGATGCTTCGGACTATTACGTCGATCGATGCTAAGGGTGCAGGTCTGCTCATAAAGCTGCCCTGAATGGCTCTGATTCCTTTTGCATATCTTCTATGCTAGATCCCATTCTGCCAACTTTGTTTGGCGGAAATACATCTGATCTAGGCGTGCGTCTTGCGAATCATCCTTGCTGCGTAATTGCGTGTAGATTTCATCAGCTAACTTATCCAAGTCAGCTCTGGTGCAGATTTCTGAAATCGTATATCGTCGATGCGATATGTTGTTCATCGATTCGATGTGTGCTTCACTGTTCTCGTGAAGCTTCTGCAAAAGCTTCATCTGTCCGTCGATTTCAGTCATTAGCCTATTGATCGATGTGAGGTTGTAGTCATTGATCGATGCGATTGATGCACCTGATAATCGGTTGGCGTTGGAACTTCTCAGCCTCCTGCTGCATAGTGTCCATCGTGGTCGAGTTCCTCCACTTCTTTGTCTACTAAGAAGTGTATGTCAGCAAGTTTCCTCTCAGCGCTTTTAGGCGAGTCAATCCTCCAAAAGGATTGCAAGGTGCCTTGAGGGTTCATATCTGCATCGCCTCATTGATAAGGCAGATAGATTTCTTCATCTCTTCGGTGCAGATGCTTAGATCCCCTAGGTTGTGGAAGATAGGTTCACAGGTTTTGGTGAGTTTGCTGCTGAAACAATCTTTGCTTTCTTGAAGATATCAGAACTCATCGACCTCCGTTTTGAGTAGGTGGTGAGGGTGCAGGCTTCATATCGATCGATGTGGATGTTACTCCGTCGATCGATATTGCACTGTCTGGCGTGGTTCTGGGTGTTGCGAAGATCTTGAGTTCCAGCTCAAGGCGTTTAACCTTCTTGCTTAATGCCTGGTGCGCTGAACATCGAGTTCATCTCGCTCGCGAGCTTGTATGTAGCGTTATCTATACTCTTTTCCATGGAGAGTTTTTCCCACTTACGTTCTCCAAGTAGACCAGTGAACATCTCGTTGATCTCATCTTTGGTGTAGATTTAGTGCACCAATCTCTTCTTGTAAATGAACTGGTTGTTCTCGGTAAACAAATGTAGGCGCTTCGTCCATTGAAGTCCTTTGAAGCAGTTTTTGATGTCGAGTCTTTAGAAAATCTGATGACGTCACCATCTACTCCTCTAACAACACCTTTCTCGTCCCTGTAAACCCCATACTCATCTCTCTGCCCCAAAAGAATTTTCAAACTCCATATCGAAAAGCTCTCGAATTCAGGGGCGCTATCGATCGATGTCATGTACTCCATATCGATCGATGTCCGTTGAAATCTGGGTCCTCCGTGTTGAGATGATTATCCTCAGCTTCCTTTGGCTCAGCTGTTGTGTCTGCCTCCTGGTGCTGATGATGGTGGTCTGGTCGTGCGTTGCTCTTTGGAATAGGTTTTGGGATCCGTTGGCTAACTTTAGGACGTCTGCAATGTCCTCTTTGGATATGTGGAGTGTTCATCCATCCATTGGCGTGCAAAGCCTTTTGAATCCTGAAAATACCAAACTCATCCGAGATTAAATTACGAAATCAGGTACATTAATTTGTTACGGGATGGTTTGATGAATGTATCGATCGATGGCACAGGTCGGGATCGGTCGATGGTTGTTCAGGCTATCGATTGATTGATGATGGTGCCATGTCGATCGATGAGACTTCCTCGGGTTGGGTGATGTATGTTGGCGTTGCGGTCTTGACGCAAGCTCTCGTGCTAGTCACTTGCCCAGCTCGATTGAAGTATCCGTGTAAAGCTTGTTGTTGACCGTGTTGTCGAGCGATTGAGGCAGTAGTATCGTCGATGGGGAGAAGGTCTATCGATCGATGTGATTTTGAGTTGTGGTGGAGAAGTCTATCTTCATCTTCTGGAAGGTTGTGATACTCTAGGCTCTCTCCTCCTCATAATCATCAGTATACTCCTCAATGTGAGTAGTATATACAGCATGTGGTGGGATGTAGTAGTCGTTCTCCCCTTTCGTTTACCTCGAAGTCACCGATGGAAACTCCTCCTCGATCTGGTTGAATCGGAATCGTCGATGACCATGTATGTCTGTCGATCGGTGTCTTTCACGGTATCATCAATCGATGCGTGAGCCACTATCGATCGATTCATCGTGCTCCGTCTGCATTATCGTCTTGTGAATCGTATTCATCTCCACAAACAAACCTTCACGAGGTCTGAGTCATCTTGGATCTTTTAGGAACCTTGATGACTCGCACCGATCATAGTAGAATGTAGGATTGATCGGGTTAGACACGCTTTGTTTGTCCGAAGGTTGCGCACAGCCCAAATGGCTAGGAAGGCTTTTCCAAGTAGCAAAGAAGTAGGTAGGATTACCTTGACGCCCAAGACATGGAAATCTACGGTATTAGGGTCCGATGTTAACCTCCGTGTTTCTGATGATGCCTCCAGAGTTTTGTTGAGAACAATCCACTTAAGATGAATGATTCTTCCGGGTTCTATCTTCGACCTAGATGGTCTGCTATCACCTTTGTAGGATGCTGACTCCAGATCCTGTGTCACATAGCACGCGGGAAATTGATCCCATGGATTGATCAAGGAACAACGAACTTCCCTGGATCACCCTTCTTCTCAAGTTTGATCCTCCCGATCATGGTTTCTGACCTGATTGAACATCCTTCTGATATCTTCTTCTGTCTCCTTTGTCTCTGAAAACATCCACAATCTGTCTGTGTAGTATGCTTCTTAACGGTTTCTCCTTAGGTATTCTTAGAACTCTTTCTGAAGCTTTCTAATTCTTTCTCGCTGACTTCTTTTGGTGCTTAGAACCTTCTTTTCCTTTTTCTCGAGAGTACGCCTTTAGTTTCGTTGTAACTCCATGGGTTCTAGGTATCCGTGGGTTTCTTCAAGATAACTTCTGGTGGGCCTTTGAGTGTTTAGATTGCTCCTCGAGTGCATTAAGTCGCAACATCTATCTTGGGAAGTTGACTCGGCGTGATAACTGAATGTCGATAGATAGGTTCTCGAGTATGTCGACGATTTCCTTATCCTTCTGTCGATCGATGGAACATCCATTCAGTCGATCGATGTTGTAAGGGCTGGGTGGATGTGGGTGCTTTGATGCGAACTCCTCGTGAGTAAGTATCTTTACGGGCACTCGCGGAGTGGATTCTTCAAGGTCCATCGGTCGATGCTCGCCTGAGTCCATCGCTCGATTTGAGTTGGCGACATCAATCGATAGTCGTGTCCGACATCGGTGGATACCAATGGTTCCCGCCAATACTCATGGAACTTTCGATCTGGAAGTCTCCTCTTGCAGCTTCTCATGCTTCACCACTTCCAAAAATCGCCTTCTATGATAGCATTGGCGTTGTGCCTGATGCTTCTTCTCCAGTCCCTTTCCTAAGGCTTCCCGCTTCTTAACAGCTTCTCCTATCTGAATCACTTGAGTCTCTAGTTTCTTCACATGAGTGCTCGTGAGCATCTAGCTTTGTGTTCAAGGTGGTGTAGAGCGCCGATCTTTCCATTGAAGTTCACCTCTAACCGATGCTGGCTTTCAAGAACTTTGCCGAGCATGTCTTCTAGCTTTCCTTCCGGTTGTGGGTGGCTTCATGTAAGATGAGTTTCCATAACCTGTTGTTGTTGGGTTGCTGCTGTTGAAGTTGCTTCTCCGTCCCGAAGTTTCGCTTCTTGGTTTTCAGATCTCGAAATCCAGTTCCGCTGATCCAGCTTGACTTCTGCTTCTATGTAGTCATCTTCTTCATCAGCTTCGCGATCCTCCACCGAGCAGATTTGCTTGTTTAGCAGTTTCAACATTGTCAAGTGTAGCATGTACCTCATTCATCTGTTCCTTTCCAAGGAACGCTGCAGATCTTGCTTTTACAATGTTCTTCGTGTTGTTGCTGGATGCTAAGTTGTCTATTAGCTTCACAACATCTTCAGGATTCCTTGTGGTGAAGTTTCCTTCACTTGCAGTATCCAGAGCAATCTGATATTTCATCGCAATGCCTCTGAAGAAATTGCAGAGCAGTTGCACCTTTTTGAATCCATGGTGTGGACAATCTCACTGGTAAGACTTGAATCTGATCCAGGTATCCTTGAATGATTCTTCAGGCTCCTGGTTGAATGTGGCAATTTTCTTCCTTAAGTCTTCAGCGTGCGCATCATCAAAGAAGTTACGCAGAAATGCGTTTTTGATGTCGCTCCAAGATGTAAGAGGTCCTGGTGGTAGCTGCTAAAGCCACTGTAAAGCTTCTCCAGATAAAGAGTGCTTGAAGAGCTTACAGAGCAGGTAGTCAACGGGGACTCCATTGGCTTTGATAGCAGATATGAGATCCTCGAACCTCTCCAGATGGTCCATGGGATGCTCATTGGACAACCTACAGTAGGGTGTCTGTCCCACAAGGGTGTAGTACTTCGGCTTGAGCTCGAAATCGCCTCTCTGAATAGCAGGGGGACGAATGGCTGATCTGGTGGTGTAGAACTGATCTGAATGGTTGTAGTCAGCTAGTGTTCGAGCAGCCTCTCCTACAGGTTGAACAGCTCCTGTAGGTGCAGTTTCTGGCTCAGGGATTACTTCATTCTGAGCATTGAGCTTGACCCGCTTCATTATGGGTGACCTTCCTTGTCACGCAAGTCTCTATTCTCATCTCGTGTGAGAATAATCGGCGCAACCATGACTCGCGGAACAGTATCGACCGATAAACGGTTAGGGGTATCGATCGATGTCGGGTGAAACGTGTCGGTCGACGGTGAAGTAGTGTCGGTCGACAGGAAGGTGCGAGTATCGGTCGATAAAGACGGTGTCTCGGTTGACGATGGAGCGTCGGTATCGGTCGACAGACAGTTGTTGATGTCGGTCGATGCGGAACGGATTTCCTTGCGGATTGAACGTTCCAAGCTAGCAGGGTCTTCTGAGAACAAAAGTTGAGATGCATTGTTACTTCTGGTACTGCTGGGCATGTACCTGAAAAGACAAGAAAAAATTTGTATCAGAAAACAATTTAAATTAAAAATAACCTAGACCTAATCATATTAGATCCTATTGTATCAAAGTTCCCCGACAACGGCGCCAAATTTGATATCACTCAAAATACCCTAAGGAGTGACTTTACTCTCTCAAATAAGAGGTTCAGTTGTAGTACTTAGGGATCGAATCCATAGAGAGCTAGTGTACAAATAAGATGCAATCATAGTGACTATGCTAGGTTGAAAATGGTTTAAAGTAAAATGCAGGTTTTTGAGTAATGGTAAGATGACTCAGTTGAAAGGTTTTGGTTTAAGACAATAAAGAATAGTAGTTAGATTCATGGTAGGTATTCAGGAATTCAGGATTATAAGTTCTATAAATGCTAACAAGTTGCTTGCATGATATGTCAGAGCTCAACACTATTAAATAAATCCATCAGCTCTCGCAATATTTAGACCATCTATTACTTAGATGCTAAATGGTGTTTGCGGTCAGCTATATTGCCGACAGTATCGATCGATTATTCGATAGGAATATCGACCGATACACCTCTAGAAACGTCGATCGATTACTCTATAGGAGTATCGATCGATACGGCGCTAACCAGAACTTATGCGCGAGTTGATACAGTGCTCACCATGATCTTAGATCAGCTTTCGCTTGTCTCAAGAGGGTCATAGGATGTTATCAGGATGTTATCAGGAATTGTATTGAATGAATAATGCAATCCAAGTTCATGTTCTACGTAGCTAATCTAGAAAAAGCATTAGTGAACAATCCTAACAATAAATATCACAACTATAGCAGATATAGGCTGGGGCTAATCCCTCATATCCTATTTAAACCCTAAATCTAACAAATGAATCTACTCAGACATGGCTAAGTGATTCATAGTAACAAGGTAATAATAGGAGTTCATAGATCTATTAGAGGAGTGAACACTTAAGTTCCAATCACAAATCTCTTTGGATCTCTCCTCTAGATCTAGAATCCTATAACCTTTGTTAAGAAGAACAAGTAAAGAACTGAATAGAACTTTATTGAGAACTTGCAAAGTAATGAAACAATGGTAAAGAAATGTGTAGAAAAGATGGAGGTAAAAAGAAACTCTCTAGGTAAAAACTTATTGTAACTTATAATAACTTGTCTTGCGCCAAAACACTTAGGCACATATAAATATGAGTTCATTAGGTTAAAAACTCGTCAGGGGCAATCTTTTAAAAATGTGATGTCGTGGGCTTCAAGTTCAGCCAGGTCCAACTTGTCTTCTGCCGCTCGATATCGATCGATAGTACTGGGTGTACATCGATCGATTATGATCTCGATGTATCGTTCTTCGGCAAATGTGTGTCGATCGATAGCACAGAGTGTGCATCGATCGATGTGTAACTCTGGATGTCGACCTCTGGTCTGATCTCGGGTGAACTCTTCTTTAAGCTCCAAAAAGGCACCTAAAACATCACTTTTCTCCAAAATGCTCCTGAGCCTGAAAACATACCTAATAGACTCCAAAAAATAGATAATGGTAATAAAAATACTCATATACCATGGGTAAAAACAGGTAAAATCCATGGTATATCGGAGAGAGCAGAGAGACAGAAAAGGACATTGAGCTACTGTTCAACAAGGTCTGTTGTAAGCCTAAGAGGACTCTGAAGAAGGAACAAGATCCTAAAAAGTTTCTGATTCCATGCTCTATACATAGCCACTATTTTCCAAAAGCCCTCTTCGATACTGGATCTGCAGTCAGCATCATGGCTATAGACACTGCTGAATTATTAGGATTAAAGATGGAACCTTCAAAAGATAGTTTCGCTTTCGTGGATAACTCTAAAGCAAACTCAGCAGGCATGATCAGGAATGTTAAGGTGGAGATAGGGGAATGCACTATTCCTGTGGACTTTCATGTCGTGGAGCTCAATTCAGGCAAGACATCTTCCATTCTTTTTGGAAGAGCCTTCATGGCTACAGTGGGGGCAGTCTGTGATCTTAAGAAGAATAAGATGTGCCTGACTAATGTTGATGAAATTGTCTTCTATGATCCTGTGGAGAAGAAGACAAGTGAAGAGTTTATTTTGTTCATAGAGATGATTGAAGATCCAGCACCTGCAGCAGATTTAATTCGTGAGCCTGCAAAACTAGTATCAGCATCGATCGACCCCACAACCTCAAAATCGATCGACACCACCACCTCACCGTTGACATCAGCGTCTCGACATTAATCGACACATACATTTATCATAGATCAATACCACTTGAAATCCATGAAAGTTCGAGTTGTCTTCAGGACATTGCAGCCTCAACACAAGAGAGCACAGATGAATCGAGCTACGATCTTACCTCCGATGTAGAAAAAGTCACCCTAGAAGACTTCTTGGAGTTGGAAGAATGGCTTAAGCAGAGGCTTGTTGACGATCGACACCCACCCCACATCATCGATCGCAAACCTCCTGATTTCATCGATCGACTAGACGCAATCGATATCGGTCGATACCCACCAGCAACAATCGATCGACACCCATGGTTGGATGAGCTACCAGGATACACAGTTGAGCTGCAACCGATTAAGAAGAGAATGCAAAAGTCTGAGACCTCATACCTTGCTGTCCCCAAACATCTAAGACCCATATGCGCAAAAGAAGCTGCTGGGATTCGCAAAAGAGTGAAGAGGATACATGACCCTGTGAAAATTGTGGTTCCTTGCACGGTATTTAAAGTTGAATCTACTATCCCACCAGATAGAGGTACGTAGCTAGGTTTCTACAATGGGGTATTTAATGATCATGAGCATATAGTAGCTTCTCAGAGGGGGATGAGGTATAGAAGTGAAGTTGACAGAGGCCGCGCAGAAGTAGTATCGAGCGACATAAACAAACCGGCATCGATCGATACTACCAGTTCAGCATCGATTGATACTACCACCTCAACATCGATCGACGCCCATCGTGAATCAGAGCAGAATGAGTGTTTGAAGTGTGTCGAACACTTTTTGATGGATACACCACCACGCGATCAGACAAGTTTGAGGAAAAGAAGAGAAAAATGACCGTGGGCAGTTATCAGTTACCATTGATTCTTTACTTTTTAGATGGTGTCAGGAAATCCAGAGTGCGCAACAGTAGCTTCTCACAGCTGTTTGCAAAGCTTCGAGCTCTCCTTATTGCTGAGATGATAGATAGAGGAGAAGAGTCTTTGGAGGAGGCTTTCACACAAGAATGATAAAGCTTTAGAGAGTAGACATTGAGACTTGGTTTGGAGCAAGTTCTCATTCTCATCCGGACTGAATCAGATCTCCAGAAGTCAAGCTAATAACTGAAAATAAGCGTTGAGTGGGAGACAATCCACTGTTCGGTTTGTTTTAGATTTGGTTTTGTTTTCATTTACTCTGATTCTCTGTTTTCTAATGATTTCAGGTAAAAAAATGAACAGTAACGATGGTACTGTAGCAGAAGCACTGTAGCATCGATCGAAGTGTAGCATACAAATCGATCGACACTGTAGCAGAAAATTGGGAGTTACTGTAGCAGTGCACTGTTCATCGGAAAAAAATCTGGTTTTATCTATTACTTTTTCTTGGTGTTTTATTTATGTTAGGTAAAAGGACAAAGATCCGAGAGAGACGAGTTTGCACAAGAATCGAAGGTGACTAGCTAGCATCGATTGACAGAGCATCACTAGCATCGATCGATCACCACTTAACTGTGTTGGTCGACATTCACATCAAAGTCAGTTATACCGTTTTCCCTTGTTAAATATTGTCCTTATGATTTATTTTCCCACCAATCTTAGACTGAATAACACTAGTGATAGTAAAAAAAAAAACAGATCCAAGTAGACGACGCTCATCACATCGACCGACGAGCACATGTCGATATCGATTGACATTACATCACTTGCGAGGTTCGATGCATCAATTTGCACATCGATCGATATTCAATCCGGTCAGGTATATCGATTCTACTTGTTACATTGAGTACGTATGATTGTTGGGGTCAAAGTCGGTCAACGACGAAATCGTCACCCGAAAGTCCTCGAAAGAAAACTAAGTGACGATCGAAATCAAGAAACAGGTCGTCACTCGATGAACTTATGAGAAGGCATGAACGGACCGTGAGCCCCGGGGATCAACAAAGGCAAGCAACAGCAGGCACCGGCAGACGCGGGACACGGCACGGACGGCAGGACGCCTGGCACCGGCGGAAGGACGCCCGGCGCCAGCGGCAGGCCGCCCACGCCGCACCTGGCGCCGGCGGCAGGGCCTACCGGCAGGCTTGTCCTGTCCCGCCTTACGCCGGCGCAGGCCTATCGCCTCCGCCTGGCACCGCGCATGGGTCCTGGCGCCCATCTGTGCAATCGCCTCGCGATCTCGGCAACGGCAGCATCTTGGTCCCTTAAACCCATGTCCGGATTGTCCGAGAACTACAATGATTCTTTCGCAAAGCCTTCTCGATTGTTTAAAACTTCATCTTTTAAACGTCTAAAGTTAGAAGCCTCATTACTCAAACCCTTGAAGACGGAATGTCTACGAATCCAAGTCCATCTCGATCCCGATACTCGAGGAATCTCGGAAGATCTTGTTGGGTTAAAAACGATTATCTCGAAATCTACGGCTAAAGATCCTTCCAAACTCAAAGATTTCCCCCCCGAACGACTAACGGGGGAAAGATCGAACAACGGAAAATCCACGGGCGGCAGAGAACCCTTGGTGCCGGCGGCAAGCGTCACGCGAGCCGGCCTGGCGCCGGCGGAAAGCGTTGCACGAGCCGGCCTGGCGCGGGCGGCAAGCCCCCTGGCGCCGGTCGACGGTCCTCGTCCCGGTCTCGGTCCCATCATGCTCGGTCTGATCCCATCTTGGCTTGTTTGGATCAATCTTTGTGAGCTCGGTAAGATCACGGTTATTCTAAACACCAAACATCTCGACTATACGAGGAATTGGGTTCCTTCGGAAATGCCGAAACCTTCAAAGACTATTCTTTCGAAAAACCGTAAAAACGTCTAAGTGGCCCGACATGGCCAAAACGGCCCACTTACGATTTTCCGAAAAGGAAGGATAACTATGACGGTTTATCCTTATCCTCACATAAGAGATAAATGTCAAGTTTCCAGAAGATAAATGTCAAGTTTTCCGAAGATAAATGTCAAGTTTCCCGATAAACACAAAGATGGACGAAAATGGAAAAAGCCCAACTCAGCCCGAGAGAAGATAGACCGTCTTAAGAGGAGTATATAAGGAGAGCTTTTGGCGAGGAGCAAATCATCACAAAACTTCCAGAGCACTTAGCACTTAGAGCGATTTAGCATTCTTTTCTGTTTTCACTAGCGAAGCCGCGACTAACTAGGATAGACTTAGGCTAATCGGACTAGCGGACTTTTCGACAGCTCTTACAGCCGATTTCTTTACTTGTTGTACACGCTCAAATGAGAATTCAGAAATAAGATTTCCTTTGCTCTATTCTTACGATTTCTATTGTGCAACTTAATCTCCATTGATTGTATCGTGTGTGTCTCAGCAGATATCCGGACCTTCAAGGAAGATCGGTTAACTCGTTTTCTCCACAAATCGCTTATCGGAAATTGACGGTGTGAATTTCGTTCCTACAGTTTGGCTAGAAGGAGGGTGGGTTACGGATCTATCTATCTCGAACTGCACACGCTCGATCATGTCTACTGACGTCACCAAAGACCAGCCAACGCTAGACGGAACACCGGTCGACGCCAACGTTGAGAAGACTCCAACCGAGATACGCCCACAGTCACTGCTGATGCAAACACCGAGGCCAGACAGATGAAGGAATCACCACCGCCAGAACGGGCGGAACAACAGACAAGTTGATTACCTCGCCGCAAAACAGGTCGACACCTTAACTGCGAGGAGAAAGTTGCCGCGCGGATCCACCAAGGCACGGCGCGGCCGAAGACTCGACTTCAGATCTCCCGGAGAACGAAAAGATGCCTCGAAGAGCCCACTCCTCGGGAAACGGCTCCAAAGGACAACAAACGACCTCGCAGAACCTTCCACCCCGCTACGGAAACAAGGAAAGCGACGCCGAAGATCGATCTGGATATCAGCGACCAATCGGATCCTTCCGATGAAGACGCTGACGCCCACCCTAGAGGACCTGAAGCCAGTCCGCCGCAGACGGTATCCTTCGAGAGGCCCATGACAGAAGAGGAGGAAGAACTCTACTGGATGGAGCAGGAAGAACTCGGAAGATCAAGCTCGATCCATCGCGACCAGCCGACAAACTCGAGGAGCGCGGTAGCAATAGCGAGATCCATGTCTCCGCGAATCTCTCAAAAGACCGTGGCGAAGTGGCGGTGAAATCGCGAAATCCATCAGCGACCAGTTCCGCCCGAGATCGATAGACTTCGAGGAAACACGGAAAACTTACCGTTCGCTTCGGATCACGAAACCATCTCAGACAGGAAAATCAAAATCGGTCTATGGCGGTACAGACGGATCCTAAGTACCTGCAGTCCTTCAGATCGCAATGGGTAGGTGCAAACTCGAGCAGCGAGCGAGGCGAGTCATTGTCTTCTGCCATTCGACCAGGCGGCTGCGCTCGAATGGTTCTCCGGCTCAAAAGGAATTCCATCAGAAGCTTCGCCCGACTAGCCTCGGCGTTTCTCAAACAATACTCCATGTTCATGGACGAGAGCGTCGGCGTGGACCTATGGAGTCTAGCTCTCATAGGAGGGGGAATTAAGCTCGCGACTTCATCGCGAAGGTTCAAGCTGGTGATGGCCAGTAACAGGCATCAGCGACAATGCATGTCGGCATCCCCGAGAGAAACTCTTTGGTACAAGTCAAAGTTCCAAGTGGATACTAAAAGCAGCGGACAGTCCAGGATACTCCCACAAAGCAACAGACTTCATCATCATGGAAGAGAATGAAAGCTTCATCGCCAGGACCGCAGAAAGCGTCCTCAAAAAGAAACCCTCTGCATAACGACAAGAGCGTCCATCACGAAGGAAGGCGTAAAGGCGAGCATAACTCGCCATCAACTTCGGAGTAAGGCAAGACCTCCGGGCTTACCTGTACCAGGAACCAGTACAAGGATAATTCCACCGCGAAGTTCCACGAAACCAGAGGTAACTCCATCGCGAACTGCAGGTTCTATCGCTCGCGCGCTCTTCACCGCTAACTATCAAAGGTCAAGAGTATAAAGGACTTGCTCCTGACTCAATCACCAAAGACCAACAAAACTGTCTCCGAGGACCGCTAATCGAAAATCAATCGGTGAAAAAGCGGAAGGAGACAGACGACCAAGGAAACAACAACAGCCGCCAGAGGGTAAACATGATGATCGGAGGATCACAGTTCTACCAAGACTCTGTCTCGCCGATAAAAGCCTACGGGCGAAATGCCGAGACAAGTTCCAACTTGTTTCGATAACGATATTCCTAACCACACGATCACTTTCGAGGAACAGAAACCGCCGGAATCGACAAGCCTCATCATGATCCTTTGGTTATCGACCTGGTAATCCAGGATCTCGAGGTCGGCCGCATCCTCGCCGATACAGGAAGTACGGTCAATGTTATCTTCCGCGACACCCTCTACAGGATGAAGATCCCACTTGGGAAGTCGCCCTGAGCCAAAACCTTTGACTGGGTTTCGGCGCCACTTCCATGACCTCGAGAATTAAGCTCCCGGTCATGGCTAAAGAAGTCACAAAATCGCCGAAGTTCGCAGTAGTCGACAACCCGCCATCTACAATGCCATCATGGGAACCCTTGGATTAACTCCATGAAGGCAGTACCATCCACATATCACCTCGCATCAAATTTCTGACTCCCACCGAACCGCAGTCGTTCGGGTAGTCAGCAACAATCGAGACTCTGTTACCTAGCCGAAGTTCAAACCGCGAAAAGATCGAACGCCCCAGCGCCAACCCAAACGAAAGCAAAGGAATCACACAACATTCCTGAAGACTCGAAAAGATGATCCAGAATCATCCGAACAGGCAACGATTCAAGACAGCGATAAAGCCTCTGAGTCCACCGCCGTAAAAGCAGACAGCTCGACCCCCGCACAAACCGTCGATCCGACCAGAACGATCGAACGGCAACACACAGGAGTAAAACGCCTGCGGCAACTATCAGAACTACGAGATGGCTTGATCCTCGAAAGAGGTAATGAGGCAGCTTGTCGAAACCCGGCGAAGTTCAGCTATCCTCCTCACCAAAAGGGGAGGGTGGGTACGATACCCTATACTCCCACAAAAACGCCAAATATCCGCGACATGTACTCAAAAATTTTTGAAATTTTTCAAATAAAATTCTTTCTATCTATTTTACGCCACTTAATTTAGAAAACGCCAGAACACTTCGAAAACGAAAATCATATCTTTGAGAGAAACGCCAGACGCCGCGAACTTCTGAAAAAGATAACAAAACTCAGATCATCCGCTAAAACAGTCCACCTACAACTTAAAACAACTTATGCCCGCCGACATTCCCGACGGACGACTCGAAACGCTTTCACTCAATACAAACTCTTAGTCGACCTACAAGGTCCTCTTACATCCGACAAGGATATCATAGCGCTATACAAGAAACCCAAAATTTTGGTTTAGCTGCCTCGATAAACTCCGAAGATAGCTCGATTCTTTTAACACAAGTCATATAAGCCGCTAATTAGTCGCGACTTTAAACAAAAAGAATCAGAAGAAATCACTAACAGGCAAAACGAAGCCGATCAGTCATCACACAGCCTTAAAGCTGAGAGTAAACCTAGGTCTTGCCCTAAACCCAGTCTTGCTGGATCTTGACATCTCACAGACATAGTATCGTGATACTTAGATCCCAAAACATGTCTCTTATCGCTACACCTAAAACGCCGCTAGAAAGTAGCATAATGGACCAAGCGACAAAAAGAGTTAGGATAATGGCGAATACCGCATTCTTTCCTCTACACTTGACGAAAGTATAAATCAAAACAAAAGATGAAATTTTGCAAATTTTCATATTCATAAAGTCCGCGAAAGACGGCGGGATTCTAAGCCACCAACGCCAGTCCCAAAACATAAGAATGCAACCTCCGACGGTCGCAGAATAAAACTCCTAAAACGCCACACACGCCAAAACATACGATACACAAAAGGAAGTCAACATCGAGAAATCCAGATGCGGAAATCCCGAATGAACCTGCAGGCTGGTCCACTTCCTCGCTCACTGAGCTGCTCCCACCACCCTCAGCGCTTCATCGACTCGCCTCCATCAGATCCTCGAAACCTCGATAGTTCCCATAGTCTCCGGACTCTTTCTTCGACTGGAGGAACCAAGGACTCAGCATGAGCACACTCGCCATAAAGTCCTTCATCTCAGCGATCTCGGAATCAAAAGAGAAAAATCCGGGTTCTGAGACTTGTAAAGGTTTACGACCGAGCCCTGGCACTCGCGGAAATCGCCAACAAAATCCTGAGCTTCTTTAAAGCATTGAAACTCGGCAGCGAACGATTCCGCCCGTCTCGCCACCTCAGCTGCGACCATCCTCCTTCCTCTCCTTTCCGCCGAACAAGAGCTCGAGCATGAAGCTCAGCTTGCTTTTCGCTCTGCCTTAACCTCTTGTCGAATCGGAAGAGCTCTCGCCAGCTTCTTTGGTCTTGAAGTTAGCAATCCTCGACTTGCGGAAACTTGAGTCAAGCGCATTGACAAACACTCTTAGTCCCTGCATAAATTCAAGATCAATAAATGCGCAACAGCCCCGATCTCTACAAAGCTTAAACTTTTTCACTAAAACTCGCGACTTCCGAATAACAAAATAGACAACGAAGTTTTCATCAGATACCTCGGTTGAAGTTCCATGCATGAAATAAATGGAGGCAGCTCTCCTCGACAGAATCACCATCTATTCGACAAAGAAGAAATGCTCCTGCCACCACTTAGGTTCAAGTAGTCCCCTGAATTATGGCCATATCCTTCTTAGGCAGCATGGAGTAGTAACCGTCGCTCCCGTCGGCCAGTGCTCCAAAGGCCTTCGAATCACCAGGACTGAGATCGATCCCAGCTCATAACTTGAGATCAGTACGCCGCCAACTCTAAGGCAGGAACGCTGAGCTGGCTGATCGAAGTTCGGACGCGGCACGGAACAATGGTACCCGGATCGGGAACCACATGCGCATACGTAAGGAAAGCCTCGAACATGTAAAGATACTTCCGAGGATTCTCGCGACTCTCGCTACCGACGGAATCGGAATTTGACTCCATCAGAATCTGGTAAAATATCGAAGAATCCTGAGATATTTACGGAAACCAGGCTCGGCGAAGGGAGCACCAGGCTGCCTCAAAGGTCTCTTCGAACAGGGACGCCTGGCAGAGTCGACGAGCCCACAAGGCCTCGGCACACGCGATTCTTCGCTCTCCTCGACTAACTCCTCTTGCTTCACCGTCACATGGGCAGTGAGAGTCATCCGAGGATGAATGGGAAGAATAATTTCTTTGAGGATCTTGAAAACATTATTCTAAAGAGAGAGAAAGGATTCTTGAGAGAGATGAATTTTTATGATGAAGTAAGAATGAATGAGATTTCTTACTCCATCCTTATAAAGGAGGTAAAATCACTATTTACCCGACTTTAGGCAAACGATACGCCTCTACACCTTCCCATACGGTTATACCGCGCCGGACCAAAAGCACTACGGTTCCTAGCTAGCTGGGGCTAACTGTTAGTCAAAATCGTCAACGATTAAATCGCCACCAAAGTCCTCGAAGAAAACTAAGTGACGATCGAAACCAAGAAACAGGTCGC
The DNA here is from genome assembly GCA_016771965.1 of Brassica carinata. Taxonomy (NCBI): domain Eukaryota; kingdom Viridiplantae; phylum Streptophyta; class Magnoliopsida; order Brassicales; family Brassicaceae; genus Brassica; species Brassica carinata. The sequence continues at coordinate 42,046,715 of CM028691.1, forward strand.
CACCGATGAACTCACGAAGTCATGAACGGACCGTGAGCCCCGGATCAACAAAGGCAAGCAACAGCAGGCAACGGCAGACGCTGGACATGGCACGACGCAGACGCTTCATACGCCGGCGCAGGACGCCCGGCGCCGGCGTAGGATTCCGCCGCGCCAGGACGCCCGCGCCGGCGTAGGATCCCCGCGCCGGGCGTAGGACGCTCGGCGCCGGGCGGTAGTCGCTTCCACGCCGACTCTATGCCGGGCGGCAGGTTTGTCCTGTCCCGTCTATGCCGCAGGCCTATCGCTCCCCGCTTCCGCCGCGGCAAGGGTCCTGGCTTCATCTGTGCAATCGCTCGGATCTCGGCAACGGCAGCATCTTGGTCCCTTAAACCCATGTCCGGATTGTCCGAGAACTACAATGATTCTTCCGCAAAGCCTCTCGATTGTTTAAAAGTTCATCTTTAAACGCCTAAAGTTCAAAGAATCATTACTCAAACCCTTGAAGACGGAAAGTCTACTTAATCCAAGTCCATCTCGATCCCGATACCGAGGAATCTCGAAGATCTTGTTGGGTTTAAAACGATTATCTCGTAATCTACGGCTAAAGATCCTTCCAAACTCAAAGATTTCCGCACGAACGATTAACGGGGAAAGATTGAACAACGGAAACCCATGGGCGGCAGAGAACCCCTGGCGCCGGGCGTAAGCTGCCATGCGAGACGGCTCGACGCGGGCATCGCGGTCACGCTGAAGCCGCCTGGCGCCGGGCGTAAGCCGCCTGGCGCCGTATGCACGCTGCCACGCTGAAGCCGGCTCTGGCGCGGGCGGCACGCTGCCACGCCGAGCCGTTTGGCACCGCTGCACGCTGCCACCGAGCCGCCTGGCGCCGGTCGACGGTCCTCGCCCCGTCTCAGTCCCATCATGCTCGGTCTGATCCCATCTTCGCTTATTTGATCAATCTTCGGAGTTTGGTACGATCACGTTATTCTAAACACCAAACATCTCGACTATACGAGGAATTGGGGTTCCTTCGAAATGCCGAAACCTTCAAAGACTATTCTTTCGAAAAACCGTAAAAACGTCTAAGTGGCCCGACATGGCCAAAACAGCCCACTTACGATTTTCCAAATAGGAAGGATAACTATGACGGTTTATCCTTATCCTCACATAAGAGATAAATGTCAAGTTTCCAGAAGATAAATGTCAAGTTTTCCGAAGATAAATGTCAAGTTTCCCGATAAACACAAAGATGGACGAAAATGGAAAAGCCCAACTCAGCCCGAGAGAAGATAGACCGTCTTAAGAGGAGTATATAAGGAGAGCTTTGGGCGAGGAGCAAATCATCACAAAACTTCCAGAGCACTTAGCACTTAGAGCGATTTAGCATTCTTTTCTGTTTTCACTAACGAGCTGCGACTCAACTAGGATAGACATAGGCGACCGGACTAGCGGACTTTTCGACAGCTCTTACAGACGATTTCTTTACTTGTTGTACACGCTCAAACGAGAATTCAGAAATAAGATTTCCTTTGCTCTATTCTTACGATTTCTATTGTGCAACTTTAATCTCCATTGATTGTATCGTGTGTGGCCCAGCAGATATCCGGAACCTTCAAGGAAGATCGGGTTAACTCGGTTTTCCTCCACAAATCGTTTATCGGAAATTGACGGTGTGAGTTTCGGTTCCCACAATGATTTATATTCTAACCATAACTTCGACTAGATTTACACTGAGGAGAGTGTATAATTTAAGTCTGTGGGGATGTTTACTTATATCGAGTTTATTTTGAGTCTTATAAAATGTTTTCAAAAAAAAAAAATTTTATTGAGTCAAGAAGGGATGATAAACTTTTTCAATCTTTACTTGGTATCTAACCATTCTCTAGCACCATTCTTAGATTTGTTGACTGCAGAATATACTAGAGATACCAAAGTGGATCACCTGTCAACTATGACCACACTTGCTGAGAATGTTTGAAAGAACCAAACCTGACCTCCAACCTAATTTGACTTCACTGCTTGTCTTGGGGCTTGGTATACATTGGATCCGGTTCCTCCTGCAAGTCTGGAAGGTAAAAGTCTGTGTGTTTCCGGTTCCCTTCTCTCTCTCTCTTCAAGCACCCTAGATATAAAAGATTGAGATGATTTCCTGGAAGATGCGGAGGGGTAGGAGTGTCTCCTATGACCCCAGTATTCTAATTCTGAAGGGAATGATCACACACTGTGGAAACGAGGGGTAGGAGCGTCTCCTGTGTCCCCATTATTCGCTGCACTTTGTCAAAATAAGAGCTACAAAAGTAGAAAAGTCAATAAGATGAACAAGATGGACTGCATCAGCATCACTGTTCATTGAAATTGAAACTATAAGGGTTCAGAGAAGAGAGAAAGAGGGAAGAAATGGATCAGAGAAGACTACCTTTGTGTTTAGAAACTTGCTTGAGTAAGAACCCATGTGTCCTTTGATCGATACTCCCAAAGTAAAGCCTACACATTTATTTTATGCAAGAAATGAGGTTAGTAAAGGGGTTAGTCAGACAGGATTTGCTAAGTTGCTGGCTAGATGAATTTGGTTGCTAAGCTAGGATATGGTATATAAAGTACTTCTGAAGTTAGTAGATATTTGATGTGGCTTGCAACATTTTAGAGGTGATGATTCTAAGTTGAAAGATTTTGTGAGTCCCTTGTTTTCAAACTTATTTCAGAGAGACTGTCCGTTGGTTTTGCTTGAGGACCAGCAAAAGGGTAAGTCTGGGGGAGTTGATATACCATGAATTTGACCCGATTTTACCCATGGTATATAAGTGTTTTAGAATATATTTATTATGTTTTGGTGTATATTTAGTGTATTTACAGGTTTAGGTATGTTTTGGAGAAATATGGTGATTTTGGTGTCTTTTGGAGTTCTTTGGAGTGAAGAACTGCACAGACGGTTCAGATGTTTAGCTATGGATGGAGACATTCCTACCGTTAGATTGAGCCCATATTTAGGCACAAGATATAGCTTTGAGTTAGCTTTCCAATGCCTCAGGTTTGGGGTCAATCAGCATCCTGTAGCAGAAGTTATGCTCGTTTTACTGAAGAGTGGTTAGTCTGCCTCGCGAGAGGAAGCTGTCGAGTAGAGGAATGCATATCGATCGATGCAGCACACTGTATATCGATCGATATGGATGTCAGAATATGGTCCGAGCATAGTTTATGACCGATTGAAGCCCAGGAGCCACCACAAAGTTACTAAAATACCCTTGGACGACTAGAAACCCTATTTATGTGTTTTCTAAGCCATTGTTGACGGCTACGCTTTTTTTTACCTCACTATTCTTGTTTAAGGGTTGGAGAGAAGATCAATTATCCTTCAGAGATTGATTGGAACTCCATTGGTTTTATCATTGATTTCTATTCTATTATTATTCAGACTATGATTTCTATTATTGCTTCCATGTCTGAGTAATTCTCTTGTTAGGTTTAGGGATTTCATGAGCTTAATGTCAAACTGATAATCAATTAGGATTGCTAGGTTATCTATAGATCTCTACACCAGGGTGATTTGTAATACTAGGATCTGGAGTAGTTAGAAAAGTATGACAGTGTGACTAATTGCTTGAACCTAGAATCATAGGACAATTGAGAGGCACGAAAGTACCATCAAACGAAACCGAGCTCTGCTGGATTAGATACCTAGGCGCATACGATAGTTGGTCTAGGAATCTAGCTGAACATAATCGATTAGGTCGTTAATGCTTGTCTGAGGTAGTATCGATCGACGCTAAGGCCATAGCATCGATCGATGCTCGCTCCTTGTTCGCGTGCGACAGCCGGGACAAAGACTTAGGCATTTGATTAGTAATTGCATGTGAAAGCTGGATTACTTGCTTATTAAAATCGAGTTCTAGAATTGAATCTATAAACCTTTAGCATCCTTGAATTTTAGTTTTGAATCTCTTGATTGATAAATCCCTAGATCTAGCTATTTTTCCTTATTGTTAACAACTCTCTGCCAAGCTGAACAATTGTCTTGTTCATCTTGTTTACTGCTTTATTTACTTATTTATTTACTGTCTTATAATCTATTAGCCTAGCTAAATCATATAACTATCAGATCTAGTGTGTGCCTTAGCTCCCTGTGGATTCGATCCCTAAGTGCTACAACTCGACCTCTTATTTGAGAGAGTATAAATCACTCCTTAGAGTAATTTGAGTGATATCACTACTTAAAAGAAAAAAAACAAAGATGAGCTAGTCAAAAGAAGCAACAAAAGACTTCGACGCACTATGGAAATCGAAAGAAAGAAAAACATGGACTGTCTACAGTTGGCATAGAGACAATAAGTATGAGTTGATACAGAAGACTCCACTCACTGTGTCGGAGGCGGAGCCAAACTAAAAAAGAGCATGAGAAAGCAGCTCACCACCCTTATAAAAGAAAATAAAACAATGTTTGCTTGGACGGTAGACGATATGATCAGAATAGACTCCGAGATTGCATATCATGAACTAAATGTAGATCCTACGTTCAAACCCATCAGGAAAAAAAAGAAGGAAGCTCGGCTCCGAGAGATAGTAAAAAGATTGCTTAAAGCAGGATCAATCATAGAAGTGAAGTACCCACACTGGCTCGCAAACCCAGTAGTGGTGAAGAAGAAGAACTGGAAATGGAGAGTCTGCATAGACTTCATCGGCCTCAAGAAGACTTGCCCGAAAGATAGTTTTTCATTGCCTCGCGTTGATCGTTTGGTAAAGGAAACCTCCGGGAATGAGCTCTTATCTTTCTTTGGATCTAAATGAGAAACCTAAGGATCATAAGCTAGTTGGTTGTAACTGGATCTTCAAGCTGAATCCAGGAATTCCGAGAATGGAGGAGAAGAGATTTAAGGCAAGACTTGTGGCAAAGGGATTTGAAGGCATTGATAACAATGAAATTTTCTCACCAGTTGTTAAACATGGATAAATTTGTTGATGCTATCAATTGTGGTTAACAAGGATTATGAGTTAGAGCAGTTGGATGTTAAAATGGCATTCCTACATGGAGATTTAGATGAGAGGATCTTTTTGAATGAGCCAGAGGGATTTGTTAAGCCAGGGATGAAAATAAGTTTTGTCTTCTACGGAAATCCTTGTATGGATTGAAAGAGTCTCTAAGGTAATGGATTTTGAGATTCGACATTTTAATGAAAAAAGGAAAAGTTTTAGAAGAGCAGTTTCGATTCATGTGTATACACGAAAAATGTGAATTTGCACCAAGCTATCTACCTCATGTTGTATGTGGACGACAAGCTGATTGATTCAGGGGATTTGTTAGAGATACAAAGATTTGAAATGAAAGATTTAGAAAAGACTTAAAGGATTCTCAGAATGGATATAATTCTAGATAAGAATATGAAAACATTGATCTTATCACAGGAGAAGTATATTGGAAAGGTTCTAAGGAGTTTTAAAATGGAAGATTGAAAGCCAGTTACAACTCCTTTGGCGTTTCCATTCATATTTAAGAGTCTAACCAAAGCAGAGGCTTTGATGGAAGCTAAAAGAATGGAGAGATTTCATATGCGAGTGCTGTGAAAAGTCTGATGTACGCCATGATTGGCTCGAGACCAGGCTTAGCACACGCAGTGGGGTTTGTTAATAGGTTAATATCTAAGCCAGGGATGGATCATTGGATGGAAGTAAAATGGATTTTGATAATTTGAGAGGTGAATCATATACAAGTTTGATGGTTGTTAAAGTTGAGTGTATGTAATTGAAGGGTTCTCAGATGCTGATTACGCTACAGATTTAGACAGAAAAAGGTTGATTTTTGGATATGTTTTCAAAGGTTGGGGGTAGTACAGTTTCTCGGAGGTCTAATATACAATCAGTTGTATCTTTATCGACTACTGAGGCAGAGTATATGGCACTCTCCTAAGCAACCAAGAAGCAATTTGGTTAAAGGGTATTTATGAAGAGTCGGGGTTTCAAGCAGGTAAGGTTAAGCTACATTGCGATTCATAGAGTGCTCCAACCCTAACAAAGAACACAGCTTCGCACGAGAGAATACGTTGCTACAAAGTATCATTTCATTCACGACTTGTGGCTCAGGCTGATATTACTTTACACAAGATTCTCATAGGCGAAAATCTGGCAGATCCTTCCTAACTAAAGTGTTACATGGTCCGGAGTTTCGACTATGCTCTGAACTAGTGAACATTTGAAGAAGGCAGGAACAGCTCTGGGTAACAACTGTTTTTGTAATAACCCTCACAAGTTGATAGAATTTTGGTTAAGAAAATTCTGAAAATCTATTCCGAGTTTCTTCCATCAGAATTAAAAATAAAAACCGATGCGGTAAATTAATGTCTCGAAGGGACAATCTTGTGGTCGAAAGACCTTCCCTTGATAGTTTTGATCGAGTCTTAAATATTTGGTTGAATTTTTATTAAGCTAGACAAGATTTTCCGAGAGCTAAGGGAAAAGAAAAACTAGTTGAAAAATTATTTAAAATTATTGGCCAGCTTCCTAAATAATTTTTGAACTGAGTTATGTCCTTCACCTGCTTGCTTGCTCAGTATTAAGTCACATGCCATGCACCTTCCTGCTTGCTTGCTTCTGTAGTAAAACGGACATGCAAGTCACAGCTGCCTGTGTGCTTGCTTCCTTTATTCTTGATTAATTATGATTGGCTGGAGACTGCTTCATGGGAAGGAAAGGACAGTGTGCTGCAGATGATGAAGTAGGTTGCCAGCTGTCTCCACTGCCCCTTGCTTTGGTTCCTCAGCTGGACACTCATCTAAAGACCATCAGAAGTACTTAAGTCTCTTCTTCACCTGCTTACCACGTTCAGAAACCTGCAGAAAAATCCAGAGAATTTCAGAGAGAAAGAGAGAAAGAAGAGCAGATAAATCAGTAAGAAAATTCAGAAAAATAAATCAAGAAAAATTGCTGGTGATTTGATCTTCATCCCTTAATCAGTTTGTTGCTATGAGAAAGATCAGAAGGTGAGATTTTTAATAAAACCCTAGACCTAGTTCAGTTAAGATCATGATCAGACCTTGATCTTTTTCTTTGATCAGTCCAGCCGCAAGCTTACCTTGGAGAGGAGAACTATCTGAGTTCATCCAACGGTTTATATTTTGGGTAAGCTTCATCTCCTTGCCTCAGTCAGTATCTGGTCAGAACAGTTCATGGTTAGCTTAGGTCTTGGTCGGATCAGTTGTATAAGTGGTGATACAGTTCAGTTCTTGTTTAGTTTCGGTTTGAATCCATCTCTTAAAACAGTTAACTAAGATGTTATGGATTGATTGGAGTTAAACCAAACTGAACTCAGTCTGATCTTGTCCTGAAGTCTTGTTAACTGATTAGAACCTAACTGATCTGATCTTGTATAAGAAGAAGAACCGAGCTTGAACAGAATTGTTGGACTGTTGATGTTCTGAACCAAACCTTGCTCTGTTTTGATCAGCTAAGGCGTGGAGCTTTGCTAGTCCAATCCTGTCCATTCAGTCTCTTGGTCCATTCAGCTTTGTTCAAGTGGATCTCAAGTCTTGTCCAAGCTAGTTTCAAGACTGTTCTTTAGGTGAGTCTAGATGGAAGTGATGATAGATCACATATGAGTGTATGATTGAATGAACTAAATTATTTTAGTTAAGTAGTAAAGTCTTTGAATCCTTAAGAACCTTGTGGTGTTCACTTAATGTAAACACTTAAACTTAAAGATATGATCAAAATATTAATTGAGGTTAATCCTAATCTTAGTACTTGTTCTCAAGTAATAACTTTAACTATGAAATAATTATGGATTAATTATGGAGTAATCTTGGATTGATTAAGGATTAATCTTAGTTTAATTAAGGATTAATATTGAATTAATTGTAATTTATTAAGGGTTAATTATGGATTAATTTTGGAATAATAATGTAAGTGTAAATCATGTGAAATCTTATTATTATTCACTATCCCTAAAGTCCCTGCTTTACCGTGAGTTGGTTCTGCGAATGGAACAAGGTCTTGAAGACACGATGATGGGGTAGTACCCTGGAGACCATGTACTGCATGACGATGCAGTCCCGAATGTTCATAAGGACATTCGAGGTTGATGGTAATGCCAACTCTCTAGGCTCGATTAGCCTTCGTGGTTTCTCGGGTCTAGTATATATATATAGTATTATATGAGTATGATGATGGGCGGGTGTTGTGGAAGTGATGTTTAAAATAAGAATTCACAATGATAAATTATATACTAAAGTATAGTACTAGTACTTGCATGATCATGTTTATGCATTTAATAATTGTTTTGCTTATTATTGATTGTATTGTGATTCTATATTCACTGAGTAAACTAGTTGCTCATGACTCAATGTTGTGTGTGCAGTGCACATGCCTTTGTCTCCAGACCCGTACTTTATGGACATCAAGGTGGATGTGGTCAATGATAGTCCAGTACATGGAGATCATCCCGCAGTTCCTGCATCTCCAGCCGCTCATATTCCACCAGCACCTGCCGCACCTAATCCGGCAGCACAACCTGAACCGACGCCAACTGATCCAACAATAGTGGCACTTCTAGAACTGATGGCCGAGATGGTGAATTTGCAGCATCAAGCACTTAATGCACAGCGTGCTGATATCACTCAAATTACCCTAAGGAGTGACTTTACTCTCTCAAATTAGAGGTTCAGTTGTAGTACTTAGGGATCGAATCCACAGAGAGCTAGTGTACAAATAAGATGCAATCTTAATGACTATGCTAGGTTGAAAATAGTTTAAAGTAAAGTGCAGGTTTGCTGAGTAAGGATAAGATTACTCTGTTGAAAGGATTTGGTTTTTAAAACAGTAAAGAAAAGTAGTTAGATTCAGGGTAAGTATTAAGGAATTCAGGATTATAGATACTATAAAGACTAACAAGTTGCTTGCATGATATGTCATAGCTCAACACTTATTAAATGAATCCATCAGCTCTCGCATTATTTAGACTATCTATTACTTAGATGCTAAATGGTGTTGCGGTCAGCTACTCTGCCGATGGTATCGCTCGATAGTTCGATAGGAATATCGACCGATACACCTCTAGCTACGTCGATCGATTACTCTATAGGAGTATCGATCGATACGGCTCTAAGCAAGCTTTATGCGTGAGTTGATAAAATGCTCACCTTGATCTTAGATCACCTTTCGCATATCTCAAGAGGGTCATAGCATGTTTAGGATGTTGTCAGGTATTGCATGCAATGAACAATGCAATCCAAGTTCATGTTCTAGGTAGCTAAGCTAGAAAAAGCATTAGTGAACAATCCTAACAATAAATATCACAACTATAGCAATTATAGGTTGGGGCTAATCCCTCATATCCTATTTAAACCCTAAATCTAACAAATGAATCTACTCAGACATGGCTAAGTAGTTCATAACAACAAGGTAATAATAGAAGTTCATAGACCTATTAGAGGGTGAACACTTAGGTTCCAATCACAAATATCTTTGGATCTCTCTTCTAGGTCTAGAATTCTATAACCTTTGTTAACAATTAAAGAACTGAATAGAACTTTATTGAGAACTTGCAAAGTAATGAAAACAGTAAAAGAAAATGAGTAGAAGAAGAAACTCTTTTAGAACTTAAACAACTCTTAAAAAACTATATCTTTGCCAAAACACTTAGGCACATATAAATATGAGTTCATGAGGTTAAAAAACTCGTCAGGGGCATTCTTGTAAAATGTGATATCTTGGGCTTCAAGTTCGGCCAGGTCCAACTTGTTTTTCAGCCGCCTCAGTATTGATCAATAGTACAGGGTGTACATCGATCGATTACGGTCTCGATGTATCGTTCTTCGGCTAATTTGTGTCGATCGATGGCACAGAGTGTGCATCGATCGATGTGTAACTCTGGTGTCGACCTCTGGTCTTGATCTCGGGTGAACTCTTCTTTAAGCTCCAAAAAGGCACCTAAAACATCACTTTTCTCCAAAATGCTTCTGAACCTGAAAACATACCTAATAGACTCCAAAACATAGATAATAGTAGTAAAAACACTCATATACCTTGGGTAAAAACGGGTAAAATCCATGGTATATCAACTCCCCCAGACTTAACCTTTTGCTTGTCCTCAAGCAAACACACAGGCAGTCTTTATGAAAGAGGTTTTGAAAAGCAGGGACTAAATCAAATTCAAACTTAGAATCATTACCTCTACTTTGTTGCAAACCACATCTAAGAGTCTATCAATCACAGAAGCACATTATGCAATATCCTAATTGAACAACCTTGATCATCGAGCCAACAACTTAGCAATCATGTCTGACTAACCCCTCTACTGATTTCATTTTAGTACATAAAAATAAAAGTGCAGGCTTTACCTTGGGAGTATCGATCACAGGATGCAAGGTTGCTCAAACAAGTATCTGGACCTGTAGGTAAAAATTAGTTCCTATCCTCTCTCTCTCTACTATTTCTCTCCTAGTCAAGTCTGCTTTCATTTGCAAGACATTGACCAGGATTGGACAGGCTTCCATGAATCAAGCCTTAATGGTTGCAGCCACCAAGTCCTGTTCACTTCTTTTTGACCTATATCCTAGGATTCATTGCGAAGCAAGTCTTGAAGGGGGTAACCACCAAGCCCTGTTCGAACCCTTTACCTATAGAATTCTTATGAATCAAGTCTTGAGGGGGGTAACCGCCAAGCCCTGTTCGAATTCCTTCCTAGTTAATAACTAACTAATCCTAGAACATAAATTTAAGATAATTTTCGATTTTTTTTTTAAAGAACTTATAAAAATTAAATCTAATTTCGAAAATGAGAGAGAGAGGGTGATAAAACTATCTACACAAGGCTTTTACCTTCCAGACTTGTTTGAAGCATCCGATCCCATGTATACCAATCCCCAAGACAAGCAAAGAATTGTCAGGTTAGGTTGGAAATCAGCTTTGGTTCCTCCAGACAGTCAATGAAAGTGTTGTCATAGCTGACAGGTGATCAACTTTAGCATCTATAGTACATTTTGCATCAACAAATCTAAGAATGGTGCCTAAAAGATTGGTTAGATAAAAAGTGAAAATTTAATTTATCATTATCCCTTTCTTGACTCAATAAAAACCATTTTGAAAACATTTTTGGATGAAATCAAAAGGTAAATAGCATCAGTAAACATTTCCCCGGACTTAAATCATACACTGTCCCCAATGTATAACCAGTCCAGTGAAGGCATAGGCAATAATAAAGTACACTGATATGAAAAAAGGTTTAGAACGATATACCTGACCGCAATGCGTATCGATCGATGTTGAGTCGCATTCGTCGATCGCTTCTGTGTGGTTCATGTCGATCGATATCGACAGTGTCATGTCGGTCGATTTCGATGGCAATCGTCTAATTGTAACTGCAAAGAAAAACAAATACGAAAAATAAAATCCTAAAGATAAAAATAGAATGAAAAACTACCTAACAGTGGGTTGCCTCCCACTCAGTGCTTTGATTATAGTCATCTAGCTTGACTTTGGATGGAATGAGCTACTGAGATGAAGTCCAGGTACTTGTTGAGAAACAAGTATCATCTGTATCTTTCTTCTCACCGAACCATGCGTCAAATAGGCTTCTTGTGGCTTCATATTCTCTGGTTCGTTTCTTCTTTATCTCAATCAACTCATCAGTGATCCTTTGAATCCTTTCTTCATGACCTTCAATCCTGAACTCATGCCATCCTAACATCCTGTAGGCATGTTCTGAAAGATCACTAAGCTCCGCTTGCATTGAATCAAGGCGTTGGATCGTTTTGTCGTGGATGGAGCTGGTATCGATCGGTTCCTTTGTTGAAATATTGGTCGATGGCTGTTGAAGTCCATCGATCGATGTGCTGGTTGCTCGGTCGATCGATTCTAAGGGTGCAGGTCTGCTCGCAAGCTGTCTCTGAATAGCTTTAATTTCTTTATGCATCCCTTCTATGCTAGATTCCATGCTTCCAACCTCGTTAACAAGCGGGAAATACGTTTGGCCTAGACGTCTATCTTGTGAATCATCCACTCTTGTTATTGCTGTGTAGACTTCATCAGCTAATTTATCCAAATCGGCTGTGGTATAGATCTCTGAAGTCTGTATATCGATCGATGCAATAGGTTGCTTATCGGTCGATTTTTGCTTCTGCAGATTCTCGTGAAGCTTCTCTGCAAAGAGCTTCATCTAACCGTCGATTTCAGTCAATCGCCTATCGATCGATGTAAGGTTGAGCTCGTCGATCGATGCAATCGATGCAGCCTGATAATCAAGTTGACGTTGGAACTTCTCAGCCTCCTGCTGTATAGCATCTATTCGTAGTGCGAGTTCCTCCACTTCTTTGTCTACTAAGAAGTGTATATCAGCAATTTTCCTCTCAACTGCTTTCAGACGAGTCAATCCTCCAAAAGGATTGCAAGGTGCAGCGGGGTTCATATCTGCATGTGCTTCATTGATAAGGCGAATAGATCTCTTTATCTCTTCTATGCAGATGCTTAGATCCCCTAGGTTGTGGAAGATAGGTTTACAGGTTTTGGTGAGTTTGCTGCTGAGACGAGCTTCTGCTTCCTTCAATTCTTTCCAGATATCTCCAAGAGACTCATCAACCTCATGTTTTGAGTAAGTGGTCGATGGTGTGGGCTCCGTATCGATCGATGTGGATGTTACTCCGTCGATCGATATTGATCTTTTCTGGCTATGGTTCGTGGTTGCGAAGATCTTCAAGTTCCAGCTCAAGACGTTGAACCTTCTTGAGTAATCCTTGGTCTGCACTGAACATCCAGTTCATCTCACTGCGAAGCTTGTCTGCGGGCCTCTTCTAAACTCTTTTCCATAGAGAGCTTTTCCCATTTGCGCTCTCCAAGTAAACCGTGAACATCTCGCTGATCTCGCCTTTGGTGTAGGTTTCTTGCACCAATTCTCTTCTTGTAAATGAACTAGCGCCCTCGTAGACAGATGTAGGAGCCGTCCATTGAAGTTCTTTGAGCAGTTTCTTGATGTCGCCTTTAGAAATTCTGATGACGCCACCATCTATTCCTCTAGCAAAGCCATTCTCGCCTCTGTAGACCCCATACTCATCTCTGCTCCCAAAAGAATTGAACTCCATATCGAAGGCTCTCTTCCTAATTCGACGCTTTATCGATCGATGCAACACACTCAGATCGATCGATTTCTGTTGAAGATATGGATCCTTCCTGTTGAGATGGTTATCCTCAGCTTCCTTTGGCTCGGTTGTTGTGTCTGCCTCCTGGTGCTGATAATGGTGGTCTGGTCCGTGGCGTTGTTGCTGGAATAGGTTGTGGGATCCATTGGCTAACCGTAGGACGCCTGCAATGTCTTTGGATATGTGGAGTGTTCGCCCATCCATTGAGCTGCAAAGCCTTGTGAATCCCTAAAAATACCAAACTCATCCGGGACTAGATTACCGAAATTAAGTACATTTGAATTTGTTACCTAGGATGGTTGGGTGTATGTATTGGTCGATGGCACAGATTCTGAATCGGTCGATGGTTGTTCAGGCCTATCGGTCGATTGTACTCGTGCCGTGTCGATCGATGAGACTTCTTCAGGTTGGGTGACATATGTTGGTGTGGCAGACTCGACCGCGAAGCTCTCGTACTGGTAGTCGCTTTCCCAGCTCCCGATTGAGTAGTCTCCCTCTCGCGTGATGTTGACTGTGTTGTCGAATGATGCGAGGCAAGTAGTATCGATCGACGGGGATGTGGTCCTATCGATCGATGTCGTGATTCTGAGGTTGTGGTGGAGAAGTCGATCTTCATCTTCTCGAAGGTTGTGACATTCTATAGCTCTCTCCTCCTCGTAATCATCAGTATACTCCTCAATGTGAGTAGTATTTGCAGCATATGGTGGGATGTAGTAGTCATTCTCCCACGTGTTTACTTCGAAATCACCTTCTGGAAACTCCTCCTCGATCTGATTGAATAGTGAATCGATCGATGACCATGTGTGTCTGTCGATCGATGTTGATTCACCAGAGATGATCGATGAGACAGTGCTTCTATCGATCGATTCTGCGGTCTCTGTCTCGTATTCGCCTTGTGAGTCGTATTCATCTCCACAATAGCAAACAGCTACAAGGTCTGAGCCGTCTTGGATCTTCTTAGGGACCTTGATGACTCGTACTGGATCATAGTAAACCGTAGGGTTGATCAGGATTAGGCACAGTGTGTTTGTCTGAAGGTTGCAGACTGCTCCAACTGTGGCTAGGAAGGCTCTTCCAAGTAGCAAAGAAGTAGGTAGGGTTATCTTGACGTCCAAGACATGGAAGTCCACTGGAATTAGGGCTTCTCCTATGGTGACCTCAAGGTTTCTCACAATTCCTCCAGAGTTCTGCTGAGAACAATCCACAAAGATGAACGATTCTTCAGTAGGCACTATCTTCAGACCTGGATGGTCTGCTATCACCTTGGGTAAGATGCTAACTCCAGATCCTGTGTCACATAGGGCACGTGGGAAGTTGATCCCCTGTACTGAGCAAGGAACAACAAACTTTCCTGGATCACCCTTCTTCTCTAGTTTGATCATCTTCTTCATACTTTCTCTGACTTGGTTGAACATCCTCTTGATGTCTTCTTCTGTCTCCTTAGTTTCTCTGAAAAACATCCACAATCTATGTGAAAAGTAAGCTTTTTCAAAGGGTTTCGCTGTAGGTATCCTTAGAACTCTCTTTCTGAAACTTGCCAACTCTTTCTCATTAACTCCTCTTTTAAGGTGTTTAGGAACCTTCTCTTTCCTTTTTCTGAGAACTATGCCATCTTTTTCCTTTTCTATCTCCATTGGATCAATAATATTCGTAGGTTTCTTCATTATGGTGGTTGGTGGGTTTCTGGAAGGCTTAGATTGCTCGGAGGTATTAAGTCGTGCAACATCTATCTTGGGAAGTTGCACTTTCGGTGTGATAACTGAATATCGATCGACAGCTTCGGAGTGTGTCGATCAATTTCTTTATCAATCGATCGTCGATGGGGCGTCTGTCCGTCGATTCGATGTGGTAGAGCTGGGCGGATGTGGGTGCTTTGCTGCGAACTCCTCGTGAGTAAGTATCTTCCGCGGTATTGCACTTGTTGGTAGATCTTTCAAGATCCATCGGTCGATGCTCGTCTTGTTCCACCGATCGATTGGTGTTGGCGTACATCGATCGATGTGGTTGTCCTGGAATCATTCGATTCCAGTGGTTTCTTTCGATCTGGAAGTCTTCCTCTTGCAGCTTCTCTTGCTTTACCACTCTCCAAAAATCATCCTCTATGATAGCACTGACGTTGTGGCCTGATGTTTCTTCTCCGGTCCCTTTCCCTAAAGCTTCCTGCTTCTTAACAGCTTCTCCTGTCTGAATCACTTGAGTCTCTAGTTTCTTTACATGGGTACTCAAAGCATCAAGCTTTGTGTTCAAAGTGGTGTAGACAGCGTCGATCTTTCCATTGAAGTTCACCTCTAACTGCTGCTGGCTTTCAAGAACTTTGCTGAGCATGTCTTCTAGCTTTCCTTCTGGGGTTGGTGTGGGTGGCTTCATGTAAGATGAGTTTCCATAACTCCTGTTGTTGTTGGGGTTGCTGCTGTTGAAGTTTCCTCTCTGTCCTGCGAAGTTTCTATTTCCTTGGTTTCCAGACCTCTGAAATCCGGTTCCACTGATCCAGTTGACTTCTGCTTCTATGTAGTCATCTTCTTCATCAGCTTCTGCATCCTCTACTGAGCAGATTTGCTTGTTTAGAAGTTTGAACATTGTCAGCGTAGCTTGTACCTCATTTATCCGTTCCTTTCCAAGGAACGCTGCAGATCTTGCTCTTACAATGTTCTTTGTGCTGTTGCTGGATGCTAGGTTGTCTATTAGCTTCACAGATTCTTCAGGATTCCTTGTGGTGAAGTTGCTTTCACTCGCAGTGTCTAAAGCCATCTGATATTTCAGTGCGATGCCTCTGAAGAAATTAAGTGCATAGCAGCTGCACTTTGTTGAATCCATGGTGTGGGCAGTCTCGCTGGTAAGACTTGAATCTGATCCAGGTATCCTTGAATGACTCTCCAGGCTCCTGATTGAATTTGGCAATTTTCCTCCTTAAGTCTTCAGCATCATCAAAGAAGTTACGCAAAAATCGCTTTTGATGTCGCCCGTGATGTAAGAGATCCTGGTGGTAGCTGCTTAAGCCACTGTAAAGCTTCTCCGGATAAAGAGTGTTTGAAGAGCTTACAGAGAAGGTAGTCCACAGGGACTCCATTGGCTTTGATAGCAGATATGAGATCCTCGAACCTCTCCAGATGGTCCATGGGATGCTCACTAGACAGCCCATAGTAAGGTATCTGTCCCACAAGGGTGTAGTACTGCGGCTTGAGCTCAAAATCGCCTCTCTGAATAGCAGGGGGACGAATGGCTGATCTGTTGGTGTAGAACTGATCTGGACGGTTGTAGTCAGCTAGTGTTCGAGCAGCCTCTTCTACAGGTTGAACAGCTCTGTAGGTGCAGTTTCGGCTCGGGGATTACTTCATTCGGCGCTGAGTTTCTGACCTGCTTTATTACGAAGGTGACCTTCTTGGTCACACAAGTCTCCATTCTCATCTCGTGTGAGAATAATAGGCGCAACCATGACTCGCGGAGTAGTATCGATCGATATACGATTAGGGGTATCGATCGATATCGGATGAAAGATGTCGGTCGACGGTGAAGTAGTGTCGGTCAACATGAAGGTGCGAGTGTCGGTCGACGAAGACGGTGTCTCGGTTGGTAGGGGTGCGTTGGTATCGGTCGACAGGCAGTTGATGGCGTCGATCGATGTGGAACGGATTTCCTTGCGGATTGAATCGTTCCAAGCTAGCAGGGTCTTCTGAGAACAAAGTTGGGATTCCTTGTTGCTTCGGTGCTGCCGGGCATGTACCGAAAAGACAAGAAATTTTTGTGTCGAAAACAAATTAAAACAAAATAGAAATAACCTAGACCTAATCGATTAGATCCTATTGTATCAAAGCTCCCCGACAACGGCGCCAAATTTGATATCACTCAAACTACCCTAAGGAGTGACTTTACTCTCTCAAATAAGAGGTTCAGTTGTAGTACTTAGGGATCGAATCCACAGAGAGCTAGTGTACAAATAAGATGCAATCTTAATGACTATGCTAGGTTGAAAATAGTTTAAAGTAAAGTGCAGGTTTGCTGAGTAAGGATAAGATTACTCAGTTGAAAGGATTTGGTTTTAAAACAGAAAGAAAAGTAGTTAGATTCGGGTAAGTATTCGTGAATTCAGGATTATAGATACTATAAAGACTAACAAGTTGCTTGCATGATATGTCGAGCTCAACACTTATTAAATGAATCCATCAGCTCTCGCGATTATTTAGACCATCTATTACTTAGATGCTAAATGGTGTTTCGATCGGCTACTCTGCCGATGGTATCGCCGATAGTTCGATAGGAATATCGACCGATACACCTCTAACTTCGTCGATCGATTACTCTATAGGAGTATCGATCGATATCGGATGAAAGATGTCGGTCGACGGTGAAGTAGTGTCGGTCAACATGAAGGTGCGAGTGTCGGTCGACGAAGACGGTGTCTCGGTTGGTAGGGTGCGTTGGTATCGGTCGACAGGCAGTTGATGGCGTCGATCGATGTGGAACGGATTTCCTTGCGGATTGAATCGTTCCAAGCTAGCGAGGTCTTCGAGAACAAAGTTGGGATTCCTTGTTGCTTACGGTGCTGCGGGCATGTACCGAAAAGACAAGAAATTTTTGTGTCGAAAACAAATTAAAACAAAATAGAAATAACCTAGACCTAATCAGATTAGATCCTATTGTATCAAAGCTCCCCGACAACGGCCAAATTTGATATCACTCAAACTACCCTAAGGAGTGACTTTACTCTCTCAAATAAGAGGTTAGGTTGTAGTACTTAGGGATCGAATCCTGAGAGCTAGTGTACAAATAAGATGCAATCTTAATGACTATGCTAGGTTGAAAATAGTTTAAAGTAAAGTGCAGGTTTGCTGAGTAAGGATAAGATTACTCAGTTGAAAGGATTTGGTTTTAAAACAGAAAGAAAAGTAGTTAGATTCGGGTAAGTATTCAGAATTCAGGATTATAGATACTATAAAGACTAACAAGTTGCTTGCATGATATGTCGAGCTCAACACTTATTAAATGAATCCATCAGCTCATTATTTAGACCATCTATTACTTAGATGCTAAATGGTGTTTCGATCGGCTACTCTGCCGATGGTATCGCTTCGATAGTTCGATAGGAATATCGACCGATACACCTCTAACTTCGTCGATCGATTACTCTATAGGAGTATCGATCGATACGGCTCTAAGCAAGCTTTATGCGCGAGTTGATACAATGCTCATATGATCTTAGATCAGCTTTTGCATATCTCAAGAGGGTCATAGCATGTTTAGGATGTTGTCAGAAATTGCATGCAATGAACAATGCAATCCAAGTTCATGTTCTAGGTAGCTAAGCTAGAAAAAGCATTAGTGAACAATCCTAACAATAAATATCACAACTATAGCAATTATAGGTTGGGGCTAATCCCTCATATCCTATTTAAACCCTAAATCTAACAAATGAATCTACTCAGACATGGCTAAGTAGTTCATAACAACAAGGTAATAATAGAAGTTCATAGACCTATTAGAGGGTGAACACTTAGGTTCCAATCACAAATATCTTTGGATCTCTCCTCTAGGTCTAGAATTCTATAACCTTTGTTAACAATTAAAGAACTGAATAGAACTTTATTGAGAACTTGCAAAGTAATGAAAACAGTAAAAGAAAATGAGTAGAAGAAGAAACTCTTTTAGAACTTAAACAACTCTTAAAAAACTATATATTTGCCAAAACACTTAGGCACTTCTCGTCCAAACTTCCTGAAGATAGTCATGATTATGAAGAACTTGGGGACGAAGCATTATAAGGGAGGGACTGATCCCTTTGAAGCTGATGCATGGCTGCACAACCTCGAGCAGAACTTTGCTGCAACCCGTTGTCCGGTAGAGTACAAGAAGGACGTGGCTGTTTACTATCCGGAGAAGGACACCATTAGTTGGTGGTTATTTGTAGAGAGGAACTTTGGAGATTTCAATCTGAGTTGGGCTGACTTCCGTACAACGTTCACTTGAAAGTACTTTCCACCGGAGACAAGAGATAGATTGGAGATCAAGTTCATGGAGCTAGTTCAGGGAGAATTATCTGTTCGGAGATATGAAGCAGAGTTTACTCGTCTCAGGCAGTATGTCCACTATGGTCAGGAGGACAAGATGATGATCATCCGAAAGTTACTTCGGGGACTTAGCCCGACTATCAGGAGCAGACTTGAGGTGGTAGAGTTTCATAGGCTTGCTGATCTTAACTCACTTAAAACGGAAACAAAAAATCAATACTAAGTCATAATCAAACAATCCTAAAGATATCGATCTTATAAAATCTACAAGACTATTAATCAGTTCTTGTACACTAGATCTAGATTACAAACTCTCCACTTTTTACTTTAGTCACAATAAAAGGTAAAGAACAATTGAGTTTCACCTATAGCAGTTTATACATACACACAGCAACACACGTATATATATTATTACACATTCAAAATAAAAACAGAATCAGAAAAATCCAATTAAAAACGAGTGCTTCGATCCATCTGCTTTGCCTCTCCTTGCAATCAAACTTCATCAGCGGGTTCAATTTCTGAGGCTTAGTAAAACCGATATAATGTTGCCAATGACAGCCACCAAGAGGATGAGTCCTATGATCATGTTCATGAGATAGATATACGGTGGATTCTTGTGGTTTCTCTGCATTGCTTCCTCTGTAATAAACCAGCCCTTCTTCTCTGTCTTCACCATAGATGATAATGCCTTATTGTCCAGGGATGCATCATCATTGGCTTTAGACTTGCCTTCTTTCACCTGAAATGGGAACAACAACATCATTATCTCTGAAAATTCATCATATGAAAATAGCATAAAAATCAACATATGAGCATCTCAAAACCTCTTGTTTTGATGGTATGGTGCGTCGTGTGAAACGAGGCCCCCGGGTCTTTCCATTAATAGAAGTTTGTATATCTTTGGAAGAGCCTTTCCTCAACCACATAATCTCGTCTACACTACCATCGCTATCACCCGGACTTGATGTTCCTCGGTAACTCTGGTCATATTACAACAGAAAGAAGTGAATACAGATTACTCTTATCAATGCTACAATATTGATAAAGAAACCGAGTCAATTAATTTTACTGTTGCAGATATGGATTCAGCATCGCTATCACTGCAGCTATCATCAACAATGATCCCTGTCAAAGGTCTCTTTGGCCTGTGATTGCTTTGGTTCTCTTGCATTATGAGTTCTTGATTGCGAAACACATCTTCGAAATTCCCTCCGTTATAATCCAGCAACCCATTCCAATAATCATCACCGTAAGGAGTTTGTGGGTAGCAATTGTTGTTGTCTGTGAAAATCTTGTTTGGATTGAACACATTACAGGGAGAGAGATCCTCTTGTTGGTTCAGTGGGATTAACAAGTCATACATAGACATACCATCTTCTTGACCTTGCTGCTCAACCTGAACATGTCAAAGAAACGGGTTGATGATAGTGATGAATAAATAAATTTCATTGTCAGAAGCTTGACGCACCTCAGGCGATGTGTTAATGGCTCTGAAAGTATTGGAATCAGAGACCATAGAGCTGCTTGGTTCATTCGAGTTATTACCATACAAACTGTCTCCACCATCACCCTTGTACATTACTTGGCATATAACATAGGTCCTCTGAAGCAAATAAGAAAGTTACACATATATAAGTTCTGTGGAACCAAAAAAAATTGAATACAAATCACTCAAGACAACTCTATCACAAGCAAAACAAAACTCACATGCTTTATATAAATAAATAACTAGGCCACAACTTCTATAACCCTTTTAACCATCAAATTGAGTTAAAGATAATACCCAACACCGGGGAAATCACTGCCATACAACTAGTCCAGAGACAATAATCAACCCCATATTTTGTGAATGAAAGAAAATCCTAGATCAGTGGTTGGGAAATAGTAAAGTAATATATAAAAATTAAAGGTCAATCCACTTATTGTCATTGATAACTCCCAAATTCATATATATATATATATATATACATATATTAGGGCTGGGACTTGTTATCCGAGATCCAGATCCGATCCGGATCCTCTCCGAAAATAGGATATCCAGGGTACCCGGATCCGGATAGTAAAATGTCGGATCCGGATATCTGAATTTTTAGGTCCAGATATCTGGATCTGATTTTTTTAAATATATTAAATTTAAAATTTTATTAATAATTATAGTTGATTTATTAATATTTACACATAAATTAGTCTTGTAATAATATATTTTAATTTTATTAATATTATATACGTAAATACATTCATAAATTTTCTAAAAATGTTCAATTTATGTAATATTTTTAGATTTTTTGTATTTTAAAAAATCTTTTTTTAAATTATTTTTACGGATACGGATCCGGATACTCGTAAGTATCATGATATTTAGACGGATATCCGAAATATGGATATTTGGACGGGACGGATCCGAATCCGGATATTAAAATCACGGATCCGACGGATACGGATCCGGATCCGGGTACCCCAAATATTCCGGATACCCGGATCCGTCCCAGGCCTAATATATATTAAGAATATCTTGACTATAAGTGAAGCAATAAAAATGAACCACAATCACAATTCAACTAATACATAATTAATTCCAAATTGAGCTTAAGGTGACATCCAATACAAGAGAATTCACAGCCAACAACTAGCCTAGAGACAGATGAATCAAATCCCCCATATTTCATTTATTTTTGGATCAGAAAATCATATTTTATTAGTGAAAGTTTTTTCGGATTTTTTATATAAAAAAAGAAAATCTTTTTCGGACTTTATATATATATATATATATATATATATATCACTTCGTTTTTTATGCAAGTCCGAAAAAGATTTTTTTTCGGGATAAATTTAGTTATTGTCAGTTTTTAGTTTTGAGTTGGAAAAGCTCAAATAATATATTCATATTAGAAGATCGTTACTAAATTAGAAATTCAACAAATACATATAATCTCAAATTGGGGTAGTAGTAGTAAATGTAAAACTTCATTTTTATTTAAATGGAGTAACTCCATAATAGAGTGTTGTTTTACTCTAATTCTAATATATTTTGGAGTGAAAAATAAGTAATGAAAAAACAAAAAAATGCACTATTGGAATAAACATATCTTTTAGTTCATTATAAAGTGAAAAAATAGATTAGTGTTGTAGCATTTCTTACTCCAAACTTTATCTTGAAGTAAAAATGAAATGAAATTGGAGATATTCAGAGAAATCAAAGCCAGAGATCAAACCAAGATTGAATGAAAGTGGATTTCCACGAGAGAAAGACAATATATAAATTAAAATAAAATAAAACAAACAAAGCAATAATTGAGATAGCAAATCCAATCTTGGGGAGAAACAAACAAATAAAATAAAAAATCTTTTTTTTTTGTAAGCTAATAAAATAAAAAATCTTGAGGAAATGTTACCTGACTAAGAGGCAAGGACATGATGTGATACTCGTGCATGACCCAAGGAGTCCAAACTCCATTAGGAACCCTACCTTCATAGTACACAAGCGTCTTCTTAATACCAATCTCAACACCATTTCCTCTCCTATCCTTGATTTTTCTATCAACCCCTGTAGCTTTCCAATATCCAGAAGGTGTAGTTCTCTTCGTTACATTCTTCTTCTCAGACGTGTACTCCTTAGGAGAGAAGAAGTACCATACAAGATCCTTCGATTCGAGCTTCGATAACGCTGCAACCAAAGGAAGAAACTAAGAAATGATCGATGATGAAAGAGTGAGAGAGAGAGATGAACATACAAGGCAAAAACCATGGTTGGTAACGACAGATGTTGACCTCGCTAATGGCATGGTCGACGAGCCGTGAATTACCAAGAATCTTGTTCTTGAGGTAATGGTTGATCAGTTCCTCTCCAGTAGGACTAAATCTATATCCCACCAGATTATTCTCCATTTTATGCAACTCGAAACTAGTAGTTAAGTGGAGAGAAGAAAGAAAGGTTATTTGCTTATTTATATACACACTAGAAAAATAATAAAATGACACGTTGTTTGTTATACATGTGGGTGTGGGTCTAAACTCTTAAAGCAGACAACACAAAGGGCACCAATCTAAAAAACGATTCGAGGATAATGTCTTGTTTTTTCCTAAACGTTGACAAAAAGGACTTTTCCCACAAGGGATAGACTTGTTTATTGTTTGTTGGTGGAAACTGTAGCAACTTAGGAACTAAGGCAGGGTTTTTGTCTTGATCCTTTTTGGAAATATTGTTTATGATGTTATAGCCACCACCATTGACGATGACATAAATACATCTTTCCTTTCTTTTTGATTTTTCTTGAAACACTTCATCTTTACTTTCTACTAGGTGACCCACCCGCACCTTGTGCGGGTATAAAAGTATAGTATAATTCTGAGACAGGAGTATCGATTGAGTTCAAATGTGGGAGTTAGTGGAACAATTGAGAGTTTCAATCTGAGACAAGATTTGCATAAATCTCTATGATCACGATAGGGGTGGGCAATTTGTTACTTTTGGTTTGGTTTGTTTAGTTCGGTTTTAATATATTTTTTTCAATGGAAGTAAACTTTATTTAGTCTGGTTCGGTGTGGTTTATGTCCAGTTCAATTTATATTCGGTTCGGCTTATTTTGGATCGGTTTAAGTAGGCTCTTTGTCGCTTAATTTTTTTAAAAGAAAAATTATGTTTCAAAACGTATACACATAAAGTATGTGAACTAAATTCAATATTAAACTGAAACAAAAACTAAAAAAGTTACAAAAAGTATATAAGAATAAAACAAATGAAAGTTAACTAAAGTACTAAAAATTAACATCATTAGTATGTTTTTAATAAAGTTAACTATTAAAAAAACAAATGTAAGAAAAATATCTGAGGAGACAATGACATATTAAAAATGTGATAAAATCTCATAGATATCACAATCTCATAGAAACCTGCAAAGAAAAGTGACATCACAATCTCAATTACTTGCACAAATTTATATGATAAATTTGTGCAAGTAATTGATAGCAAAATAAGGTAACTCAAATTATTTGCACCATTAACATATAAATCACAATCTCATAGATATCACAATCTCATCATCATATTTCCGAATTAACTAATTAGGAAAATAAAGAACATACACATTTAATGCAATATCACATGTATATAGTTACCAATAAATGACATCATAAAAGAACAAGAAATTTACTTAATAGACATATATTTTCACGAAAATTTAACTTTTAAATTTGTCAATTAAATGTATATTTAAAAAATACTTCCTAAAAGATTATTTAGTTTAGAATTATATATAATAAAAATTCAGAATATTTCAAATTTAAAGAATAATTACGAATTAATAATCATATTTTATCATTAAGTCTTATGGTTCCTGAAATATTTGTTATAGAAATTCTTGTAAAGATAATTCTTGAGATATATAAAGTCTTATGGTTCTTGTAATATTTGTTTCCTTTTAATAAGCATGAAGCAATTAAAGAAAGATATAAAATTGGCTGTCATAAATTTGCAATAATTAACATACCATTTAAGACAAGTAATTGATGGCAAAATAAGGTAATCATCATATCAACTTGCAAGTAATTGATAATGAAATAAGGAAAGTTATTAATAAACGAATTAACCAATTAAAAACCTTTACCAACAAGGTATATCTTTCCTAATACCATAATATGAGTATAGAATTAAAGAATAATAAATAGTTTTGATTTTTATATATTGTAAATCTATAGAAATATATTAATTATGTTTGATTAATAAATATTACTATAGATATTTAATTTTAATTAAAAAGATCATATAAATATGTAACAAATATGATTTTATAATTTTATAATAAATACTTACGCATATCATATCATACAAAAATGTTACACATATCACATTCTAACTATGAATTATATACAAAATTTATTATGTGATAAATTGTATAAAGTTATATTATAGTTGACATAGAACTATATAGTTTATGATGACAAAAAAAAGATGAGAAAAAGAACTATATAGTTTACATATATGAATTTATAGGATATACATTTTATAATATGATAAATTGTATAAAATCATATTTGAGTACAAAGTTGATAATATATATAAAAAGTATATAGTATAATGGTAGACTTTACTAAAATATTTAGCTTTCACAATAAACTATGTAACAGAATGTTCTCAAATTAATTTAAAAAATTTATCTACCTACAAGTTAGGATTATTTATGAAATATTTTAGTAAATATTTTAGTAAAGTCTACCATTATACTATATGTATAAGTGAGATTGGGTATAAATATTTAGCTTTCACAATAAGCTATGTAACAGAATGTTCTCAAATTAATTTTAAAAATTTATCTACATATAAGTTAGGATTATTTATGGAATATATTGTTACTAAAATTACATTTTAAAAATAAAAAAAGAATATCTCGGGAGTAGTTTACACTAATGATTTAATTAACAAATCTTGTCCTTAAAATTTAAATATTAAAGCATCATATTAGGAAATAAGATATTACGTCCGTAGAGAAAATACCATTCTAAGCGCACATCTTTTGCAGGATCAGAATGGTGAACTCTTAGAAGTCTGAAATATGAACACTTCCCTCAAATCATCTATGAAAAAATATAAACAAAATCACAATCAGCAAACCAAAAAATATATATGTGTATATATAAGCTTATAATTCTAAACAATAATATAAATCTACTAATAAAAAATGTATTCAAGAACACAAAAGATGCTATTGAAATGATATAGGTGAGATATGTTATCAAATTGAGAAAAATATTTTTACCAGATTGAGGAACAAAGATGTTATCGAAATGATATATCAAAGAGGTGTACAATCAAATCATATATAGCTTCAGTGGAGAAATCGTCATAATAGTGTATCTGCATATAAACCAAAATAAAAATCAGCTCTTATGAAATATAAAAGCATAATGTTCTAAAATAAGAAGAAAAAAAAAGTTCAGAACATTATTAACATAAAAAGTTTAGAATACAAAGTTCAATGATTTCGTTTCTTCTACTGTGAATGTCTTATTTATAGTGAATTGGTGGACGTTTTTCAATGATTTATGTTGCATGATAAGCTAAGAAGTAGAATATTCTCTAATAAATTCTCAATAAATATTATATTTATAAGGTAATAGATTAAATAAAGTAAGAACTTCCGCAAGTAATGTATATTTAAAATAAGGTAAGTCAACAAATTTGATAGATTTTAAAATTAATTCAAATAGATTAAAGAAAGTAACAACTTGACAAGTTATGTATAATTACCTTATATAGTATCTCATGCATAATATCTTGCTACATTTATTTCAAAATTATTTGCAGTAAATATTAATTGCAATAAATTAAAGAAAGTAAGAATTTGCACAAGTAAAGTATTTTTAAAATAAGGTAAGTCATTAAAAACGAATTAAAAATTTTGATATATTTATAAATTAATTCAAATAGATTAAAGAAAGTAACAACTTGCGCAAGTTATGTATAATTAAAATAAGGTAAGTCATTAAAAACGAATTAACAAATTTGATATATTTAAAAATTACATATTGAATGTTGTTTCTATATAATTTTTTTAGAAATCACATATTATAATAAGGTAAGATTTTAGCAACGAATGTATTTAAATAATTTTAAATTGAATGCGAATTTTTGGTGGGTTAATATTTAATAAACAAATATAATTTATTAATCCTTCAATTCTTAAATAGCCTTTATATTTATATTTTAGAAAAATATATTTTCTGTTTGCGACCTGCGATAATGTATTTAAATATTTAAATATGTAGTATTTAGTGAATTTTTTAACATATTTTAGTATAAAATGTATGTGTGTGTTTTTCTAACAATAATTATATAAAGGATAAGAAATTTTATATTAATTTTTAACATATTTTAGTATTAAATGTATGTGTGTGTTTTTCTTACCAGGATAAGAAATCACATACAATTTAGGTTTATGAAAATATATTATCGTTTGTTGAAAAACATAATTATATTTTATATATACAAATATAATTTATTCATATATATATATATATGTAGTAATGTATGTGAATAGTTTATATAAGTGGTTGATAGTGTTTGGAAGCCTAAAATTAGTGGTTCTAGGTTAACTCTATCATTGAGAGTGTTTGGAAGTCTAAATTAAGTGGTTCTAGGTTAACAATTCTCTGCCGATTTAAAAATAAATCAAAAAGAAATTAGCAAAAATCAACCAATAGAATTAAGAGAATTAATCTGAGAGTGTCTTCTATGAGTGACACATAAGCAGAAATCACTAAAGTGACTTCTCTTTTAATATATAGGGGGATTATACGAATTTCTTATACTCAGAACATGAATACAATTGAAAAAAATTCAGTGAATTTTTAATTATTTATTTACTTAATTAAAACTGATTTTAAAATATTTCAAAGACTTTGATATAAATCTTTCAAAATGTTTAGATTTCTAAATAAATATTAATATATTTTATGATTAATTTATGTATATTTTATGATTAATTTTTGTGAAGAAAGATTTGATATTGATGTTCCTAGATTTTGTATCTACAAGCTTATAATAAAATTGTACTAATCTGGGTTTTTTAATTTACTTTCTAATAAAAATATATTTTAAGCTTATAATAGTTTGCTATATTCCCTGAAAAAACATAACTGATGAGAGATTATATATATATATATATATATATATTTTAACGTCTGGATAGTTACGACTGCACTATGCTGAGATCTCTTGTAATCTTTTTTCCATATATGCATAATTTGCATTTTCTAGAATTTTAATTCCAAACTTCATGGTGTAGAAGCATTAATGAATCGTTAGTCAAACTGGTAGGCAAAAGAGCTTCCACATATAAATGTTTTTAAGTATTTTAATAATATTAACTTATATGATTATCTAATAAATATGTGTTTATTAATCTCTTAATATCATAAAAGATTTTGTTGATATTCCTACCTGATGCTACATCTAGGCGATGGATGTTGCATCACTTACATCATACTGAGTAGGTTTCATCAAGACTATTGCATCAAGTTACTATGGATGTTACATCTGATTATAGGATTAAGCCTATGAATCCATATAGTCTAGGGTTTTTACTTTTTAGCAGTGTTTTTAAAACCGGAACGGCTAGCGAACCGGAAATATTTTGGGTCATGCGTCATTGTGGTTTGACCGGGTTTGATCGGATTAAACTGAATTAATGATATATTGTAAATAATATGCATATTCTTACAAATATAGAGCATATCAAATAAAATGTTTCAGTAGACATAGTATTTAGAAAAACTTAAAAAATAACAGCTAAAATGTAATAAAAGTAATAAATTTATAGTTCAAATCTAAAATCAATACGAAAAGCATATTTAAACTTTATTCTCAGATCTTTATCACTCTAAATCTTCATCACCTTTTAAAAATTTATATACATTAGTTAAAATTTATATTTTGAAATAAAACAAGTGTTTTATTCTTTTATAAATTATACAAATTTCAAAACGTAAATATTTCAATAATTAAAATCTTCAACACAAGTGACCATGAAATAAATGTTTCAATCCTATTTTAAATTTAAAAGAAGAAAAGTTTATAATTTTATTAACAAAATTTTGGTTTATATATGAACCGGGGTTTGGTCGGTTCAATGGATCACTGGTTTCCGGGTTTTTGACAGTTCGATATGGATTTTTAGTCTGTTCAAATTTAGTTGGGTTTTGACATTAATCCAACCCGGATTATTTTTGGTTCATGGTTCAATCCGGTCCGACCGCCGGTTTGGTCCGCGTTTAAAAACACTGCTTTTTAGATAGAGGATACAACTATATATATCTTTTATTTGAAGTAACCTCTAAACGTGCACTTTGTAAGCTCAATATCGTCTCCAAGAATAAGCTCTTTTTGTCTGTGGACGTAGCCAAGTTGGTAAACCACATTAAACCTTTGTGTCGTTGTTACATTGTGTTATCCATCTGTTTATGTATCTATTCTTTCTCACGTCCGTTACAACAAATTGTTATCAGAGCATCGGGTTTGTGATCGATGAGAAGATGTCTAGGATAAACAAGAAGATCAACAAGTTTAATGGGAGAAATAACTTTAGTCTTTGGCAGATTAAGATACATGCGTTGTTGAAGCAACAAGGTGTGGGAACCGGAATTCACACCGTCGAGATTTGTTAATCGTAGGAAAGCCAAGCTAACCTAGCATTCCCTGGAAGTCCTGGCTATCTGCTGGGCCACGCACCACACAGTCAATATGAAAGAGTAGAAAATAACAAATCGGAAAAGAGCAAAAGAGAACAAAAAGATCTTATTTCCAAATTCGCGTTTGAGCGCGAACAACAGGTAGGATCCTAGGCCACGAGAGCTGTCGGTACGTTCGCTAGTCTAGCCACCTAAGTTCTAACCTAGTTGAGTCGCAGCTCGATAGTAAAAACGAAAAAATGCTTAAATTGCTCTAAGTACTAAGTTTGCTCTGAGCAAGTCTCCTCCTTGCTCCTCGCCTTAAGCCCTCCTTATATACTCTCTCTTGGTCGGTTTGCCCCCTTTCTTGGGCCGGATTCGTCACGAGACGGGCTTTTCCATTTTTCGTCATCTTTCGTGATTATCTTCGGAAATTTCACATTTATCTTCGGAAACTTAACATTTATCTTCGGAAACTTGACATTTATCTTTTCTTGCAAATAAAAATGGACCGTCATACCAGCCTTGGGTTCAATCCTATTTCAAAATTGTAAGAGGACCATTTGGCCGTGATCCAGGTCCCTTTCGGACCGTTTTGGGACTTAGACGTTTTTACAATTTTTCCTAAGAATTAGCCTTCGACGTGACGTTGGTTTTTCCAAAAGGATCCTAATTCATCGTATAGTTAAGAAAACTGGTGTTCAAGCTAACCATAGCCGTTTTATACGATAGACGGGAATCCATTCCAACAACCAAGTCTTTTACAATTTTTCCCGAAGTCTTTTCTTTGATAATCCTGAGCGAGATGAGACATGAGTATTGTCTCCACAGACCTGAGAGTCGAGTTACGGGAACTTAGACGAGGATGCACAGTTTCGGGACGGGATGGTCCTCATCCGTGGGGGAGGTGACCGCGGTGTGGATCGTCCTCGCCCATGGGTGAGGCAACCTCGGTGTCGGTCGTCCTCGCCCATGGGCGAGGTGACCTCGATGTGGGTCGTCCTCGCCCGTGGGCGAGGTGGTCCGTGTCCGGTCGGTCCGATCCATACTTCCATACGAGCAAGACCTCATCCGGACTGAACCAATTCTCGACGCTCTTCGGGTCATGCCCGCGAAAAACTATCTTTTACATGATTAACTGTTTCCCGGAAACGTTTGGTTCTCTAAGGTTAACTGAGAGTTGGTTCTCCGAGAATTTTCGGGTATTGATTCCGTCGTGACCGGTTTTTACTCCAACAGTTAGCCCCCCAGCTAGCTAGGATCAATGGACTTGGGTGTGAGGTACTAGCTTGCGGTATGACTTGTTTGGATGGAATTTGACGTAATCATTTGCGAAAGTTTGAGAGTAAATAGTAACTCCTTTTCCTATATATAGGCGGAGTAAGTTTTTCAAAGTCTTTGCTCACTTCTCTTACAAGAAGATTTCTCTAAGGTAGAAATTTCTCTTTTCCTCTCTCTGTTTTACTTTTGTGTCAAAGTTTTGGTTTTTCCAAAATGACTTCAAGAAAGAGATCCTCCAAGAAACAAGCTTCTACTCAATCTTCGTCCGGCAATCCCGGCACCAATGAGGAGGTTGTTCCCAAGGAGCAGTTCGAGGTCGGGCAACCGGAGAAAGAAGCGTATTGGGATGCGTTGTGTAGTTTGATACCTCCTTCGTCCGAAGTCTTTCATTCCCCGAGACCCGCGGCGAGGCGCGATCCTATCCTTCCGAGAAGGACCTCTCCCTCCTACCTCAGGACCCTTCAGGAGTAGTACAGAGTCTCGAGCGGAGTCGTGTTTCGAATCCCGGTGCATGGGGAGAGTGTGGAGGATCCCCCGGAGGGTTTCTTCACATGCTACGAAGCTTTTCTGGTACGCTGTCGCATGTGATTCCCGATTCCCGCGGCCATTGTCCGCTCACTTGACTGTTTGAGCTGTCGATCAGTCAGCTAAATGTTGCAGCGCTGCAGAACCTCCTTGGCGTGTTTATCCTGAGTTATGAGCACAGAATGGACCTCAGCCCTGACGACTTTGAAGGGCTATGGTCGACGCGAAAGACCTCGATTGAATATTCATACCGCATGGCTCCTAATAATTACATGTCGATAATTCTGGAGCATACTTCAAACGCCAAGGAATGGTTCAAGCTCTTTTTCTACGTTCAAACAGATAGCGACTCCGTCGAGGAGAACTGTCTCCCCTTGTTTCCGTAGCCAGTGGAATTTCCATCATGGTACCATGGTCGGATATTCGGTTCATCTTGATACTCGGAGGTATCTAATTGCATTTTTTTTTATTTTGCAGCGAACAATATCCTTCTCACGCCTCCTAGGGACCTATACGCTAAGCGAGACCTTCTCCGCAACGGTCCGTTCTTTTGGGATTCCTTTATCCTAGAAACGATCCGGGACGCAGCGGCACTCTATCGATTGCAAGGCGTCCCTCGTCCTTTACGTGCATCGGACATGGATGAGACAAATCACGATGCTGCTCCTGTTCGGAGGGAGAGAGTTAGGCCCCGGAAGGAAAAGGAAATCGCTCTCGAAGATGGAGACTTTGTCTCGGAAGACCTTCCGTTACCCAGATGGAATCTGGGTTTCGTCCCGGGTGATGGGAGTGGAACCAGCGAGGCTCCCCTTCCAGACGACTTTTTTGCCAATCTCCCTCCCGGTTTCACTACTCCAGCGTCACTGGACGAAGCATCGAGGAGAGGAGTGGTCGCGGAACGTTCGGTTGATCAACGAGGTTTGGTCTCCGAATTTTTTTTTTACAAGTCTTTGTTTCTTGTTTCCGTATCTGATCTTTGATTCGTGCAGGGAATGCGGGTCTTCAACTCAGCGCTTGACGGAGGTTTCAGAGAGGCGCGTCTTTCGCAGTTCAAGGCCAAAGAGATCGAGAGGAAGTTTATCCGCTTTCAGAACGAGGTCGCGGAACGAGATCACAAGTAGGCCGAGTCCCATTCCCGAGCTCTCCTTCGTGCGGAGAGGAAAGGGAAGAGGGCGATCGCTGCAGAGTTGGCGAGGAGAGCCTCATTGTTCGATGCTGAGTTCAAGAGTTTCAAGGATGCCCAAGACTACGTGGGTGATTTCCGCGAATGTCGTGGTTCGGTTGGCACCCTTTGGAAGTCGCAGGATGCTAACTTTTGCTTTCTCTCCGAGATCGCTGAGATGTCGAGTCTCATGGACGGGTGTGCCCAAGCTGAGTCGATGGTTCCTCCGATCGAGGGAAGGATCCGCAAGCTTTGGGATCCCATCGAGGTCTCGGAGGACACGGCGGAAGTGGAAGCCGGTGCCGCAGACGAGGAAGGAGAAGTGGATCAGCTTGTGGACTCGTTTGGAGTTTCGATGTCCGGATATCTAGATCTTGACCCCTGAAGGTTGATGAAATTGTTTTCCCTTATCTTATGGTTTTATATCGCATTAGGCCGAGTCTGGCCATTTTTATGTATTCGTGTGTTTAGGCCGTGTGAGGCCGTTCAAACTTTTTATTTGGGACTGGCCGTTGGTGGCTTCAAATCCCTGTCGCTTGCGCGGTTTTATATATGAACGTTTTTAGTTATTCTGTGAGCTTGATTTATACTTTCGTCAAGTGTAGAGGAAAAATATACGAGTAGTCACTTCGTATCTTAACTCTTAAATTGTCGTTATGTTCGTTTGCTACTTTAGTACGAGAGT
This sequence comes from Brassica carinata, assembly GCA_016771965.1. Classification (NCBI taxonomy): domain Eukaryota; kingdom Viridiplantae; phylum Streptophyta; class Magnoliopsida; order Brassicales; family Brassicaceae; genus Brassica; species Brassica carinata. The sequence continues at coordinate 42,079,631 of CM028691.1, forward strand.
GTTCGGAAACGTTTATGAGTTTTGCGAAGTTTCGTGAGCATTTTAGATGTGAACGATGAGAGGCATGCTTTAGGATCTCGTATCAATTTTGATACCATGCCTTGAGATGTTAGAGACCAGTAGGACTGGATTTAGGGCAAGACCTAGGTTTACTTTCGGCTCTAAGGCTGTGCGACGACTAATCGGCTTTCGTTTTGCCTGTTGGCGATTTCTACCTGATTCTTGTCGATTAAATTCTGCGACTTGGGCGCCGGCTTATACGACTTGTGTGATAAGAATCGAGCTTTCTCCAAAGACCGTTTGGAGTGTTAACCAAACTTTCGGGTTTTCTTGTATAGCGCGCTATGGTATCCTTGTCGAATGCAAGAGAACCTTTAGTTTTTATGAAAGGTTTGACTACGGGTTCTTTTTTAGAGAATGTTTTTTGGGTTTGTCCGTCGGGGCCAATCGACGGGCATTTTGTATTTTTATAGTCATGGATGGACTGCATGTTTCGATGATATCTTTCGAGAAATATTTGCGACGTCTCGCTTTCCCGAAGATATGTCTTTTGCTTTTGGGATGGTTACGACCTTCGTTTTTAGAGAAGATGTATTTTTCCGGTCTTTCTTGACCGTGAGTTTGAACTATTGTTAGTAGGAATTAGTTTTCGCCCAAGGACTGCTTGGACGGTATGCATTTTCGGAGGCCCTTAATTCGGGCATTTCTTAGGCCAATCTCAGATTACTATGGCTTATTACAAGTGAATCGTGGGACCAGAAGAAAACATTTATTGAAAAGTTTCGAAAATATCGAGTACATGCACGAATATTTCGTACTTTGTGGGAGTATAGGAGTATACGTACCCACTCCCCCCCCCCCTTTTTTAATGAGGGGGATAGCTGAACTTGTCGATAAGACAAGCTGCCTACGTACCTCTTTCGAGGATCAAGCCATCTCGTAGTTCTATGTATTGCTGCGGGTGTTCCTACTCGCTGGACAGGGCCGTTTCAGTCACTTCGGCCGTTCCAGTCACTTCGGCTGTTGAGGCTACAGTTAGGTCGATGGCCGTTTCAGGAGTTGGGCTCTCCGCTGGTAAGGCGATGGACTCGAGGACTATGTCATTGTCTGGAGTCGTTTCCTGGTCGGGTGATTCTGGATCACTTTTTATGGAGCTCTCGGGAGCGTTCTGAGTTTTCTTAACTCGCTTCGCGTTGACCACGGGGGTATTCCGAGTTTTTCGTAGTTTATGCTCGGGCAAGAAGCAGAGCCTGGACTGTTTCTGGCATCCCCAGATTACTGCTGTCCCGTTTTGAGTTGGAAACTTGATGCCGAGGTGGTAAGTCGATGGTATCGCTTTCATGGCGTTGATCCAAGGAGTTCCCGTGATGACATTGTAGATGGCCGGGTTACCGACTACAGAAAATTCAACGATTTTTGTGACTTCTTTAGCCAAGACCGGGAGTTTAATTGATCTGAGGGTCATGGACGTACCTGAGAAACCAGTCAGAGGTTTTGGTTCTGGGACGACTTCTCCGAGTTTGATGTTCATCCTTCGGAGAGTGTCGCGGAAGATGAAGTTGACTGTGCTTCCCGTGTCGATAAGGATCCTTCCTACTTCGAGGTCTCGGATTACCAAATCGATAACCAATGGATCGCAGTGAGGTTTGTTGATTCCGACGGTTTCCCACTCTTCGAAAACGATCGTATCGTTAGGGGCGTCGTCGGTCGGGGATCGAGCTAGCCAGCTAGAACTCATCTCAGCCTTCCGTCCATAAGCCTTGATCGACAAGACCGAATCGCGATAGAATTGCGATCCTCCGATGATCATGCTCACCCTTCGACATTTGCTGTCGTTTCCTTGGCCATCTTGCCTCCTTCCGCATTTCTCGCGTGACTGATTTTTGCGTGCATCGCTTTTGGGAGACTCTTTATCAGTTTTGGGAGGTCGATCGGAGTCTAGGAGGAGGTCTTTTATACCCGTGACCTTCGAGAGTTCGCCGGCGAGGAGCTTCGCAGCAAGCCTTGCGCCGAGAACCTTACAGTTCGCAGTGGAATGACCTCTTGTCTGGTGGAATTCACATTAGGAGTTATCCTTGAACTGGTTCCTAGTCCAGGTGTTTCCGGAGTTCTTCCCTTGTTCGGAGTTGATGGCGTAGTTGTGCTCGCCCTGGATCCCCCTCGTGGTGGACATACTTGTCGTTACGAGAGTTTTTCCTTCTTGTGGACGTCTTTTGCGGGTTGTACTTCTGGGAGAGGACTTTCATCTCTTCTTCCATCATGATGAAGTCCGTTGCCTTGTGAAGAGCGTCCTGGATTGTTCTCGGTTTTTCGAGAGATATCCATTGTCGGAGTTTCGACCTGTACCAGAGAGTTTTCTGCAGAGCGTCGTGTCGCTGATTCCAGTGACTCTCGCTATTACTAGTTTGAATCTGTTCATGAATTCGCGGAGTGGTTCGTCTTCTCTTTGAGACAGACTCCAGAGGTCGACGTCCGAGGTTTCTCTGTCCATGAACATGGATTACTGCTTGAGAAACTCCGAGGCGAGCTGGCGGAAACTTCTGATAGAGTTCCGTTTTTCGGCGAGAAAACCATTCGAGCGCGGCTCCTTTGAGGTTTTCGACGAAGAGAAGGCAGTAGCCAGCGTCTCGTTCACGTTCCTTGAGTTTGCACATTCCCATCGCGATCTGGAAAGATTGCAGATGCGCCTTCGGGTCGGTGGTGCCATCGTAGACGGAAATTTTAATCTTCCCAGGATCTGAGATGTTAGTCTCCGTAATCCGGGCAGTGAACGGGGTTTTTCGCGCTTCCTCGAGAAGTCTGTCGATCTCGGGTGCAGCGCTTGTCGCGTGATGGATCTGCGATTTCACCGCTTTGACTTCTGCCGCAGTTTTTGCGATGTACTCGCGGAGATCGTGGATCTCGTCAGGGTTTCCAGCAGCCTTCCGAGCTTGTCGGCGCTGGCTGCGGTGGATTCGGGCCTGCTTCTCGGCCAGTTCTTCCTGCTCTACCCAATAGAGGTTTTCTTCGTCCTCTGTTATGGATTTTTCGAACGACGCATCTTGCCGAGCGGACTGGCTTCGCGTTCTTCTCAGATGGACGTCAGCACTTTCGTCCGAGTGATCAGACTGGTCGCTTATATCCAGATCGATCCGCTCAATATCGTCTCCTTCATTGCTCCCGACGGGAGGTGGAAGGTTCTCCGTGGTTGGCGGTGCACCCGGCGAGACTGTTCCGTCAGGGTTATGTCCTGAAGAATCCTTGTCGGCCCGTGCGGCCCGATCGCTTGGAGTCTCGTAATCGAGCCTTCTGCCGCTGCGGGCTTTTGTGGCTCCGCGCGGGACTTTGCTCTTGCCTTCGCCGTTAATGTTTCAACCTGTTTTGCGAGAGAAGCCACGAGCTTTCCTTGTTTGTCCGACTTTTTCTGAGCGGAGGCGAACATTTACTTCATCTAGTCTAGTATCGTGGCGTCTGCAGTGATCGCGGATGCGTTTCCAGGTGGAGTTTTCTCAGTGTGGGAACTGAAATTCGCACCGTCAAATTAAGTTGATTTGGAGGAAAGCCAAGTGAACCAAGCCTTCCTTGAAGGTCCCGAATATCTGCTGGGCCGCACACGACACAATCAGTACGACAAAGAAAATATGAAAACGAAATAAAATCGTAAGAACAAAGAATGGAGCAAAAGATCTTATTTCCGAATCCGTGTTTGAGCGTGAACAACAGGTAAGAGCCTCGGCTACAAGAGCTGTCGGTAAGTTCGCTAGTCTAGCAACCTAAGTTCTAACCTAGTTGAGTCGCAGCTCGCTAGTAAAAACGGAAAATAATGCCTAAGTTGCTCTAAGTGCTCTGGAAGTTTTTTGTGATGATTTGCTCATCGCCCAAAGCTCTCCTTATATACTCTTCTTAAGACGGTCTATCTTCGCGGGCTGAACCGGCCTTTTCCATTTTCGCCCATCTTCGTTTATCGGAAACTTGACATTTATCTTCGAAAACTTGACATTTATCTTCTGGAAACTTGACATTTATCTCTTATGTGAGGATAAGGATAAACCGTCATAGTTATCCTTCCTTTCGAAAATCGTAGGCCGCTTTGGCCACGCCGGGCCGATTAGACGCTTTTACGGTTTTCAAAGAACAGTCTTTGAAGGTTTCGGTTTTCGAAGGAACCCCAATTCCTCGTATAGTCGAGATTTTTGGTGTTTAGAATAACCGTGATCGTACCAAACTCACGAAGATTGATCCAAACAAGCCGCTGGGATCAGACCGAGCATGATGGGACCGAGACCAGGACGAGGGCCGCCGACCGGCGCCAGGCTTGCCGCCGGGCGCCAGGCCGCCCGCTGACGCTGCCGCCGGGCGCCAGGTCGGGTGCCGCCGAGCCAGGCCGCCCGCTGACGCTGCCGCCGGGCGCCAGGCCGCCCGCTGACGCTGCCGCCGGCGCCAGGCCGCCCGCTGCGGACGCTGCCGCCGGGCGCCAGGGCGTCTTGCCGTCCGTGGATTTTTCGTTGTTCGATATTTCCCGTTAGTCGTTCGTGCGGGAAATCCTTGAGTTTGGAAAGATCTTTAGCCGTAGATTTTGAGATAACCGTTTTCAAGGGTTTGAGTAATGTGGCTTCGAGCTTTAGACGTTTAAAAGATGATCTTTTAAACAATCGAGAAGGCTTTGCGGAAGAATTATTATAGTTTGCGGACAATCCGGACATGGGTTTAAGGGACCAAGATGGTGCCGTTGCCGAATCGAGCGATTGCATAGATGGGAACCAGGACCCTTGCCGCCGGCGCCAGATGGGACAGGGCAAGCCTGCCGCCCGTGCCATGTCCTGCGTCCACCGGTGCCTGCTTGCCATCGTTGATCCCCGGGGCTCACGGTCCGTTCATGCCTTCTTGTGAGTTCCTCGAGTGATGATCCGTTTCTTGGTTTTGATCGTCACTTGGTTTTTCTTTCGAGGACTTTCGGTTGACGATTTCGTCGTTGACCGATTTTGACCCCAACAGTTAGCCCCCCAGCTAGCTAGGAACCGTAATGCCTTTCGGGTCCTGGCTTGCGGTTTAGCCGTATGGGAAGGTGTAGAGGCGTGTCGTTTGCGAAAGTCGGGTAAATAGTGATTTTACCTTCTTTATAAGGAGGGAGTAAGAAATCTCATTCATTCTTACTTCACCATAAAAAATCATTCTCTCTCAAGAATCCTTTCTCTCTCTTTAAGAATTGTGTCTTCAAAATCCTCAAAGAGAAATTCTTCTTCCCATTCTTCCTCGGGTGATTCTCCTGCCGCGTGGCGGTGAAGCAAGAGGAGTTTGTTGAGGGGAAGCGAAGAATGCGTATTACCGAGCCCTTGTGGGTTCGCCCCCATCACTGCCAGATATCCCTATTCCGAGGAGACCTCTGCGGCAGCCTGGTGCTCCTTTTACGCCGAGCTTGGTTTCTCGTAAATATCTCAAGGTTCTTCGAGATTTTTACTAGGTTCCTGAAGGAGTCAAATTCCGGATCCCTATCGGTAGCGAGTCGCGAGAATCCTCGGAAGGTTTCTTTACATGTTACGGGGCCTTCTTGAATTATTGCCGCATGTGGTTCCCGATCCCCGGCACCATTGTTCGTGCGCTTCATCACTTCTAACTCTCGATCGGCCAGCTCAGCGTCCCTGCCTTGGAGAGTTGGCTTGGCGTACTGATCTCAAGTTATGAGCTCGGGATCGATCTCAGTCCTGGTGATTTCGAAGGCCTTTGGAGCACTCGGCCGACGGGGAGCGACGGTTACTACTCCATGCTGCCCAAGAAGGATATGGCCATAATTCAGGGGACCACTTCGAACCCTAAGTCGTGGCAGGAACGTTTTTTCTATGTCCGAATAGATTGTGAGTCTGTCGAGGAGAGCTGCCTCCATCTATTTCCGCACGCATGGAACTTCAACCGAGGTAATATGACGAAAACTCGTTGTCTACTTCGTTATTCCGGAAGTGCGAGTTTTTAGTGAAAAAGTTCCGCTTTGTAGAGAACGGGGCGGTTGCGCATTTGCATGGCGATCTTTTCGTCAAGAGGGACCTCCTTCGTCAAAGACCGTTTTTCTGGAAGTCCTTCACTCTCGAACAGATTCGAGACGCAGTAAGGCTTTACCGGTCCCGAGACCCTGTCCCACCGTATGAAGCCGAACCGGTTATCGAAGCCCCGACTCGGAGGCGTAAACAGAGATCTCGTAAAGGGAAAGAGATCGATGGTGGGGAAGGTTCGGAAGATCCTTCACCGTTGGGGGAAAACCCTAGTTTTGTTCCAACGGAAAAGGCGGCCAGCGATTTTCCTCTTCCCAACAACTTCTTTGAAGGTCTTCCTCCGGAGTTTGTTACTGATGAGTCGCTAGAGGAAGAGAAGAGGCAATGGGTTTTTGCCTAGGGTTCCCAGCGGATCAATGAGGTTTTGTTCTTTGAACTTCTTAACCGTATTCTTGATTCTGCATATATGTATGTTTATTGGTCTTGAATTTGTGCAGGGACTAAGAGTGTTTGGCAATCGCTTCGACTCAAGTTTCCGCAAGGCTAGGATTGCTAACTTCAAGACCAAGGAAGCTGGCGAGCTCTTCCGATTCGTCAAGAGGTTAAGGCGATAACGAAAAGCAAGCTGAGCTTCATGCTCGAGCTCTTGTTGGCGGAAAGGAGAGGAAGGAAGATGGTCGCGAGCGGAGGTGGCGAGGCAGGCGGAATCGTTAAGCTGCTGAGTTTCAATGTTTTAAAGCTCAGGAGTTTGTTGGTGATTTCCTTGAGTGTCGGGGCTCGGTTGTAAACCTTTACAAGTCTCAGAACCCGGATTTCTCTTTTGATTCCGAGATCGCTGAGATGAAGGACTTTATGGCCGAGTGTGCTCATGCTGAGTCCTTGGTTCCTCCAGTTGAGGAAAGAGTCCGAGACTATGGGAACCTATCGAGGTTTCGAGGATACGGTGGAGGCGGAGCCGATGAAGCGCCGAGGTGGTGGGAACGCCAAGGCGTGAACGAGGAAGTGGACCAGCCTGCAGGTTCATTAGGGATTTCTGCATCTGGATTTCTCGATGTTGACTTCCTTTTGTGAATCGTATATTTTGGTCGTGTGTGGCCGTTATTTTTTAGGAGTTTTATTCTGCGACCGTTGGAGGTTGCATTCTTATGTTTTGGGACTGGCTGTTGGTGGCTTAGAATCCCGCCGTCTTTGCGGACTTTAAGAATATGAAAATTTGCGAGATTTCGTCTTTTGCTTTGATTTATACTTTCTTCAAGTGTAGAGGAAAGAATGCGAGTAGTCACTTCAGATCCTAACTCTTTTTGTCGCTTGGTCCGTATGCTACATTCTAGCGGCGTTTTAGGTGTAGCGATAAGAGACATGTTTTGGGATCTCATTATCACGATACTATGTCGTGAGATGTCAAGATCCAGCAAGACTGGATTTAGGGCAAGACCTAGGTTTACTCTCAGCTTTAAGGCTGTGCGATGACTGATCGGCTTTCGTTTTGCATGTAAGTGATTTCTTCCTGATTCTTTTCGTTTAAAGTCCGCGACTAGTCGCCGCTTATATGACTTGTGTTAAAAGAATCGGCGATCTTCGGAGTTTATCGAGGCAGCTAAACCAAAATTTTGGGTTTCTTGTATAGCTATGATATCCTTGTCGGATGTAAAAGGACCTTGTAGGTCTGACTACGAGTTTGTATTGAGTGAAACGTTTCTGAGTGCGTCCGTCGGGGCCAATCGACGGGCATAAGTTTTTTTTTTTAAGTCGCAGGTGGACTGTTTTGGCGGATGATACGAGTTTTGTTATCTTTTTCAGAAGTTGCGGCGTCTGGCGTTTCTTTGAAGATATGATTTTCGTTTTTCGAAGTGTTTACAGCGTTAAGTGAGCATAAAAGATAGAAAGAATTTTATTAAAATTTGAAAAGTTCGAGTACATGTGCGGATATTTCGCGTTTTTGTGGGAGTATAGGAGTATACGTACCCACCCACCCCCCCTTTTGGTGAGGAGGATAGCTGAACTCGCCGGGTTTCGACGAGCTGCCTACGTACCTCTTTCGAGGATCAAGCCATCTCGTAGTTCTGATAGTTGTGCATAGCGTTTTTACTCCCGTGCGTTGCCGTTCGATCATGCTGGTTGGATTGGCGGTTTGTCGCGAAGTCGAGCTATCTGCTTTTATGGCGGTGGACTCGGAGGCTTTGTCGCTGTCTTGAATCGTTGCCTGTTTGGATGATTGGATCATCTTTTGAGTCTTCAGGAATGTTGTGTGATTCTTTTGCTCGTTTGGGTTGGCGGCTGGGGCGTTCTGATCTTTTAGCAGTTTGAACTTCGGCTAGGTAACAGAGTCTCGACTGTTTCGACTACCCCAGATGGCTGCGATTCGGTTGAGTCGGAAATTTGATGCGAGTGATATGTGGATGGTACTGCCTTCATGGAGTTGATCCAAGGGTTCCCATGATGGCGTTGTAGATGGCGGATTATGGAGCTACTGCGAACTTCGGCGATTTTGTGACTTCTTCGCCATGACCGGAGCTTAATTCTTGAAGGGTCATGGAAGTGGCCGAGAACCAGTCAAAGGTTTTGGCTCGAGCGACTTCCCAAGTGGGATCTTCATCCTGTAGAGGTGTCGCGGAACATAAGGTTGACCGTACTTCCTGTATCGGCGAGGATGCGGCCGACCTCGAGATCTTGGATTACCAGGTCGATAACCAAAGGATCGCCAATGAGGCTTGTCGATTCCGGCAGTTTCCTGTTCCTCAAAAGTGATCGTGGTTAGGAATATCGCTATCCGGAAACCAGTTGGAACTTGTCGGCTTTTCGCCTGTAGGCTTTTATCGACGAGACTGAGTCTTGGTAGAATTGTGATCCTCCGATGATCATGTTTACCCTCTGGCGACTGTTGTTGTTCCTTGGTCGTCCTGTCTCCTTCGCGTTTTCACCCGATTGATTTTCGGTCGTAGCGGTCCTCGGAGACAGTTTTGTTGGTCTTTAGGCGGTCGGAGTCCAGGAGCAAGTCCTTTATGCTCTTGACCATTGATAGTTAGCGGTGAGGAGTTTTGCGGCGAGCGGCGCCGAGAACCTTGCAGTTCGCAGTGGAGTGACCTCTGGTTTCGTGGAACTTCGCGGTAGGAATTATCCTTGTACTGGTTCCTGGTCCAGGTGTTTCCAGAGGTTTTGCCTTGCTCTGAGTTGATGGCGTGGTTACGCTTCGCCTTGAAGCGTCTTCCCTTCGTGATGGATGTTTTGTCGCTACGAGGGTTTCTTTTGAGGACGCCGTGGTCCGCGGCTTCGCGATAAGCTTCATTTCTTCCTCCATGATGATGAAGTCCGTTGCTTTGTGGAGGTATCCTGATTGTCCGCGCTTTTCCAGTAATATCCACTTTCGAACTTCGACTTATACCGAGAGTCTTCCTCGAGCGTCGATTGCGGCGTTCGCTGATGCCGTTACTCTGGCCATCACCAGTTTGAACCTTCGCGATGAAGTCGCTGGAGTGACTCGGCCCTCCTTCTGAGCTAGACTCCATAGGTCAACGCCGGACGCCTCTATCCATGAACATGGAGTATTGTTTGAGGAACGCCGAGGCCAGTTGGCGGAAGCCCGATGGAGTTCCTTTTGAGCGGAGAACCATTGGCGCAGCGCCCTTGAGGTGCTTCGGCGAAGAAGACAATGACCAGCGTCTCGTTCGCTCAGGAGTTTGCACCTACCCATTGCGATCTAGAAAGACTGCAGGTGCGACTTAGGATCAGTCGTACCGCCATAGACCGATTTTGATTTTCCACGGGTGCGAGATGCGTGTTTCCGTGATCCGGCGGTGAATGGCGTTTTCCGTGCTTCCTCGAGAAGTCTATCGATCTCGGGGGCAGAACTGGTTGCCTGATGGATTTGCAATTTCACCGCTTTCACTTCGGCCACAGTCTTCTTGAGAGATTCGCGGAGATCATGGATCTCGCTATTGTTACCGGGCGCTCTCCGATTTTGTCGGCGCTGGTTGTGATGGATCTGAGTTTGATCCTCCGCGAAGTTCTTCCTGCTCCATCCAGTAGAGTTCTTCTTCCTCTTCTGTCATGGGCCTTCGAAGGATACCGTCTGCCGGCGGACTGGCCGGGTCCTCACAGGATGGATGTCAGCGTCTTCATCGGAAGGATCCGATTGGTCGCTGATATCTAGATCGATCTTCGGCGTCGCTTTCCTTGTTTCCCGTAGCCGGAAGTGGAAGGTTCTGCGAGGTCGTTTGCTGTCCTTTCGGAGCCGTTTCCTCGGGAGAGGGCTCTTTCGGGGCATCCTTTTCTCGTGCTTCGGGAGATCCAAAGTCGAGTCTTCTGCCGCGGCGTGCCTTGGTGGATCCGCTCGGCAACTTGCTCCTCGCAGTTAAGGTGTCGACCTGTTTTGCGAGTGAGGTTATCAGCTTGTCCTGTTGTTCCGCCTGCGTCCGGGCGGAGGTAAACAGTTCCTTCATCTGCCTGAGTGCCTCGTTTGCATCAGCAGTGACTGTGGATGCATCTCCAGCTGGAGTCTTCAACGCTACGCCGACGGTGTTCCGCCTAGCTGGCTGATCTTTTGTGACGCCGTGTATATGATCGAGCGCAGTGCAGCCATGGTGATAGATAGATCCGTAACCCCCTCCTTCTAGCCAAACTGTGGGAACCAAATTGCGACCGCCAAATTAAGTTTATTTGGAGGAAAGCCAAGTGAACCAAGCCTTCCCTGAAGGTCCTGGATATCTGCTGGGCTGCACACGACACAATCAGTACGACAAAGAAAATATGAAAACGAAATAAAATCTTAAGAACAAAGAATGGAGCAAAAGATCTTATTTCCGAATCCTTGTTTGAGCTGAACAACAGGTAAGAGCCTCGCTACAAGAGCTGTCGGTAAGTTAGCTAGTCTAGCAACCTAAGTTCTAACCTAGTTGAGTCGCAGCTCGCTAGTAAAACGGAAAACAATGCCTAAGTTGCTCTAAGTGCTCGGAAGTTTTTGTGATGATTTGCTCTCACCAAAGCTCTCCTTATATACTCTTCTTAAGGCGGTCTATCTTCTCGCGGGCTGAACCGGGCTTTTCCATTTTCGTCCATCTTAAGTATTTATCGGAAACTTGACATTTATCTTGGAAAACTTGACATTTATCTTCTGGAAACTTGACATTTATCTCTTATGTGAGGATAAGGATAAACCGTCATAGTTATCCTTCCTTTCGGAAAAATTGTAAGTGGGCGTTTGGCCGCGTCGGGCGTTTAGGCGTTTTTAAGGTTTTGAAGAACAGTCTTTGAAGGTTTGGTTTTCGAAGGAACCCCAATTCCTCGTATAGTCGAGATGTTTGGTGTTTAGAATAACGTGATCGTACCAAACTCACGAAGATTGATCCAAACAAGCCAAGGTGGGATCGGGCCGAGCATGATGGGACGAGACCAGGGCGAGGCCGTCGACCGGCGTCAGGGGCTTACGCCCGGCGCAGGCCGGCTTGCGGAGCAGCGTACCGCGAAGCGCCAGGCGGGTTTGCCGCCGCGCCAGGCCGCCTGTGTGACGCGGCCGCCGCACCAGGTCGGTGTGTCGCCGGCGCCAGGCGGGTGTGCCGCCCGGCTGGGCGGAGTATTACCGCCCGGTGCCAGGCGGCCAGCGTGGCGATGCCGCCCGGCGCCAGGACGTCTTGCCGTCCGTGGGTTTTCCGTTGTTCGATCTTTCCCCGTTAGTCATTGGTGCGGGAAATCCTTGAGTTTGGAAGGATCTTTAGCCGTAGATTTCGAGATAACCGTTTTCAAGGGTTTGAGTAATGTGGCTTCGAGCTTTAGACGTTTAAAAGATGATCTTTTAAACAATCGAGAAGGCTTTGCGGAAGAATTATTATAGTTTGCGGACAATCCGGACATGGGTTTAAGGGACCAAGATGGTGCCATTGCCCGAGATCAAGAGATGATTGCATAGATGGGAACCAGGACCCTTGCCGCCGGCGCCAGACGGGACAGGGCAAGCCTGCCGCCCGTGCCGCGTCCTGCGTCCACCGGTGCCTGCTTGCCTTCGTTGATCCCCGGGGCTCACGGTCCGTTCATGCCTTCTTGTGAGTTCATCGAGTGATGATCCGTTTCTTGGTTTTGATCGTCACTTGGTTTTCCTTTCGAGGACTTTCGGGTGACGATTTCGTCGTTGACCGATTTTAACCCCAACACTCAGCGTTGGCATCGACGGGAGTCCCGACGTGTGTTTACTGGTCTTTGTCAGCGTCGATAGTCATACCTGACTAAGCACGCGTGGTTGCGAGAGAGATAGATCAGTAACCCCCCCCCTCCTTCTAGCGCCAAACTGTGGGAACCGGAATTCACACCGCCGAGATTTGTTAATCGGAGGAAAGCCAAGCTAACCTAGCCTTCCCTGCAAGTCCGGGCTATCTGCTGGGCCACGCACAACACAGTCAATATGAAAGAGTAGAAAATAATAAATCGGAAAAGAGCAAAAGAGAACAAAAGATCCTATTTCCCATTGAGCCAACAACAGGTAGGATCCTAGGCCACGAGAGCTGTCGGTACGTTCGCTAGTCTAGCCACCTAAGTTCTAACCTAGTTGAGTCGCAGCTCGATAGTAAAAACGGAAAAAAATCTAAATTGCTCTAAGTGCTAAGTGTGCTCTGAGAAAGCCTCCTCCTTGCTCCTCGCCTTAAGCCCTCCTTATATACTCTCTCTAGGTCGGTTTGCCCCCTCTCTTGGGCCGGATTCATTGCAAGACGGGCTTTTCCATTTTTCGTCATATTTCGTGATTATCTTAGGAAACTTCGAATTTATCTTCGGAAACTTAACATTTATCTTCGGAAACTCGACATTTATCTTTTCTTGCAAATAAAAATAGATCGTCATACCAACCTTGGGATCAATCCTATTTTAAAATCGTAAGTGGCCCGTTTGGCCATGATTCAGGCCCCTTTCGGGCCGTTTTGGGACTTAGACGTTTTTACGATTTTGCCTAAGAATTAGCCTTCGACGTGACGTTGGTTTTTCCGAAAGGATCCTAATTCATCGTATAGTTAAGAAAACTGGTGTTCAAGCTAACCATAGCCGTTTTATACGAAAGGCGGGAATCCATTCCTACAACCAAGTCTTTTACAATTTTTTCTGAAGTCTTTCTTTGATAATCCTGAGCGAGATGAGACATGGGTATTGTGTCCACGGACCTGAGAGTCGAGCTACGGGAACTTAGATGAGGATGCACGGTTTCGGGACGGGATGGTCCTCGCCCGTGGGCGAAGTGACCGCGTGATATACCATGGATTTTACCCGCTTTTACCCATGGTATATGAGTGTTTTTACTACTATTATGTATGTTTTGGAGTCTATTAGGGATGTTTTCAGGTTCAGAAGCATTTTGGAGAAAAGTGATGTTTTAGGTGCCTTTTTGGAGCTTCAAGAAGAGTTCACCCGAGATCAAGACCAGAGGTCGACATCAGAGTTACACATCGATCGATGCACACTCTGTGCAATCGATCGACACACATTAGCCGAAGGACGATACATCGAGACAATAATCGATCGATGTACACCCTGTACTATCGATCGATACTGAGGCGGCTAAAAGACAAGTTGGACCTGGCAGAACTTGAAGCCCAAGATATCACATTTTACAAGAATGCCCCTGACGAGTTTTTTAACCTAATGAACTCATATATTTATATGCCTAAGTGTTTTGGCATTAGAGACTAGTCTTTTTTCATATACAAGCCTTTAATACAAGTTTTCATAGTTTCTAAGAGTTTCTTCTTCTACTCATTTTCTTTTACTGTTTCATTACTTTGCAAGTTTTCAATAAAGTTCTATTCAGTTTTTTAATTGTTAACAAAAGTTATAGGATTCTAGACCTAGAGGAGAGATCCAAAGATATTTGTGATTGGAACCTGAGTGTTCACCCTCTAATAGGCTTATGAACTTCTATTATTACCTTGTTGCTATGAACTACTTAGCCATGTCTGAGTAGATTCACTTGTTAGATTTAGGGTTTAAATAGGATATGAGGGATTAGCCCCAGCCTATAATTGCTATAGTTGTGATATTTATTGTTGGGATTGTTCACTAATGCTTTTCTAGCTTAGCTACCTAGAACATGAACTTGGATTGCAATGATTTATTACATGCAATACCTGATAACATCCTAAACATGCTATGACCCTCTTGAGATATGCGAAAGCTGATCTAAGATCATGGTGAGCATTGTATCAACTCACAAGATAAAGCTTGCTTAGAGCGTGTCGATCGATACTCTATAGAGTGTCGATCAGCGTAGCTAGAGGTGTATCGGTCGATATTCCTATCAAACTATCGACATACCAGCACGAAGCAATGTAATCAATAACACCATTTAGCATCTAAGTAATAGATGGTCTAAATAATGCAGAGCTGATGGATTCATTTAATAAGTGTTGAGCTCGACATATTATGCAAGCAACTTGTTAGCCTTTATAGTATTTATAATCCTGAATTCCTGAATACTTACCCTGAATCTAACTACTTTTCTTTACTGTTTTCAAAACCAAATCCTTTCAACTGAGTAATCTCATCCTTACTCAGCAAACCTGCACTTTACTTTAAACTATTTTCAACCTAGCATAGTCATTAAGATTGCATCTTATTTGTACACTAGCTCTCAGGATTCGATCCCTAAGTACTACAACTGAACCTCTTATTTGAGAGAGTAAAGTCACCCTTAGGGTAATTTAAGTGATATCAAATTTACCGCTGCTGGGGAGTTTTGATACAATAGATCTAATCTGATTAGGTCTAGGATATTTCTATTTTGTTTTAATTTGTTTTCAGACACAAAATTTTTTCTTGTCTTTTCGGTACATGCCCAGCAGCACCGTAAGCAACAACTAATCCCAACTTTTGTTCTCGAAGACCTGCTAGCTTGGAACGCTCAATCCGCAAGGAACTGCTCGCATCGATCGACGCCATCAACTGCTTGTCGACCGATACCGACGCACTTCCGCCGCATCGAGACACCGCTTCGCCGAATCGACACCGCATCTTCACGCCGACCGACACTACTTAACCGCCGACCGACATCTTTCATCCGACATCGATCGATACCCTTATCGTATATCGACGATACTACTCGCGAGTCATGGTTGCGCTATTATTCTCACACGAGATTGAGAATGGAGACTTGCGTGACCAAGAAGGTCACCTTCGAATGAAGCAGGTCAGAAACTCAACGCCGTAATGAAGTAATCCCCGAGCCAGAAACTGCACCTACAGGAGCTGTTCAACCTGTAGAAGAGGCTTCTCGAACACTAGCTGACTACAACCGCCCAGATCAGTTCTACACCAACAGATCAGCCATTCGCCCCCTCGCTATTCAGAGAGGCGATTTCGAGCTCAAGCCGCAGTACTACACTCTTGTGGGACAGATACCTTACTATGGGCTGTCCAAAGGAGCATCCCATGGACCATCCGAGAGGTTCGAGGATCTCATATCTGCTATCAAAGCCAATGGAGTCCCTGTGGACTACCTTCTCTGTAAGCTCTTCAAACACTCTTTATCCGAGAAGCTTTGCAGTGGCTTAAGCAGCTACCACCGTGATCTCTTACATCCCGAGCGACATCAAAACGATTTTTGCGTAACTTCTTTGATGATGCGGCTGAAGACTTAAGGAGGAAAATTGCCACATTCAATCAGAGCCTGAGAGTCATTCTAGGATACCGATCAGATTCAAGTCTTACCAGCCAGACTGCCCACACCATGGATTCAACAGTGCAGCTGCTCTGCACTATCTTAAGAGGCATCGACTGAAATATCAGATGGCTCTAGACACCGCGAAAGTGAAGGCAACTTCACCACGAGGAATCCTGAAGATGCTGTGAAGCTGATAGACAACCTAGCATCCAGCAACAGCACAAAGAACATTGTAAGAGCAAGATCTGCAGCGTTCCTTGGAAAAGAACAGATAAATGAGGTACAAACTACACTTGACAATGTTCAGAAACTGCTAAAAAGCAAATCTGCTCAGTAGAGGATGCAGAAGCTGATGAAGAAGATGACTACAGAAGCGAAGTCAAGCTGGATCAGTGGAACCGATTTCAGAGGTCCGAAACCAAGAAAACAGAAACTTCACAGGACACAGAGGAAACTTCAACAGCTGCAACCCCAACAACAATAGGAGTTATGGAAACTCATCTTACATGAAGCCACCCACACCAACCCCAGAAGGAAAGCTAGAAGACATGCTCAGCAAGGTTCTTGAAAGCCAGCAGCAGTTAGAGGTGAACTTCAATGAAAAGATCGACGCTGTCTACACCACTTTGAACACAAAGCTTGATGCTTTGACTACCCATGTGAAGAAACTATAAACTCAAGTGATTCAGACAGGAGAAGCTGTTAAGAAGCAGGAAGCTTTAGGAAAAGGGACTGGAGAAGAAACAACAGGCCTAGCGTCCGGTGCTATCATAGAGGATGATTTTTGGAGAGTGGTAAAGCAAGAGAAGTTGCAAGAGGAAGACTTCCAGATCGGAAGAATTGGCGGCAACCACTAGAATCGATCGATGTCAGGATCACCACATCGATCGACGTACGCCAACACCAATCGATCGATGGAACAAGACGAGCATCGACCGATGGATCTTGAAGGATTTACCACAAGTGCAATGCCGTGAAGATACTTACTCACGAGGAGTTCGCAGCAAAACACCCACATCCGCCCAGCCCTTACCACGTCGACCGAGCAGGACAGGCGCCCATCGATCGACCGAATGATAAAGAAATCGTCGACACACTCCAAAAGCTGTCGATCGATATTCAGTTATCACACGCCGAGTGCAACTTCCCAAGATAGATGTTGCACGACTTAATGCACTCCGGGAGCAATCTAAGCCTTCCAGAAACCCACCAACCGCCATAATGAAGAAACCCACGGATATTATTGATCCAATGGAGATAGAAAAGGAAAAGATGGCAGAGTTCTCAGAAAAAGGAAGAAGGTTCTAAACACCTTAAAAGAGGAGTTAATGAGAAAGAGTTTGCAAGTTTCAGAAAGAGAGTTCTAAGGATACCTACAGAGAAACCCTTTGAAGAAGCCTACTTTTCACACAGATTGTAGATGTTTTTCAGAGAAACCAAGGAGACAGAAGAAGACATCAAGAGGATGTTCAACCAAGTCAGAGAAAGTATGAAGAAGAGGATCAAACTAGAGAAGAAGGGTGATCCAGGGAAGTTTGTTGTTCCTTGCTCAGTCCATGGGATCAACTTCCCACGTGCCCTATGTGATACAGGATCTGGAGTTAGCATCTTACCCAAGGTGATTGCAGACCATCTAGGTCTGAAGATAGAGCCTACTGAAGAATCGTTCATCTTTGTGGATTGTTCTCAGCAGAACTCTGGAGGAATTGTGAGAAACCTTGAGGTAACCATAGGTGAAGCCCTAATTCCAGTGGACTTCCATGTCTTGGACGTCAAGATAACCCTACCTACTTCTTTGCTACTTGGAAGAGCCTTCCTAGCCACGCTTGAGCAGTTTGCAACCTTCAGACAAACAAACTGTGTCTAACCCTGATCAACCCTACGGTCTACTATGATCCAGTACGAGTCATCAAGGTCCCTAAGAAGATCCAAGACGACTCAGACCTTGTAGCTGTTTGCTATTGTGGAGATGAATACGACTCACAAGGCGAATACGAGACAGAGACCGCAGAATCGATCGATAGTAGTACAGTCTCATCGATCATCTCTGGTGAACCGACATCGATCGACACCCACATTACGGTCATCGATCGATTCACTATTCAATCAGATCGAGGAGGAGTTTCCGAAGGTGATTTCGGTAAACACGGGAGAACGACTACTACATCCCACCATATGCTGCAAATACTACTCATATTGAGGAGTATACTGATGATTACGAGGAGGAGAGAGCTATAGAATGTCAAAACCTTCGAGAAGATGAAGATCGACTTCTCCACCACAACCTCAGAATCGCGACATCGATCGACAGGGCCTTCTCCCCATCGATCGATACTACTTGCCTCGCATCATTCGACAACACAGTCAACAACACGCGAGAGGGAGACTACTCAATCGAGCTGGGCGTTTAATTACCAGTACGAGAGCTTAGCGGTCGAGACCGCCACACCAACATACATCACCCAACCCGAAGAAGTCTCGTCGATCGACACGGCACGAGTACAATCGACCGATAGGCCTGAAAAACCATCGACCGATTCAGAACCAGTGCAATCGACCGATACATACAACCAACCATCTCTGGTAACAAATTCAAATGTACTTAATTTCGGTAATCTAATCCCGGATGAATTTGGTATTTTCAGGGATTCACAAGGATTTGCACGCTCAATGGATGGACGAACACTCCACATATCCAAAGATGACATTGCAGACATCCTACAGTTAGCCAATGGATCCCACAACCTATTCCAGCAACAACGCTACGGACAAGACCACCACTATCAGCACCAGGAGGCAGACACAACAACCGAGCCAAAGGAAGCTGAGGATAACCATCTCAACAAGGAGGATCCATATCTTCAACAAAAATCGATCGATACAGATTGTGTTGCATCGATCTATAAGTGTCCCTAATTCGGAAAGAGAGCCTTTCGATATGGAGTTCGAAAATTCTTTTGGGAGCAGAGAGATGAGTATGGGGTCTACAGAGACGAGAATGGTTTTGCTAGAGGAATAGATGGTGACGTCATCAGAATTTCTAAAGACGACATCAAGACACTGCTCCAAAGAACTTCAATGGACGAGCGCTCCTACATCTGTCTACCAGAGCACGCTAGTTCATTTACAAGGAAGAGAATTGGTGCAAGAAACCTACACCAAGGACGAGATCAACAAGATGTTCACCGTTTACTTGGAGAACGAAATGGGAAAAGCTTCCATGGAAAAGAGTTTGAAGAGGCCACGACAAGCTTCGCAGTGAGATGAACTGGATGTTCAGTGCAGACCAAGGATTACTCAAGAAGGTTCAACGCCTTGAGCTGGAACTTGAAGATCTTCGCGAACGACAGAACCATAGCCAGAAAAGATCAATATCGACGACGGAGTAACATCCACATCGACGATACGAGCCCACACCATCGACCACTTACTCAAAACGTGAGCTTGATGAGTCTCTTGGAGATATCTGGAAAGAATTGAAGAAAACGTAAGCTCGCCTCAGCATCAAATAAACCACAACCTGTGAGGGGATTCAGACAACCCAGCAGATATAAGAATCTGCACGTAAGAGATGAGGAGATCTATCTGCCTTATCAATGAAGCACAGCAGATATGAACCCGCTGCACCTTGCAATCCTTTTGGAGGATTGATCCGCCTGAAAGCGCTTGAGAGGAAAATTGCTGATATACACTTCTTAGTAGACAAAGAAGTGGAGGAACTCGCGACTCACGATAGATACTACGCAGCAGAGGCTGAGAAGTTCCAACGCCAACTTGATTATCAGGTTGCATCGATTGCATCGACGACGAAGCTCAACCTCACATCGATCGATACGATTGACTGAAATCGACGCCAGATAAAGCTCTTTGCGAGAAGCTTCACGAGAATCTGCGAAGCAAAAATCGATCGATAAGAAACCTATTGCATCGATCGATATACGACTTCGAGATCTGTACCAGAGCCGATTTGGATAAATTAGCTGATGATGTCTACACAGCAATAACAAGCGGATGATTCACAAGATAGACGCCTAGACCAAACGATTTCCGCTTGTTAACAAGGTTGGAAGCATGGAATCTAGCATAGAAGGAATGCAGAAAGAAATTAAAGCCATTCAGAGACAGCTTGCGAGCAGACCTGCGCCCTTAGAATCGATCGACCAAGCAACCAGCGCATCGATCGATGGACTTCAACATACATCGACCAATATTTCAACCAAGGAATCGATCGATACCAGCTCCATCCAAGACAAGATGATCCAACACCTTGATTCAATGCAAGCAGAGCTTAGTGATCTTTCAGAACATGCCTACAGGAAGATAGGATGGCACGCGGTCAGCATTGAAAGTCATGAAGAAAGGATTCAAAGGATCACTGATGAGTTGATTGAGTTAAAGAAGAAACGAACCAGAGAATATGAAGCCACAAGAAGCCTATTTGACGCATGGTTCGGTGAGAAGAAAGATACAGAGGATACTTGTTTCTCAACAAGTACCTGGACTTCATCTCAGTAGCTCATCTCATCCAAAGTCAAGCTAGATGACTATAATCAAAGCGCTGAGTGGGACGCAACCCACTGTTAGGTAGTTTTTCATTTTATTTTTATTTTTAGGATTTTATTTTTCGTATTTATTTTTCTTTACAGTTACAATTAGACGATTGCCACTGAAATCGACCGACATGACATTGTCGATATCGATCGACATGAACCTAAAAGAAGCGATCGACGAAAACGACTCAACATCGACCGATACACAACGCGGTCAGGTATATCGTTCTAAACTTTTTGATATCAGTGTACTTTATTATTACCTATGCCTTCACTGGACTGGTTATACACTGAGGACAGTGTATGATTTAAGTCTGGGGGGATGTTACTGATGTTGTTTACCTTTTGATTTCATCCAAAAATGTTTTCAAAATGGTTTTTATTGAGTCAAGAAAGGGATAATGATAATTTTAATTTTCACTTTTTATCTAACCAATCTTTTAGGCACCATTCTTAGATTTGTTGATGCAGAATGTACTATAGATGCTAAAGTTGATCACCTATCAACTATGACAATACTTTCATTGATTGTCTGGAGGAACCAAAGCTGATTTCCAACCTAACCTGACAATTCTTTGCTTGTCTTGGGGCTTGGTATACATGGGATCGGATACTTCAAACAAGTCTGGAAGGTAAAAGCCTTGTGTAGATAATTTTATCACCCTCTCTCTCTCATTTTCGAAATTAGATTTAATTTTTATTCACTAAAAAAAAAAATCAAAAATTATCTTAAATTTTATGTTATAGGAATAGTTAGATATTAACTAGGAAGGAATTCGAACAGGGCTTGGCGGTTACCCCTCTCAAGACTTGATTCATAAGAATTCTATAGGTAAAGGATTCGAACAGGACTTGGTGGTTACCCCCTTCAAGACTTGCTTCGCAATGAATCCTAGGATATAGGTAAAAAAGAAGTGAACAGGACTTGGTGGCTGCAACCATTAAGGCTTGATTCATGGAAGCCTGTCCAATCTTGGTCAATGTCTTGCAAATGAAAGCAGACTTGAATAGGAGAGAAATAGTAGAGAGAGAGGATAGGAACTAATTTTTTACCTGCAGATCCAGATACTTGTTTGAGCAACCTTGCATCCTGTGATCGATACTCCCAAGGTAAAGCCTCCACTTTTATTTTTATGTACAGAAATGAAATCAGTAGAGGGGTTAGTCAGACATGATTGCTAAGTTGTTGGCTAGATGATCAAGGTAGCTTAACTAGGATATTGCATAATGTGCTTATGTGATTAACAGACTCTTAGATGTGGTTTGCAACAAAGTAGAGGTTATGATTTTAAGTTTGAATTTGATTTAGTCCCTGCTTTTCAAAACCTCTTTCATAAAGACTGCATGTGTGTTTGCTTGAGGACAAGTTTAGTGTTTTTACTACTATTATCTATGTTTTGGAGTCTATTAGGTATCTTTTCAGGTTCAAGCATTTTAGAGAAAAGTGATGTTTTAGGTGCCTTTTGGAGCTTAAAGAAGAGTTCACCGAGATCTGTGGGAACGAAATTCACACCGTCAATTTCCGATAAAGATTTGTGGAGGAAAACCGAGTTAACCCGATCTTCCTTGAAGGTCGGATATCTGCTGGGCGCTACGAAACAATCAAATAAAGTTGCGAAAATAAAAATCGTAAAAGTTGAGCGAAAGAGATCTTATTTCTGAATTCTCGTTTGGCGTGTACAACAAGAAAAGAAACCGCCGTAAGGGCTGTCGAGGAATCCGCTAGTCTGGTCGCCTAAGTCTATCCTAGTTGAGTCGCCTTCGCTAGTGAAAACAGAAAAGAATGCTAAATCGCTCTAAGTGCTAAGAGCTTGAGCGTTTGTGATCTGGTTTGCTTCTTGCTCAAAGCTCTCCTTATATACTCCTCTAAGGCGGTTACATCTTCGGGCTGAGTCGGGCTTTTCCATTTTCGTCCATCTTAGGTGTTTATCGGAAACTTGACATTTATCTTCGGACTTGACATTTATCTCTTATGTGAGGATAAAGATAAACCGTCATAGTTTATCCTTCTTCGGAAAAATGCGTCGTGGGCGTTTTGGCGTTAGGCCCGTTTAAGGCGTTTTCACGGTTTTGAAAGGGCGGTCTTTGAAGGTTCGGTGTTTCGAAGGAACCTTAATTCCTCGTATAGTCGAGATAGTGGTGTTCCAGAATAATGCGTGATCACCTATCAACTATGACAATACTTTCATTGATTGTGCGGAGGAACCAAAGCTGATTTCCAACCTAACCTGACAATTCTTTGCTTGTCTTGGGGCTTGGTATACATGGGATCGGATACTTCAAACAAGTCTGGAAGGTAAAAGCCTTGTGTAGATAATTTTATCACCCTCTCTCTCATTTTCAAATTAGATTTAATTTTTATTCACTAAAAAAAAATCAAAAATTATCTTAAATTTTATGTTATAGGAATAGTTAGATATTAACTAGGAAGGAATTAACAGGGCTTGGCGGTTACCCCTCTCAAGACTTGATTCATAAGAATTCTATAGGTAAAGGATTCGAACAGACTTGGTGGTTACCCCTTCAAGACTTGCTTCAAGAATGAATCCTAGGATATAGGTAAAAAGAAGTGAACAGGACTTGGTGGTTACCCCTTCAAGACTTGCTTCAAGAATGAATCCTAGGATATAGGTAAAAAAGAAGTGAACAGGACTTGGTGGCTGCAACCATTAAGGCTTGATTCATGGAAGCCTGTCCAATCTTGGTCAATGTCTTGCAAATGAAAGCAGACTTGAATAGGAGAGAAATAGTAGAGAGGATAGGAACTAATTTTTACCCGCAGATCCAGATACTTGTTTGAGCAACCTTGCATCCTGTGATCGATACTCCCAAGGTAAAGCCTCCACTTTTATTTTTATGTACAGAAATGAAATCAGTAGAGGGGTTAGTCAGACATGATTGCTAAGTTGTTGGCTAGATGATCAAGGTAGCTTAACTAGGATATTGCATAATGTGCTTATGTGATTAACAGACTCTTAGATGTGGTTTGCAACAAAGTAGAGGTTATGATTTTAAGTTTGAATTTGATTTAGTCCCTGCTTTTCAAAACCTCTTTCATAAAGACTGCATGTGTGTTTGCTTGAGGACAAGTTTAGTGTTTTTACTACTATTATCTATGTTTTGGAGTCTATTAGGTATCTTTTCAGGTTCAGAAGCATTTTAGAGAAAAGTGATGTTTTAGGTGCCTTTTTGGAGCTTAAAGAAGAGTTCACCCGAGATCTGTGGGAACCGAAATTCACACCGTCAATTTCCGATAAAGATTTGTGGAGGAAAACCGAGTTAACCCGATCTTCCTTGAAGGTCCCGGATATCTGCTGGGCGCTGCGAAACAATCAAATAAAGTTGCGAAAATAAAAATCGTAAAAGTTGGCGAAAGAGATCTTATTTCTGAATTCGTTTGGCGTGTACAACAAGAAAAGAAACCGCCGTAAGGGCTGTCGAGGAGTCCGCTAGTCTGGTCGCCTAAGTCTATCCTAGTTGAGTCGCAGCTCGCTAGTGAAAACAGAAAAGAATGCTAAATCGCTCTAAGTGCTAAGAGCTTGAGCGTTTGTGATCTGGTTTGCTTCTTGCTCAAAGCTCTCCTTATATACTCCTCTAAGGCGGTCTATCTTCGCGGGCTGAGTCGGCTTTTCCATTTTCGTCCATCTTAAGTGTTTATCGGAAACTTGACATTTATCTTAAAACTTGACATTTATCTCTTATGTGAGGATAAAGATAAACCGTCATAGTTTATCCTTCTTTTCGGAAAATCGTCGTGGGCGTTTTGGCCACGTTAGGCGTTTAAGCGTTTTTACGGTTTTTGAAAGGGCGGTCTTTGAAGGTTACGGTGTTTCGAAGGAACCTTAATTCCTCGTGATAGTCGAGATAGTGGTGTTCCAGAATAATCGTGATCATTACCAAACTTGTGTAGATTGATCCAACAAGCTAAGACGGGATCGAACCGGACGCGATAGGACGAGACGGGGCGAGGGCAGCGGACCGGCGCCAGGCGAGTGCCGCCGGCGCCAGGCGAGTGCCGCCGGCGCCAGGCGAGTGCCGCCGGCGCCAGGCGAGTGCCGCCGGCGCTAGGCGGGCAGCGTTCGATGCCGCCCGGCATAGGCGTCCAGCGTCCGTGTGCGCCCGGCATAGGCGGTCAGCGTCCAGCGTGCCGCCGGCGCCAGGCGAGTGCCGCCGGCGCCAGGCGAGTGCCGCCGGCGCCAGGCGAGTGCCGCCGGCGCCAGAGCCAGCCAGCGTCCAGCGTGCAGCGTGCCGCCGGTTCCAGGCCATCTTGCCGTCGTGGGTTTTTCGTTGTTCGATCTTTCCCGTCAGTCGTTCGCGGAAATCTTTTGAGTTTGGGAAGGTCTTTACCGTAGATTTCGAGATAATCGTTTCTAATCAACAAAATTCGCGGTATCGGGATTTGAGATGGACTTGGATTTGTAGATTTTCGTCGTCGAGGATGCGAGCAATGTGGCCGAGCTTTAGATGTGTTAAAAGATGAATCTTTTAAACAATCGGAAGACTTTACGGAAGACTCATTGTAGATCTCGGACGATCAGACATGGGTTTCAAGGGACCAAGATGCGCCATTGCCGAGATCATGAGATGATCGCAAGGATGGCGCCAGGACCCTCGCCGCTGGCCAGATGGGAGTGGACGAGCCTTCCGTGAGTTTTATCGGCGGCGACCGTTTCTTGGATTTGATCGTCGCTGGCTTTTCTTTCGAGGATATTGGTGGCGATTTGGTCATTGACCGATTTTGACCCCAACAGTTAGCCCCAGCTAGCTAGGAACCGTAGAGCCTGTCGGATCCTAGCTTGCGGTATAACCGATGGGAAGGTGTTGAGGCGTGTCGTTTGCGAAAATCGGGTAAATAGTGATTTTACCTCCTTTATATGGATGGAGTAAGAAATCTCATTCTTACTTCATCACAAGATTTTACTCTCTCTTTAAGAACAATGTCTTCAAGATCCTCAAAGAAAACTCTTCTTCCCATTCATCCTCGGATGACTCTCCTGCCTATGTGGCGGTGAAGCAGGAGGAGTTGGTCGAGGAGGAAAAGAAGAATGCGATACCGAAGTCTTGTAGGTTCGCCCCCACCACTGCCAGAGATCCCTGTTCGAGGAGGCCTCGAGGCAGCCGGTGCTCCTTTTGCGCCGAGCTTCGGTTTCGTAAATATCTCAAGGTTCTTGAGATTTTTACCAGGTTCCTGAAGGAGTCAAATTCAGTTCCGTTGGTAGCGAGTGCAAGGAATCCTCCGCAAGGTTTCTTTACATGTTCTGGCTTTCTTTACGCATCGCCGCATGTGGTTCCCGATCCCTGGTGCCATTGTTAGATGCGCTTCACGCCGAACTTCGATCAACCAACTCAGCGTTGCTGCCTTGGAGAGTTGGCTTGGCGTACTGATCGCTAGCTTCTGAACTCGGGATTGATCTTGGTCGGCGATTTGAAGGTCTTTGGGGCACTCGGCCGACGGGAGTGACGGTTTTACTCCATGCTGCCTAAGAAGGATATGGCGTGATTCAGGGGACTACTTGAATCCCAAATCGTGGCAGGAGCGTTTCTTCTTCGTCCAAATAGATGGCGAGTCTGTCGAGGAGAGCTGTCTCCATCTATTTCCGCGAGTATGGAACTTCAACCGAGGTATCTGACGAAAACCCTGTTATCTATTTCACCTTTTGGAGTCGCGAGTTTTAGTGAAAAAGTTTCGCTTTGTAGGGAACAATCCTACTGCGCATTTGCCTGGTGACGTCTTTGTCAAGAGAGATCTTCTTCGTCAAAGGCCGTTTTTCTGGAAATCCTTCACCCTCGAACGGATTCGAGATGCGGTTAGACTTTATCGGTCCCGAGCTCCTGTCCCGTCGTATGATGCCGAACCTGTCACCGCAGCTCCTACCGGAGGCTGACAGAGGTCTCGTAAGGGGAAGGAAATCGATGATGGGGAAGGCTCGGAAAGTCCTTCACCGTTGGGAGAAAAACCTAGTTTTACTCCAACGGAAAAAGGCGGAGCCAGCGGTTTTCCACCTAACAACTTCTTTGATGGCCTTCCTCCGGAGTTTACTACTGATGAGTCGCTGGAGGATGAGGAGAAACAACGGGTTTTGCGAGGGCTCCCAGCGTGTCAACGAGGTTTGGCCCTCGAACTTCTTAACCTTGTGTTCGAATCTATATATAAGCATACTTGCTGATCTTGAGTTTATGCAGGGACTAAGAGTGTTTAGCGAGGCGCTTGACTCGAGTTTCCGCAAATCCAGGATTGCTAACTTCAAGACCACAGAAGCAGAGCGAGAGCTTTTCCGGTTCCGACAAGAGGTAAAGGCGAGCAGCGAAGCAAGCTGAGCTTCACGCCGAAGCTCGCTCGGGCGAAAGGAGAGGAAGAAGGATGGTCGCAGCGAGGTGGCAAGACGGGCGAATCGCTTGCTGCTGAGTTTCAATGTTTTAAAGAAGCTCAGGAGTTTTTGGTGATTTCCGCGAGTGACGGGTTCGGTCGTAAACCTTCACAAGTCTCTAACCCGGATTTCTCCTTTGATTCCGAGATTGCTGAAATGAAGGATTTCATGGCCGAGTGCGCTCATGCTGAGTCCTTGGTTCCTCCGGTAGAAGAAAGAGTCCGGAGACTATGGGAACCTATCGAGGTTTCCGAGGATACGGTGGAGGCCGGAGCCGATGAGAACGCTGAGGGTGGTGGGAGCGGCTCAAAGGCGTGAATGAGGAAGTGGACCAGCCTGCTAGTTCATTAGGGATTTCGCATCCGGTTTCTCAATGTTGACTTCCTTTGTGAATCGTATTTTTGGCGTGTGTGGCGTTTTAGTAATTTTATTCTGCGACCGTTGGAGGTTGCATTCTTATGTTTTGGGACTGGCCGTTGGTGGCTTTGAATCCTGCCGTCTTTTGCGGCTTTTATGAATATGAAAATTTGCGAGATTTCGTTTTTGTTTTGATTTATACTTTCGTCAAGTGTAGAGGAAGGATCGAGTAGTCGCCATTATCCTAACTCTTTTTGTCGCTTGGTCCGTATGCTACTTTTAGCGGCGTTTTAGGTGTAAGCGATAAGAGACATGTTTTGGGATCTCGTATTCGATACTATGTCTGTGAGATGTCAAGATCCAGCAAGACTGGGTTTAGGGCAACACCTAGGCTTACTCTCAGCTTTAAGGCTGTGCGATGACTGATCGGCTTTCGTTTTGCCTGTTAGTGATTTCTTCCTGATTCTTTTCGTTTAAAGTCCGCGACTAGTCGCCGCTTATATGACTTGTGTTAAAAGAATCGAGCTATCTTTGGAGTTTATCGAGGCGCTAAACCAAAATTTTGGATTTCTTGTATAGCTATGATATCCTTGTCGGATGTAAGAGGACCTTGTAGGTCTGACTACGAATTTGTATTGAGTGAAATGTTTCTTGTGTGCGTCCGTCGGGGCCAATCGACGGGCGTGAGTTATTTTTAAGTCGCTGGTGGACTGTCTTTTGCGGATAATACGAGTTTTGTTATCTTTTTAAGAAGTTGCGACGTCTCGCGTTTCTTTTGAAGATATGATTTTTGTTTTTCCGAAGCGTTGATGCGTTTTAGTGAGCATGAAAGATAGAATTTTATTAAAATTTGAGAAGTTCGAGTACATGTGCGGATTTTTGGCGTTTTTGTGGGAGTATAGAATTATCGCGCAGTCCCCCTTTTGGTGAGGGGATAGCTGAACTTCGCTGGTGTTTCGACGAGCTGCCTCGATACCTCTTCGAGGATCAAGCCATCTCGTAGTTCTGATAGTTGCGCAGGCGTTTTTACTCCCGTCGTCGCCGTTCGATCGTGCTGGTCGGATCAGTGGTTTGTGCGGGTCGAAGCTGTCCGCCTACGGGCGGTGGACTCGAGGCTTTGTCGCCGTCTTGAATCGTTGCCTGTTCGGATGATTCTGGATCATCTTTCTTGAGTCTTCGGAATGTTGTGTGATTCCTTTGCTTTCGTTT
The DNA here is from genome assembly GCA_016771965.1 of Brassica carinata. NCBI lineage: Eukaryota > Viridiplantae > Streptophyta > Magnoliopsida > Brassicales > Brassicaceae > Brassica > Brassica carinata. The sequence goes on from CM028691.1 coordinate 42,107,709, forward strand.
GGGTTGGCCGCAGAGGCGCTCCGCTCTTTCGCAGTTTGAACTTCGGCCAGGTAACAGAGTCTTGATTGTTTCTGACTCCCCATATGGCTGCGGTTCCGTCGGAGTCAGAAACTTGATACGAGGTGATATGTGGAGGTACTGCCTTCATGGAGTTGATCAAGGGTTCCCATGATGGCGTTGTAGATGGCGGGTTGTCGACTACTCTAAACTTCGGCGATTTTTGTAACTTCCTTTGCCATGACCGGGAGTTTAATTCTCCCGAGGGTCATGGTAGTGACGCCTGAAAACCCCGTCAAAGGTTTTGGCTCAGGGACGACTTCCCCAAGTGGGATCTTCATCCTGTAGAGGGTGTCGCAGAAGATGGCGTTGACCGTGCTTCCTGTATCGATGAGAATCGCGGCCGACCGAGATCCTGGATGACCAGGTCGATTACCAAAGGATCGCAGTGAGGTTTGTCGATTCCGGCGGTCGTGTTCCTCGAAAGCGATTGTGTGATTAGGAACATCGCTGTCTGGGAACCTGTTGGAACTTGTCTCGGCTTTTCGCCCGTAGGCTTTTATCGATGAGACTGATTCTTGGTAGAACTGTGATCCTCCGATGATCATGTTTACCCTCTGGCGACTGCTGTTGTTCCCTTGGTCGTCCTGTCTTCTTCCGCGCTTTTCCCCCGATTGGTTTTCGGTCGCGCGGTCCTCGGAGACAGTTTTGTTGGTCTTTGGGCGGTCGGAGTCCAGGAGCAAGTCCTTTATACTCTTGACCTTTGATAGTTCGCCGGTGAGGAGTTTTGCGGCGAGCCGGGCGCCGAGAACCTTGCAGTTCGCAGTGGAGTGACCTCTGGTCGTGGAACTTCGCAGTAGGAGTTATCCTTGTACTGGTTCCTGGTCCAGGTGTTTCGGAGGTTTTGCCTTGCTCGAGTTGATGGCGTAGTTATGCTGCGCCTTGGCGTCTTCCCGCCGTGATGGGCGTGCTTGTCGTTACGAGGGTTTCTTCTTGGGCCGGTTTTCTGCGGTCCGTGCTTCTGCGATAGAAGCTTCATCTCTTCTTCCATGATGATGAAGTCCGTTGCCTTGTGGAGAGTATCCTGGATTGTCCGCGGTTTTTCCAGTAGTATCCACTTTCGGAACTTCGACTTGTACCAGAGAGTTTTCCTCAGGGCGTCGATTGCGACATTGTCGCTGATGCCCGTTACTCTGGCCATCACCAGTTTGAATCTTCGCATGAAGTCGCGGAGTGACTCGTCTTCCTTCTGAGCTAGACTCCATAGATCCACGTCGGACGTTTCTCTGTCCATGAACATGGAGTACTGTTTGAGAAACGCCGAGGCCAGTTGGCGGAAGTTTCCGATGGAGTTCCTTTTGAGCCGGGAGAACCACTCGAGCGCAGCACCTTTGAGGTGCTCGACGAAGAAGACAATGACCTGCGCCCCGCTTCACGCCCGAGTTTGCACCTACCCATTGCGATCTGGAAGGACTGCAGGTGCGACTTAGATCCGTCAGACCGCCATAGACCGGATTTTGATCTTCCTGGGTCTGAGATGCGTGTTTCCGTGATCCGAGTGGTGAATGGTGTTTTCCGTGCTTCCTCGAGAAGTCTATCGATCTCGGGGGCGGAACTGGTCGCCTGATGGATTTGCGATTTTACCGCTTTCACTTCGGCCACGGTCTTTTTGAGAGATTCGCGGAGATCATGGATCTCGCTATTGCTGCCGGCGTTCCTCTGAACCTGTCGGCGCTGGTCGCGATAGATCCGAGTTTGATCTTCCGCGAGTTCTTCCTGCTCCATCCAGTAGAGTTCTTCTTCCTCTTCTGTCATGGGCCTATCGGCGATACCGCCTCGCCGAGCGGACTGGCTTCGGGTTCTCCTAGGATGGATGTCAGCGTCTTCATCGGAAGGATCCGATTGGTCGCTGATATCTAGATTGATGCGCTCGACGTCGCTTTCCTTGTTTCCCATCGCCGGGAGTGGAAGGTTCTGCGAGGTCATTTGCTGTCCTTTCGGAGCCGTTTCCTCGGGAGTGGGCTCTTTCGGGGCATCTTTTTCTCGCTTCGAGATCCGTCGAAGTCTTCTGCCGCGGCGTGCCTTGGTGGATCCGCGCGGCAACTTGCTCCTCGCAGTTAAGGTGTCGACCTGTTTTGCGAGCGAGGTTATCAGCTTGTCCTGTTGTTCCGCCCGCGCCTGGGCGGAGGTAAACAGTTCCTTCATCTGCCTGAGCGCCTCAGTGTTTGCATCAGCAGTGACTGCGGACGCATCTCCAGCTGGAGTCTTCTCAGCGTTGGCGTCGACGGGTGTTCCGTCTAGCGCTGGCTGATCCTTGGCGACGTCGGTAGACATGATCGAGCGTGTGCAGTTGCGAGATAGATAGATCTGTAACCCCCCCCCCTCCTTCTAGCGCCAAACTGTGGGAACCGAAATTCACACCGTCAATTTCCGATAAAGATTTGTGGAGGAAAACCGAGTTAACCCGATCTTCCTTGAAGGTCCCGGATATCTGCTGGACCGCACACGAAACAATCAAATAAAGTTGCGAAAATAAAAATCGTAAAAGTTGAGCGAAAGAGATCTTATTTCTGAATTCTCGTTTCAGCGTGTACAACAAGAAAAGAACCGGCCGTAAGGGCTGTCGAGGAGTCCGCTAGACTGGTCGCCTAATTCTATCCTAGTTGAGTCGCAGCTCGCTAGTGAAAACAGAAAAGAATGCTAAATCGCTCTAAGTGCTAAGTGCTTGAAAGTTTGTGATCTGGTTTGCTTCTTGCTCAAAGCTCTCCTTATATACTCCTCCTAAGACGGTCTATCTTCTCGCGGGCTGAGTCGGGCTTTTTCCATTTTCGTCCATCTTCGTGTTTATCGGGAAACTTGACATTTATCTTCTGGAAACTTGACATTTATCTTCTGGAAACTTGACATTTATCTCTTAAGTGAGGATAAAGATAAACCGTCATAGTTTATCCTTCTTTTGAGAAAATCGTCGTGGGCGTTTTGGCCACGTTAGGGCGTTAAGCGTTTTCGGTTTTGAAGGACGGTCTTTGAAGGTTTCGGTGTTTCCGAAGGAACCTTAATTCCTCGTATAGTCGAGATAGTGGTGTTCCAGAATAACCGTGATCGTACCAAACTTGTGTAGATTGATCCGAACAAGCTAAGACGGGATCGAACCGGGCACGATAGGACCGAGACCGGGACGAGGGCCGCGGACCGACGCCAGGCCGACCGGTCGAAGGGTCGCCCGGCGAGGAAGTGCCGCCCGGCGCCAGGCGGCCAGCGTGGCGGAGTGTCGCGGCTAAGCGGGCGGCGTCCGTGTGCCGCGCCAGGCGTCAGCGTCCGTGTCGCCCGGCATGGGCTGGTGCCGCCCGGCGCCAGGCGGCCAGCGTGGCGAGTGCCGCCGGCGCCAGGCGGCCAGCGTCCGCATGCCGGGCGAAGGTAGCCCGGCGCCAGGCCAGCCAGCGTCCGCATGCCGCGGCAGGCGGAGTGCCATGGCGCCAGCCAGCCGGCGTTCCTCTGAACCTGTCGGCGCTGGTCGCGATAGATCCGAAGTTTGATCTTCCGCGAAGTTCTTCCTGCTCCATCCAGTAGAGTTCTTCTTCCTCTTCTGTCATGGGCCTATCGGCGATACCGCCTCGCCGAGCGGACTGGCTTCGGTTCTCCTAGGATGGATGTCAGCGCCTTTCATCGGAAGGATCCGATTGGTCGCTGATATCTAGATTGATGCGCCGACGCCGCTTTCCTTGTTTCCCATCGCCGGAGTGGAAGGTTCTGGCGAGGTCATTTGCTGTCCTTTCGAGCCGCTTCCTCGAGTGGGCTCTTTCGGGCATCTTTTTCTCGCTTCGAGATCCGTCGAAGTCTTCTGCCGCGGCGTGCCTTGGTGGATCCGCTGCAACTTGCTCCTCGCAGTTAAGGTGTCGACCTGTTTTGGCGAAGCCAGGTTATCAGCTTGTCCTGTTGTTCCGCCTACCGGGCGGAGGTAAACAGCCTTCATCTGCCTGAGCCAGTGTTTGCATCAGCAGTGACTGCGGACGATCTCCAGCTGGAGTCTTCAGCGCTGGCGCCGACGGGTGTTCCGCCTAGCGCTGGCTGATCCTTGGCGACGCCGGTAGACATGATCGGCGTGTGCAGTTGCGAGATAGATAGATCTGTAACCCTCCTTCTAGCCAAATCAGGGAACCGAAATTCACACCGCCAATTTCCGATAAAGATTTGTGGAGGAAAACCGAAGTTAACCCGATCTTCCTTGAAGGTCCCGGATATCTGCTGGACCGCATTACCTAAACAATCAAATAAAGTTGCGAAAATAAAAATCGTAAAAGTTGAGCTAAAGAGATCTTATTTCTGAATTCTCGCTTCAGCGGTACAACAAGAAAAGAACCGCCGTAAGGGCTGTCGAGGAGTCCGCTAGACTGGTCGCCTAATTCTATCCTAGTTGAGTCGCAGCTCGCTAGTGAAAACAGAAAAGAATGCTAAATCGCTCTAAGTGCTAAGTGCTTGAAAGTTTGTGATCTGGTTTGCTTTTGCTCAAAGCTCTCCTTATATACTCCTCCTAAGACGGTCTATCTTCTCGCTGGCTGAGTCGGGCTTTTCCATTTTCGCCCATCTTCGTGTTTATCGGAAACTTGACATTTATCTTCTGAAACTTGACATTTATCTCTTAAGTGAGGATAAAGATAAACCGCCATAGTTTATCCTTCTTTTCGAAAATCGCACGGGCCGCTTTTGGCCACGCTACCGCTTAGGCGCTTTTACGGTTTTTCGAAGGACGGTCTTTGAAGGTTTCGTTTCCGGCGAACCTTAATTCCTCGTGATAGTCGAGATAGTGGTGTTCCAGAATAACCGCGGATCGTATTCAAACTTGTGTAGATTGATCCAACAAGCTAAGACGGATCGAACCGCACGATAGGACCGAGACCGACGAGGGTCATGGACCGACGCCAGGCCGACCCGTGCGAAGGTGCCGCCGGCGCCAGGCCGGTGCCGCCGGCGCCAGGTCGGTGCCGCCGGCGCCAGGCCGGTGCCGCCGGCGCCAGGCCGGTGCCGCCGGCGCCAGGTCGGTGCCGCCGGCGCCAGGCCAGCCAGCGTCCGCATGCCGCCGGCGCCAGGTCGGTGCCGCTGGCGCCAGGCCGGTGCCGCCGGCGCCAGGTCGGTGCCGCTGGCGCCAGGCCAGCCAGCGTCCGCATGCCGGGCGCCAGGTCGGTGCCGCTGGCGCCAGGCCAGCCAGCGTCCGCATGCCGCCGGCGCCAGGTCGGTGCCGCTGGCGCCAGGCCAGCCAGCGTCCGCATGCCGCCGGCGCCAGGTCGGTGCCGGGCGCCAGGTCGCCCATCGGACGGTGCCGCCGGCGCCAGGTTGGTGCCGCCGGCGCCAGGTCGGTGCCGCTGGCGCCAGGCCAGCCAGCGTCCAGCGTGCCGCCGGTGCCAGGCCATCTTGCCGCCAGTGGGTTTTTCGTTGTTCGATCTTTCCGCCAGTCGCTTATGGAAATCTTTGAGTTTGGGAAGGTCTTTAGCCGTAGATTTCGAGATAATCGCTTTAATCCAACGAAATTCGCGAGTGTCGGATTTGAGATGGACTTGATTTGTAGATTTTCCGCCGTCGAGGATGCGAGCAATGTGGCTTCGAAGCTTTAGATGTGTTAAAAGATGAATCTTTTAAACAATCGGGAAGGCTTTACGGAAGACTCATTGTAGATCTCGGACGATCCAGACAAGGGTTTCAAGGGACCAAGATGCCGCCATTGCCCGAGATCATGAGATGATCGCACGGATGGGCGCCAGGACCCTCGCCGTTGGCGCCAGATGGGAGTGGACGAGCCTTCCGTGAGTTTTATCGAGCGACGACCCGTTTCTTGGATTTGATCGTCGCTTGGCTTTTCTTTCGAGGATTTTCGGGTGACGATTTCGTCATTGACCGATTTTGACCCCAACAAGATCAAGACCAGAGGTCGACATCAGAGTTACACATCGATCGATGCCCACTCTGTGCAATCGATCGACACACATTAGCCGAAGAACGATACATCGAGACAATAATCGATCGATGTACACCCTGTACTATCGATCGATACTGAGGCGGCTGAAAGACAAGTTGGACCTGGCTGAACTTGAAGCCCAAGATATCACATTTTACAAGAATACCCCTGACGAGTTTTTTAACCTAATGAACTCATATATTTATATGCCTAAGTCTTTTTTCATATACAAGCCTTTAATACAAGTTTTCATAGTTTCTAAGAGTTTCTTCTTCTACTCATTTTCTTTTACTGTTTCATTACTTTGCAAGTTCTCAATAAAGTTCTATTCAGTTCTTTAATTGTTAACAAAGGTTATAGGATTCTAGACCTAGAGGAGAGATCCAAAGATATTTGTGATTGGAACCTGAGTGTTCACCCTCTTATAGGTCTATGAACTTCTATTATTACCTTGTTGCTATGAACTACTTAGCCATGTCTGAGTAGATTCACTTGTTAGATTTAGGGTTTAAATAGGATATGAGGGATTAGCCCCAGCCTATAATTGCTATAGTTGTGATATTTATTGTTAGGATTGTTCACTAATGCTTTTCTAGCTTAGCTACCTAGAACATGAACTTGGATTGTATTGATTTATTACATGCAATACTTGATAACATCCTAAACATGCTATGACCCTCTTGAGATATGCGAAAGCTGATCTAAGATCATGGTGAGCATTGTATCAACTCGCGCATAAAGCTTGCTTAGAGCCGTATCGATCGATACTCCTATAGAGTAATCGATCGACGATAGAGGTGTATCGGTCGATATTCCTATCGAGCGATACCAGCGCGAATAGCCGAATCGCAACACCATTTAGCATCTAAGTAATAGATGGTCTAAATAATGCGAGAGCTGATGGATTCATTTAATAAGTGTTGAGCTCTGACATATCATGCAAGCAACTTGTTAGCCTTTATAGTATTTATAATCATGAATTCATGTATACTTACCCTGAATCTAACTACTTTTCTTTACTGTTTTCAAAACCAAATCCTTTCAACTGAGTAATCTCATCCTTACTCAGCAAACCTGTACTTTACTTTAAACTATTTTCAACCTAGCATAGTCATTAAGATTGCATCTTATTTGTACACTAGCTCTAGGTGGATTCGATCCCTAAGTACTACAACTGAACCTCTTATTTGAGAGAGTAAAGTCACTCCTTAGGGTAATTTGAGTGATATCACCGCGGTGTGGATCATCCTCCATGGTAGGTGACCACGGCATTGGTCGACCTCACCCATGGGCGAGGCGACCTTGGTGTCGGTCGTCCTCGCCCATGGGTGAGGTGACCGAGGTACGGGTCGTCCTTGCCCGTGGACGAGGTGACCGCGGTGTGGGTTGCCCTTGCCCAGGAGAGGTGACCACAGCGTTGGTCGTCCTCGCCCATGAGCGAGGCGACCTCGGTGTCGGTCGTCCTCGCCAATGGGCGAGGTGACCGAGGTACGGGTCGTCCTCGCCCATGGGCAAGGTGACCTCGGTGTGGGTCGTCCTCGCCCGTGGGTGAGGTGGTCCGTGTCCGGTCGGTCCGATCCATACTTGCTTACGAGCATGACCTCGTCCGGACTGAACCAATTCTCGACGCGCTTCGGGTCATTCCTGCGAAAAAATATCTTTTACTTGATTAACCGTTTCCCGGGAACGTTTGGTTCTCTAAGGTTAACCGAGAGTTGGTTCTCCGAGAATTTTTGGGTATTGATTCCGTCGTGACCTGTTTTGACTCCAACACAAGGCATCCGGAGAACGTTGTCAGGGAAGAAATCTGATGCTGGTGATTTAAAGACTTTGGAAGAGAAGGTGTTCTCAAAAAATTTTGTTGTCTCTAGCAGACAAGATTATCATCGAGGTGTCGGATCAGAAAACCGCTGCTGGTTTGTGGCAGAAGTTTGAGAGTTTGTACATGACAAAATCTCTAACAGATAAGCTACTTCAGAAGCAACAACTCTTTGTTTTGCATATGCATGAAGGTATTGAGATTCGTGACCATCTTGACAAGTTAAATTCAATATTTTTGGAACTGCGTAAGATCGATGTTAAGGTAGAGGATGAAGAAGCTGCACTAAGCATGTTTTTATCTCTGCCAAACTCTTTCAAGAACTTCGTGCAATCGTTCATTGTTAGCAAAGATACATTAAAACTGGAAAAATTAGGTTAGCGCTTCATAGTCGGAAATTGCGCCATAAGGCTTCAAACTCATGGACATACAATCAAGCTTTTGGATTGTTTGGCAGTGGTGTGAAAGGACATGAGAACATAATAAAGAAGTCGAAAGACAAAAAGTCATTCTCAAGATGTCTGAAGTTAAATTATATTTGCAACTATTGTAAAGAGAAAGGACATGGGAAGCCAGATTGTCCCAAGAAAAAGAGGGAACAACAGTCTGGGTCTACTGCACTAGCCGAGGATGAAGCCAAGTCTGATGAAGACATCGCTCTTGTTGTGCACAGACACATACACGCACTCTTCTAATGTGTGAGTTCTTGATGTAGCGGAAGTTACATATAATACAAGGATCTTATTTAGTCTAATAATGCCTAAAATCGATGTCTTCTTAAATTCATTGAGAACACGAATGTTCTAGCCGAAAACAAGGAATAAAGGGTTTCAAACCTCAATTTTATTAATAAAATCATAAACTGCCTACAAACTTAAGCATATGCGGCTATATAAGAAAACCGCAAAACCCCAAAATTATAAAGATAATTATCTAAATAATTAATAAAATAAATAATAAATATTTATCTGCATCATTCTCTCCGGGCTGGAGAAGATCCGACCTTGAATTTTAACCGTGGTCTTCGATTAGTTTTCTTTTTCTATTCTTCCATGTGTAAAATTCTTCAAACCATAGAATATATTGTCTCTTTGTGTAATGCCTTCTTGTTTGCCAAGAAAAAATTTCAACACGTGGCATATTTAATTGCCTCCTCCCCTTCTTGAACATCACTGCAAAATTTGATAATGCTCCCAACAAGTCTTCATCGCCGTCTCGTGTTGCTAACAACATCGCATGGTCTATTAATCTTGCCATGTAAGCCTGAACTTTGATAGAGATCTTAACTTGGAAACTTTTGTTAGGCGTGAAGCCACCTACTAAACCGTCCTTGACCATCAAAACACAAACATCAAATTGATCAACATATTTGTCTTGAATCCAATCACCATCAGTATAGATGTCAAAAACTGGATCTCCAACAATTACTTTGTAGACTATTTCTTCACTTTCCACGAACAAAGTCTCCATGATCCATAATCGAGTTTTAATTAAGAAACCAAAACACTAGCTCTGATACCAACTGATGTAGCTCGCACTACGATAACACAATGAATCCTATCTAGTCTGAGAATTCCTAGGATCAAAATCTTCCTAAATCATTGAGAACACCTATATTCTAGCCGATTGCAAGATTCAAAAACACCAAAGCTCTTTGTATTAATAATCAAAATAAAATATATCCTCACAAATCAACGGATCGCTTGTTTATATATATAATGTAAAACCCTATTCCTTGTAAGAAAAGGAGATATAATTATATTACGATAAACTTAAAATAAAAGGAAACACCAAAAGTAAAGGAAAACCAAAGCCAACAATAAAAAGGAAAGTCTTCTACGCTGCATCTATTCTGGACACATGAACCTCCACCATATGACACCAAGGAGAGAGTGGTTTTCAGTACACATAGTTATTTGATTGCAACACTAAGATGGCAAACAATTTTGTCTGCAAAATTGATGGGACACATGATTATAGATTATGCACACTGAACGAGGTTAGGCATGTTCCATCAGTGACGAAGAATTTGATATCTGTGCGTATTCTAGACAGTAGAGGGTTCATATATTCAGTGGCTATGGAGTTCTGAATGTCTGCAAGGATTCTGATGTCATTCTGAAAGGTTTCTTGAATGGTACTCTGTATTTTCTCAAGGGTACTATCGTTACAGGTTAAGAAAATGTTGCACGTGAGATATCTCATAGAAAGATATGACTAAGCTATGGTATATGAAGCTTGGATATATGGGTGAACGCAAGATGCAACTTCTGTCAAAGCAAGGTATTCTTTATGGTCTTGACCAAAAGTCTAGAGTTATTTGAGCATTACGTCTTTGGGAAGTTACATCAAAAGAGTTTTTGCAAGGAAATTTATAAAACAAAAGGCACAGTGGATAACATCCATTCAGACTATGAGGGTCCATATAAAGTGGAGTCTCTGAAGGGTCACATATATTTTGTGTCTATAACATTTATGAAACACAAAAGTGAAGCATTCAACAGCTTCAAAGAGTGGAAAATATTGGTGGAGAATCAAACATGGAAGAACGTGAAGCGGCTTCGTATTGATAATGTTCTAGAATAATTTTTGACAGAATTCAATCAGTTTTGTAATGATACGGAGATTGTGAGACATCTTACAGTCATAGAAACACTACATAAGAATGTCGTAGCAAAACGGATGAACCAGACATTGCTAGAGAGAGCGAGGTGCATGCTCACAAATGCTAATCTGGATAAGCAGCTTTAGGCTGAAGCAGTGAACACGGCTTTCTACTTAATATATCTCGGACCCCACACATGCATCGAGTGCATTATACCTTTTGAGGTGTGGTTAGGTAGATTTGATGACTCTGCACTTCTAAGAGTGTTCGGTTGTACAGTTTACTATCATGTGAGTGAAGGTAAACTAGAACCGAGAGAACATAAGGGAGTATTTAGGGGCTACTTTGATGGATTCAAGGGATTCAGGGTATGGTCTCCGTAAAAAATGAGAGTTTCAAAGAAGAAATGTTATCTTCGATGAAACATCTATGGTCAGACGTTCAGGGTCTAGTTCTGAAGGAAAAAAAGGTAGCACTGATAAACAAGTGGAGCTGCAATATGATCATGAAGTGATTGATGTGCAGGAACACACAGAAAATCATGAAGAGTGTGTAGAAGATGTTCAGTTGGAATCTACGGAGACTCAACCGCCTGAGGCTACAAAGCATAGCATCTCGAAGGATCAACCAAGAAGGGCTGATGTTAGGCTGATATGGTGGGTTATGCCCTTCAGGTTGCAGAGGAGGTGAAAATATATTAACCATCTAATTACATGGAAGCTGTTTCTAGTCTCGAGTCTAAGACATGGCATGCTGCAATGGGAGAAGAAATGGAGTCTCATGAGAAAAATCATACATGGATCTTGTCACATTACCATCAGGGAGAAGAGTTGTTACATGCAAGTGGGTCTAGAAGATTAAGAATGAAGCATCACCAGCAGAAGTTAAGTATAAACCTCGGATTATTGCAAGAGGTTTCAGTCAGAGAGAGTGAGTAAACGACAATGAGATATTCTCACCACTGGTCAGACATACTCCCATCACAAGTTGCTAGCTGGTAGCACGCCGACTTGGAGCTTAAGCAACTTGATGCCAAGACTTTGTTTCTTCATAGAATGTTAGATGAATAGATATACATGACTCGATGGATGGTTTCTGAGTTCTGGAAAAAGACTATGTATGTAAGCTTTGAAAGTCACTTTATGAACTTAAGTAGTCTCGAGGCGGTGGTACAAGAGATTCGACAGCTATATGATCAAGTTGGGCTACATCAAGTCCTTATGATTGATCGTCTACATGAGCAGGTGAAGGATGGTACATTCATCTATTTGGCTCTACGTGGAAGAGCGAAGTGTGTTGATGTGAGTATTACTTCTTGAGAGATGAGAAGCGAATTGAAGTGAAGAAAGTATGAACTGCAAATAATTTTTGACAGAATTCAATCAGTTTTGTAATGATAATGAGATTGTGAGACATCTTACAGTCATAGAAACACTACATAAGAATGTCGAGTAAAACGGATGAACCAGACATTGCTAGAGAGAGCAGGTGCATGCTCACAAATGCTAACTGATAAGCAGCTTTAGGCTGAAGCAGTGAACACGGCTTTCTACTTAATATATCTCGAACCCCACACATGCATCGAGTGCATTATACCTTTTGAGGTGTGGTTAGGTAGATTTGATGACTCTGCACTTCTAAGAGTGTTCGGTTGTACAGTTTACTATCATGTGAGTGAAGGTAAACTAGAACCGAGAGAACATAAGGGAGTATTTAGGGGCTACTTTGATGGATTCAAGGGATTCAGGGTATGGTCTCCGTAAAAAATGAGAGTTTCAAAGAAGAAATGTTATCTTCGATGAAACATCTATGGTCAGACGTTCAGGGTCTAGTTCTGAAGGAAAAAAAGGTAGCACTGATAAACAAGTGGAGCTGCAATATGATCATGAAGTGATTGATGTGCAGGAACACACAGAAAATCATGAAGAGTGTGTAGAAGATGTTCAGTTGGAATCTACGGAGACTCAACCGCCTGAGGCTACAAAGCATAGCATCTCGAAGGATCAACCAAGAAGGGCTGATGTTAGGCTGATATGGTGGGTTATGCCCTTCAGGTTGCAGAGGAGGTGAAAATATATTAACCATCTAATTACATGGAAGCTGTTTCTAGTCTCGAGTCTAAGACATGGCATGCTGCAATGGGAGAAGAAATGGAGTCTCATGAGAAAAATCATACATGGATCTTGTCACATTACCATCAGGGAGAAGAGTTGTTACATGCAAGTGGGTCTAGAAGATTAAGAATGAAGCATCACCAGCAGAAGTTAAGTATAAACCTCGGATTATTGCAAGAGGTTTCAGTCAGAGAGAGTGAGTAAACGACAATGAGATATTCTCACCACTGGTCAGACATACTCCCATCACAGGTTGCTAGCGCTGGTAGCACGTCAGGACTTGGAGCTTAAGCAACTTGATGCCAAGACTTTGTTTCTTCATAGAATGTTAGATGAATAGATATACATGACTCAGATGGATGGTTTCTGAGTTCCTGGAAAAGAAGACTATGTATGTAAGCTTTGAAAGTCACTTTATGAACTTAAGTAGTCTCCCAGGCAGTGGTACAAGAGATTCGACAGCTATATGATCAAGTTGGGCTACATCAGAAGTCCTTATGATTGATGCGTCTACATGAGCAGGTTGAAGGATGGTACATTCATCTATTTGGCGCTCTACGTGGAGAGAACGAAGTGTGTTGATGTGAGGTATTACTTCTTGAGAGATGAGAAGCGAATTGAAGTGAAGAAAGTATGAACTGCAAATAATTTTGCTGACATGTTCACTAAGCCGGTTCCTCACATCAAGTTTAAGCATTGTTTGGACATGTTAAATATCTCAACTTGTTAGTCTGGCCCTAAAGGGCATCTGGCACGAAGGGACATCTGGCCCGTTGAGGCATCTGGTCTGAAACGACATCTGGCCCATCGGGGCATCTGGTCCATCGGGGCATCTGGTCCGAAGGGATATCTGGTTCATTGAGGCATCTGGTCTGAATGGACATTTGAGTCAAAGAGAGTGATGGTATATCTGGTGTTGAAGAAACGTATATGGTACATCTGGTGCTGATGGTGCATCTGGTACATTTGGCATTAAAGAGCACATCTGGTACATCTGGTGCTGATGGCGCATCTGGTACATCTGGCGCTGATGGCGCATCTGGCGCAGAAAAGTGCATCTGGTACATTTGGCACTTGAAGGTGCATCAGGTACATCTGATACATATGCTATTGGGAGGATTCTAGTCAAGGTGAAAATTTGTTGATGTGCCTTAAATCTGACGTTACATTTAGCCGATGGATGTCGCATCACATACATCATATACTTTGTATTCGAAATAACCCTAAATGTGCACTCTGTAAGCTCAATATTGTCTCAAATAATAAGATCTTTTGCATCAAATTATTATAAATGTTACATCTGATTATTATGAATGTTACATCTGATTATGGGCTATGGTATATGAGCCTGTATAGTCTATGGTTTTTAGATGTAGGATACCATTATATATATATATACTAGGGCGTTGCCCGCGCTTCGCGCGGGTTGTAGATTTTGTGTATGTTTGTATATGAGACTTTGATCGAGTTGAATTGTTTTATGGAGAGTTCATATTTGCTCAAAATTTTGCTTTTTTCTGTAGCTAGTCATCGAGGGGAGCTGATTTTATTTTTGGGAACGCCTGAAGCTCGTATTAATAGTGTTTAAGCATTTGCTGGTTTGTAAGCTTCCACTAAGTGGAAGTTTTGTTTGAAGTTGCTTAATGTTATTGTTTGTTGTGAAACTAATGAATAGTGTGATGGCCTTAAGGTATCTAGTACAGCGGCCCGAGCGTTATAAATATTAGCTCACGTAGACAGTTGTTTTTTTAATGTGTATCACGGTACAAATAACCCAAAGTTTGGCCAAAGAAGTTTGGCCGCAAAAAATATGTTAAAGAGGACCTTCTTAGTGCAGAAAAAATGTGGACGCATTTGGATAGCAACTCTTTGGTCCTAATAGTGAACCTTTTAAACATGATGTGAACACACTATAAGTGAACCCATGAGCAGTTGGGAGGGGTGAATCAAATCAACATTTAAGCATAAGAGTGAGGGTAGTTTATAAACAACAATAACCAACACTGGTAGTTTATAAACTCAGCAGTCTTGTTAAAATCAAAGCTCGATGATTTGTTTCACATTCATAAGAAACTAAGAAATATAAACTCCTAAAACCCCACCGAATATATATATTAATCCTCATATTAATAAGAACAGCTCATCAAACTAACCTTCTGAAGTATTTTCAAGTCACTGTCCGGAGTATGTGAAAGAAATACTTGTAACTTTTGGTTCCAGATACCTCTGACAAACACTCGTCTACTGAATTTGCCTCTTTGTGGTCACATCTAACAACTCAAATTAAAGCAAATCAATTCAATAAATATTTTACAACAACCAGTTTTGGCATATCAAAAGAGGACCCCCACTTCCAATACAGAAAAGCTCATGATCTTTGTTACACATATGAATTTCATAAACACATTATACAGAAACCATGCCTTCACCTTAAAGATAATAATCACATTCTATACATTATTGAACTCTTACCATATCAATTTTATAGCAAGATAAGATAGTGAGAAACGGAAGGGGAGCTTACGTGACTGTACTAAGCATCTGAGCAGAGTAATCTTTACCAAGTTCCTGAAACTCCGCAACCACACATCTACAATCAGCTCCAACGAAGGCACCATAAAAGCTGATTAGAAATAGTGAGGAAAGATGCATAACAAAGAGAGGGAGAGAAAAAGGTGGAACCTGATTGATCAGGAGCGGTTCGTCGGATGTTATATATGAGACAGTAAGTCTTGTTGTCAAGCAGCATTATCTTAGAGAAGTATACATGATCTAAGAAGCATACGGTGTATGTTACACTCACAGCTTGAAACCCTTCTTCTTCTTATCTTTAGTTGCTGGTGAGCCAAATCCAAACTTCATTGGATCATTGTCTATCGTTGACTTAAAGTTCCACATATCTTTTTCCATGTCTTTGTCTGCAGGTAACCCATGGAATTTTTAGATATTACTAAAAATCATCCCTTTTAACAATGGGAACAACATCTCATGACTTCAGCCTATATCAAAAATAAATCACAGCTGACCAAAAATTGAGGAATAGAACGATGAGAACGATAATGAAGACTCAAAGATAGCTCCTACCATCAACTTATCACAAAATTTTAATTGACGTTTCCTTCTCTTCACTGGAATTTTTGCTGCAAGCGGCATGTAGGCGCATTCATATAGCAAGCATACTTGTAAACAAAATCTGGAGTCAATAACGTTTAGATCACTGAAACCAGTTCTTAAACACTTGAACCTTACCAAACATTAGATCTTTTTTCCTTTGCTTTTGTAGAACTTTTTTTTAGCCGGTGGCGACATTGCAAAATCTATTCTGTATTACCCTTTAACAATTTACTGCAAAGAAAATAAGCTACCATCATAATCATTCTATCAATCACTCACAAAAATACTTATCTCTCATGTTATGATCAGCAACATGCGCCACCTTCGCAATCATCTTTGTCCGCTACTTCATCGCCGCTCCCTCCGGCGTCCTCTCTCTACCCACCTTCCTTCAATCTCCAGCTAATCCTCGGCCTCAAGATTAGTCGCCAATCCATCATAGTTAGAAAACCCCCTCAGATTATTCGGGATCTCAAAAACCCAATCTTTCAACCACTCATATAGATTTTCTAAATACAGTTCATATATCTAGATCGATTACTAAATTAAAAAGGAGAGTAAATGATTAATTAATGGATGAATTGGGTGAGCCTTCGATTTGTAACCGGTGATTTGGTGACTATCAAGTTTCGCAGTAGGCCAAGAAAATCAAAACGAAGATAGGATTTGCACAGACCGATTAAAAAAGTGTTCTCTTCGAAAATTTTAGAGGATTAAAGAGAGATATACACGCGTCATTTCCTCCTTCTCCTATTTAATGATGTGGCACATGGAAAAGGAGAGAAACTCTATTTTATATAATAAGATATGCATATCGTGTATTTGAAGTAACCCTAAACTTAACTATGTAAACCTAATATTATCTCCAATAATAAGATCTTTTTTTGTCTGTGGACGTAACCAAATTAATGAACTACGTTAAATTTTTGTGTTTTTGTTACATCGCATTATCTATCTGTTTCTTTTCACGTCTAATGTCTCTTACAACAAACTTTTGTTTTTTTTAGGAGAGATTCTGTAAAACTCTCACAATGATGATGGCCTAACAATGATCGTTCTTTACTTTTAGATAAATAACTAATACTCATTCTGTTTTATAATACATGTTATTCTAATATTTTTTTCTTGTTACAAAAAAGTGTCACTTTAAAATTTTAATACAAATTATACTTAATTTCAATTTAAAATTAATTGTAAACTGTATTGATCTTATAAATAATTTTATTTCTCTCAAATATTATTGGTCAAATAGATAGATGTAATTAAGAATAATTTAAATATATTTCAATCAGTTTTTTTAATACATGTGAAAAATATCAAAATAACACTTTTTAAGAAAATTGAGGAATTAATCTTTCTTAAGCAAACAAAAGAGAGTTAATGATCGCAGGTAGTTAAGAGAGTTAGTTCTGATAAAAGAGAAGAAGCTTGACCGAGTTCTGATAAATGATCATTGGCTTAGATCTTATCCTCAGTCTTATAGTGTTTTCGAGGCGGAGGCTGCTCGGATCATCTACTGTAGGTTCATCTAAGCTCAGCTCGAATCGACCAAAAGGCCCTTCAAGTTTGTCAATGCAATTGCGAGCTCGAAGGATTCAAGCCGCTTATGGAGAATTATCGGCAAGCCACGGACCTATTTCTTGTCAACATCATCACTCTACCGCTTCCAAGAAGTTAAAAGCTCTTAAACCAAAAATCGAGTTCCGCAAAGGAAAAATGGGAAACCTTTCGTAAAGTCTAAGGAGGCTTATGAAAATCTGTGTATGTATCAAGAGGAGACTATCGAAATCCATCAAGGCAAAACTTGAAAGAGAAAACAATGCATATGCACGCTGGGAACATGTTGCTCGGTTGAGGAGGGATTTCTCAAGCAGAAATCAAAGTTGCATTGGCTGAAGGTAGGGGACAAAACAACGAGTTTTTCATCGGCAGCTACAAAGAAGAAACATCAACAACTCGATCAAAGAAGTAAAATGCGAGATGGTCGATTGTTAAACATCCAGATGAAATAAAAGCGAGGCTGAAGGTTTCTTTAAAGAGTTTCTTCAGCATCAGCCAACTGATTTTGAGGGCATTGATGTGGGTAAATTGCGGAGCTTTTACCATACCGTTGCTCAGTGGTTGATCAGCAAGAGCTCATAAGAGAGGTAACAGCGGAGGAGATCACTAAAGTACTTTTCAGTATGCCTAATGACAAATCGCCTGGGCCAGATGGATTTACAGTGGAGTTTTTCAAAGCTGCATGGTCTATTCTAGGGCCGGAATTCATCATTTCAGTGCAGTCTTTTTTTGCGACAGGTTTCTTGCCGAAAGGAGTGAATACAACAATTCTGGCCTTGATACCGAAGAAAACTGTGGCTCTTGAGATGAAGGACTATCGACCGATATCACTATGCAATGTTATATATAAAGTCATCTCAAAGATTTTAGCTAACAGGCTAAAGATCACGCTGCCGGACTTTATTGCTCGAATCGCATAAAGATTCGTAAAGGCCGACTTCTTATTGAGAATCTCTTGCTTGCCACAGAGCTGGTGAAAGACTACCATAAAGACACGGTCTCCTCTAGATGTGCTTTAAAGATTGATATCTCTAAAGCATTCGACTCGGTTCAGTGGAGTTTTCTCTTCAAAACATTGGAAGCTATGGACTTTCCTCCAATGTTTATTCATTGGATCTCTCTCTGTATATCAACAGCATCGTTTTCTGTCCAAGTTAATGGTGAGCTTGCGGGTTACTTCCGTAGTACAAGAGGCCTGCGGCAAGGATGTGCCCTATCACCCTACCTCTTTGTAATCTGCATGAATGTCCTTTCGAAGCTACTAGACAAATCGGCTAAGGATAGTAACATGGGGTATCATCCCAAATGCAAGAATCTGGGGCTAACTCATCTGAGTTTTGCTGATGATATAATGGTTTTCACGGATGGTAGAGTCAGATCCATAGAAAGCATTGTGGACGGTTTACATATTTTGGAAAGATCTCGGCCTTAAGATCAGCATGGAGAAAACCGCTATCTACTACGCGGGGTTGTCTGAAGCGGAAACAGGATTACTGGAGCAGAGGTTTGAATTTGCGTCGGAGAAATTGCCAGTCCGTTACTTGGGGTTACCGTTGCTAACAAAAAAGATGGGGAAGGATGACTATGATATTCTTATTGATAAGATAAGAAATCGTATTACTCACTGGACGAATCGGTTCTTATCGCTGGCTGGTAGATTACAGCTGATACGCTCTGTTCTTGAGCATTGTGAACTTCGGATGGCTGGTTTTGTATTGCCCGGAGCTTGTATTAAGGAGATAAATAGTATATGTGCAGCTTTTCTTTGGTCGGGCCTGCTCAACCCGAGGAAAGCCAAGGTATCTTGGGAAATAGTCACGGAGGAAGTGTGATGGGGATTAGGTCTTCGCCACCGAAAGAAGCTAACCAAGTCAGTTGTTTAAAACTCATCCGAGGACAGTATCTTCTCAAGCATCCCTTTGGGCTCGGTGGACTAAGGAGAATCTGTTCAAGAATGATTCTTTCTGGTCGATCAAAGAAACCACCACAAAAGGTTCCTGGATGTGGCGCAAGCTGGTAAAGCTCCGAGACAAGGCTAAAGACTTTCACAAGATGAATGTAGGGGATGGGAACAGTACATCATTTTGGTTTGACTGTTGGTCGAGTATGGGAAGGTTGTACGACTTGTTTGGTGCGCACGGTAGCATTGATATGGGAGTTTCAAGGACTGCAACTGTTGCTGAGGCTTTGAGTAATCGGAGGAGAAGGAGGCATAGGGCTGATGTTCTCAATGAAGTTGAAAAAATCTGTGAGGATCAGAGATTGAAGCTTACAGAGAACCCGACATAGCACTTTGGAAACAGAGTGAAGAAAAGTATCAGCGGTTTCAAGACAAAACAAACATGGGAACTTATTCAGAAGAAGACCCTCCCGTTCAATGGTGGAAGAGCATCTGGTATAGACATCACATTCCGAAATATGCTTTCCTACATTGGTTAGCGATTCAGAATAGATTATCGACGGGAGATCGCATGTTGGCATGGAATGTAGGAGCCAACCCGTCTTGTATTCTCTGTCAGAATGTGATGGAGTCAAGAGACCATCTCTTTTTTGAATGTAGTTACTCAGCAGAAGTCTGGTCGAAACTGGTGCGAGGTTTGTTGCCAAACTCGTTCTCAACTCTGTGGTCGGAGCTTATGATATTGATTATGGACACTAATGGAGGTTTGCTGGAAAGGTTCCTTGTTCGCTACACATTGCAAGTTGCTGTCTCTTTCCTTTGGCGGGAGAGAAATGAGAGAAGACATGGAAGTACACCCATATTGGCAGGCTCTTTGGTGAAGCTCATTGATAGACAAGTCAAAAACAGATGTCTCTCATTGCGACAAATAGGAGACTTGAAGTATACGGGAGCATTAACATTGTGGCTTGCCACAAGATAGCTTAATTGGTCTGTAACTAAGCTCTAGTTTTAAAATCAGTTACACTTGTTGTAAACAAAGCAGGTTTTTTTCTTTGAATAAATTTAACATATATTCAAAAAAAAAAAAAAAAAAAAAAAGAGAGTTAGTGAGAATCCCAGTTTAAAACTTTAAATGGGTTATAGACCATGCCGACCATGCCATTTGGCAAGTAGATACGTTACTCAATAGTCGAGGTCTCTTGTAGAGAGTACTAATCTGCAAACAACGTAGCAAAGGGTTAAGAAATGTCCAGAGATATGAATGTGAGCAAGAGATGGTCAACCATCTATTTATGAACATTTTAAAAGCTAGACTCTAATCAAACACGAGGACTTATATTTTTGAAATATGTAAAAAGAAATTTGAAGGTTTTAAACACGACTGAACCTAGAACATTGGTTTGGGTTAAAGCAAATAAGCAAAACTTGGGTGACACTCATTCATAAGAAGAACCTCTTCCTGCTCGTGTCCATTTCAGGCTGTAAGGAACACACAAAACATGAAACGACAAATCAACAGCTAGCTAACTCTAAAGCAACAGCATTACTAACACAACCAAAGCTGTATATGCCTTTGGAAATCAATCAAACCAAAATTATAGGTTTTCGATTCAGGTTCGGTCAGAGGTTTGGTTGCAAATTTTTTTTAAAAAAAATCATACCGTAGTCGGCTAGTTCGTTTGTTTTTAATTATAACCATATCATACGAGTTTTTACTTAAACCAAACCAAAATTATATCCAAAATCCAAACGAAAAATTAACCGAATTTAACATATACGATGTCATTTGCTTTGTAGGTTCGGATTCTGATCATGTATATCTCAAATTCAGCCTCCTTAAACTATTAAGATCAGACTAATGAGAAGTGAGAGACTTGACAATTTCCAAGAATCTGAACCAAAAGACACATAACCTAAGGAAACCAAACCAATCGTTTTAATCGACTAGGGTGAAAGAGACTTATTTGACGAAAACAAAGGTCCAACGCAGTAGAGCTGTTACGAGGACCGACCTTAGCCTCTGCAATTTTAGTTTCTGTTCTGCTTATATGATTTGAAGAGGAAACAAAACTATTCATTCAACCATTTTTATCGAGGCGAGAGATTAAAAAGCAACAAAAAAAAAGAATGAAAGCAACAAATGCCAGAGCAATCCCCAAATACCAAATTATATTATTCTAAAGAGGGTTTAAAAGTGATTTGCATGAAGCCATCCCATAATTGAGTTTTCACCATCTCTTGTTCTCAAAACTTGATCTTTTTTTTTGGGAAGACAAATAAGAAAAAGCTTTAAAACACTTCTTCATCTGTTGACAAGAAAAGAGAGACACAAAGTTAGTTAGAATCGTTTCTCTAAGTTTGAAAGTGTATAATATTCAGTGTGTAAAGATGATATGTGCTTACTATCGTTATCCTCCGGCTCGTTATAATCGTCATCATCATCATCAAAGTCTTTATTCTACAAAACATAAAAGAAGAAGAAACTTTAACTAAACTTCAGAGCCAGAAGAGTTGACATCATTTCACCAGTTAGTTTGGAAAAGAATAAGAAAGAACCTTATCATAATCTCCATTGTCAGAATCTTCTCCCTCAGATTCCTCAACTTCATCATCACCTTCTCCTTCTTCATTCTCTTCCTTGCCTTCAGCCTATAAACCAAACCAAACAATCAAACATGTAGGACTCGTAGAGGGCTCCTTAAACAATGAACTGTAAACTGTGCTTGTTATACCTTAAGCTTTGCTTCAAGCTTCTCCAAGGCTTCCAACTTCTGAAGATCTACAAAAACAGAACATAAACTTTTTGAGTTTCTTTATGTATAAAACATTATTGAAACTAAAAAAAAAACAAAAATGTTACCTGCGTCTTGAGTCCATCTTGCTCTCTTCACAGGCCGTTCTCTTCGAGTATCTTAGAAGATTGAAT
This sequence comes from Brassica carinata, assembly GCA_016771965.1. Taxonomy (NCBI): domain Eukaryota; kingdom Viridiplantae; phylum Streptophyta; class Magnoliopsida; order Brassicales; family Brassicaceae; genus Brassica; species Brassica carinata. Next base: position 42,129,697 of record CM028691.1, read on the forward strand.
ATGAATATATGATCAAACAGTAACTTACAAGAAGAATCAAAACTAAAGAAGAAGATTAGTTCCAAACCTCCAAGAAGTTCTTTAGGGAAGTTATCAGGTCTAAGAACAAGAAAGTCATAGAAAGATCCCCTCTCATTAGACTTCTTCTTTGGCTTCAACGTGTCTGAGAACCTCTCAATGTCTAAACTCTCACTCTCTGAATACAAAAAAAAAGACCAAACCTTTTAAGATGACAAACTGCCGTCTAAGAGAGTTTTTGTGTTGTAGTAAGAAGATACCTTTCTTTGAAAGACCATCGCCTAAGTGGTAAGACGAAGTTTTCCAGAACCTCTCAAAAGAATTGAAGTTCTTAAGTAATTGGGTATCGTCTGAGATTGATTTACGGTTAGGTAACGTAATTTCCTGCAACGAAAAGGTTCAGCCTTTGCATCACAAGATGAAACGAGAAGAGAGGAGATAAGGTTTGGAACTTACCGGGAAAATAACAAAAGGTTCTGCCTTTGCGTACTCAACGCCAAACCCACCAAACCCACCTCTTCCTCTTCCTCTTCCTCCTCTGTAAGCCATCTAAGAGCTATTGTGGCGGTGCAACGCGACGGCGATTCGGCACAGCGGCGGCGGGGAGAAAGAAACAATTTAGGGGTTCTCTTTATATTTCTTTTTAATTAATTTAAGAATTATATTTTACTACGTATTGCACTATAGTCCTTTTACTCTTGTAATGCTTTCTATTTTGTGGATTAATTAAATTTGTTCAATAATCACCTTTACATATAAATATAAAATCGTAGGAAAATTTTACTTATACACTTTTTTTATATCACTTTACCACCAATTAAAAGGCATTTTCATAAATACCAAATTCATTAATGTGTAAAATACTATACTAACCCTACTTTATTTTTCTTAACCATCGTATTCTCTCTCGTGAGTATTCGGCTACAAGATCCAGTATCTTCTTTTTGTAGCCGCCGACGCAATCAGCTCCTCGCACAATCATCTCCTCACATAATCAGCTCCTCACGTAATCAGCCGGTGATGCCATCTTCTCTCTCACATAGCTAGCAATGCAATCACATATGTTCCTTTCTTCCAATGATTTTATTCCTTTTGTTATCTAAAATCAAAAGAAGGTCAACTGATTTAGGATTTTGTTTGTTTCGAGTAATTTTTTTTATTCTTTGTGTTATCAAAAAATCAATAAATGTTGGTTTAGACTTCTGATTCCAATGGTTCAATCTAAGAGAAAGAGTTTCGATGATGAACATTGAGTTTGTAAAAAATTATAACTCTTTATAAATCTGGGTTCAAGTAATTTTATGATTTTCTTCCTTTTGTTATCCAAAAAATAAATAAGATTGATTTACACTTGTCATATTAATAGAAAGATTTTCAGATAGTGAACACTGCATTTTAAAATATTATAACCCCCTATAAATCTGGGTTTCAAGATATTGTTGATAGTACAGTTCAACGATTTAAAAGGTTTTATAAAGAAGTTTTTAAACAAGAGTTGATCATATATGTGTATAAATCAAAATATAAATATGTGAACTTGAAAAGTCTTGTCTTGCATTATCTTATATTCTTTGTAAGACTGTTATCAAAATACATGAACATTATGCTTGGATAAGGTATCTTTTGCTTTAACTTTTTTATGTGTGAGTTATGCAGTTTGTATATGTGTTATCTGCTTCTTGTATCGTTTGCTTGTAGAAGTTCCAAGAATGACTAAAGAAAGTGATGCATGTAGAAGAAGCTAAAGAGATGGTTGTTGAAGAAGCTAACTTGATGGCTTGCTTTCCTTTTTGTTTTGTTTGTTCGGGTGTCAAGTGACTCCTTTCATAATTCCTCATTTATGTACTAAATCAGGTTGATCTTTTTTGCAGATGTCAGTCAAAGCCCAAATACTTATACTACTCAGGTTCATAACATTTTCTATCTTCATTATTAATTAAAAGTTGAAGTTCACTGATCTCTTTGCTTGTAAGTGGTAGATATAATACGGCTATGGATGTTGCAGTGGACGTGATCAATGGTTACCTTGTCACAAAGAAGACACTGAAAGACTCCTTTGTGCATTGCCAAAATGTGAAGTTCGTGAGTTTGTGAATAATGGACAGCTCATCTTCTTGGTAAGGTACTCGCATCTTTTGCATGTTTGAAACAAATATTGTATTTAGTTTACTAATCTACAGCACGATTGATCTACATATGTTAGGAGGATGGGGTAGATCTAGCGACTATTCTTAAGATTGCATATTATTATCGAGGTGGGAAAGAAACTCCATTACATTTATGATTATACTATGCCTACTCCCTTTGAGCTCAAAGAGTTTGAAAAATCACAAAGGTAAGTGAGTTCAGAGCTTTAACTAGAACAAAACATCCTGCTTCTGTTACTGTAAGAAAAGACTGAAGTATTATTATTTTTCAGTGTATCAGATTGCTACCTGAGGTTGTTTCTCCAGTCTTTATCTCAACTTTAGACAATGGTACAGTAGAAAGAACACTTGGAGAATACCTTCAAAGGGACCGGTTCTGTATGTTGGCAATCACATATTCCTTGATCTCGAACTGCGTCCAGCAGCAATTCATTTCTTGAAAAAGAGGAACATTATCTTCTGTGGCCTGTCACATCATGTGGTGTTTGCCAAAAAGATAGTCTCAAAGCTCTCTGATATGCAGACATTCTTCACAGTTAGGATAATAGGCACAGTGCCTGTCTGTAATATCAATTCCTACAAACTGGTTCTTTCAATGGCTCATGTGGTGTTGTATCCTGGAGATATCTGTGAAGCTTTGCACATAAAGGTAGTTAACAGTTTTCGTTTTCTCCATGTATGGCTCTGACACATTCTTTGTAGATCATTTTAAAGGATAACAAATCATTTATAAGACTTTATAAATATCAGTTGATCATTTATAGATTTTTATAAGGTTTATAAATCATTTTAAATGATAATAAAGAATACATATGTTTTTAAAAGTCTACAAATCATTTGTAAATATTTAAAAATCATTTATAAATAATTTATAAGGGTTTATAAACCATATATAAGGGTTTATAAATCTTTTATAAGAGTTAATAAAGGCATATAAGATTTTATAAAAAAATTTATAGTTTATATATAAGGATTTACAAAACCATTTATTAGGTTCATAAATATATTTATAATTGGTTTTCAAAACAATTTATCAGGCTATCTAAGTATCTTATTAAAGTATAATTCATTTATAAGAGTTTATAAAATCAGTCTATAAAGATATGTATAACAAACTTGAACTTAGGTTTCTATAAGGGTTTATAAATAATTTATAAATGTTTATAAATAATGTATGAATATTTATAATTCATTTATAAATACTTATAAAATATTTATAAGTGTTTATAAATCATTATAAGAATATGTATATATATAAACTATTTATAAAGGTTTATAAGTCAGCTATAAGAATATATAAAAATATTTATAAGATTTTATAAAATCATTTATAAGATTTATAAAATTTCTAATGGTAATTCATTTATAAAGTCTTAAAACATTTTTAAAAAACTTATATTATTTATAAGGATTTTTAGAAAACTTTGGCGACTCATATTACCTCCAACTCGAGCTGAGATCACAAATGCTAAAATATTCTGATAAAACGCTCTTCTCATATATTAGCTAATATCTCCCATCCACATTCAACTGCAAGAACACCAATGTTAACTCATATATACCAAGTCAATATCAACTCGAAGCTTATAAATCATTATTTATAAAAAAAAATTATATAAATTATATTAAAAGGACAACTTAAGATGGTTTAGTATATTCATGGTTCTCTTTCAGCTCAAGATCAAGGAATATTTAAAAATCATTTATAAATAATTTATAAGGGTTTATAAACCATATACAAGGGTTTATAAATCTTTTATAAGAGTTAATAAAGACATTTATAAGATTTTATAAAACAATTTATAGATTATATATAAGGATTATAAAACCATTTATTAGATTCATAAATATATTTATAATTGGTTATCAAAACAATTTATCAGGCTTTCTAAATATCTTATTAAAGTATTTAAAAGAGTTTATAAAACCAGTCGAAGGATATGTATAACAAACTTGAACTTAGTTCTCTATAAGGCTTTATAAGGATTATAAATAATCTATAAATGTTTATAAATCATTTATGAAAATTTATAAATCATTTATAAATACTTAAAAAATATTTATAAGGTTTTATAAATCATTTATAAATATATATGGGATTTTTGCCAAAACTAACCCACAACTTGATTTTAACCCAAATACTAAACCCAAACTTGAATCATATGCAAATCTAACCTAAAAGCCCTATGAAATTACAGTATAGTCCCTTGTGACCAAACAAAAAAACAGAAGATATTTTTACGAATATAGCCCCAGTAAATTGTCTGAGTCGTCTGAGATGTTTTCAGTCGTCTGGACAACTTAATCTTAAAAATAATTTATAAATTTTGTAAAAAATATTTTGATGAGTGAAAAATTAAAATCATCTAATAATAAACAGTTCTAAGTGATACAAATTAAGATATGATAAAATTGTTTTGTTTTCAACATAGATGAGTGGAAGTAATATGAATCATGATATTCTTTGGTTTAGGGGTTTCGCAAACATATGTTGTAGTATTGTATGTATTCTTAGGGTTAGATTTTGAAAAGCTGAAATGTTTTTTTCAAAAATTTAATTTTACCTCTATGTGTTTATTTCTGTGTATAGTAAACACTTTTCAAGTTTAATTTGATTTTATGAAGTGTTTAATTAGAGAATTAAGTTTATGGGTTATGTTTAGGGTTTAGACGACTAATATTTCAGTCGTCTGGTGAATAATTTTATCCAGACGACTGAAATTTCAGTCGTCCTAATATTCCCGCCTAAAATTTAAGAAAATATTATTTTCCCACTTAAATAATTTAAACCAGATGACTGAAATTTCAGTCGTCTTATAAATCGTCTAGAAAGTCTTCTATTTTAGTTTTCCGCTAGAAATATTTTAGTTTCCCGCTAAAATTATTAAAGTCTCCTGGATGACTTACATTTCAGTCGTCTGAATCGAAAATATTTAACCTAATTGGATTTTTATCCCTTTATATACAGAAAAATTTACATTCTCTCTCTCCTCCTCTCAAATGTCTGCAACAAAAATGTAATGTTCATCTTTCTAGAACTCTCCAACCTCTCTATAATCTCTTTGAACTTATAAATACCAAACTTTATATCAATTTATTGTTTTTGTCTCATGTCTTTCTCACTAATTTATCTTGTTTTTGCAGGTTTTTCATCACATGGTTCTCATTTTCAACTCCTTTAAAGGTAGATCTATTAATTTTAGATATGTATTTTTTGTATTTTTTATAAAGGTAGATTTATCTAATCTTCCACTCATTTCTCTGTTTTTAAGCCATTTGAACGTTTTTGAATATGCAGGTTTTTCAGATCTGGATTTGGAAATGCAGGTTTTTCAGATCTGGACGACTTCTGGGACGACTGATTTTTCAGTCGTCTAAACTATAATGCTCTAGACGACTTTTCTGTGTGTTCTATAAAAGTATATATATCTAATTTTCCACTCATTTTCTGTGTGGTTTAAGTCATTTGAATGTTTTTAGATATGTAGGTTTTTCAGATCTGGGCTTGATATGCAGGTTTTTCAGATCTGGAAGACTTCTGGGACGACTTATTTGTTAGTCGTCTAAACTATAATGTGCTGGACGACTTACTTGTTAGTCATCTGGACGACTTACTTGTTAGTCTTCTGGGTGACTTATTTGTTAGTCGTCTGGACTTCCTGGAAGTCGTCTGGACTTCATGTAAGTCGTCTGGAAGTTGTCTGGACTTCCTGGAAGTTTTCTGAAGCTGTCTTCTTTCATATCAAGTGGAGTCCAAGCTTGTCTTTGTAGAGGAATGATCTATTATAGTTTTGTTTGTGGTATGTTTTGTGATTTGCATGTGTACTCCTTTAGTTGTGAATTTTTTGTAAAACCAGTAATATTGTTTCCTAAGATGTAATATATGTGCTAACAATGTGTTTACACATTTACAAATCAATGAAATAATAAACTTCAATAGCCTTTTCTCATCTTTGGATCTTCCATATGCAATAATAAATCATCACTGGTGTCAAAGCATATTACATGTTTTACAAGTTTGTGTTGAAAAACTTAGTCAAATTTAGTAAAACTAAGGGAGAAAACATATTTTGAAAACATATCTTGAAGTTACTTGCCTATCACTTGTAACATGGATAGGAGAAAGGTCTGGAGCCATCTGTTGAGTCGTGTAGGTTAACTGCACTGACTCTGTGTTCATGTCCAGGTTATAATCTTCTTGAGCCATTACAACAAGATCAGCATGTGTCGAACCTTCACTCAAAAATAACATCCTCGCTCCTTTGAAACGATCAACCACAAAATTCCAACATCCATCTTTCAATAATCATTCTCCATACACTACATGTAACTGACGCATCATCTGAAAAAGTCAAAATAAACACATTAGCAAACATAGAACAAAGAAAACGAAAGTTTATTAAAGATAGACGACTGAAATTTAAGTCATCCAGACGACTAAACTTTCAGTCGTCTCGTCAACGCAGAGGTTATTTTTGCAATTGACTTTGAAATATGTTATTTGGACGGCGAAATATCAGTCGTCTGATTTTGTTTGATTAAAATAAAATCTCCAAAAAACACAGACGACTGAAATTTCAGTCGTCATAGGTTAGTTTTGCATTTGACTTGATTTTGTCAGAAGTTTGACTTTTACAGACGACTGAAATTTCAGTCGTCTAAGAAAAAGTTAAAATATCAATATTTTATTAAAACTTCGGCGACTGAAATTTCGTCGTCATAGGTTAGTTTTGCAATTGTGAAAAAACTTCAATATTTTATTAAAACTTCGGCGACTGAAATTTCAGTCTTCCGGGATTTACGAGGTTTGACCAAAATCTCGAATAAAATCTGGGCGACTGAAATTTCAGTCTTCCAGGATTTACGAGGTTTGACCAAAATCTCGGAATAAAATCCTGGACGACTGAAATTTAAGTCGTCTGGACGGCGAAATATCGATCATCTGAAGATAATTAAATATTGAAGTTTTTCACAATTGCAAAACTAACCTATTGTGACTGAAATTTCAGTCGCCGAAGTTTTAATAAAATATTGATATTTCAACTTTTCTTAGGCGACTGAAATTTCTATTGTCCAGAAAAGTCAAACTTCGACAAAATCAAGTCAAATGCAAAACTAACCTATTGTGACTGAAATTTCAGTCGCCCGGATTCTTAAGAGATTTTTGTAACCAAAGTGAAGCGGGCGATGAAATTTCAGTCGTCAAGAAAAAGTTAAAATATCAATATTTTATTAAAACTTCGGCGACTGAAATTTCGTCGTCATAGGTTAGTTTTGCAATTGTGAAAAAACTTCAATATTTTATTAAAACTTCGGCGACTGAAATTTCAGTCGTCACGAAAACGACTGAAATTTCAGTCTTCGGGATTCACGAGGTTTGACCAAAATCTCGAATAAAATCTGGGCGGCGAACCCAAATAAATCGTCGACGGCGAAATATCGATCATCTGAAGATAATTAAATATTGAAGTTTTTCACAATTGCAAAACTAACCTATTGTGACTGAAATTTCAGTCGTCGAGTTTTAATAAAATATTGATATTTCAACTTTTTCTTAGACGACTGAAATTTCGGTTGTCTGTAAAAGTCAAACTTCTGACAAAATCAAGTCAAATGCAAAACTAATCTACGACGACTGAAATTTCAGTCGTCTGGATTCTTAAGAGATTTTTGTAACCAGTGAAGCGCACGACTGATATTTCAGTCGTCCAAAACAAATTTCAAAGTTAATTGCAAAATAAACTTGCATTGACGAGCGACTTCGGTAAGTCGTGCGCAACTGACGACTTATATTTCAGTCGTCTGGATTCATACCTTAAATTGCTGAGATAACTTTCTTAGCACACATAAGGCTTCTCCAAGCACACGGAATCTCAAACGAAAGTAACCCACCCAGAATCGTTAGTTTCTTTGACTATATGACCCATAAAAAATGGTTTTTTTAGCTCAATGTGGAGAGAAAGTGAGAGAGATGTTGTTTTTAGTTCATAAGAATTGAGAAAGAAGAAGTATAAATCGATTTTAGGTGCATTAAGAGCTTCAAATTGGTTGTTCATGGTGGTTGGTGTATTGAAGGCAATGGCAATCTTGTAAATATTTGAAGATGGTGAGGTTGAGAGAGTAAAAATGCTATTTTCAAAAAAGAATAATAAAAAAAATATGATGGCATTTTCGTGAATAATGTGAACTTGTGGGGTGGATAGGACAAAAAAAATTTTTTTAAAAAAGAGAGGTTAGTTTTGTGTTTGACTTTAAGTTTTAAGTCAATTTTGCAAAAACCCCTATATATATACTATTTGTAAAGGTCTATAAATCATCTATAAGAATATATAAATTCTATAAATAATTTATAAATGTTTATGAAAACGTTAAAGTTAATAAACAATTTATAAGGTTTATATAGGTTTACGAATCAATTAGAAAGTCCATAAATCATAAATAAGAATCTATAAGAATTTACAAAAGGCTTATAAAACATTTTTAAGAATATATAAATAATCAATAAGAGCTTATAAGAGTGTTATAAAATCTTATAAATGTCTTTATTATGGTTTATAAATTGATTTATAAAGTTTGTAACATAATTTATAAGGATTTACAAGAATATATATAAATAATCAATAAGAGCTTATAAGAGTTTATAAATCATTTGTGAAGTTTAAACAGTTTATAAATTTTGTAAATCATTTATAAAGTTTGTTGGTAAACTTTTATAAATCAAATTATAAGGTTTTATAAATCATTTCATAACACGTAAAACAAAAGTCAACTGATAAACACTAATAATTTAACTTAAAAACTCTTAAAATTAGTTTTCAAACTCTAATAAATCAGTTTATAAATCCTAATAAATCAATTTATAAACTTTTATAAATCAAACTATAAAGCTTTACAAATCATTTTATAACACATAAAAAACAGTTCATAAACACTAGTAATTCTCCTTGTAAACCATTAACTTAGTTTATAAAGAATTATAATTAACATTGATAACATTTATAAATCAGTTTGTAGACACTTACAAATCAATTTATAAACCATTATAAATCAATTTATTAACCCTAATAGATCATTCTATAAATTCTACTAAATTAATTTATAAACCCTTATAAATCAATTAATAAAATCTTATAAATGTGTATAATCTTGGTATTTCCATTGTAGGAATTCTAAAGGGTTTGTACCATTTATCAACTCTTATATAAATGCACCCATAAGTTCTAATTATTATAAGTGTTTTATAATTGGTTTATAGGTTTATAAGTTTCTTTAAAACAAAATTATACTTTATTGAAACTATAACAAACAGATTTTCTAAAATAGTTTATAAAGGTTTGTGAATTGTTTGAATGATTAGTAAATTGGTTTAGAAGAGTTTATAAATTAAATTTTGATTAATACGCGTTTATAAGTTAACTTCTAAGGGGTTATAAACCAGTTTCTAAGTTGATTTATAAATGCTTATAAACTGATTTATACGTTGATTTCTAAAATTTTAAAACTTTATAAATTTATAAGATCTAATAAAACTAATTTAATTTATAAAATCATCTAAACTCTTTGCAAACTTTATAAAGAAATTATAATTATATTTATAGAAAATTAAAAATCATTTGTAAGAGTTTACAAATACACTAGGTGAAATTTATAAAAATTTATAAATCATTTATAGAGGACTATAACATTATTTTATGAACTTATAAAACATTTATGAATATAAACTTATAGAAACTTGCAAAATTGACTTAATAAAATTGTTTATAAAGACTTACAAGTAATTTATAAAACCTTATAAAATCTACAAAACTATAGTCTTATAGAATGTTGACAAAATTTTATGAATAGATTTAAAAACTCTTATAAGGGTATATATAAAATAATTTTATAAAGATTTATAAATTATTCATAACTGTTTTTAAGTCATTTATACGGGTTTATAAAACATTTATAAGGTATCTTCATTTATAAGAGTTGATATATTATTTATAAAAACTTATATACCATTTATGAAGGTTTGTAAGAGTTCATAAACTGATTTATGAAATCTTATAAACTAATTTATAAGATATTATATTTTGATTGACAAAAAATTACAAATTGATTCATAAGGGTATATAAATTTATTTATAATACTTGATAAGATATTATTGGAGTATATAAGTTAATTATAAATATTAATAAACTAATTTATAAAGCTTTGGAAAACATTTGAATCCAGCTCCAAGAGAGTTTGGACTTGTAAAACACAATTCAGTTTTACCAAAACAAAAACATACGAGTGCGAGAGAGATAGTGAGGATAGTGGGATCGAATCGAATCGAGAACGTATCGGCTACACTACGTTTAGTCAACTCCTCCTGAAAGACTTCAAAGCATGATGGTTCTGGAACAACCTTCTTAGCTCCTGAGACAGTCAACACGGACAGTGATTGACCAGCTTCAAACTCCTCTTTTTTTACACGCTAGTTTCCCTCTATTTGATGATCTGTGAAGCATTTGGTGGCCACCTAGAGCTTGAAAACGCCTAAAAGTCTTGCCACATACTTTGCATTTATAGCTGGAGTTACTCTCTGGTGCTTCCCGCAACTTACTTCTTGGAGGAAAAGCAACGCTTCTCGAGAAACATCACAGTAACTACTTAAGTGAGAAAACACTTTACTGAAATCTTTTCTTGACTCAACAGAATGTTCTTTCACATAAGTATCTCCACGTTCAACCAACTCCTCCGGAGAGACTTCCAAGCATGATGATGGTTGTGGAACATTCTTCTTAGCTTCTGGAACATTTGGACTTGTAAAACTCAAAATGTGGTTAAAAAAAAAGAGTAGCCTCAATTATTTAACCGCCAAAAAGAGCAAGACTATGAGTTGAAAAGACTATATAAAGCTCTCATCTAAACATTAGAGATAATTCCTTGTTCTTAACAAAAAGTTGCCATTACAAGCATAATCTCAGAACATCAAGGTTTCTCCACATTGTACTCTTCCGTTTAAAAAACAAGTGCAGCCAAACTAACTTAGATGTCCAACTAACCTCTTCAACTATACACGATTGTTTTAGTATAAGAGATGTCTGAAGAAGATGAGAGAGAAGATGGTGTTAAGAAGCCAACTCTGCAACTTTTATAAAATTTTATAAATCTGTAATTCTTTGATAGCACAAACCACGTTCTTGTTCAGAGTCCTTCTTGCTTCTTCAAACAGCTCACAGCCTCTTCGATCGTCAAAATCTGAACGCAGGCCAATCATATATAATTTCCTCTTGCTTCTTCAAACACATCAATTAGATTTGGGGCTTTACATAGATTCAATTAAACGAATTTATTCAGTTGAACTCAGAATTCAAAACCACTTACACAAACTATCTCTGAGTTTGTCAATCATATTCATCGGAGCTTGTCAGTGTTCACCGGAGCGTCGTTGATCTCGTCGGATTTTGTCGGAGTAATTGGATTTGGTCACCGGAGCGGCGTTGGTTTCGTCGGATTTGGTCACCGGATAGTTGTTGGTCTCGTCGAATTTTGTCACCGAAGTGTGTTGGTCTCGTCGGATATAGATTTGTAGAGGTGGGAGAGAAGAGATTATGTATTAGGTGTTTAATTGTTTAGGGGCATAACAGTCTTTCTCCTCTTTAAATTTTAAAGGTAAAGTTGGTTAAGGTATAAATGAAATGTGATATTAGAAAATTGGTATTTTTGACAAATTTCCTAAAATCATTGGGCGTGATTGGAAGCTCTAGACCACTTTTATTATTACAGTTTTCTTTTTAGATTTTAAAACTAGGTTAAAATCCGATTCTTGCGCGAAAAAAACATTCAGCATATAAATCTTTTTATATATACTATTATTTATTTTGCCGTTTTTACAAATTTAAAAATAATAGATATATTTTGAATAATTGAAAAGCAAGTAACTATTACATATATAACTAAATTCGCATGAACACATAAATCAAAATAATTATTCTTTTTATTAACAATTTTTTATGATAAATAAATCAAAACAATCATATTTACCTATTTTTATGGTATATAGTTAAATTTAATTGATATTTACATACATATATATTATACTTTTTAATATGATTATCTATTAAATAAGACTTCATACTCATATAATTTTGGGAAATTTTCAATTTTACCACATTCATTATACCACTTTTCAATTTTACCTTTTCTAGAAAGACATTTTCATAAATACCTAAATCATTAATAGTCAAATGACTAAACTAACCTTTTTAATCTATCTTTGATTTCTCCAAGCTTGATGTCTCGATCGAGCGTCGTTGTCGTCTTCTTCGTCAAGCTTCGGTGTCGTCTCCGTCGAGATCTGTCGTCTCCGTCGAGATCCGTCATCGTCTCCGTCGAGATCCATCGTCACTCTCTCTCACGCAGCCGGCGACAAGAGATTACAAGAATCGTTATTCAAAACCTCAAAGATGTTGGCTCCTCTCCATGATTCACACTGGTATGTTTCTAATTTGTGTATTTTTTGTTCGATTCAAGTAATTTTTTGGATTTGTTCTTTCTGTTATCAAAAAAAAAATATCAACGAAGGTTGGTTTAGAACAGGTTGATATAAGGGAAAGATTTTTGATAGTGAACATTGAGTTTTCGAAAAATTATAAACCTTCATAAATCTGGGTTCAAGTAATTTTAGGATTTTCGTTTCTCTGTTATCCAAAAAACAAATAAGGTTGATTTAAACTTGTCATTTGAATAGTTCTGGTTTGGAGAAAGATTTTTGGATAGTGAACATTGTATTTTAAAGAATTATAACCTCTTATAAATTCGGGTTTTAGGATACTGTCGATAGTACAACTCAATGATTTACAAGGTTTTACAAAGAAGTTTGTAAACAAGAGTTGATCATATGTCTATAAAAACATATAAATGTGTGAATTTGAGAAGTCTTGTCTTTTATTATCCTATATTTTTTGTAAGACTATTACCAAAATACATGAACATTATGCTTGAATAAGGTATCTTTAGACCATGATTAAAAGTTAACATCATCTTTTTATTTCGTCTTGCAGTTAGATAGCAATGAATTTTGCACATCTTTGAGACTGCCTCCGAGGATTTATGAAGCTAGAGCAGAACCACTAGATAATCCAAAAGTGATTATTCAATCGGTGTCTTTGTCAATAATGTGAAGTGTTTTATAAAAGATTATAAATGTAGTTTTATATGGGTTTATAAATTTATAAATTAGAGATTTGTAGAGACTTATAAAATATTGTTTATTCTTTGTTACATCTTCTGGTTAATATAGTGTTTAGATAACCTGAAGAATACAAACATTTCGTGAATCCAACACCTCCTGATCTATGACATGGATTTTGACAGTTCAACAAGGATATAAAATGAAGAAAAGCTAATGGGAACAAGGATTTTATAATTTACTTTTTGCAACATATGATATAAGGCAATAACACATGAAAGAAGAGAAAAATTAAGAGAAAAGAAATTTGAGGAGCAAATAAGAGTTTATAAAAGTTTATAAAACATTTTGTAAAGTTTATAAGGTATTTATAAAGGTTTATAAATTATTTGTAAGAGTCTCTAAACTATTTATAAAGGTTTATAAAACAATTAATAAAGTCTATAAACCATTTGTAACTGTTTACAAAAACGTTATGAAAGTTTATAAACAATTTATAATGGTTATGTATACAATTTATAAGGTTTATAGGTTGAGGAATCAATTAGAAAGTCTTTTAAATAATTTATAAGAGTCTATAGTAATTTACAAAGACATAAAAACAATTTATAAGAGTTTGTAAAATAATTTATAAAGATTTATAAGGATATATAAATAATTAATAAGAGTTTATAAATCATTTATAAAATTTTATTAAAAACGATTTATGATGGAAAAACTTTGGGCCAGATCGATGTGGATCGGGCTCTGATACAATGTTAAGTTAGATGGACTTCCAACCTAAAACCAATTGGTGATAAATGGATTAACCCATCTATCTTATATATTGCTTAAGATCCCTTCCAAACAACAGATGTGGGACACTTTGTGTCTAACCTTTAAATTAGTTGGAGGTGTATAGAAAACTGAGTGTGCAAAGTGAGATATTTTAATGTTTTATAAATCAACAAATAAATCCTATGAATTAGTTCATAAACTTTTATAAATCAGTTTAAAAAGTCTCATAATCAACTTATAAACCATTATAAATCATTTTATGATTTTATAAACATTTATAAACTCTTATAAATCAAAATTAAATTTATAAATATTGATAAATAAACTTATCAATTTTTATAAATAAATTTATAAGCTCTTATAAATAAGTTTACACCTCTTATAATTAATTTATGAACTCTTATAAATCAGTTTACATTTTTATAATTAGTTTACCATTTAAGAACATCCCATGTTATATATCATCACAATATATGAGCTTGGGTCCGAACCACTATCTTTTTCCTTCATCTCATCCCATTATTTAAATACATTATCCAGATCGCCTCCACCAATCCATCAATCCATAGTTGGTTCCCAACCCATATCTCATCTCAGCTTATCACTCAAAAATATCTTCTTATATTCTTAGAATCCGCATAAAGGCGTGGTATGTGTGTATCGTTGGGAAAAATCCGTTCTTTGCCTCTTTTGTCTTTTATCCATGCATGGGAGTTTGATGAGAGAGTTGTAAGCTAAAATGTGTGGGTTCATCCCTTTCTACTCTTCCATTGCCTTAATCAAATTCATTGCGTCAAAGTGAGAGACAAACTTATCTTTGGCACGAGTGTGAACCACCGCATTGTACGCTTTTCTATCTGGCTCTGTACACTTCTTTTTCATCCGGTAGACAAGTTAAAGCACCTTAGTCAAGTTACCTTCTTTTGAATAGTAAGATATCAAGCTAGAATAAGACACTACATCATGCTTAACTTCTATATTTCCCATCTCCATCTAGACTCGTTCAGCTTGAGGGCTACCTATCACATAATACCATCCATTGAGAACAATAAATATTAAAACTTTTAGCGTCAAACAGATATGTATCCTTGTTAAAGTTACAAAATACTTGCAGTAATGATCTTCCATATACAGAGTTATATTATAAGGTCTTATAAACATCTCAAGGGCATTACTACTTTCAGCAAGCAAATCATGAGTACTAGTTACTACCATGCTTGATTCAATAAGGGGAAATGTATATGTTCCTCTCTACAACATAAAAACATGAAGCTAATAAGTATGGTAAAATCCATGTTCGGAAACGCGCTAGGCGTAACGCGTGCGGCCGGCACCGGCCTAGCGAGTTGAGACAAAATCGGAAAATAATCGTGGATTAATCGGGGATTAATTTCATATACTTTTACTATATATATTATTATATGTATGAGAATCTTAACATTGTGGCGTGGTGCAGTGGCATCTGAAGCACTTTAATATCATTAGAGGTGTAGGTTCGATGCAGAAGGCAGCCAATTTGTTTTTTTGTTCTTCTTTTTTTCTCTTTAATAACCACGAAAAGACCAAATTGTCCACATCTTCTTCCTGAGAAATAGATCTGAAAATATACATCTTCATCTCAGACTTTCTTTTCACGATTATGGGCTATTTTGATTTTTTTTTCAATTTTCGCTCATTGATATCATATCTTTAACTTAGCATATGATTTTAGAACCAAATTACACAAGTTTCCTGCAAATCAAACGACATGATTTCTCTAATTACTCACCGACTTTTGCCATTGAACGGTTAACTAAGACTTAACTCGCTCACCCGCGTTATGCTTCCGATCAGACTCATTTCGTCACAGCGTGCCTCCGGCTTGCGCAAACGCGGCCGCGTACTCGGCAACTCGCCCGAGTTTTAGAACATGGGGTAAAATTAACTAATAAACCCTTATAAACAAAAATGTTAGCAAAGAGTTTCATATGGTTACCTTAATGGTTACACATAGATGAAGGAGTCATTCATTCTCTTGAAGTTTGTTAAAAGATGATGTTACTTGACGATTGTTCCTAATAAATACTGGAAAAGTTCTTTTGTACCAAAATTTAATTTTGAAGGTCAGACTTAAGCTTTACACTATTTTTGTTGTCAAAATCATAACCTGATTATAAGAATATATGGACCAGGGAAGGAAAAAAGTATATTCAACACAAAAATACTCAAAGTAGAAAAGTTCAACAAGATATATCAAAAACCATAATATATAAGCACTATGTTCTTCATCGATAAATTTATAAGGTTTTATAAATTTGAGATTTCAAAACTTCATGAAAAAAACTTCGTATCCCTTCCCAGAAACTGATCGATTCTGAGATTTCTGACATTATACTATAAATCAAGGAAGATAAGCAATATATATTCAAATATTATAACTTATAAAACCATATGTCTTTCTATAATATGAAATTATAAGTATAATTTCAACATCGAAACTTCTCCAACATCACATAAACATATCATGTTTGAAAAAAATTCAACATAAATGTAATTTAACAGATGCTTTTCAAAAAAAGCAAAAGTAGAAGACAAAAAAAATCACCTTCTTCGATGCTTCCTTCTTAAACTATCTCGACACCTTCGTCAATTTTTTCTCTTGTTCGTGCGTGTCTGGATCTCGCCAAGTTTGCTTGAAATCGCGAAATTGGCCAGTGATTTCTTCTATAGAAACTCCCAATTTGATCTATGAACAACGATTTGGAGAAGAATTCATCAAATCTTGCCGAGTTCGCTAGAGTTCGGCGGAGTTCGCCGAGTCCGCCGAAGATGGCCGAGTTTGCCGGAGTTCGCCGAAGATGGCCGAGTTTGCCGGAGTTCGCCGAAGATGGCCGAGTTCGTCAGAGATCTCGTCTGAGATTGTCTCAATTTGGAGATTTGGAGGAGAAATAGATCTAGGTTAGATTAATGAAATGAGGGGTAAAATGGTATTTTACCTATTAAAATTTTAATGGTAAAGTTGGTTAATGTATAAATAAAATGTGGTACAAGAAAAGTGGTAGTTTTGACAAATTTCCTATAACTTTGTGATCTATTATTTTTTTCTAGCAAATATTTTAAACTGCTGTATAAAAAAATTCAATGTGGACTTTTAATAATTTTAATAATTTATAATCATTTTTAAAAATTTAATGCACATTCCAAAAATAAAATATTAAATTCTGAATACTTGTTCAATACAAACATAAGAACTAAAATATTTATTTTTATAAGGTATATAATTTAATTTAAACAGTTAAAATTTATACTTTTAATAAGAATTTCTATTCATATAGTTTTATGATAATTTATATTTGGTTATAAAAAAACTTCAAATCATTGATCACAAAATTTTAACATTTTTAGTAATTTAAAATCATTTTTAAAAATTCAAAATATAACACATATGAAATAAATAAATTTTCATTATATGGTGTATATGATTTTTAATTTATTTTAATAGTAAAAATTAAACAAAAATTATAAAAGATATTTTTTTTACTAAATCTTTGTTATTCAAAATCATTAATTGCAATATATATTATAATCATATTAGGTAATTTCGTAGCTTTATTTAAAGAAAGAAGGAAAATAGCATTTTGTACATTAATAATTAATTTGATTAGTTTGATAAAAGTATAGTATATGTTTAGATGGACCAACTTAATTCTCTAATGATTCAAAGTATCATTCTAGTTATGACACATGTCATAGATAAAAGGTTGTAGTGCTTCTCTTTTAATATAAAAGAGAATGAATCTAAAGCAAAAATATTATAAAAGAAAATATATTAGCTTTAGACATCAATTTCTTATGTTTAGGATTGATTGGTTGTTGCTATAAATGCCCTAGACATGCAAACTTTTTTCTAGAGTCATATATGTCAATCAATCAATTTTCCTTTCTTTAAAATATCTTTTTTAACACTGAATAATTATGCTATTACAAACTATGAGAAATACTATAGACGATTCTACAGCCGACAATTCTACCTACCTTATGAGGATTCACGTCTGACCGCTGCCACCCTATCGGATCCATGCTTGACGGTACCCCATGTGCCATGTTGCGGATCTCTTGTAAGCTTTTTCTCCATTAATTCACATAATTCCGTCTTCTCTGAGACTCAAAACCCAAACCTCCAAACCATAGTTAAACCACTAAACCAAGGGGGCTTCCACTCTTTAAAATATCTACATCGAAAAATCTCTAGAAAATTTAAATATGGATATAGAGAGCTCTATTTCCAGAGCAAAAAAAAATAGTACTTTACAAAGTTACATCATATACAGCTACAGAAAATAAATCTACAGATTAATTTTTCCTGCCAAAAGCATAAAACCACAGCTTCAACCAATCAAACCATATGTTGATAAGCTATCTAAAAATGGAATTTATTCAAGTAAAAAAAATTTCATCAGGGCCACATAATCTATTTTGTAATGTTTCACTAAATGTCATAGGGCCACATAAGATATTTTGTAATGTTTCACTAAATTTATTCAAGTGAAAAAATTTCATCAGAATTCATAAGGTCACATGACTCTCCTACGGTAAAGGTAGCTCCGCCACTGTTGTCACGAAAGGGGTAAACCTAAAACCAAAAAACGTTGATTGGTGATTTTAGTGCGGAAAACTGAATGTGTAGATGAACCACACTTCTCTCGCTACACTATTAAACTTCAATGTGATCTATACATTTTTGTCACTGAAGAAGTAAAACTAGTTTTGATTGAAATGCTTTGGTAATGTTTTGATTAGTGTGATAACACATGTTCTCTCACCTGATTGTAAGAATGCGTATCTTACATCTAAGTGTTTGAGGAATTTGTAAACAGAAACCAGTTATGGGGAGAACCTAAACATTTCTCTGTTTGTACAAAGTCGGGCATGAAGGCATTTTGTTAAACATTTTAATCGGATCCTCCAGTTCAAAAAGATAGTCTAAGAAAATATATAAGTGTTGGTACAATTGGGCAAAATATCCGTAAATTTTGTTGTGATTTGTTATCTGTTTCGATCGATTGATATCCGTAACTCTACTAAGAAAAGTAAATACTAATATACAATGTTCGTAAAATGAAATACAAATACTAATATTTTTAGGAATGAATACCCAATGATAACACTCATGCATACCATAATCATTCAACATACTTATAATCAAGGACTAATGACCAACATGCAATCATGCATATCAAACACAGCAATCAATATCATTCACGATCATTAGTGTAAATCAAGATCACAATTATCACTTATAACCATGACCACCACATCTAGCTATGGTAATATTCTCTAGTTTCACATACAAATACTAAAGCATACCATGTTTGTTTACTTAACTAACTACCTAGTCATACTACCATCAATATAACATTGAATCATACCATAAAAAGTATGACCAAACAATAAAACACAAACATGACCATCAATCAACATCACAATATATCATACTTCTTTTCAGTAAAAAACAAGCATAACTCACCTTGGCCTTCTGAAATGAGTCAAAGAAACTTTATGGATCACATTGGGTTTTTGGGTCTCCTAGATAAAACCTAGGTTCTAGGATGATCCAACCATAATTATGAAAAACTAATATCAGATTTGGATTCACCACGGAAAATTTAGCCGAAAAGGAAATCTAAACTTAGATGAACTTACCCAAAGAATTTCTGACATAAACTACTCAAGAATTCTTCTCTGAGGATTTCTATAGAAATTGACGTCTAACTTTTTTCTATTGGTTTCGTGTTTTTCTCTGATGAAACTAATGACCAGGGATTCTATATATATGTAGGCAAAGAAATTTGGAATTGAGTCAGTAAGTAGACACCAAGATCTTCTCAAAAGTTGACGAATGTCGACGCCGGAAGAACGTGTCATCAGAAGCAGCTGAAGAAGACAGACTACCTGGCAGATGAAGCTGGAAACTAGCTGTCAGATTCATACAAACAGGTGAAGCAGGAGAAGCTTCTGGAGCTGGAGAAGCAGGACAACCACCGTCCAGCTCTATTTTGTTTTTTCCCGATAAACCAAAATATCCGACTAAATGTTCTGATCGTCTCAACTAAATCCCCACAACCAGTCTTCAACTTGCCCATCTTATTAGCTTCTATGAGTCCCATTATGGTACTTACTTATGGATTTAACCAAGTCAAAGAGAGCTTTGACTTGAAAGTTTCCCGAAAATGCTCTAAATGATCGGTTTTTCTTTGGTGAAACAGTAATACCTTCACAATTTTCCGTAAATGAAGGCTAAAATATGGTTTCCCAAACCACACAAACTAAGGCCCATAGATTTGGATACACTATGACCATTCTCGGGTGTTTAGTCGCTTTAATGAAAAAAACCGAACAACTCCTCGACAGCATATGATTTTTGTCGATAACACCATCATGCTTAGTCCATATAAGTTTTATTTAAGCCATTTATAACTTTCTTGTACTCATTAAACAGTTGCGTTCTCTTTCAAAAATTATTGACTACTACTGGTCAAACTGGTATTTTCATGGCCACATGTCAGTTTTTCATACAGATCATTACAGAAAGTAATTATAAATCCTCAAACCACTTACAAACAAAAGTCAAATCACACTTAACAGTACACAAGTCCCACAACCCGCTAGAAGCGCAGTCAACACTCTAGTTTATATGAAATTCACATATTTGACAAAAAACAAATCACATTTTCAAACTGAAAAACAGAAGATGTTCTGGTAAAGTTGCTATAATAATTTTATTTTCTTGTTGTAATGAATACTTCTGCATAAAAATAATCTTTTCTTTTTTTTAGCTTTACGCAAGGTTAGATGTAAAGGAATGATATTATCAATAATTTAAATCTATAAGCAAAAAGAAAACAAATAATAATCTATCATCTTTTAGAAAGAAAAAAATAATTTAATTAAAAATATAGAGGAAATCGTCACCCACATGAACTGTAGACAGAAAATGCAAACACTCTTATAACAATTTTAAAGAGGCTTTAAATTCTCTTTATTTATTTACTTTGCAGCTTTTATATACGTATTTTGATTCTTTTGGCTTTTTAGATTATGGTCGGAAAATTATTAATCACTCATCATCAGCAACTGATTTAAGTAATGGTGTTAGACTTTCTATATTAGAACATAATCCGATTTGAAGATCATTAGTTTGGTGGACAGCATGCATCTCTCTACTTAACCACAAATAATTAATTAAATAAAAGGTGTATATTAAGGAGATCTCAACAACTCTATCACTCGTATCTCTAATTGCCTTTTTTTTGTCCAGTCACTTTCTGATAATACCTTGTTCATCAAACACGATGGCTAACGTCACTGCTATCTTAATATATGTTGACGATATTATGATTGCGAGCAACAATGATATACAGGGTCAACATTTGATGGATGTTCTTCATGCTAACTTCAAGATCATGGACTTTGGGGATTTGAAATTCTTTCTTAGCTTAGAAATTGCAAGATATTCTAGTGGAATATATGTTTGTCAACCGAAATATACTCTGCAATTCCTTGCAGACACTAGCTTAATGGCTTATAAGCCTGCTTCCGTTTCTATGGATCCTTTGGTGAAGCTGATCAAGATTATGGTCGACCTCTTAGTGATCCATCTCCATACCATGCTCTGGTTGGACATCTTTTTTATCTGACTATCACTCGTCCTGATATACCTTCTCGGTGCACTATCTTAGTCAGTTTATGGTAGCTTCAACTGATGTGAACTTGGCTGCAGCTCATCGTATCCTCCGTTACATATAGAACACTCATGTCCAAGGTTGTTAATTCTTCCGCCTCTGCTATATGTCTCAATGTCTCTGCAAACTCAAATTGTGCAGCATGTCCTGATATATAGTCGTCAGTCTATATCAGGCTACTGTATCTATCTTGGCAACTCACTTATCACCTGAAAATCAAGGAAGCAAGATTTATGAGTCGTAGCAGTACTGAAGCCGAATATAAGAGTACGGCTCATTCTACTTGTGGGTTACTTTTGCTTCAGCAGTTGCTTACAAGCTTGCATATTCAAGTGGACACAAGTGCTAGACTCTTTTATGACAACAAATCCAAAATGTACATCGCAACCAATCCAGTTTTCTATGAGAGAACCAAACATTTAGAAATAGATTGTCACACGGTGAAGTCAATAAAGGTTTCATCAAGCTTATGCATGTGACTAGTGCTAATCAACATCCAAATATCTTTACTAAACCTCTCCATTTGGGACCCTTTCACTCCATCCTTGATCGCATGTGCAAGCTTGTAAGCAACTGCTGAAGCAAAAGTAACCCACAAGTAGAATGAGCCGTACTCTTATATTCGGCTTCAGTACTGCTACGACTCATAAATCTTGCTTCCTTGATTTTCAGGTGATAAGTGAGTTGCCAAGATAGATAACTCTCTTCATTCCACAACCATCTTCCATTTCAGTGATTTGAGCCGAGGGGGTGTATTGTGATGAGTTGAGGGGAGGGGGTGTATTGTGATATATACATACCCGGTTTAGTTGGTTAGATATACATATGAATGTAAATGTACCAATCATCTAAGTTTTCTTTAGCTTAGATTGTTGTCTATATATACAGACTAATGTAGTCACTTTCTTAATTAAGAGATTAATTCCATTTACTTCAATAAATATATAATTAGATATAGCTTTCCCGAATACTGTCCTTCGAAAGTTCTAATATTGATTGATAATCAAAGATACTCGATACTCATATAGAGAAGCATGAATGAAAACATAGAGTTGGCTAATTCAATCTGCACGACCAGGTCATCTTCACACAAAATTCACTCCTACACAGAAGGACCAAAAGATTCAGGTGTCAAGGCTAATAAAGTCATAGGGACCAAAAAATCATCGGATGAACAAATACTACCATGCATAAATCTAGTACAACGTTGTCCAATCAACCAAATCCTCAATTAGCTTCTGCTGCAACCAAGCTAAGTCGAAGGAAACAATGCTATTTACCTGTGGATATATATAGAGGATACATAAACATCATGTATACATGTTCGCAAACATTAAATAAGCATAAATTAGAAAAACGTTAAAATAATTTAAAATATATAACTGTACCTCGACTTGTATAGTGTATATGAGCCTCTCGTTGACTCGTGCCGTTAAAGAACTAATGACTTCAAGTCCTTGCTCGTGAAGAATCCCAAGAACTCGTGAGAGTGGCCAAGCCTCGACACCTGAATCTGAGCTATTAACAACCACCTCAATACCGTTCACGCACGGTTGCACCATGACACTCGATGGATCCGATCTACTTGACCCAGATCTAGATCCGCAAACGGTTTGACTACAAGGGCCTGAGTAAATCGGACTTATCTCTCTCTTTAGCTCGTCTCTTCTTGCGGCTAGATCATTTATATTTCTTTGCGTGTCCTTGATAAAATTTACAGCTCCATTCACATGATCTGACATCGCCCTCTTTCCCTGCCAACAAAGATAGCAAGCCTTTAGACCTGTAAAAAGTAAAACCCTAGAAAATAAAAATCTCCCATCGATGGATTTGAGAGGAAGCTAGAGAACTTCAGTGAGTTTATATGAGTTTTATTTGAACCTTTATGTATTGGAGAGGTAGATGACTACGAAGAGAGGCATAAAGGACGGCCATTTCTTGTCTTCTTTGCCGCTCGATGTTGCGATGAAGAAGTTTCTTCTCATTCTTAGTTTCGTCTCTTTGTTGAGAGATATGATTCTGCTGACTTGGTTTTTTAGAATTATTACAAGGATCCATGGGTCGAGAGGTTTATCAATGGCAGATCTCAGTAGGATTCGTGTTTTCTCTCACTCTTTTTTTTTTCTTAATCAACTTATCAGGTATTTTAGTAAACTACCCTTAAATAAATGGGTCTGTCTTCTTTAGTCATATTTCATAGAACAAAGAAAAATAAATAAAAAGAGCGATATACAGTATAACCTCTTTAAATTAATAATCTATAAATTAATATCTCTATAAATTAATATAATTTCATAGTCCCAAATTGAGTTTTTGGTTCAATTAGTATCTCGATAAAATAATAATCTCTATAAATTAATAAAAAAAAAATTGTTTTAGTGTAGTCCCAACATTATTAATTTATAGAGGTTTCACTCGTTTCATTATAAGTGTCGTTTAAAGTTTTTCCACACAAATTAAGAAAATAATTAAATTTTATGTTTTACCTCTATTTAATACTCTCTCGGTTTTTTAAAGTTATATATTCTGGATTTTTCACACATTTTAATAAAACACATTAAATTTGTATAATTTTTTGTGTTTATCTATCTTCCATAATTTTAAGCCAATAAAAATTCAATAAGTACAATTAAGTTTTTTGAAGTTTGCAATTAGATAATAAAACATGCATTGAAAATGAAAAAAAAATAGATTTTTTTGAAACAAAATTTTTCTCTAGAATATGTAACTTTAAGAAACAGAGGGGGTACATTATTTCTTTGATTTTATTAATTAATGATCTAGGAATAAGGGTAAAAGCTGAATAAAAACATTTAATATTTATCTTGAAAATGTAAAACAACATATATTCCTTGAAAATGTAAAACAGCATATATAATGAAACAAACTTTAAAAGTTAAAACGATACTTAATATGAACGGAGAGAATACTAAATATTGTAGCCTCAAGAGTTGTCCTTTTCTTTAGTTGGATATTTTGGTTTGTATGTATAATGTTTATGTATAATGTTTTTGCAATTGTTTAGCTTATATCTGAAACTATCAGATTTTTATGACTAATATTTTCATGTGGTATATTAGCGTGATTTATGAGATTTATAGGTGAAATGATATCGAAAGGTAACTTAGCCTACCAAGAACTAATTAAGAAGTTGAGCTAGAGTTAAGAAAAGCAAAGAATAATCATGTAGTATCTTGGATCTAAGATTGGAGGTATGTCTGACCCTGTATACTGATTCTTAGTTAGCTAAGAAGCCAACGATTAATTCTGAAGGTACTGGAAAAAGCTAGTCAGGAAGGTTTTGAGTTGGGCACCGAATACATGGAGATGGATAAATTAAGTTTATTGCTTAGGTCCAGACTCCAAACATACCATATGTTGCAACAGATATATAGACACTAACTATCCGCAATTTAAATAGACATCCTATCAAAATTTACAAAATTATTTCAAGAAAAGTGGCAGCCATTTGGTCAGATATATATGCTACTCCATCCGTTTCAATTTATTTGTCGTTCTAGAGCATATTTTTGTTTCAAAATAAGTGTGTTTTATGATTTCAATGCAAAATTTATTAATAATATTCTCAAGTATATTTTTCCATTGGTTGAAATGTGGTTAGGTGTATTGGTAATGATGTTTTTATTTTGAAAATATGCAAGATTAAATGATTTCTTAATATGTACCATTGCATAAACCTAAAATGATATTCGTACCATTTTAAGTGGTTTTTTAAGAATTTCTATTTTATTTCAAAATAAATCATGTTCTCATTTTTCTCGACAAAATTTAATGTCACTTAAAATTTGTAACCAATTACAAAATATTATATATATCTTTATTGGTTGATCTAGTTTTATTTAATGCTATTTTTCTATTACCTAAATAAATTACATAAAATTTTGTATTTTTTTAATCTTTGTAAAAAAATCTTAAAATCCATTAAAAATGGTACAGAGGGAGTAACTAAAACGAAACGATGGAATAATTTACGACTACTTTCCACTAAGGTCCACAACAACGTGCACCTAGGCATTTTACTACATTGAAAATTGTTATGATTCAGTCATTAAATTGAAGATGACGACTGAAGGCAATCAAAATCTAGGTAAGAATCATTAGTCGGTCGATGCACTCAAAAACAGTTGTGTGTATTTGATGACTAATTAATGATTTTTCTTCTTATGGAAGCGTTAAAAACTGTTGAATGGTTATATCGGGATCCGCGCTTTTAGACAGAAAATGAAATTTATCAATTTGCCTATTGATAGCGGATGAGCATTCAGCAAGTCGGTAGACTTGAAAATAGAAGCTTTCAAATACTGTATATAAAAAGGTAGCATGAATTAGAAAGTTTGTCGTTGAATTAATTATGTATGGTTTTTTAATGAAAACCCTTTTTCAAATAGAAAAAAGTAGGGTTTCGATTAAATGCTGGCTCGTCAAAAATTGGTCTTAGCAAAAACAAAAATTGGTGGTGGCAACAAAGGAACCACTATTTTCAAAGAGAAAATACGGAATCTTGATGCAAATAGTAACGTGTGTCTCAACCACAACCTATAAATGTACTTCAGTGGTATAGTCTGATTCAAGATACTATTTGTAGAGGTTATGTCCTTATTTGACAATATGTCTAGTACACGATGGAAACACACAGTGCCGATTGTGTAATCAAACGTTTAGGTAGTTTAAGCATGAAAGTCGTATATAAGCATTGCATTCACAAAAATATATTTTTTCACAGTTATCAATCTAAGTCACACATCTAAAGTTTAGAAAAATATTATCTAATATATAAATAATTTTCAACTTTGATTAGTATGCCATGGATCCCAAAAACAAATTCATATAAGCTTTGCCAATTGATTTGAGTCTAAAATGAATATCCTACTATTCTACAAATAGATATAACAGTATGAGCTTGTAAAATCCAACAATTGATATCATAATCAGAATGGCAAAAATCTACAAGATAACCAAAAACGATTTTCAATATTTTTGATCCTAGATCAATGAAAAGGCTGGTTTGTGGCAGAGGACAATCAAAGATTTTCCCTCAAAGTGGCCTTGTGAATAAGGGTGATATGATTTGTGTCGAACGGTGATAAGAGCGTTAAGGGAATAATAATAAAGATGGTGCAATTAGGTGGATAATTTCTGATGTTGTTACAAGGGTTATGTGAACAATTCCTAACAATGGCAAGGATTAGATGATGAGTACGACATTACAAGATGAATATATCTTGTTTCGTTGGAGGTTTCAGGCTACGAGTTTTGTGTGGTCATTGGTTAAGAGGAAAATTCTTGTGAAATCAATTTAATTTTTATATTTAAAACTTTTAAAAATATTTAAATATTATATAAACAGTATCCAGTTCTAATTAGTATGAGACTTTTTTGGAAAAAAAAAAAATCTGAAAAGAAATTTATGTAGGATTTACCATCTACACTCAAAATATATAATTATTGAATAGAATTGGACGTGAATTCGAAAGACCAGTGTGATGCTCTTGTATGTTGTGCGTCTGGTTATAGAATGTCTAGAACAATTCTCGCAATAAAATTTTGGTCAAGTATAACTTTTTAGTGTAAGTCAAAATATTAAAGAGTTAAACAGTAAAACTGCCGTCAATGAGGACAAATTTAAAAATACAGATTTTTTTATTAAAAAGTATAAATAGACAGCATGAGTGAAGTGGAGTGGAACAAGTTAAAAGATGAGACAGCTCATACAATTTTAGGATTTACCATCTACACTCAAATTATATAATTATTAAATAGAATTGGACGTGAATTCGAAAGACCAGTGTGATGGTCTTGTATGTTGTGCGTCTGGTTATAGAATGTTTAGAACAATTCTCGCAATAAAATTTTGGTCAAGTATAACCTTTTAGTGTAACTTAAGTCCAAATATTAAAGTGAAACAGTAAAACTGCCGTCAATGCGGACAAATTTTAAAATATAGATTTAAAAAAAGAGTATAAATAGATAGCATGAGTGAAGTGGAGTGGAACAAGTTAAAAGATAAGACAGCTCATACAATTTTGGAACCAGATTGAAAGAGGAGACAAGAAAGATCCTAATTTTAATAGATGGAAACCAGCTGTTCCGATTCTATCTCAAAATATCCCAGCCTGCTCATGGATCCCACTTTTCCTAATTATTTCGAGAGCATGATACACTTTTTTTTACGTCTGAAGGATATGGCCGCATCTCACATTTTATTTTGTGGCATTACTAAGCAATATTACCAGGTTTGTTAGCGTATTAACACAAACACTGACTTAAGATACGTTCAACAATGAGAAAACAGTTTTTTACTATTTATATTGATAAATTCTGCTTATCGAAATGAATATACAGGAGAAAGTTCAAAAACTTGGTATGCTTCATCGAATATTGCGTCAACGTAATAAGTTGGTGGACAATCAAATCGTCATGTAGCCCTGGGTTGCGGGTCGGATCCGCCCGCCCGCCCCACCCCACCGCAGGTCAAAGTCATATTTTGATCTATAAATTTTACCCGCTAGACCTGCCAAGAACTAAACCGATGAACCATACCCGCCCCACACAAATCAAGCGGGTCAGGCGGGTCAAGCGGGTCATCCGCAAAATTAAAAAAAAAAATCACACAAAAATAACATGATAAACACATAAAACCAATCTGAAATTCAAGTTTTAGTAACAATAAACAAGTTTAAGTTGCAACAAACACCAAATAAGTTTTAAGTTTTAACAAACAACACACAAACCATAAGTTCTTGTCCAAACCATTCTTTCTTGTTCTTGTCACATTTCAAGTGTTCCAGCTCCCTAAGTGGTAAAATAGTTTAGTAAGATAAGAAAGTGAATGAAATGAAGCCAAATGACTAATTAACTACAACTTACATCTAGGCAGCATTACACCTCAAACGGAGGCAAGCTCTCATTTTGATCACCAGAATCAGCCACCTCAGTTTCTGTCCAAAACCAAAGAAAATATATGCTAAGTCTATTATTTTCAATCCAAAACCATAGTAAATAAGCCAAGATAACTTACCATTTTCATATGGTTCAAAGTCGCAGAGCCAATTACGAGCACAGATCAGTGCTTGGACATTTCAAGGGAGGAGACAGCTTCTGTACTTGTTTAGAACTCGTGAGCCAATGCTGAATGAGGATTCAGATGCCACAGTAGTTATAGGAATGCTTAAAAGATCACCAGCCATAGTAGCTAACACACCAAAACGATGAGAGTTGTCCTTCCAATAGGATACAACATCCAAATCTGGAAATGCCCTTATGTCCACTAGTGGTTCTTCCAGGTACATATCCAAAGTAGATTTTCCATTAGCATTCACACTGTTCTTGCGAAAGTTGTAGAAGTCCTACAAAAAGCAAAGAAATAGACTGTGTAAGAACAAAATAAACTAAATCCCAGAGATAATATATAACACACACTTACATCGTATGGAGAGGTTTGAGATGGTAGAGCTACTGCATCCTCTGCGTTGTCTCCGGTTGGAGCAGCTTCTGTATCTGGTGCATAATAGGCTTTAAAAAGGAGTTCCAGCTTCTCTGAGATATGAGCCACCTTATGCGCAGCAGGAATATCATCCAGCTTTGTGAAGCAGTAATCTATCAGAGACAACTTAAACCTAGGATCAAACATTGCAGCCATCGCAGGAATCACAGTGTACTCACGCCAATACTTATCAAATTTAGCCTTCATTGCCCCAACCATCTCGACAATGACTTCTGAACTGTTGTTCTCATGCGATTTCAGCCACAACTCAATCTTGTACACTTGCATAAAGTATAAATTAGAGGTAGGGTAAGTTGAACCTGAGATCAAGTTGGTAATCTCATCAAACGGTTTCAGCATCTCACAGATTTGAATGCCCAAATCCCATTCTCTTTCCGTGAGAAGAAGCTTGTAACTTGGATCAATCCCTAGATAACTGTCAAAAGCTGCACGGTGCTTGATAGCTCTATCAAGCATCTTAAAGGTCGAGTTCCAACGGGTTGGGACATCCAGTGTTAACCCTGGCTTCTGATCATTTATAGGCACAGCAGATTCCACACAGCTTGCATACAACTTTCGGCGAGACTCTGAAGCTTGAACATACTTGATGCTATCTCTGAATTTTCCTAAGGCATCGCCCATCACCTTTAACCCTTCCTGAACGATCAGATTCAAAATGTGGGCAGAGCATCTTACATGGAAGAACTCCCCTTCACATAGCAAATCGTTTTGGATCACAAGCTGCCTCTTCAAAATGTTTTGCATGTTGTCATTGTTGCTTGCATTAGCAAGAGTCAAAGAGAATATCTTTTTCTCTATCCCCCACTCTCTCCACAGATCTACAATCTTCATAGCCAAGTCAATACCAGTGTGAGGAGGAGGCAATGTGCAGAACGCAGGAATCTTGTTCTTCAGCTTCCAATTCTTATCAACGTAGTGGGCAGTCAAACAGATATATCCTTCCACTGTTATAGCAGTCCAAAGATCAGATGTGAAGGAGATTCTACCAGGGACTTCAGCCAACTCTATCTTCAGCTTTGCCTTCTCAAGCTCATAGAACTTATACACGTCTAAAGCAGCAGTCTTCCTCGTTATGAACTTCACATCAACATTCAAATATGACCAGAGCGACCTAACTCTAGCATACTCAACAACGGAGAAGGGGAGATCATGCTCTATTATGCATTTAGCAACCATTTCGGGGAAAACAAACTGATCAAGCTTCCTAACTTGTAATTTTCCTTGTCCAGTAAGGGACAAGGGATTCACTTCCCCAACTTTAAGCGTTCCATTGCATACTAGTGAGTGCCTATTGTAGTTCGAAGTACCTTTCTTGTGTGATTCATACGCATAGTCCTTGGTGCAGTGGTTGCATTTGGCTCTTAACTCTGAGACACCATCAACAATTTTCGTGATCACAGTGAAATTGTCCCACGCAAGCGATGTCTTCTTCCTCTTTCCCATACTTAAATCCTCTACAGGATCTTGTGGCAAACTCGAACCCGTACAACCAACACTCGGATATGTTGTGGTTTTCCCATCAACATTTACTCTGTCGGAATCCATGTTAGTACCTGTGAAAAAACAGACAAGAGTAAGACTATGAGTTGAGAAAGACATAGATCGAAAAAGACAACTACAGAGAGAGACAGACTCAGAAAGAAACAGATAGATGAAGCTGAGAAAGACAGAGATCGAGATCGATTGAGAGAGCCATAAACAGAGATCGAGATCGATTGAGAGAGCCATAAACAGAGATCGACAGAGACAATGAAATAGAGAGAGACACAGAGTCAGAGACAACAACATAGAGAAACAAAGACAAAGAGAAACATATACCTTGCTTTGAGCGAGAGAGAGAGACAGGAGGTTGGGGCTCGGGAAGACAGCAACAAAGACCAAGAGACTGGAGACTGAGAGTTAGAGAGTGACTGAGAACTATGAAGTCGATTCTCAGTAGCCCTGGGTTGCGGGTCGGATCCAGAGAGAATCTCAGAGAGAATCGACGATTTAGAGATGAGAGAAAGCTTCTACGATTTAGGGTTCGGGTCTTGTTCGGCGCAGAGAAACGAGATGAAGCCATTAGGGCTTTCTAATTTATTTTTATACCATTGAAGATTAAAACAACGCACAGTTCTATCCTAAAACAAAAAAACAACACGCACTAAATACGTTAAACACAAAAACGACATAACCCTAACTTGACCAAAACATGAAAACAACATGAATATCTCAATATATGCGGGTACCCGCTAGCCCGCTACCAAAATATTAAAAACCCGCGTCCGCCCCGCTATTTGCCGGTCCAATCCGCATGACCCGCAACTTTCAAACTCAAATTTTTTTTGGACCCGCAGCAGGCCTAACGGGCCGGGCCCCACGGGTAATGAACCAAATTCCCAGCGCTATCGTCATGGCAACCAACACGGTGTTCCGGATAATTGATTGAGAAGTGAGGAATATGAAAAGAGGAGCTTATAGGTCTCTTTCATTTTGGTTATCAATCATAGAACGGTCATATTCAATTCCTGGGAAGAAAATACATGGTAAAAGTTTAAGTATGAATAGTTTTAAAAAAAGTTTATGAATATTAATCATGTTACTTATTATCCGAGATCCAAATTCGAACCGAGATCCGCTCCGAAAATAGGATACCTAAGGCATTCAAATCCGAATAGTAAAATCTCATATCCGTCAAAACCGACAGGGCATCCAAATCTGGATAGTAAAATCTCATATCTGTCAAAACCGATTCCGGATCCAGATATCTTGTTTTTTTAGGTTTGGGAATCCGGATCAGTATTTTTAAAATATATTAATTTTAATCTTATTAATAATTATATTTGATATATTAAAATTTAGTCATAAAATTAGTTTTATATTATTATATTTTAATCTTTTAATATTGTATACATATATATATACATATATATTTATAAATCTTTTATAAATATTTAATTTATGTTTTAAAATTATAGTATTTAAAAAAAAAAAAATTTACGAATGATACCAGCGGATAGTATAATATCTAAACGGATATCCAAAATCCAGATATCCAGAAACCACGAATCCGGATCCGGATACTAAATCCATCGATCCAACGAATCCATATACTAAAAATAATTCTGAATTACCATAAATATTAAACGTCCTACATTGAAAATTCTGTTGTCAATGATTTAAAAAAAAACTGTTATTAGAATATACAAATGGTCATACAATAATATGAGTATGAAGCCTCATTTAATAAATAGAAAAATTAAAAATATACAATATATGTTAATATCATTGAAATTTAATTATATATCACAAAAGTATATAAATTTGATTTTATGGATTTTCTTATATAAATAAATTGTAAATAAACAAGATTGATTGTCTTAGTTTATATACTCGTGCTAATTCAATTATATACATAATAGTTAATAATTTCTCAATTATGCAATATATGTAAAGGGATACAAATAAATGATAATACATAAAATAATTTGTTATACATACTGCGCAATGCACAAATCTTAACAAGTAAATAGTGTATTTTTAGAGAAATCTAGAATAATTTGCGGTCAATTTCTCTTCTACTGTGCATTTATTTGCACCCTCAATAATTGAAATTTTTCTTTGGTTATCATTAAATCAGCAGAATGCTACCAACTTCGAGCACGAGTGCACGACCCTTAAAGTCTTGCATATGTGGCCTCGATAATATATCCTTATTCGTAATTTTGATCTTATTGAATAAATCCTAATTTTTTGAGATAATTTGTAAATTACGCCACTATTAGTTTGAAATTTGAAAATTACACTTTATATTTTATTTTTTGAAAATATACTTTTTGAAATGTGAATTGAAGTTTTTACGCAGATTATATATTTCAATAACTAAAATATAAGTTCAAAATTAATAAGAATAATGTTATTATAATTATTCATAATTTGTTATTCGAAAACAGAGGAGACAAGAGAGAAAAAGCAATTTCCATAGCAACATAAGAAAATAACATGATGTAACTGTCTTTGTTGCTGTTATTGGTTTAAATCTTTTTCATTAGTTCACTACTGATGGATATAGTCAAAAGGTCAAGCACCTACCAAGTAGCAACCAGCAAGTGAGTGTTGATCGTTAGAGCTTTCTCTTACTTTTTTTTTACTGAATAGTGACTTATATGGATTTGGTGGGACCATTTCCATTTAACTCATTCCTCTATGGAATTTTCTCATGATATCAGTCAGATAAGAGTTTGGAACCAGAACAAACATTTGCAGATTTTATGATGATATTTCAAAGTTCATCGAACTTCGTAAACGACACTTATGTTGAACTTGAACATAAACAGAGTTCTTCAAAGGTGTAGAACAAATGGAAAACATAACACATGTTGTGAAAATAACAACTTTATTGCAAAATAAAAACTAAAACAGTTACCAAGAAAATGAAAAAAATGTAAAACTAGAGAAAGAAAAAAAGTTTTCCAGAAATAGAGAACATGGAGAAGAAGAAAATGAGACGTCGTCTCGATGTTTTTTTTTTCAAAAACATTATAAGTTTTAAATATATTAAAAAGATTCTTTTTTTTAAGTTTATTTTGTTTAAACCGTTACTAATATAAAATAAATTATGATAAATAATTAAAAAAATATTGAGATTGGACAATTTTGTAAATTTATATATACCAAAGTGTATTTTTCTAAAAGCTTAAATAATGGTGTAGTTTTCAAATTAAAATCTTATTTAAGTGTATTTCTCCAAATTTTCCATTTTTTGAGAAAGAATAAATCCTAACTTGACAAAAGAAAATCCAACCATACAATCTGGATCATGTCATATATATATATTAGATGATAACCCGCGCCCTGCGTGGAGTGAATATTTTTTTAAAATATTGTATTTATATGTTATAAAGAATATACATTTTGTTATCAATAACATTCTTTAAATTTGATTAGAGGTAGACATTTGAGCCCCATTTGATTTGGTTCGGTTCGGTTCGGTCCGGATCATTGTGGTTTTGGTTCGGTTCAGATTTTCGTGGATTTGGTTCGGTTTTGGTTAAAGTTCACTACTATTTTTTAGATCAGACTTGGTTTGTTTTTTAGATTCATATTTTTTGTTCAACCCTATATTTTTATTGTAACAAAATTTTAAACGAAAATGATGATGGTTCATATTGATTTTGGGTATGCAACAATTTTTAAACTAAAACACATTTCTATGCACGTGACCCATTTAGTTAATCACTAAAAACTATTCTATGTTAATTTGAGGAAAACAATGAACTGAACCTAAAAAAAATATTACCATTTCAGATTCTCAATCGACACTTCCAAATATTCCATTTTGGTGTTGTGATGAATAGAAAGGGAGTTAGGGTTAGGAAAATAAATTTGATACACACTCCATGTCTCGTTAGGTGATTTCAATAGCTTATAAATAAATCTTCATTGTATCGATCTCTTGTAAGATTTTTGAAAAATACTAATTAATAAAATCTTACATTTGCTAGAGTAATCAATTGTTTCTCAATTAATATATAGGAGATTAGAGTAATCACATAAATCAAAACAATACATCTTGCTTATATACAATATTTTTATGGTAAATAGATCAAAATAATCATTTTGTTTATTTTATATGGTATATAATTAAATTTCAATGATGTTAACATAAATATATACTATATTTGAATATAAACATTTATTATCGAGACTTCCTACTCATATGATTTTATTAACATTTATATATTCTATGTAACAAAAATTTTAAACCATTGATCTTAGAATTTTTGATGTGATATTTTTACGATGAAAATTTCAAAATTAAATATTAAGGTCTCAATACTTTTTCAATGCAAATTCCAAAATTAACATATTTATTTATTTTTCAATGGTACATACAAACAGTATTAAAATTGATATATATATATATATATATTATTTAATGTGAATGTCTATTACATAAAAACTCATATTAATACGATTTTATGATCATTTGTATTTTGTTATAATAAAACAATTAAGACACTGATCACAAAATTTTCAAAGTATTAATAGCTGTTTTAAAAATTCAAAATATAATATATAAGAAAAAATCTGATTTTTTATTATATGGTTAATATGATTATTTAATTTTTTTTAATAATATAAAATTAAACAAAAATGAAAATTGATACACAAATTGTTATCAAATCTTTATTATCTATAATCATTAATTGTCATAAATATTTAATCATATTATGTAAATACGTAGCTTTTATGTAAGAAAGGTATACTTACTTTTAATATTTTGGGTTAATATAATGTTTCCTAGCACATTAAATATTATATAGTTAATGCTTTAATGTATCTAGCGAGACATATCAATTGAATTGGACCTCATTTTTTCAATTAACTACCTAATTGATTGATAGATAAGCATTGAGTCGTTTTTTAATTATTACAAAATTGAGATTACATCTTTTCAAATGTTCTTCTATTAATATCTAACGGATTTTGGTAATGTTATCTGAATCAGTTTGACTTATATAATTTAAATCACATGATTCATATCATACAACTAAAATGTAGTTACTCCTCTTACGAAAAATGTGATGTCGGTCATAAAAATAACTAAACGAGCTCAAGTTTAAAAAAAAAAAAAAAAAACTAAACGAGCTAATCGCACCCAATCCAGATGGAATATATATACATATAAAATACAAATAAATGCAATGTGAAACTGAAAACAACAATACAAGTACAAATAAACCAACCACGTACTTATATAAGTCGTTGCTTGACATGTTAAGAGAAACAACTCAACAGCCGTTTATATCACCCATAATATCATTTAACGAACAGAAAAAAACCATTTACTTCATTCTGGTTAATCTCTCTTCCAGTTCTGCTAAGTCAATCAATGTCGATTCGTTGACCTGCAAATGGAAACAAGCTATATGGTTGTACCATCGAACATTTCATAAATTTTCGTATACAGCGGGTGGGATTTATATATACACAAAGTATGGCAGAAAAATGTTATCACATGAGTACACATTTTCTTGAAAAATATGACTACAGTAGTTATGATTAATCTCTTTACACATATTAGATGCTCAAGATAGTATATCCTTTAATCTCATGCAAATAAATCATGTATATATATATATATATATATATAAGTGTTTTAACAATTTCTGATTACTATGACTTCAACAATTTTTCTTTGTGTGTTTCCGTTGACATGTTATAGAATTGTGTTTATCTTTAAATAAAGGAACCCATAACATGTAGGTCTTTTATGAAAAAAAAACTTTACTTTCATTTGTAAAAGTATTAAATGAAAACTAATATTGCTATGCTTAAGTAACAATTTGAAAATTATATTGCAACATGTAAATGCAAAAGCAATTCGGCAGCTGTCTTATGTAAGAGTACGATAAGTTTACCTCAGCTTGTATAGTGTAAATGAGCCTATCATCAACAGTAGAGGAGATGGAGTTAAGAAGGGAAAGACCGTTTTCACTAAGCACTTGGAGAACACTCGAAAGCCGCGGTTGGCCACTGCAGGAGCGGCTGCTAAACACTATTTCCACACCCACCAAACAATGACGAACCACCACATGATTCATCA
Source organism: Brassica carinata (assembly GCA_016771965.1). Lineage (NCBI taxonomy): Eukaryota > Viridiplantae > Streptophyta > Magnoliopsida > Brassicales > Brassicaceae > Brassica > Brassica carinata. The sequence goes on from CM028691.1 coordinate 42,166,635, forward strand.
TCTCCATCTCATCATTTGAATCATCCAAGAGGCTTCCTGTAGACAGTAACATGAGCTCATCTCTCCTCAAACTCAGTTCCTTGATCTTCCTCTCTAAATACGTTATGTAGTTAACCGCTTCATTCACCTGATCTGACGTCGAACGCTTACCCTACAGAAAGTAAAAATATCACGACAAGAGACAAGAAGGTTAAAAATTTAATTCGGAATCTTGTAAGAGAAACACTATAGTTAAGTCAGAAGCACAAAGTCAAATCACTTGCTATGATCCCTTTTCCATTTTCTTACACGGAAGACCAAGTCAAAGGACAAAGGCTGAGTATAGTTAAGATCTAAAGGAGTCATCAAGAATCAAAATCAAGATTAGGGTTTTAGGAATTAGGGTGTGACCTGAATGAAACGAAGAGGGAGAAGAGAACGAAGAGAAGCATAAAGAGAAGCCATTTCTTGTCTTCTCTGTCTCTCAATTTCTCTATGCATCATCTTCTCCATGTCGTTATTATCAGTAGTTACTCTTAGTTTCGTACACCGTCTTCTCTTCTCCCGACAACCGTCCATCAAAAAGCGATGATGTTCTTAACTAATAGTATTAGATTACTTTAAGAGATTCGCTCCTGATGATGATGATGAGACGACAGCAAGATCTGATCTTCTGGGATTTTTATGATCTTGGTTTGATCTTAGTAACAGCTCAAGGCTTTGATGTAAAGTTGAAAATTATTGCAGTCTAGAGGGTTGAGCAATATAATTAAATAAAATGTTTTGTCTGACAATATTATTTAATTGGAGAAGAAGATACGTTTGTTAGACGTATCAGAAAAAGAAGGAAAGTAGTAAAAAATACGTTTGTTAGGGTACGCACGCGGCGTGATGTCTGTTTTCTATAGTCTATATATATATATATATATATATATATATCTATTATTATAAAGTTGAGTTTGCTCACTCTTGAAACATGCCACATGGGACGACACGTCATAAATTTAGAGGCTAAGAGCGCGACACGTGTCCCGTGAAACCAAAGATCAATAATTCATTAATTCTTGAGTTTAATAGATTTTATGTGTTTACTACGGTCCAAATACATCTTTTCCAAAAAGCGTATCTGAGACTTAAAAGCGGCCGTCGAGCAACAATTTCCGTTCGATCAGCTGTCGATAGAAATCCACGGTTTCACCGTGACGAACGATTCGATCAATGTCGGTTAGGTGAATAGACTTCTTTAATCTGGTGCCGTTCTGAGAAATTAACTTGGTTAATGCATCTTCACTAAAATTCACAATAATACAGTTGGAAGCTGAATAGACTTCTTTAATCTGGTGCCGTTACGGAAATTAACTTGGTTAATGCATCTTCACTAAAATTCACATTAATACATATTCTCTACTTTTTACAGGATCTCACATTCAATGAATCCACTCATTCATTCCTTTGTGTTAATACTCCATTATAAATATGAAAGTTTTCTTCCAACATAATCATCAGTTCATTTCTTTTAATAAACAACACAAAAAGTGACATTTTTGTTAAGCCCATAGTTGTGCTTAACGGATTGTGACATAAAAGTGATAAGAAATAGAAGAAATGAGATGAGAAACAGAGAACAAGAGAAAAGAGGAAGATGATATAAGAAAGAAGAAAAAAAATTTTAGTGAACTTTTTTTAAGAGATCTAGAACTAATACGATATGAAAAACAATAGTTTCATATATATATATATATATATATATATGTGTGTGTGTGAAAATAATGTTTCACAATTAATAAAGCTGAATCATTTACTTTCGAGATGGTATTTTATCAAGAAAAGTTGTCTAAAAATTTAACACTATAATTTTTAAAGTTTTGTTAAGTATTCGATATTTTCATCATCTTATTGTTTTAAACCAAATTTATTGGTAAATTATTTAATAATGCAGAATTTGTTTTTATCAATATTTTATTTTAGGTCTAACAAAACATGACATCAATCTAAAATAATATTTTAGCACATAATTAATAATATAATATCAAAGACATAAAATTTAAAAATGTTCATAAGAAAAAATATAATCTAAGATTTTTGTATTAAACATTATTTTACTTATTATCAAAATTATCATAACTATAGTAGAATAAACAAAGAAAAATGTGTAAAATTATTATGTATTCATGAACATTTTAATATTAAGATGATCATGATCTATAAACAGAATAAAAAAACATACACAATAAAAATTAATATCGCCTTAAATTTTAAGTAAGCTAAACAATTTGAAATACTCTTTAACTGATATATTTATGTATTTTCGATTAGTAACACGTCCATAGGGTGATGAGAGAGAGAGAGAGAGAGTAAAATTATGTTAATAGTAAAAATTAGTTGTTTGGTTAATTTTAAATTAAGAAAATAGTATATCTCATGTACATCTTTTGCAAATGTAAACCTAAAACACAAACCACAAATCATATAAAAATAATAATCTTGATTCAGTAAAGTATATCACGTAGGCAGCAGAATAGTATATTATTATAAAGATGGGATTTACTCCCTCCTGGTGAAGCCACATCAGCATACAGGTCAAAAATTCACTCATTTTCGGAGTGACACGTGTTCCCCCTTATTGAAACGCAACACTTCTGATGACGCGAAGAAATAGGCTTTCACGTGTTCAATATTTGACTTCCATTTGGTTACTTGCCCTTTCGTATTTTAGTGGGCTTAAAATTAAATTTTTGGATTGATAACATGAAACAGAATCAAAGCCCGTTGTCATTTTCTCATCCTTCAACAAAGGCGGCTTTTAGATTTCTAGGGTTCATCACATATTCTCTGTCTTTCTGCGGTTACTTAAAGCCGACTATCGAGTTTATGTAGTCTGTGTAAGACAACCTTCCTCTTTTTCTGATTTTTCGTTTGGGTCTTCCCCACTGAGCCGTTACGGATTGCATTGATACGATGCCATTAAGGGACCGATGAACAGTCATTAAATGCTTCTCATCTTTTTCCAGGCGGTCTTCACCTATAAAAGGGTCGGTTTTCATTCCCTGAACATCATCCTCTCCATTCCTAATAACATTAGAAACTTCCTCTTCATTATAATGGTTAATCCCTAATTTGGAGGCCATGATCAACAACTGACATGGAATTCTGCAGCAATGGTTCTGGCTTGGTGAATGTAATCCTAATGCCGTTGCTAACTGTTTCAATCATGCTGCTTCCTCTGGACCGATGAAGATCGCGAACCTGAAACGAGCTCTTCTGGTGCCGTTTTGACCTGTAGTGGAGCAGGAGCAGGATGTATCTCCCAGCAAACGTTTTCACGGCGAAGCAGGAGACAGTTAGAACATGTCTTCTTCCAAATCGAAGAGACTCCACCTTTGATGCAACAGCAACGAGGTTATTAAGAACGAGGTCGTACCAACTTCATGGTTTAAACTGGTACTTCTCTTAAATCGATATGTGTTTCGCTGCCGGTCTGAAAAAAGCTTCCAGCAACAGTGACGAATTATAGAGTAGGATTCTTATGGATTGATGGTGTCATTTGCGTTGTGTAATTTAAGATTTGTGTATATATGTTGGGTAAATTAATTGATCATAGAGAAAGTGTCTTTTAATATATGGATATATATACAGTGCATCATGAAGAGTAACATAAAGAATATAAGGAAGGTCTGGCTCTTTATACCTTCATAAATTGTTATAGCTGTTTTGTTTGATTTTTTTTTAGATTTGAGAATTTGGTCATACATTCTCCTGCAACTGACATGTTCGATTACGATGGGTTTATGTAAAGCACCAGAGCAGATCACAAGAGTTTGTAAAAGGCAAGCAATTGTGTATGATCGAGTCTGGTGTACTCAAGGATCTAAATATCTGGGACATAAAAAAAAAAAATCTGGTACATCAACCGAGCTTGGGAAAGGTTAATTGCTCGAGCCACATACATCACAGTCTTTGTCTTTAAAGTTTTACCGATGATGACCTTTGGTAAGATATTTGATGCATCTTTCTATCTTTTCTTTTGGCAATTTTATGAGTATGACATATTGTCTCTTAGTTTTGCAGATTTATAAAATTTAATTGCTTTTACATATTTGATTTTTGTCTCTTGCCTTTCAAATCTATTGCTTTTGTACGTTTTATCTCCGACTTGCAACACTACAAACCATTATGCTCATGGTTAAACCGTCTTCCTTTCATATATGTCTTAAGTGATGAAATGTTGCCAAGTTACATATTATTTAATAGTTTTATATATTGTAGAGTTATTTTAAGAAAATGTATATTTAGCTTTGTAATCTTGCTACTGCTTGATGCCATAATTAAGTCGAAGACTATTCAAGGTTTCTTATACTTAATACAAAATTTCGAGGATAAATAGATAATTTTTTAGGATGAAAGAGAAAAATCTAATTACAATATTTTTTTGAAGTGATTTCCATGAAATTTGCTTACTTTTTTTTGTCACGAAGCTCAAGCTAAAGAAATTAGCAAAAAAAAAAAAAGAAAAACGGAAACCATAATCAGTGATTAATAAATGATCAAAACAAATATTTTTACAAAATAGATTAAAAAGTAAAGTTTAGAAGATATAACAAATAAAAAAACAAAAAATTATTGAAACTACATAATATAATTGCGAAAATAAGTCAACAAACAATAATTTAGTTAAAACGCATAATCTAATCTAAAATATATATAAACCTTGAAAATATCTAAAAATCATAACAATGGAAAGAAAGGAAGTACATTTTTGATATTATTTCTCACGTTTCATCAAACTCAGACCAACAGAAAATCTCACAATTTTTTTTTCTATGCTTACCAAACTCAAACTTCACAAATTTAATATGAAAAATTGATAGAATAGCACAAGCAGTGATTATACATAATCGAAACATTTTCTTTTGAAAAAGTAAAATTATATAATAAATAAATAAAATACCATATATAGTACTATAACCAAGTATTGACACAAATTTTAAAGAAAATAACATGCATTTTAACATCGTTTCTTAAACTTTTGTATTTAAGTAAATAATTACAAATTTCTTACTAACCGCGATACAAATGTCTACAAAAACACATATGATAGTTGATGAACTCAAAAAAATCAAATAAAACAAAGGAAATGCATCACCAAAATTAAAAAAAATAATAATATTACATCATTCAAAGAATCAAAATTATGTAATTATGTAATTTAGTCAACCACACCTATTTTGGCTCTCAATATCGTAACATGTTATATAAAAAATCGCATAACAATAATAGGTCATAAAAATAGATAACTAATCTTTTAAAACATAAAACAAAAAGTCTAATCTAAATACTTTTAGTTACTTCAAAATCCCGCGCGAAGCGCGGGCTCGCCCTAGTTATAAAATAAAACAGGATCTCAATAATATTATTTGAAAAATCAGTTTTCTATACCACACGAGTTGATTACATGACAACCTTAATGAATCAAATATATCTGATTATCATTATTAAATATTTATTTTATTTTTCCTTTTTATCTAGGTTTCTTTTTTATTCAAATAACCTATGTAATAAAGAAAATTTATAGATTTTAAAAACGAAAATATATTTTATATATATAGTGCAATTCATAATAAAGAAAGTTCACAAAATAATCTTGATTTTAAAGTAAACAAATAATCTTCCCTTTTAAAAAATAATCTTAAACAACACAATATATATAGATATATTTAAAGTATTAAGCATTTTATTTAAATCTATTTATTTCTCATATTATTACAAACTATTTTAAATAACATAAACTAATATGTCTTTAATGAATAAAATTTAATTTAATCCTTTTTATGTTCCCTTTTATATTTTTCAAATAACATATCTGATAAAGAAAATATTTATAAAACTTAAAACGAAAATTATTTTTTATATATAATGTGATTTCATAAAAAGGAAAGTTTAGAAAAAAAAATCTTGATTAAAGTAAAGAATTAATATTCCTTTTCAGAATGTATCGATTATGTTTTTATGCAATTTTGTACCTATCATTACTTTATTTTTATAATTTGTTTTCAGAAAATTAACATATACCAAATTACTAAGTCCTATAAAATTGACATAATCCTGAGGCTATTCGCAACTAGCCAATTCATAAATATATATATATATATATATACATATTTAAGATGAAAACCAAACTAATGCAATGAATACAATAAAAATGATTTGGTTGAATTAGATTAGAATTAGTTATATACTTGAATTTGATGGAATATATGTAACATAATATACCACAAATGAGTAACTAGACCAATCCAATTATTTTTATACAAAGTCAAACATTAAATAAAGAATAACATGTTTTCATTTATAGTAATATTTTTATACATAGAAATTATAGAACGACTCGACATATTACTAATAAATATGAAATTCTCAAATAATACTATAACTATATTAACCAACTATTGCAATTAAGTATCCTTGTTATATTTATTTATGTAACTTTGTATCAATCAACACTTTAGTTTACTTTTACTATTTGATTCTCAAAACAAAATATATTAATTATACATAGTCTAAGACAAGACTCAAACTACATGAAAATAACAAAATTAATCAGATTTTAATTTGTATAACAAAAATATCTTAGTTGAATCAGAAAAAGTAAATGTTATCTTAATATATCCAAATAATAACCAAATAGTCGAGATATAATACATTGAAAATTATACGTCTAATTAAAATAACATAACATTATTTAAAATAAACTATGCATAGTGATTACAATATAAATAGCCAAATAATTAAAATTAAAAACAAAATATTAATCAATTATTATAATGTAAATAAATTATTATAATATATTTAATTTATAATTATTTATATCTGTGCATGAGCACGGGAAAATCACCTAGTGTTCTGTTAAGCAAAAAAAAAAAAAAGGTGCTAAACTCTCTAAAGCAAACTTTGTAGTTTTGGACGTGCAGAAAAAACCACAAAGTTTAGCACACACTGCAATTGAGGTCTAAAACCATCTCCAATGGTCTCTCATTTTGAGGAACAACATCAAAAAAAAAAACCTTTTTCAGTAATGCATTACTTTTTATTTAATATGATGCACTTGGATAAGGTTTCTCTCATTTATTTATGTTTTCTCTCGAATGAATATGCTTTTTATTTATAAATTAGTTCTTAAAATTTTACATAATTATGTTTTATATCTAAAAATATTTAATATTTATGTTTAATACATTAGAGAAATTATTAATACTTTAGTAAATAATATATTCATTTGTTTTATAAGAATTTTCTATATTAAAAGAGATGTAAAAAAAAATCTATTGTACAAAAGTCATAGGAGCTAGGACCATTTCATTAATCATTTACTATGACATATTTGATTATTGGGATTCTTTCAAATATGACATAAAATTTCAAGTCAAACATAGAAATAACTCATACTTTTTTTGAAACTTTCTTTTTCCCTATGCACCCTAGAATTTCGAGTTATTCACGAAAAAGCCATTACTTTTTTCTTTTCTTTTTCTTCTGAAAATAATTCTTTTACCTTGTCATCCTCATCTTCTCCAAGTATTTACAATATTGTCATTTCCATCAATACAGCAACCACCATGAACAACCAATTTGAAGCTCTTAATGCACCAAAGTTTCGATTTTTACTCTTCATATCTTAATACTTATGCACACAAATCACATCTCTTTCACATTCTCTTTAAATTCATCTAAAAAAGCAAGATTGTGATTCCAAGCTTTGTTAGGGTCATAGAGACATTGAAGCTCATGATTCTTGATCATTAACGAGTTGGTAGCTTTTGTAGTGAAGTTCTGGGTGCTTAGAGAAGCAAGCAAGTCATCTCACAGGTTCAAGATAAGAAATCGTTTTTTTCCAGATCTGCCCGGGAAGACTTTCAGAAGACTTCACACTACAAGAAAACGTTTTCCTAGCCAGGAAAGTTAACAAGGAAAATAAGCCCTCGTAAATTTATGTGGCTTTGACAAGGAACTTACGAGGAAATATGATTTCCTCGTAAAATGGACGTAATATGACGAGAAAAAAAAATTCCTCGTAAAAATGACATAACGATCGCGTGTTCTTTACGAGGAAATACCTTACGAGTTTTTATCGAGGAAATTACGAGTTTACCAACTTTGTAGTTCTAAACGTGCTTTTAGTTTAAGGTAAGTAGTTAAATTTCCTCGTAATTTCCTTGCAAAATTTCACCTACCAAGTTCAACGATTTCCTATAAATATTCCCATTGTGTTTCATTTGAAACACACCAAAAAAAAAGAAAACTAAAAACGTGAAAGAGAAAAAAATATCTGGTGATGGGAATATTTTCGAGTTGACGGAGGTGGATGTATATGCACAGAGATGCTAACGGAAGAGTGACGAAAGAATTTCTCGAAGGGCTGGAGACATTTATGTATCAAACAGATTCTACACCGCTCGTGCAGGAAAGCGGTAAGATGTTCTGTCCTTGTCGGAAATGCAGCAATTCAAAGTTGGCACCTCGTGAAAATGTTTGGAAGCATTTAATAAATAGAGGTTTCATGCCACATTACTATATTTGGTTTAACCATGGAGAAGGTTATAGTTGTGAGAATGAAGCTAGTAGTAGTAATAGCAATTTTCAGGGTGAACCGGTTGATCATTTGCATAATGAAAATAGTTACCAACAGGAGGAACTGATAGTAGGTTACGATAGGGTTCATGATATTGTAACTGATGTATTCGTAGCTCATGATTAAGTTGAAGAACCTAACATAGATGCAAAAAAGTTTTATGAAATGTTAGAAGCTGCGAATCAGCCAATTTACGATGGTTGTAGAGAAGGTCTCTCTAAACTGTCGTTGGCTGCTAGAATGATGAACATTAAAACTGATCACAATCTACCTGAAAGTTGCATGGATGCATGGGCAGACTTGTTTAAAGAGTATTTGCCAGAAGACAATGTCTCTTCTGAATCTTATTATGAGATTCAGAAACTGGTCTATAGTTTTGGGTTGCCGTCGGAGATGATGAGAAGTTAAAAGAATGTCGATTCTGAAAGAAGCCACGATTCAAACCGCAAGGACGAGGACGCAATAGGGTACCGTACCAAAGAATGTGGTACCTCCCAATTACAGACAGATTGAAAAGATTGTACCAATCGGCGGGCCTTGAGGGATGAGATGGCATGCTGAGCATACCCAGACGGATGGTGAGATGACTCATCCATCAGATGCTAGAGCCTGGAAACATTTTAACAAAGTGCATCTAGATTTTGCTAACAATAGCCGGAATGTGTATCTTGGATTATGCACAGATGGACTCAGTCCATTTCGAATGTCAGAGAGACAATATTCATTGTGGCTAGTCTTTCTTACGCCATACAACCTGCCACCGGAGATGTGCATGCAACGGGAGTTTCTATTCTTGACCATATTAATACCTGGTCTGAACCATCCAAAAAGGTCTCGAGATGTTTTTCTACAACCACTGATAAAAGAGTTGAAAGATTTGTGGTCAACAGGGGTGAGGACGTATGATTGCTTGATGAAGACAAATTTTACAATGCGAGCAATGTTTTTGTGGACCATAGGTGATTTTCTTGCTTATGGGATGTTGTCTGGATGGACTACACATGGAAGATTGTCGTGTCCATATTGTAATGGAAAGACAGATGCGTTTCAATTGAAGAATGGTAGGAAGACAAGTTGGTTCGATTGTCACCGTTGATTTCTTCCCGTTTACCATCCGTACCGAATAAACAAGAAATTGTTTAGGCACAAAAGGGTAGTGAGAGACACTCCTCCTCCATATTTAACTTGAGAACAAATTGAAGCGCAAATCGATTACTATGGAGCGCAAGAAATAGTTCTTGTTGGTGGTAATTGGCATGTTCCCGGTAATATGCCTGATTTTTACGGAGTTCAGCACAACTGGCACAAGAAGAGTATATTTAGGGAGTTGCCATATTGGAAGGATCTTCTTTTGCGACATAACCTCGATATGACGCATATAGAGAAGATTTTTTTGAGAAAATTGTGAATACAATATTGAATGTCCCAGGGAAGACAAAAGACAGCAAAAATTGAGGTTGGACTTACCTGATATTTGCTCAAGAAGCGAGTTACATATAAAAAGCAATGGTCAAGTTCCTGTTCCGATATTCAGATTGTCATCAAAACAAAAGATGGTGTTGTTCAACTGGGTGGCATCAGAACTTCGATGTGATGCATATAGAGAAGAATTTTTTTGAGAACATCGTGAATACAATATTGAATGTCCCAGGGAAGACAAAAGACATCAAAAATTGAGGTTGGACTTACCTGATATTTGCTCAAGAAGCGAGTTACATATAAAAAGCAATGGTCAAGTTCCTGTTCCGATATTCAGATTGTCATCAAAACAAAAGATGGTGTTGTTCAACTGGGTGGCATCAGAAGTGAAGTTTCCTGATGGGTATGTTTCAAATCTCTCTAGATGTGTTGAAAAATGTCAAAAGTTCTCTGGGATGAAGTGTCATGATTGTCACATCTCTATGCAACGATTACTTCCCATTGCATTTGCGGAGCTACTTCCCACAAATGTACATGAAGCACTTGCAGGTAATTTATTACACATTTATTTCTTTATTAAATTATATTATACTGATTTTAAATAATATAACTAATAATATGTTTAATTCTGTGTTTCGAATATACAAGGCATAGGAGTATTTTTCAGGGATCTAAGCACACGCACTCTTAAAGAGGATGTCGTCGAACAACTCCAAGAGAACACTCTCATCCTATTGTGTAACTTAGAGAAGATATTTCCTCCGGCATTTTTTGACGTCATGGAGCATCTAGTTGTCTACCTTCCATATGAGGCATTGCTTCGTGGATCTGTACATTACGGATGGATGTATCAGTATGAGCGAGCCATGAAATATTTGAAGGGAAAAGCCAAAAACCTCGCAAAAGTTGAAGGTTCTATAATTGCTGGAAGTTTGACGGAAAAAATATCTCACTTCACATCGTACTACTTTGCACCAACAGTACGTACCCGGAAAAGAGCTCCAAGAAGATATGGTGATGGTGGTGTCGCGCCAACATATGCAGTTGATGGTGTTCCAGACATCTTTAGGCAAATTGGGCGATTGGGTGGGAGATTGAAAGAGGTTTGGTGGTCGAGTGATGAAGACGCCCATAGTGCGCACACTTATATTCTACTCAATTGCGAGGATACATTGATGCATTATTTTGAAAGGTAACATATATAGGAACATCTAAACACATATATGTATAAATTATATAATTTTCAAAATGATTAATTAATATAAAATGTGATTTTACAGCCTATTTGTTACTCAAGTCGAAGAAACATACCCAGGTATATCCACAGATGAGATAAACAAAAGGAAAGATCAACACTTTTTTAAGTGGTTGAAGAGTCAGGTATTAACTCAATTTTTATGATCACTTCCATCTTTTGCCTTTATAATGATTAATCCCAACATTATCTTTATTTGTTGCAGGTTGATTATGACTATCCGAATTACCCCACATGGTTTCACGAATTAATTCAAAGTCCACTTGCAAAGGTCACCACATCACTGATGTATTTCACACGAGGCTATACTTTTCATACATATGAGTGTGGTAGACGGCGGGCGACAAATAATTATGGAGTATGTGTGAAAGGTGAGACAGATTTCTACGGGATCTTGCAAGAGATTATTTAAGTAGAATTCCCAGGGTCATTGAAGCCGAAATGCGTCATCTTTAAATGTGACTGGTTTGACCCCGTCGTCAACAGAGGTGTTCGGTTTAACAAATTCAGTGTTGTTGATGTCAATGCTGGACGGAGCTACAACAAATTCGAGCCTTTCATATTAGCTTCGCAAGCAGACCAATTTAGCTTAATTTCATACCCTCGGATGAAAGACTCAGGAATAAAGTGGTTAACTGTTATCAAAGTTACACCTCATGGACGAATAATCAATGGAGAAGAACCACCTTTGCAAGAAGAACACATGAATGAAGTCGTGGAACCTGAACAGCAAATGGATGACATCCTTCTTATTGATCCGCAAAATCGTGAATACGAAGATCTTCCTGATGATACCAAGGACGAAGCTGGTGAAGGTGAGTTTAATGAAAATGATGACGTTTCTAGTGATGACGAGAATGTCAATGATGATGTAACCGAATGATGTTGTATTTTTTTTATTTATATGATTGACTTTCAGATATAATAATATGATTGATTTAGGAATTGAGGGTTTTAGAAAATTTGATTGATGGATTGAGGGGTTATTTTTTTTGTTTGGACAAAGGATTGAGGGGTTATATAAAAATATGGGCCTGGTTAATTCCTCGTGGGCTAAAAAAAGACGAGCCTGGTTAATTCCTTGTACTGTAACGAGGAATTCACGAGGAAACGTGTAAATCGAAGAGGCGGGCCTGGTTACTTCCACGTAAATTTACGAGGAATTCACGAGGATTTCAAAATCCTATATATACCCGAGCCATCTCATTTCTCATTTCTTCTCTAATTCCTCTCTTTCTCCAAGGAAAGGTAATCCTCTCTACTTCCTCTCTATTTAGTTTAGGTGGTTAGTTTAGAATAAGTAGAATTGATTAGGTGGTTTAGTCTAGGGAATTTAGAATTGATCTGATAGTTTAGTGTAAAGAATTTAGATAAGTTTATGGATTTTTTTTAGAAATTTGTTGATATTAATGTTAATTTTTTTTTCCAGATGGTTAGGATTTTCCAGACGGTTAGGAAGGCTAGACTTCGACACTACATGACCATGTTTGGTGAGCGTGGAGCTTTGTCTTCTTCAGCTCCCGGTTCTTCGGATCCGGAAATGGTCCCCGACTCTCAGTCTTCTCAGAGAGTCTCCTCGTCGCCTCCTGTTGTTGATCCACCACCGGTTCCTCCATTCGTGGCACCACCGATTACTCCTGCTGCTGCACCGGAGATCCCTCCTGCTAATCCGGCTGGGATTCATCCCGATTTGCTAGTCCCCCCGAGTGCTCTGTATGCTAGGTACAACGAGGAAATGTATTACGTGGCTTATACGAAGAAAATACTTACGAGGCTTTTACGAGGAAAAGCATTACTCGGAATTCACGAGAAAAACTGTTATGTGGATTCTACGAGGAAATCAATTACATGGCATTTATGTGGAAATCTTTTACATGTCTTTTGCGAGGAAATGTATTACGTGCCTTTTACGAGGATTATTCTGACACATCTTTACGAGGAAACTTTCCTCATAATGTTACGACGAATTAGCTTGGAAATATACGTTACGACAAATGCATAAAGACGAAATGGCTTTCCTAGTTATTTTCTCGTAAAGCCTACTTTACGAAGAAATAACCATGAAAACCTTCCTCGTTACACGACTGTTTTCTTGTAATGTCGGGAAGACTTTTAGAAGACTTCGTTAGATGTGTTCTAACTTTCCTTTGTTAACAAAAAAAAACGGAAAATCCCAGAGAAGACTTCTCGGATAAAGAGGTTAGTTTTGCAATTGACCGAACTTTGTCAGAAATTTAACTTTTTTATAGAAGACTTTTCGGGGAAGACTTCTATGGAAGTCTTTTGAAAGTCTTCCCGAAGTCTTATCATTGTCGCAAGAAGTCTGCGTGAGTTACTTTTGCAATTGAAAAATAATACTAAAACATTTAATATTAATGAGAAGACTTCTCAAAAAGTCTTCTCAAATTTAATTACGGGTTTTGGCCAAACCTTTGGTTACAAGAGAAGACTTCTTTAAGAAGTCTTCCTCGAGAAGACTTCTTAAGATGTCTTCTCGGCATTTTGAAAAATTTCAAATTCAAAAGTAAACCAATATTTACAATGGAAGACTTCTCAAGATGTCTTCGTAGAGTGAACTTCTTAAGAAGTCTTCCTCGAGAAGACTTCCCGAGAAGTCTTCAATAAAAAGTCAAATTTCTGACAAATTTTAGTCAATTACAAAACTAACCTGTTTATCCGAGAAGACTTCTTAAGATGTCTTCTCTGGCATTTTTGAAAAAATTTCAAATTCAAAAGTAAACCAATATTTACAATGGAAGACTTCTCAAGATGTCTTCTGTAGAGTAGACTTCTTAAGAAGTCTTCCTTCGTAAATTTGAAATTGCAAAAATGACCTAAATGGAAGACTTCTTAGGAAGTCTTCCACGAGAAGACTTCCTAAGAAGTCTTCTACGCCAATCTTTATTAAACTTCAATTTTCTCCAAACTTAAAATGAAGTTTTAATATTTTCTGGTTAATTCATGTTTGTTAGTCAATATTATGACTTATGAGTGAAATTCATAACTTAATTTGTGATAATTATGCAGTTACATATATTCATGTTTATTACTATTTCTAGCTAATCAGAGAAGACTTTTTAAGAAGTCTTCTCTTAGAAGACTTCCTATGTTTGTTTTTGTAAAATTTATTATTTTTAAGAGTGTTAAGTAACGTCAAGAAATGTGTTTTTTTTCAAAAGTGTCAAGTAACTTCAAGAATATCAGGTCATGTGGTTTAAATGTGTTTTCTTAGATCATAAGATATACTTTTTAACTTTCATGAAATTTTAAATTTCAACTTTCATGAATTTGACTAAGTTTTCTTGAGAAGTATTCTCTCTTAGTTCTCTTTGTTTTAGTAAATTTGACTAAGTTTTTGTTTTGTTGTGTTTTGTTATGTGGGTAAAATGGTTAAAAAAATTTCTTGGTATGTTGTAACAATAACTTCAATAATGTCAAGTATTTTTGGAAAAACATGAACATGTTTACCAATTTTTTTTAATTAACATATCTTCTTGTTTACAAAAACATTCACAACTAAAATAGTGCACATACAAATCATAAAACAAACCATAAAAAACTATTACAGATTGAGCTAGATCATCCTTTTGTACCACTTCGGACAAAAGACTCTGGAAGACTTCCTGAAGACTTTGTGGGAAGTCTTCCGAGAGTCCTGTGAGAAGCCTTCCAGAGTCTGACTCAGATCTGAAAAATTTGCATATTCAAAAGAAATCAAATAGCTTCAAAACATAAAGAACTTCAAAAATAATTTTTTATGCTTAAATAATAAACATAACAGTCACATTAAGTTGAAACTATAAAACTTTAGAATCTAATATATAAAACAAAAAAATACATATCCAAAATTTGCACCACTTTGGATAGAAGACTTCAGAAGACTTTCGGAAGACTTCGTAGGAAGTCTTCTAGCATAAAATGCATTAGAAGACTTCCCGAGAAGTCTTCTAAGAGTTTTCCGAAAGTCTTTTGAGAGTTTTCCAAGAGTCTCCTAAGAAGTCTTCTAAAGTCTGAGTCAGATCTAAAAAATCTACATATTCAAAAGCATCCAAATTGCTTCAAAACAGATAAAACTTTTAAAATAAAATTTTTATTCTTAAATAATAAACAAAACAGTTACATTATGTTTAATCTATAATTTTTTAGAATCTAATTTATAAAGACACAAAAATACATATCCAAAATTTATAGATCTACCTTTGAAAGAGTGAATGATTAGAACCATGTAATGGAAAACCCGCAAAAAGAAGATAAATTAGTGAGAAAACATAAGAAAAATGAGAAATAGATATAAAGTTTGGTGTTTTGATGTTTAAAGAGATTAGAGAGAGGTTGGAGAGTTTTAGAGTAAGAAACATTACATTTTTGTTGCAGGCATTTGAGAGGAAGAAAGAGAATGTGTAAATTTTCTTTATATATAGAGACTTCAAAGAAGTCTTCTAAGAGTTTTCGAAAGTCTTTGAGAGTTTTCAAGAGTCTCCTAAGAAGTCTTCTAAGAGTTTTCGAAAGTCTTTGAGAGTTTTCAAGAGTCTCCTAAGAAGTCTTCTAAGAGTTTTCGAAAGTCTTTGAGAGTTTTCAAGAGTCTCCTAAGAAGTCTTCTAAGAGTTTTCGAAAGTCTTTGAGAGTTTTCAAGAGTCTCCTAAGAAGTCTTCTAAGAGTTTTCGAAAGTCTTTGAGAGTTTTCAAGAGTCTCCTAAGAAGTCTTCTAAAGTCTGAGTCAGATCTAAAAATCTACATATTCAAAAGCATCCAAATTGCTTCAAAACAGATAAAACTTTTAAAATAAAATTTTTATTCTTAAATAATAAACAAAACAGTTACATTAAATTGAATCTTTATCTTTTTAGAATCTAACATATAAAAACACACAAAAAATATATCCAAAATTTATAGATCTACCTTTGAAAGAGTGAATGATTAGAACCATGTAATGGAAAACCCGCAAAAAGAAGATAAATTAGTGAGAAAACATAAGAAAAATGAGAAATAGATATAAAGTTTGGTGTTTTGATGTTTAAAGAGATTAGAGAGAGGTTGGAGAGTTTTAGAGTAAGAAACATTACATTTTTGTTGCAGGCATTTGAGAGGAAGAAAGAGAATGTGTAAATTTTCTTTATATATAGAGACTTCCAAAGAAGTCTTCTAAAGTCTGAGTCAGATCTAAAAATCTACATATTCAAAAGCATCCAAATTGCTTCAAAACAGATAAAACTTTTAAAATAAAATTTTTATTCTTAAATAATAAACAAAACAGTTACATTAAATTGAATCTTTATCTTTTTAGAATCTAATATATAAAACAAAAAATACATATCAAAATTTGCACCACTTTGGATAGAAGACTTGAAGACTTCGGAAGACTTCGATTTAGGCGGGAAACATAAATTTTTTCTAAAATTTAGGTGGGAATCCTAAATTATATTAAAATTTAGGCGGGAAATGTCAGAAGACTTCTTGTGAAGTCTTTTGTGAGTCTTCTAGACCATATAATCAAATAACTAAGAAAAAAACACTTCCTTAAACTTAAAAGACACTTAGGGTCTAACTAGTAACCATTGCAGGAACATGAGAAATGGATAGGAAAGAAATGGAAATGAATAAAATTATAGGGATAATGAGGAATGACAATTCCTTATCATATTTAGTGAGGAACAAATTTGTTTTAAATTTCTGTACATTACAAGGGATGAGAAGGAATGGAAAGGAAAAACTATTCCCTATGAATGGTAAATTTTTTATGAATGTTAAAGAATGCATTATTCCTCTTCATTCCTTGGTCACCATTCATACCCTTAGAAAGTGTTTAAATCAAGTTATTAGATAGTCACTAAACACATATATGTCAAAAACATTTTTAAAATTAAAATATAAGATCTTAGAATCTAGCCTTACAAAAATATCAACAATACTACAACATATGTTACCATACCCTAAACCAAAGATTATCATGACTTAATCTACATTCAATCATCTAAGTTGAAAATAATTCAATCTTATTAAAACTAAATTTCCATCATTTAGAAATGTTTATTAACACATTATTTCAATTTTTACCTCACAAAATATTTTTTAGAAAAATTAATTAATTTATTTTAAGATCTAATTCATGAGAAAACTTTCTCTAAAAGACTTCTAGAAGACCTCTGGAAGACTTCGATTTAGGCGGGAAACCTAAATTCTTCTAAACTTTAGACGGGATATGTCAGAAGACTTCTTGGGAAGACTTCTTTTTAAGTCTTCTGTTAGTCTTCCGGACCCTAGAGTCAAATAACTATGAAAAAACCACTTTTTAAACTTAAAAGAAATTTAGAAGGGTTTAACAAGTTATTAGATAGTTACTAAACATAATAGGTCAGTTTGAAAACAAAATAAAATGAAGGTACGTTTTCAGAAACTAACCCTAAAGATACCAACAATACTATAACATATGTTGTCAAACCCTAAACCAATGCTCATGAACCAATCTACATTCATTCATCAATGTTGAAAATAATTTAATTTTAGAAAAAATAAATTTACATCATCGAGAAATGTTTATGTTTACGTGATTTCAATTTTTTACCCATCAAAATATTTTTATAAATTTTTTTAATTATTTTCAATATCTACTGAACGTGAAGACTTCAGAAGAAGTCTTCTCTAACGGAGGGTTATAAAGGTAAAACTGAATACAGGTTTTTTGTTTGTTCATAAGGGGGCTGTTGTAATTTCACTAGGCTTTTAGGTTACTTTTGCATTTATTTGAATTTGGGGTATACTTTTGTATTCCAAAATCATGTTTTGAGTCATATTTGACAATTTTCCTTTGATTATTTGCATTAATCAATCAATTATATATATTATTTATAAAAAATAATCAATAATAAAATTAATAATAAATCAATTTTAGCTGTAGTTTTATTATTAATTATAGCAAAATATGTTGAGAAAGAATCTAACAAGATCTTACAAAAAAAAATTAAATATATTTTATAAAATAAATATTAATTATTTTCTTAATTGAGAATATAATATTGTTATAAATTAATACTAACTACAAATAAAAATTATATGCTATATTTTATAAATTTATATTTATAGTCTATATTATATTAAAATAGCAATTTCATATGAAATAAATATCAATTACTGTTAAAAGAGGTTAAAATTTTTAAATCATGTAATATTTTATACAAAAAACAAATTGTAAACATATAGTTTTATACTCACAACAAAATATTATCTGAAAAATAACTATATACTATTATTTTTATTTATTTTGAAACTCACAACAATATATTATCTAAAAATAATTATATACAAAATATAAATTATATAACTAACATTTAATTCATGTGTTATCTAAAATATGCTATTAGAAAACTTTTTAAATATTCATAAAAAATATAAATAACAAATCAATTTTGAAAATAAATTTATTGTTTATTTAAAATTATAACAAAATCTGTTGAAAAATATAAAGCAATTTACCAAAAAATTCAAATAATGTTTTTATAAAACAACGCATTAATTTGGTAACAAAGAGATTCAAAGGTCATTTAATCTTCAAAACTCATAAATAGTTGTGTAATTTTCCAAATTTCTCTTAACCAAATATACAGTTTTGATGATAAATATTTCAAACTCATAATGATAATATTCTAAATTTTACAAAATATAAAATAATAGATGTTACAATATATTTTTTACATCACGAAAAACAAATTAAGTTCTAAAAATTGAAATAGTTATGATATCTAGAAATCTTAATTTAATAACAAAAAAAACAGAAAACTTAATACGATAACATCAAAAAACATCTTATATAACAAAAGTTTACTAAGATAATATGATAGGTGCTACTATGTATAAAATTTACTAAAATAATGGGGATGACCTACTTAAACATAATAATATATTTATATATAAAATCATGCAATATACTATATTGATAGATACTAACATATTTTTTTTAATACAATATGAAAACATAAACTATCCTAAACAAATATTATTTCTATAGTATAAGTAAATAGATTTTAAATTTTATTGTATGCAAACTGTAAAAATTAAAAAAATATATTTTATACATAATTCTCTATTTCATTATTTAAGATTCTATAGTATAAATAAATAGATTTTAAATTGGATTGTATAAATAACTGTAAATTTTTTAAAAATGTTGTATACATTATTCTCTATTTGATTATTTCAGATTCTGAATTTACTGTAATCGAAAATATATTAATATGTAATAATAATTAATAACAAAGTTTAAGTATACAACAAATCATTATATATTAATAATTTTGAGTAAGAACTTAAAACAATAAGGTTATAGAGTTATACAATATATTACACTATTATGTAAATCATATATTAAAATGTTAACGCTAAAATCAAAGTTATTCATTTATAAAATAAATATAATACCCGTACGGAAGTGCGGATCAAACTCTAGTTTTGTAATTAATAATAGGGTTTTTGGTGATTTAAACCTCCAACTGCTTTTAAATCGGATGAAAAATCCCCAACTAAAATTTTATGTTTTTAAACCTCCAACTATTAAACCATTAATGCCGCTAACCTTCCATTAACAAAATCATTTTTTCTTAATGGATATCCGTTAAATCGAAACACAACATTTCATGTAATCCTAAAAAACGACACGAGGTTCTTATAACCAATATATATATTAGTGATTTAAACCCCCAACTATTTTTAAATTGTATGAAAAACCCCCCAACTAAAATTTTATGTTTTAAACCCTCAACTATTAAACACTTAATGCTTTTGACCCTCTGTAAACAAAGTCATATTTTTTGAATGGGGAACCGTTGAATTGAAACACAGAGTTTCATGTAATCATATAAACAACATTTAATGCTTTAAACCCCATATATCAATGGGAAATGACAATCACAATTCAACCTCATATAAAAAAAAAATTATAGTTCTTCTTCTTTTTCGAGACCATATAAGCCAAAAATTTGTGTTGTTTCTAATTATAATTTTTTCTCTCCTAGTCATTTACTTAACATTCCAAAATTCACCTTTTTCTATGCCCGAATCTTTGTCGAGATCAAATTTGTTTTGAAAAGATGACTTTGTTAACGGATCACCTTTAACCCTCCGTAAACAAAGTCGTCTCTTCGGAACGTGGACTCGTTAAATTGAAACACATTGTTTCATTTAATCACAGAAACAACACAAGATGCTTAAAACCACCTTTAGCAATGTCCAAGGACAGTCATGATTCATTCCTAAATAAGAAATTAGGGTTCTTCTTCCTTTTCAAGAACCAGAAGCCAGATAGATTTGTGTAGAAAGATGTGAATTTTGAAATGTTAAGTAAATGAACAGGAGAGAAAGAATTAGAATTGGAAACAACACAACTTTTCGACTTATATCACCTTTGATGGTTATTGAAAAGGAAGAAAAGCTCTAATTTATTTATTTGAGGATGAATTGTGATTGTTATTGCCCATTGATATAAGGGGTTTTATGCATTTTTTGTCGTTTATGTGATTACATGAAATTCTGTGTATCAATTTAACGGTTTCTCCATTTAGAAAAAATGACTTTGTTTACAGAGGGTTAAAGGCATTAAAGGTTTAATTGGGGGTTTAAAAACATAAAGTTTTAGTTGGGGGTTTTCTATCCAATTTAAAAATAGTTGGAGCTTTAAATCACTAAAATATTTATTGATTATAAGAACCTTGCGTCGTTTTTGGGATTACATGAAACGTCGCGTTTCGATTTAACGGATCTTTGTTAAGAAAAACGATTTTGTGATTAACAACATTAACTGTTTAATAGTTGGAGGTTTAAAAACATAAAATTTTAATTGTAGGTTTTTAATCCGACTTAAAAATAGTTGGGGGTTTAAATCACTAAAAACCCTTAATAATAAGTAGTAATACTTGAACTGTTTATTGAAGAGAAAAATGAGAGAAACCATCGGAGAAAAAATACAATCTCATTTTAAGCTTACTTGAGGAAAAATTGATGTAAACCATTGGAGATGACCTAAACAAAATATATTATTGTGCAAAGATTAGATAAGATTTCTCACATAATATCAAATATTGGGATAATTCTAAAACACCTAAGCTTCGTTAATTAAAATTTTAAAATGATTATAAAATCCAGTGTTATTAAAAAAAGAACTTTCGAAAAATGGTTTCAAAATAAAAATTCTGAAAAAAAATTTACAGGAAAAAAAATTTTGACAAAGAAAGTTTTGAAATTTGTTTTCCATTTCTCAAAAAGGTATTTATTTAAATATTTATTTATTTTTAATTTTCGTATAAAATAAGAATATAACTATTATTTTTACAATAAAACTATTCTATTACTCAAACTTGAGGTGGTTTGGGAATTCAGACCTGAATAAAACAATCAACATAGATTGAAGAGCGATAAAAAGTACAAGTTCTCCTAGCCAAGCAATCTGCCGTTTGATTTTGCTCTTGGCACGTAGAAAATCTTGAAATTTTGGAATCTTCGTTGAAGCACGGCTACTCACCTAGCTCAGCTATGTTTTTGATTCTTGAATCATTGAAATGATATTTTTGCAGTATGTACTAAAGGTTTGACAATACTTGTGTTGAATTTTGTGTGCTATTTTTATGAAAATAACTTGTTTAGTTCTTTTTTAACACTAATTATGCTATTACCAACTATTAGAAATATTTCAGACAGTTCTACAACTGACAAATCTATCCGATTTATGAGGATTCACGTCTGACTACATCACTTGATCCGCCCTATCGGATCCACGTTTTACGATACTCCTCGCACCATGTTGCAGATCTCTTATAAGTTTTTTCTCCATTAATTCGCATAATTCCGTTTTATCTGAGACTCGAAACCCAGACCTCTTAGTGTTAGAAGTATTAATGAACCATTAGTAACTAATGGATCAAGGGGCTTCCATAAACTTGTTTAGTTCTATACCAAAGTATTTCTCAAAGAAAGCATTTCTCTTTATAAATTATGAATATTTGGGAAAGGGAAAGACGAGAGTCGAGATTGTTCCAAAGACGAAGAGCCCAAGTCCAGGCCCATAATATATCATCACATTGTTTCTTTCTCTTTCGTCTTTCGCTTTGCTTCTCTTAATTTTCTGAGGGTCAGCGACGATCTGAATCCGATAGCTACCAAATCGATCCAGCTTCGTGCTGCTCAGATCCTCGAGTATTCACATCTTCGACGCTCTAATGGAAGTAAGATCTGCAGCGAAGCTTCAGTGCCAACGTATTGGCTGCAACGCAATGTTCACCGAAGACGACAATCCAGACGGTTCTTGTCAGTTTCATGCGTCTGTACGTCATTCTTTAACTGATTTTATGATTTTTTGGTTTGCGAATTTGACATTGATAATGGTTTTAGTCTTGACCAGATGATGATATGTCGGTTAGGTTTTTTTCTTATTACACATATCAGAGACTTGAGAATAAAGGCTTTTAACTCTTTAATGGATAAATATATCACTTTGTTTTCTAAACCCTTTGAATGTACTCAACTCATTGAGCTTGGGAGAGTTCGTTTCCATTTGAAAGGTACCAACCATGGTGTAGAATGCATATTTTGCCACCCTAACAGTCTTTTGATCTATGTGCTTGTTTGTTGCATATACCACTCTTCATCTTTACTTACATTTTTCATTTATCTTTCTATGTTTTCATTGTATCATTTACTGCTATTTTCCGGTCTGGCGTGGCTTTTTTTGATGTCGACTGGTTCTGATCAAGCAGGGAGTAAGTCAAAATTTACTCTTCAAATACTATTTTATTATGTTTCACACTCATCTTCTCAGCTAGAAATGTTTCATACATGCATCAGCCATTTTTTCACGATGGAATGAAAGAGTGGAGCTGCTGCAAGCAACGAAGTCATGATTTCACTCTGTTCTTGGAAATTCCTGGGTAACAATAACATCATCTGATCCTCATCCATGTTGTGGTGACACTCTAATACTTTTTGTTTGTTTCTCTTGCAATGAAGATGTAAAAGAGGTAAACACACAACTGAGAAACCTGTTCTGGCCAAACCGGCTCCAAGACAGCAGCCTGTCACGGTTCTTCCTACTTCATCTCCAGATTCCAATGCAGCAACAAAGGACTCTTGCTCCAGATGCCGCCAAGGCTTCTTCTGCTCAGACCATGGTTGGTACCTTCACTTCTTCTCTCTACACTCAGCAAATCTCTATCTAACGTCTTTCTGTCTCTAACCACAAAGGTTCCCAACCCAAAGAACAGACCAGGCAGCTGGCCCTGAACACACCAGTACAAGTGCAAGAAGAAAAGACTGAGTCCTTAGCACCAGTTAAAAAGGTTGTTATAGACATTAATCAACCTCAAGTATGCAAAAACAAAGGATGTGGAAAAACATTCAAAGAGAGAGACAATCACGAGACTGCTTGTAGCTATCATCCAGGTCCTGCGGTCTTCCACGACAGACTGAGAGGGGTGCGTGTTTAACCCCTTTCTTTTTCTCAAAACATTATTTTTCTTTTAATTGCGTTTTTTGTTGTTGGGCAGTGGAAATGTTGCGATGTTCACGTGAAGGAGTTTGACGAGTTCATGGAGATACCTCCTTGCACTAAAGGTTGGCACAGCAGCAGCGCTGATCAAGCAGTCTGACATACTCATGTGGGTTTTAAAAAATTCTATCATCTTTTCAGATTCCTTGTTAGATTAAGATGGAACAGTTCGTCGGTAACAGATATATATGTAATGGTTAAAATGATAATTGTATCATTTCCAATGCATGCTTCCATAAAGGCTATGTGTTTATGTTTGGATAAATGTCTCTTTGCGCGCAAAATATCCAGATTCGATGAACCAACCTGAAACCAACTTGGATTAAGAGGTAGGCTCGAATCAGGGTTCCAATAGGGTTTCAGAGACTATTTGGTTGTTGGGATTATAAATTTCAGTCTCATTCCGTTTTTGGGATATTTTAAAAGTTCAAGTCGAGATATTACAAAAGTCTGGATGAAATTCATTTTTGGGTTCGATTAAGGATTAGGTACATGTCTAGGATCCAATTGAATCCGAAACAATTTTAGTTTCGGATATTAATCGGGTTATGGATTCTAAAATATTGATTTGTTTGATTAAACTTAATATAATTTTAATTTTCAATAATTTTCTCAACATTATTATTGTCCTTCAAAATAACTTTGATGACTCGTCTATCAATCATATAAAACTCTTTCTTGAACTATACATGATAACTTCAGACATATCATTACAAACTAAAGTTTTGTACGAACGAGTATCATACATAATGTAACATAAACAAATAAAAATTAACAATTAGCAGATATCCTATAAACCTAAGAAATACTATTTAAACTTTAGAAACAACATTATTATTTAAGTTTTTAGAAGCAAACTTATTCATAATTAAACTTCAAAGCAATAAATAATTATTTTAGGTACTTAAAATAATATCTTAGTGTATTTTGATTACATATTAGAGATTGCGATTGAGTTTGGTACAAGTTTTTTTTGAAATTTGAAATTTCTGGGGTTTTTTGGTATCAATTTGGGTCCGGATTCAGTTTGGGTAAAATCCATAACCAGAAATACCCATAAAACAAGATCCATTAGGTATTTATGTCGGTTTTGAATTGTTTCAGATTCATTTTTATCGGATCAAATTCGGTTTAGTTTTCTTTTATTCGGTTTATTTTCCCAGCCCTATTAAGAGATAACCACCAACAAATCCAACTGCTGTAAATATTCAAATGGATCATGGACTACTATATCCGAAGAATAGAACTGAATCTGATTTAACCCAAAAACTGAATGAATATCCGAAAATACATGAAATAAAAGAATATCTCTAAAAGTATTAGTTACAGAAATACTTATAGCTTGTGGCTACAAACATAGCTTCCCCAAAAGATTTTAATATTTTTGAAGACGTAGTGCTTTTTTGAAGAAGATCTTTTATTTCTTTACGTTTTTAGAGTTTGTGCAATTGAATATATATGAACCAAGAACGAAAAATAACTAAGGGACTATATTACACTTGCTTGAATGAAGAAGAATGGAGAATAATGGGAAGAAGTTTGAAGAACCCTAGCCTATTTGATTTGGGGATTTCGAATGTGATGAAAAAGTTTATAAACTGTCTAACATGTTTGGTTCTTAATTTAAATGGTGTATTTTTGGAACTGATTTATTTTGTCATAGATTTTAACAAAATCGAGGCAGTATACTTTCAAAAGGAGAAAGATGATGTGGATGGGAAGACGTGGATAAATAAAGGGTGGCTTAAACGAGCTAGTAGATAAAAAAAACTTTCCGAAGCATGACTCCTTAATTCTTTGGAACTGTGGAGTATCTTGAAGAATATGTCGGATGAAAGATAGTATGTTATGTTTTGAGTAGATATTAAGACGATGGTTGGAGAATTTATCAGTTCCGAACAGCCTTTCTGGAAATGGGGTGTTCTTTCCATTCTCTGCAAATTTTAGTACAAGGAATCACGAGTTGAGATTTAGTCAGAGAAATCAAATAAATCGAAAAAGAAAGCATTTAGAAGTGAAAATCTAACTTTTCATATTGGAGATTATTGGTTAAACAAATCAGAAAGGTTTCGAAGGTTGGCGGGCTCAGAAAATATAGATAAATTAGGGTTTTGCATGTTGGCGGGCACGGAAATGGACGGTCTCGGATGTTGACTATTTTGAAACTCGATAAAAGTGAGTTTAGGGTTGGAAGACGACAAATGTAAAGTTCACGAAGAAGGTTCAAAAGGATTATGGAAGATTAGAGATGAAGGTGAAAATAGATTTAAACAGGATTATGTTTAAGAAATTGAGAGTTTTGAAATAAAGAGGAAAAAACAATTACATATTATGTTGTCACACATCTTTTGGAACTAGTTCACAACACAGTCTCTAGCTCAAAGAGCAAATTGGACAAATGGGCTTGTGATAGTGTTCGCTTAACCTAATATGTCCTTATGTGAAGTTGATAACACAGTGTGTGTCATAGTGGGTAAATTTCTCCAAATAAATTACTGGAAGAGAGCCCCCTTAACCAAAGAAGTACCAAACCGAACACAACCCTTAAAAGAAAAAAAATAAGCGGAATTTTAGGGATGATTCAAAAATACCAAAAACATAAAGGGCTATTGTACAAACTTTTGAAACATAGAGACAAAATTGCTAATATCCCTCCAAGGAATATTACTTCCCAATTTATCTCCACACTTTGACACGTTGTACTTTTTCGTTACCCTCAGCGAACGGCTCGAATCAATCTATTGACGCCGGAGCAGTTGGTTGGCGATGAGGCTGATAGTACCTCTCCAGGGAGTAGTTCAAGGCCGTGGAGGTCTCTTCGTCGGCTCCCTTATCCCTTGCTGCCTCTTCTACTTCCTCCAGCTCTATCTCAAACGACGTCGTTCTCCTCCTCCTGATTCCGACTCGACGGAGTTACCGAGGACCTCGTCTCGGTCGAGCCTCTTCACCCGGGGAAACTCCATCGGACGCGTTCGAGTCTCTTCCAGAGCGGTTCCTCTCGCCAAGCCTCCCGATTCGCCTTACTATATCGGGTTGGAGAGAGTCAAGACGGATCCGTACGATCGGGTTAGTAATAGGGATGGGATTATCCAGCTCGGTTTGGCTGAGAGTACGGTGAGTTAGTACTACTTCCCAAAACCTTATCCATTAGGTGAATTTTATTTTTGATTTGATTTTTTTTTTTTTTGTAGCTGTGCTTTGACTTGCTCCAGAGATGGATGTCTGAGAATCTGATGGATTCGATGATGCATTATTCTGATGATGTTGATGGTGGATTTGATATCAGTAGCATCGCCATGTATCAACCTTTCGAAGGGTTGCTGGAGGTCAGAGTGGTATGTGTTTTCTGTTATGATGATGAATCAAGAAAAAAAACTCTTTTACTTATATGTTTTTTTTGAAACTTTTTTTTTTAAGGCTTTTGCTGATTTCATGTCACGAATAATGGGAGGTAACGTCTCGTTTGACCCTTCAAACATGGTGATCACAGCCGGTGGCACTCCTGCTCTCGAAGTATTGGCCTTTTGCTTGGCTGATCATGGCAACGCTTTTCTCATTCCCTCCCCCTATTATCCTGGGTAATAACTTCTTCCACTGATTTTGATTCTTCAACGCTTTCTTTCTCTTTTGCCAATGTACTAAAAGAAGAAACTAAAATTTTTTGCAGCTTTGACAGAGATATTAAGTTCAGGACAGGAATCGAGCTTATACCAGTACACTGCCGCAGCTCTGACAATTTCACCGTAACCGTTTCCGCCCTTGAACAAGCTTTGAATCTAGCTAGAAAGCGAGGAATCAAGGTTTCTGGCATCCTCTTTTCGAACCCGTCGAATCCTGTTGGAAACATACTATCAAGGGAGACGCTTCATGCTATTCTGAGCTTTGCTCAGGAGAAGAACATCCACGTCATCTCTGACGAAATATTCGCGGGCTCTGTTTACGGGGAGGACAAGGAGTTTGTCAGCATGGCAGAGGTAGCTGCTGCCTCGGGGGATTTCGATAAAAGTAGGGTTCATATCGTCTACGGCTTGTCCAAAGACCTTTCCCTTCCCGGTTTTAGAGCTGGAGTTATCTATTCCTTTCATGAAGACGTTTTAAGCGCGGCCAAGAAGCTGATGAGGTTTTCCTCTATGCCGGTTCCTGTCCAAAGGATACTTATCTCTCTGCTGTCGGATACAAGGTTTATCGAGGAGTACATGGCAGCCCACAGGCGAAGGATCAGGGATAAGCATTTTCTCTTTGTGGAAGGTTTGAAGCAGTTAGGGATTCCGTGTGCTGAGAGTGGTGGTGGGTTGTATTGTTGGGTTGACATGAGCAGTTTACTGACATCTTACAGCGAGAAAGGCGAGCTCGAGTTGTTTGAGAAGCTGCTGAGTGTTGCTAAGATTAATGCCACTCCAGGAACAGCCTGTTATTGTATTGAACCCGGTTGGTTCAGGTGCTGTTTTACTGCTTTGGCTGATGAAGACATCCCAGTGATCATGGAACGGATCAAACGGCTTGCTGAATCTTCCACATCTTGAAGCCAAGCCAGATTTTGGGTTAGTTATACATTCTTTTCGCAAGTTAGAAGGTAGGAATGAATTAGAAGATGTAACTCTTTATAGTTTGCAGAAGATAGAGTTTTGCATTCAAACTCACGCTCTGGTTGTACCAAAACAAGTTTCTACTTCTATGAAAAGAGAAAGACTTTGCGACACTTTCTGTTTCTTTGATCAAATTGTGAGGAACTTTTATACCAAGGAAGGATTGTGCTTTCTCGTTTCAACAGCTCTTCTCATGTAACTCCTCCTTCGGCTCATCATTATTAACTCCCGGAGTGTATATTGCGTCCTCACAGGAAAGACAAAGTTGATGTCACTAGAAGCTGTAGTGACCTGAACATGGTGAGAATCAGCAGCTTCCGCCTTTCCCTGTGGAAGACGTGGAAAGAGCTTTTCCAAGAACATAGCGCCCGTCATGTAACTGCTCGTACTGTCATCAGAATCATAGGCTGGGGATGTTGGCATCGAACTCGTCTGCCTATTCAGGCGGTCATCAAATTCATCCACTGTAAAAGCACCTGATATCGGCACAGAGCTGACGGAAACACTGCTGGTTTCAGCTTCAAAACCGTACATGGGAGGCGGTGTCAGCGGTTGGTCCAACGGGTCAGGTAGGTTGGAATCAGCAAAGCAACGGTATGGTTGTCCAGGAGTTTCTTCCCAATGGAATGGAACCGATGTAACCAGCTTAACCGGAACTGGAACGGGAGGTGGTAATGGAGGAATCTTGGTGGTTTCCGATGGTGGTTGTGGAAGCTTAGGTGGGTCATTTGCGGAAGAAAGGGCCGGTTTTCCAGGAGTATCTTCCCAACAGAAAGGAACCGACGTAACCAGCTTGACTGGAACTGGAACCGGAGGTGGCAATGGAGTAGTCGTGGCGGTTTCCGATGGTGGTTGCGGAAGCTTGAGTAACAGTTTGCCAGGGGTCTTTTCCCAACAAAAAGGAACGGACGTGACCAGCTTAACCGGGACAGGGATAGGTGGTGGAAGCGGAGGAGGAGAAGGCACGAAAGTGGCTAGAGAAGGTTGCCAGTTCTTCTTTGGTAAGCCAGGCCGTTCTTCCCAAACAAAAGGCACAGAAGGATGCTGCCTCGGTTGTTTTGTAGGTGGTATCTCTGTTTCTTTGGGCTCCATTTGGGACATTTGCTGTTCTCTCTTTACTTGTGGTCTTGGTTTATTTATAAAGTATTGTTTGTGTATGTGTTGATCAAGTCAATGAGGTATTGTGTTTAGTTAAGTCAAACTACTTTTGGTTTAAAGCATGCGTTACTGGATTAGAGCAAACTATTTTATTTTGTGTCACGATTCACGAATATAACCTAAACCATTTGGTGTCGTCTCACCAAATTTTTATAGATTCATTTCATGCTGCCTTTTGTCATAATTTTCTTTTCCACTTAATCTCACAATAAATCCATTTTATGTTATCATCATTTCTTCTTTTTGCAATGAAACGACCGTTGCCTCGTCTAACATTTGGAGGTGTTTTAATGCAACACCTAAAATCATTGTGGACCAATAAATGTATCACATGTGTCATGTACTATCAATGATGAAAGAATTTGCCTTTCATAAATCTTCATCAGGCAGCGATTAGTCGACCATCTTGCTGGACTGGATAAGTGTAACCATGATCAGTACCGGT
The DNA here is from genome assembly GCA_016771965.1 of Brassica carinata. Classification (NCBI taxonomy): domain Eukaryota; kingdom Viridiplantae; phylum Streptophyta; class Magnoliopsida; order Brassicales; family Brassicaceae; genus Brassica; species Brassica carinata. The sequence continues at coordinate 42,196,628 of CM028691.1, forward strand.
CCGCTAAATATTAGGACCAGAAGCTCAAACAGAAATTAGGGGCCCTTAATAGATATGTTTTTAACCCATGACTTAAAACATTTCTGCTACCATTACCACTATGCTATAAAGGGGTATAGCAAACGGAAGGCTGAAAAATAGCTCATATTATTTTTGTCCAGAAGCTCAAGCTTCTAAGGTTTGGTATCAGGGCCCGGCACTGCTATAATGCTGCTTATGATTTAAATACGGGCTAAGTCGTAGGAGGATGGATCTTAAGAGATCATCATGGAGTATCTAAGGATTGGGGGTTCAGTAACATTGGATACACATACACTTGTTCTAACATTAAAGCGTAAGGTAAAGTTCAAAAAAAAAAAACATTAAAGCGTAAGGGGATGCATTGTTGATGTTCAGAACCGGCGTTCACTACGAGCTGACTATATAATAGCTTGGAGCCAATAAATTTATCAATTTATTTACAACCAAACTTTTAGTATTTTTCAGATCATTTGGTCAATTTTTTTGTGAAATTGTTTTCTAGGCTATTGTCTATTGAGCCCATTAGTGAAATTTAAATCCAACTATAGACATGCATTAATTTTAAAAATAAATAGTGGAATATCGCTAGTTTATATAGTAAATTATCAACGTGTAACTCCCATATTTAAACATATGTATATAACTTGCTAAGAACGTAAATAAAAGAAACAGTATACATACAGATAAAATGAAAGGTCTTCTCAGTGATCATAAAACTAATTTGAAAAAATCATAGTCATTTACTTAATGATTAATATTTTATGGTTTCATATCTCAATTTCTCTAAAACAAGTTTTTTATTAAAAAAAAAAATCTCTAAAACAAGTTTAACTGAAAAGATGATGAAAACACAGAAAGTAGTTGACTCTTAATATCTCGCATGAGTTGCACCGATCTGGCTATTGATTAAATGATTAGTACTTTTTAATTATAAAGTCAAACAAACTTTAAAGATAAAGTATTCTAGGTGCACTTGATATATTCGACATCTAATTCTATTCTCTAGATTCATTTCATCAAAAATATATATAATATATTATATATGCTTCGTTCAAATTTTTGGCTCTTCCAACTAACGAAGTAAAGCAAACAAGTTTGTACATGAGATTTATAAATGTACATCTACTAAATTCTTTTATTTGGGTTCTCGAAAAATTTTAATAAGAAAAGGAAAACGGAGAATAATAAAATATAAAATTCTAATCATGTTGTCTCAAATTTTAGACATTTCACCAATTTCTCATAAAATTAAAATGAATAATTAATCTATTTTCTTAAAAAAAATTAAAATACCAAAAATGTTTAGATGCCATCACATTTTGTTTTTTTTTTAAACATTTTATTATCGATTTGGTTATTCGAATTGTTCTAAATTTTAAGATCGATTATAAGAAAAAAAACCAATTATGCAGATTGCATAAACTAGATGATTTTCTTATACTCATTATAAGTAACACATTTTTATATATATAAATTTGGCCTAAAACATATCACAAGCACTATTATAGATCAATTAGTGTAAATATCAGGTCCGTCTTTTAGAACGTGCAAGTGGAGCGGTCGAACATGGTCCAAAATTTTAGAGGGTCCATGATTTTTTTTTAGTAATAGTTTCAAATTTAAAATCATATTTTTATAAAAAAATCAGAATAACTATATTTGAATTTAATTTTCGTTTTTATAACCAATGAATATAAATGACAATTCTGTATTTTGTTTATATAACAAGCTAAAATGCAATAAGTTAGGAAGTAATTAGTGTTTATATCAAGGAAAGTAAGAAATAGTTGTTTATGTGTGTTTGAATATTCAGTGGCAGTATAGAAAGTTAATATTCTAATTTGATTATGTTTAGGAAACAATTATCAATTAGTGATTATAAATAGGGAGAACATGTATTTTGTTCACTGTTTTTAATAAAAAATAGCAAACACAAAGAAAAAAAACTAGCTTACAATTTCGGTCGACAAGAAAAAAAGAGTGTTTTGTCTAATCAAGAGTATATAGCTTTTTGTCTAACCACTATCCAGATGGATAGATTTTGTTACTCTATATATTTATTGATTATAAATTCTGATTATGGATAAAATAAACGCAAAAAAAAAAAAAAAAAAAAAAACTGAAAAGCTAGAAGAATGATCAAATTCGATGATTTGATCGATGGTTTTTTCATTGAAAAATACCAAATGATCAATTTCAATAATTTGATTAATGATTTTGCATTTAAAAGCTAGAGAATGGTGTTATTTAGATATATAAAAAATTAATCTGATGTATTTATTTTATATTATTATGATATTTTCGTATAATATTTTTCCTAAATATTCCAAACCTGATTACTTTGTATGATAAATAATAAAATACAATTTATATAGTATTTAGTAATATACTCCCTCTATCCTATTTTATGTGGTTTTTAAGGTTTTTTCATAAGGATTAAGAAAATATAAAGTTCTATGTAATTTATCTTGATTGCATAAAAATAACATTTAATAAAACTAGTTCAACCAATTAAAAAAAGATACAGTGTTTTGTAATTGGTCACAAATTTAAATTGACATTTAGTTTTCTCTAGATTAAAGAGAACATTAATTATTTTGGGACAAAATAAAAACTCTTAAAAACCACATAGAATGGGACAGAGTATTCAATAAATTAAATACAAAGGATATTTTGACCATAGAGCAGGAAATATTACGTTCTTTGTCGTAAAAAAAATCAACGAGCTTCAAAATACAATGCAAACGACGAACAACTCAAAACAGTTAATCAGGCAAGGGATATCCTATAACCATACCCTGTCTATCAGAAGTTCAAATCAACAATTCACCAAACTTATCTGAACATTAAACATTTTATTCTTGCCTTTACACTAATATGTTAGCTTCACTTAATAAGCTAAATAATTTGGAAAAAAAACATATCTTACGCGGATTGTATGTAGCTCATGTCTTTTTTGTCGGGGTGGAAGCTGGCGGCAGGGCTTGTTTTTTTTTTCCGGATAGACGGAACTGGGATCTCTCACGCATGCAAGAATTGGGATCTCCTAATACTTTTGTTAAATGCGGAAAAACAAAATAACCAAACCATTATAGTCCAAATTTAATTCCAAAAGATTTCTTTCAAATTACATTTCTTATATATTGTTGTCTCAGAGCACTAGCTTGTTGTACTCAGTCTTTAACGATTACATATAACAAGAAAATAACCACTCAGATTCATTCCAATATCTACATTGTTTACAAACTTTTTATATAGTTTCTTAAATGTCAAGAAAATAACCCCTCCCAAATAAGTTTTTTTTTTCATTTTTCATAATGCATATTATAAAATTAAAAAAAAAAGAAGCAACCAAAAATAACCCACCAAGAAAGAAACAAACAAAACTCTACAGTAAAATTAGCTGTGATTAGGAGGTGACTGCAGATTAAACAGAGCCTTAGCAGTCATCTCTCTTTCGAATCTCCATATATAATTCAGCCCTACAAGAAGCTCTGTAATGGCTGCTTCTGTCTTAACTTTATCCGCAAACACAAGTGTCTGAACCAACATCACTCTGTTCTGAATATTCACAGCGGTCGCCACGTGTTGCTGCTCGAAGCTTCTCTCGCTCTGCCACCTAATCATATTCTGCGCCAACGGTAGCAACCACTGTAATATCCTCCCCAGCGCTGCTCTCCACTCCGCTGCTAAGCCACCGTCCGTCGCCGTGAACCCAACTCCTTTTAATCTCGACCTGAGCGACGATCTCACGGTCGCCGGCAACATCGAGTAGAGATCGTCTCTCGCGTCGAGACCCACCAGCTGTGGCTGCTTTATCATCTTCTCCATCACGACGATCAGATTCGCGTAGTGAAGCGCCACGCCGGATCCGCCCAGAGTCGTCTCCGGCGGTTTCAAGAGTCTCGAGCTTTCTTCGAGAAAAGCAGAAGACGACGACGTTTTGAGTCTCTCCTCGTCGTTTGGGCTGGGGTGGACGAGGTTCATCGATGAGGAAGAAGAAGAGAGAGAGCGTGGGAGAAAAGACACGACGGTTGAGGAAAAGACGGATTTGAGTCTTGCGAGTGCGGTGAAGAGCGATCTGGCGAGGATCAACACGACCGTGTCGAAGCTTTTGTTCCATAGAGATCTGTCTTTCAGATACTTCACGCGTTGTCTCTGTCTCTCGATCTTTTGATGTAGATCCATCACTTTCTTGCTGTTGTCTTCCTCGCATTCGATCCCAATCTGTTTTCTCAGGGAGTTTTCCAAATTCGTCATCTCTTCCATCTCTCTAAACAAAGCTGTCGTCACGCTCACGTATCTGTTTCCAATAACAAAAACTCAATCAGACTCTGTTTTTCCTCAAGCAAAGCAAAGCAAAGCAAAGCAAAGCAAAGCAAAGCAAAGCAAAGCAAAGCAAAGCAAAGCAAAGCAAAGCAAAGCAAAGCAAAGCAAAGCAAAGCAAAGCAAAGCAAAGCAAAGCAAAGCAAAGCAAAGCAAAGCAAAGCAAAGCAAAGCAAAGCAAAGCAAAGCAAAGCAAAGCAAAGCAAAGCAAAGCAAAGCAAAGCAAAGCAAAGCAAAGCAAAGCAAAGCAAAGCAAAGCAAAGCAAAGCAAAGCAAAGCAAAGCAAAGCAAAGCAAAGCAAAGCAAAGCAAAGCAAAGCAAAGCAAAGCAAAGCAAAGCAAAGCAAAGCAAAGCAAAGCAAAGCAAAGCAAAGCAAAGCAAAGCAAAGCAAAGCAAAGCAAAGCAAAGCAAAGCAAAGCAAAGCAAAGCAAAGCAAAGCAAAGCAAAGCAAAGCAAAGCAAAGCAAAGCAAAGCAAAGCAAAGCAAAGCAAAGCAAAGCAAAGCAAAGCAAAGCAAAGCAAAGCAAAGCAAAGCAAAGCAAAGCAAAGCAAAGCAAAGCAAAGCAAAGCAAAGCAAAGCAAAGCAAAGCAAAGCAAAGCAAAGCAAAGCAAAGCAAAGCAAAGCAAAGCAAAGCAAAGCAAAGCAAAGCAAAGCAAAGCAAAGCAAAGCAAAGCAAAGCAAAGCAAAGCAAAGCAAAGCAAAGCAAAGCAAAGCAAAGCAAAGCAAAGCAAAGCAAAGCAAAGCAAAGCAAAGCAAAGCAAAGCAAAGCAAAGCAAAGCAAAGCAAAGCAAAGCAAAGCAAAGCAAAGCAAAGCAAAGCAAAGCAAAGCAAAGCAAAGCAAAGCAAAGCAAAGCAAAGCAAAGCAAAGCAAAGCAAAGCAAAGCAAAGCAAAGCAAAGCAAAGCAAAGCAAAGCAAAGCAAAGCAAAGCAAAGCAAAGCAAAGCAAAGCAAAGCAAAGCAAAGCAAAGCAAAGCAAAGCAAAGCAAAGCAAAGCAAAGCAAAGCAAAGCAAAGCAAAGCAAAGCAAAGCAAAGCAAAGCAAAGCAAAGCAAAGCAAAGCAAAGCAAAGCAAAGCAAAGCAAAGCAAAGCAAAGCAAAGCAAAGCAAAGCAAAGCAAAGCAAAGCAAAGCAAAGCAAAGCAAAGCAAAGCAAAGCAAAGCAAAGCAAAGCAAAGCAAAGCAAAGCAAAGCAAAGCAAAGCAAAGCAAAGCAAAGCAAAGCAAAGCAAAGCAAAGCAAAGCAAAGCAAAGCAAAGCAAAGCAAAGCAAAGCAAAGCAAAGCAAAGCAAAGCAAAGCAAAGCAAAGCAAAGCAAAGCAAAGCAAAGCAAAGCAAAGCAAAGCAAAGCAAAGCAAAGCAAAGCAAAGCAAAGCAAAGCAAAGCAAAGCAAAGCAAAGCAAAGCAAAGCAAAGCAAAGCAAAGCAAAGCAAAGCAAAGCAAAGCAAAGCAAAGCAAAGCAAAGCAAAGCAAAGCAAAGCAAAGCAAAGCAAAGCAAAGCAAAGCAAAGCAAAGCAAAGCAAAGCAAAGCAAAGCAAAGCAAAGCAAAGCAAAGCAAAGCAAAGCAAAGCAAAGCAAAGCAAAGCAAAGCAAAGCAAAGCAAAGCAAAGCAAAGCAAAGCAAAGCAAAGCAAAGCAAAGCAAAGCAAAGCAAAGCAAAGCAAAGCAAAGCAAAGCAAAGCAAAGCAAAGCAAAGCAAAGCAAAGCAAAGCAAAGCAAAGCAAAGCAAAGCAAAGCAAAGCAAAGCAAAGCAAAGCAAAGCAAAGCAAAGCAAAGCAAAGCAAAGCAAAGCAAAGCAAAGCAAAGCAAAGCAAAGCAAAGCAAAGCAAAGCAAAGCAAAGCAAAGCAAAGCAAAGCAAAGCAAAGCAAAGCAAAGCAAAGCAAAGCAAAGCAAAGCAAAGCAAAGCAAAGCAAAGCAAAGCAAAGCAAAGCAAAGCAAAGCAAAGCAAAGCAAAGCAAAGCAAAGCAAAGCAAAGCAAAGCAAAGCAAAGTGAATGATGAATTTGAAGGAGTGAGTGGAGATTAGTGAGATTTAAGATATAAGCTATAGTTTTTTTCTTCTAGGGAATGATAAAGTTGATGTGTGAATGGCTCGTGGGTGTTCAAGCCATGATTACACTTTATGATTTTTGAGAAATAAATGTTGGTATTCGAATTTGTGAACTAAAGTATTCTGATATTCATTTACATTATTTAAATGATTGGAAGGGAATGTTCGCTAGAGTCCTCTTCAGCAATTCTTATTCTATTCATTATTATTCTTCCATTATCTTATATACACACTAGATTAATTGTGTACATTTCTTGATTGTGACCAATACTTTTTTTTACCAGATTTGTTTGTTTTTACGTTCTACATATGTAGTCTTCTTTGGTCAAATATAGAATAAAGACATGCCTATTGTAAAAACCCATTAACAAAATAGCATATTAAATTTTGCTGTATTATTTATGTATATGTATATAGAAAATCTGAGCACTCCTAGTTACCTTCTGTAACTCTGTTTATCTCTTATCAATTGATAGTTATCATAAGACTTTCACCTTCTCATCAAAATACAATTTCGTTTTAGTTAGATAAATTACAAGGAATGATATTCAAGTGTAGACTATCTTTTACTGACATTTTATGAATGTTGAAGTCGAAAACGAAGTAGAGTAACAAGAGCATTAATTACCATAATCATAATGAGCGTTATAGTTTATTATATTAACGACAGTGATAATTAAAATAAGTTGGGGAGATGCATGCGAATGCCAGCCAATGGAAAAGCAACCATTTGTGAGGAAGAGAAGTATTGTCGCTAAACCAAGAGGCAGGAACATCTTTACCATGCCTCGATCATTTTCTCTCTCGTTTTTAGAACTTTTTAATTAAAATCTGAAAATATGTTTTCTTTGGTCTAAAAACAAAATCTTGTTGTATCACTACAAGAAAGCTGGGTTTTGACGAGGAATATTAACGAGGAAAATATTTCCTCGTTAAATAACGTGGATATTACGATGAACGGCGAGGAAAAAAGAAGCCCACGCTATTTCCTCGTTAAATAACGTGGATATCTTTCCTCGTAAGGAACACGTAAATTGGCGTCGGCTTTACGTGGATGGCGTCGGCGTTACGAGGAAAAACATTTCCTCGTAAAGTCGGCGTAAATATAGCCGTATTTACGTGGTTAAAGTTGGACGAGGAATTAACCACGAAATAATTGAAACACGTTTTTTGTTTCACCTAATTATATTTTCGTACTTAATTCCTCGCTAATCTCAACAACCAGATTCAAAATTTCCTATAAATATGGACGTTTGAATCTCATTTTAGACACACCAACAAATAAAAAAGTTATAAAAAAATTATGTCCACGTCCGGAATATTTTTGAGTTCGAAGGTGGATGTATATGCATAGAGATGCTAACGGAGAGTGACGAAAGAATATCTTGCGGGGCTGGAGCAAAGCAAAGCAAAGCAAAGCAAAGCAAAGCAAAGCAAAGCAAAGCAAAGCAAAGCAAAGCAAAGCAAAGCAAAGCAAAGCAAAGCAAAGCAAAGCAAAGCAAAGCAAAGCAAAGCAAAGCAAAGCAAAGCAAAGCAAAGCAAAGCAAAGCAAAGCAAAGCAAAGCAAAGCAAAGCAAAGCAAAGCAAAGCAAAGCAAAGCAAAGCAAAGCAAAGCAAAGCAAAGCAAAGCAAAGCAAAGCAAAGCAAAGCAAAGCAAAGCAAAGCAAAGCAAAGCAAAGCAAAGCAAAGCAAAGCAAAGCAAAGCAAAGCAAAGCAAAGCAAAGCAAAGCAAAGCAAAGCAAAGCAAAGCAAAGCAAAGCAAAGCAAAGCAAAGCAAAGCAAAGCAAAGCAAAGCAAAGCAAAGCAAAGCAAAGCAAAGCAAAGCAAAGCAAAGCAAAGCAAAGCAAAGCAAAGCAAAGCAAAGCAAAGCAAAGCAAAGCAAAGCAAAGCAAAGCAAAGCAAAGCAAAGCAAAGCAAAGCAAAGCAAAGCAAAGCAAAGCAAAGCAAAGCAAAGCAAAGCAAAGCAAAGCAAAGCAAAGCAAAGCAAAGCAAAGCAAAGCAAAGCAAAGCAAAGCAAAGCAAAGCAAAGCAAAGCAAAGCAAAGCAAAGCAAAGCAAAGCAAAGCAAAGCAAAGCAAAGCAAAGCAAAGCAAAGCAAAGCAAAGCAAAGCAAAGCAAAGCAAAGCAAAGCAAAGCAAAGCAAAGCAAAGCAAAGCAAAGCAAAGCAAAGCAAAGCAAAGCAAAGCAAAGCAAAGCAAAGCAAAGCAAAGCAAAGCAAAGCAAAGCAAAGCAAAGCAAAGCAAAGCAAAGCAAAGCAAAGCAAAGCAAAGCAAAGCAAAGCAAAGCAAAGCAAAGCAAAGCAAAGCAAAGCAAAGCAAAGCAAAGCAAAGCAAAGCAAAGCAAAGCAAAGCAAAGCAAAGCAAAGCAAAGCAAAGCAAAGCAAAGCAAAGCAAAGCAAAGCAAAGCAAAGCAAAGCAAAGCAAAGCAAAGCAAAGCAAAGCAAAGCAAAGCAAAGCAAAGCAAAGCAAAGCAAAGCAAAGCAAAGCAAAGCAAAGCAAAGCAAAGCAAAGCAAAGCAAAGCAAAGCAAAGCAAAGCAAAGCAAAGCAAAGCAAAGCAAAGCAAAGCAAAGCAAAGCAAAGCAAAGCAAAGCAAAGCAAAGCAAAGCAAAGCAAAGCAAAGCAAAGCAAAGCAAAGCAAAGCAAAGCAAAGCAAAGCAAAGCAAAGCAAAGCAAAGCAAAGCAAAGCAAAGCAAAGCAAAGCAAAGCAAAGCAAAGCAAAGCAAAGCAAAGCAAAGCAAAGCAAAGCAAAGCAAAGCAAAGCAAAGCAAAGCAAAGCAAAGCAAAGCAAAGCAAAGCAAAGCAAAGCAAAGCAAAGCAAAGCAAAGCAAAGCAAAGCAAAGCAAAGCAAAGCAAAGCAAAGCAAAGCAAAGCAAAGCAAAGCAAAGTGAATGATGAATTTGAAGGAGTGAGTGGAGATTAGTGAGATTTAAGATATAAGCTATAGTTTTTTTTTCTTCTAGGGGAATGATAAAGTTGATGTGTGAATGGCTCGTGGGGTGTTCAAGCCATGATTACACTTTATGATTTTTTTGAGAAATAAATGTTGGTATTCGAATTTGTGAACTAAAGTATTCTGATATTCATTTACATTATTTAAATGATTGGAAGGGAATGTTCGCTAGAGTCCTCTTCAGCAATTCTTATTCTATTCATTATTATTCTTCCATTATCTTATATACACACTAGATTAATTGTGTACATTTCTTGATTGTGACCAATACTTTTTTTTACCAGATTTGTTTGTTTTTACGTTCTACATATGTAGTCTTCTTTGGTCAAATATAGAATAAAGACATGCCTATTGTAAAAACCCATTAACAAAATAGCATATTAAATTTTGCTGTATTATTTATGTATATGTATATAGAAAATCTGAGCACTCCTAGTTACCTTCTGTAACTCTGTTTATCTCTTATCAATTGATAGTTATCATAAGACTTTCACCTTCTCATCAAAATACAATTTCGTTTTAGTTAGATAAATTACAAGGAATGATATTCAAGTGTAGACTATCTTTTACTGACATTTTATGAATGTTGAAGTCGAAAACGAAGTAGAGTAACAAGAGCATTAATTACCATAATCATAATGAGCGTTATAGTTTATTATATTAACGACAGTGATAATTAAAATAAGTTGGGGAGATGCATGCGAATGCCAGCCAATGGAAAAGCAACCATTTGTGAGGAAGAGAAGTATTGTCGCTAAACCAAGAGGCAGGAACATCTTTACCATGCCTCGATCATTTTCTCTCGTTTTAGAACTTTTAATTAAAATCTGAAAATATGTTTTCTTTGGTCTAAAACAAAATCTTGTTGTATCACTACAAGAAAGCTGGGTTTTGACGAGGAATATTAACGAGGAAAATATTTCCTCGTTAAATAACGTGGATATTACGATGAACTGACGAGGAAAAAAGAAGCCCACGTTATTTCCTCGTTAAATAACGTGGATATCTTTTCCTCGTAAGGAACACGTAAATTGGCGTCGGCTTCGTGGATGGCGTCGGCGTTACGAGGAAAAACATTTCCTCGTAAAGTCGGCGTAAATATAGCCGTATTTACGTGGTTAAAGTTGGACGAGGAATTAACCACGAAATAATTGAAACACGCTTTTTGTTTCACCTAATTATATTTTCGTACTTAATTCCTCGCTAATCTCAACAACCAGATTCGAAAATTTCCTATAAATATGGACGTTTGAATCTCATTTTAGACACACCAACAAATAAAAAAGTTATAAAAAATTATGTCCACGTCCGGAATATTTTTGAGTTCGAAGGTGGATGTATATGCATAGAGATGCTAACGAGAGTGACGAAAGAATATCTTGCGGGGCTGGAGACATTTATGCATCAAGCGATTCCACACCGCTTCAAGAAAGTGGTAAGATGTTCGCCCTTGTAGGAAATGCAACAATTCTAAATTGGCAAATCGTGAAAATGTTTGGAAGCATTTAATAAATAGAGGTTTCACGCCAAATTACTATATCTGGTTTCATCATGGAGAAGGTTATAATTATGATCAGAATGAAGCTAGTAGTAGTAATAGCAACTTTCGTGAAGAACTGGTTGATCATCATTTGCTTAATGAACATAACCATCGTGAAGAGCAGATGGTAGTGGTAGATTGTGATAGGGTTCATGATATGGTAGCTGATGCATTCGTAGCTCATGACGAAGATGAAGAACCTAACATAGATGCCAAAAGTTTTATGAAATGTTGAATGCGGTAAATCAGCCACTTTACGCTGGTTGTAGAGAAGGTCTCTAAATTATCGCTATCGCTAGAATGATGAATATAAAACTGATCACAATCTACCGAAAGTTGCATGAATGAATGGGCGACTTGTTTAAAGAGTATTTGCCGAAGGCAATGAGTCCGCTGATTCTTACTATGAGATTGAGCTGGTCTATAGTCTTGGGTTGCCTTCGGAGATGATAGACATTTGCATCGACAACCGCATGATCTACCGGGAGTTGATGAGAAGTTAGAAGAATGTCGATTCTGCAAGAAGCCACGATTCAAGCCGCAAGGACGGGACGTAATAGGGTACCGTACCAAAGGATGTGGTACCTACCAATTACGCATGATTGAAAAGATTGTATCAATCGAGCGTGCGGGGAAGATGAGATGGCATGCCGAGCATACTCGACGGATGGTGAGATGACTCATCCATCGATGCAAGAGCCTGGAAACATTTTAACAAAGTATATCCGAATTCGCTAGCAATAGCCGAATGTGTATCTCGGTTTATGCACGATGGATTTAGTCCATTCGAATGTCGGGGAGACAATATTCATTGTGGCCAGTCTTTCTTACGCCATACAACCCGCCACGGAGATGTGCAATTTACGGAGTTGATATTCTTGACCATATTAATACCTGGTCGAACCATCCAAAAGGTCTCGGATGTTTTCCGCAACCACTTATAAAAGAGTTGAAGGATTTGTGGTTTACGGGAGTGAGGACGATGACTGCTCAACGAAGACGAATTTTACGATCGCGGCGATGCTTTTGTGGACCATAAGTGACTTTCCTGCCTATGGGATGTTGTCGGATGGACAACACATGGTAGATTAGCCTGTCCATATTGTAATGGAACGACAGATCGTTTCAACTAAAAATGGTAGGAAGACAAGTTGGTTCGATTGTCACCGTCGATTTCTTCCGCTGGCCACCCATACCGAAGAAACAAGAAATTGTTTAAGCACAAAAGGGTTGTCGAGACACACCTCCTCCATATCTAACGGAGAACAAATTGAAGCGCAACTCGATTACTATGGAGCATTGGAAACAGCTCCGCGTGGTGGTAATTGGCATGTCCCCGAATATGCCTGATTCTTATGGTGTTCATCACAACTGGCACAAGAAGAGTATATTTTGGGAGTTGCCGATTGGAAGGATCTTCTTCGCCACAACCTCGATATATATATATATATATATATATATATATATATATATATATATATATATATATATATATATATATATATATATATATATATATATATATATATATATATATATATATATATATATATATATATATATATATATATATATATATATATATATATATATATATATATATATATATATATATATATATATATATATATATATATATATATATATATATATATATATATATATATATATATATATATATATATATATATATATATATATATATATATATATATATATATATATATATATATATATATATATATATATATATATATATATATATATATATATATATATATATATATATATATATATATATATATATATATATATATATATATATATATATATATATATATATATATATATATATATATATATATATATATATATATATATATATATATATATATATATATATATATATATATATATATATATATATATATATATATATATATATATATATATATATATATATATATATATATATATATATATATATATATATATATATATATATATATATATATATATATATATATATATATATATATATATATATATATATATATATATATATATATATATATATATATATATATATATATATATATATATATATATATATATATATATATATATATATATATATATATATATATATATATATATATATATATATATATATATATATATATATATATATATATATATATATATATATATATATATATATATATATATATATATATATATATATATATATATATATATATATATATATATATATATATATATATATATATATATATATATATATATATATATATATATATATATATATATATATATATATATATATATATATATATATATATATATATATATATATATATATATATATATATATATATATATATATATATATATATATATATATATATATATATATATATATATATATATATATATATATATATATATATATATATATATATATATATATATATATATATATATATATATATATATATATATATATATATATATATATATATATATATATATATATATATATATATATATATATATATATATATATATATATATATATATATATATATATATATATATATATATATATATATATATATATATATATATATATATATATATATATATATATATATATATATATATATATATATATATATATATATATATATATATATATATATATATATATATATATATATATATATATATATATATATATATATATATATATATATATATATATATATATATATATATATATATATATATATATATATATATATATATATATATATATATATATATATATATATATATATATATATATATATATATATATATATATATATATATATATATATATATATATATATATATATATATATATATTAACACGTTATTTTAAAATGGTTTAGTTTGCTATTATATATGACTAATAATGTGTTTCATTGTATTTGGAATATACAAGCCATTGGAGTATTTTTCAGGGATCTGAGCACACGCACTCTTAAAGAAGAAGTCGTCGAACAACTGCAGGAGAACATTCCCATCTTATTGTGCAATTTGGAGAAGATATTTCCACCTGGATTTTTTGACGTCATGGAACACCTAGCTGTCCACCTCCCATATGAGGCATTACTTCGTGGACCTGTACATTACGGATGGATGTATCGGTATGAGCGAGCAATGAAATATTTGAAGGAAAAGCAAAAATCTTGCGAAAGTTGAAGGTTCTATAATTGCGGGAAGTTTGACGGAAGAAACTTCTCACTTCACATCGTATTACTTTGCGTCAAAAGTACGTACTCGAAAAAGAGCTCCAAGAAGATACGATGATGGCGGTGTCGCGCCAACATATGCAGTTGCTGGTGTTCCAGACATCTTTAGCCAGATAGGTCGACTCGGTGGAAAATTAAAAGTGGTTTGGTGGTCTAGTGAAGAAGACGCTCATAGTGCACACATCTATATTCTACTCAATTGCGATGATCCTTTGATGCGTTATTTTGAAAGGTAACATATATTGACAATTCTAAATACATATATAAGTTTAATTTTAAATACATATATATAAGTATATTAATTTTCATAAAGTTTGTGATTTTATAGCATGTTTGTTTCTCAAGTCGAAGAAACATTCCCAGGTATATCTACAAGTCATGTAGACAAAGAAAAGATCAACACTTTATTAAGTGGTTGCGGACTCGTATTACTCTAACTTTTAATTTTGCAGAATTTTTCATACAATGTATAATATGAAACTCTTAATTTTGCAGGTTGATTATGAAGACGATCCAGATTATCCTAAGTGGTTACATGAAGTAATTCAAGCTCCACGTGTAAAGGTTACCACATCACAGATGTATTTCACACGAGGCTATACTTTTCACACATATGAGTATGGTAGGCAGCGACCAGTAACTATGGAATATGTGTGAAAGGCTAAACAGATTTCTACGGTATCTTGACGGATATTATTGAAGTGGAATTCCGGGAATCTTGAAGCTGAAATCGTTCTTTTCAAATGTGAATGGTTTGACCCTATCGTGGACAGAGGTGTCGGTTTAACAAATTTGGTGTAGTTGATGTCAACGGTGGACGAAGGTACAACAAATTCGAGCCTTTCATCTTAGCTTCACAAGCAGACCAAGTTAGCTTTCTTCCATACCCCCGAGTGAGAGAATCGGGAATAAATTGGTTAGCCGTGATCAAAGTTACACCTCGAGGACGAATTATCGGTGGGGAAGAACCACCATTGCAAGAAGAACAGATAAATGTCGCCGAGCAGGCTCAACAACAAATTGATGACATCCTTCTCATTGATCCGCATAATGAAGAATATGAAGATGTTATGGACGATGCCACAAACGAAGCTGTTGATGACGAGTTTAATGAAAATGATGATGTTTCTAGTGATGACGAGAATGACGATGTATCTGATTGATGTATTTGTTTTTCGATATAATCACTAAAACTATTTAGATAATTTTTATTAAAAAAGATTGAGATTATAAGTATTGAAATGGCGAGGAAATGGCGAGGAAATGGCGAGGAAATGGCGAGGAAATGGCGAGGAAATGGCGAGGAAATGGCGAGGAAATGGCGAGGAAATGGCGAGGAAATGGCGAGGAAATGGCGAGGAAATGGCGAGGAAATGGCGAGGAAATGGCGAGGAAATGGCGAGGAAATGGCGAGGAAATGGCGAGGAAATGGCGAGGAAATGGCGAGGAAATGGCGAGGAAATGGCGAGGAAATGGCGAGGAAATGGCGAGGAAATGGCGAGGAAATGGCGAGGAAATGGCGAGGAAATGGCGAGGAAATGGCGAGGAAATGGCGAGGAAATGGCGAGGAAATGGCGAGGAAATGGCGAGGAAATGGCGAGGAAATGGCGAGGAAATGGCGAGGAAATGGCGAGGAAATGGCGAGGAAATGGCGAGGAAATGGCGAGGAAATGGCGAGGAAATGGCGAGGAAATGGCGAGGAAATGGCGAGGAAATGGCGAGGAAATGGCGAGGAAATGGCGAGGAAATGGCGAGGAAATGGCGAGGAAATGGCGAGGAAATGGCGAGGAAATGGCGAGGAAATGGCGAGGAAATGGCGAGGAAATGGCGAGGAAATGGCGAGGAAATGGCGAGGAAATGGCGAGGAAATGGCGAGGAAATGGCGAGGAAATGGCGAGGAAATGGCGAGGAAATGGCGAGGAAATGGCGAGGAAATGGCGAGGAAATGGCGAGGAAATGGCGAGGAAATGGCGAGGAAATGGCGAGGAAATGGCGAGGAAATGGCGAGGAAATGGCGAGGAAATGGCGAGGAAATGGCGAGGAAATGGCGAGGAAATGGCGAGGAAATGGCGAGGAAATGGCGAGGAAATGGCGAGGAAATGGCGAGGAAATGGCGAGGAAATGGCGAGGAAATGGCGAGGAAATGGCGAGGAAATGGCGAGGAAATGGCGAGGAAATGGCGAGGAAATGGCGAGGAAATGGCGAGGAAATGGCGAGGAAATGGCGAGGAAATGGCGAGGAAATGGCGAGGAAATGGCGAGGAAATGGCGAGGAAATGGCGAGGAAATGGCGAGGAAATGGCGAGGAAATGGCGAGGAAATGGCGAGGAAATGGCGAGGAAATGGCGAGGAAATGGCGAGGAAATGGCGAGGAAATGGCGAGGAAATGGCGAGGAAATGGCGAGGAAATGGCGAGGAAATGGCGAGGAAATGGCGAGGAAATGGCGAGGAAATGGCGAGGAAATGGCGAGGAAATGGCGAGGAAATGGCGAGGAAATGGCGAGGAAATGGCGAGGAAATGGCGAGGAAATGGCGAGGAAATGGCGAGGAAATGGCGAGGAAATGGCGAGGAAATGGCGAGGAAATGGCGAGGAAATGGCGAGGAAATGGCGAGGAAATGGCGAGGAAATGGCGAGGAAATGGCGAGGAAATGGCGAGGAAATGGCGAGGAAATGGCGAGGAAATGGCGAGGAAATGGCGAGGAAATGGCGAGGAAATGGCGAGGAAATGGCGAGGAAATGGCGAGGAAATGGCGAGGAAATGGCGAGGAAATGGCGAGGAAATGGCGAGGAAATGGCGAGGAAATGGCGAGGAAATGGCGAGGAAATGGCGAGGAAATGGCGAGGAAATGGCGAGGAAATGGCGAGGAAATGGCGAGGAAATGGCGAGGAAATGGCGAGGAAATGGCGAGGAAATGGCGAGGAAATGGCGAGGAAATGGCGAGGAAATGGCGAGGAAATGGCGAGGAAATGGCGAGGAAATGGCGAGGAAATGGCGAGGAAATGGCGAGGAAATGGCGAGGAAATGGCGAGGAAATGGCGAGGAAATGGCGAGGAAATGGCGAGGAAATGGCGAGGAAATGGCGAGGAAATGGCGAGGAAATGGCGAGGAAATGGCGAGGAAATGGCGAGGAAATGGCGAGGAAATGGCGAGGAAATGGCGAGGAAATGGCGAGGAAATGGCGAGGAAATGGCGAGGAAATGGCGAGGAAATGGCGAGGAAATGGCGAGGAAATGGCGAGGAAATGGCGAGGAAATGGCGAGGAAATGGCGAGGAAATGGCGAGGAAATGGCGAGGAAATGGCGAGGAAATGGCGAGGAAATGGCGAGGAAATGGCGAGGAAATGGCGAGGAAATGGCGAGGAAATGGCGAGGAAATGGCGAGGAAATGGCGAGGAAATGGCGAGGAAATGGCGAGGAAATGGCGAGGAAATGGCGAGGAAATGGCGAGGAAATGGCGAGGAAATGGCGAGGAAATGGCGAGGAAATGGCGAGGAAATGGCGAGGAAATGGCGAGGAAATGGCGAGGAAATGGCGAGGAAATGGCGAGGAAATGGCGAGGAAATGGCGAGGAAATGGCGAGGAAATGGCGAGGAAATGGCGAGGAAATGGCGAGGAAATGGCGAGGAAATGGCGAGGAAATGGCGAGGAAATGGCGAGGAAATGGCGAGGAAATGGCGAGGAAATGGCGAGGAAATGGCGAGGAAATGGCGAGGAAATGGCGAGGAAATGGCGAGGAAATGGCGAGGAAATGGCGAGGAAATGGCGAGGAAATGGCGAGGAAATGGCGAGGAAATGGCGAGGAAATGGCGAGGAAATGGCGAGGAAATGGCGAGGAAATGGCGAGGAAATGGCGAGGAAATGGCGAGGAAATGGCGAGGAAATGGCGAGGAAATGGCGAGGAAATGGCGAGGAAATGGCGAGGAAATGGCGAGGAAATGGCGAGGAAATGGCGAGGAAATGGCGAGGAAATGGCGAGGAAATGAGGAATTGTGCAAATTCGAAATGTTAATATTTACATTAATTTTTTAAATTGTAACGTTAATTTTTTTTAATTTTCCTCGTTAAAGCCACGTCACTTGGCGAGGAAATGGCGAGGAAATGAGGAATTGTGCAAATTCCGAAATGTTAATATTTACATTAATTTTTTAAATTGTAACGTTAATTTTTTTTTAATTTTCCTCGTTAAAGCCACGTCAATTGGCGAGGAAATGGCGAGGAAATGATGAATTTTGCAAATTCTAACCCTAACCCTAACCCTAACCCTAACCCTAACCCTAACCCTAACCCTAACCCTAACCCTAAACCATATATTCCAAATACATCTTCCCTTAAACCACAATCTCTTAAGTTAGATTTGAAAATAATGTTTATATTTTTATAAAAAATATAATTAAAATTAAATTTACAAATTTTTAAATAAAGATTTAAAAAGTAGTCTCTAAAGTATTTTCGATTTGGAAAATGAAATGTTGAAAAGAAAAAAAATTAGAAATAGAGGAGATTGAAGTTATAGGAATGATGGTTTGAGATTATATGAGGTAGAAGATATGAAAGATGGGATTATAGGGTTTGGGGTTTGAGATTTTAGGGGTTTAGGACATTGGCCTCGGGCTTTCCTCGCCAAGAAAAAGACGGGCCTCGGGCTTTCCTCGCCAAGAAAAAGACGGGCCTCGGGCTTTCCTCGTGAGTTAGCGTGGGCTTTACGAGGAACAAAAAGACGGGCCTCGCACTTTCCTCGTTAACCTACGAGGAAATAGCGAGGAACCCTAATCCTATATATATCTTGCAGCCTGACCTCACCTCATTTCTCTCCATTTCCTCTCCTCTACCTCTCCATAATGGTAAGCCTCTCTCTTTCCTCTCTTTTGTATAGGATAGATTAGGTGGTTAGTTTAGAGAAGTTAGATTAGGTGGTTAGTTTAGAGAATTTAGATAGGTTTATGGAATATTTATTTATATATATTAGTTATAAATTTTAGTTTAAGTGTTGATTTTAATTTTGAATTTATTTTTTCTCAGAGTATTCGCAAGCATCAGCGCACTCCTCATTACGCACAGATGTTCGGTCCGCCGGGTACTCGGTTAGACCCGCCATCTGTTTCAGGTCCCGGTTCTTCTTCGAGTCAGCAGGAGACTGTCCCCGAGACTCAGTATTCACATAGAGTCTCGCCTCCTCCGATGGCTCCTCCACCGATGCCAGCTGCTCCTCATGTGCCGCCGCCCGGATGCCCGCAAATCATGAAGTTCATGCTGATTTGCAGGTGCCGCCGAGTGCCCCTTATTCTCAGTACACGGTCGAGGACATTCTCGCTATGCCAGGCAGAGAAGGCCTACCGATCATAGACCCCGACCGACCAGACGGAACTATGTGGTAAGTTAAAATATTTTATATTTTTATTTGACTTTTAAAAATAATTTTAGGTTAAAATTAATATTTATATTTTTTAATGTTTTTTTCAGGTTTGGGCTTGACGCACGACTTGCAACGGACGAACCGACACGATGAAAGGTTACTTGCGTATCCACATCCTAACTGAAACTAACTCCAATCCACGTCAGAAGGACGTGGTTCAAAATTTACGCTGTAAGTTATTAAATTATTTACTAATTTAATTTTTGAATTTTAAAATTTTAAAATTATCATAAATTATTTTCTAATTTATTTTTTTTGGCAGCAAAAATATAATTGGTCTTTGGGGGTCACGGAGAAGGTGCGGGAAGGGTTTCACGAGAAGGTGAAAGCACGGTTGCTTGACACGGTCTCCAACTGGAAGGGTGACTGGATCGTGAAGGGTTATGTGAAAGGCAAACCCGCTGAGCTCACCACGGAAGTCTGGGATGGCCTCATCGCCTATTGGAAGGATCCGAACTCCATCAAAGTCGCACAGGCTTGCTCTAACTCCCGTAACTCGGTTGATGAGAACGGCCATAAGGCAATGCTACACTCTACGGGCCAAAAACCCCACGCTGCTATCCGTTTGGAAATGGTACGTAATTAAATATTTTAATTTATTATTTTTAATATATATATATATAATAAAAAATTTAACTAATTTTCTTCAATGTTTGTAGGCCAAAGAGTTGGGACGCTTCCCCACTCTTCTCGAACTTTACGACCGGACCCACAGGAATAAGGCGGGCCAGTTTCTAGATGGAAAGTCCGAGCAAATCTACAACCAGGTGGCAACTCGGGTTGCGGAGCGTGAGACCCAGCTGACGCAGGAGTCGCCTGACGGATTGCCCGTCGCTTTATCCGTACCTGAAGTGGATCAGATTTACGAGGAGGTAACTTTTTAAAAATTAAATTTTAAATTATTACTTTAAAATTATTACTTTAAATTTAAAATTTTAATATATATATATATATATATTTTTTGTTTTTAAGGTTGCCCCGAAGAAAAAGGGGCGTACGATGGGGATTGGTTCCGTCAACGATGTTCGAGGCGACATCGTCTTATGGTCAGAGACGGGAGGACGAAGTCTCTCAGCTACGTACCGAGTTGGACTCGACAAAAACTGAGCTGGCCTCGACAAAAACTGAGTTGGCCTCGACGAAAACTTCCTTCACAGCTCGTATGGGTGGAGTGGAGGGCTTTTTGGACGTGATAGCCGCCACAAATCCGGAATGGGAGGCATTGTTGAGGAACATGCGACAACAAAACCCTATTCCAGCGAGCCATCCGCACACATAACGAGGCAGATGTCGAGAGAAGGAGCGATGAATTCTACCAGCGATGCACGAGTCTTCTTAGTTTTTTAATTGTTCTTTTTATGAATGCTAAATATAACATATTTATTTATAAAATATATTATTTTAGAATTTTTTAATTTATAATTTTTAATAAATAATTTGATTTTTATTAATTAATTATATTTTAAAATCTATAAAATAAGAAACGACGTAAATTGAAGCTAATTTACGAGTTCTTTACGTGGAAAAATAACGAGGAATTAACGAGGAAATGTCAACGGAATTAACGAGGAAAGCTTCTCGAGAAGTTTACGAGGATCTTACATTGAATATTTTTCTTCAGATTTACGTGAACTTTACGAGGATCTTTTCCATGGTATTTTCGTGGTATTTACGATGAAACATTTTACGTGGTATTTACGATGAAACATTTTACGTGGTATTTACGATGAAACATTTTACGTGGTATTTACGAGGAATACTTTACTCGCCTTTACGAGGAAATATCTGACTAGCTAATTAACGAGGAAATGGCGAGGAAATATATTTAACGACAAACGTATTACGACCAAACGGGTTTCCTCGTTAATTCCTCGTAAGTCCTTTTTAACGAGGAAGTAACGAGGAAATTCGCCCTCGTAAAATAATTGTTTTCTTGTAGTGTATGTACGGATTTGAAAATTACACTAAATATTTCGTGTGGTATATAAATTTTTGTTTTACATACTTACCTTGATGATTTCAGTAAGATTCAGAGACCAAGGCTAATGAACTTTTGGAAAAATTCCAACCGCATGTTTTGATGATAATAATATTAGAGCTACAGATTAGCAACTACTTATTTGTTACTCTTACTAAGATTCAAATTATTTAGTGTTAAAGATGTTTGCGCATCAATTAAAAAATTGTTAACTTTGATTTATTTTTTTTTTCTTTCCATTATTTTAGTTTTGGTCTCCAAAAATTTTGGAGATTTTACATAGATATAATTTCAAAACTATGAATTATTTTATTTTTACTAAAATTCTTAAAAATGTTTCAACCCTCTAAAATCTAAGATCTGGCCCTAATTAGAGCTAATTCAACCAATATAAATCATACAATAAAATATCTAATCTATTAATTTAGGGTTTTATTTTTTATCCACCATACAATAGTCTATGTTGAACCATTCATAGAAACTTAACTAAACATCCTAAATTTACTCATATATGGTATTTTCCTAATAAAAACAATATTCACTAAGAAAAGACAAATATACTTCTTCCACTAGGCAATTATCACTTGAATGTTTATCATATTTAATTTAGACCATATTTTAAATGTATTTCAGTAATTAGTTTTGAAATTAAATAGTATAGCTCAATTATTTTAAAATTATCACATTAATTTTTTATTGAACAAAATAAATAATATTTTATTTGTTGTAACTCTTATGTTTGATTTTTGTAAAAAAAACACCAAACTAAATATAATATATTAAGTAAAATAATATTTTTAAAGATATAATATTAAATAATAATAAAATTTGTATTAATTCATATAAAATTAATGTTTAAAGTTAAACTATTAATATGATGTTGCATTTCAAAATAAATATACAAAAAATACTACATTAGTATATGATTGTAAAATTTCATCAAAAAAAATCAACAAATATAAAATTTTAAAATGATATTATATACATAAAAACTGATATTAAATATATATCTTTATAACTTATTTTATATTTTAAAAAATAAAAATATAACCGCACAGATGTGCGGGTTCAAATCTAGTAAATGGTTAAAACACTAAATTACGTTAAAGTTTTGTATAGAAAATTGAAAACATTATTTAAAGTTAAAAAATGAAAACATCATTTAAAATGAAAAAGAATGAGTAATACCAAAACTTAAACACTGTCATTTAGATATTTGTTCTATTACATTTACTCTCAAAAATAGACTTCTACCTCTTAATATTTTTTGCCAATGAATCTCAATGACCAAAATTGGGTAATTATTCTGTGATTTAAACTTCATCCACTATAAGCCATACTTCATTATAATGCCTCATAAAAACCTATAAGATCATCTCCAATATAAAACTCTATTTTTTCTTCTAAAATAGAGTAAAAGTGAATATAGAGTAAAAATGCTTCAACCCTACTCCATTCTTTACTTCGTAATGGAGTAGTTAACAAACAAAAAATTGATTACTCCATTTATGGAATAAACTTCAAAATAGAGTGAGATATAGAGTTGAGTTTGAGCATTTGTTACTGTATATTCATTTTTACTCAATTTCAGAAAAAAATATAGAGTTGAATTGGAGATGCCCTAACTGTGCTTTCATATTGTTTCTCCTTTTCGCCATCTTCAAAAATAACACACAGAGTACTGCATATTCTAATTACAAGACAAGAAAAATATATAAATAAAATAAACTTAAGCAACTCAACCCAGTGTTTCTCCATGAGTCGTAAAAACAGTTTATCGATAAGTCTTCTACAGCACAAGTTGTAATTTGGAAAAGCTGCAAGATCCAATCCTTTGCTTAGAAAGTTAAGTTTTTTTTTATTTATTAAAAGCACACACACAGATGGTTTATACTCTTAAAGATTAGCTTTATTAGCTTATACTTATACTAGGTTCTAAATTCTAATTTAGACTTGACGTTCTAAAATGACTAACTTCGACTTGTATTCTATTATCACGTTTTGACCTTTTTTTATAAACTGCATGCCCCAAAAAAGTGTATCAGATTTCCATGTTTCAGCTTTTGATAATTCATTTAGAACATTTTCTCCGAATCTTTTTATATATATATATATATATATATATATATATATTCTTAAATAGAAATTATTTTATCGTACATTTTGTTATATGCTTTTGATATGAATTTGTATATGCTCGTTTTGTTCTATTTATACAGCAAGCATTTTATATTTTTTCAAAAAAAAAATTTTTTTATTCACAATGGAATACAAAAAAAAGTATTTACCATCGTTTGATCTAGTTTAACTACGGTATTTTTCATTGCAAAAGAACGGGTAATCTATTGTAAAATTTGTTGTACGTTTATTGTTAATTAGAAAAGAATAATTTCGTTGGAGTTTCATCGTTAAATTTAACAACAAAATACTAACGAATTATTTGCCAATGATTTACTATCAGTTTTTTGTTCAATTTTACTATGGTTTCAGAGTAAAAAATCGTTGTTGCGCAAATAATAGATGTTCACTGTGTAAACTGTTGTAAAATTCTTTGCTAATTAGAAGCAAATATTATTGTTGGTATATTCTTGTTAACTTACAACGACTTAACAACGTAATTTTTCCGTTATTTGTTGCTATAGTCATCATTTTCGTCAAATTAATCAGTTGATATTTTTCAACAAATTTATAATGATTTATATTTCCTCAGTAATTTTTGGGTAATTCGGTGTTAAATAACAACAATTTTTTGTTGGTAATTTTCGTTGAAAATTGACTACTTTCTCATAGTTAAGGTCTGACTGTTTTGTTCGAGCAACAAGCAGGCAATTTGACTCAAACATTTTAATATTACATGACATATTTTTGTAAAATCAAATCAATTGTATTAATCATGCTGATGCACCGGGATTTGTAGTGATTGGAGTAAGAGACATCCCGTAAAATTAGCATAAAAATCAACATATGTCTAGAGATATACCACTTGGATAATTTATCTATTTACGAATGTGACATAAATGGCTAATTGAATGTATTCATATGTATTCGTACTTTGAAATTACGGAGTTGAACGTGAAGGAAGCTTCCTGAGAGGGAGTTTATGAGATTTAACGTCGCATCTTACGATGGGGTTTTCGTATGCTTTGACCCGCTTCACGATTTGTAAGACCTTTATTTATGATCTCAAGTATTTTGTCTCCCACATATATATTTGTATATAAATTAATTATTATGCAATTGTTTTTAAAAATTACTCTTTTTGATTATAAAAGATACAAGTCTTAGAGGGTGTTATTCGTTTAGGTATTTTAGTGGATTTGGAAATCTAAGTCAAATTCAGTGTTATTGGTTCTATGATTTTAAAATTCATATTCAAATCCATTGTTATTGGTTCTATGATTTTTAAATGGATTTCAAAATCAAGTGTTATTCAATAGTAAGAATTTGTTTATGGATTTGATATAATTGGACTTGAGAGGATTTTAAAGTTTTTTTAGGGTAAAAATACAAAGGAGCAAATATTGAGTTGAACCTTGTTATTTTGACTGGATTTGTATTATTTTGTTTTAAAAAAAAACTCTTTTACGCTTGGAAAAGTTTTTAAGTACTGTGCTGGTTAGATTTGTTATAATAAACATGTGCATGACAACTTTTCAACTTGTTAATATCTCATATTGATAACTATCTGGCCAACTTCTCAACTGAGATGTCAAATTATATTTGCCAATATCTCATATCCATGATAGTTTAGGAGGATAACCGAGAAAACTTATCCAATTCATGGTGCTAACTCAATGCCTAACTTACTAGTGGTTTTAGATAGGCATGCGGATTTGGTTTCTTCAGTTAGTTTAGAATTTGGTTAGTCCGTGTTGGTCGAAATTCCACCGAATTAAACCGAAAAAATTTGGTTCAGTTTCAAAAATTTGTTTGTCGAAGATTTTGGCTTTGTGGTTAGTTTGATTAGATTTTTGGTTAATATTGAATAAATTTTGAATTTTTTGGTTATTTCGGTTTAGATTTTGAATGGTTCGGTTAGTACTGTTTGTAACTTTTTTAGAAACATGAACTAACCGATTACCAAACCTAACTGAAAACCACAAAAAATTAGTTTCTGGACTAAACCGAACATCTTCTCTCTTAAACTCGTATTAGATCTTTATTTATTGTTTAATTACAAATCCATTTGATTGATTTATAACAATTCACTTATTTTTATTTTGAAATTCATATCAATAATTCTCAAATCCACTTGTTTGATTTGATAATCATTAGATTTATAAATCTAAGGAGGATTTATAAATCCATTAAATAACTAGAACCAATAACCCCCACTTAGAATTTTTTTGTCAAAAAATACACTTTTACCTTTTCAATGCATAAATTTTTTTTTTCAAAAGATACATTTTTAACTTTTCAATGCATTACTTGATGGTAAATTGTAAACTAAAAAATAATTGTGTTTATTGAAATTCTATTGGTTAAAAGTTATGGAAAATAGCTAATTACAAAAAACAATGTATTAACAATCAAAATTTAATATATATTTTTAATACATGTGAAAATTCTAAAATCTATATCTTTTTGAAACAGAAGAAATAGTAAATAATTTTTTTAAACACGCTAAAATGTCTTTTATTTGAGAATTTTTACCGATCATTGAATTTAGATTATTTTTTCCGAAGAATTTTTATCTTCATGGACTTTTAAATTCTTTTTATTCAATTACAGCAATTAAAATCATTTAATCCAAAATCCAAATAGACCTTGTTAAGTAAACCCATGTACGGGTTACAAAAGAGTAAACAGTAAATCCAAAAATTTCGCCGAAGATAAATCACTGAAAGGGAACACCGCTTCGACCACCAATTGTCTAACAGATGTACCACGACAAAACATCAAACAGAGGAATCGCACACACCAGCAGAAACAGAAGATACAACATCAAAGAGCAAACGAATGAGAGAAAAGAGAACCAAGATGCATGAATGGTTTGGGGTCTCCAGGGAGAGTGGGCGAAAAGACACGACTACGCTTAACAACTAGAGATCTGTAGATACCACCAGAAACTCTAACCGGAGATACATATTGTCCTCAAGAAGCAAAACCATAGGAGCTTCCTAGAGTCTTTAGCAAGCAAGAGAAACCCTCCCAGAGGACTCACCACCTCACTGAAACCACTAACACGCCGACCCCGCTGAATTGAATGATCTACAACCGTCATGATCCGAACAGAGGAAAAGAAGATGCAGGAGGACGTCTATTCAGATATGGTCCTCTTAGATCTGGATTGACAGGCCCACAACATGAACCACTGCCAAACCAACACAAAAAACTATCAATAGAGCTAGTCGCCACCGTGAGTGAAACGAAAAAGCAGTAAAATCACTAATGAAGCAAGAAATGGCAAAGAAAAGGATAAATAAAAAGAGGGGCTTTCTCACGACTTGCCAAAGGCCAAATGTTGGAGAAACAAACTGAAAGATTTAGGTGACGGTTAGGACAAACTGACTTTTTAGGGAGAAAGATCTGAGAGAATATCCTCTCACTTCTTTTTATTTTATTTTTTTATAAATATTTTGCTTAAACTGATTTAGGCAAAACCATCCTCTTTTTATTATTTGAGGAGCACTTTTATTAATTAACCTCATTCTTATATGTGATTAACAAAATTATCATTGAATAAGGTGTCATCATGAGAGTTCTCCTCACATCCTTTTTTAAAAGACCTCCATTGACTATATAAATTATATGTAATGCCATTAGACATTAAAACTAGATAGTGATTATAGTATATGTTTGTCATATTAATTAAACGTTTGATATTGTGTTTTTCTCAATCAAACCAATGGTGTTTGATTCTATACATTGGTATTTAATAATTTTACCAGCCTGAACTCATATAATTATATCTTTATTTACCTCAACGGTGGTTCATGATATATTCAAAACTTATTGTCATGAACCAAAGTCAAGCACTAATACGATTTTATTATAAATAAGATTGTTCTCTTTTAACGAATATTTGATTCATGACATTTTCAATACTTATTATTTCTATTTTATAACCTCAAACAATTTACGGTCCACAATATGAATCCACAATGCCAAGTGAAGAAAATGATATGGTATCATTAGCATTATGACTTACGACTACGAAAGTTTGTTACAAAATCGTTTGCAGATTTTTATAAAGCGCAAGAGAAAAACCTAACTATAATATGGGTTTTGTATGCATATTAATATAGGAAGAGCATTATAACATTATAAAACCCAAACTATAACTTGGGTTTTATGAGATTTTTATAAAGTGCAAGAGAAGAAACAAACGACACTAATGTTTTTTAACTTAGAAGTGCCATATTCATTTAGACGTAGCTACAATTCTTGGATTTCACGAAGATAATATTATCAAAGCCTCGACTTATTAAAACATATTGTTTTTGTTAGTTGAGTTTTTTTTGTCATTATAATTTTGTATTAACATATTAACATTTATCATTTGTCTAAAATTATATAATTCAAGTAAATATAGTAAACATATATATTATCTTCTAATATATGACAAAAAGTTATATATTTCAAGTAAACAAATAGAGAATCAACCGGTGAATTTAAATTAATGGAGGATTTGATGGTGTCTATTAATATCAAATCCAACAATCTTTTTTTCCTATATTACTTGATTCCTTTTGCTAATTTTACGCTTGATTGTAATTTATGAGAATTTAATTGAGTCAATGTAATATATTTGATTAACTCAATTATTGTGACCTAAAAACCCCTATTAGTTATTAGGATACCAATCATATTAGTAATTTATGCAATACTCAAAAAATAGAAAACTGCCTAAACCCTATTAGTTATTAATTATTATGATACCAATCATATTAGTAATTTATGCAATAGCCATAAAATAGGAAACTGATATACGCATGTTTATCAAATCGCATTCTGGTCTCGGATAATATAGGAAAGTTACTACTAATTTATTTAAATTCTCGTGACCAATTAAAAATTGGACACGAAATTGTAGGGATTTTTTTCCCATTAATCTCGCGATGTAATATATTTGATTGACTCAATTATTGTGGCATAAACCCTATTAGTTATTACTATATATATCATACTAAATATTCATCTACCGTATCACAACCTACAAACTTCAAAAATGCAAAAAAATGAGGGCTATGGATTTCATCTCTGACATGAAGCAAAAGAAGTCTATGTGGAAAATTAAGGTGAAAGTGATAAGACTTGGAAGCAGTACTCAGCTTTTGGTGGAGATACCATTGAAATGGTTTTAGTTGATCCAAAAGTAAGTTGTTGATAGTCTATAAGGTCGATTGAAGAACGTGACTAACATTGATGGGTTTCCCAAAATTATGTTTGAGCTCAATGATGTTCCAGAAATCGATGCTTTCGGAAAGAAGTATATCATTTCGTTTAATGAGTTTGGTAAATAATTGTGCTTAGTTTGGTAAGCTGATATTATTTGTTATTGCTATTTATAGAATTGCAAACAAAGAGTTCTGACGACACTTTTTAAGTCAGTTGTGGTTTTAGTATTTCTTATTTGTTTCTTTATAATTTGGTCATTTCATATTTTATTATTCTATTGCCTATGTTTTGTTTTATCTTATATTCATAATTTATATTATGAAACAATAATTTTGTTGCATATGTTTTGTTTTATCTTAAATTCATAAACAAAATTTTATATAAGTCTTTGCTTACTCTTATAAATTTACTTCCACAAAATATACTTTAGTTACACCTAACCAATTACACAAGTTTTTAAAAGTCGAAGTTTACCTTATATAAACAAATGCAAAATTCCGTCCAATATTTCATTATATAACATATAATATTTGTGATTATAACTTTTAACGTTCTAATATCTATAGATTAAAAATTACAATCTATTTTAATTCATTCACTCGGCGCAGGATGCGGGTTATCACCTAGTTGGTTAATACTAGAGATGGATTAGTCTCTCAACAAAGTCCATAATGTGAATGAAAACGGCCATTTAAGAAGAGATGCGGTCAAAAAATCCATGTCAGCTTAAGTAAAAGAAGAAAAGAACGAGCTGATCTGGTTTCCACAAGCCATCCCTCGGTTCTCTTTCATCGCGTGGCTTGCCATCCTAAACCGTCTATCTACAGAAGATCGCACACAAGCTTGGGGTGAGATCCAACAGTGTAGTTTCTGTGGAGAACCGCAGGAAACGAGAGACCATCTGTTCTTCGCTTGTCCATACACCTACACAGTTTGGACAGAGACAACTGGCTCCCTCCTTCCTCGACCCAGTCCTGATTGGAACTTTACCATCACAATGCTCATGTTCGCCGAAGATCAACAACTAAGACCTTCTTACTTCGTCTGTCGTTCCAAACTGCAATCCACAGCATTTGGCGCGAAAGAAATAACAGGAAACACAATGGTCTCTCCCGCACTGTCCAAGAGCTCACTCGTATGATTGATAAAATCATAAGGAACAGACTTTCCTCGTTTCGCTCCAGAAACATGACTCTCTATAATACCATGATGATGGAGTGGATGGGAAGAACTACCTAATGAAAGATCATGTGTGCTTAGATTTATGCTTTTAGTGTTTGCAAATTTTACCAAAAATTCAGTATTATAAACATTTTTTCTTTTGTTGATAAATAAATTTAACATTTCAACAAAAAAAAAAAAGAAGAAAAGAAGTGGGAGAGTTCAGCTATAAATAAAGAGGAACTTAAAAAGATGAGACATTCACAAACACACAAAAGTCAGCAAAAAGAACTAGAGGTTTCATAGAATTACTTTGTTCTTGCCAAATTCATTGTCTTTATCGATTAAATTTTCTAATAAACGTTTTTCAAGTAACTCAACATCAGTTTGTTACTTTCATTTCAAACATACTGAGTTCAAATTCAATAGATTATATAGATTATGGTCTTGTAAATTGCAGTAATAGCGTTCATTGTAAGTAAATCAGGTAACTGTATGTCTGTCTGAATCGTATGTTGCAGAGAGACTAACATCATAGAATTGTTCATGGAATTACTCAAATCACAATCACACACACATATATATAGTTTGATCACCGAAATGATAATATAACAGGTGATATACAAATTGTTAGGGTACTGAATTCTGGTTATTACATTTGAGATTAATTTGATTGGTTTGATGTTGAACAATATCAATTGTGGTTTATTAAAACAGAAAAAAAAAAACATTCTAAAAATAACCTTAAAACTACGTACGTAATGTGACACTGAAATGTTGTGAGCTTGATATCATCAGGGTAATTTTATCAATTATATTTGGTCACAAATATCTGTCAAAATTATTTAAATCTCAAACAAATTATCAAAAGATACTTCTATATATTTTCTCTATGCATTACAATGAAATCTTTCCATGTTTTTACTTAAAATATAGATTTTTTTTCTTTCTAAAACAACCTTTTCCATTTTAATGTTTATTTCATTTATAATCTTTTCAGTTTTAAATCTTTTGATTAAATATAAACAGATTATCCTATTCTGATATATATATATATATATATTTATGAATATATTTTATTCTGCAAAAATATAAATATTATTAATCAATGTAATACATATAAACTACAGTGATCACATGGGTTAAAATTTAACATAGGTAATAAATAATTGTTTTATATAATACATGGCGCTTTATTTTCAAAACCAGAAATGTGTCAAACCTATGAACCTATTAAAATAAATAATGTACACAAATTTAATAGTAAATTATGTAAAAACTAAACTAAAGAAGCTATGTAAAAACTATAATATCTGTTCAATATAGATTTTGTTAACCAAAAATAACTATGCCCTTAAAAGCACAAATCAATTAGTTTTACTTAATCTGACCACATTTTTTTCCAACTAGAGGTTATTTACCTATATAGTTCAATTCACGTATATGCATAATCTTCTATGAAACAAAAAGAAAAAATAATAATTTCTTCAATCAATGTTTACGTTCATTTCTTTTGTATTTTCTTATTATCACATAAATATTAAGGGTGTGTTTCTAGTTTATTCAATAGAATATGTAATTATTCTGATTATAAAAAGTATCATATTCTTATTGTGAGAATATCTACAAATAATATGCTATTCGTATTATTGTAAAAATACATTTTGGTTTGCATCTAGTTTATTTATTATTTCGTAATTTGGTTAATCTTTCTTAATCATGCCCAGTCATGAATTTGTTGGTTGTAATTTATAATCAATTAAACCGGGATAAACTAGAAACACAAACAAACAAAAAGATTATGCAATAAAAGTTTTTAAAAGTATTTACGTATTAACACAAAGAGGATTTCTTTTTTTTTGTAGGATATATATTTATATATGTAATTTGTGAGCATACTAAAAGAGAAGATAAGAGAAAAATAAGAAGTGAAAGAGAGACAGGAGCCCAATCATAAAGTGATCTATGAGAAAGGAGGAAATCGCTGACTTGCAACAGTACACACTCAGCCACGCTGCTAAGCATTTCACCAACATTCTCCTTCTGACTCCAATCATTTGCTTTTCAGTTCTTTTCCTTCTTCTTCTTGAACTTTTAATTATTCACAAATGTTGTCATGTGAACCTTTCGTGTGTGAAAACTTAGCGACAAATTAAAGTGGATATTGCTTAAAAAATAACTGACAAATGGATGTTGTCTCTGAGTTTTGTTTCACCGTTAGAAAGTTTCTTACAACACCACACCATTCTCATGTTACTTATCAGAATTTGAAAACATCATTACTAGAAGTTTCTCAAATTAAATCTCTGGATATATTTTCAGAAGACCCAAATTAAAAAGTCCTTAAATAAAAGATAATTCTACACCACAAGGTCTAGGTTTATTAATGATTCTACACAAAAAGTCTAAGTTTCAAGTTTCAAAGAAAAGAAAAAATTTATAAGAGATATGCAACATGACAAATAACGTCAATCGTGGATCCTATATGACAGTTCATGTGATGCAGTCAAACGAAAATCTTCATCAGATATGTAGAATTGTCAACCGTAGATTATCTGTAATATTTCTCATAGTTTATAATTTTGCATATTTATAGCGTTTAGTAAAACAAGGATGATTTTAAGTTATATACCGTATAAAAATTGCACATATAATGTGATGGGACATTTTCCTATGAAAATATCAAGTCCAGTGACAACATTTATTGTATAGAATTTATAAATAGTAAATATTGAGTCATTAATCTTTTGCCAATGTATCCCTAAATTTGTGGTTATGAATACTTAATGGTGTTTGACATATTATTATGTCAAACAATCATTTTGCACTTTTGACTTCTCTTTCTCTCTTTTTGAGTAGTGGGATATTTGAATGGTGCCAAGTTTACAAATTCCCACTGCGAAGTGGGTTTGTGAATTGATCCGAACTTTCTGAAAACATAAAATTTCAATACAAAATAGATTCTCAAAGAGACAAAGAGTAAAAGGTACAGAGACTAGCAAGTAAAATGCTATTACTTTGTTAGACATTCGAAAGTGAAAGCAAGATAGGCGGCAGAAAGAGACAACAACATGTTACTATGATTGTGTTTTAAAATCTAAAGGCTCATCTACTTTGTTGTACCATTTGGCTATCTCTTTTGAGCGTGGAGTGGTGAGTATGCGCACGTGTTTGCTATTTGTGTGCTGGACACAATAATCATCAAGCCTGCTCATTTGCTTCTTCACACAAAACTTAAATATATTTTTACCATTTATAATCTCCATTCTCTCACTATTTTTAAAGACATTTTCATTGATAAAGCGAATTCTATAATACTCAAAATTAAAAAAAAAAGTTATGCAATTAAGATACCGTCTAGATCTAAGGTAGAGTTTAATGTAGACAACAAACAAACAGAGAGTTTGGAGAAGAATCTTCTTAGAATAATCTTAAATGCCTCAAAACATCAACGTTCATGACAGTTACCATACGTTACAGCATCTGTACAACAATAAGCAAGCCTGCCTTTTTTCTTGATGTCGTCCATGGTGAACAACAACGACGCATTACGATCTTGACCTTCACAAGAAGCTGGTTCCGACAGAGAGCTCAACTAGATTCGCGAAAATCTGAGCTCGGGTTGTCCCAATCTGCTGAGCAAGTGCGTGCTGTTCCTCCAGTGGAAGCATCTCGTAACTGCAAACATTCATAGAACCATTAGGATCATCAAGTAACTATCCTTTAAACATGTAAGGCTGTTACTATTGGTTGAACATATAGAAAACTTACTGGCAGAGTAGCTCGCAGTCGATTATGCTGTCAGGCCCAGGTTTTCGAGCCTTCCCACTGGAGCGGAACTGACGGAAAGAGCGTGGGTTCAGACCGGCAACATGAGGAACAGCATCCACTAGCTTTTTCTGGAGAGACTGTAACCTACGGAATGTGACCTCATCTAGTGGAGCTATGCAACCAAAACTGCCGTCTAGAGTACCAAATAACGAAGCATATCGACTTTTTTTATCCGCGCTAAAAGATTCAACCATCTGCAGACGCAGGAACTTTGTCACATGCGCACCCACGTGAAATTCCGCCCTCGGCAGAAGTTTCTGACCCTTCCAGCTCTCCGA
Organism: Brassica carinata; assembly: GCA_016771965.1. NCBI lineage: Eukaryota > Viridiplantae > Streptophyta > Magnoliopsida > Brassicales > Brassicaceae > Brassica > Brassica carinata. The sequence continues at coordinate 42,230,829 of CM028691.1, forward strand.
CATCTTCGGTGCGAAATAGAATACCTGTTGGGTGGATCAGTACAACGTCAGTTTTAAGAGTTAGACAGAGTATTTCACTATGTTCCATCAAGTATATATAAGTAAGGCCTGATAAGAGGGATGCTAACCTGGAGATTCTTTTGCTGATCGGAGACAGCCAGGCTAAGCGTACTTCCATCAATCAAAAACTCTGAAGCCAAACAATCAAGGGATCCAAAATCTTTGGCTAGTAAGCTAAGTTGGGACCCTTGTTCTTTCCAGCTAAGAAAGTAAACGCTTTTGTGAACATCACCAAGGAGGATGAAATTCTTTACCTGTGCAAGGAAAGATAGAATTAGCATGTGCAACACAGAAGAAAACTCATCCAAGCTAAGCTAGGAAAGTAAAACGTACCACATTCATGCTAACTACATAGAGCGGTGGATCAAAGAAAGCAACACCAGTTAATTCAGTGCCATTCCATTTGTGCAAGGTGATTTTAGGACCAGTTGATATTAGAAGATGACCCTGAATGGAGGCTACAGCTGATACGACTCCTTTTAGTTCCTTTGAGTAGACTTCAGTAACCTATGGAAAAAGTGGCTTCAGAATAAATCCAACATCTAAACGATGAAAATGAATACAAAAGTTAGTTATTAGTTGTAGAGGCCCAACTAAAAATACCAAATTTTGAGAATTATCGCCATTTCTTCCAAAAGAGAAAAGAAGCACACGGCCCCTTGCAGCAACATCCTCCCCTTGGACATAAGCAGTTCCAACAGCAAGAAGTGTTTCATTCTCTGCTGTGCTTGCATTCTGAAACACCCAGGTAGTAAGAAAATGAGCCTTGGTTATTGCACAATTTAAACATGGACATATATGCTCCTTTAGGCAGAGAACAATATTATGACTTTAGGCAGGCTTAGTAGCTAACTTACAAGAAGTGTGACAACTCGCACAGTTAGTGCATGTTCTGAGCTCTGCATTGGAATAGTGGCTTTAGTTTCCCAAGGGCCACCAGATCTTTCTGGTTCCAAAATTCGGATTTCAAATTCCTCAACGGTGTATGGTCGTTGGAGATCATCAGAGCTCAAATTATGGTTGTCAATCTGCTGGCCAGCTTCTTGATCAACTAGTGAAGAAAGCACTTGATGCAGTGGTTTACTGACCTGCAAAAAAGGAGAGACCAACGATATTGCTTGTGTTAATACGATAGAATAGTAATGAATAAATAGGCAGGTAATACATAACTGGCACAGAACTTCCTTTCTTCTCAACACAAAAAAAAGAAGGAAAACAAATAAATACGCATGCACAAAGTACATTAGTTCAGGTTTTCAATTATCAAACAAAGCAAATAAGCAGGATCTAATAATATTGCTGCAACCAAGGAATTCAACCAAAATCAGGTATATGTGATATTCATGAATGAAATTCACAGTGGCATCCATTTGAATTTAGAGCTCTTGAAACCTGTTTTTTTTGTCTGCAGCCTGCTCTAGAAGGGGCAAATTGAAAATTTAAATTAAGAAAATTCCAGATAGCTGAAATGGGTAAAACTGAGAGCTGGGGAAAGTTGCCACATTGCCTAGGGAACCTATGAAATATTCTAAATTCCCGATTAATGTTGCCGGTGATGCCTAAATGCCTTATCGTTCCATTTCAACCACAAACGAATTATAAATTCATCCAACCCAACCAGAGATGCAATGCGGATTAGTTAGAAAAATGTAGATTATATTATCATGCTAATTTGCTTACCGGATATGATACTATCAGCGGGTACAAGTTCTTCTCCGCGTAGTAAGTAACTTGGTGAGGCGTGGCCTTCAGAGGAATCTAGACAGGAATATTAGGCATTAACATGATCAGTCCTCATATACTTATTAGTTTTTTTATCCAATCAAGATACAGAAACAGTAAGCAATGAAATGGAACTCACCTTTTGCACAGGCCAATAATTATCGTAGACTGATGCTGAAGGTAATTGGCAAATCTTTAAAACTCCCTGGTTTAAGTCAATATGAGATGAGTCTAAATGCCAACAATAGGAATAGAAAAGAACAACATAAATGAGACATAGACACATTAATAAACCTGTGATGTGACATATATGAATCCGTGATTGCAATTCACATTGTGAAGCACAGTAAAAGCCACAATTGATCCATCGCACAGCTGAAAAGGTGAGATAGCATAAGATGGAGGAACTTTCTCAAGAAAAGCCATACAAACTTCGTATCATTGTTAATTAAGAACTCCAAAAGATTGAAATCATAGCATTGTTTCAGTTCCTTTAGACGCAAGAACACAAAAATCGACTTTTAGGGTATCATACCTGTGAATGAAATCGAAGTCTCTCTCTGAACAACATACACCACCCAGGTCTTGAGCCAGAAAGGAAAAATCCCTGGTGACCGCTAATATTCTTGAACATGGCAATTCTTTGAGCTGCAATTCCATCTGAAGTCTCTTCTCTTGTAGAGGTGTCCAAAGGGATGCGAAGAAATCTCAGATTCCTAAGCTTGGAACTACTAGAGGAATTTAAAGCAGCAGGGTTTTCTGAAGAAACACTATTCTCTGCGTTGGTACCATCAACACCCTCAAATAGGTAAGCATGATAACAAAGAATTGTGCCATCAGCCAATACTGCAAAGAGAAACGGGCGTGTATGATGCCCAGACCATCTTTGCATAGCTAATTCAACGACCTTTGTCTTCACAGTGTCCTCATTCCTTGCAGAAACATTATCCTGGGAATTTTTGTTGAGTTCATACTCTAGCTCATGAATAGGCATATCAGAGAGGTGGCTTCTTCCAGATGCAAATTTATCAACAGAGAAAACACAATTGAAGCTAGGCACATCAAATATTTCAAGGGCGCCACTTTCATAACAGAGAACACAGTATATGTCACCCTGATCATAAGGTCCACCATCAGCACTATCAACAGCCTCTCCAACTCCTGACAAAAGCCATGCATCAGTGCTAGCTTTCCTTAGCCAGGGTTCTGGTCCTTTATCATGGTACAAAGTACAGGCTGATACCTTCCTTTTAGAGCCTTCAAGTACAGATGGACTACGTATGGAAACTGTACAAGTCGAAGGATCTGCAGTTCAAAGTTCCATATGAGACTGCTTGGGTAAAACATGTTAAGATGCTCAAGATAATAGACTACAAGTCAACTTTTGCATAAGAAATTCATATTTCCCTAACATACCTCCAACAAGCAGGCGAATGCTGTCATCTGTCATTCTAAGTAAAACATATGGATCGGCAATTGAAACAGATGAGACAGTAGAACTTTCAGAACCAGAATTGGATTCTGTATTAGGAGCTCCAAAGTTTAATTCTTGATTCATAAAAGAACCATCCAGGATACGGGCACCATGCTCAAACACCTGGATTACCCGACGTCTGAAAAAGAAACATGGAAATCATTATAATACCATTTACTATCTCTTACAGCTGCATGTAGTAGACACAGTTCAATGACTAGAAAGAAGCCATGGATAGAGCTTAGTAGACATCACATGGGGTTAATAGTAAAACAGATGTAAAGGAAAAAAAAATTCTACAACAAACACATCTCACAAGATGCAGCAAAAACATATTATGGCAGCTAACCTTCCAAACAAATTTCCAGCAGCAATTGTTCTTCCCTGAACATAATAGTCAACACTCTCAGTGACTTCCGTGAGAAGGTCAGCAGTTTCAAGTACCTGAAAAGCCAAACATTGAAGGTATTTCTATTGACAATAGGAGGATCTAATGATATACGACCAAAACATAGAAGTAAAATATACCATAGTGCGAGCCTCCAGACTTATAATCAAATAGGCATGATATTCATCCTCATCAGCAGCCATTTTAGACGAATCAACATTATGACCACGGGAGCTCTTGTGATAAACTGTCCATATTCCTTTGCAGCCTGGAAGTTCAACCTACCCACAAGAACATGCAGAATATCGTGCTTAAGGATCGAAGATACCAAGTCGTAGACGTAGCATACTAAGTAAGATCTCCACTCTTAACTTGCTATTGGACATAAACTTTTTTTACTGTTCTTTTCCAGATCATTACTAAACAGAAATATTTAAGTGGTGGATAGTAAATTAGTAATTGTGAAAGATATAAACCCGCGAGAATGTCCTAATACAGCCTTCTGTCCAGAGCTCACTATAAACTAATGCATCCTAATTTTGAAAGAGGTATATACGAAATTACGTCCAAGCCATAGTAATGGGAGTATATTTCGCCTTACAATTTGGGATAGGCCTACCTCAGTAATCATTTCCGGTCTAATTGACTGCCGAAGAACAGATAAAGCACCATTCTTCCCATGACCAGAACAGCACACCTAAATGCCAAGATACATATATTTAGTTTGGCGTTTTCAGTTTCTACACAAAATACGAGGCAGGCAGGTCGACACTAAAAGTTGTGGAACAAAGACGTTCTGAATAACAACCATAAGAATGTTATATTTTATATAAAACATTTCTACGGCCACTATTATGTAAGAACTACTAAACAAACGGCTAACCAATTCATAGTTGCTCTGTTTGGAAATCCCAGTGGCGTTTGCATCAGCATTTATCCTTAGGCCATACGCAAAATCTTTCACTGGACCAACATTAACTAGTGAATCTCTCACTGCAAATGAAAATGATTTCTGCATTTATTGAAAAAGAAAACATGAGAAACTTCACGAAAATGAGAACATAGGTTATCTAACTCTTATTGACATAATACATGCTGCAGTTATTGCAAAACCAAACTATTTCTTCAGTAACTAAACTACTAATTCCCTATTCAACATGATTTATTTCTTAAATTGATGTATGTGCTATTGTAAGCAAATACAGATAGCGAGATGGAGATAGAACCCCTACTCAAATAATAAGGCCATTTAAAGACAGAAAAGAAATAGCTCTATTGAGCTTTTCTAAGAAGATGATTCCAACTCAACAGGATATTCTACAAAACTCTAACCAAGGCAGAACTTGCTACCAGTGATGAATCGGAGTTATTTGGTGTTGAACCAAACAATGAAAGCTCCTCGTTTCCAATTGTATCTTGAAAAGCATCAGAAGACATCCGCAGACGTTTTGCTTGATGACTCTCACCTTCAATATCTTCATCCTGCATAAAATTAGGCAAGAAATTTTACAAGTTCCGGATAAGCGTTTAACTAGTACCCCGACCAGCCTTAAAAGATTGAACTATCACCTCATCTCTCAGCCCAGGTAAGGAAGCTGCGGGCCCAGATCTACAGGAATATTGAACCAGTAAACTGTCTCCCAAACGGCTACCTAAAAAGAAAAGGGAATTTCCAACACTAGTAATGTCCTGCAAGAAATTTGGTACTACATCTTAGAGATTCTCTAATTGAACTGGATCCAAAGTGAAGCACAAATATGTTGAGAGAAGATGTTGACTAACCGAAGCAAGCACAGAGGCTTTTGATTTGGAAAGATCAAGTCTCTGCACAGCACTTCAAGAAAGAAAGTAGCAGTCAGTTTCACATATTATAAACAACATAAGTTGCAACGAAACTTACAAGGTTCAGCAGAAATTTTAAAAGAAGATCAAAATATTACCGCCCATCATATATAAGAGTCAGCAGCAATAATTCCCCAGACTTCGTTGACAAAAGGGCTACATCGTTCGATATCCAGGTTCCATGGGCAGCATCGAGTTCCACACTGAAACTTGATGCAGGCAGTTCTTGACTGAAAGAAAACAGGCACACAAAAAAAGAATATGGTTAATTGTATTAAAAAGATTTTTACAATTGCTAATTCAAGCTATAGGATTCTAAACCAAGGTTGTGGCAACAAGATTGTATCCATAAGGCAGATTTCGAATAGTGGAGAATGTGCGAGAAAACTGCACCTGCTATCAGCTGAGGAGGCATAATTGTTCAGTGCCAGAGCACAGGAGGCTGACTACAAGAAAATATGGTATCTCAGATGTTTAATTAATTGTAGACTTCAGCTTGGAAAAATTAAGCTAAGTGATATCAACTTACCTGACTATGATAATGGATTGTATTTGCACACAACACAAGAACACCACCGATGGGAGACGGTACTGCAAGTAGTTTGTAGGCATCATGGGGCAGATTCTGGAAAATACCAAAAAGAATGGGAATAAGTATGACTGGGACTAAAATTTGCACAAGGAGATTTCTCAGTAGGTTCAATTGTACTGATTTTCATAAAAAGTTTGTTATTCTATGAATATTTTCCTAAACCTTTGAGCATTCTAAACAAAGAACAAATAAGAAAGTCAACATGCACGTTTCTGCTTTCTTAGTTGTTGACTGAAAAGCATAGTCATGAAACAATATTGAACATACAATAATCTTTTGATATGACTTCAGTTTCTGCTCTCAGCTTACAATAGATTAATAAATATATTCAAATATTTGCCTTGTTGGGAAGAAACATTTTAACATAAAAAGAGGAAAATAAATAAGAACATACAATAGCTGACCAGATGACTGGGTGTTGTTTTAATGTCGAATTGATACTAAGAGCAGAAAGCATGCAAGTATGGTGCTTCCATGAAACTCGCCCAGCCCATGTATGCTCTTCTTCCTGAAGGATTACAATCACAGGCTCAATATAACCTGAACAAGCCACAAGATGCCAGAACAAATAATTAGAGGGAGAAGGACCAATTAATTTATTCACATTATGACTATTTGGAAAACCAGAATATCTACAAAGTAAGACGGCTAGCTAGATATCGAAAAAAAAAATCAAATCCACGATACAGTTGCGCATGACGAAATGCATCAGCTGGATAAAAATAGGAAATACACAAGTTGTTTGATGTCTAAAACCAACAAGTTAGTACGAAACAGAGTTCACTGCAACATTAAACGAAAGTTGAACAGCTGAGAAAAAAAAATCACTAATAATATATATTATGATTAAGTACTTACTCAGAGATGCAAGGAGGAGGACTGAAAACAAACAAAAAATAAGGGTGGAGAAACCTATACCATGTAGAAAAACAAAATCTTTGACGTGTTTCATTCCGAGATCACGCAAGTTGATTATGTAAGATGATTCAACTCGAGCAGAAATTGTCCCACCAGAAGTGAAGGCATCATCATCTCCAACTAGTCCAGAACCAACCTGAGAAGCCTTGAGTATGATCATCTGCAAACCGTAAAGAAGAACACCTCCACACCTGCCTTGAGGATCCACTTTTACCAAGGGCCCTCTTGGAAACGACTCTCTTCCTCTTTTCAGATGAAGCCAATCTGGACCCTCGAAACAGTGCATCGAGCTGCAAAAAAAGAAACCACAAATAAATTTCCAATTAGTTTTCTACTCTGATGCAAAATGCAATTCATTAAGCAGAAGAACAAATCTCACTCACTTCAATCGAAGACTATGAATCGAATCATCAAACTCAAGAACCGAGATCTTCGCGTCGCGAAACGTCAGCACAATGGAATCTCTCCCCCTAGTGGAATTCCCCCCTCCCATCGGAAGCACCGCGAGCGACTCAACGTTACCGTGCAGCCTGTAATGGCACACGAGCTCGAGAGAAACACCGGAGACGCCGTCTAATACTCCGCCGCGCCTAGCGAGCTTCTGGCTCCTCGGCTCCTGACTATTCCCTTCCTCTTGAACCCTAACCACGTACACCTCGAGGATGTTCGCGGCGGTTACGACGACGTTGGGAACGGCGCAGATTCCGCGCTTGGGAGGAGCGGGCCAATCGGGCTCGAGGTCGTCGCCGGAGGTGATGGGAATCTGCATCGGAGTTGTGTCGGAGATGGAGTGGGTGATGTAGCCGGAGGCGCAGTTCTCGACGCCGGTGGGCCAATGCATCATCTTGAAGGCAGCGAAACTCATCCTTAGTCTCTTCTGCTGAATGGAATCGAATCGAATCGAATCTCACACACGAGGAGCCGAGCGAGCGACTGAGTAAATTTAGGGGTCCGTCTTAACCCCAGACACGGGGGTTTTATTAATTTTCGATTTTGAAGACTTGAACCGAACCGGATTCGACCGTAGACGGGACTGATCCCCGGTTTGATATTTATAAAATCTACAGTTTTAAGATTGATTGTTTGTACGTAGTTTCTAAAGTAGATTTTTTTTTATTTTACAAATTTTTATCCAATCATTGCTTTGACGAATTAGATTTCCTAATTTTATAGAATCCGTATTTTTTTTTTTTTGCTCATGACAAACATCACTTCTTTAATATTTTTTTATTTTGAATTTTTTTTATTAATTTTAGAAAACATCTACTATATAAAAGTTACTAGATGACTTACCCAGACCCATGCGCGGATATGAATATTTTTAAGAAACTAAAATAAAAAAATTGAGTGATATTTAATGAGTTTTAGTGTATTTTTATATTATTTTATTTAAATTTTTATTTACAAGTTGTTTAGTTGTGGTGTTTAATTTTTTGTGCAATATATTCAACTTGATTAGCTTTGTCTTTCCAAATCCATTGGAAGAAGCATGCAAAAGGATAATCAAAAACTTCGTCAGATTTAAAATAAATCGGCAATCAAACAAACTAAATAACCAGAAATAAAAACGAATCAAATAAGCCGATGACAGAGCTATGAAACTATAGAAACCTCCAACCATCAGCTTGAAACCGTAGAAAATCTCTATTATTTTTTTCTCTTGAAGGCTAGAGTTTGGGCCTTTTTAAAGGAAACAAATATCAGTTTATAGCCAAAACGCTTGGTTTTCATTGAAAGTGATTTGAACCGGTTAATGTGTATATGACCACGGTTCCAACATTCTATTCTCAGTAACAGAAGGAAAAAAAATCACCAAAATAGATAGCAACATTTGTCTTTAGATCAATCAATCATGTGTAGAGACGTAAATCAAAGTGAAAAAAAAAACTTTGAATGAGCAACTTGATCAACGGAAAATAGAGGTCCTCTGCTCAGAACTGATAATTGTCTGTGCTGAAGCATGCCCAACGATCCTTTGCAGCTGCAATAAACCACAGGGGATCCAAATAACAACGCTTACATCAGATTGGTGGTACTGATAGTGCTAACACTTATTCAGGACATACAACTAGTGTGTTCAGAGGAACTAGTAAGTATATCCTTTGTTCTTTTATTATTATTTGAGAATCCATGGAGGACAGAAAATGACTACGTATGGCTCCTCAAGTGTGTAAAAACCATCACTAAATTGAAAATGAGAACTATGTAATTACCCGGAACAGATCGAAAGGACAAAAAAGCACAGTTGACTCCATATCATATGATTCTTCAAGCATGTTCATTACCTGCAGTTAAAGCTTACAATGTATGAGATCCTACTATTTGAATTCTCCAGATAAGGATGCATTGTTTTGCACGTAAAATGCTGTTACTTGAGGGTAAAACTCCTTTCGATCCGGAAGAGAGTATATAATTAAGTTCTTTATGCCATGGATCTGAAACCAAATTAAGAAGCCGAGATTGATCATCAATGTCGGCTTAGAGGGGAGGACATCAGGTGATGGCCCCAGGGCCCAATGAGAGAAGGGGCCAAATTTTTTTTAAGCTAGCATTTTAACTTTGTTAAATGACCAATTTTTTAAAGAAAAAAATAGTAAATAGCTATTTTAGGGTTAGTTATCAAACCATCTTCTTCTTCATTAACAATTTTCGGTATATTTTATTGTGCTAAAGTTTTGTTTCTAAGTTATTAATTCATGAGCTATCATGTGTAGTTGTGTACCTTACTTTTATATCTCTTTGCTTTATGAAACGAGACTTACAAATTTTTATTCTATGTTTGCTTTGATTATAGTACTCGTTTTAAAATTATATATATTTTTAATGTTAGATGGCATATTTTTTAATTCTGCCCCAGGGTCTGAGAAATAGTTGAGCCGGCCCTTCATTGATCAGAATAGTAATTGAACCATAAAACCTAATCAGAGAAGAATAAAGAAAACAAACCGTGTATCTCCAATAGAAGTGTCCTCTTTCATTGTAAAGCATGATCTTCGTGCTCCCTGCAAAAAACCTTTGTTGATCCCTAGATTTAGCCTTTTGACATACAGATCTGAAACAAAGAGTCATGATTAACTACTATCATCCGATGAAATAAAGCAAGATAACAAGGAAACGTTTAACCTCAAAACATATAAGAGGATTAATAGTCTCACTCATTAACAATACAGAAAGAGGCTTTCTGCAATCTCAAAAACTTGCTAAGCATGGTCAACTCTGCGTTAGAACTCATAAAGATCATTACTCCTCCCTACAAACAACATTAAGGTCCATTCTAATGTGTTTCTTTAATGGAAACTTAAAGTATAAACATCAAAACAGTTCAGCCTTTGAATGATGGGAGTACCTGAACAGAATCTTTAATCTTTGGGAATATAGCGACAAGAAGAATAGAATCAGAAAAATATCGTATTTAGTTATAAACTAGACAAATAAAATCTAGAGACCTTTTTGGTAAAATATTCAAAACGGGCATGGTTAGCTTGTGTCATGGACTCTGCATCAAATTTTTCATAAACCTGCAACAAAGACAGAAAATGAGCTAAAGTGTCTAGAACTTTCATGTTTGTACACCAAGATGAGATTATACCTGAGTGACACTCCGCAACACTTCATGAAGAATACCTTTATATTCACATTCCAGCCGCATCTGTATTAATTTAGATGAAGTATGAAGACAACAATAATTATGTCAAATCTTGGTTTAGAGAAGGCAAAATATATAGTTCAACTCAGATCACAGAAGTAGTCTCTAGCCTAAAGATACCCGTAAACGCATGTAACATATATAGAGTTTATATGTTAAATAAACCTACCTTTCCTTTATAGTTCAAGCAGTGCTCATTGAATAGAGCATTGATACCTGAAATGAAATATTCTTGAGGTTAGTATAAGTTTTGAAACCTAACCATAACTTAACCATAAATAAAGAAGAAGAGCAGAACAAGACCTGGGGTCAAATAAGAACTTAGAATTATTAACTGCCGATAGAACCGTGCAAGTCCATAAAAATACCTAAACATAAGATGAAATTTTTACTTAGAGGTTCTGGCATTGTTTAGGGAAGTAGTGGGACACATACAACGTATTAAAGATAACAAGTACATACATAGGCCGGACTCGATTTATATCAGTATTATGATGTTCTGATGACTGTTCGTTTAATTTTCTGAGGACTGTTTTAACGGGCTCCCAGTTCTGAAACATGATAACAAAGTAGATTATAAGAAATGACGAAAATACACCCATCTCTGCAAAGTCTATAGATTCACTCCCACGACCTACCTACATGTACATTACATCCGCATGATCCATAACAAAAACCTATCCACATGTAATTGAAAGAAACATTATTAATAAGTTCAATGAGGAGATGCAAAATACAACTTCAGATATATATTAATCATCTTCAAGCAATGATAAACAAAATTACCTCGATGGCGGACAGATGATCAAGAACCACTGTCTTTTTGTCTTCTTCATTGCGCAGTTTCTTCTTGTCTTCTTCTTTGCCCAAGGCCTAGAAAGAGTAATATTGATAAGAAACTAAGTAAAGAAGATTCACCACAACCAAAATCATATCATCTTACAAAAAGATAGGGTATATAAGAGTACCTACCAACTCTAACCCGAGAGGGGAAGCAATAATCATGTCCGAGGTAATGAAATCATTATACAGCCTAATGCTCTTTCTGGAACCGACAAGAGGGATTCATGTCTCAGCCAACTACCAACGAATCACAAACAGGAATCATGCACTGCCATGTTAAATAGGATGTGCCTTGTATACTTAATGCCTAGCACAAAGGTATCATCATTATTCCCTTCACCAAATAGGGCTTCCCAATCACGAGGTTTTGAAGGTTTCCCATCATCAGCAGACTCTTCTTCACATCCAAACTCTTCATTAAACCGGGCATGGTGTTCCACTGTAACCTGAAACCAAAGAATGCTATGTAAAGAGAACATCGGCTAACTCAAGACATAATCAGCAACCGAGACAATATAAATATACCCTGCGAGCTTCTGGAGTTAGTTGTATGAGCTTGTTAACAACGCGAAAGGCAACACTCCTCAACGGGAGTAGAATCAGTACCTGGTTTATGCATACAATAAACGTAACACCAATTGTTAAAATGCGAGCAACAACATATTTAAACACAAAAGGACCACGAGGTCATGCATGCACATTTGGACTAGTAAATCCTCTGTCCCGAAATCTATTGTCAGGAGTTTCCAAGCTTGAAAATTTTACTATCATTCTTCTTGACAAGATCTCTAGATCTAAAAATGTGATTCAACTGCATAACACAAACCATAACTTCAATAAATCTTGGAGATATGCTAAATGAACTAAAAGCAAGCAACATGAATACACGTATATGCACATACAGAATGCATAAGGTATGCGTCAGTGTGACTTGAGTCTTCTCTACGGTCTCCATTGTAAAAGGGTTTCTTGTTAGAGTGCAAAATATCCATATAGCTGTTACCTAGAAAATCAAATAATATAATTAGTCAAAATCAGAAAGAAAAGAACAAGGTTGATTCCAAGAAACCGATAACGTACAAATGGAGAAGAATCTTTCCCTTGTAGATGAGCCAAGATATTCTCCTCCAGCTTTCTTATACAATTGAAGCCAGTGCTTACATAACTTGGGCTTGATGCCGTATGTTGCATCACTCTGAGCAACCTACATAAATTATAAGATCTTTTAGTGTGCTTTTAGTAACTCTTAACTAGTTAGGAAGGCGAACTCTGCAACAATGTACGTAGGTCTTAAATGACAAGATTACATACACCAAGAAAATTTGGTCTTGTTCCTTTCCAGCTGCAATTTGGCATGCCATGGGCAGGTGCTTCCCATTTAAACCTCCGTTTGTCTTTTGTTAAAGTTTCCACTTCATCACCTGATAATATATGATTAAGGTGCTCACTATATGCACTAGTAGATGAAGAAGCAGCTCGAGAAAATTGGCCATTGGTACTGAACTCATTCTCCTCGTCCGTTTCAGAGTACTTAGAATCTTCTTCCTTGCTGCTATGGTTATCCTCATTCTTCTCTTGCTCTGTGTTCTTAGTAAGACCATCAATTCTTTCCTGATCAGCCCCTTCAATAAAAGACAAAAAGAAGTGTAACTATCGCTGAATTAAAAAATCATGTAACTAGTGCAAGAATACTTTTAAAACGCTCGAGATGAGTAACTGCAAAACTATGCAAAGCCTCAGCATATGTAGGCTATAAAGGATAGAACTACCAACCATTTTCCTTATCTTCTTCATCCTCATCTCTCTGCCTGTTCAAAGATTAGGAAACACATATTTAATATCTCTCGGTAAAATGTGTATTGCATGCCAATGAGCATACTGCATAGTAACTACACAGTCTTAAAGAAGATAAAATTTGAAAGAGTAATGAAGGAAACTTCTTAACGTACCTTCTTCTGTTCATGTCAGAAACAACCTTGTTAGATGAACCAAGAGACGCCAGCAAATTATCGTACATTATCGGCTCTCTGTACTCCACTGCTACACAAAAGAAAACGTTTAAAACGGCATTGTTTTACGGTTTCGTCAGTGTTTTAGACCAAAAGAAACAGCAAGGCGTTGGGAAGTCATCTATCCATTAATAATTTAAAACATGCCCAAATCAGAATTGTGTTTAAATCTGTTTGTATCATGTGTGCTGCTTCATGTTGGGCCTAATTATTAAAGCCTAATGGCTAATCTAATAATAGGAAAATTTGTGAATATAAATGGGCTGGAGGGAAAGCCTTTTGGCTTTAATGAATGTGAGTGAAAATATTCCGCATCGGTTGGGAGAGGCAAAATGGAGTCATATATATATATGTCTTCACTTGTACAGCTAATCAAAAGCTTCAAGGTGACAGGCATGGCTCTGCCCCCTCACACGCGCCATCGTTGCTGTCCGTCCGTCGGCCCAATAAGAAAATTTTTAGACCAACTTAACCTTAACATTTTACCATTTTATTTCTAAAAAATTGCACGATATTTGTGTCTAAACAATGTGTAGTTCGTCTGCAAACACGAAGCTTATCTGTTTGCCCAAAAATGAGAACGAGTCAAACAGGAAAATCTTGTGGAGAAAGCTTCTCAACTCTCCAATCCCGAGATTTCCGAGAGATTTTCGCTAACGTGCTCCGCCAACTCGTCTCTTCTTCATTCATTTCTTAAGTTTTCACGCAACAAAAACCAGCAAATCTCCTATCGTAAGTCTAGAGAGTGTTTTGTAGAATTTTTAGTTCGATAGGGCGTTCACGAGTGAAGAGTGATCGTCTTCCATGGTTGTATCCTGTGACTCTATATTCGTACAGTCCCGTCTCACTACAGAGCGATATTAAGAGTTAAGGAAAGAGATCATATCTCGTCTTCATGTTCATTTCGTAACTTTCTTTAACATCGTTTCATTTTCATATCGTTTGTATCAATCCGGTTTCGGGCTCAACAATCTTAACTCTTAATCGCTTTCTGTCTAAAGATTCAGCGGATTGATATTACGGTTTTATAAAATGGTTTTAACAAGGATTTGCAAACGGTTTTGGTTATCAGAAGGAACGGTGTTTGGATTTACGCTTTGCATATCCGCAAAATGTTTCTAGTTTCTGGTATAAATGGGTTTGCGATTTGCTTTTAATCTTATCCGCGAAATGTTTTTGTTCTATACATATCAAAACGTTCTATGAAACGGATCGTTTCCATGACCGCTTTTTAAAGCGAGTTTCTGGAGCATTATGAGTCTATATAAAACGGTTTCTGCGAACATTTTTAAGGGAATTTGCAAAACATTTTTCAGACTTAAATCGATATGATTTGGTGATGTGTAACGCTTTTGCGATCTACTAAAAATACCAAAAATAACAATCGATTTTAGACTATTGTTTTATTTTTTATTTAAAATAATATGTTATATGTTGAATGGAGTTCTAATCCGCTTTCATGTTTTCTCAACAGAAACAAAAATGACAGATCCTAGCAACACCCCCCCCCCCCCATTCCCCCCCATTGACACCATCATCACTCAAACTCCACTCAACATGTCAGCAACTGGTGCAACCTTGACAAACGTTGGAACCATCGCTGCAACAACAACAACAACGTTGGAACCTATTAGTGGGTAATGCTGCTGAAGAAACCACTCGCCATAGCCTTTTCGGTGCTGGTCTTTATCAAACAGGTTCAGTTGAAGGAACCTCAAATGCTCCGGTTGCAGTTTCAACTCCTCTGACATTACCTGGTGTGTTCAGTCAAGGATTGATGCCATACAAGTTTGATGGTAAAGACTTCAAAACATGGCAGAAGAAGATGATGTTCTTGCAGACAACAATGAAGCTAGACAAGTTCATCCAGGAGGACAAGTCCCTGGTCCTTTACCGGATTGATGATGTGCACACTCTCGCAAGTGTTGACATATGGGTGCATTCCAACTTCATCTGCAAAGGGTACATTTTGGGTCGCCTCATTGACCCATTGTACCGAGTCTATTGTGATACTCCCACGGCGAATGAGCTATGGAGATCACTGGACAAGGAGTGCAGAGGTGAGGACGCTGGCTGCCAGAAGTATGTATTTGCAAAATTCCATGACTTCAAAATGGTGGATTCAAAACCCATCATGGACCAGTGGAAGCGTTCCAGCTCATTTTCCATGAAATCGCGCTGCTGAAGGAATGTCCATCTGCGAGACACTCACAACTCTATTTCAAAACTTCCTCCAAGTTATGTGGATTTCAAGAACTACCTGAAGCACAAGAAGAAGAAGATGGGACTCGAGGAGCTCATCATGAGGCTTCAGATGGAATCCAGAAACCGAATTGCTGACGAGGCCAATGCTAAGGAGCATAGTGTCAACATGGCTGAGCAAAAAGGCAAAGGAAAGGCACACGCCCACTCTCCTGCTAAGCCTTCCAAAACAGCTGTAGTCCTGAAGGATTTTGGAACACACTTAAGAAGAAGGGCATTGTAATCAATACAAATGTGTAGAAATTCAAGGAAAAATGTCAATACTGCCACTAAGTGGGACACAAGACTGCTGCGTGTCGCAGTAAGATCAAAGAGAGAAGGCTCAGGCAAATCTCATTGAGGAGGATCTCGTTGCAGTGGTGACTGAGTTCAAGAAATAACCCAAAGAATGGTGGTACGACAATGGCGCAACCACCCACATTTGCACTGATAGGGCGATGTTCAGCACTTATCAGAAAAGCAAGACTCAGGAGAAGCTGTTCATGGGGAACACTGAAGTCTCCAAGATTGAAGGACGCAGCAATGTGATTTTGAAGATGACATCTGGACTTGAGGTCACTCTGACGAATGTGAAGCATGTGCCTGACATGAGGAAGAACCTAGTCTCAGAAACCTTGCTCAGCAAGAATGGATTCGCCACAAGTCTTGAGGTGGACAAGCTCGTGATTAGGAATAATGGGATGTATTTGGGAAAGGGGTATGTTAAGGATGGACTTGTCAAGATGAATGTAATGACAGTCCCTCCGAAAGTTGTAGCTCCAAAAGTTTCAATGAATAAGAAAGAGTAAGTTGCTTATTTGGTTGAGTCTTTTAATATAAGGCATGAAAAATTAGGCCATGTAAATAATAAATCTATTGAAATATTAATGAATTTAAATATAACTCCCAAATTTAAAACAGGTAAACAAAAATGTGAAGTATGCGTATAGGCTAAGCTCACAAAAACGCCCACACTGATTTATGCGATTTAAAATACATACAAACTATAGGTGAGAAAAAGTATTTTGTGACCTTCATAGATGACTGCTCAAAATATTGTTATGTATATTTATTACATAGCAAAGATGAAACCTTAGATAAATTTAAAGAATTTAAACTCGAGGTAGAAAATCAGCTTAAAATAACTATTAAAATAGTTATAAGCGATATGGGAGGTGAGTATGATGGACCGTTCAACGCATTCTGTAAAGAACATGAAATTATTCATCAAACTACAGCTCATTATTCACCAGAATCTAATGGAACTGCTGAACGCAAAAGTCGAATTCTAAAAGAAATAAATAGCACTGGAAGTTCTAGCAATGGGCAGCTATTAATGCAATGTTGCAGGAATCTGGGTTACCCCATAACATGGGGAGCACTTCTTACCACTAATTATATCCTGAACAAAATTCCACACAAAATAACTGGCAAAACTCTATATGAATTATGGAAAGGTAATTTACCTTCGTATAAATACTTTAAAGTGTGGTGGTGCTTGGCAAAAGTTGCGGTACCGCCATCAAAGAAGGTCACAGTTGGACCTAAAACAGTGGATTGCATCTTCATTGGATATGCACATAATAGTAATGCCTATCGATTTCTGGTACATAAATCTGAAATATCAGATATCCATGAAAATACAGTCATGGAATCAAGAAATGAATTTTTCTTCGAAAATATTTTTCCATACAAGGAAAAACTAGGTACTAAACAAACTCGAAAAGAAAGAGACCATGATAATGACTCAGTAATTGAGGCAAGTGTCGAGACTTCTATAAATGATATTTCAAAAAAATGAAAAAGAAGATGAACCTAGAAAGAGCAAAAGAGCTCGAAAGGAAAAATCTTTTGATGAAGATTTCTTAATGTCATTTTTTGTAGAAAATGTTCCAAAAACTTTGGCAGAAGCCATGTCTTCACCAGAAACTCCGTTTTGGAACGAAGCTGTTAGAAGTGAACTCGATTCTATCATGCAAAATTATACATGGTACATAACGGATTTACCACCTGGATGCAAAGCATTAGGGAATAGATGGATAATGACACGAAAACCTGGTGAAAAATACAAATCTAGGCATGTAGTTCAAGGATTCCGACAAAAGGAAGGCTTTGATTATTTTGATACATATTCTCTAGTAACGAGAATAACATCAATAAGGCTGATGATAGCAATCGCAGCTTTAAGAGACCTAGAAATCCATTAAATGGATGTAAAAACCGCTTTTCTAAATAGTGATTAGGAAGAGAAAATTTACATGAAACAACCTGAGGGTTTTGTTATTCCTGGACAGGAAGACAAAGTATGTCGACTTGTAAAGTCACTTTATGGGCTTAAACAAGCTCCTAAACAATGGCACGAAAAGTTTGACAGCACAATAATGTCAAATGGTTTCAAAATTAATGAATGTGATAATTGTATATACTACAAAACTACCAAAAAATGCGTATGTTTTGCTATTTTTATATGTAGATGATGTGCTCATTATTGGAAGCAATAAAGGTATAATCAATCAAACAGAGAACATGCTGAAAGGAAAAATTGAGATGGACTTGGGATTAGCATATGTTATTCTCGGGGTTAAAGTCACTTGAAATTCAAATGGAATTATCTTAACCCAATCTCATTATGCTGAAACAATATTAGAGAGATTTAAAAATCACTCTAATAGTACGGCAAAAACTCCGTTAGATCCCCAAATGCACTTGACTAAAAATTCCGGTGAAGCGGTTTGACAAAACGAGTATGCACGTATGATCAGAAGTCACATGTACTTGACCAATTGTACCTGACTAGATCTAGCGCATGCTGTAAACGTACTGAGTCGATATACAAGTAATCTAGGTCATAAACACTGAAAAGCTATAACGAGAGTACTCAATTATTTGCGCTACACCAAAGATTTTGGGCTTCACTGTGGTAAAGAACCAACAGTTTTAGAAAGATACAGTGACGCTAACTGGATATCAGATTCTAAAAACTCTAAATCCATAAGTGGATATGTTTTTACACTAGGAGGAGTAGCAATATCTTGGAAATCTACCAAACAAACAGTGCTAGCCAGACCCACCATGGAGTCTGAGTTCATAGCCTTAGACAAAGCAGCAGAAGAAGCTTCTTAGAATTTTTTTGGAAGATATTCCTATGTGGAAGAAACCTGTGCCAGCTATACGTATACATTGTGACAATCAATCAGCTATAGCTCGGGCTCAGAATAATCTCTACAATGGTAAATTTTGTCACATCAGAAGACGACATAAAACCATTAGACAACTTATCTCAAATGGTGTAATCATAATAGACTACATCGAATCGGCTGACAACCTAGCGACCGCTTACTAAAGGCTTGCCACGAGATGTTGTTGCTAAATCATCAAAAGAAATGGGTTTAAAGCCTATAACGAATGAGGATGCTTTACTGCAACCCTACCTATAATTACTGGAGATGCGAAGATGTAGGTTCAGAGGAAAAACAAAATCAAAGAAAATCTAACCAAAGCATTTTGAGACAAAGTAGTCTCTTCCCAGCTCCTAAAGATGATAAAAGTGCTAAAGAATGTGTGAAGGATAAGCATAGACTTTTAATGATTCCATAGCTTCTAAAGCGGAGTATTACTCAATACTTTTCATAGTCAATTACCTAATGAGTGTGAAATGAGGCAGTTTCTAAGAGAATGAATACAAGGCTATATTCTCTAAGTTCACATGAAAACCAGAAATATTTCAGGACCACAATGAACACAATAGAGAACTAAGTTCTATGAGAAAATGAAGTTTTGTCATGCATGTTGTCTCGGTCTACATAAAACATTGGTCGGTTCAAGACATCATATTCACCTTTTGGTAAAGTAAACCTACTGATATTAACAATGAGTGGTTCAAGGCTTAAAAATGCCACCAACTAAAACACAGTGATTTTTTCGCAAACACTCCTGATAAGTCTGTATAGTCTAGTCAGAATTAGTATAAGTATAGTAACTAGAGTATATCTAGTCTGCATATGTTTAGATTCATTTCTATTCATGTGAGAAATTGTTGGGCCTAGTTATTAAAGCCTAATGGCTAATTTAATAATAGGCAAATATGTGAATACAAATGGGCTGGAGGGAAAGCCTTTTGGCTTTTGATGAATGTGAGTGAAAACATCCCAATTCGGTTGGAAGAGGCAAAATGGAGTTATATATATATGTCTTCACTTGTAAAGCTGATCAAAGGCTTCAAGGTGACATGTATGGCTCCGCCCCCCACGCGTGCGCCGCTGTCGTCCGTCCGGCTCGGCTTGGATCGGCGTGGGCTTGGGTCTTGGGTTTTGGTGGAGGGTCTTCGGCCTAATAAGATTCTTTTGGGACCAAGTTAAGCTCAACATTTTGCCGTTTTATTTCCAAAAAACAGCATGACGTTTGTGTATAGACGACGCGTAGTTTATCTGAAAACAACACAAAGTTTATATGTTTGTCCAAAGATGAAAACGAGTCAAACAATAAAATTTTGCGGAGAAAATTTTTCAACTCTCCATTCCCGAGATTTCTGAGAGATTTTCGTTAACGTGTTTCGCCATTTGCAAAATTTGAATTCTCATTTCCTCTTTAAATACTCGTCTCTTCTTCATTCATTTCTTAAGTTTTCACGCAATAAAAACTAGTAAATCTCCCATCATAAGTCTAGAGAGTGTTTCATAGAATTTCTATTTCGATAGGGCATTCACGAGTGAAGCGTGATCGTCTGCCATGGTTGTATCTTAGGATTCTATATTCGTACAGTCCCATCTCACTACGGAACGAATATTAAAAGTTAAGGAAAGAGATAATATCTCGCCTCTATGTTCATTTTGTAACTTTTCTTAACATCCTTTCATTTTTCATATCATCTATATCAATCCGGTTTTGGGCTTCAACACTTCACTATTCAAGTTCTCCTTCATCTCTATATATGTAGGAGAGACGTCGCAACTGGTGAAGAAGAGGTTGTGAAAAACCACAAATCTCCCGGTACATTGTAATTGGTGAGGGAAAGGCTCTGGAGAGGATGTCAAACTCCCAAGGAGAAACTGGATTGTTCACGAGACTCTTAGATGGCTCTAAGAGGATCCAAATCGTCCATAGCTATATACTCATTCTGCTGTCACCTTCTACGAGGTTGCTCCTAATGCCTGAGGGCAAACTGGTTTTGAGCTCATGAACTTTTGTGAAGCCTAGAATCCGGCTTGCTCATCCACTTAATGGACGAAAAGGTACATGCTCATATTCTCAAACCTGTCATTTTTTACCCATCAAAACTTATAATCTAACATACATCACATATATATCTACGTATGCCTTATACTGATAATTAGGAAGATTTGTATAAGGTTTGTCTGGGGTGAAAACAAAGCTTAGAAAGATGCAGCCACGAGAGGAACTACAAACGCTATGAATGCATTCTCCAAAAACCTCTTTCTCTTAATTAAATGGCTTGAAATGGCTGGAGATGCAGCTATTACAAAACGAAACAATGAGTTCTTTTGATCGTTGTTCTGAGCATTTTGGGTATCTGATTATGTTGGTTTTAATTGTGTTTCTGTAGGGATCGAGTTTCTTTGAACATGGTGTGTTCAAGCAATTAGAGATCTCAAGGCCATTAACATCTTACTTGATATACACATGGGGGCAAAGGTTTCAGATATAGTTTCTCTAAGTTGGCAGTTGACGGATGTCTCAAGCACTATCCATGGCATAGTTGGATTTTGAAGCCTGCGTAAGCTAGACGCTTAAGTAATGCCAAGAACTACTTCACATATCTTTAAATTTCAATTTTATATAATATTTAGAAGTATATTCTTCTAATAAAAAATTATAAAATATTATCATATTTTTGGTTTTCTATCGGATCTGCTGGTATCAGATGTGGGTTAATCACGGGTTTTTGAACTTTTATAAACTTCTATGAGATTTTTAATTAACAATTTTTTCATTAAATACAAATTAGATTATATATAAAACGCCGGATCTATCCCCTTAACCACAGATCTGAATCGAATATGAAAACACTGTTTCAAACTCAGACATTGTAAAAGAATAACATTTAAATTATTTGTTTTCTAATAAAAAATATAAATTCATTCAGTTTTTACCAAAAAAGTCAAGATAAAAATTCCCACGGGTCAAAATTATAAGGGAAAATTGTTTATTAAGCAAAAAAAAAAAATGAAATATTGTCTCCTTAGACTAATCCCAACATACAATTGTCGTATTAGGATAATTTTTTTTTGAAATGCCAATTGTACCCTCGAAAATAAAATTAAAAAGTAATTGTGAAATATAAAAATATAAGTTAATAACTAAACTAATTAAAATTAAATAAAAAATCAGAATTCCCCAAATATGTAAACTGAGTATTTCCAAAAATTGTTTTGGAGCAAAAATCGTTTTTTCAAACATAGAAAATGAATATTTCCAAATATTTTCTTTCCATATTTCCGATATTGTTCATACTTATCCGTAGAAATCTCCAACACTAAATATATTTGAACTCAATTTCTATCGATTTTAGATTTCTAGTAATGTGTAGATTATGGGTTCTACACGTTTTAAAGCAATATGTTAAGCGCAGAATGTGTATTACAATTGTTTTTAGATTACTATTATTTATATTCTAGTAGATTCAATGAAAAACGTGGATTTCATTTTCCATTTCGTAAAATGCCACTTCTGCTGTCCGTAGAACAAAATTCAAAATTTTGATTTAAACAATTTTAGAACTAGAAAAAATGCTTCTAATTTGATACAGTTATTTCATCGATAGTTCCTATTTTCCATTTTTTGTTTGTAAAATTATTTATTTGATTTATTTTTATAAATAAAAAGGGGCTTTATATAACAAAAATGATACAAATTTGAAATTTGCCTAATGAGATAATGTACCTATTTTAAGACTATTTTTCCCAAATGCTCTAAAGTGTCTTTTGACATAAGCGACTCAAAATGAAGAATATTCGGAAACGGTCCTATATCCTAAAACTCGAACACTACTGAAACATTTGAACTTAACTCAAAAATGAATCCGAATGGATAGTACCAAATGCCTAGCCTGACTCACGCACCATTCTTAACTATCAAATTTCCAAATCTTACAACATAACAAAGCCACCTAAATCCTTAAAACCAACCAAGTGGTGGTAGCCTAGTAATAATTTTTTGGGGCTTGGTATGTATCTACATGAGTTCTGAGTTTAAATTTTTTCAGAATTAAATTATCACTATTTGGCCAGTCTAAATTTGGGATTGGCTCGAAGTGGTTAACATAGTGGGCTATAACAGATGATCGTTCTATCTCCTGCCATTTTTCGGAATGTATTCCAAACTCGAGTCAGACTATATAGTATGTTTTCGGACTAATCCACTCTTTTCACTAAGTGCATTTCTTTCGCGCCGACCGGATCATCCAATACGATATATCAAAAGTAAAAATAAAAATACTTAAAATCATAGAAAAATCATCCATTGATTAACCATTTGGACATTAAACGACAATAACTTTTGAGACTAGTAATCTTCTATATATTAATAGAATATCATTAAAAAAATTGTAACCTATATTTTGTACTAATTACAAAAAAGATTTGATTACGTATCACTTAAGTAAGATAGTAGGATGTCAATTTGACTTATGTAGCAACATAAGAATCAATTTAAAAATTTGTAATTCTAAAATCCAATTGCTATGAAAATCGCATGATGTACGACTTCCTCATATTTCCAAGTGGTTTTATAAATATGTATATCCCTTATATTTACTTGGAGTAGTATCCAAACAATTTCGAATTTGATTTCAATAATTTGATTTCAATTGAATAATAATTTCCATTTACCAGAGGTTTACGTTGATTCACATTAAATACATACTATATATTCATAATCTATATATTAATTACTAAATTTTAGTTATATAACAATTATGGCTAAATATATTGTAAATATGTGTTTGACCATTTGATTTTTGTAGTCTTATATATATTAGAAGCCCAAATAATATAACTTTATGATGTAAAACTAAATCATATTCTTCGTTATTATAATTATGTAACACAAATAATTTTTAAAATATCTCATAGGTTACCTAGTTTATACATTACAAACCAAATCATAAGTGGAGAGATAACTGCTTGCCATTAGCTAATAGTGTTATTAAACAAGCAAAGTAAGACTTTACTACTAGTCCTCGAGAGTTTTAATTATGATTAAATCTAGAGAACATAGTACCATTTGCTAAATGTTTAGTAGCAAAACTTGGTTTAATGTCATTTTAGTAATTCGAGTTTCAATTACTTAAATAAAAATCCGTACTCTCTGTTTCCACACGCTTCTCTCATCAAATCTCTGTTTCTCAAACTCCCAGATCCTCTGCAAAAGTTCTTCGATCTCTCTTCCTCCTCGTCGAGATTTCGTGTTTCTACACATGTAAGTTAACTTTTGATTCCTTTCTTTCCAAACCAATCTCAAACTAGATCGAGATCGATACAAATACTATACGATCGAAACAAAAATGATTATGATTACCTGAAACACATCGTCGATGATCTGTGTCTGTTTTTTTTTTTTTTAATGCAGAAAAGACAACAATGACTTTATCTCCTCCTCGAGTTTTTTCAAGAACCGTCTATCCTCGGAAAGTTCCTTCCATTGCGTTTGCTATTGGTGGGTTAACATCCTTCATCATCTTCGCTTCTCTGCTTCTCTTCTCGCATCCCCTTGGTTCTTCTCTTACTGGTTATCTCTACGGAACTGAGACCACTCAACATCTCGAGTTTCACCATAGCACCACCGATACTTCATCTCCTAAAACTACCTCAAACTCACCTCCCTTGTTTAAGGAGGAGGTGCTTCCTATCTCTTTGGATCCAAACGATAAAGAAACCAATTCAGGAAAGTCTACAAATCATGTTTCCGTTACACAAGATTCAGTTGAAACAGGTACTCTTGTTCTTGTCTTGAACTAAGTTTCTATTTATTTATGTAACATCATTGGATTATGATGTAGCTTTAGTTTCTAAGTTAGTTATGTTTCGACCGTTTCTTTTTGCCAGAATGTGATCTATTTCATGGTAACTGGTTCTATGATCCAGTGGGACCCTTGTACACGAACAACTCTTGCCCTCTTCTGACACAGATGCAGAACTGTCAGGGCAATGGGAGACCTGACAAGGGGTATGAGAACTATAGATGGAAACCGTCTCAGTGTGATCTTCCACGGTTCGATGCCAAGAAGTTTCTGGAGCTAATGAGAGGCAAGACACTAGCTTTTATTGGTGATTCTGTAGCTCGTAATCAGATGGAGTCCATGATGTGCCTTCTTTGGCAGGCAAGTTAGTGTTAACCCTTTTCTTTCTGCTTTCCCCGTTTTGTGTTTGTGAATTTATTTTCTTTTCAGGTAGAAACTCCGGTTAACCGTGGGAACCGGAAGATGCAGAGATGGTATTTCAGGTCCTCATCTGTAATGATAGCTCGGATGTGGTCATCTTGGCTTGTCCATCAGTTCAACGAACCGTTTAGTTTCGCTCCACAAGGTATAACCAAACTCAAGCTCGACCAACCAGATGAGCGTATAATGGAAGCTCTTCCAAAATTCGATGTTGTTGTGCTTTCATCAGGCCACTGGTTTGCTAAACAGTCTGTTTACATTTTAAACGACGAGATTGTTGGCGGCCAGTTATGGTGGCCGGACAAATCAAAACCTGCAAAGGTCAGCAACGTGGAAGCATTCGGGATCTCCGTAGAAACAATCCTCAAGGCAGTGGCTAAACACCAAAACTACAAGGGTCTGACCATCTTGCGGACTTGGTCGCCTGACCATTACGAAGGCGGTGCTTGGAACACGGGTGGGTCGTGTACGGGTAAAGAAGAGCCTCTCTCTCCTGGGAAGTTAGTTAAAAACGGGTTCACGGAGGTAATGTACGAGCAGCAAGCAAGAGGGTTTCAACGAGCTGTGGCCGATGATAAGCTCGGGAATAGATCGGAGAAGATAAAGCTAATGGATATCACTGAGGCTTTCGGGTATCGCCATGATGGTCATCCTGGTCCGTATAGAAGTCCCGACCCGAAGAAGATCACGAAACGTGGACCGGACGGTCAGCCTCCTCCGCAAGATTGCTTGCACTGGTGCATGCCAGGGCCGGTAGACACATGGAACGAGATGGTGCTGGAGATTATTAGGAGGGATATGGAGGGTGGAGGAAAGTAAACCATAATCTTGATCATCTAGGAGCAAAGAGATCAATATATACGTTTAGAAGAGAGAAACCTTTTCATACCACGGATTAGTTGATTTAAGGACTTCTAATTATTACAATATGATTGATTAGTAATTACTTGTAAACCCCATTACACTCAACTTGTACTTCCGGTTTTTACAAACAATGTAATTTTTATTCAAAGAGAAACAATTTTATGACAGTAATATATTTAGATTTATGATTATGATCATGTAACAAACTAACAATGTTATTGAATCAGTTATTACAGCAGCGTATATATGCGTCAACTCCCAAGCCTTCTAGAAGAACATCACGTTCCAAGGATTTGATGCGACTGTTCTACTACAATTTATATAATTAGTTTAGGCTGACATATGTTAATCAAATTTATATGTAATATATTATTTTGTTTATAGATTTTGAGAAAATTAAAGTATATAATGAATTTAAATTTTGAAAAATAATTTAAATGGTTTATTCGAATCCGAACCGAACCCGCAAAGATCCGAATCGAATCCAAACCAAAATTTAGAAATATCCGAATATGACTGAAATCTTTGACCCCAGAAACCCGAAACTCAAACACACCCGAATCCAAATAGGTACCCGAACGTCCAACCCCTAGTCACTATTATATATTATATATGTGTCATCATATAATTAATCGTATTTTTATACATACCATCATATAAGTAATCATATAATTAATAATATTTTATATATACCATCAAATAAATAATCACATATATTATATTTTTAAAAATTAATGTGAACTATAAAAACCATAATTTAAGTTGGTATATGAAATTGGGCTTTGTATTGTATTTTTCTTATATATATTGAAAACATTTTTTTAATAATGGGTATTGGAAAATATTTTAGTAAAATTCAATTTTTGAATATATGCATAGTTTTGAATCATTTTTATATAAATCAACTTTAAATTATGATTTTGATTTGAAATGTGTATATAAAGTTTAAATTTTCTTTTATGATTATTTTAAACAAAAGATATTTTAAGGTAATAGACTTCCAAATTTTCTTAATAATATAAGCCCATTTTTTTTAATATACTACTATTCATGTTTCCAAACAAACCTCTTTTTAAAAACTGCTATCCAAATTTCCAAACAAACCTATTTTTAAAGTCTCCTATTCATATTGCCAAACAAAATCAAAAGGTACTTCTACTTTAATAAGATAGATTACATATGCCATAACCAAAACTATATTTTGATCCATAATTTCAAATCGAGATTATATTTTGTTGACACATTTATTAACTCGTCTATTTGCTCACTAACATGTTTAGGCATGGCATTCAGTTTTCGATTCGATTTCAATTTGTTTTCTTTTTCTTGTTTTTTTTTTGTTTCAGTTCAGATATGCATTTCGTTTTTCTATTTAAGAGATACATGAACCATTCAGTTATTTATGAAGTTGGGTTTGATTTTGGTTATGATTTTGTTCCTGTTTTTCAGATAATTTTGAAAAATGCATGTAAAATTACATGTTTGAATTTTTTATATAAAATATCGAATAACTCAGATAAATTTAAATATTTCAGATAAAAAAAATATTTGGGTGATTCAGTTCTACCGAAATTAGGATAATTTTAGATATTTCAGATGAATAAAAATAAAATATATATTCCTAAAATTAATAGAAATACTAATATTTAAAACTACATGAAAACCACATCCATCCGTGACAAAAATTAATAGATATACTATATAAACAATTAATAATTTTACATCTAAACTAGGTGATTCTCCCGTATTAGTGAACGGGTACAAAAATTACGTAATAATTGAATTATAAAAATTGATAAAAAAATTATTTGTTAATAAGTTTTCAAGTAATTTTGTAATTTATGTGTAACAAAAATATATTATGTATCATTTTATTGTCATCGTAATTGGATATATTATCTAATATATAATATTCAGTATTGTTTCAAATATTTATTTTAATATGCTGAATTAGATATGTTATTTTAAATTAAAAATGATATTTGTTATGTTAAAATTGGATTATTATTTTCTTAAATTCATGTAGTTCAGTAATATTTTGAAAATTCATTGATAGGCATAAGTACTTGTAATATTTTGAAAATTCATGCACACTAAATATTAATAAATATTTATTTGATTGTTAATATTAAAAATGTTTGGTTATTCATATTTTAGTATATTTGATGGTATCAATTTTTATAAAACGAAACACATTTTGGCTACAATTAGACTAAAACAAGAACATTTTGTTAATTAAATTTTGTTTACTTTTATCTTAGGATGATAAATATATTTTGTAAGGTTATGTATAATTTGATGTATGTTGTTTTCGATAAAATTTAAAATATTTAAGTGCTGATAATTGCTTTTATAAAAAATCTAATCAAATAATATTAAAGAGATAAGTATTTCATCTTCTATGTTTTAACTTTCTCTAAATTAGTTTTTATACCAAATATTATCATTGTCAATTCTTGATAATTATAATTATAATTTATTATAATATATAACATATAAATATGATTATTTTCATATTAATAACCAACTTA
This sequence comes from Brassica carinata, assembly GCA_016771965.1. Lineage (NCBI taxonomy): Eukaryota > Viridiplantae > Streptophyta > Magnoliopsida > Brassicales > Brassicaceae > Brassica > Brassica carinata. Next base: position 42,259,356 of record CM028691.1, read on the forward strand.
AGTATTATAATTTAAATAAAATTCCATTAGTTTTAAAATATATAAAATAACCATAACTTATTAATTTATCTCTGCACTTTAAATACTTAAAAAAATAACATCTATTTTTTTTTTAGTTTTACAACGTACAGTTATAATTATTAGTTAAATTAGTTGTGACACAAATTATTAAATATATCAATTATTTTTTGTCAAATTGTAATAGAATAGTAATAACAACATGCCCAACGCTCTTATCCGAAACATGCACAACGCTCTTATCCGAATAATTTTGGTAAAATATCTGTCAATATTATGGTTTAGAATAAATTAAAGTTTAATACGATAACTTTTTAAAACCTCTTCAAAATCAAATTTTTGTGAATATAAATATGCAACGTATTAAATCGTCTCTCAACATTTATTAATGTTTTCAAACATATCAACATAACTGTAATTGTATTAGATCATCAAATATCAAAACACATAATTTTATAATTAATTTGTTTTATCATTTCAATAAATTTTTCAAATGGCGGATCAAATCTAGTGTGGTGATTATAGTCAATGCGGTTAGGTTAGGAAAAAAACAAGTAGATAGAGTACGACTCAAACTATTTCTCGTGGATGAAAATTTCAAAACAAAGTCCAACTGTTATTAAAATTTTAGAATATTGTCCCGTCCATTTTGATAAATTAATTCACCTGTAGCTGTATCCCAAATTCCAAGAATGTTAGGAGTGGAATGGATGGTAACGTTTTGAAATTTCTAAAGTAAACCAATTATTACCAATTTATACACTTTTTATTTCTGGTAATTCTCTTTCCTTTTTTCCCAACTTTAAATTCATAAACTCAAAATAGAATGTACTAAAACTCCTTTGAATTATTCATTTCCTATTTTCCATATATATCTTTTCATTTGTTGGATAATTCCAAGCTTGTGGAAACTTAACATATTATTAGATGTTTAATATGTTAAGGATAAACACAAAAATGAAATTTAGAAATAGGAAAAGGAAATTTTCGATTAGATTAGGTTTGTGTTTCCATATCCCACATGTTAAAGGAAATTGTCTTTCATATAAATATAGGTCTAATGGAGAGGTGTTCCATAAGATCTAAGAGATAAACATTGAGAGCTTTAGTTTTGAGTAGTTTCTAAAGCTAATAAGAAAAGTTGTTCTTATAATTCTTTGTGTTTCGAGAGATTTGAATTGGTATCAGAGCCTCAGGTTGGAGACTCGATCTAAGCTTAAGTTGAAGCTTCGATCCTGGTGCTTGTGAACAAGAGATCACGCGAGAAAGATGGCGGACGTGACTAGGGCTCCACGCACGAAGGACTTTGGATCGACATCCATCCAATGTCCTATGTTGTCATCGACAAACTATACAGTTTGGTCGATGAGGATGAAGGTTCTACTTCGCGTTCATGAAGTGTGGGACACGATTGAACCTGGTTTAGATGATCAAAAGAAGAACGATGTCGCGATAGCTCTTTTGTTTCAATCTGTTCCCGGCGTTGATTCTCCAGGTGGGAGATCATACCGCATCAAAAGAGATCTGGGACGCCATCAAGTCACGACACATTGGGGCTGATCGTGTAAGGGAGGCGAGACTTCAGACGTTGATGACGGAGTTAGATAGGTTGAGCATGAATGATAAGGATACGGTCGATGACTTCGCGGGGAAGATATCAGGCCTATCGTCCAAAGCAGCCTCGTTGGGTGAAAACATAGAAGAATCCATGATGGTTAAGAAGTTCTTGAAGGGTCTTCAAGAAGACAAGTATATCCATATCGTGGCGTCACTTGAACAACTCCTAGACCTCAATTCTACGGGTTTTGAGGATATAGTTGGAAGGCTCAAAGCATTCGAGGAGCGCGTGGGAACAAGAACTCAGAAAGAGGACCAAGGGAAGCTTATGTTTACCAACAACGACCAGCATAGTCAGAGGGGATATGACAACTTCCGTGGTAGAGGTAGAGGACGGAGTAGTAGAGGCAGAGGTCGTGGTAGGTCACATAGTCAAAACGATGTGTCACACACCGACGAGAAAAACTCGAAGAAGGATCGATCAAAGGTGATATGTTGGAGATGTGACAAGCCGGGTCACTATGCAACTGCCTGTCCCGAGAAGTCAGTGAAGAATCAAGAAACCAACCTCAACGAGACGCACGAAGCTGATGCACTCTATGTACACGAGGTGGTGTTCTTGAATGAAGACAAGGTGATTCCGAAGAATCTCGATATCAACAAAGGCGGTGCAAGTGTTTGGTATTTGGATAATGGAGCGAGCAATCACATGACGGGAAACAAGGAGTTCTTTTCGAGTTTGAGTCAGAACACCAAAGGGAATGTGAAGTTTGGTGATGGATCGTGTGTTGATATCGTTGGAAAGGGTGTGATTACTTTTGTGTGCAAGACTGGAGAGAAGAAGGCACTCAAGGACATCTACTACATACCCGACCTAAAGCACAACATATTGAGTCTTGGTCAAGCAACAGAAAACGGATGTGAGGTTAACATGAAGGATGACTACTTGACGCTCACGGATTTGCATGGAAGGTTGCTTGTACGTGTCACAAGATCTTCAAACCGCCTCTACAAGACCCTATGGAGATTAGCTACCCAGAATGCTTACATGTCAGAGATAAAGATGCTACATGGAGGTGGCATGCTCAACTGGGACATATAAGTTATGGAGTGATGAACAACATGGTAAGAAAGGAGATGGTCACAGGAATGCCGAGTGTAACACATGAAGAGAGCGTGTGGTCAATCTTGGAACTGAGCCGGGTTCCAAAGCATATAGACTCTATGATCCAGTCACAGGGAGTGTGATGGTAAGTAGAGACGTGATTTTTGAAGAGGAGAAAGCTTGGGATTGGTCGTCTACAATAAACCAAGCGGATTGTGAACCAAGTATGCTTAAGCTTCCACATTAGGGTGAGATAGAAGAAGGTAATGGTCAAGGTGATGATCATGAACAGGAAGCTATTGACCAAGATGAGGAAGAAGAAGAAGATACTGATCACAATGATAACCAAGACGGTGAAGTGCAACCGTTGGTGACTAGACACGGCCGAGCCATAACAAAACCAAGATATCTCGATGATTATGTGTTACTTGCAGATCAAGAAAGTGCAATGTTGTTGCTCACAGTAAATGGCGAGCCAGAGAACTACTTTGAGGCTGAACACGTAAGAGAATGGGTTGAAGCTATGGTGGCTGAGTTAGAATCTATCACAAGAAACAAGACGTGGGAGATTGTGGATAGACCGGCTGGTGTGAAATCTATAGGGTTAAAGTGGATCTACAAGATAAAGAGAAAGGCGGATGGTACAGTGAGCAAGTATAAGGCGAGACTTGTGGCAAAAGGCTATGTTCAAAGACAAGGAATATATTTCGATGAAGTGTTTGCACCCGTGGCACGTCTCGAAACTATCAGGCTCTTAATAGCTCTTGCTGCAACCAATGGCTGGGAGATACATCACATGGACGTGAAGACCGCTTTCTTGAATGGAGATCTAAAGGAGTTAGTGTATGTAACTCAACCCGAAGGTTTCAAGAAGAAAGGAGAAGAGGATCTAGTTTATGTGTTACACAAGGCTTTGTATGGGTTACGCCAGGCACCAAGAGCATGGAATGTGAAACTCGATCAGGTTCTGAAGCAGATGAGATTTGAGAAGTGCACGAAGGAACCAACAGTGTACCGCAAGACTGAAGGTGGAGAAGTCTTGATCATTGCCATATACGTTGATGATCTATTTGTGACAGGAACTTCTCTTAAGGTGATTAAGCGTTTCAAGGAGGAGATGTCAAAGAAGTTCGAGATGTCAGATCTGGGTAAGCTAACGTATTACCTTGGCATAGAGGTGATTCAAGGAGCAGACGGAATCAGAATAAAGCAAGAGAGGTATGCTCAAGGAATCCTGCGTGACACAAAGATGGAGACGTGTAATGCGACTCAAGTTCCAATGGAATCGAACTTGAAGATCTCAAAGGCTGAAGATGAACAAGAGATAGATGCCACGGAGTACAGAAGAATCATAGGATGTTTGAGGTATCTGCTTCACACACAACCAGACCTGTGTTACGCAGTGGGCGTTCTTAGCAGATACATGCACAATCCGAGAGACTCTCATGGACAAGCCATCAAACACATACTACGGTATGTCAAAGGAACAACAAACTTCGGTCTGTTCTTCAAGAGAGATGGGTCAAGGAGTGTCGTTGGTTATAGTGACAGCAGTCACAACATTGATCTCGATGATGGGAGGAGCACATCGGGACATGCATTCTATTATGGTTCATCGTTGATCACTTGGACATCGCGAAGCAAATGACGGTTGCATTGTCATCATCGCGGCGAGTTCATGGCGGCAACAGAAGCAGCGAAGCAAGCTATATGGATCAAGGATTTGTTGAGTGAGATCCTAGGCAAAGAAGACAAGAGGGTCATGCTTAGGCTCGACAACAAATCAGCCATTGCTCTAACGAAGAATCCAGTTTTCCATGGAAGGAGTAAGCACGTACTCAAGAAGTATCACTTCATTCGTGAGTGTGTGGAAAATGGGCAAATCGAAGTGGAGCATGTGCTGGGTGTTGAGCAGAAGACCGACATCCTTACCAAGCCATTAGCAAGGATTAAGTTCAAGCAAATGAGGAGCTTAATTGGAGTTCAATAAATTGATCTCCCTAATTCAAGTTGGAATTAAGGGGGTGAATGTTGGATAATTCCAAGCTTGTGTAAACTTAACATATTATTAGATGTTTAATATGTTAAGGATAAACACAAAAAGAAAATCTAGAAATAGGAAAAGGAAGTTTTCTATTAGATTAGGTTTGTGTTTTCCATATCCCACATGTTAAAGGGAATTGTCTTTCATATAAATATAGGTCTAATGGAGAGGTTTTCCATAAGATCTAAGAGGAAACATTGAGAGCTTTAGTTTTGAGTAGTTTCTAAAGCTAATAAGAAAAGTTGTTCTTATAATTCTCTGTGTTTCTAGAGATTTGACCATTATCTTCTGAAAAACCCTTATCTATCAACATCTCTAAAATAAATCTCTCCCAAACTTAGCTCACTAGTACAAAAGAAAAAGACAAAAAAAGTTCCATTTTATTTTGCTGGTAATTATGAATGTTTTCATCTGAAATTAAGATTCTGCCTTGGTGAATCTTTGATCTTTCTCTTCGCTAAGTTCTGCACTTTGCAAGATATCATCTTTCTCTCTCTTTTTTTTTTTTTTTAAATTCTTTTGAATCTTACGACCTTTTTGGATCTCTTTCCTCTTTCTATCTCTTGTCTGTATTTTAAAGTCAGAAGCTTGAACCTGTAGTGATCAGCAAGATTCGAGTGTTCTCCTTACTTGTCGGAATCTCTCCTTACAGAATCTAATGGAAGAGAGAGAAGGAACCAGCAACAATAACATAACCAGTTTTGGTCTGAAACAACATGTATCTCCTCCTCCTCTCACCGGTGGGGTCTACTAGATGGACCTCGTTAGTTTCAGATTTATTATAGACTTCCAACCTAAAATCAATTAGCGATCTGTAGATAAGCCATAATTCTTTATATATTAGTTAATATTCTTTAGAATTTTTGATGTAAATATACTATCCTAATAGAACCATCACGGTCCGAAGACCCTGACCCTTTTCCGGCAGGACTACCCAACACCACCGCGGCATCTGCCTCCGCCGTGGCTGCTACAGCTTCTAAGAACGCTGCTCCTCCTTTCAGCTTAACAATGCCGGTGGGGAATTCTTCTTCTGAGTTGAAGATGAAAAAGAGAGGGAGACCGAGAAAGTATAATCCCGACAGCTCACTCCCTGTGACTCATTCTCCGATGCCAATCTCCTCCTCCGTCCCGTTGACGACTGTGTTTGCTCCTACACAACAAGGACGAGGGTGCGGAAGGGTAAGAGATTGCGGTCAAGCACGTGTATAGCCGCCCAACACCAACTGGCTCAGGAATAATCCTCAGATGTTCGAGTTGAACAACAGTTCTCCTGGTACTGTCTATTACATCACTTCTGTTGGGTTCTATCTGTTAGATATAGGTGGCTGCTTCGAATGGATCTTTATGCCTAGATTTCTTGTCTTTCAGTTTGACTTACGAAAAATTTTGAATAAGGACAAAAGGGTATGTACAAATTATCAGATTTTCAATTTTTATACCTTAATTGTTATTCCTGATACATTTGATGTTTTATTTTGCAGTTGTAGGAACTTCAGAAGCTCTCGGCTTAGTGACCTCAATATTTAACGAAAATGACGCCATATAATAGGTTAAGAGAATTGGATATTTCATTTTTTTTTTGAACAAGAAAATTGGATATTTCATAAGATTAGTGATTTGCATACTATATTCATAGATACATAGATAGTTCTAGGAATAAACTAATGACAATTAGACCCTTAGTTATATATCTTGGATATATCCTTTACAGATTTTCCCAGATTTGTAACACTTTTTGGATCACTGATTCATAATAACAGGAAGTGACGATGAAGAAAACGCTCTCGTGCTATCTGTATTCTTTCAGCAAACGGTCCCGTTTCCAGTGTTACGCTTCGTCAATCTTTGACATATGCTGGTACTCTCACTTATGAGGTGGATTTTATTCAGTGCTCTTCTCTAGATTTTAGTTGGGTTTATTAAACAGAGACCTCTCAAATAAGTTTGGACTTATTAGAGGACGTAATCTATAGGGTTCTTTGACTTGTTTTCTTTCTACCCCCAGTGGTTGTTGTAGAATTTCAAAACTCAAGTGTTTGTGAAAACTCTCTCATTCTCTTCATTTTCAAAGTCAAGCGACTTTCCTTGGTTCGTCTTTTAAGTCAAGATAATCTATCTTCATTATAACTGTCAGGTTTATAAAAATGTGTTTTCTCATTGAGTTGGTATATATACTATGGTGAGTATCTATGTTACCTTTTAAAGTGTTCACAAAAGATGATAACTAAGCTAAACCGGCTAAACGATACACTCTTACAATTAGGCCTAGTTACAGTAGCTAGTACACGGAATTACACATGATGATAGAAGTAACTATAATATGTAAACAACTAAAGTAGTGGAGAAGTTCTCTAATTTGGGAAGAAGTGAAATGAAGCCTTGGATATCAGAGAGCAGATTCAATGATTTAATGATTATGATTTTACTGTACAAATGGAGGTGGTCCAGTACCATTTCTGATCCTTTTGACAGAAGAAACACCAAAGAATTTGTAATCTTCCAAACAAAATTTCTTGCAATGAAATTGTTGGGTTTTCTTGAAGCTCATGTCCAATTCTCTATTGTTCGATTACTTCGATATTTTTCACTTTGGGCTTAAAAGGCAAATCCTCATGAATTTGATTTGGATCATTCTCAAAAGGCATCGTTCTAATTAGAGAACTGGCCATCTTATTATATATTAGATATTATTTTCTAAACCTCCCATGTGAGACTTGGATTGGTATCTATCTTTCTCTCCCTCAAACCAAAGACCATATTCCTTGTGTTCTTTCCTCTAGCAAATTTTTCTTGGTACACATCTTTTACCCTTACTCCCAAGGTTACTTTGAGGTGATCCCATTCATGCTCGAAGGGTATTTTGGTGTTCTTGCTGATTTCCGTTAACATTGCTCTGATACTAATTGATGGGTTTTCTCTATGCCCATGTCCAACATTCTATTGTCCGATTAGTACGATATTGTCCACTTTGAGCCTGAGGCCGACCCCCATGAATTTACTTTTGGTACCTTCCTAAAAGACCTCGTTCTAATCAGAGTTGTACATCTTATTATATTTTAGACATTATTTTTCTAAACTTTCCATATAGGATTTGGAGTGACATCTGTCAAAAATCACTCAAAACAAGTTGTAAATATGGATTTGCTTTTTTGTCAGTTTTGGTTGTCGTCCCCCCCATGTAATCGCCTTCACCAATATCCCCTTTGGACCCCGATGAGCTACCATCTTGAACAACTTCAGTGAGCAAAGGTACAACTTCAATCATGACACGCTGTAATGCAAGAACAAAACTTTGAGAGCAATTGTGTTCTGGGATAGCGAGACTTCCTTTCTTTTTTGGCATCAGAAGGCTATTCTATTACTCAAATTTGTGGTGGTCTGGGTAACCATATCGGAATAGAACAACCAACAAACTAAAGATTTCTATGAAATGAACTCGCAGTTCTAGCTAAAAAGTCAGAAGTTCCATTTTGCGCTCAAGGAATGTTGTTGATCTTGAAAGCCTGGAAGCACCTCTGAAGTGTTTTATCCCACAAAAATTTGGCCATGATTAGGTTCATTTAACGTAGTTATCAAGTCCTTGTTATCCATCCCAAAACTATGTCATGTTGAAACATACACTCCATTGTTCATGGTAGTGCTTCTCTTTATGTATGCAAGGCAGGCTCTCAAAGTCTTAAATTGCAAGTCCCCATTAATGAATTTTCTCAGAAAAATCCTTCCAAACCCAATCGCAACCACTGAATTGAGATGTAGACGTCCAAAAACCATCTACCATACATATGTTATCCAAGCTTACGGGGCTTGTGAATCGATGTTTCTTAGTTTCAGTGATTCAGGTACAGTCTCATTCGCCGAAACACATGCATGGATCCTTTCTCTCTTTTAGACTCCTGATAAGCATATTAAATGAGAGCCTGCCACAAGGGTAAAGGATTTTTGTTGTAAGATATCTAATGAAACTGTCACTGAAATTGATATCAGCGTCAAATTCATCAAACTCTTTAATCAACTCAGCCTGGTCCTAGGAGATACGAGGTGTGTGTGTGTGTGTAGTATGTAGGATGAAGGAGGGCAGTAGTGCGAGATATGCATATTTTATACTCAGCTCTTTGTCCAACACATTTTTCTTCTTCAGCATTATGCAACAAAAGTCACCGGCACCTCTTCCAGAGTTCCAAAGAGCTCACCCAGTACAGTTTTTCTTTTATATGTTTCTTCGATCTTTATTTTTGGAGTGTTTAGGAAACTTTCCACAGTACAAACCAGTTACAATTGCAAATTTGCACAATGAAAATCTTACAGGTTTGCTGGCGAAAAGAAACCATGTTTCATGCTTTCTCGATACCTTCTGCTGTCTAGATATGATAAATCGACCAAAACATCCCGAGGAAGAAATCTTATCGGCAATCTCGACCAATTTTCCAAACGGGGAGACTTGGATTACATCTACTTCGTCTGCGTCTAAGGCGTTGAGAATCTGTCTGATACCAAAAGGTTTGTGGTGCGGTGTGACTCTAACTCTGATTGGTTCCTCTCCTATCACGGAAATTCTCTCTGGGATTGGATATGGGGGTGCTTGCACATCGTTTCCTTCCATTATAGATATTAACGAATGAAACTATTGTTTGGGATCTGAAATCAATGATTCTTTGTGGGTAGGGAAAAGTAATAAAAGTTAGATCAGTTTATTGAAAGTGCGTATGGAGGAGAGAGAAGGATATAAAAGGATTTCGAAATTCAAAAACGTGAAACATAGTTTGAGAGAATTTGGATTGATGTGATTTTAGAATAAGATTTGTGTGCAGAAGTAAGATTTACCAAAATCTTTAACAAGATTTCGCCTATCGTAATGATATAGTGCAATACGGTCATGTAGGTGAAGCAGGGCCAAAAATAAAGATGAACTATAGTTTAACAGTGCACTTTGGTATATCATTAATTATGCACAGTGGCGGAGCAAGACTGTGGGAACCGAAATTCACACCGTCAATTTCTGATAAGTAAGATTGCGGAGGAAAGCCAAGTAAACCCGACTTTCCTTGAAGATCCGGATTCTCTGCGTTGCCACACGAAATCGATAAAGTAAACAGAAGACAAAAAATGGGAATTGAAATATTTGCCCGAAGGCGTTTTATTAGATAAAACAAACGAGTACAAGGATTCTCCGAAAGACAAAGAGATTTGCGATTTAAAGAAAAAGATAGAGTCGCAGGCAGCCAAACGTCCTAAGCCTTGCTCCGCTAGTCTAACCACCTAAACCCTAGTTTTTCTAAGCTAGCAGGATGCTCTAAGTCTAATTCTCGGATTTTCGGGATGCCCTTCTCCTCTGCTCTTGCTCTCCTTATATACCCACTTCTAGGTCGGTTTGCCTTAGGGTGATGGGCCTGCTTTGGGCCCAAGCTTATCTCTTCGGAAATTTTCCATTTTCGTCGATCTTCGTAATCATCCTCGAAGTTTTATGCTATCCTTCGGCGACTTGATGTTTATCCGATGTTTCGAAATCGGATAAACCGCCATAGCCTGATTGGGACTGAACTCGAAACTCGTAGTAAGTCTATGGACTTGTCTTAAGTCGTTAAGCGTTTTATCGATTTCTTCCACGAAATCCAATCCCTCCAGCTTTTATCGTAAAACATCGAGGATGATTCCAACCGAATCGAAGATGTTTATTCCGTAGCCTTGATTGTACCAAACTCACGAGGGTTGATCGAACAAGCTAAGATGGGATCAGACCGAGCACAACGGGCCGAGACCAGGGCGAGGGCCGTGGACCGGCGCCAGACCAGGGTGCCGCCGGCGCCAGGCCGCCTGCGTCCAGCGTGCCGCCGGCGCCAGGCCGTCTTGCCGTTCATGGGTTTTCCGTTGCTCGATCTTTCACCCGCTAGTCGCTCGTCGGGAAATCTTCGAGTTTGAAGGATCTTTGGCGTAGATTTCGAGATAACCGCTTTTGACCCCAACAAAGACACTTTTGTACCGGGTTAGAAAAAATCAAAACATAATTTATAAACCACTAAAAACTATAGATGTACTCTATACTCACTCAAAGTTTGAAACCTTTTATAACAGTTTCATTGGCTACATCTTGAAAAATAAATTCAATAAAACAATTAAGACAATCACTTAGAAACTGATTATTGATGTGATTTTAGAATAAGATTTGTGTGCAGAAGTAAGATTTACCAAAATCTTTAACAAGATTTAAGCCTATCGTAATGATATAGTGCAATACGGTCATGTAGGTGAAGCAGGGCCAAAAATAAAGATGAACTATAGTTTAACAGTGCACTTTGGTATATCATTAATTATGCACAGTGGCGGAGCAAGACTGTGGGAACCGAAATTCACACCGTCAATTTCGATAAGTAAGATTGCGGAGGAAAGCCAAGTAAACCCGACTTTCCTTGAAGATCCAGTTCTCTGCGTTGCCACACGAAATCGATAAAGTAAACAGAAGACAAAAATGGGAATTGAAATATTTGCCGAAGGCGTTTTATTAGATAAAACAAACGAGTACAAGGATTCTCCGAAGACAAAGAGATTTGCGATTTAAAGAAAAGATAGAGTCGCAGGCAGCCAAACGCCCTAAGCCTTGCTCGCTAGTCTAACCACCTAAACCCTAGTTTTTCTAAGCTAGCAGGATGCTCTAAGTCTAATTCTCGGATTTTCGGATGCCCTTCTCCTCTGCTCTTGCTCTCCTTATATACCCACTTCTAGGTCGGTTTGCCTTAGGGTGATGGGCCTGCTTTGGGCCCAAGCTTATCTCTTCGGAAATTTTCCATTTTCGCCGATCTTCGTAATCATCCTCGAAGTTTTATGCTATCCTTCGGCGACTTGATGTTTATCCGATGTTTCGAAATCGGATAAACCGCCATAGCCTGATTGGGACTGAACTCGAAACTCGTAGTAAGTCTATGGACTTGTCTTAAGTCGTTAAGCGTTTTATCGATTTCTTCCACGAAATCCAATCCCTCCAGCTTTTATCGTAAAACATCGAGGATGATTCCAACCGAATCGAAGATGTTTATTCCGTAGCCTTGATTGTACCAAACTCACGAGGGTTGATCCAACAAGCTAAGATGGGATCAGACCGAGCACAACGGGCCGAGACCAGGGCGAGGGCCGTGGACCGGCGCCAGACCAGGGTGCCGCCGGGCGCCAGGCCGCCTGCGTCCAGCGTGCCGCCGGCGCCAGGCCGTCTTGCCGTTCATGGGTTTTCCGTTGCTCGATCTTTCACCCGCTAGTCGTTCGTGCGGGAAATCTTCGAGTTTGGAAGGATCTTTGGCCGTAGATTTCGAGATAACCGTTTTTGACCCCAACAAAGACACTTTTTGTACCGGGGTTAGAAAAAAATCAAAAACATAATTTATAAACCACTAAAAAACTATAGATGTACTCTATACTCACTCAAAGTTTGAAACCTTTTATAACAGTTTCATTGGCTACATCTTGAAAAATAAATTCAATAAAACAATTAAGACAATCACTTAGAAACTGATTATTGATGTGATTTCGTAATATTATCTTGACAATTTTCATTCCTGAGAAATATCTCTCGACAGTTGCCGTAGCAACATGCAAAGTCAAAGATGACTTCAAAAGCGTATAAACCAAAGGTTGAGAAAGCTGTTTCTTGGTTTCTACCCTTACTCGCGATAAATCTCTAAGATGTTTCAAATCAGCAAACCTTTCATCTTCTCATACATTATCAATATAAATGTCAAGTGGCTGCTTAAGTGAAATACACTCCACAACACTAAGATCCTCAGAATAGAATTTAGCTATTCTCAATAACTTTACTTTGTTAAACTCACAAAATGAAGCAGTAGGTCTTAAATCTGATGTGCAAATGAGTAACTCAGAGTTTACCTCGTTAAAGCAACCATTAAACTCTTGAAGCTCCATATCCAATACTGTATTAAAACAATTGACTTGATAATGATGCAAGTTGGTAATTTTTGGTATTTTTGTGTGGCTTTCTTGGATTGATTAAATCGTCCTCCATGTTGAAAATATCAGTGTCATGTTTCTCATAGAAAGATGAAACATCATTCACAAAAGAATCCCAGCCATCATCTCTGAACTTTTGTAGTTGTCGCTTAGTGGATTTTACTAATGAGACAGCATTTAGGATGTCTTGATCTTTTAGTTGCAAGGCCAGTGACAAGTAATCTGTGAGTCCCAAATGTGCAACATCAAATGTAGGTAGAATACACAATCAAAAATATGAGTATATTTTAGAAGACCATTCGCTTGACTTTGTTAGGTAAGATCAGCACCTTCATCCTCAATGTACTCAAGCATTTTATTCACAAAAGAAAACCCCTCAACTAACAGTAACAACGTTTTATAACCCTATGTACACTTCCTGGTCTTGGAAGTGAAGACTCCTGATTCAGTCCTTTTTCAGTCTTGATTTCACCACTGCTTATTCCCTTTTCAAGTATATCCCGTTGAATTTCTTTCATCCTATCTTTCTTTTACAAGAAGATGCAACCACATTCACTAACAAGAACATGTATCCTTCACATGGATAAGACCAACAAATCTCTGTTTTACCATATCATGTTTATTGACAAAAAGAAAAACTATAGCCATTTGCTCTTTCATTGAACATTCAGCTGATTCATCCACCAATAAAGCATACACATCATTATCCATCTCTTGAACTATGGAGTTAGTTACTTCTTATGAAAAGCAATAAAAATGTATTTTTGAATAGTATGAGACATCATTTGATTATTTCCAAGAGCATTCTTCAGCACAACCTTGCTTACAACTTCATTCTGTGCAGCAGTATATTTCACTAACTCCAAAAAATTTCCTTGGCTGCTAGAATCAGCTGTCTCATTATGAGCATGAAACGGTGATCCTTGTTTCAGTAAGTATCTAGAAGCATCAATTGAAGCATTTAATTGAATAAGATACTCTTTTTGACAACATCGATTTGCTTCTGAAAAGCATGTTTGATAGACTGACCTTGTCTCATCAAATCTAGACACTTCTTCTTGGCTATGTTGTAAAGCTATTTATCTTCGCACCTACACGATCAGTCAATCTCTCAGTCTTATTCCAACTATCAAATCCCTCTGTGACTAATCAATCACTTCCACTTTTTCCTAGTTGCTGAATAAATAACAAACAAAACAATATGTCTTTTCTTTAAAAAAATGTCTTTTCTTGCTTCACAATGAATTCTAACCAATCACCATACTGATCAAACCAAGAAATATTACACCGCTTTAATGCATCTCCGATAACTCTTTACTTAAAACTATGGCCACGAGGTTGACAAGGTCCTCTAGTTAAGTACTTGCATATTACCACGTCTCTTTAATTATGGTCATATTCATGTATGCTTTTTTTCCTCCGAGATCATGGGGCATGTCATCTAAATGAATATCATCTGTTGATTGAGATTTTTTTTCAGATTTAGAAATGATTTATTAGTTATCTGTTAAACAAAAAAAAGATTAGTATTTTTCTAAATATAAAACCAATTGTTAAAAATCTTAGATCATGAACATAAAGTATAAATATATACAAAAAGCAGAATATAACAAAAAAAAAAATCAAACCTGAATGTGGAGCACGAGTTGGTACAGGTCGCCATTGTCCATCGTTCTAACTTAATTTGTTGAATGAATTATGTTCTTGGCTGCTCATGTTTAGTATGAGAACATGGTGCTACTAGATCTGATCAAGAAGGGTCATTCTGAGCCACACGAAGATTGGGGGCAGGGATCAAAGCTTTCCAAAATAAGAACTATCCAATGTGAAAAAGTATAGAGTTAAAGATAGAGCATGTTATAACGCATAACCATAAAAAGATAGACCAGAGAGTTAAATTTAAACATGCATTCACGACAAAGTTATATCGACGAGTTATGGTAATAATGTAAGCAAATGAATTTTAGCACGAGTAGAATATATAACAAACTATTGATTACATATTTTACCCTATGTTGATCATAGTAAAATGCATTGAATCTATTTTCTAATCAAGTTACATAACCAAAAATGAATATTCTATGTCAATGTAAGAAATAAAATAAATTATAATTTTTATACCATTTTTAAAAAAATATAATACAACTCGTTCTTGTGTTTTTAATAGTTTTCATATTTTTCAAGTTTTCAATATTTATAAGACTATTTTTACATTTATAAAAGGCAAAATATGTTCAACACGGCTAAAAATCATAAAGTTTTGTTCGGACAATTACAAGTTGGATGTGTTTCATTTTGCCAATTATCCATAAAATAATGTATTTCTCTATTGATTACTAATTACAACGTACACTAAAATAAGCTCAATCCTTAGATCATGCTCAGTGATAAAATTTATGAGTTTTTTTTACAACAATAGAAGTAAACTATGATATATACTCTACCGGTTTAGAGAACCAAGCCGGAGGCATAGAATCGACGTAGAATATAGCAGAAGGGGAACACCTAAAACCACGTGCATGTTTGTGCGCCACTAAATTTTGAAATATGTCGGATTTTGAAGGTAGGGAAGAAAATCTTACTGCACCTGAAATCCTCCAAATGTGTAGCAAAAACTGGCCATTTTATGAGTTTTTAATAATTTATAATAAATAAAATCAATAGAAAGTAAATGCAAAAGAAAGAAAGAAAGATGTTGCACAAAAAAAAAGACTTATCGAGTCCTCATAAAGAGACTAAAATCTCTTTGCCAGAGACTTTTCACCACATGTCAACATCTTAATTCTCTAGTTATTTTAAAAATAAATACATAAAATTATGGAAAACTGCATCAGGCAACTAAAAATAAACCATAATTAACTATCTAATTAAATAATAAAGTATATCTATTATTACTATAATATATATTATATTACCCTGATCAATATGCGGTTTTTAATAATCAAACATCTTTTGTTCGCTTACCAACCATCATTGCCTTCCTCCATAAACATCACCACCATCAGACTTCGACACTATCTCCACCTCAACCATCACCAAAATGTGTAATTTCACTATTTTTGTATGGGAAGTTAGCTCATAAAGCATGGATTTTAGAACTTATAATGAAAACCATACAAAACTTTTTTTTATTACTACTTTTTTTTTAATACCTAGCGTGTCCTTTTGTTACGTTGTAAAAAATTTATAATTACAAGAATGCCATTACTTTTTTAGTGCCACGTAGACAAAAACTCGGCACCACGTCAGAATGCGCCTCAAAACTCAGTCGTAATGCGAAACGAACTTCGTTACGGCAGAATTATAGTTACGATGCGGCTGACTTAAAGAACTAGACTGACTTATGAGACACGCGTTGAGTTATGTCCATAACTCACCAAGCGTTCTGGTGACTTAAAGAACTCAGCTGATTTATGTGATAAAGGCTGAGTTATGTTCACTTGTTATGACTGGCTTATATATCGGTGGGCTGATTTATGAAAAGTAAGGCTGAGTTCTAGTTACGATACGCTGAGTTAACTATCGCTGATAAAATGATCGCCGGCAGCTGACTTATGAGAGGTTGCTGCGGCTGCGCTTGTTTAATCAGCCGTAATAACCGGATTAAGTAAACTCAGCTTTGTTACGGCTGACCTTTTAGCTTAAAGATTAATTACTAGACTAGCATTCATTTGCGGCTGATTTATATGACGAGACGGCTTACTTATTAACTAATATCTTTATTACGATCGATTTATTAGCAAAAGATTAATTACTAAAATAGTATTAACGTATCAACTGACTTATTATGAACTTAATGGCTGGTTTACTTTGGCTGAGTTAAGTGTTAGTTAAGTGGTGACTTACCAAATTTCCATGTCATCATCCATGTCAACTCAGATTTGCCATGTCATTACAAGCGTGAAATTAGGGTTTATGTTACAAACGCCGTTCTTCATATTCATCTTCATCTTATTCTCTTTCTAAAATCTTATGGATCCGGTAATTATTGTCTCGTAACTGGATTAAGAAAAATAGATATGTATTCCAACCCGATAGCAGAGGATGTATAGTTCGCAAGTAGATGAGAAAACAACACTCATCTAACTCGCCAAGTCAGCATCGATGATTACGGTTTGAATGAGTGGAGTCATCAGATTCAGCTTAGCTACATATTCTCGAATAAAGCTTTGAAAACAATGGCACGACACACCACCAGTTTACATTTCCAATACTCGACAATTGCAAAATTTTTAAGCCTAAGGAAGATCGAAAAATTACGCCTCGCGGTCGAGATTAGGAGAAGGATGATGGTGAATTCAGTCGGGAAGACGGAGGAGAGAAGAGTAAAAGATTATACAGTTCGAAGGAGAAGTTTCAAAAGTTGAATCTAGATACCTAACATTACGTAAGAGGTTTACGATGGTTTAAGTTTGGAGGAGGAACACGACGACAATGAGAATAATTTCTCTAGTATCTTGGACGGATCAAAACAGAAAGATGTTGGAGAAGATGAAGAAATCGAAGAAGACGATGAATTTGATAGCCGATTTGATATGTTCGATGACTCGATGGTGCGCCATCCGAAGATGATAACTTCAGCTCATACGGTGAGTCTCCAGACAAGACTAAGATTCACCGACACTACCGCCAAAAGAGATCTAAGAACTTGTGGATGAGCGGATGTAAAGGAGATCCGGAGGCTCTAAGGCTAGAGATGTCTTCGCTAAACCTTGCTGTAGGGCAACGATACGAGAGTAAAGCCGAGTTAGAAAGACAACTGAAACTTCTTTCAGTGAAAGATGGATTTGATTTTGATGTGGAAGTATCCAATCCAGATTTACTCATTGTTAAATGTTGGGTTGGTGGATGTATCCGAGAGTTCGTGCTTCAACACAAGGGTATTCTCCGCATTCTATGTTCAGATTTACAGTCGTTACATACATGTTCTCAGAATCGAGCCTAATCAAGTCGACAAGCAACACCAGATATTTTAGGGCAATTGTACAGGACTATCTCGGTGACATTGGTCCAGCCGCTCGACCCACGAAAGTGTCGGAATAGCTCTCAATAAGCAGTTTGGTCTCAAGGTAATTAATTTCTAAAGGCTGACTTACATCTACGATAAGGCTGAGTTATATCTTAACTTGGCTGACTTACATCTACGATAAGGCTGAGTTATATCTTAACTTGGCTGACTTATCACATGTCCGCTGATTTAGTTAAACTATATGATTTACCGGGATGAGTTATTTATACGCTTCGCTGAGTTATTTAAGTTATTAGGTTGGGCTGAGATATTTATACGCTTCGGCTGAGTTAGATGAGTTATTGGGCTGAGTAACATTTTGGTTGGGCTGAGTTATTTATACGCTATGACTTATCTTATTTGTCTTCATTTGTGCAGATGTCTTATTGGAAATCATATAAGACACTGAAATTTGCAAGGAAATCAATGAGGGAACACCGAGAGTGGGTTTGAAAACTTGCCTTCTTACTTATACATGATAAGAAGTGCAACCGATACAAGAACGCCTTCAAATCGATGAGTTTGGAAGATTCATGTATGTGTTCCTTGCGTTTGGTGCGAGCATTAATGGGCTTCCTTTCATGCGCAGTTGTGGTTGTCGACGGCACGCTTCTGAATGGCAAATACAAAGGACGCTTCTAACAAAGACTAGCTCAGATGGTAATTTTCAGATTTTTCCAATAGCATTCGTGTGGTTGACACGTAAAATGATGATTCGTGGCACTGGTTTTACGCAACTAAAACATTTGATACCAGACGACAAGGGTCTTGCGATAATCTCAAGATAGGCATAAGTCGATTGGGAAGGCTATTCAAAATGTGTATCCGTTAGCTTCTCGGGAATTTGCACGTACCATTTATATAAGAACATTTTGGGACGGTACAAAGGAAAAGATGTATTTCGTCTGGTGAAGAAAGCGCAAGATGTTTTAGGATGCCTGACTTTACCGCAATTTACGAGGAGATTGAAGCGATTAATCCCGAACTTCACGGCTACCTCGAAGAGCAGATCCCCGACAGGGCTGTTCATTTTCCGCTAAAGGTATAATTTGATGACTACAAACATTGCGGAATCAATGAACGAGCATTGTCAAATGCTGAGGTCTTAACATTGTTCGACTATTAGAATCGATACGGGTTATGATGACCAGATGGTTTGCTGAACGGAGAGATGATGCTGCATCGCAGCCAACCACGCTTACACGTGCTGTAGAGAAACTACTACAGGTAAGTCAGCTGTAACGTTGAATAAGTCAGATCAAATAGATTGCATAAGTCAGCCCACATTATAGTTAGTTACATAAGTCAGCCAAATAGATTGCATAAGTCAGCCCAAAAGATTGCCTAAGTCAGCCCACATAGATTGCATAAGTCAGCCATTATATTGTATAAGTTAGCGTAATTTTAATAAGTCAGCCTGTAATGCTTTTCATTGTTTATTTATCTATAATAGGGTCGGTTACTACCGCCAGACTGTTGACGGTACAAAGGATCGATGCTCATCACACTGAAGTTACATATGGATCTTCCGTGAGTCTTTGCATGTTGTTAACTTGAAGGGAGAAAGTGCACATGCAGGCTGAACGGAGAGAATTCCATGTTCGCATGCAATTGCAGCCGCGGAGTCCGTGAATGTTTCTCGTGATATCCCTGTGCAGTCCTTATTATACCAGCTTATTTGGTGAGCGATATGCTCATTCAGTCATGCCGGTTGATTCAGCGCAACCAGTTCCGTGATAACGTGGTTAACCTACCATGCTTTCCGCCTATTCGCCGCCAGCCAGAAGGCCTAAGAAAAATAGGATGAAATCTGCTTTAGAGGTTGCACTTGAAAACAAACGCCCTAGAAAAGAACACACATGTTCTCGTTGTAGACAGAGTGGTCATAATGTGAAAACTTGTCCGATTTAACAGTGATGTATTGATTTGAATTATGTAGACTATTGGTTGTATTACAGCTGAGTTATTGGTTTTAATGTTTTTATTTACGGCTGAGTAATTGACATTTAAAGACTGAGTTATATGAAAGGCTGAGTTAACTAAATAATGTGGCTGGGTTATTTACATGTACAAGCTGAGTTATTGACGTGTACAAGCTGAGTTATTGACGTACAGGCTGAGTTATTGAACATATCTACGAGAGCAAGCCGACTCTAGTTAGCATCCCTCTTCAGAACCACATTTGATGATCTAAACATCGATCCGGCAACGCGATTAAAAATTCCCAAACTTCGTAGCTGTTGAATCTCTCTTTCAGTTGTAGAAAATCCTCCGAAAATGTAGAAGGTGAGTTAGTATTTCAGTTACATTGTAATGACTATTTAACAGCCACGATACTATGAGCGAAGGTACACTTTTCTTTAAGAACCTAATCCCAACTTTTCTTCTGAAAAGTTACTTTATTACATCTATATATAGAGCTGGGCCAGCTATGGGCTAAAATATTTTCAAGTTCCGCACAAACATATTTTCAAGTTCCCGCCAACGGCTGAGTTAATGTCATATTACGGCTGAGTTTATGTTTAGGAAAATTTTATGTTTTAGGGTTTAGGGTTAAGTATTTGGGGTTAGTGTTTAGGATATAGTGTTTATGGTTTAGGTACCACTATAAAATATAAGAAATTACACAAATTCAGTTGAAAAAAAATTATATGGTATACTTTGTATTTGGTATGCTCAACACCTATATAGTTACATAGGGTTTTAAGTGTCTCAGAAGACAACCTATACCTCAAGACCATTATCAATTCAAACTTGTAAATTCAATGAAGTATACACATTCGTTGGTTATATATTCATCTAAAACTCATAATATTAATTTATAATAACTTTTTAAAGTACATTTCCCAATTTTAGGGTATGTGTGTGGTTTGGCTGGGTTATCTAAGCGAAACGGCTGGTTTATAGAAACGATCCGGCTCGGTTATATTAAACCCTTCGATTTTAGGGTATGTTTGTGGTTTGACTGGGTTATCTAAGCTAAACGGCTGGTTTATAAACGATGCAGCTGGGTTATATTAAACATACCATTAGCTAAAGTCAAATACAAATCGCTCAAAAGGCTACGTAAATTGTTCATACATCTTATTTCCTCCTTCATCGAGGATCTCTGCTGCCATCTTCACCGTATACCTTGAATATTACTATCATTTATCCCATCAAAAGTCACGCCAAGCGCTAAGCATTCCACAAACTTCAATGAATACACTCCACAATCGCCAATCTGATTGTTTTGTGGAATGTATTTGCCTTTCCTCCTTCGGAACGAAAACCGCGCTCTTCTCGGGTTTTCGAATTTGGCAGAATATTCTCGCTCAAGATCATAGGTAGCATTTGCGTAAGAGGCTTAAATGCATCTATAATTTTCTTTTCACTTTCGGTGTTACCTCTCCAATGATTGATCATAGCAATCAATCTTCTCCTTAAGCAGATCTATGTGAAACGCCACCCAATGATCGCCACCAGTTTGAAGCACTCCATACAGATGATCCACATCCTCATACCACTTCAAGTTTGTAGGACAGTCTTGGGGCATCCTACCATTTGTTAACTCTTCATAGCCATTATCTTTGAATTTCATCCGCGATGGATTTAGCTTGAACTGCTTGTAATCGTGAACCCATGTACTGAGAAACCAGATGTCAACAAATGCAATGCGCTTGGACCAATATGGGCTGGGATCTCGCATGGACCTTCTGATGAGGACTCGCAGAAACGCGTTAACATGCTATGCAAAAACAAAAAATCAAGTCAATATAAACGAATAATTAACTCAGCCATATAGAATACATAACTCAGCCGTAAAGAACACATAACTCAGCCACAATGAATACTAACTCAGCCTCATAGAATACTAAACTCAGCCGTAAAGAACACATAACTCAGCCACAAAAAATACTAACTCAGCCTAAAGGAATACTAACCCAGCCGTAGAGAACACATAACTCAGCCACAAAGAATACTAACTCAGCCTCATAGAATACTAAACTCAGCCGTAAAGAATACTTACATCATCAAACAGCCATCCATATTCACTGGATGGCCATGGTCTTTCAGTGATGATGATCCTGTAGAACTCGTCCTTATGTTTCTCTAGGTGTTCCTTAAGCTTATCCAATTTTGTTGGATCAACCGGTGCTAAAGGATCATATATTGCTGTTGAAGGTTCAAAATTCTTCCTCATGCACGTCGTTCCATTGTCTCCAATCTGAGGAAAAACTGGTGGAGGAGCATTATCAGCGAACAATGCACGGCCACGGCCAGTTGGAGATAACTGAACATTTTTCTCCCGATATTCCTTAATTCTTGCGGATCTGATCCTATCCTCTTCCTCCACATCAGACTCCGGAAGCACTTCGTCTTGTGTTGCGATAACTTCGTCAGTAACATCCGCCACATCACTGTCGGATTGAATCGGTTTTGGCTGAGGTACGATTCTTTGTTATTACACCGCCACGCCGTTCTTCTTTTGGGACCTCTTGCTTTATCTCAGCCTTCAATTTCTTCTTTAAATCAGCCGCCTTTTTCCTTTCCTCAGCCAGCCGTGCCTTGTTCTCAGCCGTCTTTCTTCTCTTTAACTCAGCCGACTCCTTAGCTAATCCAGCCTCCTTTCCTAACTCAGCCTCCTTATCGCCCTTCGCTTTCTTCTTTAACTCAGCCGACTCCTTAGCTAATCCAGCCTCCTTTCCTAACTCAGCCTCCTTATCGCCCTTCGCTTTAACTCAGCCGACTCCTTAGCTAACTCAGCCTCCTTATCGCCCTTCGCTTTAACTCAGCCGACTCCTTAGCTAACTCAGCCTCCTTATCGCCCTTCGCTTTTCTTTAACTCAGCCGACTCCTTAGCTAATCCAGCCTCCTTTCCTAACTCAGCCTCCTTATCGTCCTTCTCTTTAACCTCATTTCCTTTTACCTTAAACTTTAACTCCCCCGCCCCACGGCTGGGTCTTTAGAAGGAGAAACAGTAACAAAATCAACATCACTTGCCTGAGCAACTATTGTGATGGCCTTAGCAGTGAACTAGAGATAGAGGCCTTAGCAGTGGACTAGTGACGATTGCTGCGTGTGGCGGGGCGTATGTGGCAACGATAAAGATTGTTGTTCGAACTTTAGATAAGTACTCCTCCACTGAAATTTGACTAAATCAGCAATGTCGGAATCTCTAGACTCAGATCCGGTTAACCGCTCTTCAAATCTGTCGAATCTCTCATCGTAGTTGTCGAATCTCTCATCGTAGTTGTCGAATCTATTATCGTAGCTGTCTATTTTGAAGAAATTTTCTCCAAAGAATGCATTATGCTCAACAATACCTTCTTGTTCTCAATATCTTCCGTACCTTCCTTCTCGCTAGCACCCTTCCCTCCACAGCAGCTTCATCCTCAACAATGCTGCTCACTTTCTTCTGCTTCTTAATGGGTGGTTCAGCCTTTGACGAACCACCAGCCTTTGTTTGTTTTATGCTTTACCGGTGTTATCCAAAACCTCTAACAAACCGACCTGTATATATGTCCGTTATCAAGTTCACGAAGTCGTGTCGTCGATTCATCCGCTGAGGAAACATCTCTTCTATGGAGTCCTTCATAACCATTTTTCTCACGCGCACCTACAAAACCAGCCACCAAAACAAAATAACTCAGTCATCAAAGTACTAAAACTCAGCCGTATGGAACAAATAACGAGCCATAAACAACAAATAACTCAGCCAGATGGAACAAATAACTCAGCCGTAAAATTTAATAACTCAGCCACAAAGTACAAAAACTCAGCCAGATGGAACAAATAACTCAGCCATAAAGAACAAATAATTCAGTCAGAAGAACAAATAACTCAGCCGTAAAATTTAATAACTCAGCCAACAAGTACCAAAAACCCAGCCACCATATAAACACTATCTTAGCCATCAAATAACTAATACCAAAAACCCCACCCCCTTAATAGATAAGTACTTATCACTCAGCCAACGAATAAATAATAAATCAGCTGACACCTTACCTCGCCATGTTCTCTAATCTCCTCGCTATGACAAGATCAAAACTTGTATGCGGTACGCTTCCACCCCATCGAAAAGAGGAACTTCTTGCTCATTGACCACTCTCCCAAAACGCTTCCAAAACAAGTGACAGACTCATACCAAACCAACAACACGCCCTTCAGACCG
Organism: Brassica carinata; assembly: GCA_016771965.1. NCBI lineage: Eukaryota > Viridiplantae > Streptophyta > Magnoliopsida > Brassicales > Brassicaceae > Brassica > Brassica carinata. The sequence goes on from CM028691.1 coordinate 42,283,195, forward strand.
TTTATGGTGTATGACCTTCCTTGTGGATCCAACCTCTTAATAGAGTCAACAAGAACTTCATATGCTGTCCGACCCCATGGATACGTCATCATGGCTTCATCGTCGAATACTCTTTTTGCACTTTCAAACGGTATCCTAGAATTATGATGCAAAGCATAAAGTCCCATGGCCTGAAGAAGTAACAACCCTAGCCATTTACGCTGATCAAAACTCCAGGCCGGACAGACCTCTAACGCTACCCTCAGTTCATCTAACTTTGGTCCTTGCCCAAGCGGCACATTCAACACCTTCCAAAACGCTTTGTATTGGTCGTTCAAAACTTCTGTTGGCACTGGATCTGTGTTTAACCCAGCTTATCTCACCAAATTCGTTTAAACTAAATCTGATAGGTTCATTACCAACTAGACTCCAAATCTCCTTCTTGTCTACTCGGCTGTCGACATAGTAGATAGTGTACAGCCTACTGCATCGCCTCGCTAGCTTAACAATAATTCCAAGAGGACTCACCGAGGTGATCCCACACATCCAGTCCTAATGCTTCTCGACGTTAGGGAATTCTCCCATATGCATATTGTGATTAATCTCTTTATTTTCTAGTTTAGAAGCCCTTCAACAGAAAGTCGGAGGATAGTCCCTGCTTGATCTTCTAAATAGCCATCTGATCCTAAAACACACATATATATAAATCAGTCGCAATAGAAACAAAACTCAGCCGAAACAAAATATATAACCCAGCCACAATATAACGCAGTCTTAATAGAAACAAAAATCAGCCACAACAAAATAATTAACTCAGCCAAATCATAATCAATAACTCAGCCGCATTATAATCAATAACTCAGTCACAATATAATCAATAACTCAGCCATATCATAATAATAACTCAGCCACAACATAATCTATAACTCAGCCGAAATGGAAATCTATATTTTCACAACGTAAATCAAACTCAACTCAGCCACACTATCCAATAACTCAGTTACAACATAGTCTATAACTCAGCCTCATTGTAAATTAAACTCGGTCACAGTATAAGTCAAACTAAGCCACAACATACCGGAGAAGAAGATGTCGTAGATACGGTTGCGTAGAAACTTTTGCAGAGAAGAGAATGTCGGAGACAGTTCGATACGAGACGATTTGGTCTGACAAAGATGATATCGGAGACGGTTAGGGTTTAACGAGGTCGGCGAAGATGATAACGGAGAAGACGATATCGCAAACAATTTGAAACGAGAGTTCAAAACGAGAGTTTATTTCGAAATCGGTTAGGGTTTAACGAAATCGCAAACACTTCTTTTTCCCTATTCATCGGAGATATGAGACGGTTGATATTCCAGTGTCAATATTGATGACACAAATTAATGACGTGGATTGATATTAGTGACGTGGATTTAATAATTAAAATTTATATCAACACTAACAAAATTAAATAAGGGTTTTTATTGTAATTTACTAGAAACCTGAAAATATTCTAGCAATTTTTAAAAAATATATGCTATTCTAGTCATATCTCAACTAATGTATGCTATTCTAGTAATTTTCTCTTTTTGTATTCATTGGCACCTCCTTCTTATCAATCACCTCGTTTCAACTACCACATCTTCCTCCATAATCAATATCATTTTTCTTCCATAATTACTATCATCTCTTCCATAACTACATCAATTACTCAGACACCACCAAATGTATAATATATGCCACATATTTTGTTTCCATCACCATCGATTTCTCCATAACTATCATCACAACCAAATATTATGACTGCAAAATTTAGGTCTATACTATTTGCCAATTCTTTACATACATAGTATAGGATTTTAGAATATCTGATTATTTCTTTAATATACACTATACCATTTGATATGTTTTATTCTATTTATATTCTTATTCGCATATTCTTGTAAAATGGAAGAGTTATGTTCATATAATTTACTTATAATTTTGATTTCATGTTGTGTTTTATTCTATTTAAAAAAATAGAATTGAAATATAGTTTTACAATATCTGCCTCCTCCCCCTTTTAGTCAGTTATGTTCCATTTAATTTGATTCATTCCATTTATATTTGGTTTCTTCTTCCATACTTATTTTTACCTGTTTCAACAATAACCTCTGCCACAAAAGATCATTGTTGTATATGTATCTACAACCTCCGCTTTTCCGTAGTCATCATGACCACCTCTTACTCCGGTTTACCGTTTCCACCATTGTCGTTTCCTCCAATTTTATCACTGCCGACAACCGTCATTTCATCCACTTCAGAATCATTTATTTATCAGTAACTTGTAGAGAGAAAGGTCATAACCAACTGGAAGAAAATGGAACAAATGTTATGAAATCTAATTATGTCAATGATATATTCTTAATTTTGATTTCAAAATTGGTTATTACACAAATTAACCCTAAAATTATATAACTAAAAATAATATTTTTTCTTTTTGAGAGACTCAACCATCAAATACCATATTTCTTCCCAATCACTGTTTAAGTAAGAAACGCTGGAAAATAACAAGAAGCACCACCTGCAATCATAAAACTTATGTACAAACCAGTAAGAGACATAAAGGGATAATCAATTTACCACATTTTTGTCAATTCCAAAAGAAATACTCCAACTTAATATAAAACCGATTTTCTTGTTCGAGTCAATTTTATTACATTCAATTAAAACAAGGTCGAAAACTTGTTGATAAGATAATTTCAGATGACCAGCGTTTGCTAAGATATACTTGGCCACTTGTTTAGCTCTGTGCCTTTGACTGTTATACATTCCAAAATTCTTGAGATGCGATAACAAACATTCAGGAACAAAACTCTGCTGGTTCCAACGAACCGTTAATGGGTGCGATGTATCTGAGAAGCACAAAGTAGGTTTTAGAGCTATAGATCATTCGGGAAAAAGGACAAAGCACACACAGATTAAGGAAACTGAATACTACATACCGACTTAAGCTTGATAACTCGAAGTCTTAGAGGGTCTTTCAGTATGCGGGCAAGTAGATTCCAACACTCCGAAGAACATGTACACAGCTCTAGATGTTCAAGAAAGACAAAGGAAGTGCCTGCATGGTATGGAATCTGTAACAGAATCGAATAAAAGAAAGTAACATTAAAGTTTCAGAAAACAATTAGGGTTATGACTTAAGTGATTCCAGATTAACAAAAGCTTACGTTTGAAAATTTAGAACACAAAGAGAGATGACGGACTGAGGCAAGAGATCCTATTAGACTCTCGGATTGATTACAAACAGCCTCAACATTCGCCTTGACCAGCTCCGGCATATTTTTGAACAGCAAATAGTTACTGTGACGGTCCCTAATGTTCAGGTACCTTAGAGAAGGAGCATTTATGAAAAATCCATGAACACCCGCGGGTTGATGAGATCCCACACGTAAATAATCAATAGATAAACTCGTCAAAGTGGGCACATTGATAGTGAAGATCTCCACATTGGTATATCCGGATCGTCTTACAACCAACTCTTTAAGAACTGGACAAATGGTTAGAAGCTTCTGAACAGATTCATCGCTTGAGAACCTGACGGATAAAAGGCGAAGAGTTTTTAGAGAAGACAAGGAACCATCAGGCGGAACATCCACGAGAAGTAGCCTGCAGAGTATCAAGGTTTCGAGGGTCCCACATGCATAGAAGATACTCGGAAATTGCAGTGATGTGTAGAGCAACTCGATTCTCAACTCTCTTAAACCGCAATAAACTGCGGTTTTAACCAAAGAGGAGAACCTATCAAAAGAGGTCTCACGTCTATCAAATTCACCTGGGATAAGCTTGAAATCCAAGCTCTTTAGAACCTGAGGGTTACTAAAAGCCAAAGAGCTTGAAACCCATTTGACACAAAGCCTGTTGAGGTCATGATCATCAATATTGAGTTTAGGCACCAATTTCCATATAGACCGCCACCGTTGGGACAAGAAACGCGTTGCCATCACATCCTTAAGTGAAAGTGACGACAGTATCCTTAAGAGCAGATCATCTGGCAACTGGCTGATAAGGTCCATCCTATTATTTTTCATTATACTATGAACAAAGAGACATATAAGCAGAAGTTTATGTTCCCTTCATCAAAGTGTCAAAACCAAAAGTGAAAATAATAAAATCATTTAAGACGGAGCATATTGGGCAGCATACTACACAAGGACTAAAGGTTTTCAGATCGAAACCCAGACGAGTTATAGACAAACCATATATATACTCAACAAAATTCTGCAAATGCTCGTTTTTAAACTCGTTCTTAAAGTCAGTTTCTACTTTCTACACTGACGAAAACAAAGGAGATATGTAGGTTTGTAGAAAAACCCCTAAATAACTCCACAAAGAGGTCAAAATGCACAATTAGAAGCACCAGGAGCGAAACTTTACAACCGATGAAAATGATGCATCACCTTGACCTTAACTGAAAAACGGGAGGTAAACTCACGCATGTGATGATGTCATGATGATCGTCTTCGTTTCTTTTTCTTCGGTTACATACTTTATGTCTATGTTTCTTGATTTTATCACTAGCTAGCGAGTAGAAAAGCTTATCACCAAAGTTTACGTGTCTCTCAGTGGCTTCTTTTGTAGATTTCTTACCTTTAATTTTTTTTAAAGATATTATAAGCGGGATTAAAATCCTAAATTACAGCTCATCGCAATTTAAATTAAGGTTAAATTTATTTCTAAATTCTATTTCTTTTCCTGAAAAAATAACATCTTGAATCATTTCACTTTAAAGAATGTTTATTTTTTGGTAAAAGAATTTAAAGAATGTTGGTGTATGATTCACTTGAAAAAGCTGAGAATCGGATGAAAGGAAAGGAGAAAGAGTTGACTTAAGTATGACAAATATTCTATGCAGGCAAAAAGGTATACACGTGGACAAAGAGGAAAGCTTTTAGATGTTTACATTGAGACAGAGAGAGATTAAAGGACTAGAGAGTATAATTGAGGATGGTCCATTCGGGTTAGGGTTTACTGGGTTTTCTCAGTTCTTCTCTAATGTAGCCCATCTATTGGCAAGTGTGACACATTTATTGCAAGTTCGATTTCTATTGATTTTGAGTTTTATTTTTAATTTTTTTAATTTTTTAAAGATATTATAAGCGGGATTAAAATCCTAAATTACAGCTCATCGCAATTTAAATTAAGGTTAAATTTATTTCTAAATTCTATTTCTTTTCCTGAAAAAATAACATCTTGAATCATTTCACTTTAAAGAATGTTTTTTTTTTTTGGTAAAAGAATTTAAAGAATGTTGGTGTATGATTCACTTGAAAAAGCTGAGAATCGGATGAAAGGAAAGGAGAAAGAGTTGACTTAAGTATGACAAATATTCTATGCAGGCAAAAAGGTATACACGTGGACAAAGAGGAAAGCTTTTAGATGTTTACATTGAGACAGAGAGAGAGATTAAAGGACTAGAGAGTATAATTGAGGATGGTCCATTCGGGTTAGGATTTACTGGGTTTTCTCAGTTCTTCTCTAATGTAGCCCATCTACTGGCAAGTGTGACACATTTATTGCAAGTTCGATTTCTATTGATTTTGAGTTTTATTTTTAATTCTTTTTTAATTTTTAAAAGATAAGGATAAGTTTTAAGTTGAATATATGTTTCAACTTTTGATTCTCGCTAGTTTTCATAAGTCCTGTTAGATTAGGATTTTATTCTAGTGGTGTTATAAAGGGAGAATATTTGTGTTGTTCTTAGACTCGTTTTCGATTTAATAAACGAGACTTTTTTACTTTGAAAAATCGCCTCACAATTCCATTTCTCTTTTGAGCTATACGAATCGAGTCGTCGAAGAACTTAAGTAGAGTTTGGTTACAGCTTCATTGATTATCCCAAAACACTGCTGTAACAATTTGTATTAGAGACTAAGAATCCTAAACATTCTTCCTAAGAAGGATGGTCAGAAACAACTTGATGGCCAAGCAGAGGTTTTATGGGGAACATAGTTCCGTGAATCAATATGAGTTTCCACGGAGGCTGCATTGTGAACTCTGACGGAAGGTTGACCACAAGCTCCAAGGGATCAACAACGTATGAACAGGTTTCTGAGGAGGATGATGATGAAGATTTTGGCGACGAAAACCCCTTTTGCGGGACTGCAAGAGCAGATTTGATATGCTAAAATTACATTTCTAATGAGCTACTCTGCAAATTTAGAGATGTATTGTAGTTTTCAGGTTTCGAATCCACAAAAACTTAGGATCATTCAATAGATTGACAACTCTGAATTAAGCTAAACAATAATAGATGTAATGCAAATAGAAGACAAACTAAAGCAATTGTGAGTTTGATAGGAAATGTGCTAGACTTAAGGATATTTGCAGGTAATTCATAATCGAAGACGAAAAAAATGTTATGGTTTAAACTAAGAACTGTTCTTGAGCTCAAATGAAATATTCAAATCATTCAACTTTCGTTGCAGAAATTATCTACGTCTAGATTCTAGAATTCCATTTTTGTTTGCAAAGTCAACAGTTCAGCCAAGCATTAAGAATGAGTTGATAAGTTCACAAAATACCTAAACCAAATTTATTTGCAGATAGGTACTTTCTCTTCTAAGATTAATTTAGGAAATCAATAACACTTTCATATCTATCAATTAACCTAAGATCTAAATTCTAGGTGATTAATCTACAACTAGCATTAAGATCAATCCAGATAAATAACTATAAGATCACGCTAACAATTCGATCGAGTCTAACAATTCATCCTTGACCCGTGAAAATTTTAAAATCTAACAAATGAATTACTCAGACATAATAGAAGAAACATAAATAATAGTCTGAATACATTGCATTAGGAAATCAAAAGGAGAAGTGAAAGAGTTCAAAATCTTCTCTACAAGGTAAGTTCTGATCTTTCTCTCCATAGCTTACAATCACCCAGCTTTCTCAAAGTCTGAATGCTGATACAATAAATCTCAAAAATCTAATTAAAACTCTAAAACATGAAAAAGAATTGATCGCAAATAGTGGAAACTTTTAGGTATTTCTTAATTCTTGAAACTTGTTAAAAGCATGTGGAGATTTCTATACACAAAGGGTGGCGACCGACACCAAAGGGGTGGTGTCGATCAACACCATGTTCAAAAATTTCCAATTCAATGTTTTCCTCTCCAATTTTCTTTAAGCTCCAAAATGCTCCAACCTTGTCCAAAATGAACATGAACCTACAAAGACTCATAGAGACTCTAAAAGACCAAAACGACTCTAAGACGGACTTATATCATGGTTAAAAACCCATAAAACTATGAAATATCAAGCTTCTCTTTCCTCATCACCGTGAAGTGCCTACTGCACCTCGAGGTGACAACCGTAGCTAGGAATCGGGTTTTCGACTTGACTTACCAGAATTCAATGGAACTTTGAAACCTGGCGAGCTGATCTTCTGGATTAGCTTGGTTGAAGAATTCTAACGCTTAGACAAGTTCTTGAAGTGATGTGTGTTCCATTAGTGGCAACTTGTTTCAAGGGAAGGGCCTCAGCATGGTGGCAACAAGCTTGGGAAGAGGCTTGTGTTTGGTTCTTTGGAGCTTTTAACGTAACTTGTGTTCTGTTTTGGTTCTTGGTAAGTATCTTGTGTTTGGTTCTTTGTACATGTACACCATCATGTTTCATAGTGACTTGTGTTTGGTTATTTTGAGATTCTAACGTAAATTGTTGCACTGAATTATGTTATTGACTGCTCATTTAGGAATGATACACTGACGTACATATACAGCATCATGTTTCATAGTGGCTTGTGTTTGGAATTATAAACCTTTTTGGGTGTTAGTGTTGTTGAAATTTCAGTGTTGCAGTTTCTTTAGAGCTTGTAACTTAACTTATTGGAAATGAATTATGTTCTTTGCTGCTTATTTCAGTATGAGCACATGGTGCTAGTAGATCTGATCTAGAACGGTCATTCTGAGCCACACGAGGATTGGGGCGAGAGATCATAGCTTTCCAAGTAAAAACCCACCCAATGTGGAAAAGAATAAAGTTAAAGATAGAACATGTTATAACACATAACCAAAATAAGGTAGACCATAGAGTTAAAGTTTAACATCTATTCACGACAAAGAATAGCTACGAATTCTGGTCGGGATGTAGGCAAACAAATTATAGTATGAGTGGAATATATAAGAAACTATTGATTACTTATTCTACCATATTTAGATCATAGTAAAAAAAATTGAATCTGTTTTGTAAACTAGTTAGATGACTAGAATGAGTATTTATGTCAACAAAGGAAATAAAATATAGTATAATTTTCTTATTTTTCAAAAAAACAAATACAATGACTCTTACTTGCGTTTTTAATATTTTAATATTTTTGAAATTTTAAATATTTATAAAATTATTATATATATATATATATTTATAAAAGGAAGTACATGTCCAATAATGACCAAAAGATCGAAAAATTTATTGGTACATTTGCAAGTCAGATAAGTCTCATTTTTGCAATTTTCTAAAATAACGATTTCTGTATCAATTACTAATTAGAACGTACGCTAAAATACGCTTATTCCTTATACAATATTCCTTCTCAATCAATATAATTAAAACAAAACTTTTTGATATTCTCTTTATTTTGCTTAGTATTTACAGAGTGTCATTGCCATAAATTTTAATTTTTTTAAAGATATTATAAGCGGGATTAAAATCCTAAATTACAGCTCATCGCAATTTAAATTAAGGTTAAATTTATTTCTAAATTCTATTTCTTTTCCTGAAAAAATAACATCTTGAATCATTTCACTTTAAAGAATGTTTATTTTTTGGTAAAAGAATTTAAAGAATGTTGGTGTATGATTCACTTGAAAAAGCTGAGAATCGGATGAAAGGAAAGGAGAAAGAGTTGACTTAAGTATGACAAATATTCTATGCAGGCAAAAAGGTATACACGTGGACAAAGAGGAAAGCTTTTAGATGTTTACATTGAGACAGAGAGAGATTAAAGGACTAGAGAGTATAATTGAGGATGGTCCATTCGGGTTAGGGTTTACTGGGTTTTCTCAGTTCTTCTCTAATGTAGCCCATCTATTGGCAAGTGTGACACATTTATTGCAAGTTCGATTTCTATTGATTTTGAGTTTTATTTTTAATTCTTTTTTAATTTTTAAAAGATAAGGATAAGTTTTAAGTTGAATATATGTTTCAACTTTTGATTCTCGCTAGTTTTCATAAGTCCTGTTAGATTAGGATTTTATTCTAGTGGTGTTATAAAGGGAGAATATTTGTGTTGTTCTTAGACTCGGTTTTCGATTTAATAAACGAGAGACTTTTTTACTTTGACAAATCGCCTCACAATTCCATTTCTCTTTTGAGCTATACGAATCGAGTCGTCGAAGAACTTAATCAGAGTTTGGTTACAGCTTCATTGATTATCCCAAAACACTGCTGTAACAATTTGTATTAGAGACTAAGAATCCTAAACATTCTTAAACATTCTTCCTAAGAAGGATGGTCAGAAACAACTTGATGGCCAAGCAGAGGTTTTATGGGGAACATAGTTCCGTGAATCAATATGAGTTTCCACGGAGGCTGCATTGTGAACTCTGACGGAAGGTTGACCACAAGCTCCAAGGGATCAACAACGTATGAACAGGTTTCTGAGGAGGATGATGATGAAGATTTTGGCGACGAAAACCCTTTTGCGGGACTGCAAGAGCAGATTTGATATGCTAAAATTACATTTCTAATGAGCTACTCTGCAAATTTAGAGATGTATTGTAGTTTTCAGGTTTCGAATCCACAAAAACTTAGGATCATTCAATAGATTGACAACTCTGAATTAAGCTAAACAATAATAGATGTAATGCAAATAGAAGACAAACTAAAGCAGTTGTGAGTTTGATAGGAAATGTGCTAGACTTAAGGATATTTGCAGGTAATTCATAATCGAAGACGAGAAAAATTGTTATGGTTTAAACTAAGAACTGTTCTTGAGCTCAAATGAAATATTCAAATCATTCAACTTTCGTTGCAGAAATTATCTACGTCTAGATTCTAGAATTCCATTTTTGTTTGCAAAGTCAACAGTTCAGCCAAGCATTAAGAATGAGTTGATAAGTTCACAAAATACCTAAACCAAATTTATTTGCAGATAGGTACTTTCTCTTCTAAGATTAATTTAGGAAATCAATAACACTTTCATATCTATCAATTAACCTAAGATCTAAATTCTAGGTGATTAATCTACAACTAGCATTAAGATCAATCCAGATAAATAACTATAAGATCACGCTAACAATTCGATCGAGTCTAACAATTCATCCTTGACCCGTGAAAATTTTAAAATCTAACAAATGAATTACTCAGACATAATAGAAGAAACATAAATAATAGTCTGAATACATTGCATTAGGAAATCAAAAGGAGAAGTGAAAGAGTTCAAAATCTTCTCTACAAGGTAAGTTCTGATCTTTCTCTCCATAGCTTACAATCACCCAGCTTTCTCAAAGTCTGAATGCTGATACAATAAATCTCAAAAATCTAATTAAAACTCTAAAACATGAAAAAGAATTGATCGCAAATAGTGGAAACTTTTAGGTATTTCTTAATTCTTGAAACTTGTTAAAAGCATGTGGAGATTTCTATACACAAAGGGTGGCGACCGACACCAAAGGGGTGGTGTCGATCAACACCATGTTCAAAAATTTCCAATTCAATGTTTTCCTCTCCAATTTTCTTTAAGCTCCAAAATGCTCCAAACTTGTCCAAAATGAACATGAACCTACAAAGACTCATAGAGACTCTAAAAGACCAAAACGACTCTAAGACGGACTTATATCATGGTTAAAAACCCATAAAACTATGAAATATCAAGCTTCTCTTTCCTCATCACCGTGAAGTGCCTACTGCCTCGAGGTGACAACCGTAGCTAGGAATCGGGTTTTCGACTTGACTTACCAGAATTCAATGGAACTTTGAAACCTGGCGAGCTGATCTTCTGGATTAGCTTGGTTGAAGAATTCTAACGCTTAGACAAGTTCTTGAAGTGATGTGTGTTCCATTAGTGGCAACTTGTTTCAAGGGAAGGGCCTCAGCATGGTGGCAACAAGCTTGGGAAGCGGCTTGTGTTTGGTTCTTTGGAGCTTTTAACGTAACTTGTGTTCTGTTTTGGTTCTTGGTAAGTATCTTGTGTTTGGTTCTTTGTACATGTACACCATCATGTTTCATAGTGACTTGTGTTTGGTTATTTTGAGATTCTAACGTAAATTGTTGCACTGAATTATGTTATTGACTGCTCATTTAGGAATGATACACTGAGGTACATATACAGCATCATGTTTCATAGTGGCTTGTGTTTGGAATTATAAACCTTTTTGGGTGTTAGTGTTGTTGAAATTACAGTGTTGCAGTTTCTTTAGAGCTTCTAACTTAACTTATTGGAAATGAATTATGTTCTTTGCTGCTTATTTCAGTATGAGCACATAGTGCTAGTAGATCTGATCTAGAACGGTCATTCTGAGCCACACGAGGATTGGGGCGAGAGATCATAGCTTTCCAAGTAAAAACCCACCCAATGTGGAAAAGAATAAAGTTAAAGATAGAACATGTTATAACACATAACCAAAATAAGGTAGACCATAGAGTTAAAGTTTAACATCTATTCACGACAAAGAATAGCTACGAATTCTGGTCGGGATGTAGGCAAACAAATTATAGTATGAGTGGAATATATAAGAAACTATTGATTACTTATTCTACCATATTTAGATCATAGTAAAAAAAATTGAATCTGTTTTGTAAACTAGTTAGATGACTAGAATGAGTATTTATGTCAACAAAGGAAATAAAATATAGTATAATTTTCTTATTTTTCAAAAAAACAAATACAACGACTCTTACTTGCGTTTTTAATATTTTAATATTTTTGAAATTTTAAATATTTATAAAATTATTATATATATATATATATTTATAAAAGGAAGTACATGTCCAATACGACCAAAAGATCGAAAAATTTATTGGTACATTTGCACGTAAGATAAGTCTCATTTTTTGCAATTTTCTCTAAAATAACGTATTTCTGTATCAATTACTAATTAGAACGTACGCTAAAATACGCTTATTCCTTATACAATATTCCTTCTCAATCAATATAATTAAAACAAAAACTTTTTTGATATTCTCTTTATTTTGCTTAGTATTTACAGGAGTGTCATTGCCATAAATTTTAATTTTTTTTCATCAACGTAAATTTTAATTAAAAATATGGACAATATCTATAACATCCAATCTAATAACTAACTGATATATAATAAGAAAATTACGAGACCCACCTCATTTACCATCACAAAATATGTTAAGTAAGACATATCCAATTCATCGTTTTGGAATGTGCTAAGTTCTTGTGTTTAATGTCCACCTCACATTACATGCTATCAAATATTCTCAATGTATAATTCTAATTGCATGAGTAATTGAATACAAAGTTTCTATCAATATAATAATATAACCATAATTGTAGACTTATTTGATATAATATTTACCAAACATTTAATATAAATCTAATATGTTATTATATTTTTAGTAATTGTATTTTCTAAATCAAAAACTAAACCAAACAAAAAAACAACACCAAATCAAATTTGAATCAAATTGAAAACCAAATGGATATTTTAATATCTAAAATACATTTTATATACTTACAAATATTAATTATATTTAATTTAAATGATCAAACATTTTAAAACTACTATCAATAAACCAAAATATCCAAAAAGGTTAATCCCTACTACTTTTTACCTGAAATATTTAAAATTATCTTAGTTTCCCTCCAGAATAAAATCACCCAAATAGTTTTTTTTAGGAAAAATTTCCAAAACAGAACAAAAATTCAGCATGGTTGTGCATAAAGTATAAAACCATCATTCAGTTGTCCCTTTAGTTTAATTTTTTTCATATTCCCAAACGTAACCCTTGATTAATCTAATTAAACACATTAAACTAATAGAATTTTTTTAAATTAACTAAAAACGTTTTAAAAAGGGAAAATAAAAATAAAACTTTTTGGAAAGTTTTTAATAAAAATAAAATTTGTAAACTTTATAAGATAAAAATAATTTACAAAATATTTTTAATAAAAATTTTAAATAAAATTTATAAAAAAATTTTACAAATTTTTATTTTTATAAAAAGTTTAAAACGTTTTTGATAAAATTTAATAAAATAAAATTTGTAAACTTTATAAAAATAAAAATAAAACTTTACTAAAAAATTACAATTAAATCTTTAAACAAAATTTATACAAAATATTTTACAAAGTTTATTTTTATAAAAATTTTAAAACGTTTGTAAACTTTTTAATTTTATCAAACTTTTAAAATTTTTAATAAAAGTTTAATAAAAGTAAACTTTGTAAACTTTATAAAAATAAAAATAAAACTTTACAAAAATTTTAGTAAAAAACTTTAAATAAACTTTATAAAAGACGTTTAAAAAGTCTTTTTTTATAAAAAGCTTAAGACGTTTGTAAATTTTTTTGTTTTATTAAACTTCAAAAAAATAGAACAAGAGTTTGTGAAAATCACAAGACAAACTGTGGAGATATTATAAATTGATGAAGAAAAAAAATGCAAAATCATTTTTTCACAAGTAAAATCGACCATAACACGTTTTAGGAAGTTAGAATATTTTTAGGATATTTTTAGAATATTTCCTTAACTGAAATTTCATTAATTTTCGCAAAAAGTCAGGCATTCTTATCCGTAGAAGTCGCATTCTAAAGGTTTAGAAGAATGATAAATATCCTGAATACACTTTCTACTTCGAGTAGATTTAAGAGTACATTGTAGAAAACACATTCCCCGAAATTTAGAATACTTTATAAAAGTAGAAGATGCATTCGGAAGAAAAGTGGATACCTTTACGATTAGTAGAATGCGCATTCCTCTTATTTAGAAATTTAGTAAATAGTAGAATGAGCATTCTAAAAGAAGTAGATAAACGTGTTTATTTTAGAAATCGTTTTCTACTATACCATTTTTCGTAGAAGACGCATTCTACTTTTAGTAGAACGTATTTTAAAAATTTTGTTTATCAAGTTTTTGAACAAAAAAAATTACCAGCTTGTGTATATGGGTGTTTTATTAATTGTGTTATATTTTTATTAATTTAAAAAATTATTTATTTCATTATTTTTCAGAAATACAAAGGGTAAAAAAGAGAAAAAATGGACAAAAATGGTTTTATACCAAAAAGACAACAAACTAGTTTTTTGTTCTCTTTTGGCAATTTTCCCTAGTTTTTATCCAAAATATGTTATTTTATCCAAATTATCCTTTATTTTATCCAGAATTAAAATTTCATGTTTACTTCTAATTATTTGAAATTATCCAAAAAACAAGAATCGGACCAGAACTGAATTGACTCAAAATTTTATTGGGTTCATAACATTGTTATCCGAACCAAACCAAAAACCAAGTTAACCAAACCAAAACCAAACGCATTCATGAATAATCGAACGGTTTCTTCATCCCTTGAAGCGGGAGAAAACAAAATCAAATCGGAATCAAACTGAAAACAAAAGTTATATAAACTGGAACCAAACAAATCTAGTCATTGAATAAGTGAGAAACGCTAGTACAAACAAGTGAATAAATATGTCAAAATATGTCAATAAAAAATAATTTCACAGTTTGAAAACGCTAGTCGTCATGGAAAATAACAAGGACCACCTACAATCGTAAAACATATGTACAAACAAGTTAGAGACATAAAGGGATAATCAAATAGCGCTGTTCACTCCGAGTAGCTGACTATCACAGTTTTATTGTAAACTCCATAGAAATAATACTCCAGATTCAGTGACATGTTGTATAAAAACGATTTTCTTGTTCGAATCAGTTTTACATTCAATTAAAAAAAGGTCGAAAACATGTTGATAAGATAATTTCAGATGACCAGAGTTTGCTAAGATATACTTGGCCACTTGTTTAGCTTTGTGCCTTTGACAGCTGACATTCCAAATTCTTGAGATGCGATAACAAACATTCAGGAACAAAACTCTGCTGGTTCCAACGAACCGTTAATGTGCGCGATGTATCTGAGAACATGTACACAGCTCTAGGTGTTATAGCTCTACCGTATGAGAAAAAATGACAAAACACACAGTTTAAGGAAACTGAATATTACATACCGACTTAAGCTTGAGAACTCGAAGTCTTAGAGAGTCTTTGAGTAAGCGGGCAAGTAGATTCAAACACTCCGAAGAACATGTACACAGCTCTAGATGGTCAAGAAAGACAAAGGAAGTGCCTGCATGGTATGGAATCTGTACCTGAAGCGAACATACAAAGTAACACTATTAAAGTGTGAGAAAACAATTAGGGTTATGACTTAATTAAGTGATTCCAGATTAACAAATGCTTACGTTTAAAAATTGAGAACACAACGAGAGGTGACGGACTGAGGCAAGAGATCCTATTAGACTCTCAGATTGATTACAAACAACCTCAACATTCGCCTTGACCAGCTCCGGCATATCGGTAAACAGCAAATAGTTACTGTGACGGTCCCTAATGTTTAGGTACCTTAAAGAAGGAGTATCTATGACAAATCCATGAACACCCGCGGGCTGAGCTCCCACACGTAAATAATCAGTAGATAAAGTCGTCAAACTAGGCACACTGATAGTGAAGATCTCCACATTGGAATATCCGGATCATCTAACAGTCTAACAACCAACTCTTCAAGAACTGGAGAAATGCTTAGAAGCTTCTGAACAGATTCGTCGTGTGAGAACCTGACGGATAAAAGCCGAAGAGTTTTGACACACGACAAGGAACCATTAGGCGGAACATCCACCAGATGTAGCCTGCAGAGTATCAAGGTTTCGAGGGTCCCACATGCATAGAAGATACTCGGCAATTTCAGTGATGTGTAAAGCAACTCGATTCTCAACTCTCAAACCGCAATGAACTGCGGTTTCAACCATAGAGGAGAACCTATCAGAAGAGGTCTCACTTCTATCAAAATCACCTGGGATAAGCTTGAAATCCAAGCTCTTCAGAACCTGAGGGCTACTAATAGCCAAAGAGCTGGAAACCCATTCGACACATTGATTGTTGAGGTCATTATCACCAATATTGATTTTAGGCACCAACTTCCATAAAGATCGCCACCGTCCGGACAAGAAACTCGTTGCCACCACATCCTTAAGAGAAAGTGAGAACAGTATCCTTAAGAGAATATCATCTGGCAACTGGCTGATAATGTCCATCCTATTATTTTTCATTCAATACATGTGAAAGAAGAGACATATTAGCAGAAGTTTACGTTCCCGTCATCAAAATGTCAACCAAAAATAAAAAATAAAAATAATAATTAAAGACTGAGCATATTAGCCGAGCATAGTACACAAAGACTAAAGGTTTTCAAACCGAAACCCAGACGACTTCTAGTCTTATAGACAAACCATATATATACTCAATAAAATCCTGCAAATGCTCGTTTTTAAACTCGTTCTTAAACCTAAGCACCCCGGGACCGGGACGGGGACTGGAAACTGGGACGGGAGCGGGGACGGAAAATGTCAAACTTAAAATTTGTAGATATGGGTACGGTATAGAAACGGATACATATATATATATATATATATAATTTAAAAATACATATAAATCAAATATTAAAATCTCTCACATATGATTCTACAGTTTTAAAAACACTTAGAAAACAACAGAATAAGCTAAACATCTACTAGTTATACCACCAATATTAAATAAACAATTATACAAACTGTTGTGAAACAAATGCTCAAAAGTATTATCTTTATTCATGATATGAAGTTCCTTATATACACAATTAGACCGTCATAGTAAAATGGTAAATACATGAATAATGGAAATCCTAATCCAAAGGGGAAAAGGTAAATAGTCATAACTAGGGAAAAGGAAAACCTAAGTATATAAGGAAAAGGAAGTTGGCTGAGAAAAATGGAAAGACTCCAGCCGCCTCTTGGTCATGTGGTCGGGCCGGATGGGCCGGTTTGGTACGAGCTGGTTCTGGCCGGTTATGGATCGTTCATCCCTTGGTTTATAACACTCCCCCTTGGACGCCATAACCATTCAGGGATTGTAATGTGCTTCACGTTGCCTTATTAAAACCTTACCAGGAAAACCCAATGGGACAAAACTATGGTGAAGGGAAAAGAGTACAACACACATTACACTCCCTGATGAATGCATCACCGAAGATCTTTCAGTCGACGCATTTCAAGCTTATGTATGAGCTTCTTTAGTGTCGAGGTTGGTAAGGACTTGGTGAACAGGTCGGCTAAATTGTCACTGGACCGGACTTGAACTACTTTGACCTCTCCAGCTTTCTGCAACTCGTGGGTGAAGAAAAATTTGGGTAAAATGTGCTTCATCCTGTCTCCTTTGATGTAGCCGTCCTTGAGCTGAGCAATACAGGCTGCATTGTCCTCATAGATCATTGTTGGTGCCTTGTTTTCAGACATCCCACAATCTATCCGAACATGTCGAGTCATTGATCTCAACCATACACACTCGCGGCTTGCCTCATGAATGGCCAATATTTCCGAGTGATTAGATGATGTGGCCGCGATGGTTTGTTTCATGGAACGCCATGATATGGCTGTACCTCCATGTGTGAACACATAGCCTGTCTGTGAACAGGCATTGCGGTTAGATAAATATCCCGCATCTGCAAACCCAACTAGACCATCTTTGTTATGGTTAGTATAAAATAGACCCATGTCCTTTGTTCCTTGTAAATATCGTAGGATATGTTTTATCCTGTCCCAGTGCCTTTTGGTCGGACAGAGCTAAACCTAGATAATAGGTTCACGGCAAAGGCTATATCAGGCCGTGTGTGAGTTGCTAAATACATCAATGCTCCTATGGCACTGAGATATGGCACTTCGGGACCAAGGACATCCTCACCGTCCTCTTTAGGATGAAATGGATCAGTGTCCAGGCTCACAGATCTCACGACCATAGGGCTGGATAAAAGGTGAGACTCGGCCATATTAAATCTCTTGAGTACCTTTTCTGTATATGGCATTTGATGCACAAGGATTCCATTCTTTATGTACTCAAGTTGTAACCCCAAACTTTTTGCCTAGGTCTTTCATCTTGAATTCTTTCTTAAGATATTCGACTGTTTGGGAAATCTCTCCAAAGGTTCCAATGATGTTTAAATCATCGACATATACTGCTATAATCACAAAGCCCTTATTTTCAAATTTCTTTATGAAAATACATGGACTGATCGGATCATTTTGTATCCTTCTTTCACTAGGTACTCACTTAGTCTATTGTACCACATCCGGCCAGATTGTTTTAGTCCATACTGTGATTTATTCAACTTTATGCAGTATTGTTCCCGGAACTTTCTTTATTTTTCAATTCGATACCCTCTGGGACTTTCATGTAAATTTCATTATCAGTGGACCATAAGCGGTTTCTACATCCTTTAACCGTATGTCTATTTTATTTTCTTATGGCCAGACTTATTAGGAATCTAAATGTTTGTTGCATCCACCACAAGGAGTATATCTCCTCATAATTGATTCCTGGTCATTGTGTGAATCCTTGTGCATATGGCGGTGCCTTATCTCTTGCTATCTCGCCTTATTTCATTTCTTTCACAAAGACTCATTTGTCCAATTGGTTTCACATCTAGAGGTGTCCGAAATATGGGACCAAAACCTCTCTTTCTTAATTAACTCCACGTCCCCTTTCCATTTGATCTAATCTGATTTGTTGAGTGCACTCATGTATGGACGTGGGTTCATGATCCTCATTCATTTTATAATCTCAAGTGCTACATTGCATGCAAATATATTATCAATGTCAACATTCTTTCTCTTGTTCCATTGTGTTCCTGACATGACATAACTTATTGAGGTTTTATTATGACCTTTAGTACCCTGAGGCTTGGCGTCCCAAACCTCATTGTTAGGCATCTTAGATACAACCATGTTTATGGTTTCCTCATCCACAGCCGTGGCTTTTAAGTTTGTTCATCTTAGAATCGATCATGTCTAGGATTCCCTCATCCACGGATTCATTAGCACCTTTCTTTAATTTCCGAGGGATCATAACTTTGGAACTTATTGGTCTACCACGTTTCAAACGTGCCTTAGACTCAGTAGCAACTTGATTGTGTCCTTCTTGAACATCAATTTAGATTTGGTGCATTTATAGCTGGTATATATGACTTAGTCATTCTATTTTATATAATCTTTTGTTTAAGCTAGCTTTTGTATAATCTTTTGAACTTCTAACTCTCATTCATAAGTTTGAGGATCTTGCCAATATAAAGATGTATGATTCCATGTAATATCTTTTTATTTTATTTTATTTTACCAGCTTATTATCATCTCCCCAATGTTGAATGCTCGGTTTCACCAAAGTGACTATCTGTGTACCTAGCCTTTAAACAAATCAACCGTGGTTGGCTCAAGGTACTTAATGAACGTGGGAGATTCATATCTAACATATATTGCCATCTTCCATCTTAATTCTCTATGGTGGAGCAATTGAAATGTAAACGGCATATTCATATTATCTTAAGATGGAATATGTCTGGTTCTTGACCCTTTAGTAATTGAGATGGGCAATATCTTATGTTCACTCATGCGTATTTGTTAATGTCCATGTGCCATGGAATGCCATGGAATCTTTCTCCCATGGACATACAATACTTACTAAACGCTTTGAGACGTGAACTTATCATGACATATAGTCTTTGAAGAAACTCTTTTCCTTTGCCCTTAGTTTCATCCAGATGGGCATATCTATTTTTGCTTCTTGTCTATGTCCATGTGTATGTCCATGTGCCACAGAGTGTTCTACACTTACCCCCATAGACATACAATAGCCATTAAAATTTGGGACGTGAACTCATTAGCATTATCAAAATATTTCTATCTCTTTTGCGATTTTAATTAAAGGAATAATTTGTTTGCCCACGGTTTCGCTATGAAACCATTCATTCATTTTTCAAAATGAAGAAACTTTAGATAATTTATTACTTATAGATTTTATTATACTTATATATCATTAATTTCGGATTTTATAGATATAATTTCGAAAATTTTAGAGACAAAATTTTAAAATAAAACTTTCATTCATATAATAAATTCAAAGAAGTCACAAAGACAAAGAAATCATAGAAGCAAATCACAAGACAAGATATCGAAATCAACTTTATTCTTGTAGACAATCAGAAGTCGCATAATCCACAGTGGCGTGCCTAGCCTCCAGGAGGCCTAAGGCAAATAAAGGAATTTTTTTCAAATATACAATTTTAGATATATATATATATATATGTAGATGTTAAATAAAAAAGAAATTCAAGTTAAGGTAAATAACAGTTTATAAACAATTAGAGATTGCTGATATTTTGTGTTAATTATATGAAAATGAAATTATAAATTTAGAAAATAACTAAAACACACATATTCTACAGTATACCAATTAAAATTATAAGAAATGGGGCCCCAAATTTTTTACAATATCATGGGGACTGGGGCAATTGCCTTGCTTTTTATACTGTGTGCACGGCTCTGATAATCCATATCATCTTTTTCATGATCAAAATCGTTCTCATCATCTTGGATCATCATGTGGGCTTCAGGATTCTTCCCTTTCAAACTCTCTTGATAGAGATTAACTAGATGCTTGGGAGTCCAACAAAATCTTTGCCCAATGGTTACTCATTCCACACCTATGGCACACTGATTTGGTCGAGTGCTGGTGTTTGAAAGAATTCCCACGTCCACAACCATGAACTTGGCCAAACGAGTTGCCTTGACCACGATCTATACTATGGTTTCGACCATACTGATTACCTCTTCCGCGGCCAAAAGAACTTCGACCACGGCCACGTCCATGCCATTTTCCACGCCCACGGCTGTGTTGGCCATTGCTTTGGACATGATTAGCCTCTTTATTGGTGTCAGTGGCCGCATGAGCTTCAGGTAATGGTGTGGATCCTGGAGGTATCATCTCACTATTTATCATCAGTAACTCATTGTTTTGCTCAGCAAGTAATAAGCATGAAATCAGACATGCATATGTCTTGAATTCTTTTGCACGGTACTGTTGCTGTAGCAACACATTACTTGTGTGGAAGGTGGAAAAAGTCTTTTCAAGCATATCTTCTTCCGTGATATCCTCACCACATAGTTTTATTTTTGAAACAATCTTAGAAATTGCATTGTTGTATTGATCCACGGACTTGAAGTCCTAGATCATGAGGTTTTTCCATTCGTGTCTAGCCTTTGGTAACAGCACCGTCTTTTGGTGATCATATCTCTGTTTTAATTCATTCCAAAGGTCTAAAGGATTCTCAATGGTTAAGTACTGATCCTTGAGACTCTCAGTTAGATGATGGCAAATAATTAATATTGCCTTATATTGATCTTTTTCAGTTTCATTGTTGTCCTCGGTAATACATTCACCGAGGCCCTTGGATTTAAGAATGATTTTAGTATCCAGTGCCCATTGTAAATAATTATCTCCTAAGAGATTTAGGGCATCAAAATCCAAGTTGTTGATTTTCGACATCTGAAATAATTATATATACTTTTAGAAATTTTTATAGCTTTATAATAATAGTTTTTGTCACACTGACCAGAGAAAAAAAATTCTAACAAGTATTATATGATGCAAACAATGTGATCAGATATGATGAATGCAAGCCACACGGCTACAGGATGATTTAAAGCAATGAAAATCAATCCTAACAATTATTTCTAATGATCATCATGAATGCAAACAATCCACACGGCTTAATGGAATGAACAACCTGATTCTATATGATCTTTATGCAACCGGATTTTAAACACCTTAGCAATCAGGTTCTAAGCGATTAGGAATCATGAAATCTCAAACAAGTCATTTAATTCAAACAACCAAATTCGGAACAAGATCCTAGCAAATGATTTCTAGGTGTTCATGATGCAACCGGTTCTATTCAAACAATCAATCAATTTGATTTTTAATCATCCTAGCAAAACAGTTTCTAGGTGATAATTCAACCAAGTTCGGATTTGAATATTTAAAACAGTCATGATCAGGTTCGGATTAATGCAAAAAATTAATCTAGCAACAATCCTAATCAGATTCAGATTCAAAATAATTTAACCTCAATCAATATGGAACAATACGAATTCATTCAAGCAAAATCAATCAATCAAACAATTTTGATTTTTAGGGTTTTGAATTGTTCCATGCATGGTATGCGGATTGCATCCATGCGGTTTAGGGTTTTATGTTTTTTAGGGGTTTTAGATTGATCAATAGATCAAGGAGGTTTAAGAACACGAGTTGATCATTAGATCATAGGTTTTGAGATTCAAAACCATTATGGTTTTGATTTTAATTGTTAAAACAATCTCAATATGGGATATAATATGTGCTTCTAGCAACCTAATGACCATTGATCTATCAATCTAACAGGAGATCAATCTAAACCAAAACGTAGTTCCACAATTTAGGGTTTCTATTATCCTAGATTAGGGTTCATCAAAATTTTAATGGTTCAAGACTTTATCAATCAACCGGATTCAATATGGGTTCTCAATTAGGGTTTCAATTTTACATCTTTTCAAGTTGGGTAGATCGGACCACCAAGGATAGGAGAACCTCGAGCTGGAACGCGGTCTGGAACGAGCTGGAATGCGGCCTGGAATGGACAGGTTGAGGTCAGGCTGCTTATCGGATCTTCGGATGAACGGATGAACTGATCGGATGGAAAAAACAGAGCTGGAAAAGAAAGAAAAGGGAAAGAGGGGTTTATGATCGGGGCTAGGTCTTTAGGGTTTAGAGATCGATTTTGAGCTTTAGGGTTTTAGGGGCAAGTCGTGCTGATCACATGTTTTGAAACGAATGCTCAAAAGTATTATCTTTATTCATGATATGAAGTTCCTTATATACACAATAAGACCGTCATAGTAAAATGGTAAATACATGAATAATGGAAATCCTAATCCAAAGGGGAAAAGGTAAATAGTCATAACTAGGGAAAAGGAAAACCTAAGTATATAAGGAAATGGAAGTTGGCTGAGAAGAATGGAAAGACTCCAGCCGCCTCTTGGTCATGTGGTCGGGCCGGATGGGCGGTTCCGTACGAGCTGGTTCTGGCCGGTTATGGATCGTCCATCCCTTGGTTTATAACACAAACTATAATAATCAAAACTAAACATACATCAACATCAAAACAAGCCACAAAACACTATTAAAGATAAGAAGACACAATAAGAAAGCAGAGAAAAGGCATGGATGTTGTTTATCATCAGAAACACATGAAATCACATATTCGTATACAGAAACACACAGAGAAAAAAAATTTGAAAGCTGTATATGAAATGTAAAAATCAGAAAGAGACAAGAAGAAAAAACATGCTTACGTGAAATGGTTGAGAGTCAAAGAGGAAGACAAGAAGGTAGGAATGGAAGAGAATGATATGGAAGTGGAAGGAACTATTATAATTTTAGAATAAAAAAATTAAAAGCAAATACCCTTCGAAACACAAAAATCAAACGGATACGTCTCCGAAACATCTCGGGTCTCTGACCAAACCCGTCCCCGTTAAGCCATGCCGTCCCGGGTTCACCTTACCTGTATCGGGGATGTTTCTTAGGCGTACCCGAACTGTACCCGTCCCCTCGTCGAACCCGGTACGCGAGACGGCACCAAGTTAGCGTACCCATGCAACCTAGTCTTAAACTCAGTTTCTACTTTCTACACTCGTTCTCGTTCTTATAGATCTGTAGGTTTGTAGAAAAACCCCTAAATACCTCAAAAAGAGGTAAAAATGCACAATTAAAAAGTCACCCAAGTTGTAAAAAAGTTTTTTTGATCTGAATAAATTTAACTTTCATTCAAAAAATATACACAATTAAAAGCACCAGAAGCGAAACTTTACAACCGATGAAATGAAAATGATGAATCATTTTCTTTAAAAAAATGATGAATCACTTCGACCTTAACTGAAGAACGGAAGGTAAACTCACGCATGTGATATGATCGTAATTTATGTTTATGTTTCTTGATTTTATCACTAGCGAGATGAAAAACCTTATCACCAGAGCTTACGTGTTTCTCAGTGGCTTCTTTTGTCGATTTCTTACCTTTTTTAAGAAAAAAAAAATGTAAGATATTTATAAATGGGACTAAATCCTAAATTACAGCTCATCGCAATTCAAATTAAGGTTAAATTTATTTCTAAACTCTATTTGTTTTCCTGAAAATAACATCATGAATCATTTCAATTTAAAGAATTTTTATAAAAGAGCTTAAAGAATGTTGGTTTATGATTCACTGGAAAAACAAAAACCTGAGAATCGGATGAAGGGAAAGAAGAGAGAGTTGACTTAAGTATGACAAATACTCTATCCAAGCAAAAAGCTATACACGTGGACAAAGAGGAAAGCCTTTTAGATGTTTACATTGAGACAGAGAGACTAGAGAGTATAATTGAGGTTGGTCCTTTAGGGTTAGGGATTCTCTTGGGGTTTCTCAGTTCTCCCAGATATTGGCACGTGTAACACATTTAGTGACAAGTTCGATTTCTTTTTGGTTTTTTTTTTTTCCGACAACAACGAATATT
This sequence comes from Brassica carinata, assembly GCA_016771965.1. NCBI lineage: Eukaryota > Viridiplantae > Streptophyta > Magnoliopsida > Brassicales > Brassicaceae > Brassica > Brassica carinata. The sequence goes on from CM028691.1 coordinate 42,307,778, forward strand.
CTATTACTCAGACTTAATGTGGTTTGGGTAATCAAACCGGAACAGAATAACCAACATAACATAACTCTCTATAGAATGGTCTTACAGTCCTTGCTAAAGAGTTTGTTAACTTTATTTTGCACTTTTGGGATGTGAGATATCTTGAAATCCGGGAAACAAATCAACAACATCTTTACCGCCTCCAATTCTGTTACAAAACTTGGTCATGCATGAGGTTCCTTTATCATCGAGATTAGATCTTTACAGTCTATTTCAAAACTCTGACATGATGAATATTGAAGCATGCTCTCCATTAGAGCTTCCGATTTCTTTTTGGTTTTTTAATTTTCTTTCCATATGGATAAGTCTTAGGTTGAATATATGTTTCTACCTTAAGATTATATCTAGTTTTCATGAGTCTCATTAATTTAGGATTTTATTATGTTGGTGTTATAAAAGAAGAACGTATGTGTTCTTTTTTGAAAATGTTTTTATTTACTCCGTATGTTTCATATTAAGTGTCAATTTACCATTTTTGTTTCATAAATAGTGTCGTTCTATAATTCAAATGCAATTTATATTTACTTTCAGCTCAATATTAATTGCAAAATTCATTGGTCTTATAAATAAACTTATTTATCTAAAATACTATTGGTTAAATATTTGACATTAATGAAAACATAAATGCGTTTCAATCATTTTCTTAATAAATGTGAAAAGTCTAAGTGACACTCCTTGTAAAACGGAGGGAGTAATAAGGTAGAAATATTTTTCACTGACAAATCACCTCACAATTCGATTTCTCTTTTGAGCTATAGAATCAAGTCGTCGAAGAACTTAATCGAAGTTTGGTTACAGCTACTTTGACTATCCCAATACGATGATGCTTTAGTTGGTATTAGAGACAAAAAAAAACACTAAACATTCCACCTAAGAAGTTGGAGTTCCGTGAGGACCAAGAGGAGGTCTTAAGGGGATATTTTTCCAACTTTCAGTTGGAGTTCCGTGAATCAATATGATTTTTGATGGAGGCTGCATTGCGAACACTGATGGAAGGTTGACCACAAGCTCCGAGGGATCAAAAATGTAATGAAGAGGTTCTTGAGGAGGATGATGATGAAGATTTTTTTGACAAAAACCCTTTTGCGGGACTGCAAGAGCAGATATAATATGCCCAAATTGTATCCTTAATGAGATACTCTGAAAAATTCCGTGTGCAGTGTAGTATTCAGATGTCAAATCCACAAAGACTCAGAATCACTTAGTAGAATACAGTTTTTGAATTAAGCTAAACAATAATAGGTGTAATGCAAATAAAGACAAACTAAAGCAGACGTAAGTTCGATAGGAAAGGTGCTAGACTTAGGATATATTCAGGTGATTAATAATCGAAGACCAGAGATAAATTGCTATGGGTTTAATTAAGAACTGTTCTTAAACTCAAATGACAATATTCAAATCATTAAAGCTTCATTGCATAGATTATCTATGTCTTCTTTTTGTCAAACTAGCATTCACACTACAAAAAACACATGATTTAACGATGACAAATTTCATAGTTAAATCGTCGTAAAAGAGGCTTCACAATGAATTAACTACAAAACCCATTTCGTCGTTAATCATTCGTCGTAACGCATATTTCCTAGCCATTTCTTCGTAAAGTTACGAGGAAAACTTTCTTTGTAAAGTTCCGAGGAAAACTTTCGTTGTAAAGTAAAAGTAAACATTTCGTCGTAAAAGCCACGTAAGGTTTCCACGTAAAAAAAGACCCTAAATTTCCTCATAAAGCACACATAAAATATTTCTCGTAAATACTTCCACGTAAAGTCCACGTAAAAATTTTCTCATACAATACACGTAAAACATTCCTCGTAAAATACACGTAAATCATTCCACGCTGATTCGTCGTTAAGTGTTTTTATATTTCCTTGTTAAGATGTCGTAATTTAGCTACAAATTTGCTTCGATTCTTTATTTTCTACAATAAAAAATAACCAAACTTATTTTTAAAATTATTAAAAATTTAAATAATAAATTAATACGAAAAAATATGTTATAAATATTTAAGTTTCCAATTTATGATACAATAAAAAAGAAAAAAAAAGAACTAAGGATTGTTCTCAGATCTCCGAAGAGGTCTTGACTCCTCCTCTCTACTTCCACCTCATCCTCCTGTGTGTGGGATGGCTCTGGAATGGGATTTTGTTGTCGCATCTCCGCCAACATGGTCTCCAAATGCGGATTTCCAGCTGCTAGATCGTCCAGAAAGCCCTCGACTCCACCCATACGAGCTGTGAACGCAGACCGCGTCGATTCCAACTCGGAATGCAGCTGAGTGACTTCATCAGTCCGTCTCTGACCATAAGACGATGTCGCTCTTGGGACATCGTTGACAGAACCAATCCCCAATGTACACCCCTTTTTCTTAGGGACGACCCTAAAAAAAGATTAATGTTAGTGATAAAAAAATTAAATTAAATGAATAATAATTTAAAAAATTTACCTCCTCGTAAATCTGATCCATTTCAGGTGTGGATAATGTGATCGGTATTCTATCGGGGGACTGCTGGGTCAGCTGAGTTTGGCGGTCTTCAATCCGAGCAACCACCTCGTTGTAGATTTGCTTGGACCTAGGATCTACAAATTGCCTAGTCTTGTTCTTGTGGGTCATCTCGTAAATATCCTTAAGAGACAAGAGAACTCCCATCTCTTTGGCCTAATAAACATTTAAGAAAAAGTTAGAATATATATAAAAAACTAATTAATTAAAATATTAACCGTATCCAAACGGACACCGACGTGGGGCTTTTGACCCGTAGAGTGAAGCATCGGCCCGTTGCCGAGCTCATCTTTCGTCAGACGGGAGGCAGAGCAACTGTTGGAGACTCTAATGGACGATGGCAGGTTCCAATAATGGATGAGGCCATCCCATACATCTTTGGTGAGCTCAGCGGGTTTTCCTGCTCATAACCCTTCACGATCCAATCATCCTTCCAGTTGGATACCGCGTCCAATAATCGACCTTTCGCCTTCCCGACAAACGCTTTCTTCACCCTCTCGTTCACCCCAGTGGACCAATGATATTTTTTCTCTAACAGAAAAATATTAGATTAATAATTAGTTTAAAAATAATAAAAAAGTCTTAATAGTAAAAATAATGTTTATATAATTAATTAATAGTAACTTACAGCAAATATTTTGAACCACGTCTTTCTGACGTGGTCCGGCGTCAATTTCCAGTTGGGATGAGGCTCGGAGAAGTAGCCTTTGATGACCTCGGTTACGTTCCGAGCGACAGAACCGTCAACCCTAAACCTGAAAAAACAAATTAAAAGTATTTAAACTAATTATTATTGTTATAAAATAATTGCACAATAAAAATCTAACGTACCACAAATTTCTGTCCGGTTGGTCGGGATCTAAGACTGGTAAACCTTCACTGCCTGGCTGAGCGAGAAGGTCCTCGACGGTGTACATAGCGTAAGGAGCACTCGGCGCCAGCAAATCGGGATGAATCCCTGCCACCATCGGAGGAGGCACCTCCTCTGTAACATGATCAGGATGCGCGGGTGGCGCATCAAACCGAGGAACCGGTGGTGGAACGTGCCTAGGAACCGGTGGTGCACCGGAAGGAGGCGAAAGCTGAAGAAGATGATGCACCGCCTATACGACTACCAGGCTCACCAAATATCTCTCTGTAAAGCGATGTAAGCTTGTTCTTTCTAACCATCTGAAAAAAATTTCATTATTTACATTTTAAAAATTAACCACCTAATCAACACTAATCAACAAATTCCATAAACATATCTAAATTTCCTACACTAACCACATAATCAACACTAATTACCCTTAACCATCTAAGCTAAACTAGAGAGAAATTAGAGAGGAGTACCTTGCTAGGAGAAGGAGAGGAATTAGAGACGAAATGAGAAGTGAGAAGCTTTCGGGTATATATAGGAAATCAGATTTCGTCGTAAAATCCTCGTGGGCTTACGAGGAATTAGCAAGGCCGGTCTTTTGTTTCGTCGTAACTTCCTCGTGGGCTTACGAGGAATTAGCAAGGCCCGTGTTTTATTTTACGAGGAATTAGCAAGGCCTGTGTTTTCTGTATATGAGTAGTTTACGACGAAACTTGCTTACGTGGAATTAACGAGGAAATGTGAAATTTTAACGAGAAAATTACGCGTAATATATGTAAATTCCCCAAACCCAAACCCCATACTTCCTTAACATATATCGCATCTTTTCTTTCCATTCCAAACCCCAAACCCCAAACCCCAAACCCCAAACCCCAAACCCCAAACTTCCTTAACATATATCGCAATCTTTTCTTTCCATTCCAAACCCCAAACTTCCTTAACATATATCGCATCTTTTCTTTCCATTCCAAACCCCAAACTTCCTTAACATATATCGCAATCTTTTCTTTCCATTCCAAACCCCAAACTTCCTTAACATATATCGCAATCTTTTCTTTCCATTCCAAACCCCAAACTTCCTTAACATATATCGCATCTTTTCTTTCCATTCCAAACCCCAAACCCCATACTTCCTTAACATATATCGCATCTTTTCTTTCCATTCCAAATCCCAAACCCCCAATTCCCTTAAAAGACAAAACCAACCATTCTTTTTAAACGCCATTGATTTTAGACGTCAAAGATTGAGACCAAAAGTAATGGAATTGGGGGATTGGGGGTTAATGCATGTGTTAGTTTGTTTAATCATGAAACTTTAATTATATAATTTGATTTTGTCTTTTAAAGGAATTGGGGGTTTGGGGTGTGGAATAGAAAGAAGAGATTGAGATATAAGTTAAGGAAGTTTGGGGTTTGGGGTTTTAATTTAGGGATTTACATATATTCCTCGTTAAAATAACACGGACCTTGCTATTTCCTCGTTAATTAATGATGAAATAGCAAGGCCCGTGTTTTATTTTACGAGGAATTAGCAAGGCCCGTGTTTTATTTTACGAGGAATTAGCAAGGCCCGTGTTTTATTTTACGAGGAATTAGCAAGGCCCGTGTTTTATTTTACGAGGAATTAGCAAGGCCCGTGTTTTATTTTACGAGGAATTAGCAAGGCCCGTGTTTTATTTTACGAGGAATTAGCAAGGCCCGTGTTTTATTTTACGAGGAATTAGCAAGGCCCGTGTTTTATTTTACGAGGAATTAGCAAGGCCCGTGTTTTTAACGAGGGAATTACGAGGAATATATGTAAATCCCTAAAATAAAACCCCAAACCCCAAACTTCCTTAACATATATCGCAATCTTTTCTTTCCATTCCAAACCCCAAACTTCCTTAACATATATCGCAATCTTTTCTTTCCATTCCAAATCTCAATTCCTTAAAAGACAAAACCAACCATTCTTTTAAACGCCATTGATTTTAGACGCCAAAGATTGAGACCAAAAGTAATGGAATTGGGGTTAATGCATGTGTTAGTTTGTTTAATCATGAAACTTTAATTATATAATTTGATTTTGTCTTTTAAAGGAATTGGGGTTTGGGGTTTTAATTTAGGATTTACATATATTCCTCGTTAATTAATGATGAAATAGCAAGGCCCGTGTTTTATTTTACGAGGAATTAGCAAGGCCCGTGTTTTATTTTACGAGGAATTAGCAAGGCCCGTGTTTTTAACGAGAAAATTACGCGTAATATATGTAAATTCCCCAAACCCGAAACCGCAAACTTCTAACTTGTAATTCAATCTCTTCCTTCCATTCCAAATCTCAATTCCCTTAAAAGACAAAACCAACCATTCTTTTTAAACGCCATTGATTTTAGACGTCAAAGATTGAGACCAAAAGTAATGGAATTGGGGGTTAATGCATGTGTTAGTTTGTTTAATCATGAAACTTTAATTATATAATTTGATTTTGTCTTTTAAAGGAATTGGGGGTTTGGGGTTTGGAATAGAAAGAAGAGATTGAGATATAAGTTAAGGAAGTTTGGGGTTTGGGGTTTTAATTTAGGGATTTACATATATTCCTCGTTAAAATAACACGGACCTTGCTATTTCCTCGTTAATTAATGAGTAGTTTACGACAAAACCTGCTTATGGAATTGACGAGGAATTTTTAAAATTCGTCGTAACTTCCTCGTTAATTAATGATGAAATAGCAAGGCCCGTGTTTTTTTAACGAGGGAATTACGAGGAATATATGTAAATCCCTAAAATAAAACCCCAAACCCCAAACTTCCTTAACATATATCGCAATCTTTTCTTTCCATTCCAAACCCCAAACCCCCAATTCCATTAAAAGACAAAATCAAATTATATAAATAAATTTTCATGATTAAACAAACTAAACACATGCATTATGTCTGAATGTAAATCATACTTAAAAAAATTACATCATCATTCAGATACATCATTCTCGTCATCACTAGAAAAATCATCATTTTCATTAAACTCGTATTCAAAAGCTTCGTATGTGGTAACATCGGGAAGATCTTCGTACTCACGATTATGCGGATCAACGAGAATGATTTCATCTGTTTGTTGTTCAGGTTGCTCCACTTCATTGATGTGTTCTTCTTGCAAAGGTGGTTCTTCTCCACCGATTATTCGTCCACAAGGTGTAACTTTGATAACAGCTAACCAATTTATTCCCGATTCTCTCATCTGAGGGTATGGAAGGAAGCTAACTTGGTCTGCTTGCAAAGCTAATATGAAAGGCTCGAATTTGTTGTACCTTCGTCAACCATTGACATCAACTACATCCGAGGGTATGGAAGGAAGCTAATATAACCAGTCACATTTGAAGAGGACGCATTTCAGCTTCAATACCCTGGGAATTCCACTTTAACAATCTCCTGCAAGATCCCATAGAAATCTGCTTCGCCTTTCACACATATTCCATAATTACTGGTCGCCCGCTGTCTACCATACTCATATGTATGAAAAGTAAAGCCTTGTGTGAAATACATCGGTGATGTGGTGACCTTTGAAAGTAGACCTTGAACTAATTCCTGAAACCATGCGGGATAATCTAGATCGTCATAATCAACCTGCAAAAATAAAGAGAACATTTAAATTAATCATACTAACGGCAAATACAAATCATGTATGCCAAAAAATTTGAGTTAATACCTGACTCTTCAACCACTTAATAAAGTGTTGATCTTTCCTTCTGTCTACCTCACTTGTGGATATACCTGGGATTGTTTCTTCGACTTGAGTAACAAATAGGCTGTAAAATTATATTTTCTATTAATTAATCATTTGAAAATTAATATATAATTTATACATATATGTGTTTAGAAGTTTCCATATTTGTTACCTTTCAAAATAGTGCATCAATAGATCCTCGCAATTAAGTAGAATATAAGTGTGTGCATTATGGGAGTCTTCATCACTTGACCACCAAACCTCTTTCGATTTCTCACCTAATCGTCCAATCTGGCTAAAGATGTCTGGAACACCATCAACTGCATATGTTGGCACGACACCACCATCATCATATCTTCTTGGAGCTTTTTTCTGGGTACGTACTTTTGATGCAAAATAGTACGATGTGAAATGAGATGTTTCTTCCGTCAAACTTCCAGCAATTATAGAACCTTCAACTTGTGCGAGGTTTTTTGCTTTTCCCTTCAAAAATTTCATGGCCCGCTCATACTTATACATCAATCTGTAATGTACAGGTCCAAGTTGCACAATAAGATGGGAATGTTTTCGTGATGTTGTTCTACGACATCCTCTTTAAGAGTGTGTGTGCTCAGATCCCTGAAAAATGCTCCAATGCCTTGTTATTCCAAAATAATTAAACATTAGTAGTCATATAATTTATTTGTGCATATTATTGAGTAATAAAGAGATTAATGCGTAATAATATATTACGTGCAAGTGTTTCACTACTTTTGTTGGAAGTAGCTCCGCAAATGCAAAGGAAAGTAGTCGTCGCATAAAGACATATGACAATCATGACTCTTCATCCCGGAGAACTTTTGACCTTTTTCAACACATCTAGAGAGATTTGAAACATATCCATCGAGGAACTTCATTTCTGATGCCACCCAGTTGAACAACACCGACTTTTGTTCTGAAGACAATCGGAATATCGGAACGGGAACTTGTCCATTGCTTTTATATGTAACTCGCTTCTTGAGCAAATATCAGGCAAGTCCAACTTTGATTTTTAATGTCTTTTGTCTTTCCCCGACATTCAATATTGTATTCACGATGTTCTCAAAACAATTCTTCTCTTTATGCATCACATAGAGGTTGTGGCGCAAAAGAAGATCCTTCCAATATAGAAACTCCCAAAATATACTCTTCTTGTCCCAGTTGTGCTGAACTCCGTAAAAATCAGGCATATTACCGGGAGCATGCCAATTACCACCACGACGAACTGTTTCTTGAGCTTTGTAGTAATCGATTTGCGCTTCAATTTGTTCTCGAGTTAAATATGGAGGAAGAGTGTCTCTCATAACCCTTTTGTGCCTAAATAATTTCTTGTTTCTTTGATACGGATGGCTAATGGGAAGAAACCGACGGTGACAATCGAACCAACTTGTCTTCCTACCATTCTTCAATTGAAACGTATCTATCATTCCATTACAATATGGACAAGATAATCTCTCATGTGTAGTCCATCAAGACAACATCCCATAGGCAGGAAAGTCACTTATGGTCCACAAAAGCATCGCTACGATCGTAAAATTCATCTTCGTTGAGCAGTCATACATCCTCATCCATGTTGACCACAAATCTCTCAACTCTTTTATCAGTGGTTGTAGAAAACATTCAGAGACCTTTTTGGATGGTTCGGACCAGGTAATAATATGGTCAAGAATAGAAACTCCAGTTGCATGCACATCTCTGGTGGCAGGTTGTATGGCGTAAGAAAGACTGACCACAATGAGGACTCGAGGGGTTTCTGATAGTTGCTATTTTTGCTTTAGTTATGATTTTGTCTCTTGCATCTGTATACGTCTGAGAATGTCTCACGGGTTACTTTTTTTTCATAGTCAACTCTGATCCAGGGGTCAATCAGCGTGCACCGGCTCAATATAGCTCAACGAACGGGCTTAAAGCAGGGACCTTATCCTGATGGAGTTTTTCGGCTTCCGCAATTACGACTAAGCTTATGTTGATGGCCAGTCAGTCCTCAATTACTTGGTAGTGTCAGAACTTAATTCCCCTGTTCTCAACTTCCAACCGCACTAAGATTCTAAGTTAGTCCCTTCCATTAACTATTTTCTTGCTTATATTTTACTAACTCCTATCTGTTTTTTTAAAGAAGGTACCGTGCTGAGATAAATGTGTCGGATACGTCTGACTGATGTGTTCGCTCTTCTCATAAAGACATGAAATTGCAGATCCAATTTATACCTCTCAAGGGCCACAAAACCTGAGGGTTTGTGTTAAGAAAGAGTGTGCTAGAAGAAGCTGTTGGATTAGAAAAGGATGACGAGGGAACATAAAGGGAGATAGAACCAATGAGTAGAGTCATTTCAATGGAATAGTTTTGTGGTGACAAAGCCAGGTCATGCTGCTCTCTTGATCACCAAAATTGTGATACACAACACAAGTAAGATCCTGATAATTCTTCTATTTTTTTGTCATCAGGAAGAGTGCTTTTCACTACTCCTCACAATGACTACGTTGGGAAGGATCGTGAAACCCTCAAATTAATATACTTTCCTTTTTGCAGGCTTGAGATTGAAGCATATTACTATCAATCTTCTTCCTAAAAATGTCTTTATTTTTGTTCAAGAAATGTTCTAAGTAATATATGCTGTTATTTTATCTCTTAAGTTTACTCTGTTTTATGAATGTTTTTCCATATTTAGAGTGAACGCTATAAACAACAAAAGTTGTGAAATGTTTTTTAGATGACATGTATTTAGATGACTATTAAACTTCATTATAAATTTATTTTACAATACATTGAAACAGTTTTAGTGTCACTTTAATATTATAGCAAATGTTACTTGAAAACATAGATGGTGAATATTATAGAACTTTATCACGTTGTCATAGTTTGAAAATGTGATTTCGCCAATTTTTAATTCACAATATCATTCAAATTTTACACCTTCATGGTTTTTAAAAGTGAGTACACTATATATGTATTAGCATATAAAAAGTGATTAATACTTAGTATCCAATTTCTAGATTAAATAGATGACTAGAATGAATATCCTATCCCCAGTTAGAAAATAAAATAAAATATGATTCCACTATTTTTTAGAAGAAAATTAAACATATAAATAATCACACTTATGTTTCCAATAGTTTTCATATTTTTAATATTTTAAAATTTTCGTTTGCTATTTTTTTCTATAACAAAAGTGTAAAACATGGAGATCCCGTAAAACATGTCCAAAATGACCAAAGATATCAAAAATCCTAAAGGGATAAACAAAAGTTGAGAATGACTCTTTTTTCTAATTTTTCCTTGAGAAAATTGAAATAATTACATTTAGAACTTGAGTATGTCTCCTTAAAACCTTATCTAAATTTTTTGTCCCATTAGGATTTTAACTATTGTTAATACCCTTAAGTTAATCTAAATTAAATTAAATTTAAATATATAATATTTGTTAATTGTTTTCTTAATACAATTTTGTTAAGTAAAAAAGGTGAAATAGAAAAAAGGTAAAACACAGGTAAACCTAAGAAAATTTCACTCCCTTTTGTCGTCGTCTTGTTGACCTACGGAAGTTGCCATATTTTTCGGATTTGGCTATAATATGTATCCTACGATAGGCATAGCACAGTAGAGTACTGGGTGGTAAACCTATTCTTCCCTAAATGTAACATAAGGTAAAATGCATAATAGGTTATGACACATAAACAAGAACATGCATATCGTGGAGTTGAGGCTATAAGTTGTAATCAAACTACAGGTTGACTAATGACATCTAGCTAGAATATAACCAAACAAATTCTACGTTAGAAAGAATATACAAGAAAGTTTTGTTTGCGTTATATACCCTGGATATATCTATATATAATACTTAGTATCCGATTTCTAGATTAAGTAGATGGCTAAAATGAGTATCCAATCTCAAGTTAGAAGATAAAATAAAATATGATTCCGCTATTTTTTAAAAGAAAATTAAACATATAAGTAATCACACTTATGTTTCCAATAATTTTCATATTTTTTTATATTTTAAAATTTTAGTTTGCTACTTTTCTATAATAGAAGGGTAAAACATGTTCAAAATAACCAAAAATATCAAAAATCCTAAAAGGACAAATAAAAGTTGAGAGTGTCTCTTTTTCCAATTTCCCATTTTTAATTGCTTAAACAGATCTTAATCTATTTTAGTTTTTCCCCAACAATTATTCAGTAATTTGTTATTCATCTCATATGACAAACACGTCAGATAATAAATTAGGAAAAAAAGTTTGAAACTATATTTATCAGAATTAGGAAAAAATTATTGTACATTATATAGAGTAACAATAATATGTATTTGTTAGATTTTAGAATGTTTTTACTGGAAATAAAAAATAAACATAATGTTTTTGGACATACTGTTGGTCTGAAAATATATTCAAAATTCACTTAAACTATTAAACAGATACATTAATACTTAATATTGTAAACAAAAAAATAAAAAGTCAAAGATTAAGTTAGAAAGTATTTAAATGGTATCTTTAATAACAAAGTAAAATTGTATTTTAACTATAATTAAATTGTAAATTGTCATATATTGTTTTCTATTTATAGTTTAACAAATAGTAAATATATTTTCATAGAAATTTTAATGTATTTAACTAACAGATCATTTTTAAAAAGTTGTTTTATTTACTTTTTATGAATTATGTTTTTGAATAAGGATATAGTTTAATTTTACTTTAAAAATGAGTATTTATAACAATGTAAAATTGTATTTTAACTATAATTAAATTGTAAATTGTCATATATTGTTTTCTATTTATAGTTTAACAAATAGTAAATATATTTTCATAGAAATTTTAATGTATTTAACAAACAGATCATTTTTAAAAAGTTGTTTTATTTACTTTTTATGAATTATGTTTTTGAATAAGGATATAGTTTAATTTTACTTTTAAAATGAGTATTTATATTAGAGGGCTCCTTATATTAGCTTCACCTATAATAATTATAATAAACTATATTTTTTGCTAAAGATTAATAATAAACTATATTGTAATAAACTATATTATAGTCGTAAGAAAATATGATATAAACATTAAATAACATATAACCAAAGTAATAAAGAAAAATATGATTTATAATATATATAACAAACTAAAATATATAATCCGCGAGTAGCACGGACCGACCCTAGTATATGGTAATACTACTGTGTTATTTTACCTAATTTATAATCTATCAATTCAATTTTGTAATTTACTGTACTTTTTTCGTCCACTTTTTATCTCATTAATGCTTACAGTATGCAATTTAAAAAATATTAAATTTTTATATGTGTTTTCAAAATGCATAATTATTTTAATAAAATTTTAATAGAATAAAAATATTCTTATATTTGAAAATAATTTTGCTGGTTTTTAATAAACTTGCTGTTTTGTTTGTGCTGGAATCATTAGATTTTATAAAATACTATTAGTTACTATCTTGTAATTTTTGCTTTGACGAATATTTCCGCTTTCATTACATACAAAATTGTAAGCCAAGTTTTTTTTTTTATAATTATTGTGATATCTAGTTGGTTGAATTAAATGTCTTGTTAGAATAAAAAGAGAATATTTTAATTTTTAATTTTTATCACTAAAATAAATTAGTTTTTAATTGTAAATTTTATTTGAAAATAAATAATTTATATGGATGTATATACATACTTACTTTATTATATAATTAAGTCATCTATATTTTAATTAATGTATTTAGTTTTTACTTAATTTATCAAATAAGGAATTAATTCGTCATATTCCATATCTTTATAATTTAATTATAAAAAATATATATATATAATTTATTTTTTATTAAAAATATTATAAAATATTTATTTTATTTCTATCTTTAAAATAATTATCGTCTTCTCTTTAAAAATCATGTTGTTAAGTTATGATTTAACTGTAAAAATTTTTGAATATTTTATATTGTAATCTTAATAGTTAAAATCATTGCATGCAAATATTGTTTGAATACAAAAAAGAATGATATTATTTGGTATTTATAGCTTAATGAATGCTTATATGTTCTATTTAAATTTCAAAACAAAGAGAGTACATATGCCCAAAGAAAAAAATAATAGAGTTTGAATCGGTTGTGCGAATGCAAAATCTGACTTAAATAAAAGTTGGATTAATTGATTTAAAATGGATGATAGTTTTTATTAGCTCTTGTAAAACTGTTAAAGTTAAGAAAATGTTAAGTAATAATATAAAATATATTCGTCATTTGATAATTATGAGAATGCAGAATATTTGATTACAGAATGATGTATTTGCTAGATTTTTCTGCATAAGAGGACAATTTTAACAAAATCATAGGAAGACAACTGTTGTATTTTAACAACTGTTATATGTTAACACACATTGGTGCGTCCATTTCAATCATTTTAGTTCTTTTATAGTGTTGGTGCAATCTTGCAAAGTCATCAGGTCGACGTGCATTAATCGTTTTAAATCTCTACTCTTCAATTATAATATAATTTTTGTTCAAAAGAATTAAAATTAAAATATAGTTTCTGATGAAATTATTAAGTATAAACCTTGGCAAAGAGATAGACCTTAGTCTACTCCTATCTCAGCTCTGGCATTTTGTATGCCTAACATATATATTCTTATGTGCTTATATGAGCCGGACTCCAATGAAAGAATTCAATACCAACAGGTGACAACTTGGTATTATTGTTAGGCGTAGTACAAATTGAAACAAATGTTGGACAAATATACAAAAATCCAGTTCATGACAACTTGATAATATCCTCTTAACTAGAAATCCAGTTGTTCTGAATGTGAAAATTTGAAAAATATTTACTATAAAGAAAGTCACTGACTTACAAAATGCATAATGAAACCAATTTAATGTAGCACGACCAGTCGGAGGCAGAGAAAATGTTGACGAGGGTCATAATATAATTTTGCTTAAAGTACATAAACTATCGAAAAATATATATCAAACTAAGTATATAATATAACAGACAATGCTCACTTCTCTATATCTGATAGTTACGTTATTTGTATGTTGAACAATCATTCTGTTTTTGTGCTAATGGTAACATGGTATCCTACATGTAGAAATTTGATAATTTATCATTTAGAACTGTGAAACATAACAATTTCAGTGTAAAATAATCTAAAAACTGAAGGAAAAAGCCAAAAAAAAAACTACTCCTAAGATTTTTGTCCTTTATAAATATATTTCCTCTGTTTTTAATTGTAGGTAGTTATAGGAAAAATAGTTTGTTTCACAGTATAAATAGTTTACATATTTCAATGCATTTTTTCATTTATTGGATATTGTATGACCATTGAAATAATGTTAGGTTTTTTTATGACTGATTGAATTAATTGATTAAATGATAATTTTTTTTAAAATAACAATTTTCTAAATATTCGTGCTTTAACAAAACTACTTACAATTGAAAACGGAGGAAGCATAATACTATATTTATACTTAGTAGAAAAAAAAATTTTGAACACACAAGAAAAAGAAAATTTAATTTAATTATTTAACAACATACATTAAATTCCTACGATTATGTCGTTGTAATGGACGAGATTCAGAAAGAAAGAAAAAGAAGAAAACTAAACGTTTCGTTAATATTTAATTAGGTTTAACTCATTGACATAATATTGATAATTGGGTTTATTTTACTTAGTGGACTTATTTTATTGTAATTATTTATGTAAAATTTAATGGGCAGTAAATTAATTAATGTATTTATTAGATTATGGTCCATATATAATTTGGATTAGAGTTAAAATAAGTTGGACAAGGTTCAGGAAAATTTTAACGGGATCAATAGATATTCTGGACCAGGGTCATTTTAAAATTCATAGTAAAAGCCATAATGTTTTCATAACTTCATCATGGTCATTTGACCACCGTGACAATGAATTGCCTCCGCCACTGAGCACGAACAAAAACACGATCATGGCCCTCACCGTTCACCGGAGCGTACCGATCACGCGATTTTTGTGGATTAAAAAAGAATAAGTAAAACCCCGCAAACTTCACGCGAAGTTTGTCTGTTTCACACTTCTCGATGACGTGTCATATTAGCCAAATCCTGTCGAGTCAGCACTAGATTCCACGTATGTGCCAAGTGTCGTCATTCGCCAGACTGGCGTCAGTAGTTGTCCTTCTATATCACCGTAACGTCAGTGTAGCAAGTAGGACCCGCAGTAGCTAAAATAAACTTTTAGTGGCCCACTTGCGACCAGAGCTTTCAATCTCAGCTGTACGATTCTTTTACTGCTTTGCTTACTATATTTAATTTTATTTGGATTTTTATCATACTTTACATATAACAATTATGTGTTACAGTTTTAAAATTAAATTAAAATATTTATGTTCACATCAATACCTTGACAAGAGGGCCGCGCAATTCGCTCCGCGATTGGGACGGACCCATCCTCTTATCCTTCCCAGGTTTTCTTTTGTTTTCTTCTCCATTTTTATGTTTTACATTTTTTTGAAACACTCTTCTCTTGTTTTTGGATAATTTTATAATAAAAAAAAACTTGATAAGTTTGCTTCTAAATTTTATTTTGGATGAAGAGTTAAAATGATTAACTAACTATATGCTCAGGACAAACAAATAGCTATTCATCGTAACATTTTTCAATTGTCTTCTGTGTTATCCGATTATTTGTAGGAGTTGATGGTTTTAAAGGTTATGATGAAAAGTAAAATATAAAAACGAAATTCTAATATTCTCATCGGAACCTTCATATGCGAATTACAGAAAATTAAATATCCTTTTATGGGAATAATGGGATACACATTAGCACCTCGTATATACCACCCGTGCTTGTGTCCCCATTTTTTTATTCGAAGATAGACACATAGAAAACTCAACATATTGTATAAATTTATAATTGGTATTCTTTCTGTTTCATAACTATGAATGTTTTTAAAACTTTACACACATTAAGAAAACATATGAAATTTAAATTCCTAATGCATTAGGTTTTGCAACTAATTATTCCTAATAAATTTTAGCCAATAGAATTTCAGTATTTACAAATATATTTTTTAAAAATTTACAATTTACTATTAACTAATACATTGCAAATTTTACAAAAAAAAAATTGAAACAATTTTTTTTTTAAACATGAATTTTTTGGAGGAAGTATTATAAACTAATCAGAAATCATGGTTAGGTTTAGCTACTAGCCCCAACCCCCCAGTATTCCTTAACCGTAGGTTACTATCCAAATATAAAATAATCAGATTCTGAACATGTAGTCTTGGTCTTTGGACATTGGTAAATCATTTTTTTAACTACCATAGTGGTAAATCATAACTTCACGATTTTCAGGCTAATACTAGTCGACGGGGTTTATAAATCATAACCGGCTGGTTTACTTAGGCAATCTATTATTAGGCATTTTACAATGCATAACAACTTAAGTATTTTACCACTTATGTCATCGTGATATATAGGACATGCACATATTACATATTTTCTTGTCTATCTAAATCCTTCATGTTTTAACCAATTCAAATGAACGTACTAACGCATAGGTGACTATATAGCTTACATGTACAAGTTCTATAAATGTAAAACCAACTTTTTCGATACTTATATAAACGTAGATATATATTTATTCTATTTTGAAAGCAACATTAGTTGAAGCCAAATCTGAATCATACCTTGGAATAACATGCAATCGCCTACTTGTATAAGTGACATCATTTCCGGTCCCATACATATGCTGTTATTGTTTTGTTGAAGCTTAAGAGAATTGGTACGTCAATGTGTTAATCTTATGCATTTCTCAGTTCATGCAACAACCCAAGTAAACGCATTATTGTGGATGCATTTTAGTTGATGATAAACGCCAAGTGTCGTTCCGATAAATTTAGTGACTGCATATTTATAAACGGTCGTCTATGTTTAATTGTAAAGCATATATACTAAAGGGATACTTAGCCAATTGATTTTATGCTTTACAATTAAACATAGACGACTCATTTATAAATATGCAGTCACCTCTGATGGTTTAATTTTGATAAATCTACTTTATTTTATTTACGTCACCTTGTCTGCACTCTGCAGTATATCTTTTTCAACAACATATCATCAAGATATCGGTAATCTCATATGCAATGGGTTAGGTGAAAATACAACACTATATAGTTTTTTCTTTTTGAAAAAAATCCAGGGTACGAACACTATAGTTTATTCATCCTATATGTACATTTACAAAATTGGTGACAAAAAATCTTTCTGAAAGACATCCTCTCAAAGTTTAAACCCTTTATTAAGAAATAACGCATCTCTATTGTTATATATACATCGCATAAGGTATTTGGTCACAACCACCAGACAAAAAAAAAAAGTTGCGTATGTCTACTATATACAGAAATGGTAATACTTAAGTCACTCTATATACATGAATGGTATTCAGTAATTGCAATATTCACATGCAGCTATAGATTTTTTATAAACTCTGTTCAATAAACAAAAAGTAATCTTGAAAACACAAAACATCTTTTTGAGTATAAAAACAAACCGCCAATTTAGTGATTAGCCTCTCGTTCACGATGATATTCTTATTCAATACTCTATCATCTCAAGTGGCCCAAAGACGACAAAAGTTATAGAAAAATTACGAATGGTTTTTTTTCAAAACTCGTGGTGGACACTAATAACAAAAAAAAAAACAAATAATTCTGAAAAGCGAGGTCCATACCCGGGAAAAAGAAGCAGTTCATAGTAAGAAAAATACAAAATTACCCCTGAAACAACGAATAAGATTTCCCGCGCAATGGGGAACCAAGACCGAGGGTTTTACGTGACGTCAGATTGGAAAACAATCGGACGGCTAGCGAAGACGCCGCTTGTCTTTCTGTGGGGCCTACTTGTCTTTTAACATCACCTCTCTGTCCTCCATTAAAACTCCATACTCTCCTTAAAACTCGAAACATTTCGTTTCTCTTCTCTCATTCTATCATTCTTTAAAACAAAAACAAAACATGCATTCAGTTCCAGTGATTCTCACTCTCACTGTACTTACAGTACTCCTGACATCAACGGTGCAAGTCATCGGATGGCGTCCATATCCTCCCAAAACCAACGGCTCCGATCAAATCTTCGACGCTTCGAAGAAATACGAAGGCTCATCGAATCTCGTCCGCCTCCGTTACCACATGGGCCCAGTCCTCACCAATAACATCACCGTCCATCCAATCTGGTACGGCACGTGGAAAAAACCACAGAAGAAAATCATCCGCGAGTTCATCAACTCAATCTCAGCCGTCGGATCCAAACACCCCTCCGTCTCCGGTTGGTGGAAAACCGTACAGCTCTACACTGACCAAACCGGATCTAACATTACGGCTACGGTTCGTTTAGGCGAAGAGAAAAACGACCGGTTCTATTCTCACGGCAAATCCTTAACCCGGTTATCGATTCAGTCCGTGATAAAATCCGCCGTCGCCTCAAGATCTCGGCCGTTGCCGGTGAATCCCAGAGGCGGTCTCTATCTCCTCCTCACCTCTGACGACGTCTACGTTCAAGATTTCTGCGGCCAGGTTTGTGGTTTTCACTACTTCACGTTCCCATCGATCGTTGGATTCACGCTGCCGTACGCTTGGGTTGGGAACTCGGCGAAGTTTTGTCCCGGAGTTTGCGCGTATCCCTTCGCCGTGCCGGCGTTTATTCCGGGGATTAAACCGGTGAAATCGCCGAACGGTGATATTGGCGTCGATGGGATGATAAGTGTGATCGCTCACGAGATTGCTGAGCTGGCAACGAATCCGTTGGTTAACGCTTGGTACGCGGGAGCTGACCCGGTGGCTCCGGTTGAGATAGCGGATCTTTGCGAGGGTATTTATGGTACTGGAGGTGGTGGTTCGTACACAGGACAGATGTTGAACGATGATCGTGGTGCCACGTATAATGTTAACGGGATCCGACGGCGGTATTTGATCCAGTGGTTATGGAATCACGTGGTTAGTTACTGTACCGGACCCAATAAGCTTGATTAGTGATTGGTTTAATGTGCTGTTTGCGTTTTATTTTGTATGTTGGGGATCTTTCGGAGTTGAGTTCGGTGGATGAATGGTGCTTTTGTGTGGGGGAGAAGATTGTCGATGTGTAATGCATAATTAAATTAGTTAATGATAGTTTAAGTTTGTTGATTATGTGGGAAATGTCAATTATGTTATTATGTTCACATGTATAACATATGATTCGTATTGGCTTATCTTTCTTGTTGAAACAAAGGCAATCTTAATGTGATATATATCTTGGCTTCTTTTGTGTAATGTTATTTTCAAAAGCTGTCAATAATACTCGGATTGTAATTTTGAATGTCGCACGAGTTTTAGACAAAACTTATGCTATGATTGCGTTTACTTTTAAAGATTTTAAAATTCAGCTTTTCCTGATGGAGCGTGATGATTGTAATTGCAAACACTGATTAAACATAATGTTGAATTTAGATAGTGTTTTTCATATTCTAAAAATACTATCTATCATACGAGGAAGCTTATGTTCATCACGCTTGATCTCGAACACCGATCGACATGTTCATCAAGAACTTCTTTTAACATCACCTCTCTGTCCTCCATTAAAACTCCATACTCTCCTTAAAACTCGAAACATTTCGTTTCTCTTCTCTCATTCTATCATTCTTTAAAACAAAAACAAAACATGCATTCAGTTCCAGTGATTCTCACTCACTGTACTTACAGTACTCCTGACATCAACGGTAAGTCATCGGATGGCGTCCATATCCTCCCAAAACCAACGGCTCCGATCAAATCTTCGACGCTTCGAAGAAATACGAAGGCTCATCGAATCTCGTCCGCCTCCGTTACCACATGGGCCCAGTCCTCACCAATAACATCACCGTCCATCCAATCTGGTACGGCACGTGGAAAAAACCACAGAAGAAAATCATCCGCGAGTTCATCAACTCAATCTCAGCCGTCGGATCCAAACACCCTCCGTCTCCGGTTGGTGGAAAACCGTACAGCTCTACACTGACCAAACCGGATCTAACATTACGGCTACGGTTCGTTTAGGCGAAGAGAAAAACGACCGGTTCTATTCTCACGGCAAATCCTTAACCCGGTTATCGATTCAGTCCGTGATAAAATCCGCCGTCGCCTCAAGATCTCGGCCGTTGCCGGTGAATCCCAGAGGCGGTCTCTATCTCCTCCTCACCTCTGACGACGTCTACGTTCAAGATTTCTGCGGCCAGGTTTGTGGTTTTCACTACTTCACGTTCCCATCGATCGTTGGATTCACGCTGCCGTACGCTTGGGTTGGGAACTCGGCGAAGTTTTGTCCCGGAGTTTGCGCGTATCCCTTCGCCGTGCCGGCGTTTATTCCGGGGATTAAACCGGTGAAATCGCCGAACGGTGATATTGGCGTCGATGGGATGATAAGTGTGATCGCTCACGAGATTGCTGAGCTGGCAACGAATCCGTTGGTTAACGCTTGGTACGCGGGAGCTGACCCGGTGGCTCCGGTTGAGATAGCGGATCTTTGCGAGGGTATTTATGGTACTGGAGGTGGTGGTTCGTACACAGGACAGATGTTGAACGATGATCGTGGTGCCACGTATAATGTTAACGGGATCCGACGGCGGTATTTGATCCAGTGGTTATGGAATCACGTGGTTAGTTACTGTACCGGACCCAATAAGCTTGATTAGTGATTGGTTTAATGTGCTGTTTGCGTTTTTATTTTGTATGTTGGGGATCTTTCGGAGTTGAGTTCGGTGGATGAATGGTGCTTTTGTGTGGGGGAGAAGATTGTCGATGTGTAATGCATAATTAAATTAGTTAATGATAGTTTAAGTTTGTTGATTATGTGGGAAATGTCAATTATGTTATTATGTTCACATGTATAACATATGATTCGTATTGGCTTATCTTTCTTGTTGAAACAAAGGCAATCTTAATGTGATATATATCTTGGCTTCTTTTGTGTAATGTTATTTTCAAAAGCTGTCAATAATACTCGGATTGTAATTTTGAATGTCGCACGAGTTTTAGACAAAACTTATGCTATGATTGCGTTTACTTTTAAAGATTTTAAAATTCAGCTTTTCCTGATGGAGCGTGATGATTGTAATTGCAAACACTGATTAAACATAATGTTGAATTTAGATAGTGTTTTTTCATATTCTAAAAATACTATCTATCATACGAGGAAGCTTATGTTCATCACGCTTGATCTCGAACACCGATCGACATGTTCATCAAGAACTTCTTTTTAATATTTTATCTGTTGGTTTTTATGTGAATATACCTATTAAAATTATTCACGTGTCAAAACACTATGATATTTCTGACATGGCTCGCCATATCCAACAATCTTTGAACCGCTTTTTCCCATTCCGTTCCATGCAGTGGAGCCGAACCGGAGATATGTGTTAAGATCAAATTTATCCCTAGTACAAATGTGTATTGAGAGATATTAAAAGATTGGTATTCTCAAATATAACATATAAAGTGTATTCAATCTACGGTTTGAGAGATTTGATTTTTTTTTTAAGTTTTAGATGATTTTATATGAATTGTAGAGTTTAAAGTGAAGTTTGTTAAACCATTCTAGAATATCACTTAAAATTATGAGATTTGAATTTTAATTTTTCAATTAAGAAATTCTTTTCAAACTCTCTAAAATCATTTGAAAATTTTAAAACTCTGCAGTTTAAAATATTTTCAATAACAATAGATTTCAAAATAGTTTATGAAATGTAAAGTTCAATAACATTAGACTTTTTAAAATAAATTTTAAAATTCATGTTTGGATAACAGTAAATTTGTCATTTTAATACAAATCACCTCATATTATCAGTTAATAAAAATCACCTCAAATTCTCAGTTCATTAAACTTTTTAATACCCAAATTGTTTTACTACACCTAGTTTAATACATTAATTTTATATTTTTTATTTTATTTTAATATACTAAATTTTTAAATAATGCTCATTTTAATATCCAAACTATTCTTATTTTAATCAAAAATATTAATAAGTTTCGAGCAAAACAATTAAAATCTCCAAAATTCATAATATCTGAAATAATTCTAATTTTATTTTATGATTTTAAAATAAAATAAACTAAATTATCGATAACCTTAAACTTTTTAATATTATTTTTTATTTTAATATCAATTTTTCAAAACATAAAACTAATTTATTTATTTTTCATTTAAAACTACGCTTTTCTGAATTTTCATTTTATCAAATTTAGTTACTTTTATTCCTAAAATTTAAAATTAAATTTAAGATTTTTAAGATTTTAGTTTTGAATTTAGAAGATTTTTGAACTTTTGTTTGAAATTTAATTATAATTTTCATTAAATTAAAATAAATATAATTTGGATATTAAAATAAACACAGTTTTAATATTAGTGTATTAAAATGAACATAATAATTAGTTGATATATTAAATTAGGTAGTAAAAAGATTTGAATATTTAAAAAGTTAAAAAAATTAGATAAGGTATTTTCAATGAACTTTTCCTATAATTAAAGTGTAACGAAAAAAATCAGAAGACAAGAGCATAAATTATGAAATGTACAGAGATATTTTTGAGGAGTGAAGAGGGTAGGTGGTGAAAGATCCAAACCTAACATAATTGTCCTTTTAATATTTTTCTTTTGGACTTTTATTTCATCGCAAATTATTTACCCCGATTTGAGGCAATCTTGTTCCCGTTTATGTTTTGTTTTTCAGTTAGGCAATCTTGTAACCTGTTTACATTTTTCCACTTAGGCAATCTTGTTTATCTTTTCTTTGGTTGCTTTCACTTCGGTAATCTAATTTACTTTTGATTCACTTATGCAGTCTTGTTTACTTTTTTTTTTTCATTCACTTTAGCAGTCTTGTATCAGATGAGCCATTTTCATTGAAAGTTTGAATGGTACAAAGAAAAACCATTACAATTTGCTTTGAATGGTAACATATGAGACAATTGTGGAACTATTACTGTGCGATTCTATTAATAACAAAAATATATAGATACATATAGGACCGGCTTATTAAGTTAATGGACCTTGTGCTCAAATTTGTCATTTCAAAATTGATGTTAACATTTTTATAAATCCAAAATCAGAATCCTAAATATGTATATTTTTGACAAAATAGGACCTTGATTCCTTAAAAACAATTATTGAAAATAAAAGGACCTGGTGCAAAAGCTCATTCAGCACATGTGTAGAAAAACCATTACAATTTGCTTTGAATGGTAACATATGAGACAATTGTGGAACTATTACTGTGCGATTCTATTAATAACAAAAATATATAGATACATATAGGACCGGCTTATTAAGTTAATGGACCTTGTGCTCAAATTTGTCATTTCAAAATTGATGTTAACATTTTTATAAATCCAAAATCAGAATCCTAAATATGTATATTTTTGACAAAATAGGACCTTGATTCCTTAAAGACAATTATTGAAAATAAAAGGACCTGGTGCAAAAGCTCATTCAGCACATGTGTAGAACCGCTACTGGATACATAGATATATGTAATTATTTTTGTTATTATTAACGGCGGTGCAGTACGGTCCATCACCATCCTGATCCAAGTACAATATAATTTTTACAGTAGAAACTTTTACCAGTACGGCCCATCACCATCCTGATCCAAGCACAATATAATTTTTACAGTATAAACTTTTACCAGTATTAGCAGACAAGTTGTCTGAGACAACCACTGAGGCACTGAGTACATATAATGTACGTAAACAGGGAAAAAACTGTAAAAGGAAAGCGTATAAATTTTGTTCATCTTAACCCTTGTTTAAAAAAAAGTATGCATCATCATATGAGTTATTCTATTGTTACTCATCTCGACAATATATCATTGCCACAAGCTTAAACTGTACTGTAGCATATATTTTCGAAACAATAGTCATATATTGCTTCGTGAAAATATCAAACTGACCATATTCTAGTAATGATAATTGTCCAAGTACGTATAATTAAATGGATTTGAAAATTCAAACTAAATCTAATGCTATTGATTTTATGATTTTAAAATCTGTATTGAAATAATGTGTTATTTATTCATAATTTATAAATTTTAATTCAAATGAGATGTTATTACGTGAAATGAATTTCTTGGTGGAAAACCCTCCGATCCGGTGATTTCTTGATCCTTTCACAGGGCCGGTCTTGGGCTAAAACCCATAAAGATAGGACTTTAAGCGCCACAGATAATAAATAGTTTAGGGGTGCCAAATTGCGAAAGTTGCAGTTCGGTCTAATGTTTGTAAGCTTACTCTTTAATCATACGACTCACAGGTTCGAACACACACCTTTCCTCTTTTTGTGATAATAATAAAAAAATTTCTTTTTTTCCAAAAATAACAACAACTAAAGATTTATTCAATAAAAAAGGATGATTTAAGTCCATGTTCCAATAACCCTATTATTATGTATAGAATATTAGAATAACATGTTATTAGATAAATAATTTAGTTAAATTTATTTTAATTATTTTTTCGGAACAGTTCTATGGGAATTTTATGCAAACCTTTTTGCTTTCTCCTTTTTCCTTTTGTAAGTTTTTGCAACTTTTGAAATTCAAAAAGTTAAAAGCTCATATTATATGTTTTGCTCTTTCTATAAATTATGTTTTTGTTCTTTTTTCTTTAAATTTGTAGAAATGCTATTTAAAATTGTACTAGAAATCAACCAAGTAAACTGCAAAGGAAAAATAATAATATGAGCTGCAAATAATATTTTAAAGTTTTTGAATTTATTTTGTTAAAAATAACTTCAATTTTAATAATATTTACTACTCATTATTATATTTAAAATATTGTAAATTTTAATTAGGATAAAAGGGCTGCAATTTTTGGGTCCGCTTTAGGCGTTGAAAAAGTCCGGACCAGCACTGCTTAATCATACAAATTTATTTATAAATTTGATTTCATAACATATTTGAATGAATTTGTATGAATTTTTTTGTTAAAAATACAAAAATTCAAATTTGAGAAAAAATCTTCAAATTTATAAATAATAATTAGAATTCGTATGTTAGATTTGAAGATCTGTATATTTTAATTGGATTTGTAAATATTACATGGATTTCTAAATCAGTAAAAATACATGAACCAATAACAGATATATGGTTGATTCGGGTGTTGATTTGATTTTTGTTTGTGTACATAAAACATGATTGCATACCTGAGTATATATTTGGTATGTCGTGTGTTGTTTTGATTTGTGTGTTGTGTCATGAAACATGAACGCAAATATTCGTGTAATGTTATTTTTACTTGACGGATATGTTTTTTTTTTTGGGAAACATATCCGTCAATTGGTTGCTCCGTGGGGACTTCTACTGGTAACCAACTGATCCCACCAACATCTAGCATAATCATAGAACTCAGTAGCTGCTACTGTTACCTTGTTGTACTCAAAATAATGTTGACAATCAGATACCAACTCGATCTTCTTCTCCCATTCCAGATACATATTCAGATCATTTTTTCCATGGAAGAGTGGAATTTTAAGCTTCAAACTCCTTAGACCATCCAGAGTTCGTCCAAGATTTTCCTTGGTTCGACCATGTCTCCTTTGGCTTCCATTGGATGATTCATTATCCCTAATATAGTACTCATCCGCCTGTTGATCTCTGGTTCGAACAGTATTTCTCATTGCTCGCGGTTCACCTTAAACTTCATCCATTCATTGGTGAAGAACTTCCATATCCTTTTTATCATCCTTTTGATCTCATCAAATAAAGCTTCAATCAGTAGTTGTTGTTGCTCTGCTGAATACTAAAGATTATATTCTTTTGTTTCTTCTGGATCAGACATCTTGTAAACATCTGAAATCACTTAATAAACTTGTTGAAAAACATCTCTCTCTCTCTCTCTCTCTCTCTCTCTCTCTCTCTCTCTCTCTCTCTCTCTCTCTCTCTCTCTCTCTCTCTCTCTCTCTCTCTCTCTCTCTCTCTCTCTCTCTCTCTCTCTCTCTCTCTCTCTCTCTCTCTCTCTCTCTCTCTCTCTCTCTCTCTCTCTCTCTCTCTCTCTCTCTCTCTCTCTCTCTCTCTCTCTCTCTCTCTCTCTCTCTCTCTCTCTCTCTCTCTCTCTCTCTCTCTCTCTCTCTCTCTCTCTTTTTGACAATGGGTCATACCAGCCGGATGATGGGTCGTACCCGCTTGAGTCGTGAAAGGGAGATTTACAACCTATCTTCCAATCTAATGAGAGATGTCAATCCAAGTCCCATATCGGAAGTTTAGACAAGAAGTGTCTAATATATAGAGAGATTTTCAACTCTAATACTACAAGGTCTTTTGGGAAAGAGCCCAAAAGTAAATCCATGCGGGCCAGTTTATTAGGCCCAAAGTGGACAATATCGTACTAATCGGATAATATAGAGTTGGACCTAGGATTTTGCAATCCCGACAATTGGTATCAGAGCGGTTCGACGAAAATCTGTGGTGCAGCGTACGAATGGGTGAACGGTCGATCTAAGAATTTAGGGTTCTTTGAGACCTGTTCTTGGATCGATTAAGGGTTTCTTTCGATAGCTCCTTAAGACCAACTTCCTGTTTTGATGAATTGAATCGAATCGAAACAAGGTATAAAGCCAAAGCTCTTTTATTAAAATCAAACGTGTCAAACCAGAAGAGTTATAGCTCTCCTTATATAATGATTCTAAAGCCACAAACCAGCTTAGAATAGGAAATATAATGCAAACTAGGAAAAGGAAATATAAAGATAATCCTAAGTTTAAGAAATAAAGAAAAACCAACTCGAAACATGATAATTTGAAATATGATGTTGGCGCCAATCTAAACGGATGCTGCTGCATCAGGTCCCCTGGGGTGATTTGGATTCGACCCCGAATCAAATGGTGTATCCGGAGAACTATACTTGGAAAGATAACGGACATTAAAGACGTCAGATGTCGTGATGTCTGCTGGAAGTTTCACACGGTAGACATTATCATTTATTCTGGCTGTAACTCACAAAGTTCCTATCTTCTTGGACTTGAGTTTGTTGTAAGCACGAGAAGGCATACGATCGCGAGTCAAATGTACCCACACCAGATCTCCTTCATCAAAGATCAAACAACGTCGACGAGAATCAGCTGCCGTCTTGTACTTAGCCGTTGACACTTCAAGTCGTTGAGTTGTTTGCAGATGCGTTTCAACGATGGTATCTACAAAGGCTGACACATCTCCATGTATACGCGAATGATCTGGTAATGTGGACAGGTCGACCGGAGCGCGAGGTAACATTCCATAAATAACCTGAAACGGACTTAGGCCAGAACTGCGGTTGATAGCCCTGTTATGAGCAAACTCGGCTTGAGGCAAGCGAGAGTCCCAAGTGCCAACTGCAGTACCCACCAAACAGCGCAAAAGATTCCCCAAAGATCTATTAGTAACCTCGGTTTGGCCGTCACTCTGAGGATGATAAGCTGAACTCATATCCAAGCTAGTATTAAGTAACTTCCACAACGAACGCCAGAAGTGACCAAGAAAACGAGAATCTCTATCAGCAACGATTGATGACGGAAGGCCATGTAAATGGTA
The DNA here is from genome assembly GCA_016771965.1 of Brassica carinata. Taxonomy (NCBI): domain Eukaryota; kingdom Viridiplantae; phylum Streptophyta; class Magnoliopsida; order Brassicales; family Brassicaceae; genus Brassica; species Brassica carinata. The sequence goes on from CM028691.1 coordinate 42,335,419, forward strand.
AATTTCTCGGAAGAAGAGAACGGCGACCTGAACATCATCTGTAATCTTCTTGCATGGTATAAAATGAACCGTCTTGGAGAAGTGATCTACAACCACAAAGATAGAATCAAAGCCCTTTTGTGTACGAGGCAACCCGACCAAAAAATCCATACTAATGTCTGTCCATGGTTGTGTAGAAATTGGCAGTGGCATGTACAAACCCGCATTAGAAGTATGACCCTTAGATTGCTGACAAGTGACGCATCGTTCAACAAATCTCTAAACGTCGCGCCTCAGTGATGGCCAGAAATAAGATGTGGACAGCAAGTGCAGAGTTCGATCCCGACCAATGTGACCTTCTCCATGAAGTTCGGAGATCAGCTTGAGACGCAGGCTACAATCGGGAATACACAGTCTGTTATCCCGGAAAAAGAAGCCATCGCACAATGTATACGAAGAAGGAAGACCTGCAACGACATCAGAGTAGAACTTCCCAAAGAATGGATCTGTCTCATACAGATCAGCGAAAGTACTAAAGCCCGGAACAGACGTATGCATTGTCATTAGCAGAGAATGCCGTCGGCTGAGGGCATCAGCAACCCGGTTCGAGGCGCCGGACGTGTGTTTGATGACAAAAGTAAATTGTTGCAGATATCCGATCCAAGACGCATACCTTGAAGAAACTTTACCCTGTGTACTGAGGTGTTTCAATGCATCATGATCTGTATAAAGGACAAACTCTCGATGAAAGAGATAGTGACGCCAGTGCTTTATAGCTTGGACAATTGCATATAATTCGACGTCATACGTACTGTAACGAAGACGAGCATTTGAAAGCTTCTCACTAAAAATGCAATAGGACGATTTTGCTGACTTAAAACCGCTCCTATACCATATTTTGAAGCGTCTGTATATAGCTCGAAAACTGTATTGAAGTTGGGAAGAGCGAGGATCGGAGTTATACACAGTTTTTCCTTGATAATGTTAAACGCACGACTAGCTTCAGGCGTCAAAGAGAACTTGCCATCACGAATGAAATCTGTGATAGGTGACATAAGGCTACTGAACTGTGGCACGAACCATCTGTAGAAGGATGCCAAGCCGTGAAAGCTAAGAGTTTCAGTTATTGTCGTTGGGTGTGGCCAAGAGCGAATCGCGTCGACCTTACTAGGATCAACGGAAAGGCCTCGATCGGAGACTATGTAACCCAAAAAGTGGACTTCGTTGACGCCAAAAGCACACTTCTTTCATGTAGCAAAGAACTGATCACGCCGTAGGACTGAGAGAACCGCCCGTAAATGTTGAACGTGTTCTTCGAAGGATGCGCTAAATACTAGAATATCATCAAAGTTCACGACCACGAACTTGCTAATAAACGGCCGTAACTCCTGGTTCATAACACGCATAAAGGTGCTGGGTGCGTTAGACAAGCCGAAGGGCATGGCCATCCATTCAAATAGACCTTCCCGAGTCTTGAAAGCTGTCTTCCACTCATCTCCAGGGTGAATCCAAATCTGGTGATACCCACTACGCAGATCTAACTTGGAAAAATAGAAGCCGCGCCGATCTGATCAAGCAAATCATCTAGGCGAGGAATAGGGAAGCGATAGCGCACCGTTATCTTATTAATCGCTCTGCTGTCAACACACATACGCCAGGAACCATCCTTCTTAGGAATAAGTAAAGTTGGGACTGCACAAGGACTAAGGCTTTCACGGTCAAAACCTTTAGTAAGCAAGTCTTCTACTTGACGGCGAAGTTCCTCATGCTACGACGGACTCATCCGGTAATGGGACCTATTAGGTAGTGATGCGTCAGGAACCAGATCAATGCGATGCTGGATATCTCGTAAAGGAGGCAAACCGGACGGTAGATCATCAGGGAAGACGTCACTGAACTCAGATAATAGATCGTGAAGTTGAGGTGGCGTAGACGGTGTGGTAAGTGACACTGGTGAGAGTACCAAGAGCAAGACCATTCCCATATCTTTCACCAGAGATTCAAACGGAGCTCGTTGGAGTAACAAGGATGTTGCAGGTGATGGTGTGATTGACGCTGAAGGAGGTGAGATTGAAGCCGAAGGAGATGATTTTAACAAGAACTTTCGATTGTTGAAACGAAAGCTGTATGTGTTAAGGAAACCATCGTGAAGAACACGACGATCGTACTCCCACGGACGAACCAATAGAAGGTGACAAGCGTCCATTGGAACTATGTCACAATAGGTCTTATCATGATAAGCATTACCAATAGAGAAGGAAACAATAGTTTGTTTAGTGACGGGAAAATCGTTGTCCTGCTGCAGCCAAGCTAATTTGTAGGGGTTCGGGTGTGGTTCTTCGTCAAGTGATAATTTTGTCACCGCCTCGCAGGAGATTACGTTCTCTGAACTCCCAGAGTTAATGATCAAATTGCAGACCTTTCCTTTGATAGTACACTTAGAATGGAACAAATTGTTCCGTTGAGGCTGTTGGGTACTGCTATGTGGAGCTAGGCAAGAACAGCAAAGCATAAGGAGAGAACCCGTGTCAGCATCTAATTCTTCAACTTCGCACTGGTCGTCGTCATCAAAAATAGGGCCATTGTCGTCATCGTTCTGTTCCTCAAGAAGGAGGCTGCGGCGAGCTTTGTTTGGACATGCTGATATGCGATGACCATCTCCCCACAAGAGTAACAACGAAGTCCTCCCGACCGTGGTTGCTGCGTCGAGCTTGCAGGTACGAGTGCTGTCTCTGTTTTGGTAGTAGGCGTTTCAGTTGTCACAGTTGCAGAAGAAGATGCAGGTGCTCGGTTCTGGCGAGAAGAACCCCATGGCTGAAAGCCGTTACGAGCTTGATTTTCTACCGTAATTGCCTGTTGATGTGCTTCTGAGATGGATTGTGGTCGGAAGAGGTTTAGAGTGAACTGAATTTTTTGTCGCAGGCCTCCAATGAATCGCATAACCAGTTGTTCTTCAGAATCTCGAACCTCTACACGATTGAGCATCTTGAAGAATTCTGTTGCATATTCATTCACTGTTCTCATTCCTTGCCGGAGATTCTGCAACTTCTGAAACATCAATTGATCATAATTGTAGGGTAAAATTTTTTTCTGCATCTCACGTCGAGGCTTATCCCACGAAGTGATTTTAGATTTTCCCAAACGATCTCGTGTGGTTTTAACCTGGAACCACCATGCAGCTGCTCTTTCTCGAAAGCGCATGGCAATGAGAGGGACGCAATGATCTAGTGGAACCCGTTTGAACTCAAGGATTTCTTCCACTGTAACAAACCAATCTAGTAAATCTTCAGCATTCGTGGAGCCATGAAATTCTGGAATCTCGAGTTTGAAACTCTTTTTCCAGGAAGAATCATCGATCTCATTATCTGAGTCCGACTCGTCATTGTTGTTGCGTCGTTGAACTTGCTGGCAAAGAGGAGCAAAGGGGTCTCCATCGTCTTCGTCAGAGTCATCATGGACGGAGAGCTGATTGTTGCGGCGGTGAGGACGTGCAGGTGCAGCTTGCCAAGCTGTTAACGCAGCCACAGCCGTGGTTAAGTCTGCGATCTGCCGCTGTAAGTCATTAACGGATTGTTGGGTAGCCGGTGTGTCATCATCAACATAGTGCTGAGAACGAGTCTTTCAAACCATCGTAGCAGTTGAGAAAGTTTCGGAGCGTAGCAAAGCTATGATACCAACCTGGCGCAGCGTATGAATGGATGAACGGCCGATCTAAGAATTTAGGGTTCTTCGAGACCTGTTCTTGGATCGATTAAGGGTTTCTTTCGATAGCTCCTTAAAACCAACTTCCTATTTTGATGAATTGAATCGAATCGAAACAAGGTATAAAGCCAAAGCTCTTTTATTAAAATAAAACGTGTCAAACGAGAAGAGTTATAGCTCTCCTTATATAATGATTCTAAAGCCACAAACCAGCTTAGAATAGGAAATATAATGCAAACTAGGAAAAGGAAATTATAAAGATAATCCTAAGTTTAAGAAATAAAGAAAACCCAACTCGAAACATGATAATTTGAAATATCATGTTGGCGCCAATCTAAACGGATGCTGCTGCATCAATCTGCAAGAAGACCAAAATACTCTTCAAGTCAGAAGAAGATGTCTGTGGCAGAAACTAGTCAGAAGATCCTGGAAGTTCCTATGTGGAAAGGGAGCATCCTCAAAACACCTCAAAGAAACCATGCGATTCTTGGTACAAGATGGATACTAATTCGCTGGAGGAAAGGACACAAGGTGTATAGTCCTTGGCTTGAGGGGGACAATGGGAGATGTCAATCCAAGTCACACATCGGAAGTTTAGACAAGAAGTGTCTAATATATAAAGAGATGTCCAACTCTAACAGTACGAGGCCTTTTGGGAAAGAGTCCAAAAATAAATACATGCGGACCAGTCTCTTAGGCCGAAAATGGACAATATCATACTAATCGGATAATATAGAGTTGGACATGGGATTTCACAATCCCAACAATTAAAGATTCAAAGTTCAGAACTTCAACTTAAGCTCTCATACCAATTCAAATCTCTATGATCTCTAGAAACACAAAGAATTATAAGAACAACTTTTTTTATTACTCAAAACTAAAGCTCTCAATGTATCTCTCTTAGATCATTGATCTCTCTCTTATTCGATCTTATTGATCTTATATTCGATCTTATGGAACACCTCTCCATTAGACCTCTATTTATATGAAAGACAATTTCCCTTTAACATGTGGGATATGAAAAACACAAACCTAATCTAACAAAAAAACATCTATTTTCTATTTCTAGATTTCGTTTTTGTATTTATCCTTAACTTATTGAATACTTATCAATATAGTAAGTTTCCACATGTTTGGAATTATCCAACATCTAATTGGTTCATTTTTCAATTTGCCTCGCGTGAAATATCCTTTTTGATGTTTAGGAGGAGCAAAGTGCTCTTCGTTTTCATTTTTTTTTTTAGCTCTTGGTCTAATTGATCCTTCCCAAGTTTCATCGATAAGTCATTTGGGTCGTCTGATGTACTAATCCATGGTTGAACCATCTATATCGATTTGTGGGTCAACTTTTTTGTATAACTCGATGGTCAAAGAATACAAAAATATATGACCTCCGTTATATTTTTTATTATGTGTAAATATCACTCACCATGCAATAAAAATCTCAAAAATACATAGTCTTATATTATTATTATTATTTTTTAAATTTTTTTGTTGTGAGTACTTGTTTAGATTTATTATTAAAGTATTTTTGGCTAGTAAGTCCTTAGTAGTTAACAGTTTTTAATTAATTGTAGTTTTATTTTCTTCTGAAGATTTGATGTGAATTATTTAGATGTACTTGTTGAGCGTAATATAAGCATGACAATTGTTGCTTTAATAAGAATACCCATTTAAAACATCTTTTTTATTTAGTTTCCCTTTTGTGTGCCAAATTTAATATATATATATATATATGTTTCTGTTACTACTTGTTTATATTTTGTAAGAAATTAGTGGTGAAAGACTTGGACAATGGCTTGTTCATTTTTTTTTTTCAAACTGATTTTAACCTAACTTGATTATATATTAGTTATTAAATGTGTTTATGTATCTTTTCTTGTCAATTTTTATGAGCTATAACCAAAAATAAAAAATTGTTAAGATTCACTTCTTTTAGTTTTTGGTGGACCTTATTTGCTGAGACATGAAAAAAAACAAAATCGTAAATAGATTATCAAAACTTATTTTTAATGAATTTTCTTAATGTATCCTTTAATTTTGTTTTGTATTTTATGAGTTATGTTACTAATTTTGCATTAAATTAACTTTACGGGAATATCAATATTAAAAATTTAGTTGAACTTAAAATGTACTTAAGAAAATTCATTATTACTAATTTCTAACTTTTTCGTCCTAGTAGATGAGTTATATTACTAATTTCTAACTTTTTCGTCCTAGAAATTAGACATGGATTATTATATACTATTTTAATAAATTTGGTTCGATGAAAGATGTATAAATTTTTGTAATTTTTTTTTAAAAATGAAGTCCGTAAGCTTAGACGAGACTTAGAAAAGAAGCTACGTAGTAAAAAGTAATTACTAATATAAAGAAAGGAACAAAAGAAACATTTATAAAATGGACATGATGAGAAGAGAATCAACATCATGATAATCAACATCAGAACAATGATAACAAAGGAGCAAATCAATAGCACGGTGTTTTGGTAGTGGGAGGAATGGACTTAGCGGCGCCTCCTAAAAGGGCCCCAAACACTTGACTTTCCCTAACAAATTCCGGTGATTCATTATTGTGTTGTGCTATATATTTTACTTAAATCCATCCCTAAAAGTTGTTTGCTTTTATACAAGAAGAAGACTTAGTCACATGGTAAAGTATATTCTTTAGGAGAAGGAGACTAGGACTTAGTCACATATATGGTTAAATATTCTTTAGGAGAAGAAGGCTCGGATAGTCACATGATTAAATATTCTTAAGGCCGGTCCATTCATATGACTCTCTTGTAGCCAAATGGTGTCAGTATAGTATTATTAGTCTCGTACTCTTGCTCCGTTGTTGTGAAAACATGCATATGTGGTCCTATTGGGTATGACAAAAAACACCAAATTTTTAAATTAGAACCAAACTATACTTTTTCTACAGACTAAAATGTATGTTATTAACAATGATATTTTTTAAACTAGAATAGACTGAGTTTCAACCCATTGTAGGTTATTAATTTTTTGTATCCAAAAGCAAACCAAGATCATAGTCGAACCGGATATTTTTGGTGTTTTACCTAGGATTTGTTTCCACAAAAATAAAAATCCAAAATCCTACAAACTTGAAATGAAGAAATGGTTAATTCTAGGTCCAAAAAGATCAACTATTCAAAAGAAAAATTAATATTTTAAATAACTTAATTATATAATTAAAATTAAATAGTAAAAATTTCACATATTCAAAAGAATTTAAGTGGTTTGAGAGTTTCTCACAATTTTTGAGAGTTTCTTTTTGAGACTATTAAAGAAAAGCTGGCAGGTACAATTTTTGAGAGTCTTAGAGTTTTTTGAACTTTTTATATTTCTTTCTCCCTCTATCTCATGTTATTTATTTATTACTTTTTTTTTGCGAGAAATTTTAGGAGATTACCAATTTTTTTTTTTTGAGATTACCAATATTGATGTTTTAAATAGACAAGATCTGCCTTTAATCTAATTATATAAAGTTCAGTTTGTTCTCTCCTCATTGATACACGTCAGATTCCACCTAAGAAATTCGTGCGTCTGTGTGCCGACACGTGTCCCCGATCAAAACACGCCGCTTCATTAACGTAATTATTCAATAGACATGGGCTTTGTTTTATGTTTGGACCTTATGTTTTTCTGAAGGAACCAACCTGGCAGAGTGCAAATGTAAGCGCCTCAGTACGCGACTCCGACGTGATATTAGGGTTCTTCCAATTTTTGTTCTCCGCCGTTCCAGAGCTTATGTTTATTTGAACGCATTGTTTCATCTTCTTTTCACAATCTAAAACGCTCCCAGTTACTGATCCATCGCCTTAATCTTCTTCTTAACTCTATCAACCACGATTTAGACTACAATGCGAGTTTCTCTTATGCAAGGCGATCTATCTGCGACTATAAAAAGGTTAGCATTCTTCTGATACAATCATCTGAGTTCGTTTATGGTAGATGCTTTCGAATTCACTTTTCTGTTGATTTTCACTCCTTTTATTTATGTATTGCAGTCAACCCTCATACAAGCCACTGTGTACAAGTATCTTATCAAGGAGGGTTCAGTGTATTCCATAAGCGATTTTGGTGCGACTCAGAGTAATCTAGAGACTATCCTCTATCGATTTGACTCAATCGTGCGTCTCTGCCATCTAAGTGCGTCTCATCAGATTCTGGGAGGCTCCCTCTCTCTTTGAACATCTCTCTACCAGGTATATGATTGTCCATTGTAATCTGTTTCTGTTTGAAGTTTTTCTCTGAACTTTGATTTTTTATGAAGATAAAAAAATATGGAGAGATGGCACAAAAGATATATTTCTTCAAAGACCAAATATCAAAGTTTGGAGTTTCTCCCAAAATAGACAAAGATGTCTAAATAGATTTGGATGACGTTGAGGTGAGCTCATATGCTTGCTTTTGTTTTGAATTCTTGGACAGCCATTGTTTCCCATTTCGTCATCCCTATACTTGAGTTCCTTCTTTACCTTTTTCAGGTCAAGCTTGGAGAGCTAGAAGCTGAACTTTCTGTAATCAAGGTCATAGTCAAAACGCTGGAATGGCTATCAACAGTAACATCCTTAGTGTCTTGCATGGCAACTCTTCCAAAGGTTTATTGTTACATTCAAGAATTATGTTACGGCTGAGAGAGCAAAGACTTTGCTCTATTGTCATTGTCTCAAAACAACCTTAGATATATGAAAGATTCTGTAACTAAGGTAAACAAACTGAAGAAAGCAGTTAAGTTTGATTGTAGTAAGTACTGAACACTAACCAGAATAATATTATTGATGTTGTATTCACAGGATGTTATGAAAGCTACATTGGAGAGCTATTTAAGAGTACTTCAAGGTTTAGCTTTGTAACTCTGTTGCTTGCAATGATTATACCATCTTTGTAGACAAAACTGTGAGACGTAGTGAATAACTTCTTATAGGTTTTACACTTTACTTCTATGTTTTCTTTTTCTTATGTTCTCTTATATCTCCCGTAAGTTTGGGTCAGATAAAAATCAATGTAAAATCTAGAAATATGTATTTACTTCCTTTTTCTTAAGTTCTGTATATAGTAAGTAAAGAGAGAGGAATGTTCATCAAGAAAAAATTCCATTATAAAATTCAAGTTGAATGATAATTAGTAAACTAATTTTTGATTCAATATTATATATACCACAAAATTCTGTCAGGATGGTGTGACCAAAATATGAAATCTGGAAAATCACACAGCACACAGACTCAATAGAATTCTTATTTCAGTTGTCTTATAATCTCTCAATATTTGAAACAGTCTTTAGGACACCATGATCAAAACTTTTACATGATGAGCTCCTGAGTTATAGATTGCTTATACACACCTCTTTTACTCTCTTTCTTAAGTTAATCAAGAAACAGAGTTTCAGAAGCAGAAAGCACAGTTTTAGCCGCAACTAAAACAAGCAAATGCTAGACTCGGGTTTTAGAGAAAAGACACAAGGAAGACGAAACTGAAAAAAAAATGAAACTGGTGGTTGAGCTGCAGATACAAGACATACAGTTTGAGGACAAGACGCTTAATGTAAGAGGTGTATCAACAAAAGATGTGACTGAGTTGCAGAGACGTAAATCACAGGTTGGGTTGCAACTCAAACCATCAAAATCTAAAATTCAATATTTGGAGCAGAGGCAAAGGACCACAGATGATGATGCAGAAAAAACAGGTGGTCGAGCTCAAGGAAAGAAAGCCTAACTTGAGTTGGCATAAGGGGATCAAAACTATGATCCAAGAGTTAGAAGATTCACACAAGGCAATAGATATTGAGTAACCAAAATTGGTGGATGATTGATAAGGACAGAGGCATTGCTTAAGTAGCAATTCGAGAATTCAAAAGTTATGATCGAAGTTCTGGAAAAAATCGCAAAATGTAATAAATGAATACAAAGAATTGGTGGTAGAGCTGCAAAGGCAAATGATTACTTGCGCCACAATTCTAAACATTGCATTAAAAATCATTATATTTTAAAAACAATATAAAAAGTTAAACAATGTAAAATGTTTGCACATGAAATTCCACAAAATAAATAGAAAAGTAGCTATCCTTATTTTGTATTAGTCTATTTTAGTTATGTCAAAGTGAACCTACACTCTAATTTATAAAATGTACATTATACTGGCATAGGCACATGAAATTAAAAAATTCCATATGTTTAGATAAAATATACATTACACTCCAATTTATCCGATAAATTGTTTAGACATTAAATTCCGCAAAATAAATAGAAGAATAATTTTGTTTACTTAGTATTAGTTTATTTTAATAATGCCAAACCTGAATAGTTTTGCTTACTTAGTATTAGTTCACAGATAATCAAACGGTCCATATATATATGTATATATATCTGGAAACAAAGAAATCCAAACTGAATTGGAATCGAACTGAGAAAATCACCGAATAAGTTTAGTATTAGAACTAACAAATATTTCTAAAACAGTACATTCAAACTGGAATACCTGGAAAAAAATACTAATTACAGGAGTATTTTTTTTATCCAGAATGTTTTAAAATTATCCAAATTACCCAAAAGAACCGAATTGTCCGAATGATTTATATCCAAAATATATTAATTTACCCGAATTACCTAATATTTCATTTAAAATAACTAAGACTGAAATATCCTAAACTAACCAAAAAACCAGAACCAAATTGGAAACAATGTTTTAGTGGATATTAGTCAATTCCTGAAGTTGTTCCCTAAACTGAACTGAAACCGAAATGAATTTTATAAATAACTGAACGGTTCATATATCTCTAGAACCAAAAAACCGAAATGAAAGACAAGCCGGAATTGAACCGAAATCGAATAGGTACCCAGATATTTAAAGTATTGTTATGTACTTAAAAATATTAATTATAGTTAATTTTAAAGTTACCATTTATCAAGATAGTCTTTAAATCTTGAACATAACTTTTAGTTAATCCCAAAAACTGATTTTTAGTCTTTTACAACAAAAAGTTCAATGATAAAAATATAATAGAACAAATGTTAACAAAAAGTTCAACAAAAAGGAATTACAAAATAACATTCCATACACAATTAAAATAAAATCATTTAAACTATAAACAAATGTTAAAAGAAAATATAATAGAACAATGGTTAATAATGACTAAACGTTTTATACAGTTCGTGATCATCACATGAACACGCTCATGCTTATAAAAGAGCCCCCGTAGTTAAAGCCGTTGTTGAATAGACTGATGCAAGGATCTTTCTCTGTAACTCGGTGGCTACGGAAATATGTTTCCTCTTGAGTTAGAGGTTTACGTCTGCAATGAGTGTACAACGGGAGACAGTGTGACGATCGAGCTAAGAGATAGCTGTGGGTTATTGACTAATCACTCGACCGGGAAACAGTATAAGCTATAAGCGCTCGATGACACTGGGCCGATAATGCTGGTGGTCTCTTTGCTTATGCGAGTAAGATGGTAATGACTCCATCTCCATTACCAGCTTAACTGCTTTCCCATTTAATATGATGTGTTCACAGTTATGTTCTTTTGACTTTGTTGTTGTTGGTTATTTATCTACTCAAATCTATCTCTCTTTTCAAGGATTGAGAAGATTGACTGCATTTTCTCACGTCGCAGTGTCTGCTCAAAGCTTTCATTTTGTTTATCCACTGGGATATTCTTTTTATGTACTCATTATCTTCTATGTCACGACTAGATTTCTTAAGTCGATACCCGTTTGTGTCTTTGTATTTAACCTATTTTGTTGGTTAGCGGGCCTTTTGTGCTATATTTCCATAACGTCCGTTTGGATGATTTGTATCAGTTTTTTCTACTTGGATATCACTTATACAGTTCAGAAATAACATATCTGGTTATAACTTACAACCAGTGTTTAGGGATCTCTAAAAAGTTGAATCAATCACAAAAGCTGCTAAAAAGTGTGATGCAGATTGGGAAGTGCAGAGGAAACTGGAAAACAAAACAAAGTTATAATTGATGTTCACATACAAGAGTTGAGTAAAGAACATGAGAAAAGGTAGCTCAAGGTATCTGGCACGGGACATAAACTTGCAAGTGCTTGCATTTATGTTCATCATAATAACTATAGAAGACTTAGATGGGCGATGGCCTTAATGAGAAAACACCTTCGCTACAAGAACGGGCACACTTAATACTCCAAATGACAGAGTAGCGGACCATATATAAGATAGTTTCACCAGCTTTAGCATAAAGGAAAGTAGATAAATACAAAGGTTTTCAAATTTCAAAACAGTGCAAAGGCTTTTCAGGACCAGATGAGCAAGACTGCAAAACCATTAATTCTAAAATGACCTTAAAGGCAGACTAGCATCCACCCGAATGTCATGGAATTAGCTTATGGAAAATAGAAGATAGCACAGTTAACAACAAAGGGGAAAAAAGATAAACGAGTGAAGAAATGAGTTAATTAAGAAAGAAAATGAGTAAAGATAATGAAAGACCGTGCCAATCTAATGAGCAGCATCGGTTGTACGAAATAGCAAAACCAAAAACGAGAGTTGTTCTTTAACACCATTTGTATTAGAATTATTGTCAATATTTAAATATTTTGTGTTCTTAAATATCATCAAATATCTAATCTCTTTTAATATGTCTTTCTTTAAGATTTTTTAACACTTTTAACGGCCATTATATTTTTAGGCTGCTCACAAAACCTATTTTCCCATATGTGTAATAATATGATCTCATAATTCTGTTTATAATATTGTTTTCAATCTAAAATGATTTTTAAATACTTTATAAAATTAATATAAATTAATATAAAATAGTTTTTAGTATAACTTCCCGCCCGTAGGGCGGACCGACCCTAGTTTCTTTATAATTCATAAGAAACCGGCACCTCCCTAAATCTAGACCAGGTCGGCATATGTATAATTGCCCACTATCAGTTGATGTAAATATACTAAAGTGTGAGCTTTCTCTGTGTTTGTAATGGATCGTCTCTTGATTTTTATTTAACTGAACTGAATTTAGAAGATAATAAGGCACAATCTTCGGCCAATAGAGAGAAAGAACGAAATGATTGGTTCTCTTTTGTTTTGCTACAAACATTTCCGGGACAAAAAAAAAATTACAAATTCATCGGAGATATCTACATATATACCTACTTGTTTATTTTGTAGTCTCAGTTCATTTAAAGGCATTTGGTTGCAGGGATAACACAAGGGTGGAATATATCTATTAAGGGACGTCCCCTCTACGACTCGCATCCTGCTCTAAGCAAGAGAAATGATTTTCTGGATTAATTATCTTTCAGTTAGCCCCTTATCTTTAGATTTCATGAGTGAAGTTTGGATATAACATGTGCACTATGGTCGACCGGAATCATACATTTATAACATGTCTGGTTGAAATACAGGTAGTTTAAGCAGGACATCACTATTTGAAGATTTTCCTAGGTCCGAGCTTCGACTGTATGGAAACCCAATAGTGGGTGTCTCATTGCGAGGATGGAGAGAAACTATTGTCTTTTATATCATTATTGCACAAAGCCATGCATGCTCTTTGATCTTAGTGGATTCATGATCCCGGATTCACTTTGCAGAGAATTACGAGGTCCATCTTATGGCTCATGCCTTTAGAGCAGGATGATAGATTTTATGGCGCATAGCCATAGAACTATCTTATCTAGAGGGCGCATAGTCAGATCAGATGATAATTTTTTTTATATGCTTTCATGAGCATGATGTTTTCCTGCCTATAAGCGGGAGCTCGTGGCCAGAGCTTGTAGATAACTCGTAGGCTACATGGCCATAGAGTTTTAATATGGTTGCCATAGATCTGCCATAATTTGCAGGAGAACCTAGTCTTCCTGTCGTGTGAGAAGGAATGCTTGACCCGGAGGCAGGACGAGACCTTCTTCTCATGATTAGATGACTTTCGACTTATGTGTCGTGTATTCTTCCTGCCTGCGATTAAAATACAAAACTTCCACTAAAGAAATATTTTTCTATATTTGAGAATATAGAAGGATCTAACCTAGACATCGACTACAAATACCTATAAAATGGACTTCTAAATCCTAGAAGAGAAGGATCGACTATTGAATACTTCATCTATGGAAGCAGGCAGCTAAAATTAGGTTTCCGACCAATATGTTATACTCCTGCTCTATTGATCATAAAACATTACTTTTGGTCCTTTTTTGTTATACTACATAATTTCTTGTGTCCATAGTATCATGAAGAGCTCTACTTATTTTACCCTAGCAATTATTAATACTTTAAGTTTAATTTTAAATGTGTAGCAATTTTAATCCATATTGCACTTCAAATTTTATCAATCATGTATTTTGACAAAAAATGTTAATCATATTTTCACACACACACACACACACACACACACACATATATATATATATATATATATATATATATATATATATATATATATTGTGGTTTTATTATTATGCTCTGGGTTTTGTGGTTTTATTATTATTATACTTATACATATATATATAATTTGACCACATATTTATAGTACAACTCAAACTTAAAATTATATGTTACCAATAAGTGCTATTATTTTCGTAAAAACTGAAAGTTCATAACAAAGGATGATATTCACAAGAAAACAAAATGGTTTCGATGGTCGAAGATATCAAAAAAATTCCTGAAATGGCTATTTTCAACCAACCCGATTAAAACGTTTGTCAGTTTTGTTTGGTCAGAAATAAAAATTCATTGGAATTTCATCAGAAATTTTTGAAGAGTTATCGTGAAAATTATATTGTCAGAATTTAGATGACACTTTCCGACAAATTTAGATGACATTTTCCGACGAATTTCCAAAAATAGTTTAGACAATTTATTGAATTATTACTACAATAATTGAATTAAATAATATTCATAATAAAGTAAAATTAAATTTTAAGCTAATTTTAGATTAAAATTAATATTATAATAAAATTAAATTCAAATTAAAATAGAAAAGAAAAATATTTATTAATTAATTAAAACATCAAAAATTGATTACAATTAAAATCTTCTAATTTTTCTTCCTTGACTCACCCTTCACCAAGATTTGATTTCACCATTCCATGTTTGATCTTACTGCAACAAATTCAAAGTTGATTATATATAAATTTATTGTTTAAAATATTTTCAAACTAAAAACATTTTCTTAAATTTTAAGAATCTGTAAATAATATTTTTCAGCCACGAACAGTTTTATAACCTTAGAGATAACAAGAATCGAGCAACTAAACCAAAATTCATTTAGAAATTGAAATAAAATATTTACTAAAATAATTACAACTTTAAAATACACTAATCAAAATCTAACATATTATAACTTGACACAACATAAGTCATTAAGTACTTATATGATTTTAGTGGTGACTGGAGATGAATATGTAGAAAAAGGGAGAGTAAACAGATTGATAGTTTGGAGAGTTGTTAGTTTTGTATAGTGAAAGAAAAAAGCTTATTTCTCAAACCAAAAAAATTCCGACGGACTGAAACCGCCATATATTTGTCGGTCGTCAAAAATTTAGGAATTAATATTCTGCATCTCGAAAGATATAATTTCATCATAAATTTTTAACAATAGAAATTATTCTAAATATAGACGGATTAGTGTATGATTTTTGTAAAAAAACGTTTGACGAATTTTTAATAACAAAATTTGTTACCAATATTGACACAATGTTTTCGAATTTGCGTTGAAAATTTTTGATTAATTTTCGATGACAAAATGACTACTAATGCTGATGGACTGTTGTCGGCTTTCTGACAGATTTACGATGCCCAACTTTAATACCAATATCAAGGGAATATCATCGGATTTCTGTCGGATATTTCTGATGAAATTCTAACAACACTTTTTTATTGAAAGTTCGTCAGAAATTTGTGACATAAAATTTGGTCGGGAATCTGTTGGAATCTGACCTGTTTTCTTATAATGATTCCTCCAACCATTATCATATCCCCTATATATTAATTGAGAATCATTTAAAAGTTGTAACCTTAAGTTTGTATTAATCACAAAAGAGGCTTACTGGTGTGTCACTTAATTAGGATGCCAATTTACCTGACATGGCAGCATAAGAATCGATTTAATAATTTGTGAGTCCAACATTAATTCGCTAGGAAATGTTATATTAACCTAAACATAGAACAAGCCTATATTTTGGTATATAAACAAGCGTGCATTTTGGTATAGTTTTATCAAACATTAATTTCAGTTTCAGTTCAGAAATTTTAGTTACGGTTTTATATGCATTCCATTGTTCTGGAATTACTGATGTGGAATCACTACAGCAATAGGAGGTTTATTGAACACCAAGATAATGTGTCATTCAATATAAAGAATAGACTATACTAATGTTTCTTTTATCATGGTTATGTATTTTAAGCTGATGTGCTCAATTGCCATATGTTATGATGCATGAAAAATCTAATCCTTAGACCTTCAAATTGCATAGTTGGAACTATAGATAGTAACGAGGTTCTAAAAATCGGTCTAAGCACCTAGGCGCCCGCCTAGGCGGCAACTCGTTTTCCCGCCTAGGCGGCAACTCGTTTCTATCCAAAACGACTTACTTAAAATCTGATTTATACGATTCAAACTGGTTTAAATTGTTTGAAATCGGTTAAAATCAATCTAAATTAGTCTAAATACGTTAGTTCTTAATAATGTTATTGCAAGTCTACAAATTTGACTAATTTTTTTTGTTTTGTACATCTAATTTTGATAATTCATCACAATAATTTTATAATTAAACTTAAAACTAAAATATGTTAATTCTTAATAATGTTATTGGAAGTCTACAAATATGACTAAATTTTTTGTTTTGTACATCTAATTTTGATAATTCATCACAATAATTTAATAATTAAATTTAAAACTAAAATATGTCATATAAATTTATAGTATATATAAAATAAATCAGTAGATTGTTAATGCCTAGACCTCGCCTAGGCCCCGAGTAATCCACCTAGTCACTAGTTCTTTTTAATGTGTCTAGTTACCGCATAGCAATTTTTAGAACATTGGAAGGTAAAGACTATATTACAGTTTTGGTTTTGGAGGGTGTGAAGTAAATGGTATCTTGGACTTGAACTTTTTAAGTGGTTAATAAATTAGTATAGCTTGGTGACCAAGTTAAGATGTCATTAATTAATTTATTAATTTACCACATGTTTCGATAAATTAGAATCTATGATTTCCCAATAATTTTTATTTTTCTTTATCAAGGAAAATTTAATATGAGAACAAATTCATTAGAAATAATACATTAAATATTGGGAAATTCTATAAAAATACTCCAAAAAAAAATTCCGTTAAGCTTACCAAACTTTTTTGCTGCTCAGTTTAATACCCCAACTAATTATTTTGCTCACTTTAATATAAAAGTTCTAAAATTGTACTCCTTTTAATACCGCAACTTTGTATATTTTAATTAAAATATTAATAAATTTCCTAATAAATTTAAAAAATCTTAAATTCTACAGAGTAGACAAATCTAATTTATTTTAAAATTCAGGAAAAAAATGTAAAAAAAACCTAGGGATACAACTTTTAAAAATTCTAAAATTTAATTTTTAAGAAAAAAATAATTCTTTTTTTTTTTAATTTCAGAAACAGAATAAATTCAATATCTACAAATTAAAAGTTTAATTACAAAATTTAAGGTTATATAAAATTTAAATACTTTTATTTCTCAAGCACAAAATATAATTAGAATTTTCTGAGTTTTGTTTTGTAAATTTTAGAGATTTTTAAATTTCATTTGAAATTTATTAGTATTTCTTATTAAAATAAAAGGTTTGGGTATTAAAATAAGCACATTTTAAAACTTTTGTGTATTAAAATGAGAAAAATAATTAGTTGGGGTACTAAACTGGGTAGTGAAAAATTTTGGGTATTAAAAAACTTAACAAAATTTAGTTGAGGTATTTTTATAGTATTTTCCCTTAAATATTTCATGTATTTAATTGTGTATATTTTGTTGTCAATAAAAGACACTCTGGCTTTTAGTATTTTATTGGGAAACCGTCGGTACTATGACTATATATAGTAGTACGATGTTTCGAGTTCAATTCATAAAGACGATCATCTCTAATTCAAGAATGAATGCAATGTCCTCTAGCATCTTCAGAACATCTATAGTGAAAATTTTATAATCACTGAAAAAATGTTAAATCCAAATCAATCGTCCCATGATAAATTCAAAAAGGTTTTAATCTACAATTACAATTAAAAATGGTCACGCCAAATTTATATAATCGAAAACATAATAATATAGATATATAAAAAAAATCAAGCACATATAATATTTAATTTGTCAATATTATATGTTTTAAATTTTAATTTTATAAATTCACTCTGCGCAAGGTGTAGATCTTATCCTATTAATCCAATTAAACGGGAGACACTGAAAAATATGTCGGAAAAGATATAGCAAGTATTAGGGTTAATTACCTTTCAAACAATAGTATCAGCATTAATCTATTAAATAATTAAATTGTGGACGTAAGAGCAAACTCATGTTTTTTTCTTCTCTTAGTCACCGAATATTCATTTAAAACATGCAGTGGATATCTAATTGTAAACAGGGATTGCTCTCTAGGTTTTTTTTAACAATACTTAGATTCACACTTAAGGTGAACCTTTAAATTCACCTCTCATTTTATAGTCAATCAAATTACCATCTAAATTGGTATCACATAGATAAATAAATAATATATATTAAATTTTAAAAAATCAAAATAACTAAAAAAATAATAATAATGCCAATTTGAATGCCAGCTAAATCCTAAACTCTAAATCATAAATTCTAAGCCCTAAATCAAAATCCAAACCCTAAATCTTAAACCCAAACCTATAACCTAAACCAAAATTCTATACCCTAAACCCTAAATTTAAACCCAATCTTAAATCCAAACTCTATACCCTAAAACATAGACCCTAAACCTTAAATCTAATCCAAAACACTAAACCAAAACCTAAAATCCAAAACCCTAAATCCTTAACCCAAACCTTATACCCTAAACCTAAACCCTAAAGCCAAACTGTAAATCCTAAACCCAAACTCTATAACCTAAATGTTTGGGTTTAGAGTCTAGGTTTGGGTTTAGTGTCTAGGATTTAGGTTTTAAATCTAAAATTTGAGTTTGGGTTTGGATTTACGGTTTGGGTTTAGAGTCTATGGTTTGGGTTTGGGTTTAGGAATTAGAGTATAGGGTTATAGTTTAGGATTTATGGTCTAGAATTTAGGTTTAGGGTATAGGATTTGGATTTAGGATCTAGGATTTTGGTTTACGATTTAGGATTTAGAGTTTGGGTTTGGGGTTTGAATTTAGATTTAGGGTTTAGGATTATAGTTTAGAGTTTAGGGTTTAGCTGACGGTGTTAAAATTGGCGTTATTTTTTTTTTTAACTATTTTGATTTTTTTAATTTAATATATATTATTTATTTATTTATGTGACATTAGTCTAGGTGGCAATTTGATTAGCTACAAGAAGAGAGGTGAATTTAAAAATTCACCCTAGAGGTAAACCTAAGAATTATTTTTTTTATCACAAAAGTTATATATTAGAAACCAAAGAAAGCGGAATGCTTATACCACGTGGAGGGGAGGCCATTACAGAAAGCTGACTTCGCTATTGAATCAGCAAATGAGTTCAGAGATCTAGGAATAAATTACAAGGAAAAGAAATCAAATTGAGAGAGAACGGATCCATAAAATAATTTAATAAATCAAATTGAGAGAGAACGGATCCAGAAAATAATTAATGTGGAGCATAATGTATATATATAATTTTTGTTATAATATATATTTTTACAACTTTCAGCTATATATTAATAGATTGAATTATTCTTTAAATTATAATTTTAAGAGCAAACTCATGTTTTTTCTTCTCTTAGTCACCGAATATTCATTTAAAACATGCAGTGGATATCTAATTGTAAACAGGGATTGCTCTCTAGGTTTTTTAACAATACTTAGATTCACACTTAAGGTGAACCTTTAAATTCACCTCTCATTTTATAGTCAATCAAATTACCATCTAAATTGGTATCACATAGATAAATAAATAATATATATTAAATTTTAAAAATCAAAATAACTAAAAAATAATAATAATGCCAATTTGAATGCCAGCTAAATCCTAAACTCTAAATCATAAATTCTAAGCCCTAAATCAAAATCCAAACCCTAAATCTTAAACCCAAACCTATAACCTAAACCAAAATTCTATACCCTAAACCCTAAATTTAAACCCAATCTTAAATCCAAACTCTATACCCTAAAACATAGACCCTAAACCTTAAATCTAATCCAAAACACTAAACCAAAACCTAAAATCCAAACCCTAAATCCTTAACCCAAACCTTATACCCTAAACCTAAACCCTAAAGCCAAATCAGAATCCTAAACCCAAACTCTATAACCTAAATGTTTGGGTTTAGAGTCTATGGTTTGGGTTTGGGTTTAGTGTCTAGGATTTAGGTTTTAAATCTAAAATTTGAGTTTGGGTTTGGGTTTAGAGTCTATGGTTTGGGTTTGGGTTTAGAGTCTATGGTTTGGGTTTGGGGTTTGAATTTAGATTTAGGGTTTAGGATTATAGTTTAGAGTTTGGGTTTGGGTTTAGTGTCTAGGATTTAGGTTTTAAATCTAAAATTTGAGTTTGGGTTTGGGTTTAGTGTCTAGGATTTAGGTTTTAAATCTAAAATTTGAGTTTGGGTTTGGGGTTTGAATTTAGATTTAGGGTTTAGGATTATAGTTTAGAGTTTAGGGTTTAGTGATTGTTAAAATTGGCGTTATTTTTTTTAACTATTTTGATTTTTTAATTTAATATATATTATTTATTTATTTATGTGACATTAGTCTAGGTGGCAATTTGATTAGCTACAAGAAGAGAGGTGAATTTAAAAATTCACCCTAGAGGTAAACCTAAGAATTATTTTTTTTATCACAAAAGTTATATATTAGAAACCAAAGAAAGCGGAATGCTTATACCACGTGGAGGGGAGGCCATTACAGAAAGCTGACTTCGCTATTGAATCAGCAAATGAGTTCAGAGATCTAGGAATAAATTACAAGGAAAAGAAATCAAATTGAGAGAGAACGGATCCATAAAATAATTTAATAAATCAAATTGAGAGAGAACGGATCCAGAAAATAATTAATGTGGAGCATAATGTATATATATAATTTTTTGTTATAATATATATTTTTTACAACTTTCAGCTATATATTAATAGATTGAATTATTCTTTAAATTATAATTTTTAAAGAATATTATTTTAGAAAAATACTTTAAAAAACCTTGAGCCAGTTAATAAGATAAACAGGTCTTTGTTATATGTTAAATACTTTTTATTAGTTATTTTAATTCAAGTATTAAAAATAAAATTAATAAAAATAATTTATAAATTAAATTTAAATAAAATAATTTATATTTTTGAAAAGGTAAAACTAATATTGAAGTAAAGGAAGAAAAACAAATCTTTTCTATTAGATAAAAAAAAACAAAGGAGAAAGGAAAAAATATTTTATAAAAATGTGAATAAAATAGAATAAAGTGTACAAAAATATGAAAAAAAAGAACTCAAGAGATTCGAACATGGGTTGCATGGGGCACACTTAGCCTTTCAAACCATTAGAGCTGACAAATTATATACTACCTTTCTACAAGACCTTTTTATAAGTTAGTATGTACAAGACCTTTTTATAAGTTAGTATGTGGCACGTGCCACACCTTGAAAACCCACTCTGTTGAAACCCAGCACCAGAGCATGGGAGAGTGTTAACCGTAGAGCTTCTCCAATCAGTGGTTAGGGAATGATGTTGAACTATCTTTATCCTTGGTTTGTAACCGATGACTGTGCATCGTATGATCTATCCACACCAAGCTTCGTCGTCAGAAGGGCGCAAAGCTGCATCTGTAAAACAAGAGGCATGCACAGTCCTCTTTTGTATTGCATGAGGCTATAACAGGTTGCCTGAATGGCGGGGGTCTCTGAGATGCAGGTTGAGCTAGCTACCATTCATGAGCACTTCTGATGGAGTTAGACAGGGCTTGTTCTCTGTGTTCGAATACTGTTTAGGTATTTATCAAAAAGAAATATATATATACTGTTTAGGAAGAAGGGTTTGAGCTGCTCGTCCGATCCGTACATATTTTCGAGAATATCTTGCGTAATATTTTTTAAAAGGCTATGTATAAAATATAGTTTGCCATAATCAAATTAACTCTAACATCTTACAATATTAAATGGTAAATACAAGAAATTTATCGCATCCATTTTGACGTGTAGAAAACAGAAGAAACATGCACATGGAAGGGGTCTTAATAATTTATTAACAATAATCTTAATATTATTCCAATTGTACGCTAGTAACTTAGATTAGTAATAAGCGCCAAAGTATTACTAGTCGTCGTTGCAAGTTCCTGGACAACCATCGTCACCGTCTTCTTAGTTTCTTTATTCACTTTCACCTCTTCCAACCCGTCCGTACAAGTCCCTTCGTCGGTCAACGCCGAGCTCACCCAAGTCCTAACGTTCGTTATATGCTCAGCTATAGAGTCACCTTCTCCTAGAGTCTTCATCTCTGTGATCGCTTGCTTGAGCTCTTCAATTGTGTTCTCCATTTCCTCAAGGCAGTCGTTGAGGATCAGCGTCTCAGGTACCACTTTACTCTTTCGCCCAGCCTCAGATTTTTGGGACTTTTTGAGAAGCTTAGAGATGACAGAAGTCGCTTCTTTTGCGGATTTCACGTTGAGTTTCAGCGCTGTGGTGCATAGCTTGATCGGGTCGGATTTGATGGCCGTGGAGTATGTGGATAAAGACTTGTAACATTTGTCAGGGTATGTTGTCGAATTGCATGCCGTTTTCACAAACATTTTGTGGTTTTGGGAGTAGAGTGATGGAGTTGCTGCTGTTTTTTGGCTGTTTGTTGATGCGAGGAAAACGAAAACGAGCGTTAGAGAATAGAGGAACTGCGGCATGTTGATGGCTTCCAATTTTCTGTCGTATTTTCCTTAATAGTTTTCCTTTCGTCAGCCGGGACAGAATAGCCTAGTGGTAAACACTAGAGTGAACTGGATCCCAAGGCGCCTGGGTTCGAGTCCTCTGGGGTTCCGGAGACCGCCCGTGTCAAAAGTTTTCCTTTCGTCTTCCGTGTGTGAAAAAAGTTATATGGACGAATTGTGCAACTATGTTGTATGTTGTATCTTGTGTATTTTATATATACAAAAAATTAAACACAGGCACCTTAGGTTTTTATATTGAATGAAGGAACTGAATAGATCTCTTTCTTTTTAAAACGCAAGAATATGGTTAGATTATATATCGTTCTATGTATCATGTATATATATTACTGTATATTGTTTCTTAATATTTTTTTTTGTAAACTATTGTTTCTTAATATAACAACAAAATTGTATTATGTATCAATGTATGTGTATACTCTGTACGTAACTTATTTCTTGAAAGATGGCAAGAAATCCTATAAACATATCATGGTCAACTCTCAACCTTTTGAAATACATAGTCCCAAATCCCATAGTTGCTGAATGGGTCTTTTATAAAAAAATTTTCAGTCCCAAATCCCAATAGTTGTTGAATGGTTCTTTTAATTTTAATTTTTTTTCTCCATAAAACAGTAAATATGATTCCGTATATGTTTTTGTTCTCTAGCTATTGTTATTATCATTGGTGTAGTTAATTTGTACTTCACCGGTCAACTGTTATTATATACTATATCCGCAACGGCATTCATTGATTATATTCAATGTTAGAGAAATCGCTAGACGCTGTGCGTACGTTCGGGTAGCACCTAGTGAGTTATGAAAAAATAGGGGATTAATCGGAAATTAATCGGGGATTAATTTTTATATGTTTTTATTATAGACATAACTAATATGTAAAGCTAGCAAGAATTTACCATAGTCCAGTGATTTGGGAGAATATATTTCATCTTCATCCACGCGGGTTCGAGTTGGACGGGAGGAGGCTTGGTAAGTTTTTTTATTTTTCTCTTTAATGAATGTTAATTTACGAATATACCACTACAAGAAAACAGGCTCATACCGAGGGCTAAAATCGTCGGTATGTCGTCGGAATAACCGTATTCCGACGACATGCCGAAGAAATATGTCCTCGGAATTTCAATTTCCCTCGGAATTCTCTCGGAATTTTCTGACGGAATTCCGAGGAAACAAAATTCCGAGGAAACTGTGAGGACAACTGTTCGTCGGAAATGTCGTCGGAATATACCGAGAAAGCTCTCCCTCGGTATATACCGAGGACACTTCCGAAGGACAAATCCTCGGAAGTTCCGACGAGATATACCGAGGAAACCTGCCCTCGGAAAATTCCGAGGACGAGCTCCCTCGATATATTCCGACGATCACAGTCGTCGGAATATACCGAGGGAGCTCTTCCTCGGAAATTTCCGAGGGCTGGCTTCCTCGTTATATTCCGAGGGATATCTTCCTCGGAATATCCAAAAAATTAATTTTTTGAAATTTAAATTCGAAAATATTAAATTAAAATTAAAATTAAAATTTAAAACATATTATATAAAATTCAAAGTAGTACAAATAAAAATAAAAAATTTCGAGTTTTTGAAAAAAAAAACTACGGGTCTTGGGCGTTTGGGTCTGGCATGCTCGGGAACACCTCGTTCGGGTGCAACCTCCTCATCATCTCCATCATTTGCTCGTTCAGCTTCCTATGTGCCTCAAAGCCCGCCTGTTGAGTCGCCATCCGGTCTCCAACGCAGATATGCGATCATCCTTGTTCCGCAACTGACCCATAAGTACTTCGGATCAACAAAGGGCGGTGGTGCAGCGAAGACGGAACCGACCGACCGACGAACCAAACCGAACAAACGCCCCTTCTTGTTTGGAACCGACTGAAATAGAAAAGTGTCAAATTTAAATAATAGAAAAGATGAATTGAACTTTAAATAATAGAAAAGATGAATTGAACTTTAAAAAAAGAAGTTACCGATTCAACGATTTCGTTGATCCGAACCCGAGGCAAGTAGGTCGAACCCGTCGAATCGTCATCCTCGGTTTGAAGCTGAGACACTTCGTCTTCCACCTGAGTGTCGATCAGGGTGACCACATCCCTCACAACACCATCATCAATCTGGCCGGTCTTCTTGTTGGTATACGCCTCTTCATTAGGGCGAGATCATCAACCGCTCGCCCTCATTTTCTTCCGCCTTGAAAAACATAAATTAAACAAACATTAGTAATTAGAAGAAATGCACAAAAATAAAATTTAAAACTTAAATAATAGAATAAAAGCGAGTAGCTTACCATGCGATCCCCCAGAGTGGCAATAGATTGAGCACCCAAGTTATGCTTGAAGACGCCCTTCCCTTTACGGTCGCTCCTGCGGTTGGTGGAGTTGGTGGAAGAAGTTTCTTTCGTCTCATCCTTTCTCCAATGCACACCCAACTCCAGCCAGACCGTGGGGTTCATCGACTTTGGGACCTTTTAATAAAAAAAAATTGTTAAATAAATTAAAAAATATTTTAATAAATTAAAAAATTGTTTAATAAATAAAAACAAACCTTGTTTATTTCCCACTTCTTCTTCCACTCGTGGATCTGCTTCTCATAGTTGTCCATAACTTTATGGATGAAGTGGTGATAGATATACAACGTATCATCGACATTCCAGTTGAATTCTTGCTGAAAATAAAACACAATTAGGGGGGTGTATTCAATTAAGTGTTTGAGGTGATTTATTTTAAAATGACAAATCCACTGTTATTCAAACGTAGATTTTAAAAATCACTTTAAAATCCGGTGTTATTGAATTTGTCATTTCATAAAACACTGTAAAATCCACTGTTATTGAACAAAATTTAAGTTGAAGATTTCAGAGTGATTTGGGTGTTTTTAGAGTGTTTCAGAGAAATTTCTTAGTTATAAAAATAAAAAATTCAAATCCCATGGTCTTAGATGAGATTCAGAGTTATTTAACAAAAATCACACCAAATCTCAAATTCTCCTACAATCATCTAAAAACTCACTAAAAATAAAATCATTTCAAATTTCAGATTCAATACACCCCTCTTAGTAGAAAATTTATATTAAAGATTAAAAATATAAGTAAAAAATTAGAATACTTACCGCAAACTATTGAAACCACAGATGTTGCTTGTCGGTAGGGAAGTCGGTGAAAGTCAATGTCCCTTGTCGAGGGCCGAGTACATCATACGGTTGTTCCACGCGCTGATCCCGTTCGAGGATCGGTTGAACCTAATAAAAAGAACAAATTATTAAAAATGAATCAAATTTTAATGAAAAAATAGGTTTAATTACCATGTTTGACCCCGTCCACGTGGATACGGAGTGAGATAGGGAAGATGGTCACGACCGGGCTGTCGAACAAACTCCGCAACTCTCATCACTCCCGGAGGACCCTCAGGAGCAGGAGCAGGAGCGGGTGCAGCAACGACAGCGGGAGGAGCAGGAGAGGGAAATGGAGAGGGAGATGTATGGTAGGAGCTGTGGGGCGATGATGCGGAACCCTGAATGGAGTGGCTTCCCGAACCACCACGACCACGACGCTGTCGAGACCGGCTCTGATCATCATCATAAGACCTGTATATATATATTAAAAAATTATATAATACAAAAAATAGATTTATATAAAAAAACATTTTCATAACCAAAAAAATTAATAAAAAAAAATTAGTTTTAATATATAAAAAATAGTTTTAATATATAAAAAATAGTTTAATAATTAAAAAAAATAGTTTTAATATATAAAAATTATAAAATTTTTATAAATTGTTATTATACATGATTTATATATATATGTATAAAAAATTATAAATCGTTTATAAATATAGAAAAAGGTTTATAAATATTTTTAAAATTTTTTAAAAACGTTTTATTATATATAGTTTATTACTGGAAACTTGAAAAACGTTTTTAAAAATCGAAAAACGTTTTTAAAAATAAAAAAAAAACGTTTTAAAAATACAAAAACGTTTTGATTTCCAACCAAAACAAAAAAAACCAAAAAAAATAAAACTAACAATCAAAACAACAATCCTAACTTAAACTATCCATTCAATCCTAAACTTTCTAACAAACAACCTAAAATCCGAAAATCTAATCTCACAAACCCTAAGAAATTGAAAAAAACAAGGTTTTATAAGATTCTTACATGATTTCGGTTAGGGAGAAGAGATGTGGGAGAGATGCGGCGGCGGAATGTCGGAAGGAGAGAGATGCGGCGGCGGAATGGAGAGATGCGGCCGAGAGAGATGAGAGAATTGAGAGGTTTCAGATGCGGCGGAGAAGAAGAAGAAAGTGTTCTTCGGTTTATATTTAATGATTCCGACGGATATGGGTTCGTCGGTATTCCGTCGGAATCATTAAATATATTACATTTTGCGGTTCGCGAAAAGACCTAGTTCCTCGGAATTTCCTCAGAAAATTCCGAGGGAATTCGAGGAACACTGAAAATCATGACGTTCCTCGGAATTTCCTCAGAAAATTCCGAGGGAATTCCGAGGAACACTGAAAATCATGACGTTCCTCGGAATTTCCTCAGAAAATTCAGAGGGAATTCCGAGGACACAGGGTTTGGGGTTTCAAAACCTCGATTTTTTTTTGCCGTATTTCATTTCTTAGACAAATGTAATGCATAACATTGAGGATTCTTTGTATAGATGATCATAAACCATGAAATAACAAAATTTCAAAACTAATTGCAAGTATTCTCTTTAACGTTTATTAAAGTGTATAAGTGTTTCTCTTATGTTGTGTGGTTTTCATTCATGCAATCGTAAAAGTGTTTGTTATCGTCTAAAACACCAAAGTTTGACTTCATAATCTGGTTAAGACACTTAATGAAGGTTATATACGTGTTATTCAATCCGCAAAACGTTGTTTTCGGTTTAAAATCCCTAGTTCCTCGGAATTTCCTCAGAATATCCCGAGGGAATTCCGAGGACATACTGAAAACCATGTCTTTCCTCGGAATTTCCTCAGAAAATTCCGAGGAAATTCCGAGGAACTAGGGGTTTTATACCGAAAACCCACACCTTCCTCGGAATGTCCTCGGAATTTTCCGAGGGATTTCCGAGGAAAAGTTCTTTATAATCAAATCCCCAAATCGAGAAGGTGAATTCTAAGGAAATTCCGAGGAAAACCTAATATCCCTCGGAATTTCCTCGGTATTTCTATTAAAAAAGAAACTAGTCTGTTTCCGAGTCATCATCACCAGATGAATCTGAATCTGGATCTTGGTGAAACTCTCCAATAACTGGTTCATCCTCTGCGTGAACGACGGCTTCCTCTGCGAAGTCGGTTAAATCGACTACAAGGCCACCTTCAGCTACATCTTCTGCTGCACTTAAGTTGCCGGATGTGATTGGTTGTAGTGGGTCTTCCAGCTCATAACTTCCCCTAACTCGCCTCTCGGTTGAGTCTTGTAACAATAACCCATGGATCATCTCTGTTCCTTACCCGGGGGTACTTGATATAACAAACCTGTAACATTTAAAAAATTATTAGTAAAAGTATAAATTATGATCAATCATTCTGAATAATTAACATTTACTTACCTGATCGGCCTGAGAAGCAAGATTGAAAGGATCATAATATTGCAGCTTTCTCCTCGAATGTACTGATGTAACACCAAATGCATCTGTTCTCACACCTCGATCCGAGTGTTGTCGCCAATCACAATAGAAAATAGTACAGCGCAATCCAAGCATGCCCAAATACTTGATTTCCATAATCTCATGTATGTGTCCGTAGTATACATCATCTCCTGATGCAGAACAAACACCAGCATCATAGGTCGTACGCGAACGTCTCCTCTTTTCAGTTGTGAATGCATATCCTCGAGTACAAAATCTCGGATATGACTTCACAACATAGTTTGGTCCAACCACCATTTCGCAGATCCAATCACAAATGTTTCACCTCTGGCTAAACCAGCAGACACCTATTAATAGCACATATATAATGAATTAGTATAAATATGTGATAAATGATATTTTAATTTGTATAAATATGTGATAAATGATATTTTAATTTGTTTAAGGCACTCACATATGTAAACATCCATCCAGCAAATTCTCTCTGCTTCATTTCTTCTAGTTCCTCCTCTGTGGCGTATCTATATTCCAACCGCTTTTCTGCCATGAAAATCTTGTACATGTGATGACAATAATGTAATTAATTAAGATATAAATGTTAATTTGTTAAAATAAAAATTTATAAGATAATAAACTTACCTCTCATATTGAAGAACATCTTCGCAGTTGGTGAGCAAATATGTTTGCAAATGACTTCGCTCCTGCTCAGTAAGTCGACGGTCCTTTGGTTTTCCGCTAAGTCGTCCAACATCTGTGAAAATATCTGGAACCTTAACATGATATGTTGCCCGTTTGCCTCTATCATTATGCCGAGCAGGTCTCTGTTTTTGGTCTGAACTTCTGCTGGAAAGTAGTACTCGGCAAAGTTTGAAATTTCTTCATTGATCATCTGTGCGACTATAGAACCTTCTACCCTACTTAAATTTTTCACCATCTTCTTCAAATGGAACATATACCGCTCATATAGACACATCCATCTATACTGCACAGGACCACCAAGTTCCAATTCTCTTGCCAGGTGAATAACAAGATGCTCCATAACATCATAAAAAATGAGGGAAGAAATATCTTCTCAAGGTTGCACTGAATCACGGCTATGTTAGTCTTCAAATTTTCAATACCTTCAAGAGTCACTGATCTGGTGCATAAATCGCGGAAGAAAGCACTTATCCCTGCAATTGCTTCATGAACATTTCGTGGTAATAGTTCTTTGAAGGCAAACGGAAGGAGGCGCTCCTTCAACACATGGCAATCGTGACTTTTCAAGCCAATAAACTTTCCTTCCTTTCTATCGATACAGTTACGCAAATTAGATGCGTAACCGTCTGGAAACTCCACATCGTTTGAAATCCAATCAAAGAACGTATTTTTTCCCTCTGCATCAAGTCGGTATATGGGAAAAGGAGCCCTACCATTCCCATCAACATGAAGTTCTGAACGAGCACATATATCGACTAAATCCAGTCTTGACTTCAAATTATCCTTTGTTTTACCTTGAACGTTAAGGATCGTGTTCATGAGATTGTCAAAAAAGTTCTTCTCAATATGCATGACATCTAAATTATGCCTTAGCAGATGATCCTCCCAAGATGGCAGATCCCGAAAATACTTTTTGTGCCGCTTATGTAGTTCTCCAACAGCATCTACCGGAATTGCTCATGTCCACCGACGCCCGGCCCTTGCTGCACCAAAATCTCTTAGTTGTGTCTTCAAACCTTTCCCACTAACTTCCTCAGGTGGACCATAAAACACTTGCTTGTTCTTCCTAAACAAAGTCTTACTCCGACGGTATGGATGATCGGTGGTAGGAATCGTCAGGATACCAAACCAACACATTTTTCTTCCGTTCTTTGGTTGGAAAGCATCTGTGTCATCTTGACAATATGGACATGATAGCCTCCCATGCTGTCCATCCAGATAACATACCATATGCTGGAAAATCACTTATTGTCCACATTAGTACTGCCCGCATTTGAAAGTTCTCTTTACACGAAATATCGTATGTTTCAGCACCTTCAACCCATAGTTGTTGCAACTCATATATTAGTGGCTGAAGAAACACATCAAGCGATCTCTTAGGATACTCTGGTCCGGGAACGAGAATGGAGAGAAACAGAAACTCGCCGCAAGCACAAGTTTGGGGTAAGTTGTATGGTGTAACAATGACTGGCCATAGAGAATATTGTCTTCCACTCTTCCCATACGGGCTGAAACCATCAGTACATAATCCAAGGTAGACATTTCTTCTCTCATACGCAAAGTCGGGATACTTTGATTGGAAATACTTCCACGCTTTTGCATCTAAAGGATGTCTAATCTCACCATCTGTTGAGTGCTCCGCATGTCATCTCATTCGTTGCGCTGTGCGTTCCGAAAGATACAACCTCTGCAACCTTTCCGTCAAAGGCAAATACCACATCCTTTTATATGGCACTGGAACTCTTCCACTCGTATCTTTATAACGAGGCTTCCCACAAAATTTGCATGTAATCCGCTGGTCATCCGCCCTCCAATAAATCATGCAGTTATCGCTGCATACATCTATTAGTTGATAAGATAAACCAACACCAGCTACGAGTTTCTGAACCTCGTAGTATGAACCTGGAGCTACATTATCCTCAGGTAGAATACCTTTAACAAAATCAGCTATCGCATCCATACAGTCTTCAACTAAGTTATAATCTGTTTTAATGCCCATCAGTCTTGTAGCAGATGATAAAGCTGAATGACCATCTCTGCAACCTTCGTACAATGGTTGCTTTCCAGCATCTATCATATCATAAAATCTCCTAGCTTCTGCATTGGGTAAATCTTCCCCTCTAAAATGATCATTTACCATCTGCTCAGTACCTACACCATAATCTACATCCGTTCTAATTGGTTCTTCTAATCTAACCGCAGGCTGAGGTTCGCTAGTACTACCAAGTTCATAATTAGTTTTCCCATGATGATACCAAATTTTATAACTTCGTGTAAACCCACTCAAATATAGATGAGTCCAAACATCCCACTCTTTAATAATCTTTCTATTTTTACAATTAGAGCAAGGACATCTTAACTTACCTGCTTCGCTCCTGGTTGTCGTGAACTAACCTCATGAATTCGGTTATACCTCGTTGGTATTCTTCCGTAAGCAATCTCATGTCCGGATCCAAATAAGGTCGATCGATCCAAGAACGAAAATAATTTGAAGAAGACATGTTTTTTTGAAACCAAATTCGTGATAGTAGGACGGAAGAAGAAGAAATGGAGTGAATGAAGATGAAGAGGGGTGGCTGTATTTATAGATGAAATCCTGCCGAGATACTGAGGAAATTCCGAGGAAATTCCGAGGAAATTCCGAGGAAAACAGACACTTCCTCGGAATTTCCTCGGAATCCCCCAACGGCTCTCCAACGGCTCTCCAACAGCTCTCTAACGGCTACAAAAAGTCGTCGGAATTTTTAAAATCTCCGTCGGTTTTTTCCGACGGACATGGTTTCCTCGGTAATCCCTCGGAATATACCAAGGAAATGTGTCTTCCTCGGAAATTTCTGAGGAAATTCCGAGGAAACCACATTTCTTGGTTTCCTCGGTATTTCCTCGGTATTTCTTCAGAAAATTCCGAGGAACTCATTTTCCCTCGGTATGTCCCTCAGAATGGCGATGTTTTCTTGTAGTGTACCCACGTCTTCTTCCTTTTACCTGTCGAAAACAAACCCTAATTTTGATGTCTCTGCTTTTTTTTTCACGATTCTTACACGTTTTCACTGTTATTTCTTATGTTTATGCACAGTTATGATAGATTTGCAGAGAAAACTCTGATTTTGAGCTTCCAATTTAGAAAAAAATCAAACTTTTGCGAAGGTTCCAATTTTTTGGGCGAATTGGGACAAAACGCCACGGTGACTCCCTGATTTACGTTTATTCGCCGAGCAATCGGTTCCAAACGGCGCGTTTTAGAACAGGGATTATATTTGACTGAACCATTTTGAGTATGCTAGAGGCTAACGATCTCATTAACTCCTCTCGTTATACCTAATTGTTAATCAAGTTATAATTGCGAATATCAAACTTTTACTAATTTTAAAGCCTATATATATATATATTAATTGAATGATTTTTTTATCAATGTTTCAATTAGCAATCACAACATTGAATGATGGCAGCATCCAAATTTTTTACATCCATAAATCTACAACCACTTTTGTTGCCAATTGATCCATCATTATTGTGATTGTTCTATTTGTTCAACGAAAACATTTCTTAGGGTGGGAAAAGAGAGTACAAATAGAAATAATTGTAGGAAGTCTTCAATTGTCTGCAAAATAAAAGTAGAATATTATTACAAGTTTACTCCGGTATTTAAGCCTAAGGAAATGTGAGGTACGTGGCACGTTATGTAATGAACATGGATTAGATCTCCTCTTTCGGAGGAATAATTAACTCGGTTCCAATCGATCCTCTTAATTATTCAAAGAATTGATCATCTGCAAACCTATACATTATCTTTGTATTGGTTGGCATTTTACAAATAGTTTATTCTTGGAAGCTATAATACGCCATATTATCACGAGTCTTTGATAAACCTACTTGGGAGAGTGAATTTTAAGATCGATGTTTCTTATTTGACAATATCTAATAAACTGAAATACGGAAAACGTATAAAGGATAACAAAAAAAAAGAACGAAACAATATACTACATGTAAGAACTCTACTCCTAATATCTTTATATGTATCATGGATTTTTAATGTGATCCGAAATTCAATTCAAGAATGAGAAAAGAATGACACATGTCAAAAAACAACATTATTTCTTTGTCTAGAGGGTGACGCAGCTCTACTGAACATGAATTGTCTTCCCTAAGGTATACGTTAATTGCGGAGGCAATATATTCATTTACTCACTAACGAAGAATTATATACTATGTTGACAAAAAACAAAAAAAAAACGATCGATTTCTTTTGCTGAGACTTATATGTACAATGATTTGATCATGTGTAACGTATCGAACGATACGTTTTATAATTAGGTTATAACTAAGTTTTGGTTGACATTTCAATACTCTATTCTGTCATAGTTTATTTATCGGTACTACATATAATAAAAAGAAACTTAGTATAAATATATGAATAAATCTATATTATAACCATAATTTCATAAGAATTTACCAATTACACGGAAAAACGATTACAAACAATGCTACTAAAATTCACAAGCAGATTTCAACCTTCGAGTTGATATGGTCTACAATACAATGACAAAGCCCTAATTATCAGGAAAATGTAAAATAATATTCCATCATTTAATTAATCAATTATAGACCGTCACACTCAGTCACTCACGGAGTAACGGAAGAACATGTGCTAGTACGGCTTCCACATAGAAACCTCGATTATCGATAGTATGAATATGTGAGAACTGGTAAGAGAACATTAACATGGGTTCTTGTCTGGAAAACAGCATGACCATGAGTTGTAGACAAGACTCGGCCATTATTTTGCCATGATTATTTTGATTGAGTTCAGCACGAAAAATATGAATTGTTTCTTTTTCTATGTTTGTTATTTGAATACAGTGATATTTTTTATACACTCTCTTAACATTGTTTCTTTAAACTATGCAAAAAGGAATATATCCTATTTATTATAACAATAAATTATCTTTAGTTGGGTAGGAAGGATGAAAACCTATTACATCTCATTACAATTTAGAAATATTTGCTTACATATTATATATGTTATTATATTTTAACATCAACTAAACTGTATTATTCAAATAAATAATTACAATTTTGATTAATTTCAGTTTTTTACATTGAATTACTATATAAATTAACAAGTTACAATATTTTATTATCAAATTTATATATTTTTATTTTTCTTTATCAAATAATGTAAATACAAATATATTTATATATAATTAAAAATAATTGTTACTATAAGTTTGGCTTAAATAACATTTAATCATAAGAAAAATGACTTGAACTTTGATTTGGAATGCAATTTTATATCCCACATTCAATCAAATGTAAAACTAACCAAAAAATAGTGAAATTATAATAACCCCTTTATGATTCAAGAAAACAAAATCTGTAAGACACTTTTACAATTCTAGTCTTGAGAAGTCTGCTCGAGACAATGAAGTCTTCTGAATACACTTATCGAAGAATTTTAATCATGTATTTAATCTTATAATTAATTTATTAAACTTTGAAAAAATTGAATGAAAATAAATTGAAATCATTTAAATATAAAATACTAAATCATATAAATTAAAATTGAATAAAATTTAATAGTTATGAAATATATGAGTGGATATAGATTGTCGATCATGATTTTCTATTGTCTAGGGTTTGGTAACATATGTTCAAGTAACGATAGTATTTTTATATTTATATTTTGGAATATTAAATACTTGTTTAAAATTAAAATTTTACATATAAGTGTTTGATTTTTTCATGTATCAAACATTTTATAAATTGACTAGTTTTTGTTTAATTAAGGGTTTATTGATATTTACTCCTACTATTTGGTTTTACGGTATCGGGCTAGGAAATTTGTGAAGAAGTCTGCTTAGAAATTATGCATTATAAGATTTTTTTTAAATGTCTTTTGGAAAGTATGGTAAATTTAGTGTCATGAGACTTCTGCTAAATTCTTATGCACTAGCTGGATGAATTCTCAGAGTATAATCAAATCAAGATGAACCCCAAAAACAAGAGAAAACGGTGTTCATCACCCATCACGGTACTTACCGTTACAAGGTGATTCCCTTCGAATTATAAAACGCTAGAGCAACTTACCAGTAACTAGTGAATAAAATGTTTGCTGGCTAACTAGGCAAAACTATAGAAGTCAATATAGCTGAAATGTTAGTCAAGTCCAAAAGAATGGCCGACCATGTCAAGCAGCTGCGAGAATGCTTTATAATCCTTAAAATATGGAATGAAGCTAAATCCATCAAAGTGTACCTTCGGAATTCCACTCGGAAAATTCCTAGTGTACCTAATAATGGAGCGAGGTATCGAAGCGAACCCTAAACAAATTAGCAAGTTCGTTTATATGCCTTCTCGAGAGACCACAAGATAAGTAATTAAAACAGTTAACCAGAAAGATCAAAGCCTTAAACAGGTTTATCTCCCGATCAACTAACAAATGCCTTCCCCTATACTAGCTCTTCAAAGGAAACAAAAGATTCCTGTATGAAGAAAAATGCAAGGATACATTCACTCAGCTTAAAGCCCACCTCAGCGAGCCACCAATACTTGTCAAACCAGAGGAATGAGAACTTTTGTACCTCTAGACTTATTTTAGATTCTTTGGTAAGTGATATTAATTTGTTCTAGACTTATTCTTTATTTTTAGATCTAACTAAAATAAATAAAAATTACCAATTATCAACTGATCAAATTGTAACAATTTTCTTAAGACTTCACCAATGATCGACACGTAAGCAAAAATCACTTAATTAACTGACTTCTCGTTTAATATATAATTTATAAAAATATAATTTATTTATATGCTCTTATAAATAATTTTAAAATTAGGATAAATTGATTTTTAAGTGGTGATAAATAATTTTAAGTTTTGTTATTTTTGATTTATAAAGCATATGTAGTCTTTATAAGATTTTAATTGTTATTATATAGCTATATATGAATATAATTCATTATGTAAAATATAAAAATTATTACATTTATTTTGTATAAAAATCGGTCATTATATTATATATTTTAAAATTATTAAAATAATTGATTAAACATTAGTAGTCTTTCTATAATTACGACAATTAGTTAACATTCGTTACTATTTAATTTGTAATATTTTTTAGATTATTTGGCAAGTGGTGTTAATTGTTTCTAAACTTACCTTTAATAATTACATTTAATTTAAATAAATTAAAATTTGAAAATTATCGACCAATCAAATTATTATATTTTCTTAAGACTTAACCAGTGGACACATAAGCAAAAGTCACTTAAGTGACTTCTCATTCAATACATAGGAGGATTTCTTAAGAATTCAATAATGATTGACACATAAGCAAAAATCACTTAAATAACTTCTCATTTAATATGTAAGAAGATTATTAGTCTCTTTATAATTACGACAATTAATTACCATGAGTTATTATTTAGATTATTTGGAAACTAGTGTTAATTTGTTCTAAACTTACTTTTAATCATTACATCTAGTTTAAATAAATTAAAATTAAAAATTATCGACCAATCACATTATAATAATTTTCTCAAGACTTCACCAATCATCGACACATAAGCAAAAGTCACATAAGTGACTTCTCATTTAATATATAAGAGGATAGGTGACTTCTCATTTAATATATAAGAGGATATAGGAGGATATTACTTTTAGTCTACTATGAAGTTAAAATTGAAATAGAATTTGAATAATTTACTCTAATACAAAGTTTAAATTATAAAACTTGATGTGGGTATGAGATGCTTGAAACCACAACTACATTTTTTTAACATCAAAAGACTATTCTATTATTTAAGTTAGAGGTGGTTTGAGAATCCAAACCGCAATATAACAACTAATAAAGATCAAACTGCGATGAAAAAGGTACGAGATATCTTAGCTAAACCATCTTATGTTCGATTCTGCTCTCTTAATATTGTGGGAAATCTTGAAGTCTGAAAATCTTTGTTGAAGTAAAGCTACTTCCCTTAGCTCCGTTGAGAAACTCAGCCATGTTTTTTGTATCTTGAATCATCGATACAATATCTTTGCAGTATGTCTCAAATAGTATGTCTCAAAATGTAAGAATTCACGTGTTGAAGCGTGGTTTCATTGCCCAAACTAGTACTTAGAGCATCTCCAACCCAAAACCTGATTTTAAGGGGAGTAAAACCTCAAAATGAGGATTTGAGGTTTGATTACTCCAACCATGAATCCTCAAAAAAAATCCTTAAAAATTTCTTTTATTTGCATTATTGTCCTTGATATTAATAAAATTACTAAAAATGATAAAATTTCACAAATACTTATAAAACATACTTTTAATATATTATACAGCACAAAATATTACAATATTATATAATAAAACTATATATACATACAAATTTTAGAAAATTACATATACAATACCAAATTACTTAAGTATTATTTGCTTAATCAAATTTTTGTAATTTCTGTAATTCTCTTATATGTGCTCAAACAACACATTCCGAAGTGATATGTGAGCCTTTTTATTTTTAATTTGTAGATTACAAGCTAAAAGTTATTGAAATCGGATATGTTATGTAATATTTATTTTATTGTGGTGTACTTAAATTATTCCAAATAAAAGTATGAGATATTTGTGAAAGAAAATAATGTAAGGACCAAAAAGAAAATGAATAGTAGTTTTGAGGTTTTGAATAGTGAAACCTCAAAATTTAAGGATTTGAGGTTGGGTTGGAGATGCTCTTAACATATCTTTTTCTTTCAGTCTATGTTTTCAGTATCCTTTATATATTTGGCATCTAATATCTCTCCTTTACACGATTGAAAACTCTGGAC
The DNA here is from genome assembly GCA_016771965.1 of Brassica carinata. Taxonomy (NCBI): domain Eukaryota; kingdom Viridiplantae; phylum Streptophyta; class Magnoliopsida; order Brassicales; family Brassicaceae; genus Brassica; species Brassica carinata. The sequence continues at coordinate 42,373,218 of CM028691.1, forward strand.
TTTCATGATCGAGGATTACTAACTAGCCACGATTACTAAAAAAAGAGAATATTTTTTTAGCTTTTAATTCGCATCTTCTGAAAGTTCGTCCTAAAATAATTTATTTACAGCTAAGGGCATCTTCAACCGTGACACCAAATTTGGTGTTAAAATTACACCAAATTTGGTGTTTTGGTGTCATGTTTTTTTTTTGTCATTTCCAACCATAACAACAAATGTTACACCAAAAATAGTATTATATATTATTTAATTTTTTTTATTTTTGATAAATTTTATTTTTTTTATTAATTCTAATTGATAAATAATTATTTTATCACACTCAGATACTATGTTTGTTAAATCTCTGTAATCTTATGTTTATAAATTTACTTACATTTATATTTTTAGTTTAAAAATATTATACCTTTTATATATTTCTTTTATAAAAATATTTTATTACATAAAGTTTTAATTATTTAATATTAAATCTAATAATATAATATTATTAAGTTTTCATTATTGATTAAATATAACTTAAATAAAGATTATAATCAATCTTTTAAAATAAAAATATATTACAATATAAAATAAATGATAATAACCATTTAGTGATTTCTTATTTGAAAATAAAATAAAGAATAATAATAATAATGAACTATATTATTAAATGAGACACAATATAATATTTGGTGTGATGAATAGTGTTACACTATTCACTCTACACCAAATTTGGTAGGTTGGTGTCATTTTTAGTATTCCATTAGAGATGAAATTATACCAAATTTGGTGTTTTGGTGTTCCATTGAAATTAGATCGAAGCGTTCAAGCAATGACGAAACAGCCGTCGAGCTAAACAGTGTAGACACCGCTAAACAAGATCTCATTAATGACTTTGAATATAAATTTTGTTTGCTTGTTTTGCTTTAATGTTAATACCACCACAATATATAATGCTGGTTAGAGTCATGTGCCGACTCTCTAGTCCCTAACAATATACTTCGAAGTTAGAATCCTCACACTACCAAAAGAAGCATGATGAATTTATGGATGAACAGAGTCTATCTCTTATCATTACATTTATTATTGTTATCACTACTCTGCTTCCATCCTCTCACCACCGTAGCCGCCAACGTCAATTCCACCACACGGGGCATTGACGGGTGGTGCAACCAAACTCCTTACCCTGATCCATGCAATTGCTACTTCAAAAATCACAATGGTTTCCAGCTTCCGACACAGCTATCCGAGTTCCGAATAATGCTGGTAGAAGCAACCATGGATCGGGCTATATTCGCCCGGGACGAGCTGACTCTGTCCAGCCTCAACTGCACGGATTGCCGGAAGCAAGCCGTTTTAGCTGATTGCATTGACCTATATGGAGACACGATCGTGCAGCTAACCCGGACGCTGGAGGGAGTATCTCCAAAAGCCGGTACCGGAAAAGGGTGCACCGACTTCGACGCTCAGACGTGGCTGAGCACCGCACTTACTAATACCGAGACTTGTCGACGCGGCTCTTCCGATCTCAACGTCTCAGATTTCATCACACCGATCGTATCAAACACCAAAATCTCCAACCTTATAACCAACTGCTTAGCTGTCAACGGAGCCCTCTTACCAACCGGAAGCAATGACACCACCACTGCTGATGGGAAGGGGTTTCCAAGGTGGGTTTCCGGTGAAGAAAGGAGGCTTCTACAATTACATTCCGCGCGTGCTGTACGAGCTAACCTCGTAGTGGCCAAAGACGGATCGGGACATGTCACGACGGTCCAAGCGGCTATAGACCTGGCTGGACGGAGAAAGGTGACGTCAGGGAGGTATGTGATATACGTGAAGAGAGGAATATATCAAGAAAACATAAACGTTCGTCTCTATAACGATAACATAATGTTGGTCGGAGATGGAATGAGATCCACCATTATCACCGGTGGTCGTAGTGTCAAAGGTGGTTACACCACTTACAATTCCGCCACTGCCGGTAAATATTTAATGCTTCTGTCTTTTTATTTATTAAATGTTTAGTTAATGCATGGATTGGATCTAAAACAAGCTTCTATAATGGCACTAATAAAAATAATATTTGGAAATTTCCGTACAAGTTGAGTTTTCCAGTCGATAAGATTTATGGCGGGGACGTCAAGTTAAATCATACATCGGGATCGTCATCAATAATTTTTTTTTTGTCATCAATAATTACCACTAGCTAGAAATATAGAAATGAAAATGTAACACGTGCTTTTGCTTTATTTCCCGCGAAATGAGTAAGCGTTACCATTTTCAAATTTATTACATTTTTCCACTAGCTTTGTAACAATTAGTTCAATTGCGTGTTATCCAGGTATAGAGGGACTTCACTTCATAGCCAAAGGCCTAACATTCCGGAACACTGCTGGTCCAGCCAAAGGCCAGGCCGTGGCACTCCGGTCATCCTCAGACCTCTCAATCTTCTACAAATGCTCAATTGAAGGATACCAAGACACATTAATGGTCCATTCCCAACGGCAGTTTTACCGTGGCTGCTACATTTATGGAACCATAGATTTCATATTTGGAAACGCAGCCGTTGTTTTCCAAAACTGTCTCATCCTCCCTCGCCGCCCGCTCAAGGGTCAGCTCAATGTAATAACCGCTCAAGGTCGTGCTGATCCATTTCAGAACACAGGGATCTCTATACATAACTCAAGAATCCAACCCGCCCCTGATCTAAAACCGGTGATCCGTACTGTTAAGACGTACATGGGCCGGCCTTGGATGAAGTACTCACGCACCGTGGTTCTTAAGACACATTTGGATAGTTTTGTGAGTCCGTTGGGTTGGTCACCGTGGAATGAAGGTTCGGTTTTCGGTTTAGACACGCTGTTCTATGCTGAATATAAGAATACCGGACCAGGTTCATCCACTAAGTGGCGTGTTCGTTGGACAGGGTTTCATGTGTTGAATAGAGATTCTGATGCATCCGCTTTCACTGTTGGCAGATTCATCGCAGGTACCGCATGGCTGCCACACACAGGCGTACCCTTCACTCCCGGCCTCTAAGGCCATCTCTTTTCTTTTTCATTTTTTTTGTGCTTAAATTACAATTATATAATTTGTTACGACTCTGAATATATTTCATTATGCTTATTATGAAAATAAAGTTTTAACTATTGATGGAAAAACGAGTACATAGTAAAGAACAAAAATGTGAATCAAAGTATATACTCATACAGAACAGAACGAGACTTTCGTCCATCTCAACTTTTAAGCATTACTTAATAATGTAGAAGACACAAACTACAATTCTTTAAGACACAAACCAAGCCCCACGAACTAAAGTTATTTCGGATCATGAGAAGTAATAGACTTGAGTAAATAAACAAACAATCAATGAAATCAAAAAAGAAGAAAAAAGAAGCCCAACAATTTTAACACAATTTCACCAATGAGAGATCAGATTTAACAGGCTAGAGAAGGCACTTGACCGATGGAAGAGAATCAGCAAAATACTGGAACCAGGGCGAGCAGAACCATCACCAAGCTGGAAATTAGATTCAACTTTCCATTTAATAACGATGTTGCAGAGCTATGGAGTTGGTCCCTGCAGGAGATAACCAAAGAAAAGAGTGTTTAGGATATTCAGATCAACATCTAAGGTGATATGAGACGAAAAGATAGATCAGTGTGCTGTGCTTACTTCTGCAAGCTCTTAAGAGCACCACAGTAAAGAGCATTTCCAGGCTGATCCATTTCTGTGCTACCATTTTCCTCGGGGTTTATGATTCGCATGTATGTTTCTTGGCCAAGATACCATCTGTCAAGATTCTCAACTCTGATGTTCCAGACTCCAACGTTATCGAGGGAAAGAAGTACTGCTGTCCATGCCCCTGGGTAAACCTGGAGCATAACAAAAACAAAAACAAACCATGTAAATAAACAAACTGATGACAAGTCTACCATACAGAGAGACAGATTGCAAAAGTGAATCAACCTCAACCGTGCTTCTTGATATGGCATCCCACTTGTTATAAGAGCCCCTTCTGTCTTCAGTCCAGTTACCAAAGTCCATCCTGGAATACCAGATTTTAAAAAATTCCATGTCCAAGCAATTAAAACTAATAAAACAATGTAAATAAAGAAAGTAAGAATGTCTTTTTTTTTCTTACGCAACAACGTAAAATGAGTATCCATCAATATGGAAGCTCTGGACTTTGGTGTCACTGTTCTGGAATATAATTTGAATAAAGCCTTTGTATGTTGCGTTGATGATAGAACTATCCAAGCGTGGAGGTCTATTGTCAGCAGGTGTGTTTGGGAAATCTAACTTATAGACTCCTTTCACTTTATGCTTATCCGCAAGCCTCATGGGGGTGCTTGGGTTCAGAAATGAAACCCAATTAAGTGTAGCACGAAATGACCCATTGATTTTGGTTGGAGGCATACTCCTCAAGATGTATGTGCTTGTGATGTTTATCTGTCCGTAATGATATGATCCCTGCGGATTTGGACGAGCACCACTTGCAGATGTGTTTTGCCTGCAACATGAAAAGAGTCAAGGTTATATGTAAACGTCTAAAGTGTAAAATAAGGGTTTTTTAGACATACTTTATGGCTCTTTGTTGGTTCATGACAGACCAAGGTTGAGAAACATCAGTTGCTGGAACTGGCAGGGGACCAGAAGCCTGTCCTTTGGAATTGGAATAATGGAGAATGCCAACACCTGTGACTCTTTGCCACGCTGTTTCATTCACAAATCTAGCACTCGCCACAATGTAGTAGTCACTTGACGCGTTTTGGTCCATGGTGACCAAGAAAGAGTAAGACTGTCCCACATGGATATCGAAATCGGTGAAGTTTGTTTGCGAGTTGTAGTGACCCTCAGTTTCAACTAAGAGCAGTTTGTGGTTCTGAATCCTGAAGTTTAAGCTTGTCGAGGTACCAACATTGTGAACACGGATCCTGTATGTCTTCCCTGCAAAATGTAATCATGGATGAATCAATGAGTGAATTAAAAAAAAGTACTCAAACTAAACAGAAAAAAAAAAGTTACCTGGATCAACATTAATGGTTTCATATTGGATTCCATCAGGTACACTGTTATGGTACTTGTAAGGACCTTTCCCATTGATGAGGACTCCATCAGGCATCCCAAGCTCGCTACCAGAGTCAAGTACACCCCTTAATGCCTATGAAGCAACAAAGTTTTCAACCAATATAATAAAACCATTGGAACATATAATCAAAAAGTGAATAAACACCACACCAATCAAATGCACTTACTGTATGGTTCTGAGTATACCAATCGCCAATCATAAAGCTGATTTCGCCATCCGGCTTATTGAACGGGAGAGGAATAAGATCCCGGTTATTGATAATGATTGGTCCAAAACCACCAGAAGCTCTCTGAAGGTTAAGTGAGGGGAAATAGAAGAAACTTCCGATTTGATCTTTCACTTGAAAGCTGTAAGTGAAGTTCCAGTTCGGAGGGATGGGACAGTTTGTGCCAAGGACACCGTCTTGCCATGAGTCCCCCTGGATCTCAATCCCATTCCTAAACAGATTTTTTCAAACAAGACACAATGTCAGTAATCACAAGTAGCCTGAATCAGAGAAGAAGAGATAAGGACGTTAAAGATGATCACCAGGTGAGTAGAAGAGGCTCATCCAAACGATTGAAAACGTTAACATCAACATTGTAGTTTGTGGTAGCATTAATCACAGGCCCTGGAAATTTCCCGTTGACTGCTATAACCTGCAAGGAACAATATCTATCAACACTAGAGCCAATTACTATCCACTAAGCCAATTCTTCTGTGTACATATTCATCCTAAATTAATCAACGTTCAGTGATCGTTGCCTTTGATCGAATAACAAGATAAAATAGAGATTCTGTAACATAAATCTGATACAATAAACTGAAAACGAAGCAAATCATCTTTCCCTATGAAAACGCATAAGATGATGAGATTACAGTGAAAAAGTTGCACTAGAGAGAACTAAACCCTTTAATAAGAGCTAAACGAAACCTTTTGAGGAACGCCGAGAGGAGAAGCAGTGATGTACGAGACTTCAAACACGTATGAGACTGAAGGATCGCCGGCTAGAGAAAATCCACAGAGAAGAGACAAGGAAAAAACGAAAAGGAAAGTAGTAAACCGCGAGAAGAAATAAGCAGCCGCCATTTTAATGTTGTTGCTTAGGTAAGGAGGATGTCTCGTTGATCTTCTTCCTCTACGAAGACAACATTACAGAGAATAAAAAGAAGATGAAGAGCCTGTACTTGTTGGTTTTTGAAAGTGCTTCTCTGACAAATGATGATTTTATTCTCTTCCTTATTTATTAATCCATAAACGCGTTTTTAATTTTACTGGTTAACCGGTTCATATAACTTGTTAATAATTGATATGTTTGTGAAATTGGATATCTTACTCAACATAATGATTCTCTTTTAAATTGATTTTCCTTTTCTTTCTTTCTTTTGATTACATACCATATGTGTTACCAACTTACCATGTTGTGAATTGTTTTTGGTTGCATAAGCTTCCATTTCTCTAACGACGCGATTTATTAGTACTTTTGGTAGATACGTGTTGGAATAAATGTCTGAGATCCTTTATAAATATTTGTTTGTATATGCACTAAGTTTTTCTCGTATTTGAAATATTTTTATAAATCTTAATTAACGATTATGAGAGGATTGCTACTTAATTAAAATTTACAACTCACGACCAACTCAAATCTAATATATAGCATTTTTAAAAGTTGTCATGTTTTCCTTAAAATTCAGAAAGGTATAACTTTTTTTGGTAAAACCGGTAGAACTTTATTAGTGATCAAATCTCAGAATAAAATATTGGTGTTAAATTATTAATCCATGTTCGGAAATACGCTAAATCTTAGTCAAGCAGGCGATGTAGACCTAGTGATGATTAATCGAGGAGTAATTTTATCATATTTTACGACTATATCTATTATTCTTAAAATCAAGAAATAATAACAAACATATTTACATTTCCTTAAATTTTAGTTTGGTTCTTTTTTTGCACCAAATAAAAATCCTTCAAAATATTATATATGGTGATCTAGTAGTGGTATGTGGACTTTGAGAAACTAAATGGTTCATGTTTGAATTAACTCTACGACATTAAAAAACATGTGTGGCTATACGGATATGAAGCCTTCATTTGAATATTCAGAGAGAAGATCCATCTGCTAACAACACTTCTCTCTGAACAGTAGTCCTGAGTTTTAGTCTGAACCTTTTCATAAAAAAACTAAATCTTTCAAAGATGTCGCACCATACAAACAACACTGGCACTCGCGCTGGCAACAACCGATATTAATAATATGTTTCCTTTTTTTTGGCAGCTAATATGTTTCCTTAAATTGCACTTTTTGTATAACTTCTTTGCTCATTCCTTTCGGTAATTTGTTTCCTAATCCGTTACGTTTTTCTGATCTTTCTAACGTTCACATGCGTTGCCGTTTGGCCTACCGTTCGTGGAGCCCAATTTTTTTGCTTTTCTTGATTTATTTTTGGTTGTCTTAAGTAAATTATTGAAAATACAATGAAACATAACGAGCAGACACATTCTATTTTCAACATCTCGGGTGATGTCAGGATATTTTCAATATTGTTTTCACTCACTCCATTTTCTTCATGCTCAATAATAGAAGTGGGTGTGTCTAATTTAATCTTTACAAATGGAATATGTATATCAAAGCAGTAGATTTGAGTTTCTTAAAGTTTTGCACTTTGTGTAATCTCTACTAAAAGATATATTACATCCGTAATTGTAATTGGTTTTATTAATAAATACCAGTTATATAAAAAAATATACTTCAAGATAAGATTGAAAAGCATGAGTTTTGTCTCCTCTTATGCTATTTTCCACAAACTTTATTTCAACGCATGCAAGATGATGAGATTACAGTGAAAAAGTTGCACTAGAGAGAACTAAACCCTTTAATAAGAGCTAAACGAAACCTTTGAGGAACGCCGAGAGGAGAAGCAGTGATGTACGAGACTTCAAACACGTATGAGACTGAAGGATCGCCGGCTAGAGAAAATCCACAGAGAAGAGACAAGGAAAAACGAAAAGGAAAGTAGTAAACCGCGAGAAGAAATAAGCAGCCGCCATTTTAATGTTGTTGCTTAGGTAAGGAGGATGTCTCGTTGATCTTCTTCCTCTACGAAGACAACATTACAGAGAATAAAAAGAAGATGAAGAGCCTGTACTTGTTGGTTTTGAAAGTGCTTCTCTGACAAATGATGATTTTATTCTCTTCCTTATTTATTAATCCATAAACGCGTTTTTAATTTTACTGGTTAACCGGTTCATATAACTTGTTAATAATTGATATGTTTGTGAAATTGGATATCTTACTCAACATAATGATTCTCTTTTAAATTGATTTTCCTTTTCTTTCTTTCTTTGATTACATACCATATGTGTTACCAACTTACCATGTTGTGAATTGTTTTGGTTGCATTCGTTTTCTATGAGGTCAGCCAATTCAGGATTAGGTTCTCCAAGGATCTTTGAAACAGAATCCATACAGCTAATATCAGTGATCCATTCGCTAAGACGACCATAACGGATGTTAGTGCAAATTTCTTTCCAAATTTTTCAAGAAATGTAATTGCACGGACCAAGATAGAAACAAAGGCGGCACCAACCTTCACAACCTCGTCTCTTTGAACTATACCACACAGAAGATGACAATACAAGCATAGCTTGTAAAGTCAATCAACATCAAATTTGATGATTCAAGAACCGTCTTTGCATGTGTCACCGCATTTAAGAGATCTTCATCTGTAGTTATCTCCAAATGAACGCTAAGAACCAAATTTCCTCTCCGCACAAACCTAAACTGAGGTGCACTATTGTAAAATCCAGTCACTTGTAAAATATCACCAATCTTATGTCTGAGTAGGCCTTGCAAAAAAGGAAACAATATTAATAGATTATATGAGATTATATGTGTACTATTTTTTCTCCAAGTTAATGTTCAACTAGCCAGAAAGAAAAAATGTTCAACTAACCAGAATGATTTGTGACCAAGGGCTCGTAATGGTACCCTAACTTGACATCCACGAGATCAACAACTTCTACTTTGTCACCAGCATCAACAAGTAGGAACTCTAAATATGAGAAGTTAGGCATAAATGTGTATGACACATCTTGTGGTTTGCACAAAGGATTCATGTTAATCCCAAACATAGTTTCCGAAGAAACATAACTTGAAGAAATCAAAGGCAACTTGTTAGAGTAAAACTCTAATGTTGGGATGTGTTGAGCCATTTGACCTGTCGCAATGCTTTCGATGAATTTGGTTTTAGGCCAAAGTCTTGGTATTATACCTTCCCATGATTTTTGGTTGCATTCGTTTTCTATGAGGTCAGCCAATTCAGGATTAGGTTCTCCAAGGATCTTTGAAACAGAATCCATACAGCTAATATCAGTGATCCATTCGCTAAGACGACCATAACGGATGTTAGTGCAAATTTCTTTCCAAATTTTTTCAAGAAATGTAATTGCACGGACCAAGATAGAAACAAAGGCGGCACCAACCTTCACAACCTCGTCTCTTTGAACTATACCACACAGAAGATGACAATACAAGCTTTGTTTGTTGTCTGAACACAATATGACTTCATCAGGACTTGTGAATGACCAATGCCAAAATGATGGTCGGTTCTTGAAGTAATCACTCTTGAAGAAGCTCGTCGTCGCAGCTGAAGCTGGCAAACCAGAGGGAGTTGTGTGCTCTGGTGTACAAAAGTTAAACACCATTCCCTTTCCATGCTCAAGACCATCAATATGCCTATGAATCCAAAAGAAAAATTTATCATATAATTTATAAATACATTTTTGTTTACTAAAATAAGAAAATACATGTTTCCATCATTACTTGCTTATAACGAGCGAGCGGTAATAATAGATGAATTTCAAGTTTTCCAAGTATTTGTTGTTTCGAGGAAACATCTTCCGTTTTCCTCCGGAAGTTCCGGAACTACAATAAAAAAACAGTTAGAGAATTAAGAGTCTCAAACATAACTTTGATCACATAATAATTTTTTTTAAAAATAAGACCACATAATAATTAATCAATGATAAAGTTGCTTTATACAATTCCAAAAAAACAAACAAGAGACTACCTTAGTAGGAAACCGGTAATGGGTTTGCCAGAAATAACATCAAAGGGCTCTCCATTTGCAACACGGTCGATATAAAGCTTTACATCTTCGTAGGTTGTCACGGGAACATTCTTTTTAAAAAGCTCTTTATCAGAACTCCCTTGGAGAAAACGCCTAAGATACTCAGTTTCAGCATTAAGTGTGAGTATCTCCTCCAATACATTGTCTTGTACTTGCTTCACATTGGACGTCAAGTCTTCCAAAATATTCTCGTCTAATTTGTCGCAGAGATTAGAGCACAGACTCATATTTGATTCTCTTAGCTCACCTGAAACCAAAAAATTGCACACTCGGCTCACAATATTACTGACTTGTACGTACAAGTTGATAGTTAGTGAAACCGCTCAGCATAATAGGGTAATGCCATAAATATTGATATAGAGCTATAATTTATGTGAGTAATAAAAACAGACAAACCTTCTCTTTATGTGGCGTTTTCGGCCAATTTGATATTTGGCTGTTTGCTGGGACTCTCTGATTTTATTCACGTCAATGGCAATAGCCAAACATGGCTTGGCCTTCTTATATAGGGATTATTAACTATTATTTTTTTAATTGAATCTTTCACACATAACATTGACCACATGTCGACTAATAAGTTTTACTCTATAACTTTTGGATCGTTAGAGAAATAATAGCTATGTATATTCAAATATTAGTTTTTTCAAACAAAATTATAAAATTAATATGTACAATCACATAACTTATGAAGCACGTTCAATGTTTATTAAAATATTTCAAGTACGATAATAAAGGCTGAAGCGGGAAACTCGATTTTATTTGTGTGAGTAGTTTACAGTAGCGGCCCTGAGGGGAAGCATTAGAAGCTTAGGCTTTCGGCCTCGTTTTTATTTAACTATTTAAGCGGCCGTTAAATATCAAAAGTTTAAATAGTTTAGTGGTTCGTAAAGTATTTTTGTGATAACCAGATAACATGTTCGATTCTTTTTCTCTACATTTGCCTTAAAGGTTTTTTTTTCCCTAAAATAACCTATTATAAACCGGCATTAATTTCCAATTTGCTTCTAGCCTTCATAATTCCAGGACCGGTACTGGTAGTTTATACAAAGAAAAAGTTAAAACTTAGGCTTCAAATGGTGTCGTTGAAAAAAAAAACAGTTCATTTGTATATGCATTTTTCCTACGTTAAAATCACCACTCAATTTTTTTTTTTTCAAAATTCATTTAAAAAGATATCTCCATGTAGTTAAATATCTTTTTGTCATTTTTTGAAAAAAATGTAGATGGACTGTACAGTTCTCGCCCTCTATACATTTTATGGTATTCATCCATTTTCAATTTTTTATTAATAAACTATTTTATTACAAATAATTAAACCTTTCTTCTATTTTACTCATTAACTTCAATAATACAAAGAACTCTCACTGGTTATTCTCTCTCTCTCTCTCTTTCATGTGGTAATTTTATTTAAGTTTATTTAAGTTATATTTATAAACTATGTACAGATCATTGTAAATATATGTGTTTTGGTTATAATATATGTATTTAAACACTTAAGATGATTTAATATAATATAATAGTTATAACTTAATAACATTACATATACTGTATTTAAATATTCTATGTGTTTAATTTTTTTGTTATATTTTTATTATTTAAATATATAATTTATATTATTTGAACTATTTCTACCATTCAAAACAATAATAAACTGTTTAATATGTAAACCTACATTTTTTCTATATAATATGTTTGATTTGCATTTTCCACTAATCTGCATAATTATATGATTTTCACCGGTTGAACTGCTATGAATATGATAGGGAAGATATAGTAAGCTAACATAGTATGATTTTTGTTTGTACGCGAGTAAACTAATGTGTGTGAGGGTGAGTGAAGTATCTAACTAATATGTAAGATATCTATCCACAAGCATAAAATATATTTTGGTTGAAAGGGAAACCCGCTAGATCCATGGTCCATTAAGGTTAAACCTAGGATTTTCACCTATTTTTCTCTAAATAGAAAGCCTCCGTATATTTTCTTCCCTAACAGAAACCAGAAAGGCATTCCAGATCTCTCTCTCTCTCTCTCTCTCTCTCTCTCTCTCTCTCTCTCTCTCTCTCTCTCTCTCTCTCTCTCTCTCTCTCTCTCTCTCTCCACGTGCGTCTCTCCTTCCTCGCACTGAGCTGTCGCCTCTCTCTCTCCTCGCCGTGCCGGAGCCAAGTCGCCGAAGCATCACTAGAGCGCCACCGCAGGAAGCTGCCTGGTCCAAGCCGCTGGTTATCTATCTCTTCCAGCCAAGCCAAGTGTCGTGTGGTGTTGAGGCTCATCATGGTTCGTCAATGCTTGTTCCCATGTTCACATCTGCGTTCTAGATTTTTTCCAGATCAATCTCCAGATCTTCTATCCAGGTGGTTTGATCTCGAAACCAGTTTCTTCTCTTGATCTCCTATATTTTGAATGCTGGATTAGGTCTGGTCAGTCTTGATTGTTTGTTATGTTGTTAGATCACATTGTTAGATCACAATGGATGTTAGGTTGCTAGATGCATATTACATTTTGGATAAGAACGCTCATCCTGTTAAAGAACTTAATGGAATGTGATATGTTATGGAAATGTGATGTGTGTGATTGTATGTGTGTAGCGTAGTTGATTGTTGATCATAATCGAGTTTTGTTAAATGTTTGTGCGGCTAGTCAGTCTTCGTTCTGCATTAGCCATATATGTGTGGTCAAATGGAGAGGCTGGTCCGGAAGCCATCTTACTGAGAAATACATTTACTTATGCCTTATTCTCATTTTCCATTTCCCACCCTCTTGTAGAACTATAAATAGAAGGATTTGACATCGCTTGGGTTGGTAGATTTGAATAAAAGGAATGCGTCTGGGAATTCTCGGACCATTGATGGGACACAATGACTTGCGTTTTAGCGTAGATTCGTGCTCCTTAGTCTGCGTTGTGAACCCTATCGGTTTTGGGGAAGCGGATCTTGATGATTGTTTGGATGGTTTTAGATTTTAGTTTTGGTTTTGAATTTTGGTTTTAGTTTCTGGATTTTGATTTTAGTTTTAATTTTTGATTTTTCAGTAGATTTTGTTTTGAAAAACACTAATGGTGATTTTAGTTTTAGATTTAGATTTAGATTTTTTGTTTTAAGAAATTAATAAATATTTATTATATTTTTAATTTTTAATTTTGCTATAGTTTTAGTTTTAGAAAAACTTGAGTGATGATTCTCAGTTTTAAATTTTAAAATATTTTATTAATTATTTTTGTTGAAGTTGGGACTAAAAGTAATAATATATATTACTTCCTACGAAAAACAAATAATACAAATTATTATCACTTAAAACAGATTTATTTTAAGCAGTTTCTCTAAAATCTATAATATCTTGATTTGTAAAGAAAATTATTGTTTGTGAGTTCTTGTTCGTTTTAAAAATGTTGATGTGATTATACATGTGAATAACAAATTTAATTAAATTTATAGTACAAAAACACTAATTAAAACATTATAAATTTACCTTACTTAAACAAATTTCCAATAAGTTTTATTTAAAGAAGATTATTGTCTGCAAGATTTTTATTCGTGTGTTTGTGTTGCTCTTATAGAGTATATGGTTTCTTAAAAAAATTTAATAATGTTTTGTAAAATAAAAAGAATACCAAAGTAAAAGAACCACTCTTGCCGTGAGGAAAACCACTAAAACAGGATTCTAGCTTCTATGTGTTACGTTAAAACATTGAAAAACTGGTTTCCCTATCATTTAGGAATCTACTTTTATAAAAAGTAGTTTTAGAAAATTAAAACCAAAACCACTTCAAAAACTAGAAACAATCAATGCACCAACCTATGACCTACCTTTACGTAAGTCACACGTTTGAACAAAATGACGCATCTCCACTCTGGCTCACATTTCACATATGTAAATGTACTTAGTATGAAATATATGCAGTTTCCCATGTAGAGAAAGTCTCGTAATCTTTTGAAAATGGAGCTACACCTCGTTAATCCGGATTATTCTTAATCAATTAGATACTGTCTAATGTTGTCACCTAGTATTAATTACAAGTAACCAGATTCTCAGAATGCATGTGGGGTTTTCAGGTTTTGACGGGTTTCAGATATGGCCCGGTTTTATTGACAAATTGCAATTGTATTCATACCAAAGCATGTCTAGTAAAAGTTGTAAAATACTTTTATATACCATCTTTTCGATTCAAATATATATATATATATATATATATATATATATATATATATATATATATATAAAGCAATGACCTTTTGTAACTTTAAAGCAATGACTTCTTGGATCATATATAAAGTTTGGAAAATTAGTATAGACGACGTGATAATCACATGTTAAAGTTTAAACCATGAAAATGGTAAAAGTAAGCATTTTTTAAAGCTGTTAATTTTAATCATCACTGCCCAAAAGTAAGCATTTTAAACCTAGGATTTTCACCTATTTTTCTAAATAGAAAGCCTCCGTATATTTTCTTCCTAACAGAAACCAGAAGGCATTCCAGATCTCTCTCTCTCTCTCTCTCTCTCTCTCTCTCTCTCTCTCTCTCTCTCTCTCTCTCTCTCTCTCTCTCTCTCTCTCTCTCTCTCTCTCTCTCTCTCTCTCTCTCTCTCCTCTCTCTCTCTCTCTCTCTCTCCTCTCTCTCTCTCTCTCTCTCTCCTCTCTCTCTCTCTCTCTCTCTCTCTCTCCTCTCTCTCTCTCTCTCTCTCCTCTCTCTCTCTCTCTCTCTCTCTCTCTCTCTCTCTCTCTCTCTCTCTCTCTCTCTCTCTCTCTCTCTCTCTCTCTCTCTCTCTCTCTCTCTCTCTCTCTCTCTCTCTCTCTCTCTCTCTCCTCTCTCTCTCTCTCTCTCTCTCTCTCTCTCTCTCTCTCTCTCTCCACCGTCTCTCCTTCCTCGCACTGAGCTGTCGCCTCTCTCTCCTCACGTGCCGGAGCCAAGTCGCCGAAGCATCACTAGAGCGCCACCGCAGGCTGCCTGGTCCAAGCCGCTGGTTATCTATCTCTTCCAGCCAAGCCAAGTGTCGTGTGGTGTTGAGGCTCATCATGGTTCGTCAATGCTTGTTCCCATGTTCACATCTGCGTTCTAGATTTTTTCCAGATCAATCTCCAGATCTTCTATCCAGGTGGTTTGATCTCGAAACCAGTTTCTTCTCTTGATCTCCTATATTTTGAATGCTGGATTAGGTCTGGTCAGTCTTGATTGTTTGTTATGTTGTTAGATCACATTGTTAGATCACAATGGATGTTAGGTTGCTAGATGCATATTACATTTTGGATAAGAACGCTCATCCTGTTAAAGAACTTAATGGAATGTGATATGTTATGGAAATGTGATGTGTGTGATTGTATGTGTGTAGCGTAGTTGATTGTTGATCATAATCGAGTTTTGTTAAATGTTTGTGCGGCTAGTCAGTCTTCGTTCTGCATTAGCCATATATGTGTGGTCAAATGGAGAGGCTGGTCCGGAAGCCATCTTACTGAGAAATACATTTACTTATGCCTTATTCTCATTTTCCATTTCCCACCCTCTTGTAGAACTATAAATAGAAGGATTTGACATCGCTTGGGTTGGTAGATTTGAATAAAAGGAATGCGTCTGGGAATTCTCGGACCATTGATGGGACACAATGACTTGCGTTTTAGCGTAGATTCGTGCTCCTTAGTCTGCGTTGTGAACCCCTATCGGTTTTGGGGGAAGCGGATCTTGATGATTGTTTGGATGGTTTTTAGATTTTAGTTTTTGGTTTTTGAATTTTGGTTTTTAGTTTCTGGATTTTTGATTTTAGTTTTTAATTTTTGATTTTTCAGTAGATTTTTGTTTTTGAAAAAACACGAATGGTGATTTTAGTTTTTAGATTTAGATTTAGATTTTTTGTTTTAAGAAATTAATAAATATTTATTATATTTTTTAATTTTTAATTTTGCTATAGTTTTAGTTTTTAGAAAAACTTGAGTGATGATTCTCAGTTTTAAATTTTAAAATATTTTATTAATTATTTTTGTTGAAGTTGGGACGAAAAGTAATAATATATATTACTTCCTACGAAAAACAAATAATACAAATTATTATCACTTAAAAACAGATTTATTTTAAGCAGTTTCTCTAAAATCTATAATATCTTGATTTGTAAAGAAAATTATTGTTTGTGAGTTCTTGTTCGTTTTTAAAAATGTTGATGTGATTATACATGTGAATAACAAATTTAATTAAATTTATAGTACAAAAACACTAATTAAAACATTATAAATTTACCTTACTTAAACAAATTTCCAATAAGTTTTATTTAAAGAAGATTATTGTCTGCAAGATTTTTATTCGTGTGTTTGTGTTGCTCTTATAGAGTATATGGTTTCTTAAAAAAAATTTAATAATGTTTTGTAAAATAAAAAGAATACCAAAGTAAAAGAACCACTCTTGCCGTGAGGAAAAACCACTAAAACAGGATTCTAGCTTCTATGTGTTACGTTAAAACATTGAAAAAACTGGTTTCCCTATCATTTAGGGAATCTACTTTTATAAAAAGTAGTTTTTAGAAAATTAAAAACCAAAAACCACTTCAAAAACTAGAAACAATCAATGCACCAACCTATGACCTACCTTTACGTAAGTCACACGTTTGAACAAAATGACGCATCTCCACTCTGGCTCACATTTCACATATGTAAATGTACTTAGTATGAAATATATGCAGTTTCCCATGTAGAGAAAGTCTCGTAATCTTTTGAAAAATGGAGCTACACCTCGTTAATCCGGATTATTCTTAATCAATTAGATACTGTCTAATGTTGTCACCTAGTATTAATTACAAGTAACCAGATTCTCAGAATGCATGTGGGGTTTTCAGGTTTTGACGGGTTTCAGATATGGCCCGGGTTTTATTGACAAATTGCAATTGTATTCATACCAAAGCATGTCTAGTAAAAGTTGTAAAATACTTTTATATACCATCTTTTCGATTCAAATATATATATATATATATATATATATATATATATATATATATATATATATAAAGCAATGACCTTTTGTAACTTTAAAGCAATGACTTCTTGGATCATATATAAAGTTTGGAAAATTAGTATAGACGACGTGATAATCACATGTTAAAGTTTAAACCATGAAAATGGTAAAAGTAAGCATTTTTTTAAAGCTGTTAATTTTAATCATCACTGCCCAAAAGTAAGCATTTTAAACATTTAATTTGACCATTTAACAGTTCAAACAATGAAACTAGTTTTAGTAACATATTAAACTTTGAAATTAACTTGTTTGTTAATCAAGTCAACTGTACGATGATACTGTTCATTTTTCAGTAAAACATTGGATGACGTGCTAGTTTTTTATAGAAAATATTTATTTAATTCACTAACAAAAATAAGAAATTTAAATTAAAATAATTTAAATGTTATTGGTTTGTGGGGAATATTTAAGTTTTTATTAACTTACAAAATATTGAGATTTTTTTATTGTTTTGTGAAATTTTAAAAATCATAGTAAAATCTATTATTATCCACTAAATTTTTTCAAATTTTATAATTTATAATCCAAATTTCATTATTCTTAACAAATTATATCTATTAAATAAATTTAAGAAATAATCTTATTTAAATAGTAGAATTAATAGTAAAAAAATTGAAATACATATAAATTCTTATAGTATATAAATAATAAGTAGTATGTCGACAAAAATAATATTTATAATAAATACAGTTGCAAATTTGATCATAATTTTTTTTGTTGATAATTTGACTGATTAAAGTCCAAGAGTACAAGTTCCGATAGTACATAAACAGCCCAAAAATCTAAAGCCTAACCCAAGATCTAGCAAAACACACAGATTTTTTTTTCTTGACCTGTTAAATTCATTTATCAACAGAAGAAAATACTACAAAAATGGTTTTAATCGTTTTACACCAAAAGAGTTGAAAAAAAAGAACTCTATGTGGTAAGTCATATAACATGTGTACGTATATTGAACACATTGTATAAGCATTCACTACAATTACAACAGATAGTGAATTGAAAATAACAATTCAGAATATTTTTGTTTGTATATAATGTATTTTGAGTAACTTTTTTTAGATATTTTCCTAATACCTCTTTATCTAATTTGGCATATTTTGTATTATTTGGTTTAACCATAGAAACATTGTCAATCTCGTATGTGTATTTGTTGGGGTCAAAATCGGTCAATGACTAAATCGTTACCGAAAGTCCTCGAAGAAAAGCCAGCGACGATCAAAGCCAAGAAACGGTCGCCGCCGATAAAACTCACGGAAGGCTCGCCCACTCCCATCTGCGCCAGCGTCAGGGTCCTGGCGCCCATCCGTGCAATCATCTTGGTCCCTTGAAACCTATGTCGGATCGTCCGAGATCTACAATGAGTCTTCCGTAAAGCCTTCCGATTGTTTAAAGGATTCGTCTTTTAACACATCTAAAGCTCGAAGCCTCGTTGCTCACATCCTTGAAGACGGAAAGTCTACAAATCCAAGTCCATCGCAAAATCCCGATACTCGAAGAGTCTTGTTGGATTAGAAACGATTATCTCGAAATCTGCGGCTAACGATCTTCCGCAAACGACTAACGGGGAAAGATCAAACAACGAAAAACCACAGACGGCGGGATGGCCTGGCGCCGGCACCCGCCACGCTGGCCGGCCTGGCGCCGCGGTACGCTGGACGCTGGCCAGCCTGGCGCCGGCGGCACTCCACGCTGGCCGCCTATGCCACGCACCACACGCTGGCCGCCTGTCGCCGGGCGCATTCGCCTGGCGCCGGCAGCACGCTGGACGCTGGGTTGCCTACGCCGGGCACTTCGCCTGCGCCGGCGCACCGCCACGCTGGGCCGGCTCGCCGGGCGGCACCTCGCCTGGCCGGGCGGCACGCTGGACGCTGGGTCGGGCTGGCGCCGGGCTGCACCTCGCCTCATGCCGGCGCATCCGCCACGCGGATCGCCTATATAAAGTTTGGAAAATTAGTATAGACGACGTGATAATCACATGTTAAAGTTTAAACCATGAAAATGGTAAAAGTAAGCATTTTTTAAAGCTGTTAATTTTAATCATCACTGCCCAAAAGTAAGCATTTTAAACATTTAATTTGACCATTTAACAGTTCAAACAATGAAACTAGTTTTAGTAACATATTAAACTTTGAAATTAACTTGTTTGTTAATCAAGTCAACTGTACGATGATACTGTTCATTTTTCAGTAAAACATTGGATGACGTGCTAGTTTTTTATAGAAAATATTTATTTAATTCACTAACAAAAATAAGAAATTTAAATTAAAATAATTTAAATGTTATTGGTTTGTGGGGAATATTTAAGTTTTTATTAACTTACAAAATATTGAGATTTTTTTATTGTTTTGTGAAATTTTAAAAATCATAGTAAAATCTATTATTATCCACTAAATTTTTTCAAATTTTATAATTTATAATCCAAATTTCATTATTCTTAACAAATTATATCTATTAAATAAATTTAAGAAATAATCTTATTTAAATAGTAGAATTAATAGTAAAAAAATTGAAATACATATAAATTCTTATAGTATATAAATAATAAGTAGTATGTCGACAAAAAATAATATTTATAATAAATACAGTTGCAAATTTGATCATAATTTTTTTTTTTGTTGATAATTTGACTGATTAAAGTCCAAGAGTACAAGTTCCGATAGTACATAAACAGCCCAAAAATCTAAAGCCTAACCCAAGATCTAGCAAAACACACAGATTTTTTTTTTCTTGACCTGTTAAATTCATTTATCAACAGAAGAAAATACTACAAAAATGGTTTTAATCGTTTTACACCAAAAGAGTTGAAAAAAAAGAACTCTATGTGGTAAGTCATATAACATGTGTACGTATATTGAACACATTGTATAAGCATTCACTACAATTACAACAGATAGTGAATTGAAAATAACAATTCAGAATATTTTTGTTTGTATATAATGTATTTTGAGTAACTTTTTTTAGATATTTTCCTAATACCTCTTTATCTAATTTGGCATATTTTGTATTATTTGGTTTAACCATAGAAACATTGTCAATCTCGTATGTGTATTTGTTGGGGTCAAAATCGGTCAATGACGAAATCGTTACCCGAAAGTCCTCGAAAGAAAAGCCAAGCGACGATCAAAGCCAAGAAACGGGTCGTCGCTCGATAAAACTCACGGGAAGGCTCGTCCACTCCCATCTGGCGCCAGCGGCAAGGGTCCTGGCGCCCATCCGTGCAATCATCTTGGTCCCTTGAAACCTATGTCCGGATCGTCCGAGATCTACAATGAGTCTTCCGTAAAGCCTTCCCGATTGTTTAAAGGATTCGTCTTTTAACACATCTAAAGCTCGAAGCCTCGTTGCTCACATCCTTGAAGGCGGAAAGTCTACAAATCCAAGTCCATCGCGAAAATCCGATACTCGAAGAGTCTTGTTGGATTAAGCGATTATCTCGAAATCTGCGGCTAACGATCTTCCGCAAAACGACTAACGGGAAAGATCAAACAACGAAAACCCACAGACGGCGGGATGGCCTGGCGCCGGCGGCACTCGCCACGCTGGCCGCCTGGCGCCGGCGGCACTCGCCACGCTGGCCGCCTGGCGCCGGCGGCACTCGCCACGCTGGCCGCCTGTCGCCGGCGGCACCCGCCTGGCGCCGGCGGCACTCGCCTGGCGCCGGCGGCACTCGCCACGCTGGCCGCCTGGCGCCGGCGGCACCGCCACGCTGGCCGCCTGGCGCCGGCGGCACCCGCCTGGCGCCGGCGGCACCCGCCTGGCGCCGGCGGCACTCGCCTGGCGCCGGCGGCACCCGCCTGGCGCCGGCGGCACCGTCCGCAGCGGATCGGCCTGGCGTCGGTCCACGGCCTCGTCTGGTCTCGGTCCTATCATGCCGGTCCGATCCCATCTTAGCTTGTTCGGATCAATCTACGCAAGTTTTAAATTTTAAAATATTTTATTAATTATTTTTGTTGAAGTTGGGACGAAAAGTAATAATATATATTACTTCCTACGAAAAACAAATAATACAAATTATTATCACTTAAAAACAGATTTATTTTAAGCAGTTTCTCTAAAATCTATAATATCTTGATTTGTAAAGAAAATTATTGTTTGTGAGTTCTTGTTCGTTTTTAAAAATGTTGATGTGATTATACATGTGAATAACAAATTTAATTAAATTTATAGTACAAAAACACTAATTAAAACATTATAAATTTACCTTACTTAAACAAATTTCCAATAAGTTTTATTTAAAGAAGATTATTGTCTGCAAGATTTTTATTCGTGTGTTTGTGTTGCTCTTATAGAGTATATGGTTTCTTAAAAAAAATTTAATAATGTTTTGTAAAATAAAAAGAATACCAAAGTAAAAGAACCACTCTTGCCGTGAGGAAAACCACTAAAACAGGATTCTAGCTTCTATGTGTTACGTTAAAACATTGAAAAACTGGTTTCCCTATCATTTAGGGAATCTACTTTTATAAAAAGTAGTTTTAGAAAATTAAAACCCAAAAACCACTTCAAAAACTAGAAACAATCAATGCACCAACCTATGACCTACCTTTACGTAAGTCACACGTTTGAACAAAATGACGCATCTCCACTCTGGCTCACATTTCACATATGTAAATGTACTTAGTATGAAATATATGCAGTTTCCCATGTAGAGAAAGTCTCGTAATCTTTTGAAAAATGGAGCTACACCTCGTTAATCCGGATTATTCTTAATCAATTAGATACTGTCTAATGTTGTCACCTAGTATTAATTACAAGTAACCAGATTCTCAGAATGCATGTGGGGTTTTCAGGTTTTGACGGGTTTCAGATATGGCCCGGGTTTTATTGACAAATTGCAATTGTATTCATACCAAAGCATGTCTAGTAAAAGTTGTAAAATACTTTTATATACCATCTTTTCGATTCAAATATATATATATAAAGCAATGACCTTTTGTAACTTTAAAGCAATGACTTCTTGGATCATATATAAAGTTTGGAAAATTAGTATAGACGACGTGATAATCACATGTTAAAGTTTAAACCATGAAAATGGTAAAAGTAAGCATTTTAAACATTTAATTTGACCATTTAACAGTTCAAACAATGAAACTAGTTTTAGTAACATATTAAACTTTGAAATTAACTTGTTTGTTAATCAAGTCAACTGTACGATGATACTGTTCATTTTTCAGTAAAACATTGGATGACGTGCTAGTTTTTATAGAAAATATTTATTTAATTCACTAACAAAATAAGAAATTTAAATTAAAATAATTTAAATGTTATTGGTTTGTGGGGAATATTTAAGTTTTTATTAACTTACAAAATATTGAGATTTTTTTATTGTTTTGTGAAATTTTAAAAATCATAGTAAAATCTATTATTATCCACTAAATTTTTTCAAATTTTATAATTTATAATCCAAATTTCATTATTCTTAACAAATTATATCTATTAAATAAATTTAAGAAATAATCTTATTTAAATAGTAGAATTAATAGTAAAAAAATTGAAATACATATAAATTCTTATAGTATATAAATAATAAGTAGTATGTCGACAAAAATAATATTTATAATAAATACAGTTGCAAATTTGATCATAATTTTTTTTGTTGATAATTTGACTGATTAAAGTCCAAGAGTACAAGTTCCGATAGTACATAAACAGCCCAAAAATCTAAAGCCTAACCCAAGATCTAGCAAAACACACAGATTTTTTTTTCTTGACCTGTTAAATTCATTTATCAACAGAAGAAAATACTACAAAAATGGTTTTAATCGTTTTACACCAAAAGAGTTGAAAAAAGAACTCTATGTGGTAAGTCATATAACATGTGTACGTATATTGAACACATTGTATAAGCATTCACTACAATTACAACAGATAGTGAATTGAAAATAACAATTCAGAATATTTTGTTTGTATATAATGTATTTTGAGTAACTTTTTTAGATATTTTCCTAATACCTCTTTATCTAATTTGGCATATTTTGTATTATTTGGTTTAACCATAGAAACATTGTCAATCTCGTATGTGTATTTGTTGGGGTCAAAATCGGTCAATGACTAAATCGTTACCGAAAGTCCTCGAAGAAAAGCCAGCGACGATCAAAGCCAAGAAACGGTCGCCGCCGATAAAACTCACGGAAGGCTCGCCCACTCCCATCCGCCAGCGCAAGGGTCCTGCGCCCATCCGTGCAATCATCTTGGTCCCTTGAAACCTATGTCGGATCGTCCGAGATCTACAATGAGTCTTCCGTAAAGCCTTCCGATTGTTTAAAGGATTCGCTTTTAACACATCTAAAGCTCGAAGCCTCGTTGCTCACATCCTTGAAGACGGAAAGTCTACAAATCCAAGTCCATCGCGAAAATCCGATACCGAAGAGTCTTGTTGGATTAGAAACGATTATCTCGAAATCTGCGATCTTCCGGCACTAACGGGAAAGATCAAACAACGAAAACCCACAGACGGCGGATGGCCTGGCGCCGGCGGCACTCGCCACGCTGGCCGGCCTGGCGCCGGCGGCACCCGCCTGGCGCCGGCGGCACCCGCCTGGCGCCGGCGGCACCCGCCTGGCGCCGGCGGCACCCGCCTGGCGCCGGCGGCACCCGCCTGGCGCCGGCGGCACCCGCCTGGCGCCGGCGGCACCCGCCTGGCGCCGGCGGCACTCCGCCACGCTGGCCGGCCTGGCGCCGGCGGCACCCGCCTGGCGCCGGCGGCACCCGCCTGGCGCCGGCGGCACCCGCCTGGCGCCGGGCGTATCCGCCACGCGGATCGCCTGGCGCCGGTCCACGCCTCGCCCTGGTCTCGGTCCTATCATGCCCGGTCCGATCCCATCTTAGCTTGTTCGGATCAATCTACGCAAGTTTGGTACGATCACGCTTATTCTAGAACACCAATATCTCGACTATACAAGGAATTGGGTTCCTTCGAAACACCGAAACCTTCAAAGACCGTTCTTCAAAACCGTAAAATGCCTAAACGGCCCAACGTGGCCAAAACGCCCGCCACGATTTTCGAAAAGAAGGATAACTATGACGGTTTATCTTTATTCTCACATAAGAGATAAATGTCAAGTTTTCGAAGATAAATGTCAAGTTTTCGAAGATAAATGTCAAGTTTTCGAAGATAAATGTCAAGTTTCCGATAAACACGAAGATGGACGAAAATGGAAAAAGCCCGATTCAGCCCGCGAGAAGATAGACCGTCTTAAGAGGAGTATATAAGGAGAGCTTTGAGCAAGAAGCAAACCAGATCACAAACTTTCGAGCACTTAGCACTTAGAGCGATTTAGCATTCTTTTTTCGTTTTCACTAGCGAGCTGCGACTCAACTAGGATAGACTTAGGCGACCAGACTAGCGGACTCCTCGACAGCTCTACGGCCGATTTCTTTTCTTGTTGTACACGCCAAACGAGAATTCAGAAATAAGATCTCTTTCGCTCAACTTTTACGATTTCTATTTTCGCAACTTTTATCTCTATTGATTGTTTCGTGTGCGGCCCAGCAGATATCCGGGACCTTCAAGGAAGATCGGGTTAACTCGGTTTTCCTCCACAAATCTTTATCGGAAATTGACGGTGCGAATTTCGGTTCCCACAGTATTGTATCAGAAAAATTCTCATCTGAAAATTTTTGAAATATAAAATACAGGCATATATTACATTATATATATGTGTAAGAACAGATAAAAATTAGAGTTTATATTTCATTCTGAGAATATTAAGTGATTATAAAAATAAATTTCAAAATTAATAAGTTTATGCAATTAAGATATGAAATACTCCTTCTATTTTACAAAGAGTGTCACTTTGTCACATAAATTAAGAAACTGATTGATATTCATTTATGTTGTTATTAATTACATCTATATAATCAATAGTATTTGAGATAAATAACATTATTTATAAAATTAATGTATTTTGTAATTAATATTAAGTTTAAATTAACTATAATTGTATTAGATTTTTAAAATGATATTCTTTGAGTAACAAGAAAAAGGGTCAAATAACACTCTTTGTGACGCAGAGGGAATATCAAATAATGTAGAAAGTTATGCTCAAAACTCTTTACGTAGAAAATTATGTGATCCGATACATGTTAAAAACGAATTATATTTACGTCTAAGATTAGAAAATTATGTTCCTTCAGAAGAAAAAAATTGAGAAAGTTATGTGATCCAATACTTCTTTAGATAAATATTGAATGTGTTATAAAATAAAGGAAAAAATGATATCTTATTCATAAACATATGATCCCTTTATATAGGGAATTACACCGTCATAGTAATATGGAAATAGTACAAATCCTAAATAAGAAAGGAAAAGGAAAACATACATAACCAGCCGGCTAGAACGAAATCATAAACCAGCCGGTTATTACATCCACTAAACTAATGGTTTATAACACTCTCCCTTGGATGTCATAACCATCTAGAGCTCGGGATATACTTTACCAATATTGGTGTTGTCTCATTAAAACCTTACCAGTAAAACCCAATTGGGACAAAATCAGGTGAAGGAAAAAGAGTACAACATGTACCATTTCCCCTGATTTGTACCTCCGTGCATGTTCTTCAAGTTGGTGCATGGATAATCCGATATTTGAGCTTCATGGGCGCCAAGTCTTGAACTGGTCCTTTAATTTGGCACATCCCAAACTGATATATAAGTTTCATGGACACGGAGTTGGTGTAGACATGGTGAAGAAGTCGGCTGACATATTATATGACTGAACCAAACGTGTATAACCTGTTTGAGATCTTGTATGGATCAAATGTTATAACCTGCATTATTATCAAAACCAAACAAACTTCTCTTTGGGCTTGGTTAATATAAATCAATCTAAAACATTTAGTTCCTTTGAAGGTTACATAGGATGTATTAATCCTATCCCATTGCCTCATGTTCGGACATGCCAAATTTATCTAAACAAGGTGCCAATAGTACTTATGGCAAGGGACGTGTATGTCCTTAGTTCCAGTGTATGTCCTTAGGTCAATTCATACATCAATAGGGGATCGCGGTCCCGATCAGTACATATACTCATACCCTGTGCTAAAACATACATCAACTCTAATTATATTTAAATTTCATACGTCAACTAACACTTTTCGGTAAATTCATATGTAAGCTTCACTGGTTTAAATCATATGTATATATATTTAAGAGTCATCGTTTCCAGAGTCTCCAAAATTTTTTTTTGTCATTTGGTTTAGAGGGAATTCGAACCCGGGTTCCCCAAAATAAACACATCCCTATTCGACCACTCTACCATATATGCTTCACATGTTTAATACATCACATATACATATATTCATTTTCGTAAGAATTATTCAAATGCTTTGCAAAAAAAATAAATGCTTAAATGTTAAATTTTAGGAAATTGTAAATTTCAATTTGTTTATATATTTTAATCTAAATAAAAAATTGCTCAAAATGTTAAATTTAAGATTAAAATATATAAATAAATTGAAACTTACAATTTTTTTAAATTTAACATTTAAGCAATTTTTTTTTTTGAAAAGCATTTGAATAACTCTTACGAAAATGAATATATGTATATGTGATGTATTAAACATGTGAAGCATATATGGTAGAGTGGTCGAATAGGGATGTGTTTATTGTGGGGAACCCGGGTTCGAATTCCCTCTAAACCAAATGACAACTATTTTTTTTTGGAGAACCCGGACACGATGACTCTTAGATGTATATATATATGTTTTAAACAAGTGAAGTGTATATGGCAGAGTGGTCGAGTGGGATATGAGTTATTGTGGGGAATCCGGGTTCGAATCTCCCTCAATACCAGATCTAAATGATTTTGGTTTTAACAAAACGACGTCGTTTTGATGCTTAATTTCCACGTATTAACCTTATAAATCCATGTAAGACTCCGTTAACATTTGACTAACGGAAATACGGTCAATGTATGAATTTATCGAAAAGTGTTAGTTGACGTATGAAATTTAAATATAATTAGAGTTGATGTATGTTTTAGCACAGGGTATGAGTATATGTACTGATCGGGACCGCGACCCCCTGTTGATGTATGAATTGGCCGTTTTCTCCCTTATGGTCTAAACATATACATAAAACTATCCGACCTAGTATGGCTTGCCATATCAAGGCGCCAATTATATTAATATAGTGCACTTTTGGTCGGATGTGCAAAGCTTTAATGGTACTTATGTAAGGCCTTTCCTGGACCAAGGACATATGCCTTGTCTAATCTTAGGATCAAAAGGATTCATGACCAAGCTTAGGGGTCCTCAAGACTATGTCTTTTCTTTGGACTAAGTAGGTCTGAGTCCAAGCCAAAACAGGACCATACGACCATAGGACAATGTACAATTTCTTTGTCCTTCCTGTGACCAAATGGGTCTATGTCCGGGCAAGGGACTTTATAACTATGGAACCATGTAACCATACAATGGACGAGTCTTATTCATATAAAATGTTTGAGTACCAATGGACCTTATAGGACATACTCAATGGTCCATGCTAATCATTTTAGCACCTTTCTATGTATGCCTTTGATCACAAGGATTTCATCTTTAAGATAATCAATTTGTAGTTCCAAACAATCTTTGTTTGTCCCAAAACTTAGTCTTTCCCAAATCTTTCATTTCAAAACTCTTTCTTTAGATATTTATTTGGGAAATGTCTCTCCAGAGGTTCCTAGGATATTCTTAGACCATTAACATATTTTGTACAAGTTTGTTCTCGAGAACTTGTTGCATTTGGCAACCCAATACCCTTTGGGACATATATATATTCATTATCCAGTGGACTTATATAAGGAGGCGGTTTTTACATCCATGAACCGCAAGTATAAGTTTCTTTCTTATGTGCCAGACTTATCTAGGAATCTCAACGTTTGTTGCATCCACCACAAGGAGAATATCTCCTTATAATTGATTCATGATCTTTTTGAGAATCCTTGTGCATATGACCATGCGTTATATCATGCATACGGTCGTGCCTTATATCAAGCATATCTCGCCATGTTCATTTCTTTCACAAAGATTTATTTCTGTCCAACTGGTTTAACATCTAGAGGTGTCCAAACTTATGGGATCAATCCTCTCTTTTCTTAATAAGTTTAACTCCACGTCTTCTTTCCATATGATCTTATTCTTATTGTTGAGTGCACTCATATATAGACGTGGGTTCATGATCCTCATTCATTTCATAATCTCAAATGCTACATTGCATGCATAGTATTACTATATCATTGATGTCGAGTACTCTTTTGTTCCATTGTGTCCTAGACATGACTTAACTTATTGAGGTTTCATTATAACCTTCAGTACCCTGATGCTAGGCGTCCCAAACATCATTCTAGGCACCTTAGGTACAACCTCATCCATGGCCATGGTTTTTAAGTTTGTACATCTTATGATTGATTATGTCTAGGAGTCTCTCATCCACAGATTAGCACCTTTCTTTAATATCCGAGGGATCTTATCTTTAGAATTCATTGGTCTATCATATCTTAGAGTCAGTAGCAACTTGATTTTGTTCTCTTGAACATCAATTCAAATTTGGTGCATTCATAGCTGGTATAGATGACTTAGTCATTATATTCGGGTTTGCATTGGAATCTGGCAATTTGTTTAAGCTAGCTTTTGTATAATCTTTTGGACTTCTAGATCTCACTCTAGAGTCCGAGGATCTTTCCAATATAAGGATGTTTGATTCCATGTAATTTTCTTTTACCCAGCTAATTCTTTTCTTCCCTTAATGTTGGATGTTCGGATTCACTGAAGTGACTATCCGTGTACCTGGCCTTTAAATCAGATCATCCGTGGTTGGCTCAAGGTACTTAGAAACGTGGAGAAATCATATTAAGTCATATCCAACATATATTCCCATCCTCCCATCTTATATCTCTGTGGTGGAGCTATTGGATTCATAAACAGCACATCCATATATCTTAAGATGGGATATGTTATGTCTGGCTCTTGACCCATTAGTACTTGGGATGGGGTATCTATGTTCACTTAGATCCGTGTGTATGTCCATGTGCCGGAGTGTTTTATACTTACCCCCATGGACATACCATACTTAATAAATGATTTGGGATGTGAACATATCAAGACATATAGTCTTTTAGGTGATTTCAAGGAACTCTTTTCCTTTGCCATTAGCTTCATCTATGTTTACTTCTTGTCTTTGTCCATTATTTGTGTATGTCCAAGTCCATATTTCTGCCATGGGATGTTTTTATACTTACCCCATGGACATATTGTGGTTATTAAACATTTGGTACGTGAACTCTTTGACATATAGTCATTTGGACGTTTTGAAGTAACATATTTCTTTTGCCTCTTGTTTCATCCGGATGAGGATTGTCTATCTTTATTTCTTGTGGAATCATTGACACGTCCATATTGTGTATGTCCATGTGTCATGGAGTGCTTAACACTTACCCCATGGACATATCATATTTATCGAACGCTTGGACGTGAACTCATTAGCTTTTATCAAGACATGTAGTCTTTGCCACTTTCTTATTTCTTAGGGCGATTTCTCTTAAAGAAATTCTTTGTTCTCTCTTGCCCACGGTTTCAATATGAAACCATCCATTCTTTCATTTAGACAAATGATTATTGTACCACAGTCTCTGATGGTACACGGCCTCTATGTGAATACAATGCACACAACTTCTATTAATGATACAATGCACCATCTATTTCTAGATGTGTATCTTTGAGGCCATAGGATATAAGTTTGGCCATGGCATTTGTTTCTTAAGATGTTGTGGCTTGATAAACTATACACCATAATGATATTCACAAGAATGTACATTTTGTTTTAGAGATAAAAGCTTTCATTCATTCAAAGATAGCAAACAAGGAAATGAAACAAGTTCAAAAGGAAAACAAGAGATCATGAAAACTAAGTAAAGACACTAAGTGTTTTGATGTCGAATCAACTGGACTCATTAGGCAATCTGAAGTTTCAAACTTCATAAGATCGTTTTTCTTTTCATACTCCATTGGATCATTTTTTTCTTATGATTTATCCAATCATCTTTGTCTTGATCCATAAGATCATTTTATAAACCATATGAGCCTTTTTTTTTCTTTTAGACTTTCTTGATAGAGCTCAATTAGATGATTGGGAGTTCTACATGTCTTAGCCCAATGGTTACTCGTTCCACACCTATAGCATACTGACTTGGACGTGCCTCCTCTAAGTCCAGAATTGGATTGATGGTCACGTCCATAAGGGTTCCATCTTGAACCCCGGCCATGGTTTCTTCTACCATAGCCTTGTCCATGCCATCTACCACGTTCATAACTTCTTTGGCTATCATGGACATGGTTGGTTTCTTTATTTGCCTTTTTTCCTAGGTGTGTATTAGGTAATGAAGTTGATCCCGGAGATCTCATTTCACTATCTTTTATTAGCAACTCATCGTTTTGCTCAGCTT
Organism: Brassica carinata; assembly: GCA_016771965.1. NCBI lineage: Eukaryota > Viridiplantae > Streptophyta > Magnoliopsida > Brassicales > Brassicaceae > Brassica > Brassica carinata. The sequence continues at coordinate 42,403,818 of CM028691.1, forward strand.
GCAATAAACATGATATGAGAGATGCATAAGTAGTGAAACCCTTTTTACGGTATCGTTGTTGTGACAACATATTGGTGGAGTGAAAGGTGGAGAATGTCTTCTCCAACATATCTTTATCATTCACTCCCTCACCACATAGTTTGATTTCGAAAAACTATCTTAAGTAGGGCCGAGTTATACTCGTCCAAGGACTTATAGTCCTGGATTCTGAGATTCCTCCAATTATATAGAACCTTTGGAAGTATCACCATTCTTTGGTGATCAGATCTAATCTTTAGCTCTTTCCAAAGCTCTAAGGGATCAATGGTTAGATATTGATTATTTATATTCGACATCTGAAAACATGTGTTTTACAATTTAGATCCTTGGAACATGTTCTGAGGAACAAGTTTTAGATTGTCCAGAAATTCATCTGGTCGGTTAATGGTCGAGTGGTGCATCCAGACATCTTGTCCGGATGGTTAGCATTGTGTCCGGTTCTTAGAACATGGACCCGGACGTGTATAAGGGTATACATCCGGCTCTTAGGGTATAAGAGATATGGTTAGAACCGGATGATGGATTGAGTAATTTAGGAGTGTGTCCGGTTGTTAGAAACAAGACCGGTCGAGCCATTTTGGCTTAGTTGAATTTTGCATCCGGACCATATGTCCGAATGGGTGATCAAAGGTTTATGTCTTCAAGTAAGTTTAGACAATGATCATAAAACTCAATCGACCCATACCCTTATAACCTATCGACCATGTATAAAGCAATGCTAAAAATCTTAGATACTCAATCAATTCTAATCAACCTAATAATGCGATTTATCAAGATTTCTTTTCAAAGATTTTAACAAGTTGATTGAATTTATAAAAACAATATGAACTCAAAATATCAATCTTAGCAATCGGGTTTAATCGGTTTCAATTTTCAAGTATGCGATTTTATCAATTCTAATTCAAATCAATTACTAAAAAATTGATAATCAATCAATCTATCAACTTAATCTTTTCAATATGACCGAATCAAAACAATCAAACAATTTCAAACAGATTCAAAATTTTTTTTTATTTTATTTTAGGGTTTTAGAATCGGTTTTACATGATATGTGGATTGCATATATGTGGTTTTAGGGATTTTGATTTGATTATAGATCAAGGGAGTTTTAAGCACACGATATGATCATTGGATCATAGGTTTTGAGATTCAAAAACCGATTAGGGTTTTGATTTTAATTGATCAAATCAATCTCGATTTAGGAAAGAAGAATTCATGCTTCTAGCAACTTAGCAACCATTGATCTATCAATCTAAATAAGCAATCGATCTAATCCAAAACCTAGTTCCTTATTTATTAGGGTTTGATCGAACTTATATGAGCTTCGATTTACTCAATGGGGATTTGATCTATTATCCTAGATTAGGGTTTATCAATTCATGATTTTTATGGTTCAAATCCTTATCAAGCACCCGTATTCGATGTGGATTCTCTTTTAGGATTTCGAATTACCTTAATCTCAAGTAGGTTTGAATGGACCACCGAGAGAGAAGAACCTCGAGTTGATTGTTTCTGAAGTCGCGAGCTGGAACGAGGTTGAGATCGTCGGTCGCGAACGAAATCGGATTTGGTTTCCAAAGCAAATCGTGCGCACTGTATCTGTGCGTGAGGGCGCGTTAGTGGTCAGATCGACAAGCGGTTTGCACTGACGAATTTGTCTCGGTGAGGGCTTCGATTTGATATCTTGATCGTTGTATGGGTCCTCACGGTTTGAGAGAATGGTCTCTTTGAAGTTCAGAGGTGATTTGCTTTTCGTTTAGGGTTTGATGATTTTTGGGTGAGTTGAAGAATATTTCGTGGGTCTTAGGGCTAGAGGCTATCGTGCTGATAACGTGTTATAAAATAAAGAGGAAAAGGATATCTTATTCATAAACATATGATCCCTTTATATAGGGAATTACATCGTCATAGTAATATGGAAATAGTACAAATCCTAAGTAAGAAAGGAAAATGAAAACATACATAACCAGCCGGCTAGAACCAAATCATAAACCAGCCGGTTATTACATCCACTAATCTAATGGTTTATAACAAAATGATAGAATATATAAATATTCAGTTACTAAACTGTTAAGATTGTAAGCAGATATCTCCTGATAATGTTCAGGATCCCTGATCCTTTGTAACCAACTTTGGTTATTTAAAGCCTTGTATAGTCAATGAGATATTCAGAGGAAATACTATCGCTTTCATGGTATCAGAGCTTTGACGCTCCTGATCCTTTTCTTCTTGTCTCTTTCTTTTTCTTCTACTTCTGTTAGTTTCTCTGCAATTTTTCTAGTTTCATCGATGGCTGCTCCTCACGCCAATCTTGAGCGTGCTTACAGAGTTACGAACATCAAAAGTCACATACCCATCTCCTTGATCTAAATGATCACAATTACGATGCGTGGCGAGAATTATTTCTCACACACTGCCTCACGTTTGACGTTGCCGGCCATCTCGATGGCACTCTCACACCCACCGAAAACGACGATGCTGCTTGGCAGAAACAGGATGGGCTAGTAAAACTTTGGATTTACGGTACCCTTGCCGACCCTCAGTTCCGCTCTTCTTTCAAACCAAGAGGGACGGCTCGTGATGTCTGGTTGCGAGTTGAAACCAATTTTGCAATAACAAGGAGGCTCGAGTTATACAGCTTGACAATGAACTCCGGACATCGGAAATTGGAGATCAAACAATCCAGAAATACTGCCAGAAGATAAAAATCACTCGCTGATCTACTGAACAACGTAGATGTACCTGTCTAAGAGCCTTTTCCCACCTTTGACAATGCGAGGTCAATGCTGGAGATACAGGAGTCGAGACTCAACAAGCCAAGGAGGGTTACAGCTTCACACACAGACATTGCCTCTTCTTCAATTGAACTTGTAGCAACAGAGACTCAACCTCAGCAGACCAGAAATCAGTCTCAACGTAACAACAACAACTACAGGGGCAAGAAGAACAATCGCTTCAGAGGTTATAGAGGCAACTACAACAACTTTCGGCCTCAGTATCAGATGTGGATGCCTCCAAACTTCTGAAACGGACAGTACAACATGTGGCCACAACAGTTTACAAACTGGACCCCCTTTGCTCAAGCTCCACCTTATCATGGGCCCTCTCCATCTGCAACACAAACTCAGCAAGCGCACCTGACAAAGTTTCAGCCAACACAGCTTCCACATGCTTATACGACAGAGATGTTGATTGATCCGTCTAGTGGTGATTGGTACATGGATTCAGGCGCTATAGCGCATCTCTCTGCTGATCCAGGTATACTACATCCTTCTCTTAAACATAATATCAAGCACTCGGTTGTTGTCGGAGACGGTTCCAAACTCCTATCACATCGGTTGGCTCTACTTCTATTCCAACTAAAACTTGATCTTTGTCTTTAAATAATGTTCTTGTTGCACCAAAAAATGTCAGAAAATCTTATTTCCGTTCGCAAATTTGCAACTGACAATTGGTGTAGTGTTGAGTTTGATCCTTTTGGTTTCTCTGTGAAAGACCTTCAAACCCAAAGAACTCTTCTCCGATGTGAAAGTTCCGGTGACCTCTATCCTCTTCCAGCTTCACTAAATAAAGCTTCTTCATCAGCAACTGCTCTTCTTGCTGAGTCTCCGAACCTATGGCATAAACGCCTAGGTCATATCAATAAAGCTTCTCTCAATTCTGTTTTTTCATCAAATTTGGGTATTTGTAATAAAGAGAAGCTAAATTCTCATTTTCGCTCTTGCATTCTGGGGAACCACATTAAACAGCCATTCTTTGCTTCTGAAAAATCAATAAATTCTCCTTTTGAAATTGTTCATTCAGATTTATGGTCTTCCCCTGTTTCTAGCATGTCTGGGATACGTAATTATGCTTTATTTCTTGATCACCACACTCAATTCTGAAGGGTTTACCTACTTCATCGCAAATCTGATTTGTTCACAAAGTTCCTTCATTTCACCTCTTATATCAAAAATCAGTTCAAAGCTCAAATAAAATATTTTCAATGTGACAATGGTGGTGAATACATAAATAAGAAATTCGATAACTTCTTTGTAGAGCATGGCATTGAACCTCGCTACTCCTGCCCCCATACCTCTCAACAGAATGGGAAAGCAGAGAAAATGATCCACACCATAAACAATGCTGTGCGGTCTCTTCTTTTTTAAGCTCAGCTTTCGCCAATCTACTTGGTTGAAGCACTCCATGTTGCAGCTCACATTCTAAATATTACTACTTCTGCTGCAATTCAACATCAGATACCTTTCACTCGCCTTTTCAAAAAGAAGCCATCTTATGATCACTTAAGAGTCTTCGGTTCTTATGCTTCCCCAATCTGAACCACTCTCATGTTCCTAAGCTATCGCCACACTGTACGCCTTGTTTGTTCATTGGATATCCTACTCATTAAACTGTGGCTATCGCTGTCTCGATCTCAAAACTAAAAAGATCATTGTCTCAAGACATGTTCACATCGAGGAAGACATCTTTCCTTCTGCTGAGAAATCTTCAAATCCAGCAGCTCCTTATCGCTTCCTTGAAGAGCTTGAGCCATCACCAATCTTAATCTCGATACTTCAAATGCCTCTCCAAACACCAGCTCAAACTCCTCCTATTTCTTCTCCTGCACCTATCGCTCCACCACCTCAGGCTGTAGTTCAAGCGCAAAACCCTTGTCATAATATGATCACACGCGCAAAGGCAGGAGTAAGAAAGCCCAAACAAATTTTCTCTCTTCTCGCTCCCCCAAAATCTCCTCTTCCAAAAAGCTACCTTCATGCTCTTTCTGATCCAAACTGGAATCCGTCAATGACCGATGAGCATGATGTTATGGTTAAGACTAGGACTTGCAGTCTTGTACCAAGACCTAAGGGAGTAAATATTGTTAGATCAATGTGGCTTTATAAACATAAATATGATGAAAATGGTGTTCTCAGAGACATAAATCGAGACTAGTAGCGAATGAAAAATCACAGGAAGCTGGAGTGGACTTTTCAAACTCCTCCTATTCCTTCTCTTGCACCTATCGCTCCGCCACCTCAGCCTGCAGTTCAAGCACAAAACCCTTGTCATAATATGACCACACGCGCAAAGGCAGGAGTAAGAAAGCCCAAACAAATTTTCTCTCTTCTCGCTTCCACAAAATCTCCTCTTCCAAAAAGCTACCTTCATGCTCTTTCTGATCCAAACTAGAATCCGTCAATGACCGATGAGCATGATGTTGTTGTTAAGACTAGGACTTGGAGTCTTGTACCAAGACCTAAGGGAGTAAATATTGTTAGATCAATGTGGCTTTATAAACATAAATATGATGAAAATTGTGTTCTCAGAGACATAAATCGAGACTAGTAGCGAATGAAAAATCACAGGAAACTGGAGTGGACTTTTCAGAAACGTTTAGCCCAGTGGTCAAGCCAGATACCATCAAACCGTTCTGAATATTGGAGTCTCCAAGGGCTAGCCAATCCATCAGCTAGATGTCAAAAACGCCTTCTTGCAAGGAGACTTGGAAGAAACAGTTTTCATGCATCAGCCACCTGGATTCATAGACAAACAGTATCCAAATCATGTCTGCAAGCTGCACAAAGCCATCTATGGCTTGAAACAAGCACCTCGTGCCTAGAACTTGCGATTTGCAAAATTTATTAGTCATCTAGGCTTTCTAACCAACAAGGCAGATACTTCTCTTTTTGTTTACAAAAAAAGGAAAGACATGGCTTACATCTTGTTGTATGTAGATGACATTTTGTTGACGGCATCCTCACAGTCGCTTCTTCTTTGTATCACTAACAAACTCAAAAAGGATTTCTCGATGACGGACATGGGAAGAATCAAACACTTTCTCGGCATCAAAATAGACTACAACCAACAAGGAATGTTCATGAGTCAAACTCAGTATGCTAAGGATATCCTCGATCGTGCTGGTATGGCGGAGTGCAAACCTTTAACTACGCCAGTTGACTTGAAATCCAAGCTTTATGCTGACGACGAAGACCCTGTACCAGACCCTACAGCATACAGAAGCCTCACAGGAGCACTTCAATATCTCACTTTTACTAGGCCCGACATCTCCTATGCGGTCCATCAAATCTGCCTGTACATGCATTGTCCTCGTCAACCTCACTTTCAGGCTCTTCGATGCATTCTGCGATACATTAAAGGGACAATATATGATGGCATTAAGCTCACAAAAGGTAAAATTGATGGTCCGGTAGCATACTCGGACGCCGACTGGGGCGGATGTCCTGATACACGGAGGTCGACATCTGGATATTGTGTTTTTCTTGGTCCAACCCTCATCTCGTGGTCAGCAAAGAGGCAACCAACAGTTTCAAGATCAATCTCGGAAGCAGAATATAAAGGTGTAGCTAATACAGTCTCCGAACTCTGCTGGATACGAAACCTTATGCTCGAACTTGGATGGAGAACTGAAAAAGTCTCCATTGTCTACTGTGACAACATCAGCTCGTTTACATTGCTACAAATCCTGTCAAGCACCAGCGCACAAAACATATTGAACTTGACCTTCACTTTGTCAGAGAAAAAGTTGCACTCGGCGAGGTCAAGGTTGTTCATGTTCCTGCATCACTCCAATATGCTGATATATTCACTAAAGGGCTACCGACTTCTTTATTTAATGAGTTCAAGACCAGCTTAACCGTCGACAAGCCTGACGCTTTAACTGAAGGAGGGTGATATAAGATAGGAATATTCAGTTACTAAACTGTTAATATTGTACGTAGATATCTCCTAATATTGTCCAGGATCCCTGATCCTTTGTAACCACTTTTACTATTTAAAGCCTTGTATAGTCAATGAGATATTCAGAGGAAATACTATGGATTTCATTAAATTTTAGTTATTGACAAACTTTATAAGGATAATTAGTATCAGATAACACCGAAAAACTAAATACCGAGGAAGAGAAGAAGAAGCGACTCCAAAAACTCTAGCAACTATTACAACGTTACAAAAAAGGTAGACTAGATAAACGGGAGACATAGCTTGGCTGAGCGAAGCCTTACCAAATGAACGAGATACTTTTGATAAACCTTGAAACCACACTTGGTAGAATGCAGTTTGTACAAAGCGCTACTCTAATAGATTGGCATCCCATCCGTGCAGCTTTGCGAAAACCAGACCGCGAGAAACCCGATCGTCACAACTACAACTGGCAGTAAGAGAAAGGGACACGGAGCTCCGCCCGGTTACACACTCACACCGCCGACGACTGAATAGATCAAAAAAGAAGAAAAATTTGATCCACCACACGGCGAAATCCTAAAAACTATTAAGTATAATAAGTGTATCATATACTTGTATAGATACTAGGAGACACGTGTATACCTGTATATAAATACACTCCTTGTACATGATTTCATTAATCTCATGGATACAGTTTAAGTTTCTCGTGCTCTCATCTTCCTTATCTTAATATGGTATCAGAGCATAACAAACTTTCCGCCATTTTTCCTTGATTTCGAGCTTCGAATCTCATCATGAGTGCTTTGATTTCTTCTTTGCTCATGGCTTTCTTCATCGTCTTCTTCGTTCGAGTGCTGGATCTGATCATAATCGTCTACTTCGTCGTCATTCTTCGATTCGCGTCTCTTTGAGATTCGATTTCTTCTGTTCGAGCTCCGATTCGCTTCGTATCGACTCATTTCGTTGTTTTTTGATCTTTGATTCAACTTCCGCAGCTTTTTCCTCATCTATTCTTGAAGATTGTCTCGGAATCTTGATTTGTTTCTTTCGACGATGGAGAGTCCTCCGGTTGATTCACGTCCGCTTGTTGATCAGTACAAAAATCCTTACTATCTCCATAACTCAGATCATGCTGGATTGGCTCTTTTCACCGATCGTCTTGTTTCTGGTGCTAATTTTCACGCTTGGCATCGTTCCGTTCGTATGGTGCTCAACGTCCGGAACAAATTGGGATGCATTGATGGTACGATCTTGAAACCTCTTCCTAATCATAAAGATTCCGGTGCTTGGTATAGATGCAATGATATGGTGTCTACTTGGTTAATGAACTCTGTTTCGAAGAAGATAGGCCAGAGCTTGCTGTTTATGTCTAGTGCTGAGAAAATTTGGAAAAATCTGATGATTCATTTTAAGCAAGATGATGCTCCTAGGGTGTTTGAGATTGAGCAACGTCTAAGCACGATTCAGCAAGGCTCTATGGATATCAACACTTACTACACTGAACTTGTCACACTTTGGGAAGAGTACCAAAACTATGTTGATCTCCTAGTGCGTACTTGTGGTAAGTATGAGTGCAATGCGGCTTTGTTTTGGGAGAAGTTACAGCAGCGAAGCCGTGTTGCCAAGTTTCTGATGGGTTTGAATGAAGCTTATGAAGCTACTCGTCGTCACATCCTCATGATGAAGCCTATTCCTTCTATGGAAGAAGTGTTTAATATGGTTACTCAAGATGAACGACAGAAGAGTCTCAAGCCTACAACTCGTGTTGATAATGTTGTGTTTCAGAATTCTACACATGAATCTGATTCTGCTGTATACACTGGATCTTCTGAGAATATGGCTTGTGCAGCTGTGTACAATAACTATCGTTCTCGACCGCGTCCCATTTGTACTCACTGTGGGATAGCTGGTCACATTGTTCAGAAGTGCTTCAAGCTGCATGGCTATCCTCCTGGCCATCGTTTCTATAACAACAACAATTCTCAGAAGAATGCTCAGTCTGGATCAACTCAGCAGAACAAGCCTGTGCAGTCGTATTCGAAGCCTAACAATGTTGCCAATGTTACTGTTGCTTCCTCAACTCCCTCTCAAATGGCTTTGGACCTGAGTTCTTTTCGTCCAGATCAAGTTCAGCATCTCATCCAGCAGCTACAATCTCATGCTCGCAGTGTGGATACTGCTCCTTCTCAATCTCTCGTGAATGCCTCTATTACAGACAAAGGTTTCATAGCTGCTGAATCTTCAAGTGGTACTGTCCCTTTTCCCTCCATTAGCCTTCGATATGAAATTTTTTCTTTAACCTTTCAACATCAAACCCTTTCCTCTCTTTCCACCCATTTACCTATTGGCTCTTGGATCATTGATAGTGGGGCTACCACACATGTTTGTTCTGACTTGGCTTTGTTCATTTCGGTTTCACTTGTTACAGGGGTCACAATTTCTCTTCCAAACGCCACAAAGGAATCGATAACTCATACTGGAACCATTCATTTGTCTGATTCTTTGATTTTGACGAATGTTTTACATGTTCCCTCGTTTCGTTTTTATCTCATTAGTGTGAGTAGTCTGTTACATCATGATCATCATTCTGCTCATTTTTACTCTGATTCTTGTCATATTCAGGAGCATACTCAGGACTTGATGATTGGTAGAGGTTCTGTGATTCACAATTTGTACATTCTCGATCAACATGTTACTCCTCCGGCTGTGAACTTCTGTGGATCCTTGAAGGTTGATGGTTCTCTCTGGCATCATCGCCTTGGGCATCCATCTTCTGCCAACATACAACATATGTCTGCTGATCTTTCTTTAGATAAGTCGTCTTTACTTGATCTTCCTCGCTGTTCAATTTGTCCTTTAGCTAAGCAGCGTAGGCTTCCTTTTCCTCATCAAAATAATATGTCTACGGAACCATTTGATCTTTATTCATTTATTCATTTAGATATATGGGATCCTTTTTCTACTGAGTCTGTTGAAGGGTATATATATTTTCTTACAATAGTTGATGATCATACTCGTGTAACATGGATTTATATGTTGAAATCAAAGAGTGATGTTTCTGTTATCTTACCCTCTTTTGTTCAACTTGTACGTACTCAGTATAAGGCAAATATTAAAATGATTCGAAGTGATAATGCTCCAGAACTTTCCTTCTAGAATTTGATTATAGAGCATGGTATTGTGCATCAGTTTTCCATTAAGATAAGGAAGATGAGAGCACGAAAAACTTAAACTGTATCCATTAGATTAGTGAAATCATGTACAAGGAGTGTATTTATATACAGGTATACACGTGTCTCCTAGTATCTATACAAGTATATGAGACACTTATTATTATAAGTAATAAAAAACCTACTCCATGATGACTGATGGCACACTACCAATACTCCTCGTCACAACACCAAAAGAGAGTTGTTTCACATGGAGAGAGAGAGAGTTTCGATACTCTATAAGGTTAACAGGAATTAGATTAGCGAACGGACATAACACAATCTTTCACATGAATAAAATGATAAAACAGAATGAAGCAAATGATTTGAATTAATCCAGAATTTAGTAATAATATAACTGTTGTCCAAAAATTAAAAGAAGAATTTACAGTTGCAAGAGGAAAATGAGGATGAGAGATTGATCGGAAAAAGGATCTCCGGCATGTTTTAAGCCTTCATGTGATCTTCCCTCTGTAGAACAATAATCTTTAACTTCCAAAAATATATATATATATAGTCAGCCATTTTCTTCTACTTCTTCTTCTTCAACTAAGCCAATGATCTCTTCCATGTCACTAATGATTTCAGAAACTCCATCACCTGATAGATAATATAAATCGAATTTGCAGCAAAATCAAACTCATAACCTTAGGCTCGATTATTCAGTTAATTGAGATTTATAAGTTTACCTCGGATGGATCACGAAGCGAGTAAAAGGCATTGCTGTCTTTAGGCACAGCAGAGACTAATACACCATAACCGTGGTTTGGTCCATCTCGTAACACCTAAACATTACTTGCACCTTTAAGTCAAAACTATTTCTTTATATGGAATTGTTTTTAACTAAAAACGGGTTATAAAACCTTAAATGCATCTTCATCTGTTCGATCATCCCCGACATAGATTGGAAGAACATCCTCACAGTTGTTTAGGCCTGAAGAAGTGTTTTGGTGTCAATGGCTAAACCAAGTTTAAGTTCAGAAGAAGCAGGGGAGGAAGTATGTATGTATGTTTTAGCATACCGAGAGATTCGAGTAGAAACGTCACAGCTTTCCCTTTGTCCCAGTCAATAACTGGACGGATCTCTAAAACCTTTATAACCATAAGATACAAAATCAAGAATATGAAATTTATTCGAACTTGTTTTGTACTAGAGGTTCAGATGTTTTTTTTTTTACCTTCCGGCCATGTGTTAGACGTAGCTTTGGATATGTTCTAATGACATAATCAACGCGTTGTGCAACCAATGTCCAGTTCTGTAAACAGAAGAGATTATTAAAGAAAAGTGTATCCGTTTAAGAGAACATAAGGAAAAAAACAAACCTTTTCTTCTACATTGCGGTAATGCACAGAGATGCAGAACTTGTTGTCTTCTACTTTTACCCCTTCGATATCTTTTGTACTCTCTACAAGCGAACAAAGCACCTGAGAGTATAAAAAATCATCAAGTATGATACTTAAGCTATACATTAGAAGATGCATTGTGAATATACCTTATCAATCATCGGTAGAAACTCGCTTGCAGGCTGGAATAGATTCACATCTTTCCCCTGAAATTTTTGCCAAACATCACATTTCATAGAATCTGATGTATAAACCGAAATTGCAGAAAAAAAAGCAAGAAAATAAACCTGTTCGTTAACTGATACAGTACGGCTGAGATGTTCATGGTTTAAAGATTCTCCTGCAGGACTCATGATGTCCATTCCGTGGCTTCCCGCGTAGTAAAGTTCACTCAGTCCAACAAACTCATACACCTGAAGGCAAACAATATATATATAGTTATTACCATTACACCACACAAGAAAACGTCTTGATGAAGAAGATAAGTAGGACATTTACCTTATCACGGCTTCTTCCACTAATGATCGCAGTTGGGAAGTACTTGGCAACGTTTTGCACTGCAGTCCGCATCTAAACACGATGATTCATTAGGCTAATGATGGCACAGATTTGATTTGTTTTAGCATTTAAAGATTGAAACAAAGAGAAGTTAAACACAACTTACAGCACTTGACATGTAAGCGCAGTCAGGTTCCTCTACTATAGGCGAAAGTGTGCCGTCATAATCAAGAAACAAAGCTATTCTTTTCCCTTTGCAAAACTGCTATCTCTTTTAGCTCAGAGAAAAATTTAGCCACACTACACGCTTCCCAATCATTGTTAACAATTTTTTCAATATGGTTCAAAACCTGGTAGGCAGAGAGTGACACAGCATGTTTTCCATTGCACAGCTTAGAGCTTCTAGCTCGAATGCAGCGTTGATTCTCTCGTTCTTTGATTTATGGTACCCATAAGTTGGATTTTTCGATTGTATCCTTCAAGACCCATCAACAACTAATTGCGAAGTAGGGTTCCAAAACCATCCACCAGACATATATTATGTAAGCATATGACTTGTGAATAAATAGTATATGGGATTTGTTCAGAAACTGAAACTGATGAATTTGCCTCACACCATGCTAAGCATTCTTTTTCCGCATGTCTGATAAGTTATGTGGATATCTGTCAATTCTTCTGAATAACTTATCATTTCTACCTTTCCATAAGTACCATATTACACAAAGATAAGGATTTCCATCAATGTCAGGGTCTTCAATACTAATTTTCGCCAGAAAAAATAGTAAATATTGGCATAGACACTTAGACTAGGAAAATGTTCAGATGCAAATGTTTTTGATAATGCTCATGCCTACACAGCAGGTGGGCACTCAAAAATAGCATGACTCATCAGGTTCGATCCACATGTATTTAGTCCAACAGAATTCAGGTTCCGTTAATCGTAATTACACTCTCAGATCTCTTGATTGTCCTATGATCCTAGGTTCTTGTTAATTACTTTAGATCCTAATATTACAAGCCCTCTTATTACAAGCCCTCTTATTACAAGCCATCTTGGTGTAGAAATCTGTGAATACCATGAGTCTGACATTATCAGTTTGACATTAAGTTTATGAAATCTAAAAAATCTAGGTTCTATATAATTACTTTAGATTTTAATATTACAAGCCATCCTAGTATACCATGAGTTTTACATTAAGTTCATGAAATCCCTAAAACTAACAAGCCATTTAGGAGAAAAATCTAAAGAGCCTCGCTATCATCTTTGACTTTCAGTTCCCACTACATTTGTCTAGTTAGTAATGTAACTGTTATTGAGATTCAAGAGTGCCTACGTCTCCATTATCTTAAAAATTGTTAGCTTCTTTATTGTCTCCGTGAATCACTTCTTCAGAAAAGCATATGCTCAACACTATTGACCCAGAAAGTTATGTGATCCAATAAAAGTTAAAACCAATTATGTTTACGTCTTAAATGAGAGAGGAGCCTCATATATCAAAATTAGAAAATGAGATTTCAATATACAGAATATGCATGCCCCATATAGACTAACTCGTTTGACATCATGTCATTCACCCCATAAGCTCTTGTAGATAATACGAGTACTTCTGATTGTAGCTAACTTCTAACGATTAACAAACCCCACAATCTACTAAATAAATTCTATGGAGAATTAAAACATCAGAATAAAGCTGCCAATTATAATTAAACATACGAAGAAAAACCTTGTATTATTTTTTATAACTACAAATTTACAACTGTACTTTCTGGAAATTCTATTGCTTTGTTAGAAAATCATTTAGTATTTTTGAATCATGATTTAAACGTTACCATCCAAGAGGACTGACATCTACTAAGTTAGACCATCTCCAATGTATATTGCTATTTTTTTGCTCTAAAATAGAGATAGAATGTGCTCCAATCTATTCCCCTATAATAGCATCACTTTAAATGTCTATTGCTATTTCTTATCTAAATATAGAGGAAAGATAGCAATCTTCATTGTTTTTTAAAAACAGCAATCTTTATTTCTGAGGAAAAAAATAACAATGAGTTGGACTAAATTACCTCTAAATGCTATTATAAAGTTAAAAGTAACAATGAGTTTGAGATGCTATTAAAGTAGATCGAAGTTGCATGCCACAAAACTATAAGACTTTAAACTTGACAAATATCTCAATCAATCAACAAGTTATAACTTTTATTTTCTCTGCAAAACTAAATCTGCTTAATTTTGATTGAGTGAGAACGTTATGCGGCAATTTATCCTACAACTACATAACTCATTGTTTCACATAAATTAAATAAAAATGTTAAAACAGAATGAAGCAAATGATTTGAATTAATCCAGAATTTAGTAATAATATAACTGTTGTCCAAAAATTAAAAGAAGAATTTACAGTTGCAAGAGGAAAATGAGGATGAGAGATTGATCGGAAAAAGGATCTCCGGCATGTTTTAAGCCTTCATGTGATCTTCCCTCTGTAGAACAATAATCTTTAACTTCCAAAATATATATATATATAGTCAGCCATTTTCTTCTACTTCTTCTTCTTCAACTAAGCCAATGATCTCTTCCATGTCACTAATGATTTCAGAAACTCCATCACCTGATAGATAATATAAATCGAATTTGCAGCAAAATCAAACTCATAACCTTAGGCTCGATTATTCAGTTAATTGAGATTTATAAGTTTACCTCGGATGGATCACGAAGCGAGTAAAAGGCATTGCTGTCTTTAGGCACAGCAGAGACTAATACACCATAACCGTGGTTTGGTCCATCTCGTAACACCTAAACATTACTTGCACCTTTAAGTCAAAACTATTTCTTTATATGGAATTGTTTTAACTAAAAACGGGTTATAAAACCTTAAATGCATCTTCATCTGTTCGATCATCCCCGACATAGATTGGAAGAACATCCTCACAGTTGTTTAGGCCTGAAGAAGTGTTTTGGTGTCAATGGCTAAACCAAGTTTAAGTTCAGAAGAAGCAGGGGAGGAAGTATGTATGTATGTTTTAGCATACCGAGAGATTCGAGTAGAAACGTCACAGCTTTCCCTTTGTCCCAGTCAATAACTGGACGGATCTCTAAAACCTTTATAACCATAAGATACAAAATCAAGAATATGAAATTTATTCGAACTTGTTTTGTACTAGAGGTTCAGATGTTTTTTACCTTCCGGCCATGTGTTAGACGTAGCTTTGGATATGTTCTAATGACATAATCAACGCGTTGTGCAACCAATGTCCAGTTCTGTAAACAGAAGAGATTATTAAAGAAAAGTGTATCCGTTTAAGAGAACATAAGGAAAAAAACAAACCTTTTCTTCTACATTGCGGTAATGCACAGAGATGCAGAACTTGTTGTCTTCTACTTTTACCCCTTCGATATCTTTTGTACTCTCTACAAGCGAACAAAGCACCTGAGAGTATAAAAAATCATCAAGTATGATACTTAAGCTATACATTAGAAGATGCATTGTGAATATACCTTATCAATCATCGGTAGAAACTCGCTTGCAGGCTGGAATAGATTCACATCTTTCCCCTGAAATTTTTGCCAAACATCACATTTCATAGAATCTGATGTATAAACCGAAATTGCAGAAAAAAAAAAAGCAAGAAAATAAACCTGTTCGTTAACTGATACAGTACGGCTGAGATGTTCATGGTTTAAAGATTCTCCTGCAGGACTCATGATGTCCATTCCGTGGCTTCCCGCGTAGTAAAGTTCACTCAGTCCAACAAACTCATACACCTGAAGGCAAACAATATATATATAGTTATTACCATTACACCACACAAGAAAACGTCTTGATGAAGAAGATAAGTAGGACATTTACCTTATCACGGCTTCTTCCACTAATGATCGCAGTTGGGAAGTACTTGGCAACGTTTTGCACTGCAGTCCGCATCTAAACACGATGATTCATTAGGCTAATGATGGCACAGATTTGATTTGTTTTTAGCATTTAAAGATTGAAACAAAGAGAAGTTAAACACAACTTACAGCACTTGACATGTAAGCGCAGTCAGGTTCCTCTACTATAGGCGAAAGTGTGCCGTCATAATCAAGAAACAAAGCTATTCTTTTCCCTTTTGCAAAACTCATGATTTTCTCAAAAGTAGCAAGAGCTGATGGATACTTGAGCTGCTAAATATAAGACAGGGACGAAGATAATCAAGATCAAAACAGCGGTGCAGCGTTTAGTTACAAAAGACGGTAAAAAGTGAAACCATAAAAGGGTCAGACCGTCCATTCGCAATAACTCATGCCAGTAGCATCACTGGTAATGTTGTCTTTGTTAAGTATTGCTGGAGGAGGAGAAGAAGATTTCATTGCATCGAGCCAACCACTAGACTTAACACCATCAAGAATCCCAGTTTTCTTTCTGGGAACGGTTAGGAAAAGATTGTTGTTCTGTGAGAGCGCCGTGGCTGCTGCTGATGAGTATGGTAGTTTGTTCTGACGAATGGTTAATCTTGAGTTGCTTATTGGTGGAGAATCAGTCATTAAAGAAGACGAGTGACCAGATTTTATTTCCATAACAAGACCAGATGTAAAAGAAGCTCTAGTCGATTTTCAACTCAGTTAAGAATCCTCTTCCTCAAGGACCCTGAAATAATGTAGATGCCAAGAAGAAACAGAACCAGTTTAGACTTTAAAAAATACTTAGAGATAAATTATCCTGTTGACTCCAGCAATTAAAGCATTCTCTTAAGCTAAGACAGGAGAACATTTGATACAACAGAGTACCATATTGGCCTCAAGCTATTAATCAAAAAATGAGAAACAAACAAAAGATTCTTGTTTTTGTATTTTGCTGACAGTTGTTATGAAAGGGTAATCAAGAAAACAACATGATTCATGGAAAGACTTGACGTTCTACAAGAATTTTGCAAGGAGTTAACACCAGAGAGAGAGAGAGGGAGAGATTTGTAATTGAAGTTCTTCTATGATGCTGCTACCAAAGGCAAACAATTTGGGAATATTTTCCTAGAATTTCTTATGAGTGCTGAGATACAAAAAAAAAATCTCACATCTTTCACCATTTGACCATTATATGAAGCTCAAGGACTGAGCCAAAAAAATTCAAAACCTCACATCAGAGACACACACACATAGTGGTTCTGCAAATACATACACACGCTTGGAGAGAAACTAGTGTTGTGGAATTACATTTCAGAAAAAGGCAAAACACACATTAAAAGAAGACGGATACATATTTGTATTGTTTCGAAGGTAACATTTACACACTTGCAAGGATATAGACAATTAAGAAAACATGTTAAGACCCACCACCACTATTGCGCGTGAAGCTTTGACAAATCATTGTCATTCTCCACCATAATCCACCCACAGAACAAAGTACCCATTCCAAAAAAAAACAGAAGAATTTTTTTTTTTTTAAATAAAGATTTGTTTAAAACTGGGTCAGGCATTTTATCATATAACGAACTTCTCCCTAACTTCATATAAACGATTCCAAGCTTATAACGAAGAACAGAGAGGAAATAAATTGTTAAATGTCTAATCTTTACAAGTGAAAATACGAACCTTTAAGCTAAGCAAATTCCTGAGAAAAATGCTTCGAAATTGAAAGCAGAAACAACGGGAAGAAGAAGAATTATCTTTAAAAGAGATGGGTTCTTTTCTCGCGGTTTCTCAGCAGTCAAATAAGGGACACAGAAAATAAATGGGGAGGAGAGAAAATAATTTTTAAGATTTGCCAAAGAACAAAGAACTGTGAATGGTCCTTATTCCCGAGTAAATAGCAGAAACTATCCCAAAAATGTCCATCTATGTTTGCAAAAAGAAAGTCCATATTTTAACAACTTTTTATATAACATTTAACAAATACAAGGGTTCGAATGGTAATCATTATTTTGCCAATATATAAATGATGTAAAATGAAAGTACAATAAAATTCATTTATGCTTAAGTTTTATGCGAGATAAGTAAGATTTTAGTAGAAAAGTAGCCACTTAGATTGTTTTTCGCAACGAAGAAAGATAGTCAGTTTTGATTAGAAAATAGTACGGTTTTAATGAAAATAATGTAAAATAAATTATTTATGAAAATTATTAAAATTGTAACCAAAGATATGATTAATTTAAAAATCTGAAGACAAAAACAAGAAGAAATTACACTTTTCACATTTTAATACATAAATAACTTTTTCGTGTTCAAAATCTCTTTCCTAATGGTTTGTTTAACAAATTGGTGACGACCGCTTCTCTACATATCAAATGTTACTAGGACGTGGGATGAAAGGAACTTTTGTAGCACATGTAGAAATGTTCCTTTCATCACGTCCGGAGCTACACATCAAAGAGTTTTAGGGTGGTTTTTGATACAACCCTATTGGTGGTGATGATTGTTTTGCTAGTTTTTTTTATTTATTTTTGGTTTTTGGTATTTGATTTTAGTTTTTGATTTTGTAATAGATTCTAGCTTTTTGAAAAAAGGTTGTTTTAAATTTTAAATTTTGATTTTTCTTTTTAGAATTAGTAAAATGAAAATATTATATAGTAAAATGTTTATTCTTAAAAGAAATAAAATATAAATACTATCATTAAAACACACATAAGCTTATTTAATAAAATTATTTAAAAAAAAACTGTAATTGATTGGATTAGTGTTGGCTATTATAGCTCCAAAAAAACCGCCGATCATTTTGACGGCCCACATTGTGAATCCAAACTACGGCGCCAGACACGTGGCAGTCGAGTTAGATCTGACGTGGTTAAGTCGGGTGGTGGATCCCACTACCATGAGATGGTTGCCTGGTGCGGTCGCTCTCGGACGCAGCTGGTGAGTAATGTGAGTGATGAGGTCGGTGACGGTTTTTTTAATATCTCTTTTAATAATGTTAATAATAAAGTCGTTTTCCCGGCTCAGTTCCAAAAAACAGGAGGGACCTCTCGTGGAGTCGACATGGGCTCCACGTGACCAATATTAAACTTTTTTTTTTTTTTTGAGCAACTTACCAATATTAAACTAATATAGCTATTGTTGCACAAAGTTGTCTTCTTTACAGATTATCCCATGATTTTACTTCGTTTTTCTAGTTCTTGTGATTTTTACTGTTGTGCTTCCTTCTCAAGAAGAAGAAGAAGCAGAAACGATTATGAGCACTAAAAAAGGTACTCGCATTGTTAAATTCCAGATTTGGTTCTTAAGACTATAAGCTTCTTTATATATTTATTTTCCAAAGCCTATTTATTAAAGGGTTTCCCACCAATAATTCAAGCCAAGTAATGCTGTGTTACATACATGTTATGTTATCAACTTTTTCGTAGGGAGAACAATACTTTGAAATTCAATAATATGCAGACATTTTGTCAATGTCAAATATAAACATCTAGTCCAAATAAAATAATTGTATAATTTGGTCATACAACATTTTCGTACAATTATCAAATGTAATTCATTTTAAGCATAATCAGTTTAACGAGTAAAAAATGGCTATTGTTACTGTATATCCTTCAATTTGACCAAATTGGATTTACGGTGTACGTAAAATTTATATACATGTGGAAGTAATAATTTCGTTGAACACTATTTTATATTCAACGTAAGATGTATGACTTTTTTTTTGTTTTATTCACTACGCAAGATGTATGACAAAATCTAAAAGTAAGAAGTTAAAAGAGAAAAGTCGGGTCAAACTTAATTAGTTTTGACTAGGACTAGACATTTTATTCGTTAAATTTGATTCGATTCGTTATTCGCTTCGATCCAAAAATTCTGAATTTCTGTAAACTTTTGAAACAAAGCAAATACTAAAAAATCAATATCCTTTAAAATCGAATCAAATCACAAATATTTAAATTTTGGGAAGCAAATATCCTGTCCAATCCAGCAATATATAAATACATGTATATCTTGATTATATTTAAATTTTTAAATGTATAAAATTATATAATTATTATTCTAACATATGATTTGAAAAATGATATTCACATTATTACTTATATGATAATATTACATAAGAGTAAGAGAAAAAAATTATAACAATTATAAATTTTTCTTAAATTTTGTGTTATTATAATTAATAACTAAGTTTAAAAAATTTACAAAATATGTAGATTCACTACTTTTAATTTTTCTTATATATCATGCAAAAAAAAATGTTTTACAGAACAAATTTGTATCAAATTTTAAGATTATTAATATTAACCAAGACATATGAGATATCTGTAAGTATTCGTAAATATCCGCAAATATCTATTTATTTTCCGGATATGCGTTTTTCCGAATATCCGTATTTTTTCGAAGCAAAACAAATCGAAAAATTAGATATCCATGACATACGAAATAATCACAAATACCTTCAAAAACTCGTATATCCTATCCGTATCTAGATCTAGTTTTGACGAGGGCTAATGTAGTTTAACAAAGACAGTCAAAGATTCTGACAAGAAGACGACAAAGTAGAAGAACCATTTTGGAAGTGGAAAACGAAGTTACGAAACTGTAAAAGTAAGAAGAAGAAGAAGAGATTTGGCTCTTCGAGGAGATGTAAGGTTCGACTAGGTACCAATGAGGGAAGATTGCGGGACCATGTCAGTTGGATACTTGGATCCTCAATTTCTAATTACCTTTTTTAAACACTATATGAGTTAGGTTAAATAATTGTTTTATAATGAAGGGAAACGCATTATTATTTAATGAAAAGTATTTAACTTTGGTAATATAGTATAAAAATAGGAAGATCTTTTGGAAATTGAAATTTAGCAGTCAGAATCTTCTCGTTTGACGCCGCTGTTTCTGCTTCTCCCTTTGACCATCTGTCAGACCTCAACAACTCTTTTTTTTCAAAAAAGAAAAATATCAAAAACAAAAATATTAAAATTGTAATTTTTTAGTAATCTAACAGAATAACCGTATGGAAAAATTGATCAAGAAAAAACCGTATGGAAAAAAAAAACCCAATACATCGACTACGACTAGAGTTGGTTTGGCCAAGAAAGAGGTTGCACACCTAAACTAGTTCCAACTTCGTAGTTGCTCGGAAAAAGAAAAATTTCAACTTCCGTTACAAAAATGAAAAATCTATCTTGAAAGACACTTTCTTATAAGAGAGTTACGATAAAGGACACAATATGACTTATATTTAAGCTTAAAGATATATTGTTTTTTAGAGCATATCTGTATAAAGAATATTGTTTGAGACAATTATGCCCTTTAATTTTTTAAAAAGAAGCAACGAAAAAAAAAGTTAGTTTGTAGTGTGTGGTTTCGCTGGTAATAAATACTATTTTAATTTTGAATGGAGGTGGGTGTGTTGGTTTCCTTTAGATTTATAAAAAGAAAAGTTGATCTAATGAAACTGAGTTTGTCTCGAAAGTGGCAGAGGAAATAACTTTGGTGTTTTCTATATGAGATGGATGGATATAAGGTCGGTGGACAAGATATCGATGGATAGTAGAATGGTGGACATAAAATACCATGAACAGCTTCATGGATAGCCAATTTGTGGACACCATATATGTGGACAAAAAAATTGATGGATAATAGAAGCGTCTATAACATGATTTTGATCGAATGTTGCAGGAGGGACATTGCCTTCCTTGTCTGTTTAAGCTTTTTGTGGACACTTGTTGATGGAGACACACTTTTAGTGTATGTTATGTCTCTTTTGCCCTTAAACTAAGTCAAAACCTATCTCTCATTTTTTCCTTTCTCATTTTTTTTTCTTTTTAATTATTTTTCTTTTTTTGTACGATAATCATTGAAATTCAGAAACCTAAAAGCCCAGAATTTTTTTTCTAATCGACGATCTATGAATCTTTACGGCGAAAAAATTGATGGTGCGTTGGATGGTTCATAATTAGGTGCTTATAGCAACAAGAAGTGAGATTGTGAGATTGAAAGATGAAGGGGGAGGGGGGTTTGGGTTCGTTACTCATCGTGAGAGTGGAAAATGAAGGGAGTTTGTGTTTGTCACTTTGAAAGATGAGAATCCATAAAGAATGCTATCGAAGGAATGAGTGGAGGTCATGGTCAAGGGGGCGGTGGACACCACAATGGAGGTGGTGATGGTCATGGAGGTGATGGTTATGGTAGAGGCGGTGATGGATACAGATATGAAATACATGAGGGTGGATAGTGGTGGAGGTGACTATTCAAGAGGAGGAAATGGCGATGGATACTGTACCGAAATCTGCTGTGGCAGCCGTCCGGAGTCTTCGCCGTTGCTTCTGTTACAGAGAGAAAGCTCTAGAAGCAACAATGGTCAAGTTACTCTATTTTACACATATGGTCCTTCTGTTTTGGATATTTACAATTTAACCCCAACATTCTTTAATTTGCTTATAGATCCTCTTGATTTCGTCCCAAACTTTTTAGTTAGTACTTTAACCCGTAACAACAATTCTCTTATCAACTTGTATATTTTCTATGTCCATTAAAAATTATTTAATGAAATAAAAATTTATAAAATATCAAAATAGATGTATGGATATAAATATATTTTATCCACGGAAACTTGTCCACCGAAAATTTTATAACATTTTCATGTCCACATAAATTGTGTTCACAGAAGCGTCGTCCACTGAATTGTATCCACAAAAAGTTTAATCATTTTCTTCTTAGACAGACAATGAAGGCAATGTCCCTCCTGCAACATTCGATTAAACTCATGTTATCGACGCTTCTATTATCCACCAATTTTTTGTCCACATATATGGTGTCCATAAATTGGCTATCCACGAAGCTATTGTTCATGGTTTTTTTATGTCCACCGTTCTCTTATCCACTGATATCTTGTCCACCGACCTCATATCCATCCATCTCATATAGAAAACACCAAAGCTATTTTCTCTGCCAATTTCGAGACAAACTCAGCTCCATTTACTATCCACAATTAATTACTTCCAGGAAGTTCTACTCCCAGCCATTAGATCAACTTTTCTTTTTATAAATCTAAAGGCCCAAAACAACTCACACAAATCAACACACCCACCTTCATTCAAAATTAAAGTAACATTTATTGCCAACAAAACCACACACACTACAAACTAAGTTTCTTGTTCGTTGCTTCTTTTTTTAAAAGCAAAGGGCATAGTTATCCCAAACAACAGCCTTCGTACAGACAAAGTGCTCTAAAAAACAATGTATCTTCAAGCGTAAAGATAAGTCATATTGTGTCTTTTAACGTAACTCTCTCTACAAAAAGATACAAAAAGAGTTGTCTTACAAAAGTGTAAAAAATAGTATGTGTCACTCAGTGCCGGCTCTTGGGGAGTGCCTTAGATGTATATGCACAAGGTCTTTTTAATTCTTTTAATAAAAAATTTAAGGTCCTAATTTTTTAAATACTGTATAGATTAAAGTCCTAATTTGTAAATTTAAAAGATATAATTATCTCCTAGAGAAAAAAATATGTGAGCAGAAAACCCAAAATTTATTTAAAACGGGCATGATGCCACTAGATTAATTAGAAAACACATTGTATACTTCTTACAGCCCGTCCCTAGGGGTGTACACAAGGTGCTACTGCATTAGACCCAAAACAATTTCAGCAAATCTAGTGTTGAAAAGTAAACTTGATTTTTGAGTTGGACTAATAATTTACTAATCATGTTTAGTCCAAACTTAGCCCAAATTCTAGAAAATGTCTAGAAAAATCTATCACCTCCTTAAGACAAAAATCTGGATATTTTCAAAATTTTCAGAGAATTATCTTAGATAATTAGGATAAAATAATCTAGATATTCTGTTAGAATTCTCTAGATTTTTAGATTAAAATATGTGAGATAATTTGTACTTTGGAGGCTATAAATACCTTCAATCACTCTCATTTTGGATCATCGAAGTTTGTAAGAATCATCCAAGTAATAAGATTTCCTCTTAAGTGATAAAAATATTTCTTCTTCATAAAGTTTCTTTCTCTTCAAACACTTAAAACACTTTTTCCATCTCTATAAAGTTTTTCATTCCAACAAAGTGGTCTCAGATCTACAAGTTCCTTTTGAAGATGAAAAATAGTGGTGTTCCCTTCCAAGTTCCATTGCTCACAAAGAGCAACTATGACAATTGGAGTCTTATGATGATGGCTATTGTAGGGCACATGATGTGTGGGATAGAGTTGAGAAAGGTTTCGTTGAACCGAAGAATGATGGTGGTTTATCTCAAATACAAAAGGATGGTTTGAGAGATTCAAGGAAGAGAGACAAGAAGGCCCTCTGTCTAATCTATCAAGGATTAGATGAAGATATATTTGAGAATGTTGCTGGAGCAAAGACGTCCAAAGAAGCATGGGAGAAGCTTCAAACCTCTTACAAGGGAGCAGAACAAGTTAAGAAGGTACCTCTTAAAACTCTAAGAGGAGAATTTGAAGCATTGCAAATGAAGGAAGGAGAATTCATCTCAGATTTTTTTCTCAAGAGTCTTGACGGTTACTAATAACCTAAAAAGAAATGGAGAGAATTTAGATGAGGTGAGAATCTAGATGAGGTGAGAATCATGGAGAAAGTTCTTAGATCATTGGATTCAAAATTCGAGCATATCCTCACCGTGATTGAAGAGACAAAAGACTTGGAGACTATGACTATGGAGCAACTACTTGGATCACTACAAGCTTATGAAGAAAATAAGAAGAAAGAAGATATTGCGGAGCAAGTTCTCAAGATGAGAATCGATCAAAAGGAAAAAAGTGGCCGAAATCATCCAGACGTGATGGTGGTCATTTCCAAGGACGAGGTCGTGGTGGTTGGAAACCATATGAAGAAAACTTCAACCAAAGAGGAGATAATTCATTAAGAATTCGTGCAAGAGGAAATCCAAAATCAAAGAACGATAAATCAAGCATCAAATGTTATAGTTGCGGGAAGTTTGGACATTATGCTTATGAATGCAAAACTCCAAACAACAATATAATTGAAGAGAAGTCCAACTATGTTAAAGAGAGGAATAAAGACGAAGATATGCTACTAATGGCTTACAAGAAGGATGAATCAAATGAAGTTCACAGGTGGTACCTTGATAGTGGTGCAAGCAACCACAGGTGTGGGAATAAAAACATGTTTGTGGAGCTTGATGAATGGATGAAAACCAATGTGGCTTTGGGAGATGAATCGAAGATGGAGGTGAAAGGTAAAGGAAATATTCTCATCCGCTGGAAGAATGGAGATCATCAATTCATTTTCAATGTCTACTACATTTTCAAGCATGAAGACCAACATCATGAGCCTAGGACAACTCTTAAAGAAAGGTTATGGCATTAGACTAAAGGATAATAGCCTTCCTTTAAGAGACAGTGCAAACAATCTCATCACAAAGGTGCCAATGTCAAGTAGTAGAATGTTTGTCCTAAGCATTCAAAATGACGTTGCACGATGTCTCAAGATATGGTATAAGGAGAAATCTTGGCTTTGAAATCTTCGATTTGGGCATCTCAACTTTGGAGGCTTAGAGCTACTTTCCAAGAAAGAAATGGTGAAAGGATTACCTTGCATCAACCATCCAAATCAAGTGTGTGAAAGGTGTTTACTTGGAAAGCAATTCAAGATGAGTTTTCCAAAGGAGTCGGAAACAAGAGCCAGAAAGCCACTAGAACTCATACAATACAATGTATGTGGCCTATTCAAATGAAGTTCATTTGGTAAGAGTAACTACTTCCTTCTCTTTATTGATGACTTTTCAAGAAAAACATGGGTTTACTTTCTGAAAGAAAAATCAGAAGTGTTTGAAAATTTCAAAAAGTTCAAAGTCCATGTTGAGAATGAAAGTGGTCTTAAGATCAAGTCCATGAGATCTGATAGAGGTGGAAAATTTATTTCCAAGGAATTTCTGAAGTATTGTGAAGATAATGGCATCTGAAGAAAATTTCCGGTGCCGGCAAAATGGAATAGCGGAAAGGAAGAATAGGAAAATACTTGAGATGGCAAGAAGCATGCTCAAAAGTAAGAAGCTGCCAAAAGAGTTGTGGGCAGAAGCAGTGGCGTGTGCGGTTTATATATCACACTGATCTCCAACAAAAAGTTTTTTGGGAAAGACACCACAAGAAGCTTGGAGCGGAAGAAAACCTGGGTCTCACACCTAAGAGTCTTTGGAAGCCTTGCTCACGCTCATGTTCCAGATGAGAAGCGAAGCAAACTAGATGATAAAAGTGGGAAGAACATCTTCATTGGGTATGATGCTAACTCCAAAGGCTACATGCTCTGCAATCCTGAAACAAAGAAGACAATCATCAGTCGGAATGTCATCTTTGACGAAGAAAGAGAATGGGATTGGAGAAAAAATAATGAAGAATGCAACTTCTTTCCGTCTTTTGAAGAAGAGAATCTGGAGCAAGAGGCAGCTACACCACCAACTTCACCAACTTCACCAACTATAAGTTCTCAAGGAGATGAAAGTTCATGTGAAAGGACTCCACATTTTAGAAGTCGACAAGACATTTGCGGATTGCGAGCCTATGAATTTTAAAGAAGCTCAAGAAAAGAAGTCATGGAGAAGTGCAATGGACGAGAAAATCAAGTCGATTTAAAAGAATGATACATGGGAGTTAGCTTCATTTCCAAATGGGCACAAAGCAATGGGTGTGAGGTGGGTGTACAAGGCAAAGAAGAACTCTAAAGGAGAAGTTGGAAGGTACAAGGCAAGATCGGTGGCAAAAGGCTATAGCCAAAGAGCCGGAATCGACTATGATGAGGTATTTGCTCCTGTTGGTCGCTTAGAAACAGTTAAACTAATCATTTCATTGGCATCCCAAAAGAGTTGGAGGATACATGCAATGGATGTCAAATCAGCCTTGATAAATGGAGACCTTGAGGGAGAAGTCTACATTGAACAACCCCAAGACTACATAGTTAAAGGAGAAGAAGACATAGTATTGAGGTTGAAAAAGTCGCTTTATGAATTAAAGTAAGCACCAAGAGCCTAGAACACTCGGATTGATAAGTACTTTAAGGAGAAAGGATTCATCAAGTGTCCATATGAGCATGCAATTTATATCAAAAATCAAAAGTCACCAACGGTTTATGGTTTTGGCACTTATTAGCATAATGACCGACCCTATGGCATTTGAAGCACCTGGTGGAATGGGCTTTGCTTGTCGTTTTTGCAGCTTTGCTTCTATTAAAAGAAAACACATTAGTTTTCAAATCGGAATTTGAAAGAGAAGAAAAATTGCATCGTTTTAGATCATGCTGTTTTGTTGAAGAAGAAGTGTTGGTGTTTCCCTTCTTTTTGAGTTGCTGAAGAGAAAATTGCCTTATGCAACATCTTCTCCAAATTGGCATAAGTCTGAAGCTCGTTCTGATCAAGCATATCACAGTTGCTTCTCTTGGCTTTGGTGAAGGGACGATCACCATTTCTGACCTTCTTTTCGTCATCATCTAACATGTTTTGTCTCTTCCTGTGGTTTCTTTGTTTCTGCACAAAATCAAACCCATTAGAAGTAAATTGTTTCTTATCTCTAAAAAACAGTTTTTTTTTTCAAACACGGTTTTGAAAGGATAATAAACGTCTTGTTGTGGTTTTGAAGACTCATTTGATTTCTTGAGAAGTCCAAACATCCTGAAAAACACTTAAGAAAAGAGTTAGCAAATAAAAATCCCTCGCACTCTCAAAGTGTTTAGCTCACGATTTTTAGGTGATCACTCAGAGTTCTTTTCACTGGTTCAAAGGATGACAAACAGTCAAAATTCAGCAATCAAAACCCCAAAGCAACAATGGTAAGAGATAGATAGAGAGAAAAGAGAACTTTTGTGAAATCCGCTTTAACCACCACAAGGCTGGATTTCTCTTCAGCCAGCAGGATTACTCTTCCACCACCTAGACAAAAGTAAAAAAAAAAATTTAATTTTTTTTCTTCTTTTTTTTTTCGTTTTTTCTTTTTTTTATGGCCTAGGTAAGAAGGTGGCTCAGATTTAAAATAGAAAGAA
This sequence comes from Brassica carinata, assembly GCA_016771965.1. Lineage (NCBI taxonomy): Eukaryota > Viridiplantae > Streptophyta > Magnoliopsida > Brassicales > Brassicaceae > Brassica > Brassica carinata. The sequence continues at coordinate 42,431,492 of CM028691.1, forward strand.
GAAGAAGTATTTATAAGAAGATAAAAAGATAGAAACAAACCAGCCAAAGTGGCTCTGATACCAAATGAAGAGCCCTGAATTGGAGGATCACTTTAGCTAGGTGTTGGATATGATCCGAGAAGGCAAATGACACTTCTGGAACTGAAATGGATTGAAGGGATCGTCAAGAGATGCGGAATGGCTCCTGATATATCCATGACCACCTAAGAACGGATGTAGTGCGTTGGCTAACCACCAAACAACACACAAAGATGAATTTGGGTGACCACCAAATCAACAAGCCGGTTCACACCAATGAACTAGCTAAAGAACTATCTCTCTCACTCAGAGAAAATAAACAAAAATATAACTCAAAACTTACACTGATTTTATTCATAAAAGAGTTTACCTATTATGAACAAACTAGCCGCTAACATACCAAGAGAGATTGTTGTCCAAGAAGCAACTCCAAAATCTTCCAAGTTCCAACTCTTATGATCTCATATATATATATATATATGTATAATATATGTGTATATATATTATACGTGTTTTCCAAGCAAAATATCAAATAATAGCAAAAAAAAACTACAGAAAATAAATAGTAAAAAATATTTAAAAAACATATAGATAGATAGATGTATAAGAACTGTGTAACAAGAAACAAGCTACAAAATAAATATAACAACTAAAAACTAGTTAGATATGATATTTGATAATTTTTAAATAGTAAACATTAAGAGTATATGTGATTTTTTGTAAATTAATAAGATCAGCTATGGGAAACTTTCGGTGTTTTATATATAGTTGAAAGTCTCAAAATAACTCAAGTGTGCAAATTGTATGTGTTGTCGCATGAATTAAAAGGATTTGTTTTTTTTTTTGTTGTTGTTGCAAATATCAATATATAAATGATCTGGCCAATCAGATTAATAGACAGTAAATATTATTTAGAGAAATTTTTAAAATAATACATATCAATCCTTAATATTTTGTTTAGTATAAATTGCTAAGAAATTCTTTTTTGCTACAAATCAGCAATTGTAGCTTCGGATATTTTTCTTTTACTATATTAGGGATGATTACTTAACAAATATGATAATCTGTTTCTTACAATGATATAAACATGTATGCATATATATCTATATATTGGAAATAAATATCTTATTTTTAGAAATAAAAGATATGTTTCTTGTTTATTTTTTCAATATGACTAGTTGAACAAATATTTATTGGTTATTTTTTAATTGCTTTTGTATATATAATTATTTGTTTCTCATTTTGATGGATCTCAAAATCCACTCAGAAAGTAGGATACAAAATTATGATAACGTGTATGAGAAGTAATCTAAGGAAAGTATATCGACTAGTGAATAGGTATGAAAGTATCTGTTTATTGATAATGCGAGCTAATATGCTATGCAAACCCAAAGGTTATCCGAGAATAAGTGAGTACAAAGGTATTAGACTATAAGTTTGATATCCAGAAATTGAAATCCCCTCTTTCTTTTCTGTCCTTCTCTTTTATATGTGTTGATGGTGTAGATCATAACGACAACATAATCTTTGGTGGGTATCAGACGCCTTTATGGTCGTCTTAAATGTCTCGAAATTCTTTACATTTTAGTTTGATCGTGTCAGCTCCGTGAGGATTGCTCTATCAGCTCGGCATGGGCATTCGATCTTCACGGTCATTGTCTTCTTATGGGCCTTAGTTACACTGGATCAGATTCTCAGACCCGGTTTGGAGCACGGTGAAATCCGCCTACAAAGACACAAATTAACAAAGTCCTTCGTCATGGTTGAAAGCATCGGAAAGCCATGAGGGTGGACCTGATGCAACATATGATTGCCGACGGTCCTCACTAGTAACACTGGAGATATTTCACCACTTGAAAGATCAACTCATCAAACTATGATACATATATTTAAAATATGAATATATATTTAACTATGTAGAGAAAGGTGAACGTGCGTGCAGGGCTCTTCGTCCACGAACCTTACAAACATGTCAGCCTCACATGTTCACACACTTCACGGAGGATTGTTGTCTTCCCAGTGTGGCAGTTTCTAAAGAATGTGTAGAATTAGGCTTCGCTATTTCCCTCGCCTATGTAATGGTGATTAGTGGAATGCATATATTAAATTTTCATGTTTTCACTTTCTATAAATACTGATTTCCTTAAATATAGTTGCACATATTAAAGCGCTAGCTAGAAGTACTAAGGTAAACCAAATCCTTAACATTTATCACAACCTATAAAGATAGATGTATCTATTTAGCTCATGAATTTGACGATCTGGATCTACTTATAGCCCAACTAATATCGATATCTAACTATTTATCTCTTATCATTTTAATTATACTAGTATTCAGAGTATCCTTACTTCACCATGGTTGTCAACACAACAACATGTGTGACCAATTGGAACTAATCTTGTTCTGTGAAAAAAAAATTTATGTCATATGAGAAGGCATGTAAAATTGTAAATTAATATATAAAGCCAAACATAAGGATTAACTAAGAACGAACAAAACAAATCTAACATATCTTGTCAAAAGAAAAAACAAGCCAAATTCAAACAAAAATTTGATAAAAAAAGATTGACACAACTTGGATCTTGATATTTAGGATGGTCTTGTATGCATATTGTATGTTGTGTATCAGTGACTTGGGGTCAGATAAACAACAAATGGCCGGAGTTCGCTGCTGAAGCAAGAAACCTAAGACTAGGTATTTCTACTGATGGCAGGAATCCGTTCTCCATCCAGAACACCAAGTATAGCACATGGCCTGTTCTCTTAGTCAACTACAACGTGGCTCCAACGCAGTGTATAAAATCCGAGAACATCATGTTGACAATGTTGATACCTGGCCCAACCGCACCTAGCAACAACATTGACGTCTATCTACACCCACTGATAGAGGACTTAAAGAGTTTGTGGACAGAAGGTATGGAAGTGTATGATTCGTTTAAGAAGGAGAGTTTCACTCTTAGAGCTATGTTGTTGTGGAGTATCACCGACTATCCTGGTTTATGCACATTAGCTGGCTGTAAAGTGAAGGGGAAGCAAGCCTGTAATGTCTGTGGCAAGGATACACCGCATATGTGGCTATAGTTTAGTCGCAAACACGTTTACATGGGGAACAGGAAGCGTCTCATGCCTAATCATCCTTATGGAAGACGTAAAGGATGGTTTGACAACACAGTGGAGATTGGTACTGCAAATAGGATTCAGAGTGGTGCTGAAATCTGTGACAGTCTCAGGGATTTTAAAAACGACTTTGGGAAAAAGTTAAGTAAGAAGAGTAAGCGAAAAAGGACTACAGAAAATGAGGATGATGTTGTTTCAGCTGACGAGTACGAAGAAGATGATGATCTGTGGCGGTGGAAGAAAAAATCAATTTTCTTTGACTTACCTTATTGGAAGGTATGTTTTCGTTTAACTTTCAATATATAGTTTTAGTTATCGTTTTTGTTTATATTATTGTTCTGACAAAGACATGTACATTATATGGCTGGATATGCCTGTGAGGCATAACATAGATGTCATGCACGTCGAGAAGAATGTGTCTGATGCACTGCTGTCTATTCTGATGCATAGTGGGAAATCAAAGGATGGCCTGAAAGCAAGAAAAGATTTAGTAGACATGGGTATTAGAAGCAACTTGCATACAGAAGTGAGGGGGAAGAGAACTTACTTGCCTCCAGCTGCGTATTGGCTTTCTAAGGAAGAAAAAAGAAATTCTGCAGAAGGTTATCCAACTTCAGAGGCCCTGATGGTTATTGTGCCAATATGTCCAATTGTGTCTCACTGGATCCTCCCAGTATTGGCGGCATGAAGTCACATGACCATCATGTTCTAATGCAGAATCTGTTACCGGTTGCATTGAGAGGTTTACTTCCAAGAGGACCTCGGACTGCAGTGACTCGGATATGCAATTACTTCAACAGACTCTGTCAACACATTATTGATCCAGAGAAGCTACTTAAACTAGAAGCAGAGATTGTGGAGATAATGTGTCAGCTAGAGAGATTCTTTCCTCCATCTCTGTTTGACATCATGCTTCACCTTCCATTGCATCTAGCAAGAGAAGCACGTTTTGGTGACCCACTACACTTCAGGTGGATGTATACCTTCGAGATGTAATTTTGTAGTTTTTCTTAATATGATTGATCAACATTAAACTGCTAGTATATGTATATGGTACTTGTTGGACCCAAAATCGACATTTAATAAATGGGCCGAGGCCCGTCGATGTGGACAACACGATTTTGGTTAAGAAGGTCGACCAAGGATCTCTAAAAACCAGGATCAGACAGGAGAGTAGTTCGAGTTAAAGGCCCACCAAGAAATCAACAAAGATTTGGTCATAGCGACTTCGAAGGAGGAGAAACGGACTCCGGAGATGGAGGAAGAAGTTGGACGAGGTCGCGGAATCAAAGAACTATAAGAGGAGAGCTAAGCTAAGAAGGAACCACACAGAAAAACCCTAGAGAGAGAACTAGCAATAGATCGATCTCCTTTAGCTCGCTTTAGTTCTGTATTCGTTTCGATCTTGTTTGTAATTCTCGATCTCATTTCTTTCATTGTATTCAACTTACTCAAATCAATACAAATCCATTATTGTCAACCGGAATCTGCTTAAATCGTTGTGTTCTAAAGAAGTCGTTGCCCACATCCTTTTTCTTCCCTAGTTTAAACACCTCAAACTCTAAAAAATACTTAGTGTAGATTTTAGGATCTACATTTTGGCACCGTCTGTGGGGAGAAAAACGATTAACATCTTTGCTAAGAATTCGTTCTAAGGTTCCTAAGCACGATAATGGATCCCAATCAAATCCGATCTGGAAGCTCGCAATCAGGAGTCGCTGACTCCGATCTCACTGGATCTAATCCGATAAACGATGTGCCCCCTGTCGGACTAAACAGTACGACTACAGCGGACGCATCCCAGCGGCAGATTCCATCTCTGGGAATCACCGGAACAACGAACCAAAGTCAAACCGGAGCAAGTGTTTGGACCAGAACCGGGCAAAATCCACACAGCGACTATCTGACCTCTCGAGCACAATCGACGAGACCGATTTCACCGACCCTCTGGCTCAAACCCGAAAACAGGTGGCCGAGATCGCGAGTATGGTGGCAACGCTCGTCGATAAATCCCGAACTCAAGAGCTCGCTTACCAAACCATTACATATCGACTGGAGCAGACCGAAAAGGAGCTCGCTGAACATCGAGCTAATGCTCAAGCCGGGAGTCGGTCAGATCCATTAACTCGAACACCGACCTCTCGGAAAGACGGAGCCTTTGGCATCCCCGATTATCCAAGCTCGCGATCGGCACGATACCAAGGAGAAGGATCCCAATAACCTTTACGATCAAACCCAGCCGCGAGAGGCCTGAATTATAACGGGTCCGGAGAGATCCCAACCAGGTCCCAAGGACCACCAAGCACGCTCTATACGGCTCACAATACCTCTGCTGTAAGACCGGAAGAGATACGATCACAGATCTCACAGACTAATATTGGATCTTCAAGAGACAGATCCACGCCCAATAACAGAAGCGGAATCTATCAGACTCCCCTAACCGATTTCACAGAAGAGCCTAGACAGGCTCGAGGTTATACGTTCCAAGATTTTATGAATACGGAACATCAACGAGAAAGATCCGCGATGCTGAATGAAGCTGGCGTCTTCCAAGAATATATTAAAAGGAACGATGCTGAGCTCAGAAGGATACATGCTATCATGCATACAGCAACAAGCTCAGCCCCCGACATCGACCAGGTGATCGAAGAGACCAGGAGAACTCCTTTTACTAGCCGGATCACTGGTGTTCGATTGCATGATATCGGTAAAATCAAATTCCCCGAGTACTCTGGAAACTCCGATCCTAAAGCACACATTCGAGCTTTCCGACTATCGATATCCCGTGCACATTTGAACGACGAGGAGAAAGAGGCCGGATACTGTCGCTTCTTTGCCGAAATTTAACCGGCCCGGCCCTCAAATGGTTTGCCGGCCTCAAAGGAAACTCAATCGATAACTTCACTCAGCTTGTTTCGGCTTTCTTAAAACAATACTCGGTATTCATCGAAACCAGGGCGACTGAAGCCGACTTATGGAACCTCAAACAAGTCTCTTTTGAGTCCTTGAGAACTTACATCAATAAGTTCAGGGAAATCAAATCAAAAATCTCCAACCTAAACGAAGTAGTGGCAATAGCAGCTCTAAAGAACGGAGTCTGGTTTTCCTCGAAGTTCAGGGAGGAAATGGCGGTAAGAGCTCCAGCATCGTTGGACAACGCCTTGCATCGGACCTCTTACTTCGCGACTCATGAGGAAGGGGTCACTGCCCTAAAAGAACAGTTCCTGGCCAGTAAAAATGGCATCAATAAGAAAACCGTGACGACAAAAGACCCTCTCCCACGAGAACAACATTCTTACGCTATCAACAACTCACCAAACAGGCAGTCCGCCTTTGACTCCAGCAAATTCTGTACCTTCCATAAAATAAAGGGGCACTCCACTGAGGAATGTCGCGCCGCATCCAGGAACAAAGACGAAAACAAAGAAGGTAGCGAGAATCCCGAGGAGGAAGAAGAAACGCCATCGACCCCAAAAAACAATGGAAAGTCAAAACCCTCCTCCAAAAAGAGGACCAGGGAGGTCGAAAAAGAATCACCGAGCTCGCCTCCACCAGCACCCAAAAAGGGTCGATATGATTTCATGGGGAAACGAACACGAAAGATCGCGCCAAAACTCTCAGCATAAAGGAGAAGGACCACACATCAAAATATCGATCACTATTCAAGCCGAAAAAAGTCTTAACGAACCTAATGACAACCAAACAACCGAACACAAGAATAACAAATCTGTCAGTAAGCGAACATAACTTGAGTTGAATAACAGACTCCGGAAAATACAGAAACAGATGGGACTACCAATGATCCTGAAGATAAAGAAAGCAAAGAAAAACAGCATGCGGTCTGACAACCACAAGCCGTTTGGGGGGCAAGGACGCTATCAGCCAATATTGACCAAAAAATGGCATTTTCCAGCAAGTCAAAAGTAGATACCTCAACGCATTGACTTCATCTACGGGGGCTCGAAGCTTTGCAATTCAATCAATTCGATTAAAGCCTACCAAGGACGAGCCGAAAATAACATCGAAATCCGGAAACCTATGTCTGGACCAAGCCGCCAGATCACCTTCGACAAGGAAGAAACTGCCGATCTCGACAAACCTCAAGATGACGCACTCGTCATACGTCTAGACGTAGGAAGATGCGAACTATCTCGCGTCATGATAGACACTGGTAGTTCGGCTGACGTCTTGTTCTAAGATGCCTTCAAAAGAATGGGGTTCACCAAAGAACTACTTAAGCAGGAAAGAACCCCCCTAATCGGTTTTTCCGGTGAAACTACCTATTCCCTCGGATCAATCGAACTCGCAGTTATAGCCGTAAACATCAGAAAGATCATTGAGTTCATCGTCATCGACTGACCAGCTCCCTTCAACGCCATCCTTGGGCGAGCATGGCTATACAACATGAAAGCAGTACCATCGACCTACCACCAATGCGTAAAATTCCGAACACCAAGAGGAATAGAAAATATCTGTGGAAGTCAAAAGAATTCAAGAACCTGCTATCTCTCAAGCTTCAGAGAGATCGAATAAAACCCCTAAAAGATGGATCTCAACAACATTTCTTAAACGCATAAGTACGATATTGCGTACACGAGCAACATAACTCACGACCCTCTCTCAGGGGATAATAATTGAACTACAACTTGACTTGATCTCTCGTCGAGGGTACGTAGGCAGCTCCAACTACGAGCTCAGTCACCAATAAAAAATTAAGCTCCTCCCTCGAAGCTTCTAAACGATGTAGACATAAGCTCGGTCGAAACCGAACCTCTTTCAGAACGAACAGTCCGCTCCTATCTTGGCGAATGATTCTAACTAGTTCTTCTTAGAATATATCGTAGTCCTTCCTCTATTTTACAAACGAGTATATCTATACAAAAACCCTTTCTTTTACCAAGCTTAAAATCCTTTGCCTTAAAAGGCACACAACGATTAACTGTACTTTGAGACCCTGATCAAGTCTACGAATGCTTTTAATCCCGCTCAAAGTTAAAGCGCAGCCAAATCGGCATAATATCTTAACCACGCCGATACGACCATCAAGATAGTATCTACTAAATCGTTCTACAGCCAAAGGCTCCAACAATGATAAGCAAATAAAACAAGAGAACTCACTGTTCTCCCTCTTTCTTATTCTAACTAAAATGACAAATAAAGACATAACAGAGACAAAACAACTTCCAAATAAATAAAAAAGGGGTACATCGTTCTCAACCATCCGCGTCGAACTCGCCATCCTCCGCCCGATCATCCTCGCGATCTAAACCATCACCTTCAGCTGGCACCTTCCCAAAGAATTCTTCCGGAATATCCTCCGAAGCTTGCGGGAGATCCAACTTCTCAACCAAATAATCAGATACCGCCGCCACATCGAGCTCAGCACCAAGCTCGATCTCCTTTGCCCTCAAACATGACAGCTCATCGGCGGCCAGCAAGTTATTGTTCATTATCTCGTTAAGGACATCGATGTTAGCCATAACTTCTCGAAGACGAGCTTCACAATAGCAGCCACCTTCTTTCTCTCCCATTTATCCTTAAGAGACACTAACACATCCAGGTAACTATCTGCCAAAACCTTCTTTGCTTCATAGGTCGCATGGCGGAGATCTTCGGCATGCTTAGCTGTGGAAGACTCAATCCTAGCTTCCAAATAAGAAACTTGTTCTAGAGCCGACTTCCTTTCGTTCCCGATCACCCAAAGCCGAGCTTCAAGAGAAGCAGCCTGATTCCCGAGCTTTTCGGCTGCAGCTAGCTGAGCAGCATTAGCTCGTTCTCGATCTTGCGACATCTTTAAGCTGAGCTTCAACTCCCGAACGACCTTCTTGATCTCGTACAATTCGTCCGATCGAGGCACGTCCTTCAAGCGTTTCTCCAAAGTCGCAGCAAACTCATTGTTCGCCTCCATAGCCTAAGGGAAAACCCAAAAGGTAAAGAAAAGTTTAAAAAGAACAATCTCGTTTCGATAAAAAGAGCCAAACCTTGGGGTGAGCAACAGCCATCTTCACATAGGCATCACGCTCAGTCATGTTCCTCAAAGAAGGAAGGGGACACCCAACGGGCTTGAAATTCCTAACCATATGAGCAACACTATCGGGATCTTCTGTGATAGGACAATCCTTAGCATGAGAAAACTGCCAATGAAATGGTCTCGTGACAACACAGTCACTTGAAGAACTCGATTAGTTGTGGGAACCGAAATTCGCACTGTCAAGTTTTGTTGAATTGGAGGAAAGCCAAGTAACCTAGCCTTCTCTGAAGGTCCCGGTTATCTGCTAGGCCACACACGACACAATCAATGTTGGGGACAAAATCGGTCAAAGACGCAATCAACACCCGAAAATCCTCGGAAGGGATCAAGTGACGAATAAAAACAAGAAAAACTAGTTACTCGACGAAACGTCGGAGGGGATGATCACATCGCGGTCCCGACACCAGCAGGAGCGCCCACGCCTGGCCCTCGACGCGGGCACCGCTCATTCTGGCTGCTGGCCTCTGGGCTGCTCGCCTGCGTTATCTCTGAACTGGCATACCGCCTGTTGGCACTGTATACGGGCGCTGGCTCGTCTGTTGGTTCCTCGCCGGGCGCCAGTCACCAGATATCTCCGGCGCTGGCGACAGCTCGCCTGTTGGCCCCGCCGGTGCCACCATTCGCTGGTCCCGCGCCACGCCATTACCGCGGCGGGTCCCGCTGAAGCTCGCCTGGCGGGTCATTGGCGGCAGCTTGCCCGCTGGTCCTGGTGCCGGTGCCAGCTCGCCTGCTGGTCACGGCGCCGGGCGCCAGCTCGCCCATCCTGGTCACGGGTCGCGATACGGACTACTCGACAGTGCGACCTTCTCCCCGCAAAACCGCCTCGACAACTAGTCCAACTCTATATTTTGTATCTTTTCTCAAGACTCACCGCTCAACTCCTCAAGACATGAAACCTGAGAACCCCATTTCGCCTGGTCGAAATAAATCGAAGGCTTCTAAGACCACCAAAAGTTTGGTTGACAAATGGATTTCGATTCATCGTGATAAAACGATCACTTTATTCTGAAAACACTAAGTCATCTAGACTATACGACGAGTTGGGGTTCCTTCGTAAAATAAGTACCATGGCGGATAGTTTCTCGCAAAACCGAAAGCCGCCCACTGTCGAAGCAATGGCCCCGAAGGCCCAAACGTAATTAAGCTGCCCACTTACGACTTTCCGTGAGATCAAGTCGAAATGGACTCGACGCCCATGATTATCTTTATGAAAAGAGATAAATGTCAAGTTTCTCAAGATAAATGTCAAGTTTCTCAAGATAAATGTCAAGTTTCCGATAAGCATGAAGACCTAATAAAATGGAAGAAGCCCGATTCACTTACGATTCGCCCAAAGGAGATATAGACCGTCTTAAGAGGAGTATATAAGGACAGCTTGGGGCAAGGAGCAAAGAGAACTTTTGAGAGAAACATAGCACTTAGAGCAACTTAGGCACTTTTTTCCGCTTTTACTAATGGAAGCCAACTAATAGGTTAACTTGTTGCTGTGACTAAATAACTGCCGGAAGTTCTTCTACTGAAGTTTACCGTTGTTCACGCCAACGCGATTCGAATAAGATCTTTGCTCTATCTTTTTCTTACGATTTTCATATTTCTTTCTTTATCTTTCGTCAGACATCGGTCGGGCTCACAGATAACCTGACCTTCGTGGAAGGCTAGGTTCACTTAGCTTTCCTCCAAATCATCTAAAATCGACAGTGCGAATTTCGGTTCCCACAATCAATATAACGGAGAAATAGTAAATCAGAATATAAAAATCGTAAGAACAAAAGATAGAGCAAAAGGTCTTATTTCCGAATTCACGTTTAAGCATGAACAACAGGAAAGAGATCGGCTATAAGAGCTGTCGATGAGTTTGCTAGTCCAACCACCTATATCCCCTGTTCGAAAACGCGGCCGCCTGGCCGCGTAATCGTCCGAGTATTCGTGAAACGTAGGCTTGCCGTGGCGAATTAAGCCAATACGGTTGCATTCCACGCCGTACCGAGTTATGTCCGCCGAAGTCGTGTTTTTAAGTTATGCGGCCGTGGAATTTGAAAATCGTCTGAGACAAAAAAAACGGCAATGTTGCGTTCGTGTACAAGAAACCTTGCCTCAACGGATCCGGTCATGGTATCCAAAGGAGATGTTACTGATAAAGAGGAAACAGAGGCGTGGCCTGCTCGACTCTTAGTTTCATCTCTCCCCTGAAGTTCTCGATCTCTTTCTGATGTACAACACGCATGTTCCTATACAACACGCATGCACCAAAACATCTCCAATCGGATTGGATTCTCAGTGTCGTCGCATGACAAAGAAATATTAAACGAGGAAAAGAGAAAGAAGGAAGAGAGTGGCGTGAGTAATTTTTTTAGGGTTTTATGTTACAGAAATTTTGTGGACTTTTACATTTTCTTAACGAGTCCAATAATCAACAGCTTGCATCATAGGCCCATTATAGCACAAAGTCTATCTAAATCTAAGCGGCTAACTTATGTATTTGCTGGAAATAATTTATGAATTTGCTAGACAATGAAATTGTATTTTTTCTGGCTCACTCTCTGATTATATATATGTATATAAATGTGAATGAAAAACATCATTATGATATGTGATTTTTAACTTGGTAATTTATGAAATTATGTATATTTAAAATTAAAAAATTACTAAAAACTAGGCCCCGCGTATACCCCGAGTTTATCCCGATTTTTCAATAAATCGCTAGGCCCAGGGTTGCCGCACAGATAGCGCCTAGCGCGATTCCGAACAGGGCCTATATCTAACCTAGTTGAATCGCAGCTCGCTAGTAAAAACGGAAAAAAGTGCCTAAGTTGCTCTAAGCGCTATGTTGCTCTCAAAAGTTCTCCTTCTTTTCTTTGCTCCTCGCCCCAAGCTCTCCTTATATACTCCTCTTAGGACGGTCTATTCCTCCTTTGGGCCGAATCTATCGCGAATCGGGCTTCTTCCATTTTCGTCGGTCTTAATGTTTGTGGGAACCAAAATTCGCACTGTCGATTTTAGTTGATTTGGAGGAAATCCAAGTGAACCTAGCCTGTGGGAACCGAAATTCACACCGTCAATTTCTGATAAATAAGATTGCGGAGGAAAGTCAAGTAAACCCGACTTTCCTTGAAGGTCCGGATTCTCTGCGTTGCCACACGAAATCGAGAAAGTTTAATAAAAAATAAGAATTGCAATATTTGCCCCAAGGCGTTTTATTAGATGAAAGATACGAGTACAGGGATTCTCCGAAAGATAGAGAGATTTGCAATTAAAGAAAAATATAGAGTCGCAGGCAGCCAAACGTCCTAAGCCTTGCTCCGCTAGTCTAACCACGTAAGCCCTAATTCTTCTAAGCTAGCAGAATGCTCTAAGTCTAATTTTTGGATTCTCTTCTCCTCTGCTCTTGCTCTCCTTATATACTCACTCCTAGGTCGGTTTGCCTTAGGATGATGGACCTCGCCTTTGGGCCCAAGTTTATCTCTTCTGGAAATATTCCATTTTCGTTGATCTTCGTAATTATCCTCGAGTTTTCCCCTATTTTCCGGTGACTTGATGTTTATCCGATGTTCGGGAAATTGGATAAACCATCATAGTCTGATTGGGCCTGATTTCTTAAAATCGTAAGTAAGTCCGTGGACTTGTCTTAAGTCGTTGAACGTTTTATACGATTTCTCGAAAAGACTATCTTTCTCGTAAAATAAACCGTATAGCCTAAAGGATCGATGTTCAAGTTAATTGATCTTTGTTTTATACGATATCTTCTACGAGAAATCCAAATTTTCTAGTTTTTGTCGTAAAACATTGAGGACGATTCCAACCGAATCGAAAGATGTTCATTCCGAGCCGCGGATCGCATTCAAACTCACGAGGATTGATCCAAACAAGCCAAGATGGGATCAGAGCGGCATGATGGGACCGAGACCAGGACGAGGGCCATCGACCGCGCCAGGCCAGCAGGGGAAGCAGCGTGCGTCGGCAGCGGGCGACTTTCGTGGCGGCGTGCCCGCCGGCCCGGAAGCTTGCCGCCGGCGCCCGGACCGCTCGGCGTGTAAACACTGCGCGGCGGGGTTCTCTCGCGCTGTGGGTTTTCCGTTGCCGATCTTTCCTCCGTTAATGGATTCGTCGCGGAAATCTTCGAGTTTGGAAGGATCTTTGGCCGTAGATTTCAAGATAACTTTTTGACCCCAACAGTTAGCCCCCAGCTCGTAAGATCGAGACGATTTTATGGGCTTAATGGTTAGAATTTTCTAAAAATCAAATTTTCGCTAAGGATTCTTTCGGTGAGAAACCTATGTCATCTCCCCTTTTCTTATAAATAGCCAGCCTTCCTTCTCATTCTTCACATCTTTTCAAATCCTCTCTTCTTCTCTCTCAAGAAAGAAAATGTCTTCATCCCAAGTTGAAAAGAATGATTCTGATGTTGAGATGGGCGAGGCCAGCCAAGTTCGCCGGTTCCGCCAGCCAAGCCCGCGGCCCCGGCCGCTCAGGATGCTACCGGCCCCTCATTGATGGGTTTGACTCTTTCAAGGCTAAGCTATCGCGCAGTGCTGCAAAAGGCTCAAGGCGGGCGAGGACTGAGACGCCTGATGTTCCTTCCGCTGCTCCAACTCCTTTGCCTGTTCCTCCGATCTCTTCGCGCTCGCCCGGCCTCTTCGCCTGTTCTTCCGGTTCCTAGCCCGAAGTCCCACCCGATGCCCTCCTGCCTGTGGAAGGGGTTACTGTTCCTGAACAGATTCCTGATGTTCAGGTCCATCCATCGGGTTCTTCGACTGCTCGATCGTGATCTCGGGAAGAGAGGATGCGAGAATCTACACCTCTCCCGGGCGAAGAGTGAACTCAGATGGGACTGCCAGCTGGTGCAGCGCCGTTGCCCAAGGGAAGGGCAAGGGCTGGTGCGCATCCGGAGCAAAAAGAAGCGGGTGCAAAAAGCGAGGAGGCGAACTTCGAGCGTTGGCGTCATCGTTCAAGGTTCGATTTAAATCTATCTGCAATTCTTGTATCGCTTTTTACGATGATACTTACCCTTCTTTTGCGGACAGTTTGTGTCGCTGATTGTGAATGCTTGCCAAGTGCGGGTTGGAAGTCATTCGTCTATCGAAGGAACTGGAGTCACGAGGGAAGCTGGCGTACTAAGGCTGCATTGCGACTGTCGAGGACACCCATGCCGCCAGACGCCCTAGCTTCAGGTTCGATCAGCGATCTTGGCGTGACCTTGGGAAGACCGCGAAGTTCGTTACTCAAGGTGAAGAAGGAGAAGAAGAGCAAATCCTCGGTCCGCCCCTTGAAGATCCAAACTCATGAGGAGATGAACGCCAGATCCTCTGAGGTTGCCGATACCGTGGACGACTTCTTTGGTCGTCCGACGAGGATGGCCATCCTGTTTGAGTCCTTGATAGCTGTCAACAAGAGGGACTTGGCTTTAGCGGGATCGAGGGGAGTCTGAGCGAGCTCGAAGTTGCTTCGAGGTAACGAGGCCCCGCTTTGATTTGAGGAGGCCAGACTATAGTCCTGCAAGGAGAGTGGGCGCCACCGGAAGGAGATTTCAATTCAATCCTTGCGGTCCGCGGGGCGAATGCACCCTTGCACCGACCAAGACTCAGAATATCAGGATCGCATCGAGAGGATCGCGAGGCTGGCGGACGAGGCGGGTAGTATGGCGCGACCGAGGGAGGCGACGGCGCAGGCTATCCCTATCGCAGTGAGTTTGAGGATGAAGGTGGCGGCTCACGGGGGCGTCTAGGTTTATCAATCCCTTCTGGGATTTTATATGTGTTTCGCCGCTAAGAGGCCATGATGTATTTACTCGACTGGCCGCTGGTGGCTGTGAATCCTCCTTTTCGGGTTTTGTTTGAACTTTCATGGTCTCAATCTATGAAACGCTTTTTGATTATTTATGAACTTCGGTTTTTGAAGTATGAGAAAGATAGTTCCCTGATGATCACCGCACCTATTGTTTGCATAAAGCGAGATTTTCCGCGGTTTACCGATTTACGCGAAGTTCGTGAAACAAACAGGCTTAAGTGAAGAGACAAATTTTGATCTCGTGATACCATACTATGTCCGTGAGATGTCAAGATCCAGCGTGGCTGGGTTTAGGCAAGACCTAGGTTTACTTCGACTGAGGCTTTGGCGACGACAAATCGGCTTTCGCTTTTGCCTGTTTGCGATTTTAACCTGACTCGCACCGCTTAAAACCGCCAATTGTTGTCGGCTTATACGATTTGTTCATGCGTGAGTCGAGCTACTTCCTTTACGTAAGAGCTAGACCAAAATTTTGATTTCTTGTATAGCGCTATGTTTATCCGCCGTCTGTTGTCTGTTTAGGGCGTTAGAGTTCGTTTGTTGTGATCAGCAACAACGAAATGATACCGTTTTGAGTGCGTTTGAATGTTGAGAGGCGAAGATTCCGTGCGCAATGTTTTCGCGAGGAAAAGAATGTCCTTCAAGCATTAGCGGCGTCTACATGATGAAGGTCGATTTTCCTTATCGCATTTCATTGATTGGCTTCTCGCGGGCTTTGGGAATGTCTTTCGCGAATGCTGCTTGAGAAAACTGTTGTTTCCGTTTTGGAATGGCGGGACCAAAGTCGCGTAAATTTGACCAGGGAGAAGCGTCTACATTCAATTTTCTTAGTGAAGTGTTGGCCCTCGGGATTTGTTTTGGATGTGATAATGCGCTTAGTGGATACTAGATCCGTTGTTGTTGCCGTTCGTAATTGGCGAAATCGTTGTCTAGAAAGAGTTTGAAAGTTTCAGAATTTTTCGAAATGCATTAGAGATGCTGGTATCGCACCACTCCCTTTTAATGGGGATAACTGAACCCACCAGTTAGCGAGTTGCTTACATACCCTTTTTAGGGATCAAGCCATCTCGTAGTTCTTTGTATCCGTCACTGTTAGTGATAGTATTTTTAAGATGCATCGCGTTCAAGTTCTTGGATTTTTCGTCTTGCATGTTTGCGATTTGGTATGAACCTGGTCGGACCACTTTTATGACTTTGTATGGTCCTTCGGTTTGCTCGGTTTTCTGCGTTTTCGTTCGGTGTTTTGGAAGACTTTTCGTAGATAAATCGCCTTCTTTGAACCTGCGATGGCGTGCGTTTGAGTTGTAGTACCTTGCGACGGCGTGCTGGTAATTTTGGATTGAATGGCCTGGTCCACGGCGTTCATTGATAAAATCGAGATTGTCCAGCACCATAGCGATGTTTAGATCTTCGTTAGGGAGAATCTTCTCCTCACTCGGAGAATTCTACTTCAGCGGGAATCATGCTTTCCGTTCCATAAGCGAAGGCGAATGGAGTTTCACACGTAGCCCGTCTTGGGGTTATGCGATGTGACCAAAGAACTCCTTGAGCTCCTCTGCCCATCACCCCTTTTGGCGTCTGGGCTTTTAGTCCGTCGGGGCGGTCTTGTTGATGGTTTCTGCCTGTCCGTTGCATTGCGGATACCTGGGGTTGACTTTGTAAGTCGTATTTTACACTTTTAGCAGAATGCTTGAATCGAGCAGAGATAAATGAGATCCATTGTCATTCACGATTTAGTATGGGACCCCATGTCTAGTTATGATATGTTTCCAGACAAAGTTCTCGACTTGTGTGTCTTTGATACTTGCGTAGGATTCTGCTTCTACCCATTTGGAAAAGAAATCCGTGAGGACTAGGAGGAAGCGTTTTGTTTTGATGGGTGCATAGGTCGACAATGTCCATGGACCATCATGAAAGGATAGGGGGCGAGATTGAGGAGAGGATTTCTGCGGGTTGATGGATTGTTGGAGCATGCCTTTGGCATTTCGCGCTTCGAGAATTTCGCCGATCTTTACCATTGTTGGCCAATAATAACCGTGGCGTTTGATTTTGACTGCGAGAGATCTTCGCCAGAATGATTTCCGCATGATCGAATGGACCTCTTCCATGATTCTTCTTGCCCTTTCTCCTTCTAGCATGTCATGAGAGGACGGAGAAAGCGCCATATAAATTTCTCCCTCTATCGTGGCGTACCCGTGCAGCTTGGGTTTTCACTTCACGGACGCCCATTATTGGCGGGTAAGTTCCATTCCGCGATATAGGCTCGGTTGGTTCTAACCAAGGGCTGCGCCAGCATTACTTCGGTTGGGTCCACATCCGCTTCCGGTTGATCCTCGACTTCTTCACTTCAATCTCTTCCGGATTAGATTGGCGACCACGGTGGTCGATGCTTGGATGTTCGATGAATTGGGGATTATCCTTGGAGCCCTGGATCTGAGCTTGGCGAGGGCAGCCAAAGCGTCGGCCTGGGCGTTTTCGGCGAGGAATTCTGGTCAGAGGCGAACTGGTCAAACTTCTGACCCAGTTCTTGGGCGATTTTTAGATATCGTCCATCCTTTCGTCTCTTGCCTCATATTCTCTGCTGTATTGATTGGCGACTAACTGAGAATCGCGGTAAGCGTGAATATTACGTATTTTTAATCCATGGGCCAGCCGCTTAAGCCTCGGCGATTGCTTAGATTCTGCCTCATTGTTTGAAGCATGAAAAGCCAATCGGAAAGACTGTTCGTGGATTTCGTTGTGAGAGGTGAGTAGTATTCGACCTCGATCCTTGCTTAGACGAAGATCCGTTTAACGGAGGACCCAAGTTGAGTTTGGTTCCTCGCTAGTCATGTCTCTGTGGGGTAACTCTACCAAGAAATCCACAAGTACTTGACTTTCCACATGTCCTCGGTGATATTCGACGTCAGATTCACTCAGTTCGATTGCCCATTTTGCGAGCCTACCAGATTGGCTCGGACTGCAGGATTATCCGCAGGGAACGCAGGAGAACAACTATAGTATGAGACTGGAAATATGGTCTTAGTTTTCGCCAGGTTATGACGGCGAATGCTAATTTTTCCATTAGCGGTATCGAAGCTCGCGATCCAGCAACGCCTTGCTTACGTAAAGATTGGCTTTGTTCGCCGCTTCTCTCGTATCATGACGCCACCGACTGCTGTTGCGGAAACCGCGATATGAGGAAAAAGAGGTTCACCTTCCACCGGCTTTAATGAGAACTGGTGGAGGCCGTGTAATGTTTCAACTGTTGGAAAGCTTTTCATATTGCTCGACCATTCAACTTCTTGTTTCCTTTAACGCTTCGTGAACGGTAGGCACTTATCCTGGAGCACGAGATGAACGGTTCAAAGCCACACTCTTCCCCGTTAGCCTGACTTCTCGCTTGGTTCTCGGGAGGCCATCTCTATCAGGCCGATTTGTTTAGGGTTGGCCTCGATTCCGCTGATATCGCTACGAGGTATCCGAGGAATTCTCCGATGCCACGCTAATCTACATTTCGCCGGTTGAGTTTCATGTTATGCTGGTTGAGTCGCGAAAACATTCCTCTGTGGGCTACATGATCGCGGTCCGCCAAGAGATTTTACGAGCATATCGGATGTATACCCATAGTTTTTCCGAAGTTGCTCAGCAAACATTCTGTTGACAAGTCGTTGATACGCTGCACCCGCATTTTAAGACCGAAAGGCATTACCTTGTAGCAATATCGCCCGCGGTCGTGATGAATGCAGTTTTTCGCGTCGCCAGATTTATCATGATCTGATTGATCCGAAAAGCGCCCATGAATGACAGAAGCTTGTTTCCGCAGTTGCTTCGACCAGTCGGTCGATGTGTGGAAGCTGGAAGCAGTCCTTTGACATGCTTTATTCAGATCCCTGAACGACACAGCACTTCACTTCGCCGCTCTTTTTCTTTACCACGATGGTCGGGTAAAGCCAGCCTCGACACCTAACTTCAAGTATCGAACTCTACTTTGAGGAGTCTTTCGACTGACTGCGGTGGCACGCTTCAGGTCCCAGCTGCCTCTTTGTTTTACGGTTTGTGAGTCGGGTCGATGTTAAGTTCGCGACATGTTACGCTAATGTCGATTCTCGGCATATCCTCGCAGCCCGCTTAACGCATTCGAGGTTCTTTGGAGGCACGCGATGAGCTCGCTTTTATTGGTTCGGAGGTTAGTTCGATTTCACGCGACCGCCCTCGAAGGAATCGCCGAGGTAAATTGAGACAACCGTTCGCAGGTTGGTTCACGCCTTCCAGGGCCTCAGTTTTGGGGACTCCCAGAAGGTTTCTGGCGAGTCGTGAATCGCTTGCTTTTTCCGAGGTTTCGATTTGAATTTTTCCATTTTAGTTCGGTAGTGAAGTAGATCTGCGCCGTTCGCGACTACCATGTATTGTTTCAACCCCGCCGGAACTGAGGCATAGGTGGAATATTGATGGATCGCCTCATGGAGTTTAGCCAAGGAGTTCCAACTATCGCTGTAGGATGTTTGACCATCGATCACCAGGAATTGCGGTTTTGGCGACGCCCGCTCTGACTAGGAGGTTAGTCGAACCGAGGTCATAATTTCTCCCGAGTCCTATCATCGGCCGGGGTCATCTCAAGGATGCTTAGATCGACGCCCATCCTCCTCGAGGGTGCTTTTATAGATAATATTAGTCGAGCATACCGTGTCGACTAATACCCTTGCTACGCCAATATCCTGGATTGTGAGTTCTTTTACGAGGAGATTGTTATGAGGTTTGGCCATACTGGCCGCTGCTCGATCCTCGAAGATAATGATTGGCTGACGAAGAAGCCATACCGACTTCGACGACATGGTTTTCGAAGTTGAGAACCGCCCCTCCTTCTAGCCAAATCTGTGGAATCGAATTCACACCGCCAATTTCTGATAAATAAGATTGGCGGAGGAAAGTCAAGTAAACCCGACTTTCCTCAAGGTCCGGATTCTCTACGCCACAACGAAATCGAAAGTTTAATAAAAATAAGAATTGCAATATTTTCCCCAAGGCGTTTTATTAGATGAAAGATACGAGTACATGGATTCTCCTCTAAGCCCCAATTCTTCCAAGCTAGCAGAATGCTCTAAGTCTAATTTTCGGATCCTCTTTTCCTCTGCTCTTGCTCTCCTTATATACTCACTCCTAGGTTGGTTTGCCTTAGGATGATGGACCTCGCCTTTGGGCCCAAGTTTATCTATTCTTGAAATATTCCATTTTAAAAGTCTTAAGTAATTATCCTCGAGTTTTCCCTATTTTCCGGTGACTTGATGTTTATCCGATGTTCGGGAAATTGGATAAACCATCATAGTCTGATTGGGCCTGATTTCTTAAAATCGTAAGTAAGTCCGTGGACTTGTCTTAAGTCGTTGAACGTTTTATACGATTTCTCGAAAAGACTATCTTTCGCGTAAAATAAACCGTATCGCCTAAAGGATCGATGTTCAAGTTAATCGATCTTTGTTTTATCTGATATCTTCTACGAGAAATCAATTCTTAGTTTTTGTAAAAAAACATTGAGGGCGATTCCAACGAATCGAAAGATGTTCATTTCGTAGGCGTGATGGTACCAAACTCCACGAGTTGATCCAAACAAGCCAAGATGGGATCAGACCGAGCATGATGGGACCGAGACCAGGGCGGGGCCGTCGACGGCGCCAGGCTGGCTTGCCGCCCGGCGTAAGGCCAACGCGGAACCGTGCATGGCCTGGTATGACTTACCCGCCAGCGCCAGGCGGCTACCGCCGGCGCCAGGCGGCTTACGCGGCGCCAGGCGGCTTATGTCGCCCGGCGCCAGGGATTCTCTGCCCGTGGGTTTTCGTTGCCGATCTTTGGCCGTTAATTCGTTAGATGCGGAAATCTTGAGTTTGGAAGGATCTTTGGCGTAGAATTCGAGATAACCGTTTTGACCCCAACATAGCCTTCCACGAAGGTCGATTATCTGCTGGGCCACACCGCGACACAATCAATCGGAAAGATAAGGCGAAATATAAAAATCGTAAAAGAGTTAGAGCAAAAGATCTTATTTCGAATTTGCGTTTAAGCGTGAACAACGGGAAGAGATCGGCTACAAAAGCTGTCGATGAGTTCAGCTAGTCCAGCCACCTATATCTAACCTAGTTGAGTAGCAGCTCACTAGTAAAAACGGAAAAAGTGCCTAAGTTGCTCAAAGTGCTATGTTGCTCTCCAAAAGTTCTCCGTTTGCTCCTGCTTGAAGCTCTCCTTATATACTCATCTTAAGGCGGTCTATTTCTCCTTTGGGCCGAATCTGTGTGAATCGGGCTTCTTCCATTTTCGTCCGGACTTCATAGCGCCGGAAACTTGACATTTATCTTGAAATCTGACATTTATCTTGGAAACTTGACATTTATCTCTTTATGTAAAGATAAACATGGGCCAGCAAGTCCATTTCGACTTGATCTCCAGGAAAGTCGTAAGTGGGCCGCTTGGTCGCGTTTGGGCCTTCCAATGCCATTGCTTTGACCGTGGACACTTTACGGACCTAGGCTTACTCGGCGTGGGGGTAGAATTGAGTAGTCACCTCGTATTAACTCTTATTTTGTCGCTAGGTCCGTGTACTACTTTGTAGCGAGTGTTTTAGGTGTTAGCAATGAGACATGTTTTTGGATCTCGTATCTGGTGTCGATACTATGTCTTTGAGATGTCAAGATCCAGCAAGACTGGGTTTAGGGCAAGACCTAGGCTTACTCTCAGCTTTAAGGCTGTCGCGATGACTGATCGGCTTCGTTTTGCCTATTAGTGATTTCTTCCTGATTCTTACTGATTAAAGTCAGCGACTTGGCCCGGCTTATCGCGACTTGTGTAGTAAGAATCGAGCTATCTCAGAGAATATCCGGAGTGCTAAACCAAAATTTCGGTTTTCTTGTATGGCTATGATATCCTTGCGGATGTAAGAGGACCTTATTCTTGTGAAAAGGTCTGACTACGGTTATGTATTAGTGAAACGTTTCTGTGTTCGTCCGTCGGGGCCAATCAACGGGCGTTTTTTTTTTGAAGTCGCAGGTGGACTGTTTTGATGGATGATGAGATTTTGATACCTTTGGGAAATGCGGCGTCTCGCGTTTCCCAAAGATATGATTTTTGTTTTCTGAAGTTTTATGCATTCTTGTATTAAGCGCATTGAAAGGTTGATAGAAAGAATTTTATTGAAAAGTTTTGAAAAATTGAATACGTAATGCGGGTATTTGGCGTTTTTGTGGGAGTATAGGAGTATACGTACCCACTCCACCCCCCCTTTTGGTGAGGGGGATAGCTGAACTCACCGGGTTTCAACGAGCTGCCTACGTACCTCTTTCGAGGAACAAGCCATCTCATAGCTCTGATTGTTGCTGCAGACGTTTTTACTCCCGTGTCGCCCGTTCAATCGTTACTAGCGGATCGGTGGTCGCAATGCGAGTCGTTGTCTGCTTTTGCGGCGGACGGACTCAGAACCGTCGCTGTCTTGAATCGTTACTGTTGGATGATTCTGGATCATCTTTTGAGTTTTCAGGAATATTGTGTGATTCCTTTGCTCGTTTTGGGTTAGCCGCAGGGGCGTTCCCATGTGTTCGCAGTTTGAATTCGGCTAGGTAGCAGAGTCTTGACTGTTTCTGACTTTCCCAGATTACTGCGGTTCCGGTTGGAGTCGGAAACTTGATGCCATGGTGATATGTGGACGGTACTGCCTTCATGGAGTTGATCCAAGGGGTTCTATGATAGCTTGTAGATAGCCGGGTTATCAACTACTGCTAACTCGACGATCTATGTAATCTCTTAGCCATGACCATGAGCTTGATACCGAGGGTCATGGAGGTGACGCCAAAACCCGCCGAAGGTTTGGGCTCGGGATGACTTCTCCTAGTGGGATGTTCATCCTATAGAGGGTGTCATGAAGATGACGCTGGACCGCATTCTTGTATCGACAAGGATGCGCCAACTTCGAGATCTTCGCATCACCAGGTCAATGACTAGAGGATCGTGAATGAGGTTTGTCGATCCCGACAGCTTTGTTCTAAAACCTAACGCGGTTGGGAATATCGCTATCCGAAGGCAGCTTGGAACTCGCCTTGGCTATTCGCCTCGTAGGCTTTGATCGACAAGACCGAAGTCTTGCAGAACTGCGACCTTCCAATGATCATATTTACCCTCGGGCGACTACAGCTTGTTCCCGTCGTCATGTCCCCTTCCGCTTCACCCATTGGCTTTCAGGCTGGTTCTGGAGACAGTTTGTTGGTTTTGGGCGTCGGACTCCGTGAGCAAGTCCTTTATACTCGACCTTTGATAGTTCGCCGCCGAGGATTTTGGCTAAGCCTGGCCGGTGAACCTTGCAGTTCAAGCGGTCGAGTGACCTCTGGTGTCGGAACTCGCAGAAATTATCCTTGTACTGGTTCCTGGTCCAGGTGTTTCCCGAGGTTTTGCCTCTGCCCGAAGTTGATGGCGAAGTTATGTTCGCTTTGGACGCCTTTCTCCTTCGGTGATGGATGTACTTGTCCTTACGAGGGTTTCTTCTTTGAGGACGCTTTCGCGTCCATGCTTTGGCGATAGGACTTCATCTCTTCCTCCATGACAGGAAGTCCGCTGCTTTTGGGGAGGGTATCCTGATCGCTCGTGGTTTCTCCAGCAATATCCACTTCGAACTTCAATTTGTACCAGAGAGTTTTTCTCGCGCCGACATGTACTTTGTCGCTGATAACCGCCACTCTGGCCATCACCAGCTTGAACATTCTCATGAAGTCGGCGATTCGTATTCTTTGAGCCAGACTCCATAAGTCCACGCCGAAGTCTCTATCCATAAACATGGAATATCTGCTTAAGAAACGCCGAGGCTAGTTGCATGGAAGCCCGATAGAGTTTCTTTTGAGCCGAGAACCATTTGAGCGCCGGCGCTCTGAGATTCTCGACAAAGAGAAGGCAGTGACCGGGCGCCTCAGAACGCCCGAGTTCGTGATCTTCCCATCGCGATCTGAAGGACTGTAAGTGTGCCTTTGATTCGTGGTGCCGCCGTAGACGGAATCCTGATCTTCCCAGGCTGAGATTCGCGCTTCTGTGATCCGAAGGTGATCGGCTTTTTTCGCTTCCTCAGAAGTCTATCGATATCGAGGGCGGCACTAGTTGCCTGGTGAATTTGTGATTTCACCGCTTACCTCGGCATTGTTTTATGGTGAGACTCGCGGAGATCGTGGATCTTGCTATCGCTGCTCATGCTCTTCTGAGCTTGTCGGGCGCTGATTACGATGGATCCGAAGCTTGATCCTCCGCCAGTTCTTCCTGTTCCATCCAGTAGAGGTCTTTCCTTCTGTCATGGGTTTTTCGGCGACACCGCCTGTCGGGCAGACTGACTTCGAAGTCCTTTCTAGATGAACGCCAGCTTATCGTCCGTATCGATTGATCGATCACTAATGTCCGTTGATTCGCCGACGCTGTTCTTCGCTGTCCCCAGCAGGAGGTGGAAGATTCTCCGGATGGTTGGCGCGATCCGCTGGAGATTCGCCAGTTCTGGCCTGAAGAAGTCTTGTCCGCTGGTGCAGCTTGATCGCCCGTGTCTCGAATCGAAGTCTTCGCCGCTGCTGGTTTGTGATCATGCTTTCTTTGGCTCGCCGCTAAGGTTTCCACCTGTTTTGCAGAGAGGCCGCGAAGTTTTCCTTTGTTCGTCGCTCGTTTCTGAGCCGAGGCTTAACATTTCTTTCATCTGGTCGAGTATCGCGGAGTCGGCGTGACCGCGATACGCCAGCTGGAGTTGGTGGCGTTGGCATCGACGGGAGTTCGGGCGGCGCTTATGGTTGTCGTGTTGGTCGCCATATCAGACTGAGCGGTGTGTGGCGAAAGTGAGATAGATCCGCACTCTCCTTCTAGCCAAATTGGGAACCGAAATTCGCGACTATCGATTTTAGTTGATTTGGAGGAAAGCCAAGTGAACCTAGCCTTCCCTGAAGGTCCTTATATTCATCGGGCCTACACAATCAATAATAACGGAAAGATAACAAGACGAAATATAAAAATCGTGAAAAGAGTTGAGCAAAAAGATCTTATTTCCCGAATTATGCTTAAGCTGCCAACAACCGAAAGAGATCGGCTACAAGAGCTGTCGATGAGTTCGCTAGTCTAGCCGCGATATATCTAACCTAGTTGAGTCGCAGTCGCTAGTAAAACGAAAAGTGCCTAAGTTTCTAAGTGCTATGTTGTCTCCAAAGTTCTCCTTTGCCTCGCCCAGCTTTCCTTATATACCCTCTTAAGACGGCTATTTCTCCTTGGGCCGAATCCATCGCGGAATCGGCTTCTTACATTTTCGCCGGTCTTCATGCTTATCGGAAACTTGACATTTATCTTCAAGAAATCTGACATTTATCTTCGAAACTTAACATTTATCTCTTTATGTAAAGATAAACATACCGCCAAGTCCATTTCGACTTGATCTCCTGGAAAGTCGTAGTGGGCCATTGGTCGCGGTTTCTGGACCTTCGGGGCCATTGCTTCGACTGGACACTTTACGGTTTCATGAGAAACTATCCTACCATGGTTTTGTTTTATCAAGGAACCCCAACTCCTCATATACTAGATGAATTGGTGTTTTGAATAACGTGATCGTTTTATCACGATGAATCGAAATCCATTCGTCGACCGAACTTTTGGTGTCTTCAAAGCCTTCCGATTTAATTCGACCAGAGCGAAATGGGGTTCTTAGGTTCATGTCTTGAGAGTTGACCGGTGAGTCTTGAGCAAAGATACAAAATGCAGAGTTGGACTAGTTGTCGAGGCGGTTTCGCGGGGAGAAGGTCGCACCTGTCGGTGATGTCGTATCTGAGCGCCCGGGACCAGCAGGCGGTCGGCTCAACGCCATTGACCAGCAAGGAAGAGCTGGCGCCCGGCGCCAGGACCAGTATGACAGGCGGTCGGTAGCCAGCCGGGACCAGCACATGCGAGCGGCCAGCCAAAGGATGCAGGCGAGCGGCGCCGGAGGCCAGCAGGCGGCTTAGGGCCATCCGCAGGCGAGCGGCGCCCGGCCGGGCAACGGGCAAGCCAGCGCCTGGCGACCCGGCACCGGGGCCTGCCGGTAGCGGCGCCGTCGCCGGAGGCCAGCACAGGCGAGCGGCCCGGCCGAGGCCAGCACAGGCGAGCGGCGTCGGCACCGAAGGCCAGCAGGCGGCGGCGGCCGGGGAGCCAACGCGAGCGAGCGGCCTGGAGGGCTAGGCGTGGCAGCTCCTGCTGGTGTCGGGACTATGATGCGATCATCCCTCAGGCGTTTCGTTCGAGTAACTAGTTTTTGGTTTTATTCATAGCAGATTCCTTCAAGGATTTTTGGATGTCGATTCGTCTTTGACCGTTTTGACCCCAACAGTTAGCCCCCAGCTAGCTAGGACCATGGTTTTGGTAACAGGTCCTAGCTCGCGGTATAGCTAGATAGGAGGGTGTGGAGACGTAATTGTTTGCGAAGTCGGGAGTAAATAGTAACTTTTTCTTCTTTATAAAGATGGAGTAAGAATTTTTAGCCATTCTTACTTCATCACAAGAATTTCACATTCTAAAGTCTCTCTCTCAAGAAAAATGTCTTCAAGATCAAGATCCTCTAAAAGGAATTCTTCTTCTCACTCATCTTGGGATGATTCTCCCTTCGGCGAAGTGGTTTAGCGTAAAAGCGAGGAAGGAGTTGAGAAAGATCTGAGGAGAGGCATACTACAGGGCTTTATGTGGCTCGTGTCGCCTCGTGGAAATCCCCATCCTCAAAGAGAGACCTCAGGGTGCGAGGCGCCCTTCTCACCAAGCATGGTCTCTCCCAAGTGCGTCATGATTCTTGAAACTTTTACCAAGTTCTGAGTGGGGTTCGTTCAGTTCGACGCTGGCGAGAGTGCAAGGGAATCCTCATGAAACTTCTTTACTTGTTATGAAGCCTTTCGTCAATACTACGCATGTGGTTCGATCCCTGGTGCCATTGTCCGTGCGCTTGTTCTGGACTTTCGATCAGCCAGCTCACCGTCCGATCCTTGGAGAGTTGGCTTGGCGTGCTAGTCTCGAGTTCTGAGAGTTAATGGACCTTACCTAATTATTCGAGGGATTTTGGTATACTAAGCCAGCGTCGTCGAAGGTTAGTGATCCGTGATCCCAGAGGAAGAACATGGCCATAATTCGGGGGACCCGAACCCCAAATCGTGGTTCGGCAGCTTCTTCTTTGTCGAATAGGCGGGGAGTCTGTTGAGGAAAGCTGCCTTCACTTATTCCCTCAGGAGTGGAACCCGATCGTGGTATCACGACTAATTCTGTTTTCGTTTTGTACTTGAGCGGCATGAAGATAAAACTTTTGTTTTCGTGAACAAAGTTGTTGCGCACACCTCATGCCGATCCTTTAGTCAACGAGACCTTCTTGGGAAAGGCCATTCTTCTGGGTACCTTTTCGTTGTCGCGGTCGAATCGGTGGAGCTCCCGATCGAGTCATTCTTCAACCCTCCGATGTTCCGTGTGATGTCGAGCGGTTGCTGACTTGCCTGTTGGGCGGAGACATTGGCCTCGGAAAGGCAAAGAGGTCGAATCTTGAGCGGTCACGGGAGGAGATTCTTAAGCTGTTAGGAGGAGACCCCAGCTTTTCGGGGAGGGGTGGAACTGCGAGTTTCTCCTGCCTAGCAACTTTTGATGGTCTCCCTCTGCGTTTACTACTGATGAGTATTTCGAGGATGAAGCGAAGAAGAAAGTGTTTACGAGGTTCTCATCTAATCAATGAGGTTTATCCTTTGAACTTTGATCATATATATTACCATTGCTGCACATATATTTTTCTGATCCTAAGTTCGTGCGGGAATGAGGGTGTTGGGGCGTTGATGGAAGCTTCGAGGATCGAGGATCTCGCTTAGCGAAGCGGGCCTTGAACTCTTCTTTCGGAAACAGGTTGAGAACAAAGCTGTAAGCAGGCGAACATCATTCTCGAGCCCTGATGCGTCTTGAAGGAGAAAGGAGAAGCGTCGCTGCGAGATGGCGGAGGGCTGAATCGTTCGCCACGAGTTCGAGCAGAAGGAAGATCAAGAGTTTGTGGGTGATATCGCGAGTGTCGGGGAGTTCGGTTGCTAACCTTTACAAGTCGCAGAAGGGCTTCTTCTTCTCCTCGAGATAAGCTGAGATGAAAGGTCTCATAGTGAATGTGCTCCGCTGAATCTTTGGTTCCCTACGATAGGAAGGGTCGAGAAGCTTTGGGACCCCATCGAGGTTTAGGAGGACGGGTGGAGACTGGAGCGGCGAGCTTGAAGAAGCGTAGATGAAGAAGCTGACCAGCCTGTGACTTAGTTTGGGATTTCCATGTCGGGTTCCTTGGCGTTGATTACTTAGGATCATTGGGATTGTATCCCTATCTTGATGGTTGTATACTTGGCGGGTGTGGCGTTTATTTGTATATTCGACCGTGGGAGGTCAGCGTAACTTATATATTTCTGGACTGGCGTTGGTGGCTTGAATCCGTTTCTGCGGCTTGAATATATATTATGTGTGGATTTTGCCCTTGTGATTTGATTTATACTTTTCGTCAAGTGTAGAGGGTAGAATTGAGTAGTCGCCATTATTCTAACTCTTATTTGTCGCTAGGTCCGTGTACTACTTTGTAGCGAGTGTTTTAGGTGTTAGCGATGAGATGTTTTTGGATCATGTCAGTATGAGCTGTCGTAATGCGTGAGATGTCGAGATCCAGCAGGCTGGGTTTAGGGAAAGACCTAGGCTTACTCTCGGTTTAAAGCTATCGCGATGACTGATGCGGCTTTTCGTTTTCTGGTGATTTCTTCCTGATTCTTACTGATTAAAGTCCATGACTTGGCGGCTTATCGACTTGTGGTAAGAATCGAGCTATCTCGAGAGAATATTGGTGCTGAACCAAAATTTCAGGTTTTCTTGTATGGCTATGATATCCTTGTCCGGATGTAAGAGGACCTTATTCTTGTGAAAAGGTCTGACTACGGTTTTGTATTAGTGAAGCGTTTCTGTGTTAGATCGTCGGGGCCATTGTCGGCAGTTTGTTTCATCGCGGGTGGACTGTTTTGTTGGATGATCGCGATTTTGATACCTTTGGGAAATTGCGTCTGGCGTTTCCCGAAGATATGATTTTCGTTTTTCGAATTTTTATGCGTTACTGTATTAAGCAGCATTGAAAGATCGAAAAGAATTTTATTGAAAAAGTTTGAAAATTTGAATACGTATGCGGGTATTTACATCTTTGTGGGAGTATGGGAATTATCGTACCCTCCCCCTTTTGTGAGGGGATAGCTGAACTTCGCCGGGTTTAGGCGGCGAGCTGCCTATGACCTCTTTGAGGATCAAGCCATCTCGTGGTTCTGATTGTTGCTGCGGACGTTTTACTCCCGTGTGCGTCATTCCGATCGTTACTAGCGGATTGGTGGTGCGTGCGAAGTCGAGTTATGCTACTACGGCGATGGACTGGAGACTTTGTAAACTTGTGGGAACGAAATTAGCACTGTCGAGTTTTAGTTTGATTTGGAGGAAAGCCAAGTAAACTTAACCTTCCCACGAAGGTCGGGATATCTGCTGGGCCACACGACACAATCAATGTGAATTTAAGTTGTAAAATAAAAATCGTAAAAATAGGCGAAAGAGATCTTATTTCGAATTGGCGTTTGGCGTGAACAACGGTAAAGAAATCGGTTACAAGAGCTGTCGAAAGTCCGCTAGTCCGGCCACCTAAATCTAACCTAGTTGAGTCGCAGTTGTTGGTGTCAAAATCGGTCCGCGGCGGAATCAATGACTGAAAGTCTAGAAAGTATTTCTTGAAACACAAAGTCAGGATAATTTGAAAAGAAGTTATCACGAGATTTTCTCAAATTAGAATATCCACTCTCGTGAGTCCCGGATGACTAAGTCTTGCGGATGAGTCCCGGAAGATCGGTCCGCTCGCCCAAGGACATCGAATTCGATCACCACAAAACCCTAAACACAAAAGAATCAAATCGAAGCCCTGCGCCCGATCTTCACCTGGCGCCCGGCCTTTCCGGCCTGGCGCCCGGCGGCTTCCGTCCGCAGCGGGCGGCCTGGCGCCCGGCGGCACAATCGCAGCGGGCGGCCTGGCGCCGCGGCACCGACCTGCGCCGGCCGCACCGTGGCAGCGGGCGGCCTGGCGCCCGGCTGCACCAACTGGCGGCGGCGGCTCCGTCCGCAGCGGGCTGGCCTGGCGCCCGGCCCGGCACCGTGACGAGGGGCGGCCTGGCCAGCCAGCGGCACCCGTCGCGTGGGCTGGCCTGGCGCCCGGCTGCACCCTGACTGGCGCCCGGCAACGCCGACTGGCGCCCGGCGGCTTCCGTCCAGCGGGCGGGCGACGGCAGCGGCGGCACCGACCTGCGCCCGTCGGCGGCCCTCCGTCCTGGTCGGTCTCATGCGTGTTCGGTCTGATCCCATCTTGTTTGGATCAATCATCGTTGAGTTTGGGATGATCCGCGACTCGGAATAAACATCCTTCGACTTCGATGGAATGCGTCCCGATGTTTTCACGACAAAACTAGAAGGATTGGATTTCGTAGAAGATATCATTATAAAACAAAGATCGATTAGCTTGAACATCGATCCTTTAGGCTATCGGTTTATTTCACTGAAAGATAGTCTTTTCAATCGTATAAAAGCGTTCAAAGACTTAAGACAAGTCCGCGGACTTACTACGATTTTAAGAATTCAGGCCCAATCAGACTATGATGGTTTATCCACTCAAAATCGGATAAACATCAAGTCACCCAAAAATAGGCAAAACTCGAGGATAATTATGAAGATCGACGGAAATGGAATATTTTCCTGAAGAGATAAACTTGGGCCCTGCTAGGTCCATCATCCTAAGGCAAACCGACTTAGAGGAGTATATATGAGAGCAAGAGCAGAAGAGAAGGGGATCCGAAAATCCTAGATTGAGACCTAGAGAGCTCCTGTTAGCTGATAACTTAGAATATAGTATGTTAGATCTAGCAAGGCCCTAGAACGCCTGGTCAGCCTCCTGCTCGAATCTCCGCCCTCCTCGGAGGATCGACTATCTTTTACTTCAGAGCTTCGCGACATAGAAACTCTAGGCTATCTTCGACATGCCTGTTTCTATGACAAACGCCATACTAGATCTAACCCGCCTGACGGTTTGATCTCTCTTGTTCAATTCTTTCTAAACTGAACTACGCCCGACTTGATCCTCGAAGGGTAATGAGGCAGCCTTTCTTAAGGTCCAGCCCAAATCTTAACAAAACCTTTTCCGCATTTATTTCGTCACTTGTCATTGGCTGTCGCAGAGAATCCAGACCTTCAGGAAAGTCGGGTTAACTTGGCTTTCCTCCAATCTTATTCATTAAAATTGACGTGTGAATTTCGGGTTCTACAGTTTTACGCTAAGGAGGGGGACGGATTACTCTTACTCATACGGCCGCGAAAGCTTTGATCGAACCGGATGTCCGGAAATATGAAAGAAAAAGTTGCAGTTTGCGCCAACGATGATAAAACAACTCCAGCAGCTAATCGCTTACAGCCAACGCTTACGCGAAACGCCACGGTGCTCAAGCAAATTCGCCACAGGAAGAGCACTAAAACGAGCTCGCAATTCTCTATCTAAACAGAAGGGCAACGATAAAATCTATCAAACCCCAAAATTCGCCTTTGTTACCAAGTTAAAGAAATCGCGAACGAAAGCAAGGTTTCTACTTAAAAACGCTTCGAGAACCTTCGAAAAATAAAACTTATTCTCCTCAAACCTTGGGAAACCCTATATTACTAGAACAGAAGCACGGCAAATCGGTTCACCGATTGCCACCGCCATATTCTTACAAAACAACTCTCGAGGAATAAACGGAAAACTAAAGGAGGTCGGAGCTTAATCTTACTAGGACGACTTGCCATAGGGTAAGATCAGTCTTTGCATTCCGCCTTAGTAGGAGCCCACTTTGTTCTCCTTGTGTCTAGGTCATGGTTCGCTTCATCTCAATCGGAGTTTCCGCTGAGATTTTACGAAGAGAACAAAGTCACTGTCCCGCCACCTCGCCGTGGGCAAACATTACCGGTGCCACCCCACCCACATGGCTACCTCGCCACAGGGCGAACACACCTTCGTTATCCTTTGAGTTTAGATCAAAGTGGCTTTCGCTTCGCTCAATCGGAGTTTCCGCTGAGATTTTACTTAAGGAACAAAATCACTTCCGCCACTCGCCCGCGGACGAGAACAACCATCACCAAGGTCACCTCGCCCATGGCCACCTCGCCTGTGGAAACCTCACTTTGCTCTCTCCTTGAGTCTAGGTCAAGATGGTTTTCGCTTTCGCCTCAATCGGAGCTCCGCTGAGATTTTACAAAGAAAACAATATCGCTGTCTCAACTACTCCCCATGAGAAGGATCTTCTGTCCCGGCCATAGATCTAGACCGCCCTGTCTCAGTACCATGCATCTTTTCCTGAGTTTTCGTGAACTCGATCTTTGAGTCCGTGGAGCCCCGGATCGGTCGCGCAGCAACAGCAGCATCGGCGACGCTGGACACGGCATCGGCGTAAGCCGCCTGGCGCCGCGGCATCGCCACGCGAGCCAGCTCCATGCCGGGCGGCACCCTGGTTTGGCAATCGGGCGGCACCTTGGCCTGGTGCCGCGCATCGATTAATGCCTACGGGCGGCACGCTGACACGCAGGTCGCCTGCGCCGCGCTGCAGGGTCCTGGCGCTCATCCGCAGTCGCCTTCGGATCTCGCAACGGCAACATCTTGGTCCCTTAAACCCATGTTCGATTGTTCGAGAAACACGACGATTTCTTCCGCGAAAGCCTTCGATTGTTAACAAAGCTCATATTCTAGAATCTAAGCTCAAGCGCATTACTCAAACCTCAAGACGGAAGTCTACAACTAAATCAATCTCAATCCCGATACCGAGGAGTCTCATGGATTAGAAACAATTATCTCAAATCTACGCTAAAGATCTTCCCAAACTCAAAGATTCCCCGCAAACGACTAATCGGGAAGATCGAACAACGAAACCCACAGACAGCAAGATGGCCTGGCACCGGCGGCACTTCGCCCGGGTTTCGGGCGGCACTCAATACTGGCCGCCTGTTTCGCACGCTGACGCCGGGCACTCGCCTGATGCGGGCGCACGCGGATGGCCGCCTGGCGTCAAGCGTACCCGCCACGCTGGCCGTCCGCCGGGCGGCACTCGCTCCTAATCGGGCGCACTCATTACTGGTCGCTCTGGAGGCGGGTCCACGGTCTCGCCCTGGTCTCGGGTCCTATCGCGGTCGGGTCCGATCCCATCTTGCTTGTTCGGATCAATCTTCGAAGTTTGGTACGATCACTGCTATTCTAAACACCAATCGCCTCAACTATACGAGGAAATGGATTCCTTCGAAATGCCAAACCTTCAAAGACTATTTTCTCAAATTTTTTGTAAAGGTTTTAATTTGTAGGACAGGAACAAAACGCCTTGAAAAACTGCCGTGAATTTAGGGAACTTAGACCTAGGTGGATAGTCTAGCAAGCTAAGTCTTAGGCAAAATTTCCAGTCTTGTTCCATCGCTCCTTGATTGTCCAGGCAGAACATGCAAACCGACCAGTCTCTCGAAAAACCGAGAAACGACGCCACGCTCTAAAAGCATACCTATCCCGCTTCCTAAAAGAAAGAAAACGCATAAGCCTTCTAAGAACGGCTAACCCGCTTTCATAAAAGAAAAGGGAAGTAGGTAACGATACTATACTCAGATAATCCCATCTTCAAAACTTTTGCTTCAGCATCAAGACAACGCTTTTGACAAAGCAAACTCTCGCAGCAATAAGATTCGCTTAAAAACGCTAACGCATAGCCCAACCGCTACAAAAATAGTCTTGAAAACTTATTGCCGCCTCTCGCCGCGAAACTCGACAAACGGTACCAACGCAGACTAATAGCATGACTGTAAACCTAAAATAACTAAATAACCTTCGTAAAACTCCATAAGTAGTTCGGCAGCTTTCCAAAGGTCAAATCATATGAAACATCTCCGCGGTAATCCGCTGGAAACATCGCTATTTTAACAATCTGCATTTTCATCTCCATGAAACCGTCATCCATTACTTTCATATAACAAGAACATTTTAAAACAAAACAGCCTATGGAAAAACATGATCGGTCTCATGCAAAACGCATTTCAGAGCACGCAAAAGTGAATGAGGAAAACATAACCGTGGTCGCTAATATCGCAAGTAATTTGTGAGAAACGCCCGACACCTTTGCGAAAACCCCTTACATCACTTTAATGAAAAATCCTCTGTATGGTCGAATAATTCATAGCAACTTTCGTGAAATAAACATAATGGGTCCAACGGGTAACCGATACTTCCATTGCTCTGGTTCTCGCCACTCCCCGCGGTTACGCCCGAAAGCAGGAATAATCACGAGATCTAACCCGCACGGTCCCTGGCCGATCCCTT
Source organism: Brassica carinata (assembly GCA_016771965.1). NCBI lineage: Eukaryota > Viridiplantae > Streptophyta > Magnoliopsida > Brassicales > Brassicaceae > Brassica > Brassica carinata. The sequence continues at coordinate 42,465,821 of CM028691.1, forward strand.
AAACTTTGTCCCCTCGATAAAATGAAACGATTTTCATGCAACAAAAAATTTTATACTTAACCATTCATCGATAACTGAGACCTAAAGTGGAAGATCGCTTCTAAAAGCCATCAGCCATAACTCAGAAAACTCCGCTATGCTTGGCATATCTATCTCGCAACGCTATTTGGCCTCGCCAACTAACTACTTCCGTAAAGCCCGACCTGAATTCGCATCCCCATTAAGGACAATCGAAACTAACATGAACTTAATAAGGGTCATGGTCTGATCGCTTAATAAACAACTTCCTTGGCGATACGCTGAATCTAGCCTCCATGCCAATCCAAAGCTACTGATTTAACCATCACGCCCAATCACTTAACGGCTAAAACAACAATCCACGATTTGTTCATAGAACGCCAAGTGACTAATACGCAAGCAATTTGTCGATAACCCAGAATCGAAATCATACGATAAACTTCCATACCAAAACTCAGTCCTAACAAATGGTTAGCGGAAGATTTAAACTCATCGTCAATCGATTAAGTTCTATCGCCCGTAAACCGCGGCATGAAAAACACTTTCGTGACAAGGCTCCAAGAGTTATCACGAGTCATCCTTAATATATACAAACAAATCCGGAAGGCCAACACTTCACGAAGCGTGAATGTAGGCGGCTTCTCCTGGAGTCGAACTTCGCGACCTCTTGGTCCGCGTCAAAACCAAAACTACAGTTTCTGGCTGCGAACATTAGGAAAACATCTCCAAAGCCGCTGAACATTTCAACCACGAAATGCGGCACAAAGAAACTTCGACCTTCAGCACTGCGAGGGCGTCATTGCTTTTCGAAGGACATTCTTTTCCTCAAAGCGTTCCAGCCGAAATCCTGCGTCTCTAGAACTCAAAACATACAAACACACCTCTAGCGGTAACATGCCTCTAAACTGGCATCATTTAGTTGTTGCTGATCACACAAAGCGAACTCTAGCGTCTAAGCAGACAAATAGCGCCCCTTCGAGGTAGGCTCTCTTGCATCCGACAAGGATAAACATAGCGCTATACAAAGAAATCAAATTTTGGTTTAGCTCTTACGTAAAGGAAGTGCTTCGACTCAGCATGAACAAATCATATAAGCCGATAAAAATTAGCGGATTTTAAGCGGTGCGAGTCAGGTTAAAATGCATAAACAGGCAAAGCGAAAGCGATTTGTCGCCATGGCCTCAGTCGAGTAAACCTAGGTCTTGCCTAAACCCAGCCATTCTGGATCTTGACATCTCCAGGACATAGTATGGTATCACGAGATCAAAATTTGTCTCTTCACTTAAGCTATTTGTTTCCGCGAACTTTGGCGTAAATCGGTAGCAGCGGAAAATCTGCGCTTTATGCAAACAATAGATGCGGTGATCATCGAGAGAACTAGGAATGAGGCGACAACTCACACCCTCTTTCTCATGCCGAAAAACTGAAGTTCATAAATAATCGAAAAACAAATACATCAACAGCATCATGCTCGAAAGTCTCTCATGACACATAACCAGACCATATAAGTCTCGCCGAAAACAGATCACAAGGGTCTTAAACTCAAAACGAACCACGGAAGGCTTGATCCCTACAACAAGGGTAACGTAGGCAGCCTTCGAAGGCGAGCCCCAATCTTACCACTTTCAACGGAGCTTTTCAACCATTAATTCCGCCTATCTTACCTGACATGTCTTATCGCCGCAATAACATCAATGGGTTCTAAACGTGGGAGGCTAACTGTTGGTGTCAAAATCGTCACGGCGAATCAATGACTGAAAGTCTCTAGAAAGTATTTCAAAACACAAAGTCCCGGATAATTTGAAAAGAAGTTATAATGAGATTTTCTCAAATTAGAATATCCACTCTCTGTGAGATCGGATGACTAATGGCGCGCGCTGATGAGAGTCCTCGAAAGATCGGTCCGCTTCAAAGACATCGAGATTCGACACCACAAAACCCTAAACACAAAAGAATCTGCCTCGAACTTCAAGAGGTCGCTTCTTCAAACCGCGGAGGAAACAGAAAACGATCAAGATATCAAATCGGCTCTCGCCGAGATCTTCAGCTCGATGCCGCGCACCGCCACGCTGGCCGGGCTCTATGCCGGGCGGTAACCGCACCTGGCGCCGGCGCACTCCGGACGCTGGTCGGCCTGGCGCCGGGCGCACCCGGTGACGCTGGCCGGCTCTGAAAATGTGGCACCGGTTGGTATTCATGCCGGGCGGCACTGACTTTACGCCGCTGCACTTCGACATGCCATGCACTCGCTCAAGGCCGACGTCTCGCCCTGGTCTCGTCCCATCGGTTCGGTCTGATCCCATCTTGACTTGTTTGGATCAATCATCGTAGTTTCGACGATCACCGCTAATAAACATCCTTCGACTGATTGAATCGCCCTCGGCGTTTTACGACAAAAACTAGAAGGATTGATTTTCGTAGAAGATATCAGATAAAACAAAGATCGATTAACTTGAACATTGATCCTTTAGCTATAATGGTTTATTTTACGAGAAAGATAGTCTTTTCGAGAAATCGATAAAACGCTCAACGACTTAAGACAAGTCCACGGACTTACTTACGATTTTAAGAATTCAGGCCCAATCAGACTATGACGGTTTATCCACTTCCTCAACATCGATAAACATCAAGCCACCAAAAATAGGGAAAACTCGAGGATAATTATGAAGATCGACGGAAATGGAATATTTCCTGAAGAGATAAACTTCAGCCCAAAGGCAGGGTCCATCATCCTATGGTAAACCGAACCTAGGAGTGAGTATATAAGGAGAGCAAGAGCAGAAGAGAAGGGGATCCAAAAATCCTAGATTGACCTAGAGAGCTCCTGTTGCTGATAGAACTTAGAATATAGCGTTAGACTAGCAAGGCAGACCCTAGAACGCCTTTACCGCCTTCAGAAATCTCCGCTTCTCCTCGAGGATCGGACATTCTTTACTTCGAGCTCCAAGACATGTCCTAGCGCTATCTTCGACATGCCTGTTTCTATGACAAACGCCATACTAGACAAACCCGCCAGACGGTTTGATCTCTTGTTCAATTCTTTCTAAACTGAACTACGTCCGACTTGATCCTCGAAAGGGTACGAGGCAGCCTTTCTAAGGTCCAGCCCCAAATCTTAACAAAACCTTTTCCGCATTTATTCGTCACTTGTCATTGGCTGTCGCGAGAACTGACCTTCGTGGAAAGTCGGTTAACTTCCTCTCCGAATCTTATTCATTAAAATTGACGGTGTGAATTTCGTTCCCACAGCAGTTCGCTAGTGAAAACAGAAAAGAAATGCTGAATTTGCTCTATGCTAAATTCCTCCGAAATTTTGGATGATTTGCTCCTATAAAGCTCTCCTTATAACTCCTCTTTAAGACGGCCCATCTTCCTTCGGGCTGAATCGGCTTTTACCATTTTAGTCCGGCTCGGTTTATCGAAACTTGACATTTATCTTCGAAAACTTGACATTTATCTTCTGGAAACTTGACATTTATCTCTTATGTGAGGATAAGGATAAACCGCCATAGTTATCCTTCCTTTCGAAATCGTAGTGGGCCGCTTTGGTCATGTCGGCTTTTGGCGCTTTTATGTTTTTTCGAGAAAATAGTCTTCGGCTCGCATTTCCGGCGAATCCCACCTCGTGATAGTCGATGATTGGTGTTTAGAATAACCGCGATCGCTTTATAATGATGAATCAAAATCCATTAATCATTCAACCTTTTATGGTCTTCCTAGATTTCTCTCGGTATCGATCGATGGACTTGATTTCTAGACTTCGCCTTCTCGGGTTTGAGTAATGAGGCTTGAACTTAGATTTTAAAATATGAACTTTGTTAAACAATCGAGAAGGCTTTGCGGAAGAATTCGTGTTTCTCGAACAATCGAACATGGGTTTAAGGGACCAAGATGTTGCCGTTGCCGAGATCCGCGAGGCGACTGCGGATGGCGCCAGGACCCTTGCCGCGTAGCCAGGCAACAGGCCTACCGCGGCATGAGCCGAAGGGCGAGCCTGCGGCGTAAAGCTGCGTGGTGGTTACGCCGCCCGGTGCCAGAAGCGGCAGGCGGTCTGCCGCCCGGCAAACGCGGCAGGTCGATCTGCCGCCGGCATGAAATACCGCCGTGCGTGTCCGCGTCCGCCCGATATGCGCTGTTGCGCCATTATCCGGAGGGCTCCACGGTCGTTCCGTGCCTTCCGTAAGTTAGTCCGGTGGCGACCGTTTCTCGGTTTGATCGTCCTTAGTTTTCTTCGAGGACTTTTGGTGGCGATTTAAATCGTTGACCGATTTTGACCCCAACATGTCGCTGTCTTGAATCGTTACTGTTGGATGATTACGGATCATCTTTACGAGTTTTCAGGAATGTTGTGTGATTCCTTTGCTCTTTTGGTTTACTTGCAGGCGTTCGGTCTTTTAGCAGTTTGAACTTCGGCTAGGTAGCGAGTCTCGACTGTTCTGACTCCCAGATACTGCTTTTCGGTTGGGTCGGAATTTGATCATAGAGTGATATGTGGGCGGTGCTGCCTTCATGGAGTTGATCCAGGGTTCCCATGATTGCATTGTAGATAGTCGGGTTATCGACTACTGCGAACTTCGGCGATCTTTGTAACTTCCTTAGCCATGACGGAGCTTGATGCGAGGTCATGGAAGTGGCGAAAACCGTCGAAGGTTTGGGCTGCAGGATGACTTCTCCTAGTGGGATGTTCATCCTATAGAGATGTCCAGCGGAAGATAGCGTTGACCGTACTTCTTGTATCGACAAGGATGCGGCCAACCGAGATCTTCGATCACCAGGTCAATGACTAGAGGATCGTAATGAGGTTTGTCGATCCCGACAGTTTCTTGTTCCTCGAAAGCGAGCGGCGTGGTTGGGAATATCGCTATCGAAAGGCAGTTGGAACTCGTCTTGGCTATTCGCCTGTAGGCTTTGATCGACAAGACCGAGTCTTGGTAGAACTGCGACCTTCCAATGATCATATTTACCCTCTGGCGACTGCTGTTGTTCCCTTGGTCGTCCTGTGTCCTTCGGCGCTTCTCACCCGATTGACTTTCAGGCGTGGTTCTGAGAGACAGTTTTGTTGGTTTTGGCGATCGGACGCCAGGAGCAATCTTTTATACTCTTAACCTGACAGTTCACGGCGAGGAGTTTCTGCGGCAACTGGCGGAGAACCTGCGGTTAGCGGTGGAGTGACCTCTGGTGTTGTGGAACTCGCGGTAGGAATTTATCCTTGTACTGGTTCTTGGTCAGGTGTTTCGAAGGTTTTGCCCTGCTCTTAGTTGATGGCGTGGTTGTGTTCACCGGGCGTCCCCCCTTCGTGGGCGTACTTGTCGTTCTGAGGGTTTCTTCTTTGAGGGCGTTTTCTGCGGTCCATGCTTTTGCGATAGGACTCTCATCTCTTCCTCCATGGCGATGAAGTCTGTTGCCTTGTGGAGGTGTCCTGGATCGAGTGGTGGTTTCTCCAGCAATATCCACTTCGAACTTGACTTGTACCGAGAGAGTTTTCTCGGGGCATCGATTGTGACTTTGTCGCTGATACCGTCCTTTCTGGCCATCACTAGTTTGAACCTTCTCATGAAGTCGGGCGATGCGTCTTCCTTTTGAGCTAGACTCCATAAGTCCCCGGAGAAGTCTCACATCCATAAACATGGAATACTGTTTGAGAAATCACGGTAGTTGGCGGAAACTTCCGATGGAGTTTCTTTGAGCCGAAGAACCATTTGGTGGCGCCCTGAGATTCTCGACAAAGAGAAGGCAGTGACGGCGTCTCGTTCAGCTCGGGGAGTTTGCATCTTCCCATCATAATCTGGAAGGACTGTAAGTGTGCCTTTGGATCTGTGGTACCGTCGTGACGGAAATTCCTGATCTTCCAGGGTCGAGATCGTGTTTCTGTGATCCAGCGGTGAGCGGCGTTTTCGTGCTTCTTCGAGAAGTCTATCGATCTCGGGAGCGGCACTGGTTGCCTGATGAATTTGTGATTTCACCGCTTTTACCTCGGCTACTGTTTTTGGGAGAGACTTGCGGAGATCGTGGATCTGCTTATCGCTACCTGCGTTCTTCGGAGCTTGTCGGGCTGGATTCTGATGGATCGAGTTTGATCCTCCGCCAGTTCTTCCTTTTCCATCCAGTAGAGGTCTTCTTCCTCTTCTGTCATGGGTTTTGAAGGACACGTCGTCGGGCAGACTGACTTGGTCCTTCTAGGATGAACATCATCGTATTTGTCGTCGAATGATGGGATCGATTGCTAATGTCCAAGTCGATTCGTTCGACGCCGTTTTCTTCGTTTTCCCCAGCGGGAGGTGGAAGATTCTCCGTAGTCGGTTGCGCACCCGGTTGGAGAGGTTCACCAGGGTTTTGGCCTGAAGAAGTCTTGTCCGCGTGCAGCTCGATAGCGAGTCACCGAAATCGACTGAGAGGCCCGCGATTTTTCCTTGTTAGTCCGGCTTGTTTCTGGCGGGCGAACATTTCTTTCATTGGTCAAGTATGCATTAGTGTCGGTGACCGTTGATCGTTTCCAGCTGGAGTGTTGGTGGCGTTGGCATCGGCGGAGTTCCGCCGTTCAGCGAGTTGTCGGTGTTGGTAAGCCATATCGGACCGGCGTGTGAGTAGATAGATCCATTACCCCCTCCTTCTAGCGCCAAACTGTGGGAACGAAATTACGCACTGTCAAGTTTTGTTGAATTGGAGGAAAGCCAAGTAAACCTAGCCTTCCCTGAAGGTCGGTTATCTGTGGGCCACGACACAATCAATATAGCGGAGAAATAGTAAATCAGAATATAAAATCGTAAGAACAAAAGATAGAGCAAAAGGTCTTATTTCGAATTCGCGTTTAAGCGTGAACAACAGGAAAGAGATCGGCTATAAGAGCTGTCGATGAGTTATTAGTCCAACCATCTATATCTAACCTAGGTTGGTGCAGCTCGCTAGTAAAAGCGAGGAAAAAGTGCCTAATTTGCTCTAAAGCTATGTTGCTCTCAAAAGTTATCCTTCTTTTCTTTGCTCCTAAGCCCTAAGCTCTCATATATACTCCTCTTAGGGCCGGTCTATTCCTCCTTTGGGCGAATCTATCGTAGTCGGGCTTCTTCCATTTTCGCCGGTCTTCATGTTTATCGGAAACTTGACATTTATCTTCAAGAAACCTGACATTTATCTTGGGAAACTTGACATTTATCTCTTTATGTAAACATAAACATGGGCCGTCATGTCCATTTCGACTTGATCTCCTGGAAAGTCGTAAGTGGGCAGCAGTCGGCGTTTTGGCCTTCGGGGCCGTTGTTTCGACTGTGGACATTTCACGATTTAGCGAAAACTAGCCTGCCATGATACTTTTTGCGAAGAACCCCAACTCCTCATTATAATCTAGATGACCGGTGTTTTAGAATAACCATGATCGTTTTATCGATGAATAAATCCATTAGTCAGCGAACTTTTGGTGGTCTTGAAGCCTTCCGATTTATTTCGACCAGAGCGAAATGGGGTTCTTAGGTTTCATGTCTGAGGAGTTGAGCGGTGAGTCTTGAGCAAAGATACATAATGCAGAGTTGGACTAGTTGTCGACGGTTTTACGGGAGAAGGTCGCACTGTCGAGTAGTCCGTCTGTGGCGCCGGGACCAACATGGGCGAAGCCGCCAGGACCAGCAGGAGAAACCAGCGCCAGCGCCCGGACCAACATGGGAGAGCCGGCGCCCGGCGCCAGCGCCAGCGCCAGCGCCAGCGCCAGCGCCAGAAGGCCATCACGGGCAAGCCGGCGCCAGCGCCGGACCAACATGGGCGAGCGGCGCCAGCGCCAGCGCCGGAGTCAACAGCGAGCAGCGCCAGCGCCGGAGTCAACAGGCGAGCAGCGCCAGGACCAGCAGGAGAAACCAGCGCCAGCGCCAGCGCCAGCGCCAGCGCCAGCGCCAGCGCCAGCGCCAGCGCCAGCGCCAGGGCCAGCGCTGGTGAGCCGGCGCCTGGGGAAAGCATGGGCGAGCCGGCGCTGGCGCCCGGGGCTAGGCCGTGGCCGCTCCTGCTGGTGTCCGGGACTACTATGCGATCATCCCCTCCGGCGTTTCGTCGAGTAACTAGTTTTTCTTGGTTTTATTCATCACTTGATTCCTTCCAAGGACTTTCGGGTGTCGATTGCGTCTTTGACCGATTTTGACCCCAACATTAGTGATCAACACCGGCCATCTTCGCCTTTTTCTGTGGTCGGTCCCGCCCTTCAGACCCAGTAGGGCTGTTCGAAGAAGGACGGCTCACTGCCTTTTTTCCATCACCTTCTTTTCCTTATTTTAAGAACGATTCACGAGGAAGACGGGTTTCCTCACGAAGAACCTCGGTGAGAGCTTCACTTACATCTCCGGAACGGATACGTTCCTAACTGACTCCGCCAGCTCGGTTTCGCGTTCTGTCAGAATCTCAGGAGTTCGCTCTTCTCGACGCCATCGACCTCAATTTTCGAAACTTCAATGAGAAAAAGACTTAGGATCAGAAGTATTTAAAGGGGGGTACGATCAGATCGAATCTCAACAAACCGGGGAATAAAATCCCCAGAGTTCTTAAGGGAGAAATGGATTCTTTTTTGAATTTTTTAGTCCGCAATTATCCGATTAACGAGCAACAAAAAGAGAGGACAAAAGTTAAAATCTTCTTCCGAAAAGCAAGTCCAAAGATAAAGTAAGACAACAACAAATATAGAAAAGAGAGGAAACTAAGATCAGCTCGAGCTCGTTTCTTCTCCAGCGCCTGAAGACTGATCGCTACCAGAAGAATCCTCGGAGATTTGCGGAAGATCGAGATCAGCGATGGACCAATCCGTAGAAGGATACAAATCCACGATAGCCGCGCAATCCTTCTCCATATCCTTTAAGCGAGTAAGCTCTTCCTCCACGACCAAACCTCCATCCTTGATCTCAGTCAAAAGATCGATATTCTCCACGACCTCTTGAAGCTGAATCCTAGCGGCGATCTCCTTCCCTTTACTCGCCCATTTCTCCTCTAGAGACGTTAAAATTGTTTTGTACACCTCTGCGATTTCATGGCGGGCAGTACGCGAAGCTCGGCAAACGATTCGATCACGCCCGGTCTCCAGATCATCGATCCGAGCCTTCTGCGAAATGACCTCTGCCTCAGATGATGCTCTCTCGTGATGAGCTCTCTGCAGTTCTTCTTTCAGCATCAGAATTAACCTCACTTGCGTCCTCTTCCCTTCTTCGGACGCCTCGAGCTCCTTCAAATGCTTTTCAATCTTCTCTTCACGAGAAATGCACCCTCGTTCCATGATAAGAACGTACTCGTATGCATAACCTGTGAAATAAGATATGGATATGAGGAACTCAGCACAAACGAACTCGACCTATGTAAAAGACCAACTCAAAGAAAGACGAGCTATTTCCAACGGCGAGCCAATCGAATACCTTAGAGTTCACCTCATACACTTTGGAGTAAGCCTCCTTCTCCTCGGACGAATAGAAGAACAAGGGACGAGAACCAGAAGGTCGATCCTGATGATCGGGACCGACAGGCGCTTTGCGAGAGCTGTCTACCCCTTTTTGAAGCTTCCGTTTCTTCCCTTTCTTCTTCGAGCTCGAAGGAGCAACGCTTGATGTCACTCCCTTCGGGGATTGATCATGTGCCCGCTTACGAACCTCAGGCTCATCCTGAGAACCAGATCTAAGAGTAACGGGCAACGCGGCAATCACGTCGGTATCAAGAACCGAATAGGACGTCCCTGTCACTTCACCCCCGGTTCCCAACTTCGGAGATCGGAAAGACGAGAACCTCCTCGATAAACGCCTATCAAGACTACTAGAAACAGGAGGAGGACCGGAAGGAGTACCCGGATCCTCACCAAGCCCACAGCTGCGATCTCCTAGATTGGTTCGGCGACCAGAGGAGACATTCCTACACCAGGAGGAAGCAAGAAGGCCGCATGGATTCTCTCCTTGCTAAATGTCGACCAAACAGTCCTACCCCGCCTTAGAACAACCAAAAGACCTCGAAGGTAGTCAGACATCGACGAGCTCCCCAAGTGAACTGCAAAAAAAAGGAGACATATACACACGTATCTGAATATGCTCAAAACAGAAAGAGGAAAGGCTCAAATCGACCAGGTAGCCCGAAAGGAAGGAGCTCGGAAAACTAACCTATATCCTCGGCCCAAAGCTTCGGAAGTTTAGAGAAATAGAAATCTACCATAGACGCCGAATCGACCTTGAAGATAAAGAATTGTTCTCTCCAATTGTCGTCACGATACGGAGATCCTTCGATAACATGGCGACACGGACGAAGAGACACAACGAAAGTCCCTGGGCTCTTGGTATTGCGTTTCATCGCGTAAAGATTCTCTTCTCTCGCCCTAACCAAGATGGCCAAGAGATGACGGAGCAAATTCGGGCTCAATTGAGTGAAGGACAGCCCCAGCACCGATAAGATTTCGAGAACCGGTTCCGGAATCGGGAAAGAAAGACCGCACGTCTCAAAGAACGTCACGTAAGCCCCGCAAAAACCCTCTCAAACAATCTCAGGAGTTTCAAAAGTAGAGGCTAGCTCAAGGGTAACAGAGCGATCCACGCCGCATTCTGAATACAATCTCTCAAGATGATCGCTGGTTGTCGTCGGAAGGGGAAAAGAGAATGAAGCCATAATAGAAATCGTGAAGAGAGAAAAGGGATATTCAAATCGCAAGAGATAAAAAGAAAGGCAACTAGAATCAAACAAAGCCGTCCTTGGATATATATAGAAAAACCCTTAACAGGTTGAAACGGCTCTATCACAAAAATCAAGAGAAGTAATATTGACCTAGGTCACGCCCCAAAAAGCCGATATAGCCGTTACGGCTAGAAATCGAAGAGATGCACGGAGTGGCGGTGGGACGACATGTGTCATATCCTAACCAATTGAGGTCGACGGGAATAAAGTATATCATCTCTGTTATTTTTGATCAAATAAAGAGATTAGGGGACAAATGTTGGACCCAAAATCGACATTTAATAAATGGGCCGAGGCCCGTCGATGTCGACAACACGATTTTGGTTAAGAAGGTTGACCAAGGATCTCTAAAAGCCCGGATCAGACAGGAGAGTAGTTTGAGTTAAAGGCTCACCAAGAAATCAACAAAGATTTGGTCGTAGCGACTTCGAAGGAGGAGAAACGGACTCCGGAGATGGAGGAAGAAGTTGAACGAGGTCGCGGAATCAAAGAACTATAAGAGGAGAGATAAGCTAAGAAGGAACCACACGGAAAAACCCTAGAGAGAGAACTAGCAATAGATTGATCTCCTTTAGCTCGCTTTAGTTCTGTATTCGTTTCGATCTTGTTTGTAATTCTCGATCTCATTTCTTTCATTATATTCAACTTACTCAAATCAATAAAAGTCCATTATTGTCAACCGGAATCTGCTTAAATCGTTGTGTTCTAAAGAAGTCGTTGCCCACATCCTTTTTCTTCCCTAGTTTAAACACCTCAAACACTACAAAATACTTAGTGTAGATTTTAGGATCTACAGTACTGACAATAAGTTCTCTTTTGAGTCGTAGTTATATGAAGACACTAAAAGCTTATGTCAAGAATTTTGCAAGACCACAAGCTTGTTTGGCCGAGGGTTATTTAGCTGGTGAATGCCTTGCATTTTGTATGGACTTCCTCCAGGAATCCGTTCCAGTTGAAGAAGCAATGACAAGAAACAAAGATGTTGAGACTACTCAAAATGTACTTGAAGGCCGAGCGCTGCATAAAGCAACAGAAGTGACACTTACTGAAAAAGAGAGAGATGTAGCTCACCGGTATATCCTCATGAATACTGCAGTGATCGACCCTTATGTTCAGTAAGTGAAAAATCCAAATGGTTGTTAAATGTGTTTTTTTCTTCTCTAATTAACTTAATGAATGTACAGGATGCATTTAGAACAACTACAAAGTACGGATGTAAGATGTGCCAAAAATGAAACCATCTTAAAGAAGTACCATACAGAAAGGTTTTCACAGTGGATTAAAGAAATGGTATGATTTACTTATGTTTGCCTCAATAGTTCTGTTTATATATGTTCTGATATTGTTTCTAATTTTTCCCATTTTAGATACCAAATAACTCGAAGGACCATTCGCAAGCTGAGATGGCTTGCTTTTGAACCAAGAAATATTTCTCACACCTACAAGGGATTTGTAGTTAATGGCAATCGATACCATACAGAAGATATGAAGAGGAAGACACAGAACAGTGGAGTAGCATATGAAGCCTTTTCTATGTGCAGAGCTAGTGCCAAAGATTCGAGGCAAATGGCTGATATAGTAACATACTATGGAGTGATAAAGGAGATCATATTGCTTGACTACCACATGTTTCAGGTGCCTCTGTTTAAGTGTAGTTGGGCTCATAAAGGTAGTGGACTTAAAGAGGAAGACGGTTTCACACTTGTGAATCTCCATATGAACCAGTAAACATTTGTAAATGATCCTTACATTATGCTATCGCAAGCTAAACAAGTTTTCTACTCTAGAGAGGAAGATAGCTCCCTTTGGTATGTTGTGATGAGAGCACCACCGCCAGGGTATCATGAGTTAGAGACAGAAGAGGAGATTTGTTCTGCAACAGTAACAGTCCAGCCTGAAGAAGATATGGGAGATCAATCATCTGATGACGAGAGTTTCTGTGTTAGGAATGATTGTGAGGGTGTTCTAAAATATGAGTAATGATGAGTTTGTTTTTGTTTCAGGTCATCTGGTACCATGAATTCGAAAGCTGTTACAGAGAAGTGTCGTCGCAGTAAACACAAAGCAGGTCTTGATGTTAGTCCTGAAGTGTCTTTAGCTCAGAAAAAAAACCCAAAAAAAATGCTCCGATGCTGACCATGGACGAAGACTATCATTCAGAAGAAGTCGAACAAGAAATAGATCATGAGGAAGTGGAAGAAACAGAATCTGAAAAAGTGGAAGAAACCGGACTTGATCAAGTAGAACCTGAAGAAGTAGAACATGAAGATGTGGAACCTGAAGATGTTACCCCAGAAACAGGAGATGCAGATGAAGATGAAGAGACTGAAACACAACCACCATCACAAGAAGAACAATTCATTCCTCATTCGGAGCCACAGACACAGACACAGACAGACAGTCCGATAACATAGTCAAGAAGACTAGAGGGCCAACAAAAATGCGCAAAGTAGCTAAACATATAGAGGACAAGGTTGAGGTGGAGTTTAATGCTCTAGGTGAGCATGTTGGTCGTGGATCAGTTACACTCTCCTCTTTCCTAGGTCCTCTCGTGAGAGAGCATGTCCAAGTACTTCTAGATGACTGGAGACATCTCGTTGAGAAAACAAAAGACGCTTTGTGGGAGGAAATTCAGGTTAGTATTAAAACTCTATGATAATGTCAGAAATTTAGTAAGCTTATTAACTTGAATATATTTTACAGGGAAGATTCAACTTGACAGAAGAATGGTAAAAAGATGTTGTTTTTAAGAAGATGGGTTGTTTGTGGAGGGCCTCTAAATCCAGATTGTCTTCCAGAGTCAGAGCTACAAAAAACAAGGCTCAACTACAGATAATTAAGCCGAGCAACATACAATCTGCTACTGCGCGGAACAATTGGGTTAAAGGAAGATGTACCACAGCTTTTAAGGTAATATAAAATGTGGATTGATTAGTAAATAGTCTATTTATAATAGTATTAATTATCTGAACTGCTAATCTGATTGTGTAGGAACAAAGTGATAAATACAGGAAACTCAGGAAGGGCCAAATTCCTCACACCACTAGCCGTAAAGGCATGCTTCGACTTGCAGATGAGATGGTATGTTTCAAATTTAGTAAGTTGCATCCATGTCCAAGTCCCGGACTCCCGCGTACGGACTACTCGACAGGTGTGACATTCTCCCCGCAAAACCGTCTCGACAACTAGTCCAACTCTACATTTTGTATCTTTGCTCGAAGACTCACCGTTCAACTCCTCGAAGACGTGAAACCTGAGAACCCCATTTCGTTCTGGTCGAAATAAATCGGGAAGGCTTCGGAAGACCACCAAAAGTTTGGTAGACGAATGGATTTCGATTCATCGTATAAAACGATGACGGTTATTCTAAAAACACCAGTCATCTAAACTATACGAGGAGTTGGGGTTCCTTCGGCAAAACAAGCACCATGGCAGGCTAGTCTCGCGAAATCGTGAAATGTTCACGATCGAAACAACGGCCCCGAAGGCCCAAGCGACCAGCGGCCCACTTACGACTTTCCAGGAGATCAAGTTGAAATGGACATGAAGGCCCATGTTTATCTTTACATAAAGAGATAAATGTCAAGTTTCTCGAAGATAAATGTCAGGTTTCTTGAAGATAAATGTCAAGTTTCCCGATAAATATGAAGACCGACGAAAATGGAAGAAGCCCGATTCACGATAGATTCGGCCCAAAGGAGGAATAGACCGTCCTAAGAGGAGTATATAAGGAGAGCTTGGGGCGAGGAGCAAAAAGAGAACTTTAGAGAGGAGTCTTAGAGCAATATAGCACTTAGAGCAACTTATGCAGTTTTCCCGTTTTTACTAGCGAGCTGCGACTCAACTAGGTTAGATATAGGAGGCTGGACTAGCGAACTCATCGACAGCTCTTGTAGCCGATCTCTTTCCTATTGTTCACGCTTAAACGCAAATTCGGAAATAAGATCTTTTGCTCTATCTTTTTTTACGATTTTTATATTTCGATTTGTTATTTCTCTGTTGTATTGATTGTGTCGTGTGTGGCCCAGCAGATAACCGGGACCTTCAGGGAAGGCTAGGTTTACTTGGCTTTCCTCCAAATCAACAAAACTTGACAGTGCGAATTTCAGTTCCCAGAGTTTGGCTAGAAGGAGGGGGGTACGGATCTATCTCACTCACAACCACACACGCTCGGTCTGATATGGCGACCAACACTGACAACCCGCAAACGCACGACGGAACTCCCGTCGATGCCAACGCCACCAACACTCCAGCTGGAAACGTATCAACGGTCACCGCCGACTCCACGGTACTCGACCAGATGAAAGAAATGTTCGCTTCCGCTCAGAAACATGCGGACGAACAAGGAAAACTCGTGGCCTCTCTCGCAAAACAGGTGGAAACCTTACGGCGAAGGAAAAGAGTAAGGCCCCGCAAGGGATCAGAAGAGCCCGCAGCGGCAGAAGACTCGATCGGTGATTCGGATCGAGCTGCACGCTGACAAGACTTCTTCAGAACAAAACCTGACGAACCTCTCCAACCGATCCGCGAACCCACCACGAAAATCTTCCACCTCCCGCTGGGGACAACGAACAAAACAACGTCGAACGAATCGACTTGGACATTAGCGACCAATCCAATCATTCGGACGATAGCGCTGATGTTCATCCTAGAAGGACCCGAAGTCAGTCTGCCCGACAGACGGTCTCCTTCGAAAACCCATGACAGAAGAGGAAGAAGACCTTTACTGGATGGAACAGGAAGAACTGGCGGAGGATCAAACTCGGATCCATCGCGAACCAGCTACCGACAAGCTCGAAGAATGCAGGTAGCGATAGCGAGATCCACGATCTCCGCGAATCTCGCAAAACAGTAGCGAGGTAAGCGGTGAAATCACAAATTCATCAGGCAACTAGTGCCGCCCCGAGATCGTTAGACTTCTCGAGGAAGCACGAAAAACGCCGTTCACTGCTCGGATCACAGAAACACGCGTCTCAGACGCTGGGAATTCATCAGGCAACTAGTGCCGCTCCCGTCTACGACGGTACCACAGATCCAAAGGCACATTACAGTCCTTCCAGATCGCGATGGGAAGATGCAAACTCCGGGCGTGAGCGAGCGCCGGTCACTGCCTTCTCTTTGTTGAGAATCTCAGAGCCCCGGCCGAATGGTTCTTCGGCTCAAAAGAAACTCCATCGAAGTTTCCGCCAACTAGCCTCGCATTTCTCAAACAGTATTCCATGTTTATGGATAGAGACTTCCGGCGTGGAGTTATGGAGTCTAGCTCAAACGGAAGATGAATCACTCCGCGACTTCATGAGAAGGTTCAAACTAGTGATGGCCAGAGTGACGGGTATCAGCGACAAAGTCGCGATCGACGCCCTGAGAAAAACTCTCTGGTACAAGTCAAAGTTCTGAAAGTGGATATTGCTGGAGAAACCACGAATGATCCAGGATACCCTCCACAAGGCAACGGACTTCATCATCATGGAGGAAGAGATGAGAATCCTATCGCAAAAGCATGGACCGCAGAAAACGTCCTCAAAGAAGAAACCCTCTCTTAACGACAAGTACGTCCATCACAAAGGGGAAGACGTCCAAGGCAAACATAACTACGCCATCAACTCGAGCAGGGCAAAACCTCCGGAAACACCTGGACCAGGAACCAGTACAAGGATAATTCCTACCGCGAAGTTCCATTTACACCAGAGGTCACTCTACCGCGAACCTGTTCTGCCAGCTTGCCGCGAAAACTCTCGCCGCTAACTGTCAAGGTTAAGAGTATAAAAGATTTGCTCCTGGAATCCGACGCCCAAAACCAACAAGACCGTCTCCAAGAACCACCTGAAAGTCAATCGGTGAGAAGCTGAAGGAGACAGGACGACCAAGGGAACAACAGCGGTCGCCCGGAGGGTAAATATGATAATCGGAGGGTCGCAGTTCTATCAAGACTCGGTCTCGTCGATCAAAGCCTACGGGCGAAAAGCCGAGACAATTTCCAACTGGCTTTCGGACAGCGATATACCCAACCACACGATCGTTTTCGAGGAACAAGAAACTGTCGGAATCGACAAACTTCATTACGATCCCCTAGTTATCGACCTGGTGATCCAGGATCTCGAAGTTGGCCGCATCCTTGTCGATACAAGAAGTACGGTCAATGTCATCTTCCACGACACCCTCTATAGGATGAACATCCTACTTGGAGAAGTCATCCCAGAGCTAAAACCTTTGACTGGATTTTCGGGCGTCACCTCCATGACCCTCGGGCGTATCAAGCTCCCAGTCATGGCTAAGGAAGTTACAAAGATCGTCGAGTTCGCAGTACTCGATAACCCGGCTATCTACAACACAATCATGGGAACCCCTTCGATCAACTTCATGAAGGCAGTACCGTTCACATATCACCTCGGCATCAAATTTCCGACTCCAACCGGAACCGCAGTAATCTGGGGGAGTCAAAAACAGTCGAGACTCTGCTACCTAGCCGAGTTCAAATTGTGAAAAGATCGGAACGCCCCTGCGGCTAACCGAAGCGAGCAAAGGAATCACACAAAATTCACGAAAACTTCGAAAAAAGATGATCCAGAATCATCCGAACAGGCAACGATTCAAGACAGAGACAAAGTCTCTGAGTCCATCGCCGTAAAAGCAGACAACTCGACCCCCGCACAGACCACCGATCCGGCTAGTACGATCGGAATAGCGACACACGGGGAGTAAAATCGTCCGCAGCAACAATCAGAACTATGAGATGGCTTGATCCTCAAAAGAGGTACGTAGGCAGCTCGTCGAAACCCGGCGAGTTCAGCTATCCCCTCACCAAAAGGGAATACAATGGTGATACTCCTATACTCCCACAAAGACGCGAAATACCCGCACATGTATTCGAAATTTTCGAAACTTTTTCAATAAAATTCTTTCTATCAACCTTTCAATGCGTGCTTAATATAGTAACGCATAAAAACTTCGGAAAACTAAAATCATATCTTGAAGCGCGAGGGCGTCATAATTTCCCAAAGGTATCAAAATCGCATCATCCATCAAAACAGTCCACCTGCAACTTAAAAAACAAACGCCCGTCGATTGGCCCTGACGGACGAACACAGAAACATTTCACTAATACAAAACCGTAGTCAGACCTTTTCACAAGAATAAGGTCCTCTTACATCCGACAAGGATATCATAGCGCGCTATACAAGAAAACCCGAAATTTTGGTTTAGCACTCCGGATATTCTCTGGAGATAGCTCGATTCTTACTACACAAGTCGCATAAGCCGGCGCCAAGTTGCGGACTTTAATCAGTAATAATCAGGAAGAAATCACTAACAGGCAAAAGGAAAGCCGATCAGTCAACGCATAGCCTTAAAGCTGAGAGTAAGCCTAGGTCTTTCCCTAAACCCAGTCTTGCTGGATCTTGACATCTCACAGACATAGTATCGACACCAGATACGAGATCCAAAAACATGTCTCTCATTGCTAACACCTAAAACACTCGCTACAAAGTAGTACACGGACCTATCGACAAAATAAGAGTTAGAATACGAGGTGACTACTCGAATTCTACCCTCTACACTTGACGAAAGTATAAATCAAATCACGAGGCAAATTTCTGCAAAATCCACACATAATATATATTCGAGCCGCAGAAACGGCAGGGATTCGAAGCCATCAACGGCCAGTCCCGAAATATACAAAGTTACGCAACCTCCTACGGTCGCGGAATATACAAATAAACGGCCACATCCGGCCAAGCATACAATCATCAAGATAAAGGGAAACAATCCCAACGATCCACAGTAATCAAGGTCAAGGTATTCGGACGTGAAGATCCCGAACGAAGTCACAGGCTGGACAACTTCTTCATCTACGCCTTCCGCGTTTCCACCTGCTCCGGTATCCACCGTGTCCTCCGAAACCTCGATGGGGTCCCAAAGCTTCCGGACCCTTCCCTCGATCGGAGGAACCAAGGATTCAGCGTGAGCACATTCGCTCATGAGACCTTCCATCATCAGCGATCTCGGAGGAGAAGGAAAAGCCCGGGTTCTGCGACTTGTGAAGGTTAGCAACCGAACCCCGACACTCGCGGAAATCACCCACAAACTCCTGAGCTTCCTTCAAGCTCTCGAATTCGGTGGCGAACGATTCAGCCCTCCGCGCCATCTCAGCAGCGATCGCTCTCCTTCCTCTCCTTTCCGCACGCACGAGGGCTCGAGAATGAAGTTCGGCGTGCTTCCGGCTTTGTTCCTCGACCTCTTTCCGGAAACAGAAGAGTTCGCGTTTGGCTTCCTCGGCTTTGAAGCGAGAGATCCTCGAAAGCTCCCATCGAGCGCCGCTCCGAACACCCTCATTCCCTGTATCAACTTAGGATCAGAAAAATATATATGCAGAAATGGTAATATATACGATCAAAGTTCAAAGGATAAACCTCATTGAGTAGACGAGAACCCTCGGAAAACACTCTCTTCTTCGCTTCATCCTCGAGCGACTCATCAGTAGTAAACGCTGGAGGGAGACCATCAAAAAAGTTGCTAGGCAGGAAAAACTCGCTAGTTCCACCCCCTTCCCCCGGAACAAAGCTGGGGTCTCCTCCTAGCAGCGAAGGATCTCCCGAGACCGTCTTGCATTCGACCTCTTTGCCTTTCCGAGACCTATGTCTCCGCCTCCGAACAGGCAAGACGGCAACCGGCTCGACATCGCACGGAACATCGGTGGGGTGAAGAATGGCTCGGGATCTATGGAGCTCCAACGCACTTCGAATCCGCTCAACGGAAAAGGTACTCCAGAAGAATGGCCTTTCCCGAAGAAGGTCTCGTTTGACGAAAAGATCAGCATGAGTGTGCGCAACGGTCTTGTTCGCTGCATGATAAACAAAAGTTTTATCTTCATGAACGTTCAAAGTACGAAAACAAAAAAAAATAGGATTAGTCGTGTTACCGCGATCAAAGTTCCACTCCTGAGGGAATAAGTGAAGGCAGCTTTCCTCAACGGACTCCCCGTCTACTCGGACAAGAAGAAGCGCTCGAACCACGATTTGGGGTTCGAAGTAATCCCCTGAATTATGGCCATGTTCATCCTTGGGATCACGGAATACGCACCTTCGATCGACGTTGGCTTAGTATACCAAAGTCCCTCGAAATAGCTAGGGCTAAGGTCCATGCCTAAATCGTAACTCGAGACTAGCACGACAAGGCAACTCTCTAAGGACGGGACGGTGAGCTGGCTGATCGAAAGTCCGAAAGAACGGATCGCACGGACAATGGCACCAGGGATCAGGAACCACATGCGGCAGTACACGAGAAAGGCTTCATAACAAGTAAAGAAGCCCTGCGGAGGATTCCTTGCACTCTCGCCAGCGGTCGGAATCCGGAACGTAACCCCACTCAGAACTTGGTAAAAGTTTCGAAGAATCGTGAGGTACTTGGGAGAGACCATGCTTGGTGAGAATGGCACGCCCGGCACCCTCGAAGGTCTCCTGGGGGTGGGGATGTCCCGCGGAGGCAGACTCGAGCCACATAAAGCTCTGTAGTATGCCTCCCTCGTATCTTCCTCAACTCCTTCCTCGTGCTTTGGCGCAACCACTTCGTCGACGGGAGAATCACCCAAAGATGAGTGAGAAGAAGAATTTCTTTTAGAGGATCTTGATCTTGAAGACATTTTTTCTTGAGAGAGAGACTCTAGAAGGTGAAATTCTTGTGATGAAGTAAGAATGACTAAAAATTCTTACTCCATCTTTATAAAGAAGGAAAAGTTACTATTTACTCCGACTTTCGGCAAACGATTACGTCTCCACCCCTTCCTATCTACCCATACCGCAAGCTAGGACCTGTTACCAAAAACCACGGTCCTAGCTAGCTGGGGGGCTAACTGTTGGGGTCAAACTCGGTCAAAGACGCAATCGACACCCGAAAGTCCTGAAGGAATCAAGTGACCAATAAAACCAAGAAAAACTAGTTACTCGACGAAACTTTGGAGGAGATGATCGCATCATAGTCCCGGACACCAGCAAGAGCGGCCACGGCCTAGCCAGGCGCCGGCTTCGCCGTGCTGGCCCGAGCGCCCGGCTTCGCCGTGCTGGCCCGAGCGCCCGGCTTCGCCGTGCTGGCCCGAGCGCCCGGCTTCGCCGTGCTGGCCCGAGCGCCCGGCTTCGCCGTGCTGGCCCGAGCGCCCGGCTTCGCCGTGCTGGCCCGAGCGCCCGGCTTCGCCGTGCTGGCCCGAGCGCCCGGCTTCGCCGTGCTGGCCCGAGCGCCCGGCTTCGCCGTGCTGGCCCGAGCGCCCGGCTTCGCCGTGCTGGCCCGAGCGCCCGGCTTCGCCGTGCTGGCCCGAGCGCCCGGCTTCGCCGTGCTGGCCCGAGCGCCCGGCTTCGCCGTGCTGGCCCGAGCGCCCGGCTTCGCCGTGCTGGCCCGAGCGCCGACGCCCGGCTATCCGTGCTGGTCCCGGTGCCGGGCTACTCGACAGGTGCGACATTCTCCCCGCAAAACCGTCTCGACAACTAGTCCAAATCTACATTTTGTATCTTTGCTCGAAGACTCACCGTTCAACTCCTCGAAGACGTGAAACCTGAGAACCCCATTTCGTTCTGGTCGAAATAAATCGGGAAGGCTTCGGAAGACCACCAAAAGTTTGGTAGACGAATGGATTTCGATTCATCGTATAAAACGATGACGGTTATTTTAAAAACACCAGTCATCTAAACTATACGAGGAGTTGGGGTTCCTTCGGCAAAACAAGCACCATGGCAGGCTAGTCTCTCGCGAAATCGTAAAATGTTCACGGACGAAACAACGGCCCCAGAAGGCCCAAACGCGACCAAGCGGCCCACTTACGACTTTCCAGGAGATCAAGTCGAAATGGACATGACGGCCCATGTTTATCTTTTCATAAAGAGATAAATGTCAAGTTTCCCGAAGATAAATGTCAGGTTTCTTGAAGATAAATGTCAAGTTTCTCGATAAACATGAAGACCGACGAAAATGGAAGAAGTCCGATTCACGATAGATTCGGCCCAAAGGAGGAATAGACCGTCCTAAGAGGAGTATATAAGGAGATCTTGGGGCGAGGAGCAAAAAGAGAACTTTAGAGAGCAATCTTAGAGCAATATAGCACTTAGAGCAACTTAGGCACTTTTCCGTTTTTACTAGCGAGCTGCGACTCAACTAGGTTAGATATAGGAGGCTGGACTAGCGAACTCATCGAAAGCTCTTGTAGCCGATCTCTTTCCTATTGTTCACGCTTAAACGTAAATTCGGAAATAAGATCTTTTGCTCTATCTTTTTTTACGATTTTTATATTCCGATTTGTTATTTCTCTGTTGTATTGATTGTGTCGTATGTGGCCCAGCAGATAACTGGGACCTTCAGGGAAGGCTAGGTTTACTTGGCTTTCCTCCAAATCAACAAAACTTGACAGTGCGAATTTCGGTTCCCACAGTGTGATAGTTGTTGGTGTATGAACTTCTGTTTAGATGATACTTGGATTCAACGATGATATTGTGTTGATTGTTTTTGTTACTTTATTTCGTTTTAGAGTGGTAATAACAGCAGTGGTTGTAGCAGTAAAGGTGGTAAACAGAAGTGCGCTCTCTTGGACTGTAATAACTCTGGACAGAGAGTTGCTTTAGGTTGTGTGTTCTCAACTGATCCAGCAGAGAAGGTGCATTTCGTCCCTTTAGGTCCCAATGCTTCTAAGGTCTGGGTAGAGGTTTCTGAGTTCGATGGGGCACGAGTGTGGAGGCCAAACACGGAAATTGAATTCATAGGTGATGCAGTAGGAAGCACTATGGCTTGGCAAAATGATAAGCTTGTTTTAATGTAAGACAGATCTGCTACTTTTGAACTTGTTATGCTAGTACCTTGAACTACCTATGTACTTTGCTCTACTTGTGTAATATATGACAAGATTGAATCTTTAAAGTTTATGTTTCATAATATAATGTCTCGAAACACAATAATCGATTGTATATAAAAATATATAAATATATATAAATTATAAAATTAAAATATATAAATCTTGCAATTATTTAAATATAATATATAATAGCAGCAACAATTAGCTGCTATAATTTCAATATAATATATATAGCAGGAACAATTAATTGCTATAGTTGCTTTAACAATAACTTCTCGAAAAACGCTGTTAATAATATAACTAATAACATTAATGACACGCTATTAAATAATTTTCTATTGCAGATACGAAAGCGCTATCGATTCTGAAGAAACAATAGCAACTAAAAAAAGTGTTATCTAATGTACCTGACCTACTATGACGGGCGATGATACAGCGTTTCTAAAACCGATGTTGTATCGTTAGATAACGTTTTTCGTCTGCTAGTAAAACCCATTTTTCTTGTAGTGATGGCTCTCATCTTTCACTTCTTCAAAGGTAGATCTATAGTTTTTGGATATGTATTTTTCTGTGTTTTATATATTAGTTTCTAAAAAGATATAGGTTCAACCTAATGTGACTGTTTTGTTTATTATTTAGCATAAAAAATTATTTTTGAAGTTTTTCTCTTGTTTGAAGCCATTTGAATGTTTTTGATTTTGCAGGTTTTTCATATCTGAGATAGACTTTGAAACCCTTCTCAGAAGACTCTCAGACGACTTCTCTGTCTAATACATTTTATGCTAAAAGACTTCCCACGAAGTCTCAGCCTAAAGATAAGCAAATTTTGGATATATATTTTTTTGCTTTATATATTAGATTCTAAAAAGTTATAGATTCAACCTAAAGTGATTGTTTTGTTTATTATTTAAGCATAAAATTTTATTTTTGAAGTTTTCTCTCTTTTGAAGTCATTTGGATGCTTTTGAATATGCAGATTTTTTAGATCTGAGTCAGACTTTGGAAGACTTCTCAGGAAAGTCTTGGAGACTCTCGGAAGACTCTCGAAAGACTCTCAGAAGACTTCCCACGAAGGCTTCCGAAGTCTTCTGCCCAAGGTAGTGCAAATTTTGGATATCTATTTTTGTGTTTTATAGACTCTAAAGTTTTATAGTTTCAACCTAATGTGAATGTTTTGTTTATTAATTAAGCATAAAATATTATTTCTGAAGTTTTCTTTGTTTTAAAGTCATTTGAATGCTTTTGAATATGCATATTTTTCAGATCTGAGTCAGATTTTGGAAGAATTCTCAGAAGACTCTTGGAAGACTTCTTGGGAAGTCTTCTAATGTTTTTATGCTAGAAGAATTCCCACGAAGTCTTCGGGAAGTCTTCCGAAGTCTTCTACCCGAAGTGTTACAAAAAGATGATGTCAAATGGAGTCCAAGCCTATCTACGTTGAGGAATGATATCTAGCTCATGTGTAATAGTTTTGTTTATGGTCTGTTTTATGATTTGTATGTGTGCTATTTTAGTTGTGAATGCTTTTGTAAACATGAAGAGATGTTAAACAAAAGAATTTGGTAAACATATTCTTGTTTTGCCAAAAGTACTTGACATTATTGAACTTATTGATACAACATACCAAGAATTTTTTTAAACCATTCAACCCACTCATAACAAAACACAACAACACAAAAACTTAGTCAAATTTATTAAAACTAAGAAAGAAGACTTCTCAAGAAAACTTAGTCAAATTCACAAATGAACAAACAATACTTAAGTCTCACTAGAAGAATTTTTGGAAGACTTCACTAAAAGTCTTATTGGAAGTCTTCCTTTAACATTATCAATAACAGAAGACTTTTTGAGATAATTCTTTAAAAATTAATGAGAGAACAAGTTAAGTCTCCATAAGTCTTCTCAGAAGACTTGTCAAGAAGTCTTCTCTGTAGACTTAACGCGAATTAAGCGGGAAACTAAAATTTAAGCTGAAAATTTTAAGCAGGAAACTTAAATTTTAAGTGAAAGTTGAAATTTTAATTTTCATGAAAGTTGAAAAGTATATTTTATGATATAAGAAAACACATTAAACCACATGATCTGATATTCTTGAAGTTACTTGACACTTTTGAAAAAAAAATACATTTCTTGATGTTATTTAGCACTCTTGAAAATACAAATTTTACAAAACAAATATAGTAGACTTCCCGGAAGTCTTTTAAGAAAGACTTCTCAAGAAAACTTAGTCAAATTCACAAATGAACAAACAATACTTAAGTCTCACTAGAAGAATTTTTGGAAGACTTCACTAAAAGTCTTATTGGAAGTCTTCCTTTAACATTATCAATAACAGAAGACTTTTTGAGATAATTCTTTAAAAATTAATGAGAGAACAAGTTAAGTCTCCATAAGTCTTCTCAGAAGACTTGTCAAGAAGTCTTCTCTGTAGACTTAACGCGAATTAAGCGGGAAACTAAAATTTAAGCTGAAAATTTTAAGCAGGAAACTTAAATTTTAAGTGAAAGTTGAAATTTTAATTTTCATGAAAGTTGAAAAGTATATTTTATGATATAAGAAAACACATTAAACCACATGATCTGATATTCTTGAAGTTACTTGACACTTTTGAAAAAAAAATACATTTCTTGATGTTATTTAGCACTCTTGAAAATACAAATTTTACAAAACAAATATAGTAGACTTCCCCGGAAGTCTTTTAAGAGAAGACTTCTTAAGAAGTCTTCTCGGATTATCTAGAAACAGTAATAAACATGAATGTTTGTAACCTCATTATTATCACAAATTAAGTTATGAATTCCACTCATGAGTCATAATATTGACTAACAAACATGAATTAACCAGAAAATTTGTCAGCAATTTGACTTTTTATAGAAGACTTCTTGGGAAGTCTTCCCAAAGTCTACCTGGAATACTTTTGCAATTGACTATATTTGATTTTTCCAGAAAAGTCTTCTCTTGTAACCAAAGGTTTGACCAAAACTCGGAATAAAGTTTGAGAAGATTTCTAAAGAAGTCTTCTCATTAATATTAAATGTTTTACAATTATCTTTCAATTGCAAAAGTAACTCACGCAGTCTTCTTGCGGCAAAGATAATACTTCAGAAGGACTTTCAAAAGACATCTATAGAAGTCTTCCCCGAGAAGTCTTCTATAAAAAGTCAAATTTCTGACAAACTTTGGTCAATTGTAAAACTAACATGTTTTATCCGAGAAGTCTTCTATAAAAGTCAAATTCGACAAACTTTGGTCAATTGTAAAACTAACATGTTTTATCCGAGAAGTCTTCACTCGGATTTTTTTTGTTAACAAAGGAAAGTTAGAAGACTTCTAGGAAAGTCTTCTCGATGGAGAACACATCTAGCGAAGTCTTCTGAAAGTCTTCCCGAAGTCTTCTGAAAGTCTTCGCGACCAGATCTGAAAAAAAAATGATTTCATATCTTGAACAAGTGAGATGACTTGCTTAACTTCTCTAAGTACCCAGAACTTCACTAGAATAGCTACCAACTTGTTAATGATCAAGAATCATGAGCTTCAATGTCTATATGAACCTTACCAAGCTCAGAATCAAAATCTTGATTTTTTGGATGAATTTAAAGAGAAAGTGAAAGAGATGTGATTTGTGTGCATAAGTATTGAGATATGAATAGTAAAAATCAAAACTTTGGTGCATTAAGAGCTTCAAATTGGTTGTTAATGGTGGTTGATATATTGATGAGAATGACAATATTATAAATACTTAGGGAAGATGAGGATGATAAGGTAAAAGACTCATTTTCAGAAAAAAAAAAATGTAATGGCATTTTCATGAATAACTCGAACTTGTAGGGTAAATAAGAAAAAAAAAATTAAAAAAAATATGGATTATGTTTGTTTTTGACTTGAAATTTTAGGTTATATTTGAAAGAACTCCTTAATCTAACTGTCTAAATGGTTTTTTTCTGCCTCGAGAATGGTTTGGAGGTGACGGATTTTGTAACACCACTTTTTGAGGTTGGACACAATCCACGAGACTTCTTGTCTTCAAACAGTCCTCTTGAATTGCCTACATCATATGCATGTTTCTAAGCAATTAACTTACGTTAGTTACAAAGTAAAAGAGCTTCAAAAACCAAAACAAACATCTATACCAAGAATGTTCTCTGAGAATATCTTTTTCCAAGTAGCCATGAAATCTGCAAAGTCAAGATAAAGAAACATAAACAGAATTGTTGATTCTACTTAAATTTCGGTGTACTAGTAAAAATACATATTCATCTTGCTGGATGACATTTAGGTTGGGTGCCTTTATCATACGATATTTCTTTTAGTTTTGGAAAACAGCCTCTTGTAAAATGAAAACTTCTGATGTAAATGCGGTGTCGGAGACACCCGATTAAATTTTGATGTGTGGGTTTTCTGTACACGTGATTATTTATCGGCAAAAAAGAAGAAAAATATAAGGCTATTTCTGAAACTAGGAATGGATGGATCAGTGACGCGACTGAGAGATGGCAGATACCAGCTGCGTGAGCCTGAGTCATACCAGTCGTTCTCCCGTCAATCATATTTCACCAAGGAGCACTGCCAACTCCACCCTTTTCCTCCGACACCTCCGCCCATTCCACAACCAAAACTTGTCACAATTCAAAGTTGAATGTATTAGAAAATCGTGTTGAATATGAATTCAAGCATGGAGAAACAAGAATATGATATTTGGTACTCTAATGAGTATGTTTAAATCTGTAATTAATTTTGAATTTGACTAGCTGATTCTTAGGAAGGGTGATGTTTTATTGGAAAAAATTTAGATAAGTTAGGATTGATCAAAATGTAGGATGTAGTGATTGGGACGCACTGCTCGCCACAGAATATTTCCTAAACAAACTACCTCACAAAGTAATTGACAATACATCATATGAGATTTGAAAAGCTATTGTATTTTAATTTTTTGTATAAATACCTCAGATTGTGGGGTGAGTCCCACCTCAAAAATGACACAACTAAACAAAAAAAAAACATGGATTGTATCTTAATTGGATATGTACAAAACACAGGTGCTAATTTTTTCCCAGTACATAATATATCAGATATTCACGTTAATACAATAGTAGAATCAAGGAATGATCATTTTCAAAAATACATAAAATTATGTTTTCAAAAAAATCCCTTTAAAATATATATATATATATATATATATATATATATATATATATATATATATATATATATATATATATATATATATATATTAAACATACTTTTCATGTAAAGGTAAGCAAAATTGAAAACGCTTTTGTGAAAATATTGATGTGATCATCTCTATTGATGGGGCTAGTACATCTGATACTTCAATATATGAAGAAAATGAAATTTTCATAATGGTATTTTTCGCAGAAAAAGCCGAGATCATTCAAAGATGTCAAGTTTACATCAAACTCACCTTCTTGGAAATACGCTCCTCTATTTTGGATAGTTCAGTTGTTAGGAGAAAATATAAAATAATTCAACCTATTTCAGATATAAATCTCTTACTCGTGTAGTGTGGATAGTTCTTGTAAAAATATTGAGCACATTCGGGTGATTTCAGATTAAAATTCTCCTCCATAGATAAAAATATGAAGTAATACATGTAATTTCGGATATACCAGATGAAAATATTTGGATAAGCTCTGATAAAAACATTCAGATAATCATGGATATTTTCGGCCACTCATGTAATTTTGGGTAATTCGTTTTGGGATACCGGCAAGACCGATTCCTCCAAAATCAGAGAGAAGCACAAACAACATAATGATATAATACAGAGGACGAAAAAAGATAAACAAAGATAAACACATAATCAAGAGAAGGTGTGAAAGAAAGAAGGAAGCGAAAACCAACGAAGCTCACAAGTCGACGCCAAAGGGAACTAAAGGGATTTGTAACCTGTTGTAAAATCTACCTTCGGTAGTAAATTTTAAGTCAACGTTGAAAACACATATATATTTGCAATGTTCTGTTGTTATAAAGTAATAGTAATAAAAACTCTCGTCGTTCATAGCATCAAACAATCAATCAATTTCAAAGAATTTTATTTTTGGTTTTTAATTAAGTTTTGTTAAATTAAAAAGCTAACAAGAAACGATTAGTAGAGAATTTACAAGATGTATTTTACGATTAATTAGTTCCTATTTCTAGAGAAAACAAGTATGAGAAAGTCTAAACATTCAAAGCAAAAGAAGCTTCTTCTTTGTTGTCTTCGCGTATCTTGAATAGATCTCATGGCTTCGTCACTTCTGTAAGCTCTCATCACCGAGTCTTGTTCCACCTCTTCTTCTCTAAACATCAAATCTGCCACGTCATCTTCGCCGTAGAAAACATCTCCCTGTCCGGCGTTAACAAGATTTTTCCGTCGGCATGGCAACGATGCTGACACTCGTGATCCCGCCGTTGTTGTAGATGGTAAGTCAACGTTGGGAATCGAAGCAGCATCTCTTCCGATCATCCTTTGGATATTGTGGTGTTTTCGATCCTCTGTATCTGGCAGAAAACTCAACTCTAAAGACTTTGCGTACCTAATTTCGTACTTATCGTTACTTATACGAAAAGATTTGGTATTTTAATTTTTTTAATAAGACTAGGAAATCTCAAAGTAACAAGGATGTAAAACGTTTAACGATTCTTTAAAGATTTTTTAAATTTGCTTTTATTTATCCAAAATAATATTTTATCAAAATTAGGGGATTACACGCTACGTAAGAAGAATATTTCAAATCAAATACTAATAAACTCTTTTCTCATATTTTTTAAAAAATAAATTCTTGTGATAAGGATCTCATAGGAGCCCAAAAACCAAACTGAAATGAACGACTATGTAGAAGCCATAATAAGGAAAGATACAAACTGAAAGACGGTAGAAAACATTTTTGTTAAATGACCATGGAGTCGAGATGTACCATTTTTTTTCCTTAACACTTAATATTCACTATATAAATGCGGGAAATTTTCAAATTTGACTCAAAACTCAAAGTCAAACCTAAAATTCATCTTTTTTTTATGTTTTACCTTATTCACCCCACATATTCACATTATTTACGAAAATGTCATTAAAATATATATATTTTTTCGTAAATGGCTTTTTTACTCTCTCAACCTCATCATCTTCATGTATTTACAACATTGCCATCAATACACCAACTACCATGAACAAACCATTTGAAGCTCTTAATGCACCTAAACTCGATTTACACTCTCTTACTCAATTGTTATGAACTAAAACCAACATCTCTTTCACTTTGTCTCCATATTCATCCAAAAAACTCAAGTTTTTTATTCAAAATTTTTTGTGGTTGATAGAGCCATTCAAGCATACTATTCTTGATGGGTTGCTTTCGTTTGAGGTTCTGGGTGGTTGGAGAAGAATTATGTGTGCTAAGGAAGTCATCTCACTAGTTTAAGGTATGAAATTTAATTTTTTCCAGATCGGTTAGTAGAAGACTTACGTAAATAGATGCGTTTGTAGAAGACTTACGGGTAAGTCTTCTGGTCTAAACGACGACTTACTTGTAAGTCATCCATCTTTGTTTGTTAAAAAAAAATCTAGGGAATACCCTAGACGACTTACCAGTAAGTCGTCTAGGATAAACGGGTTGGTTTTGCATTTGACCGAATTGTGTCAGATATTTGACTTTTCCTGGACGACTTACCAGTAAGTCGTCTCTGGGAGAACAAAAATTTTAATATTTTATTTAAGCTAGACGACTTACTTGTAAGTCTTCTCGGATTAGTTTTGCAATTGGAAAATAAAACTTAACTATTTAACTTTTCCCAGACGACTTACTCGGAAGTCGTCCTTCTGGACGACTTATTTGAAAGTTGTCCAGGTTAAGAAAAATCGTCCAGATTTTTTTCCGAGATTCTGGTCAAACCTTGCTTATCTCAGAACGAATGTCTCGTAAGTCGTCCAATTGGACGACTTTCAAGTAAGTCGTCTGGGAAAAGTTAAATATTTAAGTTTTATTTTCGAATTGCAAAGTAACCTGAGACGACTTACAAGTAAGTCGTCTAGATTTTTTTTGTTTAACAAACAAAGCTGGACGACTTACAAGTAAGTCGTCCCATTTAAAAATCAATTGCAAAAATGACCTATTCGGACGACTTACTAATAAGTCGTCTAAGTCTTACAGACGACTTACTGGTATGTCGTCTACGTCAATATTTAGTAAAATTTCATTTTCTCTATGTTTACTAATGTGTTTTATTTTGAATTTTTTCAGATGATGTGTCAGTTACATGCACTGTATGGATAATAGCTGTTGAAAGATGGTTGTTGGGATTTTGTGGTTGATACTTACAAAGGAGCGAGAATATTTTTTCTGAGTGAAGGTTCGACACATGCTGAACTTGTTGCAATGGCTCAAGAAGATTATAACCTCGACATGAGCACAGAGTCTGTGGAGATATCCTACTCATTACCAGCAGAAATGATGCAACAGATGGCTCCAGACACCCTTCCTATTCATGTTACAAGTGATAGACAAGTTCGAAACTTGCTCGAGATAGCCAAAACGCATGGAGTATGGCTTTGTGTATCAAGCCGTAGCAAGGTGGACCGTAGCAAGGTGGACCGTAGCAAGGTGGAAACGGTTTCAGAGGAAAGGGAAGCTGATGAAGCTGAAGAATGTTTTGAAGATGATGATGATTTAGTTGAAGATGAAAATCATGATAGGGAGGAGGAGGATGATGATGGGGAGGAGGATGCTGATTTCTCTATTTTTGCGGAAGCAGACGAGAATGGTGATGATTACAGTGTTTATGGAAAGGTTGAAGATGAGGATGAGGAAGAAGATGATGATATATGTTTTGAAGATTTCAAAGACACATATGCTATTGAAGGAGGAAGATCGAATGGTAACTGTATCTATGTCAACCAGAGTTTTGTTAGCAAGGATGCACTGCGTTCAGAGCTGCGGTTGACAGCAGTGAGGCGTAGGTTCTCCTTTGGAATATACAAGTCAATGAAAACTCTCTTTGTGGCAAGATGTCGGGTTAGTAGTTGTGGATGGAAGATCAGAGCGAGTGTGAAACATGGGACTAACACGTTTTGGGTAACAAAGTATGTGGAAAAACATACATGCTCAACTGAAGACCGAATCGCTCAGCGGAGACACTGTACTCCGAAGTATGTTGGTAGGCTTTTCATTGATCGTGTTGGAATCATTGATGGATTGAATTCGCAGCATATCACTGATGCAATGAAGAATATGTTTGGCATGGAGCTTGATTACATCACTTCATACAGAGCACTTTTATATGCACAAACATTGGTGAGAGGATCAGCAGAAGATGGGTATTCGCGTCTGCCATCATATCTCGAGCAAATCTCCCTAGCAAATCCCGATTCTGTCACGGCCATAGAACTTGATTCTGGGAATAGATTTAAGTATCTATTTCTCCCTTTTGGAGCTTCTATCAAAGGTTTTAAGTATCAGAGAAGGGTCATTGTGGTGGATGGGACTCACCTAAGTGGGAAGTATTGAGGTGTTATGTTAGTTGCAGCCGCACAAGATGGGAATTTTCAGATATTTCCATTGGATTTTGGGATCGTAGATGCTGAAGATGAACCTTCTTGGGAATGGTTTTTCACAAAATTGGCTAGTTGTGTATCTGATGACCAGCCTCTGGTTATAGTCTCCGACCGGCACACGGCCATTAAAAGTGTGTGTGATAAGGTGTTTCCTTGGGTAACCCGAGGAATATGTTATTACCACCTTCAAGATAACATTGTCAAAAAGTATAAAGGGAAACATCTCTTGTACTTGGTGAAAGGTGCTGCTTATGCTCATACAGTTTCAGATTTTGACCGCTACATGGCTGAGATACAGAGTGCAAATCCGGACCTTGCAACGTATTTGGTGAATGCTGACGTCAGCCTATGGACAAGGGTCTATTGTAAGGGGGACAGGTACAACATAAAAACAAGCAACATTGCTGAATCTATTAATTTCGCACTGAAGCGAGCTAGAGGATTTCCGATTCAGTTCCTGTTGGAGTTCATAAGGGAGAAGCTAGGAAGGTGGTTTTGGAAAAGGAGAGAAGATGCTTTGAGTCTCCCAACTGAACATAGTCGGGGTGTTGAATACTTGCTTGCTGTTCGAGAGGAGATAGCGGATACGATGAGGGTCCAACCAATTGATGGATGGAAACTCTTTGTGAAAGGTGGAAAAATAGACTGTGTGGTTGATTTGGAACATGGAAAGTGTGATTGTGGTGTCTATGCAGTGGAGAAAATACCTTGCTCTCATGCTATAGCTGCTGGAGCATATGCTAGACTGCATATCTCCACACTTGTATGCCCAGTGTACTCAAAGAATTATCTGTTTGTAGGATACTCAGAGAATATATATCCTTGCGTTGGACAACATGTTGAGAGCATACATGCTCCTCGGATGTAAAGCGTGGTCCGGGAGACTAAAGAAATCAAGATGGCAATCTTGGTTGGAGCTATCCAGGTTGAAAGGACGCAAACCCCGGAAGAAACACAGGGTTTATAGATGCTCAAACTGCAAAGAAATTGGCCATACGAAACCACAATGTAAGAAATGATGTGGACGACCTTCTAGTAAGTCGTCTAGAATACCTTCAAGTTAGTCGTCCAGTATTTAGTCTTCCAAAAGACCTTCAAGTTGGTCTTCCAGAAGACCTTCAAGTTAGTCGTCCAGTGTTTAGTCTTCCAAAAGACCTTCAAGTAAGTCGTCCAGAAGACCTTCTGTGTCAACTTATGAATTTGTCTTATGAATTTATGTAGTGGGTCTTTTTCAACATATGAATTTGTCGTATAAATTTTTCTTATGAATTTGTCTTACAAATTTATGTATTAAGAACTTGTGTTATGAACTTATCTGTGTCAACTTCTTTGTCAAATTTCCGAAAGATTCGAAAAGGTTAATGCACAGAAATTATAAGTCATCTGGAAAGTCTTCCAGCCGGAAGACTTTCCAGACGACTTAATTATAAGTCATCTGGAAAGTCTTCCAGCTGGAAGACTTTCCAGATGACTTACAATTAACCTAATCTTTGTCAAGTTATGAATTTGTCTTATGCATTTGTCTTATGAATTTGTCTGTCTTATGAAAAGATTAGTGTCAACTTTTTTGTCAAACCGCACTACCAAACAAATTAAAGAATTTTTTTTATATTATCCGAAATGTTCGAAAAGGTTAATGCACAGACGACTTAATTATAAGTCGTCTTTCCAGAAGACTTACAATTAACCTAATCTTAATACATAATCAAGTTCAAATACATACATCAGTCTATTCTATCATACAAAATAATCTAACGTAGCCTTTTTATCACCCCTCATACGTTTTCAGGTTTTCATCATTGTCCTGGTTATCTTTCATATGCTGGTTAGGAAGCTCGTTAAATATATCCACCGCCATCCTATCCCTGATAGACTTTCCGTTGGGCTTAGCAAAGTATTTTTTATTAAATGTCATCCCAAGAACATGACATTCAATGTACTTTAGAGTGTACACGCCACAATCAGCAGAACGGGCCTGAGGTATATTGGTCTGTCTCTCATATGTGAATGGCTCCAGGGTGTATTGGGCACGCTGTTCGTCGGAGGAAGCGCACTCAATAAGCAGATACGGAACCATGTGGAGAAAAGGCTCCATTATCTCATCGAGTTGTTCTTGGGAGATACTGGATATAATGTTGTCCCAGACGATTATATGCCTCTTAGGGATCGATATCATCATAGCAATCCAATGAGCATCGTTGTAGTTCACTGGCGCATAGATATCATCAATATCCGCCCCCAACACTTCTTCGATTGGCAAAATGATGGTATAGTGCCTGAATAATAATTCCACGCCCCACCAGGGAGTCTTCTTCCTAAACCGTTGCGATCGGGCTCCGAGCTCTTAAAATCCTTGTAGATGGTTCTCCATTGCTGAGAAAAGAGATGATCAAGGAAGCAAAGTCTCTCGCTCCTGAAGTGGTGTGGCCTAGCATCGTACCTCTTCCTCAGCACATTAATCCAAGCATCCATATGCTGCATATAAAATAATACAATGCAGAAGATATTAGACGAATTACTGGTAAGTCTTCTACATAGAAGACTTACCAGACGACTTACAGGTAAGTCGTCCGGTAAGTCTTATATGTAGCAGACTTACCAGATGACTTACCGGAAGACTTACCTGTAAGTCGCCTGGTAAGTCTGCTACATATAAGACTTACCAGACGACTTACCAGTAAGTCGTCTACGAAGAAGACTTACTGATAAGTCGTCTGGATAGTCTTCTGGAAAGACTATCCAGACGACTTAATTATAAGTCTTCTACTAAGTCGTCCAGCTGGAAGACTATCCAGACGACTTAATTATAAGTCTTCCACTAAGTCGTCTAGATGGAAGACTTTCCAGACGACTTAATTATAAGTCTTCTGCGAAGTCTTTTGGATTGAAGTTTAAATACATGTCTGCAGATAGTATCTTTAAAGCATCTGCGTCCTTTGCCACCCATGTAAGCCAGTATCGGTGGAGACGGTCTGTTTGGTATGGGATTACCATAATTAGCACCCAATTCCGGCAGAGCTGTGTACACCCACACCTGGAGAGCTTGTACAAACCCATCAATAGTGTAACAACCCGTAATATCTTTGCCCTTCACAGAGTCCATCAGCACCTTAAACACGACTCTCCCCCATGGATAATTCTCAAACCGTTCTAACTCCATCACTAGCCTTGCCAGACTAGCCCGTGTAAGGGTTGAGCCCTTTCTCCCTTCAATGTATCCAGCGAAGATGGCAAGGTACCCGAGCCGCTTCCGATCATCCCGAGACCACCCTTCGCATCTCCCTAATGATATTATTATCTGCTCCGTAGATGGCCCGGCTTCGATATCAACTCCCAACTTCTCCCAGGAAGAAGCCAACTCGTTTGTAACAACACAGTTCGGTCTCTCAAGGTTCTCGATGTACTCGCAGTTTAGACCTGTGAGGTTTTCAAACTCTAACAGTGAAAACCTCACAGGTTGTGGAGCAACGAGAGACCACAGCTCATGCTTCTTCTTTATGTTGAGCTGGAGACCGAGCATGTAGTGAACCAGCCTTGAAGCCCAACCAAATCCCAGCTCTTTGAACTTGATGAAAACTCCCAACTTCGAATCCTTCAGCTCTTCATATTCGTCATCATGAAGAGCATTCTTTAAAGCAGTATGAAACTTCGTACAATCCGTATGATACGAAATGCTCTTCAGTGCGGGGGGCTCTTGCCCTTATGTATGTATCCTCCGAGGGGGTTCTGGAATATCCATTCTTTTTGTATGGAAAACAATCAAAGACAACCATCTCAAACACACAACCATCAAGTATAACATTTTAATTATAAGTCTGGAAGACTTTCCAAACGACTTATAATTAAGTCGTCTGGCAAGTCTTCCAGCTGAAAGACTTATATTTAAGTCGTCTGGAAAGTCTTCCCGCTGGAAGACTTTCCAGACGACTTATATTAAGTCGTCTGGCAAGTCTTCCAGCTGAAAGACTTATATTTAAGTCGTCCCGAAAGTTTTCCAGCGGAAGACTTATATATTAAGTCTTCCAAGACTTCCAGTACAACATTTTAAAGCCGACCTGAAAATTCGGAGAAGTTGTAGTCGCCTTCGACATAGCGGTTATAGATCTGCAAAAATAGACGTGAAAAGAAGAAGCGCGGTGAGAACGACTATAGATACACCTTAAGTCATAAATTGATAGAGATATAACTAACCGGCGGTAGGGTTTACAGAGAACCGGCGGTGAGAATGAGACAAGAAACAGCGCTAGAGTTTACAGATAAACGGCGCTAGGGTTTACAAAGAAACGGCGGTAGGGTTTACAGAGAACCGGTGGTAAGAACGAGCCGAGAAACGGCGCTAGGGTTTACAGAGAAACGGCGGTAGGGTTTCCTTTCAGATCTGAAATAGAGGAAGCAGCGGTGAGAACGGTGGTGAGAACGACGGTGATAACGGCAGAGATAACCGGCGGTGAGAACGACGGATTAGAGAGAATCGACGGAAATTTCCTTCGAAATCGCCTTTGAGAGAAACGGCTTTAGGGTTTTCTGATTTCGCGAAAAAGTGAATAAAAAAAATTCATCTTATATATGTCCGGTAAATAATCCGGTTAAGGTTAAAGTACATTGGTAAAATTCAAGGTTCGGTCCGGTCTGGAAGACTTACTAGTAAGTCTTCTGCCGTAAATATAATCACCAGACGACTTACTGGTAAGTCGTCCCAGACCCTAAATTTAACCCCTAAACTAAATTGACTAAATTAACTAACTAAACACGTTATAAAATCAAATTAAACTTAAATAGTGTTTAATATACATAGAAATAAACACACTTAGGTAAATTTTAAATTTTTCAAAAACAACAATTATGCTTTCCAAAATCTAACCCTAAGAACACATACAACACTTCAACATATGTTGGTGAAACCTAAACCAAAGAATATCATGACTCACTACTTTCACTCATCTATGTTGAAAACAATTCAATTTTGTCATATCTTAATTTATATCACTTGAAACCTATGTTAATTACATGATTTATATATTTTCACTTATCAAAATATTTTTTACAAAAAATTTAAATTGTTTTTAGGAATAACTATACCAGACGACTTACTGGTAAGTCGGCTGGACAGAAGACTTGCGGGGGTTAGAAACGTAAAAAAGATTCTGTTTTTTTTGTTTGTTCATAAGGGACTGGTTGTAATTTCAATAGCCTTTTAGGTTACTTTTGCATTTGATTCAAGTTTGGATTTACTTTTGTGATATAAATCAAATTGTGAATCATATTTAGCAATTTTCCTTATAAATGCAATAGATCATAGCGAATAGGAATCTCACAAAAAATCATTGGTAGACTGTCACGAGGTACTCGTGAACCAGTCCCAACAAATTTATAAACTACTAAACACCCTTGAGACTTGCTGTGAAAAGAGAGAAAGATTACTGATATTTTTGTGTGTAAAAATGAAGAAGACGATCGCTTTGTTTATAAAAGCAGACGAGAGAGCTGTTACTCCACAAAGGGAGACACATGCCCACGTGGTGTGAGATTAGGGATCATTGCTCAACGTGCAGAGAGGGAGAGATCATTGGCCGAGAAGTCTGATAGGATTTTGTTAGAATTTTTGGTATATTCATTTTTAAATTTGAAAACGAAAATGAAAGCAAAAAACATATGTTTTTAGCCCATAATTAATCAACTAAAACTTAGACCAAAAAGAATCTTATGAAACCAAGACCCAAGTTCAGCCGATCCCGCCGTTCCGCAGCGGCGCAGGCGTGGCAGGTCTCTCCTCTCTAACATCTATTGAACATATGCGAAAGCATGTAAATATATAAACCATTCACTTCTTCTCTTATTTACTGATGTGGGACTTTTCCTCTTTCTATTTTGACTGTCTGTGGGCTATTTATTAAATGAAACCCAAGTCATTTTCTTTTTATTTTTCAACAAAGCCCAATAGTTTTATTTATACAACAATCCTCTACATGAATATAAATGGCTCTAAACATACAAAGACTCGATTGACTCGAAATACTCTATAAACTCTACTGACTACACAAAGGCTTTTTGAGAGTGTTTGTGAAAATTTTACTATGTTTGAGTTAATGGCAGTTTAATATATGTTAGGTTTACTTTACCAAGAGGTGAAGAATTTAATTATATTTGAGTTTGTGGTAATTTTAAGCCTCAAACCACTCATAGTGTCATGTTTACTTTACCAAGATGTGAAGATGATGTTTTGAACCACCTGATATCTTATGTAGACCGAAACAACATACACATAGCACAACTTCATTTTAGTAGAACTTAGTTCTCTCTCAGAATGAACCTGTGGCCCAAGATACAAGCCAAGTCGGAAGGAGGCAGCATGTGCGCGCGTAGCAGGTTCATTCTTCTCTCTAGCATCTAGAGATGTTAAACTGGTTTTCTTAGTGGGTTTTAGATGGGGTTTTAATATAAATAAAAGCTTATTTAGACCTATTTAGTTTAATGAGTTTTAAATTGGTATTTTTGTTAAGATTCATTTACTAAATGAGATTTTACTTAAAATTAGAGGAGACCGTACAAACCCATTTAATTTAATAAAATTAATTAATTAATTTTTGTGGGAAAATGTATGTACAGTTTTGACAGAAAAATAGGATTTTACGGTTTTGGCGGAAAAACGTGATTTTGCAGTTTTGGGAGGAAAACGTTATTCTGTAGTTTTGACGGGGAAATCCACTTTTACAGTTTTGGCGGAAAAACGTGATTTTGCGAGTTTCGCGGAAAAGCTTGATTTTGTAGTTTTGACGGAAAAACTCGATTTTGCGGTTTTGGTAAAAAAAACTCGATTTTGCGGTTTTGGCAGAAAAACTCGATGTTGCGGTTTTGACGAGAAACATTATTTTGCGATTTTGCTGGAAAAACATGATTTTGCGGCTTTGGCGGAAAAATCTGATTTTGCGATTTTGGAGGAAAAACATGATTTTGCAGTTTTGGCGGGAAATTTTTTTTTTACGGTTTTGACGGGAAAACGTAATTTTGTGGCTTTGGCGGGAAAAATCAATTTTACGATTTTGGTGGAAAAAAACGTGATTTTGAAGTTTTTGCGGAAAAATCCAATTTTGCGGGTTTGGTGGAAAAATCTTATTGTGTGGTTTTGGCTGTAAAATCCAGTTTTGCGATTTTGCTGGAAAAACATGATTTTGCGGCTTTGGCGGAAAAATCTGATTTTGCGATTTTGGAGGAAAAACATGATTTTGCAGTTTTGGCGGGAAATTTTTTTTTTACGGTTTTGACGGGAAAACGTAATTTTGTGGCTTTGGCGGGAAAAATCAATTTTACGATTTTGGTGGAAAAAAACGTGATTTTGAAGTTTTTGCGGAAAAATCCAATTTTGCGGGTTTGGTGGAAAAATCTTATTGTGTGGTTTTGGCTGTAAAATCCAGTTTTGCGATTTTGAGAAAATCTAATTTTGCGATTTTGGTGGAACTCGATAATTATAAAAAAAAAATTCTCTCAAATCTTTTATAAAAAATAATTAGAACAAAGAAAAATCAACATAGCTTGTGCAATACTTAGTGTCTAAATGGATATAGACCTATTTTTAAATAGATCTAAACGAATATAAGTTCTAAATAGGACGAGTCTTATGCGGGGGTGGGTTTTACATGTTTATATCCCTACTAACAGCCATTAAACATTTACAAGAGCCTGTCAATGTATAAACCACTCACTTTTTCTCTTCTTTATTAATGTGAGACTTTTCCCTTTTCTATTTCGACTGTTTTATGGGTTTTTGTTTTTTTTTCATTAAATGAATGAAAACCAAGTCATTTTCTTTTCACTTTTCAACAATGTCCAATGGCTTTATTGATCCAACAGATCTCTATATTTAAGAATAAAAAAAATCTCTATATTATTTATGAGTTTTCAAACCAAGTGGGTCTATATATCATCCTTATTAAATCATGCATCTTCAGGTCCATATAAAAGAAGACCATGAATCTTTTTGCACTACAATGGCCGCATCACGAGGTCGGAGCTGTGGTGTGATACCGGGACAGAGTCATGGTGGTGTGAGTCGTTAGAGGAACTCATCTCTTGAACCGGTGGCGGGTTAACCACAGTCATTGGCATCACAAAGTTATCCGAAAGACGGTTCTGCATCTCCCGGTGTGCTTGACAAACAGCACAAAAATGGAGGAAACAATGCACCATACATGGGTCGCAAGGAGAGTCCTGTTTAGTCAACACAAAACAACAAGTTTTCAAAGCATCAAACCACTTGCGGTCCAGATATGTCACGAAACTCGTGATTGTACCTGGAGATGATATTTGCGCTGGAGAGTTTGCCTGACGTTTCCAGTGTAAATCCCACACATCCACCAAACAAACAACAAGCCTTCCCAGAAAAGAAACGTGGTATGTGGATCTATACCGGGAATGCAAACAAGCATGGATGCGGCCGTAAGACCGCCTTCTACTACAATCGAATGGCAAACACATGCTCTCTTCCATGAGGTTTCCTCCTCGCTCAGAGTTTCATAGACACGTCCGAACAGAACACTTGGGCAAAAGAACCCTTGCCAAACTGTGTGAAGACATGGAAGTTAAGGAGCTCTTAGTTCTAGTGAGATCACTCACTTGACGATGGATTTATAAAGATGAAAAGAAGCAAATGAAAAACTTACAGCTATCCATGTCCTCAGTGCACCCGAATATTCCGGTAGTCCATGGCTCATCTGCCGGGGCTTCAAAATTTTCAGGCAAAGTTTGGCCACACTCGTTGCATTTGTAAACAGGTAGCTGCAGATTGGTTTTAGGAAATTATAAATTGATGCAAGAGTCAAGCACGTAAACACTAATAGGTTACTTGATGAACACGGATCACGAATCTATGGCGGTAACCATATAATTTCAGTTACATTCTTGATCGTTAACAATTGAATACAAGAACGTAATAACCGTGATAAGGTGATAGTCCTCTCGAGATGCGTAAATGTAAAATCAGATCAGTAGAGAGAGATAGATAGTTGAGGAACCTGAATTGGTTGATTGAGTTCGCCGGGATTAACCTCATCGACCGGAGCTTGTTCCTTTGTCAACTTCACGTACCTCGATGGTGCTCCTCCGCCCGACATCTGAATCCAATTTTTTTACGGTGATAAACCAAATCAACAAAAATGGAATTGGGAAAGAAAAGGAAGACAAAAAGACATGAACCCAAGAAAGGAAAGAGCAATCCTAAAGGTTCTTCTTCTTGCTCCAGTGGTCGGATCTCTGTGAATTCTTTTTTCTAATCACATTGAATAGTGGTTATCAAACGAGTTAAAGATAGGTCTTCTTTTGATAGGATGCAAGAATACACTTGTACATATGCTGAGGTGGCGATAACGAGAAGTCTCCGAATTTTCTTTGTTCCCACATGTTAATATACAAGAGAACGAGTCCTAAGCAACGTTCTCCATCGACCACTCCATCAGTACGGCATGAGTATTGACGGGATACAAGAAATCATGTTTGCAAGTGCTGAGGTGGCAATAAGAAAAACAAAGTTCTAGTGAGATCACTCACTAATATATTATAGTGCCCCAAACCAAAATATAAAATATGCCCTTGTATATATTTTATCAAAATCAGATAAACAATATAAAGAAAAATTAAACTAATATATTATAGTTTGGAGCTCTTAGTTCTATAAATCCATCGTCAAGTGAGTGATCTCACTATAAAACCAAACTTACAGCTATCCATGATATATATTATAATTTTATATTTTGGTTTGGAGCTCTTAGTTCTAGTGAGATCACTCACTAATATATTATAGTGCCCCAAACAAAAATATAAAATATGCCCTTGTATATATTTTATCAAAATCAGATAAACAATATAAAGAAAAATTAAACTTCTTCATAAAAATAAAATTACATAAACTGTTTATACAAAAAATAGTTATTTAAGATACTTATTATTAAAATATAGATCTTCTTGTAAATTTCTTACAAAATCATATATTAAATCCATATAGTCAAGTCTTTCAATTAAACGTCTCAATTTATAACATAACCTTCTTTTGCAATTTTGGGTTTTGGCGATATTTATCATGCACTTATTTAACCTCTTTTATAATATGATAAACATCAAATATTTTTTTTGTCATTTAAATATTTTTTTTATCAGTTTCAATTTCAAAACACTTCTTTCGGGTGTACTGGAATAGTCAATAGAAACTAAACTATAATCAAAAGGCAATAGGGTAAAAGAAAATTATTGATAAAGAGAAAAATGCTCCAAGACGTAAAAAAGATAATTATAACAAGGAAAAACTTTTAATTAGAGTTTAAAACTATAACTGTAATTTAAAATAGAATTTTACTATTAATTATTAATAATATATCTAAATTTAACAAATTTAAAAATATTGTTTAAAATTTTAATAAACATTATTCTAACTAATAATGCCCAATAAGTAATATTTATCTAAAAAACTTTGTCTGTTTATAAATACTAACAAAAAAAATTTCAAAAATATGCCCTTTTAATTTGGATGTGCTAATCGATGGTTTGGGTGACTTCCCCTCTGGACTGGTCCTGCATATAAGATCATGTACAACGGTTACTCAGGAAAAAGATATGAGGCACTGGACCAATTCACGGAAAAACAAATATTTGTCATGTAAAATAAATACAAACACCCTTTTTAACATTTCACATTTTCTTCTATCTCTTTAATATATTAATTTAAAATTCATTCAATTTTACACTTACAATAGTTTATTTAATAAAATTCAATACTCTATCCAAACATTTTAATTTCATAGTTTCATTTTCTTTTATATAAAATGTAAAAAGTTATTTACAATGAAAGTTAGTAAAACCAAACTAAAATAACAAGAATTTTTTTTTCTTCTCAGTTTATATTTTCAAATAATAGATACTAAGATTTTAAGTTTCAAAGGGTTATTGTTAAAATTCATTTAACAAAAACGAAATTTTTAGTGTCCAAATTAAATAAAACTAATTTCTGTTTATAATATTTTTTAATTATGCTTTTGGTATAAAATAATCAATTTTAATTTTCTTTTTATGAAATAATTGATCATAAATAGTCTGGGTGAAAAAAAAAAGACTAAAAAACTGTGTGACCAATAAAAAACAGCACATGTCTCTATACTATATATTAATCAAAAACAATATTTATTGTCATTTTTATTTTCTTTGCTTTTGTCCATTCAACACCTGTTGAATCCTTTCAACAAAACTGAACTCACATTATATTTTTTGTTTTATTCAACTTGTCTTTGTAAAATTTTCAACAATTATGTTTTTATTCAACATGCCATGGTAAATTATCTAAGAAAAATTGTAAATATCTTCAGAGTTAGAAAAGGTTCTAAGTTGTTAATAACATAACAAATTTTATGCAAATTTCTCCACATTTCTTCTTTAGTGCAATGTAGAAGTCAATGACTCCACTTTTTTGATATTTGCTTACTGAGGCCTGAAATTTATTTTCCGGGATCCGGATTCGACCCGAAATTCGCTCCGGATTCGTTCTGAAAATAGGATACCCGGGACGTCTAAATCCGGATCCGTATAGTAAAATCTAGAATCTGTCAAAACGAATCCGGATCCGAATATCTTGATTTTTAGATCCGAATATCCAGATCTTATTTTTAAAATATATTAATTTTTTAATTTAAATTAATAATTATTGACGATATGGTCTGTGAACAGCATTTTCTGAGAGCATGTTTAATGGGTGGTTATTAAGATGAGGTTCTTAGCGGAATATAAGAAACTGTCTCTTAACTTTTAACTAAAAAAACTAAGAGTCGGCTCTTAAAACTATTATTTAAGAGTCGGCTCTTAGCTTTTTTAGTTAAAAGTTAAGAGACGGTTTCTTATATTCCGCTAAGAACCCTA
This sequence comes from Brassica carinata, assembly GCA_016771965.1. Taxonomy (NCBI): domain Eukaryota; kingdom Viridiplantae; phylum Streptophyta; class Magnoliopsida; order Brassicales; family Brassicaceae; genus Brassica; species Brassica carinata. Next base: position 42,509,773 of record CM028691.1, read on the forward strand.
CCCTAAGAACCCCCATTAAACATGCTCTGAGATTCTATGACTTTCTCGAATTCATGGGCCGAGCTGGTAACTCGATGGACTTTGGATTGCATCAATCTAAGGTCGGCTGTGATTCGAGCTAACGCCCACATCAGGAAGCCGATCTAGTCGTCTGGGCTTAGTGTAGTGTTGTTTGGGTTTGATTCTCAATGATCGCTTACAAATCTGTTTTCTGTTGAGGTTCCTTGTTGCACTAAGGTTGAGTCTTGCGGGCTCCGTGGTGAAAGGGGTCACCAGTGAGTTGATTCGCATCTACTTCTCAACATGGACTTGGGAAAGTTTCTCTAAGAGTTGTAGGACTTCTGTCCACGACATCATGTTGTCAGGCACATTGAAGCACAAAGAGAAAATATATTGTATTTCATTTGGTACCTCGGACTCGGATAAGGCAGCATCCACGTCGATGACTGGTGTTGGTGGAATGGCAATAGGAGTTCTGTCCTCAGCGATTTGTTGGCATGCAATCTGTGACGTGGGATCTGTGTGGTTAACTTCTCTAGCCAAATTGGACATGTTTGCTCCAGCCATTTCAATGTGTGGCTCGGCTCACATCAAATCTTTAGAGCATTATTTTTCTTTTATTTTTCCTCTTTGTATCGCCAAATGATGGATCTCGGATCCAATTAAAATTAAGGTTAGGTTTTTGATCTAACATACTGAACAGGAAATATTTGACTACAAATAAATCAGAGTACAGAGGAGTGCAAGAGGCCAAAATCCCCTCTATCTTTCTCCTTCTCCTTTTATAGTTGGGTTTCGTTGGAATCGTAATGGAAACTTAATATCTCGTAATGACTCTGACATCATTAGTGTCTTCGATCTCCTTTACGTTTCTAGTTGACTTAGTCGAAAAAGAGTTGACTTCTTGTGGATCTGATGGACATTTATTCTCTTATGGTTCGACATCATCATAATGAGTCTTCCAAAAAGACCTATATATAAAATTACAGTTTCAAGAAATAGTTAAGCGGTAACTAAGATTTTATAGAGGACTAAAAATTATTGATTTATTATATATATTTTACAGTTATATAGAATATTTTAGTTTTCTGGTTTAATTATAAAATTATTTTGATTAATGAATACTAGATATACAAAACAAAAGAACCAAGACAGATTTGTGAAGTTGTATTAACACTATTGTTTAGTGTAACAAATTTAGACTAATTTAGATTGTTTAAACCAACTTTAACTAATTAAAAAAGTTTTAAATAATTTAAATTATATAAATCAAATTTTAAGAAAATTATTCTAATTAGTATGGAATTGCTGCATAGACAGCGTCTAAGCGCCGTTTACACCGATTTATTAAAACCACAAAAATTAATAATCATTTTTTAAATTAATCAACACACAATAATAGCACAAGGTTCTCTTAAAAAAATGACACATCAGATTTTTAAGAACATAAAGAGATTGACATATCAATAAATGAAAAAGTTGAAAAACCAATTAAAAATATTTTATTTATAGTCATAAGTTTACACATCGGCAAAATTGAGACACTATATTCAATACTTTGCGGTTTCATACACCACGCAAGGTTTAATTCTTGGACGATTCCACTTCTCACACATACATGAATTTAGTTATCATGTTCTATCTTTGCCGGTCCATCATCCTTCTTCTTCTATCTTTTGCTGGCTAGATTCTGAAGGAGATGATAGTTCTCTGGAAGAGTAATTCAACAAGGTAAAACGTGAGTGTTTCACGGTTCAAGTTCAAGTATACTAACCAATCTGATTGTTTTTGTCATTAAACTTCAGCTTTTCATGACTTGCAACTTGCAAGATTTAACTTTAAGAAACTGAAACAGTTGCAACTCTAACTCTAATGGTGAGGGGAGGAGGACGTGAGCCTCATCCGGGTGGCTAGCCGTGAATGGGATCATCCCTCTCTCAAGCGCTTCGACGGTCCACAACGGTCAACGGAGCTTACATTTGTTGCTCCTTTAATACAGAGAAGGATCCTCTGTTACCTTCTATCCAACAATTAGGCGATGTTCGTCTCATCTATATTGTATTTGCTTCATTGGATCATAACAAGTTTTTTTTTTACTTGCTGTTATGCTTCTTGCTGTCTCTTCTTATACAGTTTGAACTTTAACTTGTCTTCTTCGTTACAGGAATCACATCTGGAATGCAACACAAGAGTTCCTGCCATTGTTGCAGCTTTTGACAAGAATGACTATATTTTAATTCAGTTTTTACAGTATCTAGAGTAGTACTACATCTTTTTTACAAATAGACTCTATGTCCTTGATTGTGCAAACACAATTGAATATAAAGATAATAAATAACGTTAGCAATGTTTGACAATGGAATTTACAATAACTAAGAATCAATGCCAAAAAAGCATAAAATAACAATTTGGAAAATGGTGGAAGAAAGTTGGAGGCCGGGGCGACGTCTAGAAAACCAAACAAAAATAAAATAAAAAGTCTAAGTATGAAGTAAGATGAATTGTCTTGTCTTAGAAATAGAGAGACAACGAAGGTGATTGGTTTGGCTTTATCTTCATACTTTAGCTTTATTTATTTCTAAATCACTAAATTTTACCAATCATGTTGTAGCTTTTTTTTTGTTAGTCAAAACCTACAACAAATTTCTATTAACTTGTACCAATCATGCTTTATCTTTATTTTTAAAGCTACAGCAAAAAAATTAAAGCAAAATTTATTCTTATGTATTTTAGGCAAAACACCTACATCTTTGTTTTATAGGTTGTAGAAACTGTAAAATAAAATAAAATTATCTATAATATCAAATTAATTAGATAATTCAAATTAAAATATCTATAAATATTTTAATTTATTTCTGGGTTTTTTCAAAATTATTTAAATATTTTAAATAAAATAAAATATTATTTACATATCAAACTTTAAATAACAATAACTTTGATAATTTATAAAAAACATTAATATAAATGATTTTAGTTGATAAAAAATAATTATTTTATATATACATCACATATATTATTTTAAAATATCTACAGCATATAGCTTAAAGCTACAACAAATTTAGCTACAACAAAAGTCTCCGCAATAAAATCTACAGTAACAACTTTACAGCTACAACCAACTTACCTACAGCTAAACTTTTACAGCTAAATTTGTACAGCCACAGTCGAACCAATCATCACCAACATTTATAAATAAATAATGAAAGGAAAATAGTTATAAGAAGGTCTAAGTATGGCTGGATTAATTAATAGGATTAATTATAAATAAATAATTAATTTCATACAAAATAATATTTTTTGAAAGAATTCTATGTCTAAGATTATGAATAGAAATCACAACAAATAATTATACCAAAAATTGAAAGTACATCACTACATCTGATGTAAGAAAACATTAATTAGTTCATCTCCTAGACGAGGTCATAGCTAATATATATCTGGGCATTTGTTTTCTTCTGTTCACTTCTTAAAAAAGCAACAATGAAATAAAAGAATTTGTTTTTGGGAACAACGAAGTCTGTAGGCCTATTCTAAGAGCAATCTTATCGATAGTTTTTAAAATATAGGTTCCGAAAAGCAAAATATTAATATTTTAATTAAATAATTAGGTTTTTAACTTTTGATATAAACCAAATAATTATACCAAAAGGTAAGGTGATGTATTTTGATGAAGATATGTGGATGGAAAGGTTAAGGTTCTACAAGAACATCGGTTCTCTCTCTTTTCTAATTTCGTTTTAGTTTGTTTTTTTTTCTTTAAATGTTCGGAATCCACTATCATTCTTGCATTGGAGCTGCTCTAATGTTTAATTGAATTGAATCCATCTTGAACCATTAAATATACCATTTTCATGAAAACTGAATTATGATAAAAGATTTGTGTGAATGAAAGAGCATAAATCGAGTTTCATTTTGACAAAAAATATATATGAATAAAGCTAGGTTTGTAATTTTGTTTTGACAAAAGATGGAACTTATTATTATTCACAGAAAAAAATGAAACTTATATAAAACAATATTTTTCCTTCGTCAAATATAAACCAATGATTATGAGTATATATGTATCAAATCAAATACAGTAAAATCTGATTTCAGCTCTAGACTTAGTAGTAGAGAGTAGGCAATAACGGAATGATAACCATTGAGCAAAAAAAGTTACAAGTTAGAAAGTTTTATATCATTTCTTTTTTATTTTTTGCTAAAAAGTTTTATATCATTTCAACAAAATTAATGATTAACGAAATTAGTGTGAATAAAGGAACATAAGTCATATATCATTTAAGCAAAAAAATATGTGAATAAAGTTAGGTTTGTAATTTAGTTTTGCCAAAAACAAAACTTGAATAAAGCTACGATATTTCTTCTGTCGAGTATAAATCAATGATTATGTATACATATGTACTCTAATCAAATCAAATACAAAGATTTTGATATTCTCAAGTGTAGTAGCGTAGTCGGTCCCCGCTCTAGACTCTAGTACTAGACAGTAGGCAATAACAGTGTGATAACCGCACGCGCGTGTGTAACACCTCAAAACCACACGGTAACACAAAGTTATCATCACGTACAGTCGATTCCACATTCATTCATGTTTTACCACCGTCAAATATCTCACAAGTTTCAGAAAATAACACGTGGCATCGATCCATCACCTCACTGCATATGCCAATGTTCTCTCTACCTTGTAAACGAGCACAGACAAATAAATTGCCGCGAACGAGTACAGTAACATAATTACAGGCGGTTTGAGGGTAAATATGACAATTACGCTCGACTTGCAGAGCAGGGAAAACACTCACGTGAAATGCACACGCATATGAGGCACACACACCACACTCTCCCTCTCGCTCTCTATCCTATTATATAAACCTCTGCAGATTTTCTCTTCCCTTTCGTCCTTCTTCCTCTTCCCCTCACCGCAGAGAAAACGCTTCTTTTTTCTGGTGAGAAAAAATTGTTCATATGTTTCTGGGTTTACGTTTATGTGTCCGATTCTCTCTTCCAACGCGTTCGTGTTCACTGTATCAGATTTACATTTTTCGTTACTGGTATTTGATTTTCCAGGAAAATAGAAGTGGAGGAGGATCATCGGGAGCAGAAGATCATGACGGTAAGCTTGCTTTCTCTCTCTCTCTGTATTTAATGAACCCCAAACAAATAAAAATTAGTCTCTTTCTCATGACGATCGAAATAAAATCATCATCATCGTCGTCGGTCTAGTGATGATGTTGACAGTGTTTCCTATATGTCTCCCACGCGCGCAGCTGATAGCGCGTGTGTGTATTCTTGTTAATCCCACACCGAGTAGTTTTCTTCTTTTCTTTTTTTTTTCAAATATATTCTCCAGGCAGTTTCCTCTGAAATAACCTCTGCGTGTACACTCGTGTGCAGGAAGCGATGTTGGTGAAAAGGTATCCGATGAGAGGAGTCTCCGCCGGTTCGCCGCCACCGCCTGGTGAAAGAAACTCTTCTCTCTTTCTCTTCTTCTCGATCGCTTTCTCTTCAAACTCCCATTTTTCTCTGATTTTTTTTTTTTTTAATCTTGGTTTTGGTTTGCAGTTGCAGTGGCGCACATAAGAGTGGGATCTTATTACGAAATCGACTCCTCCATTCTCCCTCTGAGATCGCCGGAGCAGCTCAAATCCATCAGAATCGTCATGGTAAAACCTCACGTTTTCTTCCCCCTCTCACGTTTTCTCTAAACTGATTTCTTTTCTTTTTTTTTTTTGCTCAGGTGAACGAAATCACGGGACGTCACGTGTCTCTCCGGTACCCGAGCATGTACTCACTCAGATCTTATTTCGATTTCAACCGGACTAAACCGGACAAGAAGAAGAAGAAGAGTCTTCTTCCGGTTCTGGACGAGGGCTATGTGATGACGGCGGAGCTCGCCGGAGAGTTGCTTTACAGAAGAATCCCACATCACCAAGTTTCTCTGAATAGAAACTCGTGGAGGTTTTGGGTTTCCGCTGATTCTCAACCGTCGAACAACGCTAGACTCTGTTATCGTGCGATTTCGCCTGAGGGAAAGTGCTGGTCTGAGCTGAGATCGAGAGGGATGATCAAGTGGGGTAAGAGGTTGAGTGTCCGCTACCAGAGCCGCCACATTGACTCTGAGAAGAAGAGTAAGGAAAGCTCTAGACTAGTCAAGGAGGAAGATGAAACACAAGGCACCCTTAAGAGGAAACTCACTGAATCCAGGACTGAGACTCTGGGTAAGAGGGCTAAGGTGTTGTTTGATCAGAAGATTGAGAATCAAATCGTGGTTTATAAGAGGAAAACAGGGGATGAAACAGAAAGCAGTGATCTTAAGGATGCAAACGAGAACAGAAAGCAAAGTGAACCACCCAGGACTAGGAGACTCGCTCTGAGGGACAATGTATCTGAGCAAAAGAAGGAGAATCAAATTGTGGTTTATAAGAGGAGATCTGAGAAGAACTTTATCGACAGATGGTCTGTTGAGAGGTAAAAAGAGCATATCTTTTACGAATCTGTGATGCTCTGAATTTTTGGATTCATCTGAAACTGTTTTGGAAATTTTGAAAGGTACAAAGTTGCTGAGAAGAACATGTTAAAAGTGATGAAGGAGAAAAACGCAGTGTTTGGTAACACCGTACTCAGATCAGAGTTGAGGTCAGAAGCAAGGAAGCTGATCGGAGACACGGGTCTCTTAGATCATCTGCTCAAGCACATGGCGGGAAAGGTGGCTCCTGGGGGTCAAGACAGGTTTAGGAGAAAACACAATGCAGACGGAGCTATGGAGTTTTGGTTGGAGAGTTCTGATCTGGTTAACTTAAGGAAAGAGGCTGGAGTCGAAGATCCTTACTGGACACCTCCACTTGGTTGGAAGCTTGGTGACAGTCCTACTCAAGATCCTGTCTGCGCTGGACAAATCCGTGACATCAGACAAGGATTAGCTAGCCTCAAAAGGTAGGAAACTAACTCATTGGGTTTCTTTTGTTCTCTTGTAGCAATTGTAGCTTATGTCTAACTTAATCTTGAGCAGAGAGATGGAGAAACTCACGTCAAAGAAAGAAGAGGAGGAGCTTGCTATCATGGCTACACCCAAATCTTGTGTTACTAGTCAGAACGTGGACCATGATAATATGATGACTCCAGCAAAGGTAAAGAACTCAAAACATTTCTACCTTGTTTTAAGCCACCTTTTGACCATTGCTGCTGCTTCGTCTCAGGAAATCTACGCTGATCTGCTGAAGAAGAAATGCAAAATTGAGGACCAGCTAGTGATAATTGCAGAAGCCTTGCGCAAAATGGAGGTAAATATGAGTTTCCAAACACAAACACAAACACTCTTCTGGCTAGTTGTTGCTGAACTTACTCAAATGTGAAGCCTTCTATATTTTGCTATGGTGTAGTAAACTATTGAGTTGAAAAAACATACGCCTAATATATAGCAATGAACCTAATTTAAAAAAGGTCCATGTGATTAAAGATTCCCACTCTCTAGAAAGATGACACTTTGCTGATGAAACATTTGTGTGTTTGATGGGTGCAAATATTGCAGGAAGACATGGGATGGCTTAAGAAAACGGTGGACGAGAACTGTCCTAGAATGCAAGACTCAACGGAGATGCCTTTTCTACTAGAGGATTCACCAGTGATGATGAAGACACAAGAAGGAGAAGTGAAGGAAAATCAAATCACGGAGTCACCTCAAAAAGCTAGTAAAGATAATCGACAAGAACAACGATCACCACTTTCACTTATACACAACACTGGTTTCAGAATCTGCAGGCCTGTGGCGAGTTTCTCCTGGCATAAACTGCCTGCCCTTGTTGCTGCAACTGATACTGATGAGTTTGCTTCTTCGCCGAGTCACCGACCATCTCCTTCTTTGCCTCATTGTCCAGTCAAGGCACTTGCATCTAAGCGTCCTCCCGTCTTGCCTTTTCCGTTCACTTTCGGTTCCACAGAAGCTCCAACAAGTCTCTTCGACCTTTAAAGCTGTCATCAGAGACTGATGATTTAGAATCTTACTTCCCCTACAAGTAAGCTCTGAATAGAATTTGGAAGATTTATAAACCACAAGCGAGAAGGTCTAACACTTATTATAGTATTTAAAGTACGGAAAATAAGAGAAGGGACCCTTATTCCTATGGGACCAATAATTGGAAATTTTGAATTATTTTTCGTCTTTAATTTATGTCTCTGGTTAAATATATATATAGAGGGATGTCTTGAATCGGCTTATATATATATCATAGGAAAATATTTTGAAGTGAAACACTGGGGTCAGACGATTCTGTGTATTGGTGAACAATTTATATTATTGATACGGTTAAATATACTATACTTATTCAACTCCCAAGGCTTTTAATTTTTAAAATCCATTTCATTCAAAAATTGATTTTGATAATCTATCACGCAGATTAATTATGTCCCCACTGATTTGTAGAAATAATAGTCTGAGGACGGTTGTAGTAGTTAACTGATCCTGTCCGGTTCTGTTCTTTTGGTCAACGATAATACGGACTCTTAAATTCAGCCATGGTAGCTGTTTAACTTTCGGTTTAAAATTTTGGTATTTCGGATGGATTCTCAGGATATAATTTTCGGTTCACAGTTTAAAAAAAAATTATAATAGCAGAAGTTGGAAAAAATATAAATGTGTTTTGCTTCCAAATGGTAAATTTGTACTAACAAAGGAAAATCGTAAAGAATATAGAAAAATCCTAAAAAGAAGCTTCCAAATAAACATGCGAAATTTTCTATGATAATACTAAATTTGGAAATTCAAATCAAATCCAGTTTTATGATTTTAAAATCCCTACATAAATTTAGTGTTATTGGTTTTATAATTTTAAAATACAAGTCAAATCCAGTGTTATCGGATCTATAATTTTAAAATAGATTTTAAAACAGTGGTGGTAATCCAATGACGTTTGAGGGAATAAACCCAATACGGCGAATCCTGGTTCGAACCCCGCTGGCCACACAGATATAGACTATTGCTTTCGGTCCATTTGAATGTCCAGGAGAGGGTCTATCCGTGGAGTACTGTACCTCCACCCAGAGGTTAGGTCTGTATCTTTAATAGACTCGGTTTAATCCTTTTCTTTTTTTTATAAAAAATAGATTTTAAAATCATGTGTTATTCAATATTAATGATTTGTTCAAGAACTTGAATTGAAATTAGATTTTGGTGGATTTATAAGTGTTTTCAGGACCAAAAATACAAAGAAGCAAATATTGAGTTAATAGGGGGTGTTATTGGTTTGTATATTTTGATGAATTTGGAAATTGAAAACAAATTCAGTGTTATTGATTTTATGATTTTATGATTTTAAAATTCCTAAATAAATCTAGTGTTATTGGTTTTATGGTTTTAAAATAGAAGTCAAATCTAGTGTTATTGAATCTATAATTTTAAAACCATGTGTTATTTAATAGTAATGATCTGTTCAAGGATTTGATTTGAAATTAGATTTTGGTGGATTTATAAGTGTTTTCAGGACCAAAATATTTAGTTAGATTTGTATTATTATTTTTTCCATTCTATAAATATGACTCATATTCACCCAAACCCACTTTGATATTCTCAATTTCTATGTGCACCATTTTTATATTATATTTTTCCACTTCAAAGAAATTATATATTTCTGATTTTTATTTTTTACAAAGAACTTCCCGAAAATAAAATTTGATGACAGAGATTTTGAAGAAAATGATAATGTGAAAAACAATTTGTAACCCAGAGTCAGTAAAGGGAGCATTTCAATTAAGAGAAACCATAAAAAAAAAATATGTGGACATATTCTACATATTATGAAAACACATTTTTTTACTTTAAATAAATTAAAATTCTTATAAATCCAGTTGGTTGATTTACAATGAGAGTCGATAACTATTTATGACACTTTTTTCTCTTTTTTTTGACAGTGTAAGACACATTCCGCTGGAGGTACACTTTCTTGGAGTTGAGAGGAGTTTTGGACAAAATTGCCTTTATTGAGAGAAGACAAGAGACATGCTTCCATTTGGAGTAGTTAGTCTTTGGATTCTTTTATACTATTGTTATTTTTATTTCACTTGATGTCTTATTTACTTTTATCTTAAGATTTAAAATATATAAACCAAAAATAATTGTCACATTAAATTATATATATATAATTCTCTATCTTTTAACATCGACTTTCATATATTTATATTATATATATATATATATTATATATTAATATATATATATATACATAAAAACGTGGACATGGAAACTTTTGGTGTGGATAATAGAGTTAGAGATTAATTGTGGACATGGACACTAAGACGTAGTTAATAGAAATTACAGACTAGATGTTGACATGCACACCGAAATAGAGATCATGTATGTTTACATAATGAAAAGGTCCAACATTATAACTAACAAGATTACCAGTTTTAATAGGCAATTCTATTCCATACTCATAAACCAAGATTTAAAATTTTTGTGAAACAAACCTAAACATGAGAGAAGAAGATGCAATTCATACAGTACCCAGAACCTAAGATGATTACCAGATGAAGGAGCAGCAAAGTACGAAGATTGTGTATGGCTCCTAAGATAAGGAGGAACACAGTTGGCTCGGTACTGTGATCTCTCCGATTCAGGAACATCAGCGCTGGATGAACTCATACTTACAACTGATCCTGCAGTGTCTTGGTCTTCGAGATGAAACCCCTGATGATGGTAATTAACTTGGGTGAGGACAAAGTTCACTTTTTCAGACAAAATTTAGGAGAAGTTGTGCAAGTCAGTAATAAGAAAGAGTCATCACATCCATAAACAGATCTGAAAATGAAGCAAAGGCAGATCCATTGTAAAGAAATTGTCTTTAAAGGAAGTGATTTTAGGCTCAAGTAAGATCAGAAGAATATAGACAGGATTGCGATGACTTATGCTACATTCGCATCATCAAAGAGAAGGACAGGGGGAAAACAGAGGAGATGAGAGACCTGGAGAAGTGAGTATGCTACGAATTGTCTGAGAAATCATGGCGGCTTCTTTATGGATGATGAACTCGAGACCAGTTGGCGGATCCAGGAATTATTTTTAGAGGTGTCATAAATTAAATTAATTTTTAATTTAAAATTTATTTAAATAATAGTTAAGTATAAATTTAAAATTTAGTAAAATAGTGATTATATATAATATTAAATTTACAATGTTTTCTTATTTAAAATGAAAATATTATATATAAAGAATTGTTAATAATGTGAAATTTTCCAAATTTTTAACTGAAAATAAACAAAAATTTTGAAATAAAATAAACACAAATGATCAATTTGAGTTTTGAAACAGAAATAAATAAAAAAGATAACAACTACATTAAACTTTGTCCAACCCAGAGAAAACTAATTTAGATCCAAACAAAAAGAATTAAATAGAGATATTGGGCTTTTGGTCCGTATTAAATTTTTTTAAAAAACAAAAATTAGGTGCAACATGTGTCATCGAACCCGGGTCTTGCGATTTTAGGGGTGTCAAACAAAGGAAACTTGACCAAATAAGCTATGTTGATTCCTTAACCAAAGTCTACAAACCGATTCATAATATTTAAGGGGTGTCAGCTGACACCCCTAATCTCTACATAGATCCGCCTCTGCTCGAGACCCTCCATGTTTATCAACTTCCCTGTTTCTCTCATCTTCGATTTAGTCGGGATTAGTGTTGGAGAGTTGTGTTTACCAGACCCACGAGGCAGAAAGTCTCTCCCTACAACACTTTCTAAAACTGATGATTTTCCAGAACTCTGATTCGCAACACCAATAAAAAAATACACACTTGAGTCTTAGATATAAAATGAGTAGATATTTAGTTTGTTTCTGTAATAGATCTAGTGCTTGAGCTAAGTGGGTTGTGTGCATATGATTAGTATTGTGGATATGGACGAAAATTATGGACAAGAAAGATGTGGATATCAGATTCGTGGACGCATATAATGTGGACACAAGTTGTGGATATTAGGTTTAGTACACGTTAAGTCTTTCGGGGTCTAAAAAAATGGATTCAATTGGTACTTAGAATTTTTTTGGTTTGGTTCCGAATCGGTTCCAATCGAAACCAATTCCAATCGCTAGAAAACACCAATCACGACAAATCCCGAGCTCACCCACGACGAATCTTAAGCTCATTCACTCTCTGAAACTCCACCGCAACTACCTCGAGCACAGCCACGGCAGATCCCGAGCTCATCCACTTTGAAACTCCACTGCAGCTTCCTCGAGCTGACCAACGGCGGATCCCGTGGAAGAAGGGGATCGGTTTGGGTTGTCTCCTAAAATCAAATGAAAAAAAATTAGGAATATAGCTTGTAGAAACAGAAAATAGCTTAAAAATAAAAGTTCTTAAATCCAGATACGAAAACGAGAAAGGTGGTTCTAACCATAAAATCCAGTTTTAGAGAAAGGGGTTTATGAGATTTTCAGAGATTCTTCAGATGTTCTCTTGCTAATTAGTCACCATCGATGGAAGAAAGAGAATGAAGTTGAGCCGAATTATATGGATTAGATAGAAGAAGAGTAGAATATATTTGGGAAAATGATAATGTTTTCGAATTATTCAAAAAAAAAGAGAAAAAGCTAATAAATAAAATAAATATAAAAGTTAAATCAGATGCTGTCTTTGCTCGAAATATGAAGAAGTAACGAGAGGGCAGGTTTGTAGAAGGGTATATTGGTCTTTGCTCATTCAGAAAGTGTGTGACAGCAACATGTGTCTTATTGAGTAAATAGAAAGATAAAAAGTGTCGCTAGAAGTAATTTTTTCTTACAATAATCCATTGATTTGATTTTGAATTCCATCTGATTTATTTTAAAATTGACTTGTTTGATTTTAAAATCTTTAGATTTACCAAAGATTTCCAAATTCAAGAAGGGTTTCTAAATTTGTTAAAATATAAAAACCAATAACCCCTACTAAATCTTGTTATTTGGTTAGATTTGTATTATTATTTTTTCCATTCTATACATATGACTCATATTCACCCAAACCAACTTTGATATTCTCGATTTCTATACGCACCATTTTTATATTATATTTTGAAATTTTTACCCTCTAAGACATATTTTATCTTTCAATTTTCACATTGGGACACTTTACCCATGTGATACACTTTATCTGGGTACAATGTCACACATACCCTCAATTCTAACCTAACCACACTTCCCTTATCTGACTATAGTTAGCCCACCACACCACGTGTCTCAGTGCTCAACAATTTAAAAAAGAAAAGAAAATATGTTCTCTCCCCAAGCTCACTTCCGAAAATAGATCTGTGTCTCTCAATTCGTAAACCTTAACTTTTCTTCAATCTCAGTTCTTTCCCATTCCCTCCCCTGTTCGACAGTAGATTTGTCTCACCCAGCTCGACGCTCGACTCTTATTCGTCACTGGTCTTTTCTCACACCTTCTGTGAACCATGAGGAAACCGAAGAACAAGAAGAAAGTGAGTAATCCCGACGACAAAGCGCAACCCCAAAACGAAATTGGAGGTATTCGTAACCCTAATTTACTCATTATTCTCTCTTTTAGAGGATTTTTACCCCTCAAATTGCTCTTGAACTTTTGTTGTTTTTTTTGGTGAGATTCGAGTTTGTATGTTCACTGACAACTACCCCCTGGTGATGTAGGTACATCTTTAGCGGACAACCATCTACCACGGCGACTTTTCGTGACGGACAGATTTCCCATCAAGCGTCTCAACATATACTCCTCACCGGATCTACTTCCTTTCATTCGCAACGTCATACGCGATACTTCGGAGTTCAAAACCATTCGTCAGTCTTGTTTCGGGAAGCTCTTCGACCTCCCTGCTCGCCAATGCCGTTTTAGAATCTAAGAGATGTGATTAGTTTAAAGTCTGTCTTTTTTTCTAAACAGGAAAAGAAAGATGTGAGTGTCCACATGAATTTGTGTTCACATTTGTCGCATCCACATCTTTTGTGTCCGCAATTTTCGCATCCATATATTTTGTGTCCACGCTTCTTTAATCCACATATTCCATTTTCTAAAGAAAACTCAGACGAGTGGTCTAACTCTAATCACCTACATTTTTGTATGATTGTGAACTTTGTTTATAAAACATTTTCTGGTTCAGATCAGAAACAAGCAAGAAATTATGTTTGTGAAAAAATTGTAAAAACAATTTTGATTGTGTGTTCATTCTACATGAAACAAAAGTTCAATATAAATTAACTTATTTTAACAATATACTCATCCGTTCTATAATATAAGATGTTTTAGCGAATATTGATGTTTCAAAATATAAGATGTTTTGTTATTTTTAAGGTATTTTAGCTTTATTGGAAACTAGTTGACCAATAGTATTTTAATGTATTATTCATGATTGGTTAATTTATTTTATATTTATATTATCAATGATGTTATTTTTAAAAAAAGTTGAGTTTCTAAATTCTTGTACTTTGAACAAAAGATCTTATATTGTGGAACGGAGGGAGTATTATTTATTATAACTTGTCCATAAAAAACAAATTCAATCTGTATATTATAATTTGTAAATAAGTCTTTTAATTTTTTGCCATCCATGTTCACATTTTCTCTGTGTATCCATGCACATATTTTCCGTGAGCACATTTTTCTATCCAAATTTTTTCTGTCCATAAAATTTTATATAATCTTGTTAAAATATATAAAATACATATATGAAAGTGGATCTTAAAATATAAAGAAAAAAATTTACAATATATTGTAACAATTATATTTATTTTATATATTTTAAATTTTAAGAAAAATCAAATGAAAACATTAGATGTAGTGAATAATAATAATAACTTTAAAAAAGAAACTAACTATGAACTATACAAAAAGAAATGTTGTACTGTCGCTATCAACTTGACAATATTAATATATTAAAACACTAATCGACCTTAGTTTCAGTTAAGGAAACGAGGGGCACGTTGGTCTCAAATGAGCTCAGAAACACGATAAAGTGTCCCTCCAGTAAGTTGTGTGTGAACATGTTAAAAAAGATAAAAAAGTGTCTCAAAATGTTACACACTCTTATATTTTCTACTTCAACAGAAATTATATATTTCTGAATTTTTATTTTTTACAAAGAACTTCCCGAATATAAAATTTGATGACAAAGAGATTTTGAAGAAAATGATAATGTGAAAAACAATTTGTAACCCAGAATCGGTAAAGGGAGCATTTCAATTAAGAGAAACCATTAAAAAAATATGTGGACATATTCTATATATTATGAAAACACATTTTTTAAATTTTAATAAACTAGAATTCTGATAAATCTACTTGGTTGATTTACAATAATCATTGATTTGAATTTTAATTCCATCTGTTTATTTTAATATTGACTTGTTTGATTTTAAAATCTTTGGATTTACCAAATATATCCAAATTCAAGAAGGATTTCTAAATATGTTAAAATATAAAAACCAATAACCCCTACTAAACAAGGTTTATTACAAATATAGTACATAAGGATCAGAATAACCAAAATATGTTTTATTAAATAGGTAATAGATACATATATCCCTATGATTAATTAATCTAAAATTAGAGTTTAGATTTGAAGGATGAGGTATAGAATTTTTTTTTAAAAAATATTACTTAAATTTTAAATAATAATTTTAAAATATTTTCAAAAAGAATTTTCAGATTTGAAAATAAAATTTAGAAAATTCAAGAGGAGCATGTAGAAGATGTTTAGTTGGAGTCAACGGAGACTAATCGCATGATGGGACACAACGTAGCATCGCGTAGGATCGTTTTGATGATATGGTAGGTTATGCACTTCAAGTTATATAGGAAGTGGATATGTATGAACCAGCCACATACATGGAAGCTGTTTCTAAGTCTCATGAGAAAAATAATACATAGGACATGGTCACATTATCACCAGGGAGAAAGTTGTTACTTTCAAGTGGATCTTCAATATTAAGGATGGAGAATCACGGAAAGAATAAATTAAGTATAAAGATTGGATTGTTGAAGGAAGTTTCCGTTTAAGAGAGGGAGTATACTACAATTAGATCTTCTCACTAGTAGTTAGACATACTTCCATTGGAGTGTTTCTGGTGCTGGTAGCACATCAGAACTTGGAGATTAAGAAACTTGATGTGAAGACTGCGTTTCTTCATGAGAACTAGAGGAGGAGATATACATGACTCAGCCGGATGTTTTCTGAGTTCCCAGGAAAGAAGACCATGTCTTCAAGCTTTTGGAAGTCACTTTATGAACTTAAGCAGTCTTCCAGAAAGTTGCAAAATAGTTATGACAGCTATAAGATCAAGTTGGGTTACATCAGAAGTCCTTATGATTATTGTATCTACGTGAGCAAGTATATGGCGTTGACATAAGCTGCAAAGAAAGGAATATGACTAAGAATTTTTTTTAATGATCTAGGTTACATTAAGATCAAACTACTGTGTATTCAACCATTTAAGTGTGTTATATGTTTAGGTTCATCATGAGAGAGCCAAGCATATTGATGTGAGGTATCATTTTTTCCAAAATGAGAAGCGAATCGAAGTGAATAAAGTAAAAACTGCAGATAATCATGCTGACATATTTGCTAAGCCGGTTCCTCACAGAAAATTTAAGCATTGCTTGAACTTGATAAACATCTCGACTTGTTTGCATGGACCGAAGGGGAATCTGGTCCGAAAAGATATTTGCTCCAAAGGTGCATTTGAGACAAATAGAAAGTATGGTATATTAGGCGTTGATGAAAACATCTGGTACATCTGCTGCTGATGAGCTCATCTCGTAGATATGGCACTGAAGAACGCATCTGGTACATCTGGCATTAGAAGTGCATCTGATATATCTGGTATATCTGTTTTTTTTTTTGGAAGATTCAAGTCAACATGAAAATTTGTTGATGTGTCTTGAATCTGAATGTTCATACGATAAATTATATATCAAGTACATTATTCTAATTTGTAACAAATGTTATATTTGATCGACCATGAGTCTTTATGAACTAGAGTTTTAGGATGCATGATATTGTTATATTTATTTTGTATTCGTATTGCATTCTATAAAATAGTAAACCATCTCCAGTAATAATAAGATCTATCTTTGTCCATGGACGTAGTCAAATTGATGAACCATATTACATCGTTGTATCAATTTCTTCATTACATTTATATATTTGTTCTGCATTTATCCTTTTAACGTTCATAACAACGCCGATTTTGTCTCACAGATCATAAATATATCAATTGAAAACAACATGAACCTAAAACAGAGTATGGTTATGCTCATGAATTATTGTAAGGTACTAGTTGGGTGGCTTGGACTTCCACAATTCAATATAAGGTCTAGTATGTGACATCACATATTCACATAGCTATGTAGTTAACTAAAACTAAATAAATCACAATAATTAATTTTTTTCATTTCTATATGTAAGATTCAAAATAGTAAGTACTAAAACCAGAGATAAATAAATTAAACAAGGGCTAATTAGTTCATTCAATGTACATAGAATGCAAATTCCCATAAACTAAAGCAATGTTTTGTCAACAAACTAACAATCGTATATGTTGTGTGCCTAATTGCCATTCCTAAATTTTGTGGTGTATTTTAATTTAATAGCCACTTTTAATTTTCTGTTTGAACTTGTAAATTTTGAAACGTATCATTTGTACCAAAATCAATAAGATAAATAAATAAATAAATATATATATATATATATATATATATAACTAGGTTATAGTTACGTAGAAACAGTTTCAGCCGGATGGTCAATTACTTGTGCGCAAAGAAATTTGACGAAAAGGGTTACAAAAGTTGGTCAGCACGGCAGCATCAGACGCTGACCTTATGTTCACACATTATTTTTGAGTTGCATCCACATTTGCTTAGCCTAAATTGCTTTAGAGTTACATTTGATTTTATGTAATGGTCATATTTTCTAAACTATTGTTAAAAAGGTTTCTAAAACATCACACTAAGGTTTCTAAACACATTTGATTCCATTTTGGATTTCTTATTTATTAAAAGAGATTATGTACTCCGCAGAGATTAACTTTTGTATCTTTTTCATGTCACTTTATATTGTCTCAAATAAAAACGCCTAGCCAATGGACCTCCAGTCGGGTTAGGGGATCTTCTGTTCGCTACACCACTCAAATATCCTCGTTTAATAGGGCCTGGTCGACCATACTTCTACGTTACATGTCGCTTGTTGGTTAACCACAACCAGAAATCCTAACACATTTATTGTATAAACTTATATTTATTATTTTAAATGCTACTCACTTAAATCGTAATCCAGATAAGTAACTTTGCTAGCTAATCTTAAACAAGCAACTAAAGAAATTTATTAAATAAAAAAAATTAAATCATCTTTTATCTAAAACTTAATTTGTGACTTGTGAGTTAAATAGAATTATTTTTAATTGTTAAATTACATCCAATATTGGAGAGATGAAGAAATTTGAAATGATAAATGAAAATGGGAAAAATATATTATGTTAATTGCTGGACTGTTTGAGATTTTTTTTAATAACTTAGGTTTAACAAAGGCATTGGCCAAAATTTGTAGAAAATGTCACCAGTGTGTATAAGGTAATGGTTAAGCGTAGGAGTTGAGTTTATTTCATATGATCAACGGTTTTAATTACTATTAATTAGTATTAATACAAAGGCATTGGCCAAAATTTGTAGAAAATATCACCTGTGTGTATAAGGTAATGGTAAGCGTAGGAGTTGGTGCTCCTAGTTCGAACACTGATGAAAAAGAATGTTTTACGTTGTATTAATTATATTTATATTAGTAAATACTGGTTTCGAGATAGGGAAAGATTAGGATTTAAAGTTCAAACTTTTCCTAGTTAATAAAAAAATATAAAGAAAAGTCATTTTTTCTGTTTCTATCATATGTTCAATCTTAAAAATTATAATGTAAAAATAATCCAGAAAAATGTTGCTGCACTTCTGTGTGTGGTTTATTGATGCTAAAATGTACATTTTAGTATTTACGTATATTTAAGTGTATATATTGGAAACATATAATTATGGTACTTGACTCTAACAATATTAAACACACAAGCTTATTTATATTTTATTAGAACTCACTTCCTTTACTCATCAACCCAATTAAATTTGATTACCTAATTTATTCATTAGATGAATATAATAGATTGGAAACTATAATTACAATTAGAGAAATAAAAATGGATGAAATAATGTATTAATTACTCTAGCTTTTCACCATTTGCGATGAAAAGTAAGGAAATTAGCTCCACTTAAAATAAGTAAATAAAAGTGTTCTTCGAATATTTTTGCTGGAGATGGAGAAGAAATTTGTTATGTTTCTCAACTTCATTGTTTCATTCAAATATTTATCATTTATATACAGTATATTATATTGATTTCTCTAGTTGTACTCATTTGCACCCACAGTTTAAACTCATAAAAATGAGCTAAGTTGAGTCAGTCCATGAAATTTGTTTGAGATTCTCGAGGATGAAGAATTCCAAACTTCCGTAGAGCCGGAACGTAGCAGACCAGCTAGCTAAGTGTTTGACCTTCTTATTTAATAACTGTTGGAACTATATTAAAACTCATTTTAATAATTCAAATTATGTTCATGTTCTCATTAAATCCAGTTTACAACGGGAAGACAACTGTAGTCTTTGCCTTAACCATTTTATTTCGGCTGAGTTTGTGACAATTTAAAAATGCGTTGTGTGTCAAGGGGACAAATAAACAAAGTTTTCATTGCTTTAAGACTTTGTATCATATACTATAATAACTACATCTTACTTAACAATGATGATATACGCAATAAAGTTGATTAAATATTTGTGTTATGTGAAAAATAATGTTAGTGTTCTGAAAACTAACATTATATGTCATTTAGGTGCTAGGCCACCACTCTTCATCTTCTTTTTTTTTTGTAAGGAATGAACAGAGCTATTTCTTTTAGTTGTTTAGTTTTTGAATTAAAAGACAGATAATAATCAAGGTCTAGATTTTATGTGCATAAATACTCCATTTTCGAAAATCATTTTGATTACATAAGTAATGAATGCTCCATTTTCGAAAAACAATGATGATTACGTATATTAAATCAATTTGATTACAAAATCATCCGCAGTAAAAGAGCATTCATTACTTATGTTTTGTGGTAATAACTCCCAAGACATCTACAGTTTTGGTTGTCCATAACCTTTTTATAATGTGAATATTTGATCATTTGATCGTTTTAATTAGGGTTGAAAATCTAACTTAGCATCTACATGTTCTACGGTGGTGGTGGATTCACAAGCAGTGGTCTAACCATTTTAAAAATTGTAATGTTTATTCCTCTAAATTGAGCGATAAATAAGAATCTCACCTTTCGCAATCTCTTTAATTAGGACCAAACATCTTAAAATGTAGAAATAGTTAGAACAAGATGTTAGTTGGTTTTAATTATTGCAAAGACGACAAAGATTAATTAGCATCTAGAGTTTCTGACTATTATACAAAATAAATACAGAACTAGATTTATATGTAAGAGTTCAACCAAAATATATAAGAATTGTATAGTGGAAATAATATTATAAACATACAGAAAAAAAAGAAGAATATATCTTCTAATCAACCAGCTACCTCTACACACATATATATACTCACGCAAATAAAACCTATTCGAAGCACCAAACGAAACTAAGTTGTATCACAACATAAAAATGCAAAAAATATAAACACATTCATTACCATACATCATTCATAATCATTATTTCAGGTAATTGATGTCTGTGGAACTTCCGATGTTTGACATCTCAAAGCCTCTAAACGAGTCATCGCTGACGTCACTACAAGATGCTTGTAAGGAGTGGGGTTTCTTCTACGTGACAAACCATGGCATCTCCGGCGATATGTACCAGAAACTCCGGCGATTCTCTGGTGGAATTTTTGGGCTCGGAGACGAGGAGAAGATGAAGATGGGAGCGTCTAATTACACTCCTCGTTTCATTGCATCTCCTTTCTTCGAGAGCCTCCGTGTCTCCGGTCCCGATTTCTACGCTTCGGCAAAGTCTTCCATTGAGGCTTTTTCCGACCAAGTTACCGATGAGGAGTTCAGGTATGCATATATTTACATTACATATATCATGTGTATATATAAAACCTGCAGATGCTTGTTGACATTTTCTTTGACAACCCTGAAAACGATGATGTCATTTAATGAGTTGAATTAAAAAGTCTTTCAATATTTTGAAAATTGTAGAAACCATGATTAAGCTGCCTTCTCAACCAATTTACATGCAATCCACCCAATTTTGTTTAATATTGCTCATATTTTAGTACCATTTTTAAGAACTGGCCAAGGAGCAGATTGTAATATCTAGTGTTTGTGTTAAATTGTTGACATTTATGTAGCTTAGTGTATACTAGAGATGTTCATGCAGATTTTTTTTTTTTAAATAAAAACATCAACTCACGCATACCATAAGAACGAAATGACCACAGTCTTTGTTTTTCAATGACTAGGAAATTATGTTTTAGTAGGTCGTACATCCGTTTAGGGTAGTCAATTCGTTGTTGGTGCTGAATTGCATCAATTAATTAATAATAGAACGATTTCGTGATAGAAAGATTGTCAAACAAAAGAACAAATCTGATTCCAGATGTATTGGTTACTCCTTGAAGGCTTTTTTATTTGATACGTGCGGACTGCATATATGAACTCTCTTTAAGCATTTAATGCAACCACTAATATATTCTTTTTGTCTTTGTATAATACATAAAATACAAAAGGAGGGGAACGTTATGCTGTGATGCTTGGATCTTTCACAAAGTTAAAAGTTTATTAGATTTTGACAACAAAGCCAAATTTGTTATTAATATGATTTTTATTTCCTAATCGTTTTTGTTATTATTATTTTATTTTTTAAAAAAGCGAGCTGATGAAAGAATATGGAGAAAAGATGACGGAACTATGCGAGAAAATAATGAAAGCCATACTCTCTAGCTTCGGAGACGATCTTCATCACAAATATTACAAGTCTGAGTTTGGAAACTGCCATGGCTACTTCAGGATCAACAACTACACAATCCCTTTAGAACAAGATCATCAAGAAGACGATGTTGATTTGTTAGAAGGGCTGGGAATGCACACTGACATGAGCTGCATCACTATCGTTGATCAAGACGACATTGGAGGTCTTCAAGTCAGAACCAGAGACGGGATTGGTCTCATGGATATTAACCCTAAAGATGGGGCTTTAGTCGTCAACGTCGGAGATTTATTACACGCTTGGACCAACGGACGGCTGAGATCGTCCCAACACAGGGTTGTGTTGAAACGGCATAGTTTCGTCGGTAACAGATTCTCCCTCGCTTTCTTCTGGTGCTTTGAAGATCAGAAAGTCGTGTTTGCCCCTGACGAAGTTGTTCGAAGCGGTGAAGGTGGGAGGGTATTTCGATCATTTAAATGTGGGGACTATTTGAGGTTCAGGGAGAGTAATGAAAAAGGGAAGTTCGAGAAGGTTGGGCACACGGTCGAAGACTTTGCACGAACTGAGGATCGCAATTAATTGTTTTTGTTTTGGTTTGTTTTATATTTTTGAAAATTAATAATTTATTATCTAAAATATGCAAAACACACATAACTACTAGTAGGCCTGGGTACTTTACCCGATATCCGAACATGTATCCGAATCCGACCCGAAAAATCCAAAACGAAATAGCAAAATACCCGAACGAATATTGAATTAGGAGAGATTAGATATTCGAACTCGAACCGGTAATACCCAAACCCGAATGGATATCCGAAGATAATGGAACATATGTATCTTTAACCCTATATTCCTAATTAACTTCTTTAATTTTATTCAAAATATTTATATTAATTATTCACATGGTTCAAAATTAGATAATATACATATAATTCTAAGAAAAGTGAATTTTTACTCACTTAAAATATTTAAAATGCATGTCAAATTTTTATGTTTTATGTATTAACAAAAGTAACATCCAAAATTTAAAAACAATAATTAAATTAGTGTCTTTTATTTTTAAAATGTTATCTTCAAATCCATTAATCATTCAATCTATTTAAAATAAAAAAATCAATTAAGTGAAAATTATATTTTAAAATACAAAAACCTCGAGAAATAAAGAATTTAATTTTTTTTTCAAAAATCTAAATATCTGAAAATCCAACCCGAAATACCCGAACCCGAACTAAAAATACCCAAACCCAACCCTAAATATAAAAATACCCGAACGGATTCTATACTCCTATACCGAAATACTCGAAAATCCAAAATACCTGACCTAAACCCGAACGGGTATCCGAACGCTCACCCCTAGCTAGTAGCATTTATGGCATTGAACTATATTTAGCTCAAAAATTCAAAACTCAAATCAACACACAAAAATTGGCTTAAAAAGATGGACTCGTTTAATTTACCTGAGTCCAAAAACCTACATTTCCATGGATTCCTTGGAATTCAACAAATCCCAAACCTTGTTCGCATACCAATATCAGACTCCGAAGCCATCGTTTCCTCCACCGCTTCCGAAGCTGACAACGGTTCTTCTGTCCCTGTCCCTGTCCCCGATACTAATGGTACGACGGCGCTAAAGCCTGAGTGGTAACAAGAATATTCAATCTGGTGGTGAGGAAGAGACGACAAGCTGGAGGAAGCGAGCAGGTGGAATCCCAGGCTACCTGATTTCAGGAAAGACTTCACGGGGAGGTCTGGCATGGCTTTGGATGATAGACCTGAGGTCTCCTTCCCAGAACCTGTCACATGGGGATTAGGATCAACAATAGAGATGATAGAGCTAATTAAACCGTAGAACTTCTTCACTTAGGAATTGATGTTCGTGAAACAACTATTCCTTCTCACAAGTCGAAGATATCAAAAAGAGAATCAATCTTCAAACTGATATGAGAGAAAATGTTTACAGAGTTTTTCCGAGAAAGTAAGAGATTACACTTTTTGACTGAATGAATCTAAAAACGTCTGTTACAGAGCCTTAAACAAGTTTGTTAGCTCGTAACAAACTCTTTCTCCAGAAACAATCTTGAGCGTCCACGTGTAGTCATCTTCTCTTCTCTTTATTTTCGAAATTTCCCTCCTCTTTATTTGATTCTCCACTCTCCACGTGTACTGCTACAATCTCCTGTATCACATCCCCCAAGAAACCTTGACCTCAAGGTTTAAAGTTTGGAAACATCTTCTGGATATCAAACAACAGCTCCCATGTAGCTTCCTCCACAGGTTCATTGGACCACTTGATCAATACCATCGTAGCGGCTCTTCCTTGGCACTGGACCATCTTACGCTCCAGATCAGTTCAGGTTCCTGCATAAATACATCCAAACTTGCAGACGGTAAGTGAGTCGCAACTTGAGTATTCCCCACATGTTCCTTCAGCTGTGACACATGAAATACCGGATGCACTGATGAAGTCACAGGTAGCTCCAGCTTATAAGCGACTATGCCACACTTGTCTATTATATTGTATGGCCCAAAGTACTTCGGTGATAACTTCTGATTGCCACGAATCACCAAAGATTTCTGTCTGTAAGGTTGCAGTTTCACAAAGACCTCACCAATCTCAAAGCTTCTATCAGTCCTGTGAAGATCTGCGTTCTGCTGCATACGATGTTGAGCTCTCATAAGAAGAAACTTGAGAATTAAAATCATGTTCTCATGTTCCTGCAAAGTTCTTGCCACCACAGCCACCTTAGATTCTCCAGGAAAATAAGGCAAATGAATCGGAGGTGGTTGGCCATAGACTGCTTCAAACGGAGTGATCTGAATCGCTGAGTGATAATTGGTGTTGTACCAATATTCAGCTAGCGGAATCCACTTAGACCACAAGTAAGGCCTATCACTGCACATACATTGAAGATAGGTTTCGAGACATCTATTCACAACCTCTGTTTGCCCGTCACTCTGAGGGTGATACGCTGAAGAGTAGTTGAGTGATACTCCTTGTAATGTGAACAACTCCCTCCAGAAATCACCAAAAAAAATGCATCACGATCGCTAACAATAGTCCTCGGTAACCCATGTAAGCGAAACACCGTGTCCAAGAACGCCTGAGCTATAGACAGCGCCGTATATGGATGTGAAAGAGTTATGAAGTGAGCTGCTTTCGACAGTCTATCCACAACAACAAAGATTACTGATTCACTGAAGGACAGGGGAAGACCGTCGATGAAATCCATCGATATATCAGTCCATATGCTCTCAGGAATTGGTAAAGGTTGAATAAGACCGGGTGATGCTGAGTTGTCGTATTTGCAAGTTTGACAAACACCACAGCTTCGAATAAATGCGAGTATATCTTTAGACAATCCTTTCCAATAGAATAATGCCTTCATTCTTTGCATTGTAGCATCACGTCCTGAGTGTCCTCCAATACCCAAACCATGTAACCACTCCAGAATCTTGTTCCTCAATGCCCTTATTGCAAGAACAGAAATTTTACTCTTTCGTCTCAGCACATTTTGAACCCAAGAGTAATGCTTCTTAGACTTTGGATCTTTTTGCAACTGCTCAATGAGTTGTTTCATCTCTTGATCCTGATTGTATCCCTCTTAAATCTCCTTCATAAGATCACAATCAAGTACTGACATCGCCATATGTAACACTTCTGCACCTTCCACTCTAGATAAAGCGTCCGCTGCCACATTATCTTTACCGTGCCGATACAGTATCTCATAATCAAATTCAAGCAGCTTAGGAAGCCACTGTTGCTTTATAGGGGTATTCAATCTCTGATCCAACAGATACTTTAGGCTCTTCTCATCTATTTTAATCACAAAATGGCGAGTAGTGAGATAATGTCGCCATTTTTGAACAGCAAAGACAACTGCCAAGAGTTCCTTCTCATAGATGGAAAGGTGTAGCTGCTTGCCCTTCAAGTGCCTACTAATGTAAGCGATCAGATGGCCTTCTTGCATAAGCACTGGACCAATTCCAGAACCACAAGCATCCGTTTCTACGACGAAAGGCTTACCAAACTGAGGAAGAGCCAAGACAGGTGCTTTACACAACGCTTCTTTCAACTCCACAAATGCTCTCTGAGCTTCTTCACCCCAATCAAAAGCTTCTTTCTTTGTTAAAACTGTCAACGGTCTAGAAATGGTACCAAAACTTTTCACAAATCGCCTGTAGTAACCAGCTAGACCCAAGAATCCTCGTAACTGTTTCAAGTTCTCTGGTTTAGGCCATTCCGCTACTGGTTTAATCTTGTTAGAATCTGTTGAGATCCCCTTCTTCTCAATATAATGACCAAGGTACTCCACCTTATTAGTACCAAACACACATTTACTCTCCTTAGCGTACAGACTGTTACTTCTCAGCACTTCAAATACCTTCCTTAGATGCTATTTATGTGACTCTATTGAAGCACTATACACGAGAATATCATCGAAGAAGATCAAGACAAACTACCGTATAAACTCTCTAAAGTCTGTATTCATGAGGCTCTGAAATATTGCTGGCGCATTTGTAAGGCCAAAAGGCATTATGAGGTACAATATTGCTGGCGCATTTGTAAGCCCAAAAGGCATTATGAGGTATTCATAATGGCCGCAATGGGTCTTGAAAACAGTCTTATGAACATGATCAACATCCATTCTTACTTGGTGATAGCCTGCACGTAGATCAATCTTAGAATACACTCCTGAACCACCAAGTTCGTCTATCAGATCTTGAATAAGTGGTATCGGAAATCTATCTTTGATTGTTAGCTCATTAAGTCCTCTGTAGTCCACACATAATCTCCAGTAGGGGAATATTATGGTTATGGTTGTCTCGGAATGGAGGTAACTTAGTAGGTTCCAGAAAGATGTCTGCAAACTCTTTTAAGAGTTGTTGTATTGCAGGTTGAATACTTATGGTACTACTCACTTCTTCAATTGCACAGAGTTCCATCTCCACTTAATCTTGTGCTTCATAAGCATATATAATCGAGAGTTGTGGTTGTGAATCACTAATCTTGATGACTTTAGCTGCTTTAGCTTCACAGACTGATCTAGGATGAATACCATTCAATGTTACTCTCTTGTTGCCGAACTTGAATTGCATAACCAAACGATCAAAATCCCATGTAATACGACCGAGAGTTCTCAACCATTGAACTCCTAGGACCATATCACAATTTCCCAGTGAAATAACCATGAAGTCAGCTTGAAAAGACTGATTTTGAAAGTTCCATTTCAGCTTCTCAATTTTCCCTGCTACACGTAACTGGCCTCCATCTGCTACTGTCACTCTAGTCAGTCCTGGGGGAAGCACATTACAACCCAATATCTTCGCAACTCTGGTATCCATTAAGTTATGTGTCGATCCCGAATCAATCAACACAAACACCGGTCTTTTACCATGAACTTCTTTGACCTTCATAGTTGTGTAATCCGATGTACCAACTACTGCATTTATAGAAATATGAGCAATATCACCCTCCACTTGTTGTTCTAGCATTGCTCTTACTTCTTCATCCTCTTCTTCTTCATCAATTGCATCCATCAAATACAATTGAGCCTTCTTATGAGTCAAGTAATGAGCTGGAGAAAACTTCTCATCGCAGAAATAACAGAGTCCCTTAGCTCTCCTATCACTCATCTCTGCTGGTGTAAGAAACTTACGAGGTTGTAATATAGGATTCTTCTGTGGCTCATAACTCGCAACTATCAATGCCTTCTGCTCCACTTCTTTCTTGTATGGAACTACACTTTTAGTGAATGTTTGCCTCGACCCTGACCATGTAGACTGTTTCTTTGGGTGTGCCATCTCATATAGCCTTCCCAGCACAAAGCATTGTCTAACAGTTTGAGGTTGAAACATCCGTACATGCATTTGAGTATCATTTCTCAAACCCGCCAAGTAAGCACTCAGTAAGTATTACTCTGACATCTTCACTCTTGCTCTAATGATCTCAAAATTCTCATTATACTCCAAAATATCCTCTGTTTCTTGCAATTGCTTCAGCTCTGCAATCGGATCATCAAGAACCTCTTCAAACCTCTCAATGAGTAGATCAAGATATCTCAACCAATCAGCCAACAGATCTGAACCAGATTCGGATTGCAGGATAGCTTGGTGCCAAGTTGAGGGCAGACTATCAAAATGAATCGATGATAACCTCACTTTCAAATCATCATGAGTATTATCAATCACAAAAAATTCCTAAAGCTTAAACAACCAATCTCTGATCTTATCACCATTGAATCGAGGAAAATCCAAACGACCTAATCTCGTCATTCCATTGTAGTGTGGATTCATACCAGATCTCGATGAACGAAGTTGATCGGTGATAGGATTGTTGATTTCTTGATTTGCAGATGTTCCTGGTGTTGAATCGTGTTGAAATCGTTCGATACTACTGATCGCCTTCTCCGTCTTCTCCGTAATGAACTTGATCGCCTCGAACATGAGAGCGACATTCTTATCGATCTTGTTGTTTTGTTCAACGATCATCTCTTCCATCTTTTCCAACTGTGATCCGATAGCTTCCGAAGTTTCCTTGACCAACTGTTGCGACCTTGTTTCTGCCATTGTTTCCGAGGATGACGAAGCGTCTGATACCTTTGATAGAGCTAAACCGTAGAACTTCTTCACAATAGGAATTGATGTTCGTGAAAAAACGATTCCTTCTCACAAGTCGAAGATATCGAAAAGAGAATCAATCTTCAAACTGATATGAAACAAAATGTATACAGAGTTTTTCCGAGAAAGTAAGAGATTACACTTTTGACTGAATGAATCTAAAAACGTCTGTTTAAACGAGTTTGTTAGCTCGTAACAAACTCTTTCTTCAGAAACAATCTTGAGCGTCCACGTGTCGTCATCTTCTCTTCTCTTTATTTTCGAAATTTCCCTCCTCTTTATTTGATTCTCCACCCTCCACGTGTACTGCTACGATCTCCTGTATCAAGAGAGTATAAAACAAAGCAAGGGAGAGGTTAAATAGAAAAAGAAGACAAGAGATCATCAAAAAGAATCCAGAAAAAAGCTTTTTATTGGTCTAATTATTATTGGAATACTCAGAAGAGAATGGAGAGGGAAACTGGTGCTGAGATTGTGATTTTGGGGTAAAATGGTCTGGTAGTTTCCAGCAAACAAGGATATCAAGTGTGATTGTTTTAGTTGAGGCTGAGACTCAGGAAGCTATTGATGCTGCTGCTGCTGCTGCTGGTATGGTTGAGAAGTTCCTGCAACTTGTTGAACGAACACAAGTGGCAGCAACTCAGGGAGCTTGCAATGGAACAATAAGGGATGAAAATTTCTATAGTCTTTGTGGTGAGGAAAAATTGTCCTGTCCCTACTGTTGATTGCTCTGTAAAGGGTACCTACCACTGGGAAGAAAATGGATGATGAGTAGAGGCTTTGGATTTGTGAAGTACGCTGATGTCCAGATGGCCAATAGTGCTGTACTGTACAGGCAATGAATGGTTATTGGTTGGAAGGTAAAACATTTTCTGTCAGGATTGCTGGTAAACAGCCAACGCCCCAGCACCTTAACCCTTTGCTGTGCTGTTGTGAAATATGCAGAGATTCAAGCTGGAAACTCCCAACTCATACAGTGGCACTTCAGAATGGCCATAAGATATTTATTCATGTTGCTGATAATAATTGCTGCTCTTTTGTAGGACTACTATGTATATATATTCATGTTACTGATAATAATTGCTGCACTTCAGAATGGCCATAAGATATTTATTCATGTTACTGATAATAATTGCTGCTCTTCAGAATAGCCATAAGATATTTATTCATGTTACTGATAATAATTGCTGTTCTTACTCAATTTTTATGTACCTTTTTTAATCTGGACATGAAAATTTTGGTGGTATTTTGTAGTGTCGACATAGCATATCGTATAGCATGTCTAGTTCCTGATGCATCTCTGAAGTATTCTTACTTTCGGTAGAAAGCTTTTTAACAAGTTTGGTGCAGAATGATTATCCTCATTGTCTAAGGTGCGTAATGCATATCTTGATCATGTGCATTGAGCAATACCTTGTTGTGGATTAAAGGTGGGACTAGGGTTCATACAGGCCATTCTATTCAAGTGTGTGCTTACGTTAACAGTTTTGGTAAGTGGTGTGATGTAATAAAACTAGGGGATGTTGGCATGGAGCATATTCGTATGGAGTAAGTTGGGACATCTGCCTTGATCATTTTGTTGCCATTGGCAGATAGGTAGCCTCCGTCTCAGCTAGTTGTATTACTCTATTTTTTGCTTTAAGGCATTGTTTTTTTTTTTTTTTTTGTAATCTGGAACAATACATATAAATCATTATAGAGAAAACAAGAAATTTGGGTTTAGTGTACAGGGTAGCCGCATGAAAGATAATCCTTCGCAAGTCGAAAGCTTAAGCTAAAAACACCAATTCATTACAATCCTTCGCAGGTCACAACCCCTTATGACATTTAGGCCTGGGTGTTTTTATCGTGACCCGAAATATCTATCTAAATCCGAACCGGAAAAATTGAAACTGGATCCGAACCGTTATACAAAAAATATCCTAATGAAATTTATAAGCTTTGTATTTTGGAGTTTGGATATGACCCGAACCGAACCAAAATCCGAACTAAAATCCAAAGGTATCCGAAATTAGTTAAATATATTAATATTTTTATATAAGTTAAGATAATTTAGATATTTTATAGTGTTCTAAAGATTTTCGTAATTTGTTTTATTTGTTATTTTAAATACTTTTTAGTTAATTTAGATATTTTAACTAATTTTTAATTAGATTTGTGAGTAATATATAAATTTTGAATTTTTGTCAATATTTCAAATTTAAAAAATATATTTTTAGACGATTTCAGATATTGGTTATAATCCGATCCGAATCGAATTCGGAAGGAACCGAATCGAATCCGACCCAAATGGAACTTATGAACATGATACCAAAAATTCAAACCAACCAAACCGAAATCAACGGTGCCCCCAAACGCCCAGGCCTAATGACACCCATAGCCTCCTATTTAAATAAACACTACTGAAATAATTCTGGATTCGGAAACCGGAAAATGAAAACCTCTGTTGATTATTTTATTTTTAATTTGCGGAAGATGATTTGTATGAGTAACAGAGAAGTAGCCGTCAATAAAAACACTCAAATAAGAAAAGTTGATATATATATATATATATTATAATTGCTATTTTCATATATATTTTATAACGCCTTATGATAAATATGCAAGGGTCGAGTACAACAACACCCACCATATCTATTCATGAAACCCATACGATTAAAATGTCTATTACAATCAAAATTACATGAAAACTCAGCTTCAGGATCGGTTGGATGACCGTACTGTGAATAACAAATGCGTTTTGGAATCTGAGGGTTCGTTGCAGGTTTAGGAGAAGGAGATTCCTTTTTAAAATTATGCTTTTCCATATTTAATGTACCTATAAGAGATTCAAAAAAATATTGAATTATTATATACTAAAATTATATGATTTCTGAATATAACTAACTTAACATATTATTCATGAACTACTTGTAAATCACCTGGAGAACCTATCGAAACATATGTATATGGTGATAGTTGAAGATTCTCTGCTTGATTAGAAGATGGAGATCCACTTAATAAATTAGGGGTTTCCAGAATATCCGCTGCATCTATAAAAAAAAAAATGTTCTCAACTTTTTTTTTTTTACTAAAAAAGGGTTAAATCCGGGTCTATTAAAGACACAAGTCTAACCCCCGGGTGGGAGGTGCAGCCCACGGATAGACACTCTCCCGGGTATTCAAATGGACCGTAAGCATGGGTCCATATCAGCGTGGCCACATGTGGAACTAATAATCTCGCACTAGAGGGGAATCGATCCCTGGCATGGACCAAGAGGGCAACTCCTCCTCTAGTGGAAACCACTAGACCACCTCAAATGTTCTCAACTTCTCATGAATAAATAATTAAATCAATGAACTATTAAAAGTATATGATATAAATATTTATTTCACTTAATCAAAAATAAATTACATGACGAGAATACATGAACAACAAAAATAAGAAATAAAACAGCTGTTTTCATTTTTATTTAGTGTATTATTAGAAGAAAAAGAATGTTTCCAATCGTTTTGAACTTCTGCGATATTGATATATTTATATGTTTGTTTTATGTTACAAAGAATAATGCTCTAGTTAGCGTTTTTCTTATAAATGATAGTTAGGGAAACTATGCCCTTTTACTTAATTAATGAGTTTTAACAAAGTTATATATTCAATTTCATCTATTACTAAAGATATTTAGAAATATTTTAATCTGTGTAATTAAGAATATAGAGATGGTTATATAATAAATAAAAGAGAAACTGCTTCAAATAGTCTCAAAACATGTTTTTTTTTTCCAAAC
This sequence comes from Brassica carinata, assembly GCA_016771965.1. Classification (NCBI taxonomy): domain Eukaryota; kingdom Viridiplantae; phylum Streptophyta; class Magnoliopsida; order Brassicales; family Brassicaceae; genus Brassica; species Brassica carinata. Next base: position 42,542,091 of record CM028691.1, read on the forward strand.
TACCACAAAGTTTAAAGTGACCAAGTTTGGTATCATTAAATTGGCAAATAACAATTATATCATTTAATATATTTATAAATAAATAAATATTCAATTTTTTTAAAAAAAAACTGAATTGCTTTTCCAAAAATTTTAATATGCTTATTTAGGAAAACATTATTGAATAAATATAATATTTCTGAATTTTAAGAATATATTGATAAATATGTATAATATCTTCATATAATTTAAGAAAAATATTCATCTATGTGTATTTAAAATTCATTTAAATGTGTATTTAGGAAGACTTTCATGAATAAAACTTGAATTATATGTATATTTAGTCAGATATTCTTGAATATGTATAACATCTTCCTAAAGTTTTAGTGGGGCTTCTTGGATTGATGATTCGGTAGGATTTTATTTTTTGTCCAAATCTCACCTTATTGGATCTAGTATTTATAAAAGTTATGTTAAATCCTTGCTTATTGGATCTATCATTTATAAAAACTCTATTAAATCCACCCTTATTGGAAAATAGGGATTTCATCTCTAGAAGTAATTAGAATACATTTGGAAGTATTTGAAGTTGATTTTGTAGTTAAAATTACTTGAACACAAATTCCATAGAAAAACCTTATTGAATTTGATATTTAAATTTTATAATGATATTATAAATCTATAAGAATATCTTCGTAAATTTTATATATATGTTATATATTCAGTAATATTTTCTTAAATATGTATATAACTAAAATTTAATAAGATGTTCTTAAATATGTATATAACTAAAATTTAATAAGATGTCATACACATTTAGGAAGACATTCCTGAATATACGTTTAAGTTAAATATAAAAAGTCTATTTATGAAGGTATTCTTAAATTCAGAAGTTATTTTTGTACAAATTGAGGAAGATGTAATACACATTCAGAAATATTTTTCTATATTTATAGAAAAAGCGTTCAAAAAGAATTTTAGAAATAATGTTTCTGAAATACTTTTTTTTAATTAAAAATTTTTGTTTGAAAAAAATCATTTTCAAATTTATTATTTTTCGAATTTTTATATTTATTTATTTATTTATTAAATAAATAATTAATAAAATTATAAATAATCATATAATTGTATTTTACCTATTTAATAAAATCTAATTTAGTCACTTTAACCTTTGGAGGTTATTTAGAGAACACAAAGTAAAAAAAAACATTATCTACAAGATTTGCCCTAAATATAATGTGTTTGTTTATTTAAATGGTAAACTTAATATAAAAAAATTAGAACATTCTTCCGTGTGCTGTGTGCGTGCACCAGCTCTCCAAAAACACATCTTCAACGATTTTTGTAAGACTATATGTATTTATCTTTTTTTTTATATATACAATTAAAACATAATACACTCAGATACTTTTCCATTTCTTTTCAATTTATTAATAATGCTATGTCATTTTCTAATTTTAGACTTTTAATACTAATTAATTTCGACCAAAACAATTAACTTAGAAAATATTCCAAAAGTAAAATAACAATTAAATTATATTATATCTCTCCTCAATCATTTATTTTTATCCACTTTATTTATTATTCTAAACAAGACATAACCAACAGAAGAAACAAAGCCACTGAACTTTTATTATGTTAACATTTTTGCTTTTTCTGATTTAGTATTATGTTTATAAATACATATATTTCATTTTTTCTGATTTTAATTTTGGTTTATGCAGAGAAACTATTATAATGCTTCATGATTTGATCATTTTCCATTTTCTTTGATACTATGAAATAGATTTTTACCTCCTCGAGAACACTCCTCAGGTAACTTTAATCTCTCTCATATTTTATAGTTTTTTGTTGGTATTATGCATAAACGTGATTGGTTGACCTGTTTTGTTGATTCTAATTCCTTTTTTTTTTGTGTTTGAAAATGTTCGTTGATATTAAGATTACTATCGACTATATCAACAAGACAAAATTGGTTAGTTTTGGTTTTTGTAACATTTAGTTTATCGTTACTTGTTTGATTTTTTTAAAATTGTTTGCTTTTGTTTGATAGTTTTGATTTTTTTGTTTCCTGTTTTAAGTTGTTTATGATAATCAAATAGCGGCTGATCATGTATTTAGGTTTTAGTTTAGTTTATATCATTATATATTAGCTGTAAATTATATCTTAAGTGATTTTTTATTGTGTACTTGTGAGATTTTTTATAACAAATCTTATATCATGTTTCATTTTTTTCAGAGGTTGTACAGATAACGAGAGTTTTACAGAAAACCCCTTTAAAATTGCCTAATTTTTTAATTATTTCGGCTAAACCTAATTAAGAATTGGGATTACTTTTTTAACCAATAGGCTTTGGTGTTTTTAATATTAAAACCCTAATCTCTTTTTACATTTAAAACCGGAAATATAACTCCTAATTTAGTTATTAGTTTTTCTTCCTCTATGTTTATCAATGGTTTTGTTTGTAAATGTATATGATTTGGGTGATATTAATACATATCATAATATAAATTATAAATATTTATGAAATTACTTTTAACTAATTTATCAATAGTATCTTTTAATATTTTTCTTTATTTTTAATATAAATACATGTTTTAGGAAAACTTTAGAAATATTATAATAAAATGAAGATTTTAAAGTTATAATCTTAAAATTCATATCTATATATTTTAAGTTGATAAAAAATATTAAACATTCGTCAATATTTATATTATTTCACTATATGGTGAAAGAGGTTGGGATCGAAGGTTAATGTATAAATGAAAACTTTATGTATATATATTTAAATTGATAAAATATTAAATATTAGTCAATATTTATATTATTCTGTTATATGGTGAAACAGGTTAAGAATGATTTTTACTTTGCAGGTTTTTTTATCAAATAAGCACAATATTTAGACTAATAAAAATGGATCATATCCTACCAAATTTATTTTTTGAAAAATCAAAATATATCAACTGAAAATATGATTTCTTAATATGTTAAAACATACTGCATTATAAAATTTATTGATTTGTAATAAAATACATTGTATTATATACACTTTAAATTATAGACATCGAACATCAAATGTTAAGTTCAAATCCGTATCAGAATCTCGCTTTAAAAATTTGATACCACATTATAAAATATAAATCACAATAAAATACTTGGAAATATATACACTTTTAAGTTCAGTCATCAAATTGCAAATATTTAAGTAAAAATTTGATCTCACACTTTAAACAAACGAATAAAGTAATATTGGCAATAAATAAAAATAAGTAATATTCCATATATTGGGCTGTCTGTTTTAAGTTGGTCCAAATATAATTTCGAAAACACGTCCACAATATATGCTATGAATCCAAAAGGTCTCTGAAACGAATAATAACAACCTTTATATCTGAAACATATTCTTAAAATGCAATCGAAACTTTCACTATTCTCTCACACTATCGATGAAACCAGCCGGTACAAGCCGCCGACAAATCAAACCCATGGTGAGTTTTGTGGAAACTCAGATTCCTCCCTCTCAAGTTATAGTTACATTGTAGCTTGTATTATGAAATACATGTCTTCTCTTTATACTGTTGTTGTTTTTTGCTCATGCTATGGATGCCTAAGCGCGATAGGATCAACGAACTGCCGGAATCTTTGTTAACTCAAATTTTGTCATACCTTACGCCTAAACATTCCATGCAGATAATCGTTTAATCAAAGAGGTGACAGAATTTGTTGATAAATGTTCCCAATCTTGACTTAAAACTGCTTCGATTTTCCTTCATTGACAGATTCTTTCGAGTTAAATCCTGAGTCACGCCTGCAAAAGGTCAAGGTTAAGTGCAGTAGCGAGAATATAAATGCGCTCAAGGAACATATTCGTACAACGATTAACTGCAGAACAGTGCCTATTATGTGGATGATGACACCCTTTTTGTCGAGTTCATGCCTCTGAATCGTGGAAGATGCTCTTGAACGGGTACTCTTTAAATATCTAACCATTCTATGAAAGACTTGATTATTTTTAGTGCATGGGAAAGCTGTATTCAATAATGTAAGTATGTCGGTTTCTTTTAAATTTTCAAGGAGCATCTTGATGGAGTTGTATGCTTTGGCCATTTTTCTACTAACACTACAAGAAAACACAATATTAACGACGGCGGTATTCCTCGTGAATTCGTCGTAAAAGCGGCTTTACGAGGAATTAGCGAGGAGACACGTTTGCTAGTTACTCGTTCGTCGTAACGCATATTTACTCGCCAATTCGTCGTTAAGTAGCGAGAAAATGGTTTCATCATAAAGACCAAGTACAAAGATTCGTCGTAAAGACCACATAAGCTTTCCACGTAAGGAGGTCGGTAAGAATCCTCGTAAATACCACGAAAACATTTCCTCGTCAATAACACGTAAATGATTTTTCTCGTAAGTTCCACTTTACGTTTGCCTCGTGATTTCCACGTAAAATTTCCACGTGTAAAACACGTAAAGTGCTCGAAAGATGTTCCTCGTAAACACGACGTAATGCTTTCCTAGTTATTTCCTCGTAAGGTTAGCGAGGAATTTACTTTATTTTTTACACAGACTTTTTAAAAAAATATAGAATTAGAAAAATAATTATAATTCTAATTATATTTATAAATTATGAATAAAAATATAATTTAAAATAAAAATCAATACTAAAATATTTTTATACATAAATAAGTTTACATAAATACAACAACGAGAAGAAAAAAAACTAAGAGTCGTTCATCGCCTGGTAGAACTCGTCACTCCTCCTCTCTAGATCCACCTCGTCATGGGTCTCAGATGTCGACTCGCCTGGAATGGGATGTTGTCGTGCATGTTCCTCAACAAGGACTCCCATTCCGGATTTGTGGACTCTATGACGTCCAAGAAGCCCTCGACTCCACCCATACGAGCTGTGAACGCAGTTTTTGTCGGCCAACTCGTTACGCAGCTCAGTGACCTCGTCATTCCGTCTCTGAGCATAAGATGATGTCGCTCTCGGAACATCGTTGACGGAACCAATCCCCAACGTACGTCCCTTTTTCTTAGAGACAACCTTAAAAACGAAAAGTAAATATTGTTAGTAAAAATTTAAAGTTAAATTAAATGAATAATTAAAAAATAATAATTTATTAAAATTTACCTCTTAGTAAATATTATCCACTTCAACTGTTGATAAGGTGATAGGTAATCCATCGGTAGACTGCTGTGTGACCTGGGTCTGACGCTCTTGAACCCTCTCAGCAACGTCATTGAAGATTTGCTCGGACCTAGGATCTACAAATCGTCCCGCCTTGTTCTTGTGGGTCTTCTCGTAAAGTTCCATAAGAGTCGGGAGCTGTCCCGTCTCTTTGGCCTACAAATTAAAAATTTAAGAAAGTTAGTATATATAAATTAATTATATAAAAGACATTAATTAAATTATATATTTAATTACGTACCATCTCGATACGGACCGCGGCATGGGATTTTTGGCCCGTAGAGTGAAGCATCGGCCTGTGGCCGTGCTCATCTACCGTGTTACGGGAGGCAGAGCAAGCCTGGGCGACATTGATGGCGTCAGGATCGCGCCAATAGCGGATGAGGCCATCCCAAACCTCCGTGGTGAGCTCAGCGGGTTTACCTCTCTCACACCCCTTCACGATCAACTCACCCTACCAGTTGGAGACCGTGTCCAACAAGCGAACTTTTGCCTTCGCGTAAAACGCTTTCCTCACCCTCTCAGTGACCCCCATGGACCAATTATATTTTTGCTGTAACAGAAAAAAATAAATCTATTAGATTTAAAAAATATAAATTAAAAAATTATAGTATATATAAATTAATAACTTACAGCGTAAATCTTGAACCACGTCTTTCTGACGTAGACGGGCGTCTTCTTCCAATTCGGATGTGGCATGGAGAAGTAACCCTTCATCGTGTTGGTTACGTCCGATGCGAGACAATTGTCAATCCCAAACCTGAAAAATAAAATTAAAAGTATAAACATTTATTTATTAATGTTATAAAAGAATTTTAAAAGAATCTTAAGAAAAAATGTAACATACCACAAAGTGCCGTCTGGTCGGTCGGGGTATATGACTGGTAAACCGTCTCTGCCCGGCTGAGCGAGAATATCCTCGACAGTGTACTGCGAGTAAGGAGCACTCGGCGGCACCATCAAGTCAGGGTGAATCTGGGCCGGCATCTCCGGAGCCATCGGAGGAGGCACAGGAGGAGGCACCTTTGGGACATTCAAATCATGAGGAGCAGCCGATGGTGCAACAAATCGAGGAACCAATGGTGCACCAGAAGGAGAGACTCTCTGAGAAGACTGAGTTCGGGACGCCTCGACCAAGAACCGAAGCTGAAGAAGAAAACCGCCGGATGTAAACGACTACCCGCTCACCAACATCGCTCAGAAGGCAGTAAGCTTGTTCTTTCGTACCTATTGAAAAAAAAATTAAAATAAGTAATTAAAAAATTCTATAAATCTAGCTAAATTCCCTACACTAATCATCTAATGAACACTAATTAACCTAAAATCCATAAACCTATCTAAATTCCCTACACTAACCACCTAAACTACCCTATACTAATCAAACTAGAGAGGAAAGAGAGAGGAAACTTACCATGACTAAAATTGAGAGAGGAAGTAGAGAGGAAATGGGAAAGTGAGAGCTCGCGTGTATATATATAGGATAGTTTTCCTCGTAAAAAACTCGTAAATTAACGAGGAACGCGCGAGGCCCGTGTTATTTTTTACGAGGAAATCGCGAGGCCCGTGTTATTTTTTACGAGGAAATCGCGAGGCCCGTGTTTTTCTTTACGAGGAAATCGCGAGGCCCGTGTTTTTATGTCGTCGTAAGTTACTCGTTAGTTTACGAGGCAATAACGAGGATTCTTTTTAAATCCCTAAAATCCTAAACCCTAAACCCCAAATTCTAATTTGAGGATTTTAGGTTTCTGTAATTTCTGAAAACAAAGAGAAGAAAGATACTAGAATCACAAGTGGGAAGAGACGAGTCGAGACCTACGTACGTTTAAACGTATTTAGGTTTTGCCGTGTCTTCCCACTCGTGATTCCAGATCTTTCATCTCCTTTTTTAAGAATTCCGAAATGAGAAGAAATGATGCTTTGGTATATATAGATCTGGTTGCCCTCGTGAATTCCTCGTGAGGTCACGAGGAAATAACTAGGCCCATCTCTTTGTTTCCCGTGTTTCCTCGTGAATTCCTCGTAAGCTAACGTGGTCTTTACGACGATTTGTGCTTACGTGGAATTAACGAGTTTCCTTTTTTCTTTTATAATTAAATTATGCTTGTTATTTCCACGTAAGCTAACGTGGTTCTTACGATGAATTGTGCTTACGTGGAATTAATGTGGTCCGTGTTTTTAATTTTCAGTTTCGTCGTAAAGACCACGTTAACTTACGAGGAAATACCGAGGATTATGTTTAAATCCCTAAAATCCAAAACCCCAAACCCCATCTTCCTTACCTTTCACTTCATATATTCCTTATCTCAATCTCTTCTTTCTTATAAAAAATCACATCCATCAAATGCATTAAGTCTGAAAATCAATCATATTTAAAACAATTATATCAATACAAATACATCAATTGGATACATCGACATTCTCGTCATCACTAGAAACCTCATCGTTTTTATTAAACTCGTCTTCAATAGCTTCGTCCGTCGCATCGTCGGTAAGATCTTCGTACTCATGATTATGCGGATCAATGAGAAGGATGTCGTCCGTGGCAGCTTCAGGTTTCATCCCAGAGAACTTTTGACCCTTTTCAACACATCTAGAGAGATTTGAAACATACCCGTCGGGGAACTTCACTTCTGATGCAACCCAGTTGAACAACACCGACTTTTTTCTCAAGACAATCTGAATATCGAACGGAACTTGTCCATTGCTTTTATATGTAACTCACTTCTTGAGAAAATATCCGCAAGTCCAACCTCGATTTTATGTTGTCTTTTGTCTTCCACAGGACATTCAATATCGTATTCATGATGTTCTCAAAGAAATTCTTCTCTATATGCATCACATCGAGGTTGTGGCGCAGAAGAAGATCCTTCCAATATGGCAACTTCTAAAATATACTCTTCTTGTGCCAGTTGTGATGAACACCATAAAAATCAGGCATATTACCGGGGACATGCCAATTACCATCATGAGGAACTGTTTACAAAGCTCCATAGTAATCGAGTTGCGCTTCAATGTGTTGTCCAGTTAAATATGCAGGAGGAGTGTCTCTCACAACTCTTTTGTGCCTAAATAATTTCTTGTTTCTTGATGCGGATGGCCAATGGGAAGAAATCGACGGTGACAATCGAACCAACTTGTCTTCCTACCATTCTTTAGTTGAAACGCATCTGTCGTTCCATTACAATATGGACAAGCTAATCTCTCATGTGTAGTCCATCCAGACAACATCCCATAGGCAGGAAAGTCATTTATGGTCCACGAAGCATCGCCGCGATCGTAAAATTCGTCTTCGTTGGCATCATCGTCCTCTCCTGTTGACCACAAATCCTTCAACTCTTTTATCGGTGGTTGTAGGAAAACATCCGAGACCTTTTGGATGGTTCGGACCAGGTATTAATATGGTCAAGAATAGCAACTCCGTTGCATGCACATCTCGGTGGCAGGTTGTATGGCGAAGAAAGACTGGCCACAATGAATACTGTCTCGACATTCGAATGGACTAAATCCATCCGTGCATAATCGAGATACACATTCGGCTATTGCTAGCGAATTCGGATGTACTTTGTTGAAATGTTTCCAGGCTCTTGCATCGATGGATGAGTCATCTCACCATCCGTCTGAGTATGCTCGGCATGCCATCTCATATTTCCAGCGATGCGCTCGATTGGTACAATCTTTTCAATCTGTCTTTAATTGGTAGGTACCACATCCTTTGGTACGGTACCCTATTACGTCCCCATCCTTGCGGCTTGAATAGTGGCTTCTTGCAGAATCGACATTCTTCTAACTTCTCATCATCTCCCCAGTAAATCATGAAATTGTCGATGCAAACATCTATCATCTCCGAAGGCAACCCTAGACTATAAACCAGTTTCTGAATCTCATAATAAGAATCAGCAGACACATTGTCTTCCGGCAAATACTCTTTAAACAAGTCTGCCCATTCATTCATGCAACTTTCAGGTAGATTGTGATCCGTTTTAATATTCATCATTCTAGCAGCCAACGACAATTTAGAGAGACATTCTCTACAACCACTGTAAAGTGGCTGATTCGCAGCATCTAAAATTTCATAAAACTTTTTTGCATCTATATTAGGTTCTTCATCTTCATCATGAGGTACAAATGCATCAGCTACCATATCATGAACCCTATCAATATCTACCATCATCTGCTCTTCTTGATGGTAACTATGTTCATTATGCAAATGATGATCAAACGGTTCTTCCTGAAAATTGCTATTACTACTACTAGCTTCATGATTCTCATCATAATTATAACCTTCTCCATGTTGAAACCAGATATAGTAATTTGGCGTGAAACCTCTATTTATTAAATTCTTCCAAACATTTTCACGATTTGCCAATTTCTAATTGTTGCATTTCCGACAAGGAGAGAACATCTTACCGCTTTCTTGGGCCAGCGGTGTGAGATCTGCCTGATGCATAAATGTCTCCAGCCCAGCAAGGTATTCTTTCGTCACTCTCCCGTTAGCATCTCTATGTATATACATCCACCTCCGCAACTCAAAAATATTCTCGGAGCCCGACATTTTTTTTCTTTCACGTTTTTGTTTTTTTTTCTTCTTGTTGGTGTGTTTAAAATGATGTTGAAACGTCCATATTTATAGGAAATTTTCGAATCTCGTAGTTGATATTTTGCTAGGAATTTACGATGATATTTAGTTAGGTAGCCGAAAAAAACGTGTTACAACTAAAAAGTTGGTGTGGACTCGAAATTTCATCATTAATTACACGTAAAATGTTTTCACGTAAGGTACACGCCAATCTTACGTCGACTTTACGAGGAAATTATATTTCCTCGTAAAAACCTCGTTAAGTTACGCCTTTTTTACGAGGAAATATTTTCTTCGTTAGTTTACGACGAACTCATGTTGATATTATATTTCCTCGTAAGTTACTCGTAAGGTCGGCATAATTTTACGAGGATTAGTTTTCCTCGTTAATTTTCGTCGCTATAGTTGTGTTTTCTTGTAGTGTAATGTTTATAAACTGTGTACCGCTGACTCTTAACCAGCTTGAAAATTACCGTTAAAATTATATATATTTATAATAACTATGTGCCTATGGTTAATGATGACACAAGCATGCTGGTGATAAAAGGTGTATAATGTGTTTGATAACCAGCTTCCGGTAGCTTTGAAGAGACTTCAATTTGACAAGCAACTACCAATGGACAACATCCGCAAGCTTGTCACTAAGGCTGCCAGTTATAAGTTTGACTCGATTGCTTCTAAGTAGTGAAACCAAGAATGGACTATACTCGATCACCAATCGATCTAGTCAAGAAAAGGTGCACCCATGTAAGTCGGAGCTGGACGAACCAGGAAGTGCGGAGCTGGATGAACCAGAAGATGCAGAACTAGATGAACTGAAGCTAAGCGATGGAGAACCAAATAATATATGAAACAGAATTGAAGTTTGAGTCTTGTATTTTTAGTAATTGGTCATGTAATATGCCGTTAGATGTTAGAACATTTTCTTTATACAAAACTATGTGATTTTCCCGTGCTCATACACGGATATATATGTATATATATAAGTAAATATATTATACACTAGTAAAAAATAGGGCCACAGCCACGAAAATGCCACACGAATTTCGTTGGAAAAACATAAAAGCTACGATACACCTACGATATGCTACGAAAACGAAAACGAAAACGTGGCACTTTACTGGAAAAACGTAGCAAAGATTGCTACGAAATTGCTACGCATATATTCGTGGCAAGTTATTGCTACGTTTTGCTACGTTTTAATCGTGGGTATATATTTGTGGCAAGGAATTGCTACGTTTTGCTACGTTTTAATCGTGGGTATATATTCGTGGCAAGGAATTGCTACGTTTTGCTACGTTTTAATCGTGGGTATCAACATATATTATTATTTTATCTTAGTCGGCCAGAAAAAAACAAAAAACACGATTGCCACGAACAGAATCGTAGCAAAACCGTGGCTAGTCCACCGAAAAAAAAAATCCCATCAATCCAATCCTGCACATAAGGCAGTGATAAATACAAAAAACTGAAGCCACGAAAATGTTTCGTGGGCAATTTCATGACGATGCGAGCCGCACTAATGTGGATAATTAATGACTTTTCCGCTTACGGCATGATGTCCGGATGGATGACTCATGGCCGTTTAGCTTGTCCATATTGTCTTGATGATACAAAGTCTCTATTTGATTGCAACATGGAAGGAAGCATAGCTGGTTTGACTGCCATAGAATGTTCCTGCCTAATGAGCATCCTTACAGAAGAAATGTCCAAGCTTTTCGAAAGGGGCAGACAGTAACTGATGATCCTCCACCATGGTTGACGGGAGAAGAAATTCTTCGCGAAAGAATCAACAACATTGAAGGGATGAAGAAAACTGTCGATTGTGGAGGAAATGGACACGAGAAACCTGCGAGCACAATAAACGGCTACGACAAAGAACACAATTGGGTGAAGAAGAGTATCTTTTGGGAGTTGACGTATTGGGAAAACCTTCTTCTTCGCCACAACCTGGACTTCATGCACGTTGAGAAAAATTTCTTTGATAATCTTATCAACACGGTGCTTAATGTTCCCGGGAAGACAAAAGATAATGCAAAGTCGAGGATGGATCTACCTGATTTGTGCAGACGGTCTGAGTTACATATGAAGGATGATGGAACGATGCCAGTCCCGATATTCCGGTTGTCGAAGGAGGAAAAAAAAGAATTTCTGCGATGGTTCAAAAAATGATATAAAATTTCCAGATGGGTACGCTTCAAAGTTTAGTAGGTGTATAGACGAGACGAATAGCAAGATTTCAGGACTGAAAAGTCATGATTGTCACGTCATTATGCAGCGACTTCTCCCATTTGCGTTTAAGGAATTACTTCCCAAAAGTGTTCACATTGCCATTTCAGGTACATAATCTTAATAATTAGTTTGATATGTGTTATTATTGACTAACTCCTATTATTTTTTGTAGAGATAGCACTCTTCTTTCGTGATATATCTGCGAAGATACTTAAGCATGAAGATGTTGCCATTTTGAAAGAAAACATTGCGGTGAAGCTTTGCAATTTGGAGAAGATTTTTCCACCGTCCTTCTTCGATGTTATGGAACATCTGGTCGTACATTTAGCAGACGAAGCTGCTTTAGGTGGTCCCGTGCAATATAGATGGATGTATCCATTCGAGCGATACATATACCATCTAAAAAAGAAAGTTAAAAATAAGGCACACATTGAAGGTTCCATCGTTTCACAATATGTGAATGAGGAAATATCTACCGCTTCTACTAACTTCTTTGGTAATCCACAAGTGGTACCTGAGGTTCCACTTCCCAGAGAAGTTCAGTTTACATATCAATATCCAGATGTGCCTAATCACGAAGGTCGGGTTAGTGGAAAATCTGAAGAGAAATGGCTAACCGATGATGACTACACCGTCCTCCAGACTTTTCTGATGCTCAATTGTGATACATTCGAACCCTATGAAAGGTACTTCGATTTTTTTTTTGTTATTGTTTCAGGATATCTGAAGTTATAATCTCTTTAAAAACTCCACAGGATGTTCGAGGAGTTTATGATGGAGAGAAACCCATATATGTCTAGTAATGACCTACAAATACTGAAAGACCAACAATTTGCCGAATGGGTGAAAAACTATGTGAGTGTCTGATATTATTTGATTTATAATTTAAATGAAACTTATCAATTAAAGATATAAATTTAATTAACAGGTTGTGCAAGCGAGTAACACATATGTGTTTCCGATGTGGATGTTGGATTTTGTACAAGGTCCGCAATGTAAGTATAAATCTTGGCCGATTTACCATTCACGTGGCTACTGCTTCCACCAACATAGGCATGGCCAAGATAAGAAAACCCAACATTACGGCGTCCAAGTTCGTGGAACCACAGATACTGACTATTACGGTTTGATCGAGGAGATAATGATGGTTGAGTATTTTGGTTCTGTTGGACTGAAGACCATGGTTTTTAAATGTAAGTGGTTTGATACAACTGAAGGTCAGGGAATTCGTAAACATAAATCAGGAATCGTTGATGTGTCTCCACGCTGGCAGTATGAGAAATATGATCCATTTATCTTATCTGGTAATTGTGATCAAGTTTGTTTTATTCCTTATCCGCGGGTATGACATACATCAGCCAACGATTGGTGGGAATGTACAAAAGTTATGCCTAGAGGGGTTCGAGAAACGTCTGAGGATGCTCTTGTTGCGTTACAAGATGATACACACAACCAAGTTGTCGCACAGAGCGGGATGTTGCGCATTGAGGCGTATGTTGTCGAAGATGATTCAGATTATGAATCCACACCAGTTGTTCCTCCTAATGACGAATACGTTTCAGAAGATGAATTAGACCATGATTGTACTGATTCGGATTCGGAACCTGATTCAAGTTCTTAGTAAGTTTGTCGTTTATGAAGTTTTTTAAAATTGTAATATAAATAAGCAATCACTTAGTAATTTGTAGTTTATGAAGTTTAAAAAATTTGTAAAATAAATAAGTAGTTTATGAAGTTTTTAAATTTATGAAGTTTTTAAATTTGGAATATATAATAAATTTATAGTTTATGAAGTTTAAAATTTGGAAATATAAAATAACTAGATTTCTTAGTTTTAAAATGTTAATATATTTAAGTTTTTTTTAGTTTCTTATATTCTTAAATTCTAATTAATATTTTTGAGATTTCATAAAAAAGTACATTTTTTTCTAAAACCTAACTAAACCCTAAACCCTATCTATACCCTAAACCCATTTCCCACCACATAATTAACCCAAAAATTTCCCTCCAGAACCCAAAACCCAAAACCCATTTCCCTCTAAACCCAAAATTTTCCCTCTTAACCAAAGCCCAATTTCTATAGTTAGCCAAATTTTTTCCCCTCAACCAATTATCACGTCTCTTTCTCTCTCTCTCGGAATGTCTCTCCCTCTCAAAGGACTCTCAAACCCTCGCCGCCTCTCTCATTCTTTCTCGACACTCTCTCACAGATTCCTCTCCCTCTCTCTCAACGATGGCTCCTTCGACCGGAATCGTAAACGAAGCCCGTCGTCTCCCCCGCTCTACCGGATTACAGCTCCCAGGTTAGTGTGCCCCTCGTCTCTCTCTCGATTGCTCTTCCATCTAGGGTTCATTGGGTTTCGATTTAGACTTCCTAGGGTTTCGATCTAGGTTTTTTTTTCGAGTTTCGATTTATGTTAGTTAGGGTTTACATATAAACTGTGTTTTTTTTTCCAGTTTTGATTTTCATGTTTATCTAGGGTTTACATCTAAAAGTGTGGGTTTTGATTTCAAGTTTTGTTTTCGGTTTTGTCTCCATTTCAAGTTTAAATTTCAAAGGTTGAAAGTTTTGTTTGTCTGTCTACAGATATGCGGCAAGGGAGACCTCAATTGACCTTATCGGAGCCTTCTTCCATGGCCCCATCTTCAACTCCTCCTGGAGTTGTACCTCCTGGAACTGTACCTCCTGGAGCTGTTCCTCCTGGACCTGTACCTCACGCTTCTGTCGGTTCTTCAAGTGCAGTGCCTGCGGCTCCTGCCCCTTATGTCAGGAGAAGAGAAGATGCTCTTCTACGTGCGCCATCCAGGCGTAACCAGCCACACCTCCATCCTGACAAGCTCAATGGAGAATTGTGGTAAGTTGAACTTAAAATGTGATTGGAAATTTGATGAAACGTGTATAAGTAGATTAAGTGTAGAGTTTAATATATGATTTTTGTTTGATGTTTGTCATTGTCTTGTCTCAGGTTTGGTATTGATCCTGAAGTCCATGCTTTTATCCGAGCAACATGGCAGGGAAACTACTGGGGGTCGTGGGCATCCTGGAACTTCGTTCCACCTGAGAAGAAGGATCAGTGGTGGCATGCGTTCATTGTAAGTGCTTCTTTACCTCTCCTTTTCCCTTTCTCAACTATAAGTAACGATCAGTGTTTAACTCTAATGATTTATGTTCTTTTGTAGCAACACTACTACTGGGATGACCAATTCCATGATGAAATCTACTTGAAATGGAAGAGACAAACTCAGGTTACTGTATGTGGCCGCATCAGCCAGAACAGGAGAGATAACAGGCAACCTGCCTACATGTCAGACACTCACTGGGCAACAATGCTTGAGAACTACAGCACTGAGCAAGCAAAAAAGAAGAGTGAAAAAGCTGCAAATTCTCGTAGGTCTGCTCCAGTTGGGAAGAAGATGCACAAGCACGGTGCAGGCCCACGCTGTTTCCTCAACATTGAATATAAAATGGTAAGTTTTGCCTTGAGTTTTTTTTTCATAGTTTTTTTTGCCTTAAGTGCTGTCTAATTTCCATCTGTTTCCTTTCTTATAGATGGTTGATCAAGGTTTGGATGGACCACCTTCATACCCAGCCCTTGCAAGGGAGACTCACACGGGAAAAGATGGTTCCTTCGTAGACGAACGTACAGAGTAACTTGTGCTGGAGGTTGAGCAAGCCGTTGAAGAGATGTTACAAGATGGATCTCCACTTGGCGACAGTCAAACTGACTCCACTGCTGCTTCAAATGCAAAGCGCTATCTTCTCAACCAAGAATACATCAAGGTCATCTCTTCTCTCATCCTTATTTTATTTATTTCAGCTTACTGGTTTAATACTTGGTTATTCAACTGTGATTGGAAATGCTTGTGATTGTCTAATTTAATTATTGGAAATGCTTGTCACTGTCTTAGTTAGTATATGGTGCTTGTGATTGGAAATGCTTGTGACTGTCTTAATTAGTAATGGTGCTTGTGATTGGAAATGCTAGCTTATGATTATTTTATCTTTCTTTTTGCAGAGAGGAAAGACAAAGAAGGGTACAGTCTACGGCCTTGGCAGTGTTCAGTACAAGAACAGCAGTGCTTCTGTGCCAATTCCTGTCTCACTGAAACGCAACCTTGACGTGGATATGCGCATGTCTGGCTTCGAGACCTCCATTACTGAAGTCAAGGAAGACATTGCTGGAGTCAAGGAAGATTTCAGTGCTTTGAAGACAGAGATCAATGCTTTCAAGACTGAAGTCACGGGGGGATGTCAGCAAGCCAAGCAACTCTCAACATGATTCTGAAAACTCTTCAATCTCAAGCTTCCACTCCTGCCTCAACTGCACAATTATTTCAGCCTCAAGCTCAGTCACAACCTCAAGGTCAGCCCCAAGCTCCAGTTCAATCTCAAGCTCAGTCTACGGCTCCACCACCACATCTCACGACCAGTAACCAATCTAACTTAGATAGGTGGTGCCAAGAACTTGGTATGTAAGGTTTGGTCAGTTCATGTATTAAGCTACAATATTTTGTGTACTTTGTTTCCAGTTCATGAATCTTTCATGAATATTTTGAATGCTGCAACTTTTATGTAATATATTTCGGTTTCAATGATATTTTGCCTTTTTATTCACATATTGCATTTTATATATATTTCAAATTTGCTTTTTATAATTATTAGTTTTTAATTGTTTTAAACTAGCCACGAAATTCTTCGTGGCCAAAATGTAGCATATGTTACGAAAGATATCGTAGCAAAACTGTGTCTGTTGCTACATTACCTTTCGTAACAAACCATAGCAAGTTACTCAAATCTTAGCAAAGCTTGCCACGAAAATTTTCGTAGCAAAATGTGGCACTTTGCTACGATTTTTGATACGCACTCTTTTTGCTAAGCTCGTATACGTACGTTTTACGTTTCGTAGCATTTCGTGGTTTCTGCTCCGTATAGCCACGAAATCTCGGTCATACCCACGAAAATTAACTGTGGCCCTGTTTTTTACTAGTGATAATAATTTATTAATATTTTAATTTTAATGTTTAATTATTTTGTAATTTATTTTCTAACTAATGAAATTATTTATTATAAATAATATTATGTTACTTTAATCAGACATATGAATTTGGATATATAATATTTTGTATGTTTGGCTATTATTTGGATATATCGGATAACATATACTTTTTGATTCAACCATAATATTTTTTCTAAAGATTAAATATCTGATTAATTTTCATTTTCATTTAATTTGGATCGTGTCGTAGATTTCTAAATGTATTTTAGTAATATTATGTATAATTTAGTATATGTTTTTTAAGAATCAAATAGTAAAAATAAACTAAAATGTTGGTTGACTCAAAGTTATATAAATGAATATAACATGATAGCCTTTTGAAACCTCATGCATATAGAAATTATACAAAATAACTTTACTGTAATAGTTGATTAATATCTCTATATTATCATTTAAGAATTTCATGTTTATTTACTAATATATTGAGGTTTCAATAATTTATATGTATAAATATTTTAGTATAAATAATATACTATTAATTTTAGTTATATTTTTGATTTTAGATATAAGAATTTAGATTGGTCAAGTTATTCAGTTTGTGGGTATATTGTGTTACATATATTTCTTCCAATTTCTGTTCAAAAATATATTTATTCCAATTAAAGTATAATTATTTTTAATCTATTCGAGTTAAATTGAATTAATCATATTCATTGTATTAGTTTTTTCTTTATCTTACATATATGTAGGTATATTTTTGTTTTGTAATAATTTGGTTTATGTTGATTTTCAAAAAAAAAATTAGAAAAAATAAAGTGATGATCGCTACAAAGTTGCATAAAAACATAACCGAGAAATTTTAAAAGGGACCATTATTTCTTTACTCTAATATCAAAATTATTTTGTAAACTTTATTTTTATGAAATCACATTATACATAAAATTGTTTTTGTTTTAAATTGTACAATTTTTTCTTTATTATATACATTATTTGAACAAATATAAAAAGGAAACTTAAATAAAAAGAAAAAATATTCATTAAAGATATCTTAGTTTATTTTATTTAAATTATTTTCATAGTAGCTTGAGAAATAAATTGATTTAAATAAACTACTTATAACTTTTCAAATATATGTTATGTTGTTTAAGATTTTCTTTTAAAAGGGAATACTGTTTCCTTAATTTAAAATCAAGATCATTTTGTGAACTTTCATTTTTATGAATCACATCATATATAAAATATATTTTTGTTTTAAAATTTTGTAAATGTTCTTTATTATAATTTGGAAAAATATAAAGGAACAGGAAATCTAAATAAAATAATAATAAAAATTAATTTTTATAATGGCAATTAGATTTATCTGATTCATTAAAGGTACTGTTGTAATTAACCTGTCTTTTCTAAAAAATATTATATAGATATATCTTTTTTTGACAACTATTATATAGATATATCTATATGTTTATAATTAAACAAGAGTTTATCCTGCTTAATTGGCCTAAAATTTTATTCTGGTACTAATAGTATGTTGTACTGCTTTTAACAATAGAACTAGATTCTGACCCGCCCTTTGAAAGGACGGGTATATTTTTTGTTTTAATTTTCTCTTTCAGAAAATTAATATTCATATTTGTGTTTTTTTGTAATCATATTTTTATATAAATTTTAATCAAAACCTATTTTATAAAATAATATCAATTTAGAAGTTGATTTGGCATACTCTCATTTTTTGTAATCATATGCCTCAGATACCTGCTTTCTTTATAATCATATTTATCTATTCTAGATTGATCCGTGCTTCAAGTGTGTGTATAATGTTGGTTTGTAACTTTTTTTTGTTTGTAAATATGTAACATTTTTCTGCAATCTTTTCTTATATGTTATAATATTTAATTTTATATATTTGTTTACAATATATATTTTTTAAAAATTATTAGTAAGAGATTTTGATAACTGTATTGAATTTGTGATGTTGCATAACTATACAATTGTGTTATAGCCATTTCAGATATTAATTTTTCACTTTATTTCTAAACAGTGGTTAATTTTTTCAAAAAAATAACAAAGTATAATTACAATTGTGTTTAGTAACTAAATAGATAAAATGTAAACTCAAAATTCATATTATATTAATGATTTTTGTTTTACAATTATAAATCGCTTATCTTACATGGGGCTTTAACAAAAGGATATATAAGAAATAAAACCCAAACAATCAACTTCTACTCTTTTATATTATTTTTGAAGTTTTCATTTTATTTTCATATTATTTTTATATTAATTTCAGATTTTAATAATGATATAAATTTTATAAAAATAATTTTATTTTATACATATATATAGTTAATTAATTTTAAATTAGATTTAAAATTAAAATTTGGTTTAATTGATTGGACGAATTTGACCATGGACCTAGTTACAATGCTAAATCAATGTTCTATTCAATTTTTAAAACATTTATTATAGTATTTTACAAAATGTCCAGATGATGCTAAATAAGTTAAACATTGTTTGTAGTGCTGAATTTTGAACTTGTGCAAGATTTTATACTTAGCAAAATAGGTTAAAATTATTAATTTGTGTGTTCATCAAGTTTGTATAAACATATAAAGTGGACAGTTAAATACAAACAATGCATCCGTTATATGTTCTTTACAATGCATCTGTCTTAATTTATTTTAGTGGCCATTCAGTTTAGTTTTTTTTATTATAAATTCAATAGAAGTGGAAGTTTCAATATTCTCAATATATTATCATCCACTAACGTATGAATTAGGGTGACATGGTTCCCGAGATTTTTGGGATTAAAGTGGAGGCTGTGGTGGTCTACTTTTCATTTCCTAAACTACTCTTAATGAGTTTTAGTTTTTAAGGCAAAACTGATGGCACAAAAAGTAATATACCATAGTAGAGTAGAGGCAAATCCAAAAAAAGGATTCTGATTTAATTGTATTGATATCTCCTTGTTTAATTTATTCTCAAACAACAGTAATAACAATAAAAATTTAAGAAGCTTTATAAGATGATGTGGTTTATTCAACTGACTTGATTGTGTATGAAATTAGGAGCACGAACGTGCATGGCTGCTCTTTGCGTTGTCTCTGTGAGAATACAAGATTCCATCCTCATTCAACTTCTAAATGTCAAATTAAAAGAGCCTGCCCCAACTTCTTCTCTTTAGGTTTGAGTATCTTGACATCTTTTATTGATCAGGTTGGTCAAAGTTTTGATTTTTTTTTTTTCAGGTTTATTAGAGATATACATGATCATGCTGGACTTGATGGGTTTCTGGTAAAGTTCAAAACTTATGTGCTCTGCTCAGATCATACATTTCTACTTCTGAAAATGATTCACGTTCATAGTTTTGCAAGTATCTCCCCACCATTTGCATTGTCTAGCTGTCCATCTAATTTGACTTTGGAATATGTTTGATCAGTACTCATAATAACTTCTCCAGATTTGAATTTTGAGATGTTTAATTATGAGTAATATCAAATCATCTTCTTGATCTATGCACTCTCTGTTCGAAATCAAGATCTTGTCAAAAGCTTTGCATTCTTTATTGACGACCAATGTCATAACAATTCATCTCTAATGTTACTCTGTTTCCTCCCGAAAAAAAAAAAAAGATCTTGATTTGATTTCAGTTGCGATATTGTCCTGACTTATCTCCCAAATGGCTTTGAGACACAGATAAGCGTCGAATAGAGCAGTTGCAGAACACTTTGCGCAGATCTGACCCTGACGTTGTTAGAGGCTCTAAGCAGCTTTTGAAAAAAGCCTTTTTTAATTCAGAAATAAATGGACTTCTTTTTCAAAAATTTATATGTGGAACCCAAACCGGTGCTTCCTGTGAGCACAGGCTCTAATCATGCGTCTCCTTCACAATCCTTGACCGTTGCGGTAGCTATTAGTGGTAGTACCAAAAGCAAGAATGTGCTTAAATGGGCGCTCAAGAAGTTTGCTTCAGAGAAAAATATCGTTTTCAAGCTGATTCACATCCATCCAAAGCTCACTTCTATACCTACACCTTGTAAGTTGTACATATTTTCTTCTCTACCTGAGACTTTATGTGACTTTATTAACGATCCTGAATCTAGTTTCTGTTTCTTTACTAAGCCGGAAACGTAGTCTCTATCTCTGAGGCACCAGAGGATGTGGCGGTTACTTATAGACGACAAGTGATGGAGGAGACTAAAGAAACTCTTCTGAAACCTTACAGGAAGATGTGCGAGCGGAAAAAGGTTTTTTTTTTTTTTCTGTGTTGCTTTATCAAGATATCTTATAGCTAAATGTGTAGGAAGCTCACACGTTTTGAATCTTGTTAACAAAAAGGTTGTAGTGGAACTTCTAGTGCTAGAATCAAATAGTGTTGCAGTGGCAATAACCAGAGAGGTTAATCAGCATTCGATCAGCAGGCTTGTTATTGGACGCTCGTGCAACGTTGGCTTGTACGGGTAAGGCTTATTTTTTATAGTTTAATGTTATAATGATTCCATGATATATATGTGTTGAGACAAATTACAGGAATAATGATATTACCGCGAAAATAGCACACTATGTGTCAAACCTTTGCACAGTCTATGTGGTCTCAAAAGGGGTCTATATTCTTTCGAAAGAGAAATTACCTTCAGCTGCTTCAGACACAGAGAGGAATGAAATTTTAAGAGATACTGGTAGTGAGAGAAGCTCTAGCTGTTCTTCTGGTTCAGGGACTATCCCAGGTTCTGAGAAACTCATGTATGCATGATTGTAAAATATTGTATTCTATTTTCATTTTTTTTTCTATTTTTGTGTAGATGCAATGTCGTCAACAAATGCAGCACTCAAATCCAAGTCTCTCACTCTGTCTAATAAGAGATTGCAACATCTCCCGACAATAGTAAGAGGGGTTTCTGGTCGTGTGGAAACTGACTCAGATGAAACAGGAAGTGGGTGTTCGGATGCTGCAGAGGAAGTAGGCAAGAGAGAAACAACAACATCCTATACCGATTTCGATGAGAGAAAAGACGGTATCAGTCATATCTCTAGCAACCCTGAATATGAAAATGTTACTGATCAAGGTGAAGATTATTTCACAGACGACCAGGTATGGTTTAAAATTTCCATATTTAAAACCTCTTCTTGTGAAGGCATTTGGAAATGAGAGGTGTTTCCATTTGATTTTCAGGACACACTCGAAGAGATTACAAAGTTGAGAGATGAACTTAGACAAGCTCAGGAAATGTATGCAGTGGCTCAAGGAGAGACCTTGGATGCTTCTAGAAAGGTCCACCAATAAATCTTCCTGAAGCTTTAAAGAAACATGGGTTTGGGTGTCTAATAAAATATATTTCTTGTTATGGGTATCAGCTAAATGAGCTAAAGTTGGAAGAGCTAACACTAAAAGATCATGGCACAAAGGGGTCACAGCAAAAGAGAATGGAAGGGAAAGAGACCGCACAGAGAAGAGAAGCAGAGATGAAAGTAGCCCGTGAAGCCAAAGAGAAGGAGAAGCTTGTAGAAAGCTCCCTTGTGGCTCCTCCTCCTAAGGTGCAATACCAAGAGTTCACTTGGGAAGAAATCAGCACCGCAACTTCATCATTCTCTGAGGATCTTAAGATCGGAGAAGGAGCTTACGGTGCTGTTTACAAATGCAGTCTTCATCATACAGTCGCCGCTGTCAAAGTTTTGCATTCCCCTGAAAGTAATCTATCCAAGCAATTCGATCAAGAGGTACGTATACACTCCTAACGTTTTCTCCTTTCCTTAAAACAAAACTGACGTTTTCATTCTCTTTTTAGCTCGAGATCTTGAGCAAGATCAGGCATCCACACTTGGTTCTCCTTTTAGGAGCATGCCCTGAGCGTGGAGCTCTAGTCTATGAGTATATGGAGAATGGTAGCTTGGATGATAGACTGTTCCAAGTAAACAACAGTCAACCACTCCCGTGGTTTGTACGTGTCAGAATCGCTTGGGAAGTCGCATCAGCGCTAGTTTTCCTCCACAAATCAAAACCAACACCAATCATCCACCGTGATCTTAAACCAGCCAACATCCTTCTTAATCGCAACTTCGTCAGCAAAGTGGGCGATGTGGGTCTCTCCACAATGATCCAAACCGACTTATTATCAACCAAGTTCACAATGTACAAACAGACAAGTCCCGTGGGAACGTTATGTTACATCGATCCTGAATATCAACGAACAGGGATGTTATCTCCAAAGTCTGACGTCTATGCCTTGGGAATGATTATTCTCCAGCTTCTTACCGCTCAACCGGCTATAGCACTGACCTATACAGTAGAAATAGCCATGGAGAACAATGACGATGACGAGTTGATACAGATTCTTGATAAAAAGGCAGGTGATTGGCCAATGGAAGAGACTCGGAAACTAGCTGCATTAGCCCTGCATTGTACAGAGATCCGAGCTAAAGACAGGCCAGACCTGGAAAAGCAGATTCTTCCAGTATTGGAGAGCTTGAAGAAGGTTGCTGAAAAAGCAAGACAAATGATTGCCTCTGCGCCGAAGCAGCCCCCAAGCCACTTCATCTGCCCATTACTTAAGGTAATATACAACTTGTTCATCACGTCATCTGTTTGCTTGCTAAAGAAGTCTCAGGTTGGTTTAGAGCATGTGTTGTTATGATGTTTGCAGGATGTGATGAAGGATCCATGTATTGCGGCTGACGGATACACTTATGACCGGAAAGCCATAGAGAAGTGGATGGAGGACCACCGTAGCTCGCCGGTGACTGATTCACCCTTAGAAAACATGACCCTTTTGCCCAATCACACTCTTCATGCAGCCATCGTCGAGTGGAGACGTAGAAATCAGTAAGGCGAACAAAAGCGGGATGAATGATGTAATTGGAGAATGATTGAAGCATTTATGAAACTGTTGTGATTATATCTCTGTAATTTTATGATATATATTATTACTATAACACATGAGATTGACCATGACTTAAGTTTTATTAATCATAAATATATTCTCAACTGATATGCTATTTTTGATATTGTCACATTTTAAATATGTGGTTCCATTTTCTTTTGGATTGATTTGCAACCCACATGATAGAAATTACATAATACTAGGTGTCATAATACTAGGTGTTTTGCCCGCACATGCGGGCATAATCGTCTTACGAATATTTATTAGTTTATATCTTATTAATTCAAATTTTCTTGAAAATTTTAAATCAAACATCAAATTACTTACATATGACAAAGTTTCATCAAAATTTTTAAAACATTCACATATTAAAATATTTTTAAATATCTTTATACAAATATTTTTGTTTAATTAACATTTAATTATAAAACTTTTTTATCTTAATTTTTATCTTTTATAATAGAAAATACTATTTACAAATAATAACAAAAACATATATATAAGAATTATCTTATGTTTTAAAAATTTTGATTTACAACAAATAAACAATTCCAACAATGTTTTGAAAATGTTTAAGGGATCTCTTATGTTTTAAAATATTCGTTATTTTTTATTTGTAAATTCGTTCCTACCTATGTTCTCATACGACATGTAATCGAGTAAGTTATGGTAGGACATAAACATGAGCTTTTGTGGTAACACATATTAGCAAAATTTACAATTGCTAGAAAACATATTTTCTTAAAACTAAACAATAATATATGTTATCGATAATCTCATATTAACTCAATCCAAAAATAACCTTTTTAATACCAAAAATATAGATATAATATTTTCATGACATATAAGAATTTTTTTTATATAATATTAATATCAAATAATTGTGTAGACGATAATTATTATATTTTCTTAAAACTGTTTATTAAAATCTTTGACTCACCTAAAATAAAATGTAAATTTTTTTATATATAATAATAAATAAAATAATATCAAATATTTATGTAGCTGAATATTGTAATTATCATGTTTCTAAATCTGTTTATAATTAAAATATAAAAAATTATGAAAACTATTGATTAAGCTAAAATTATAGAGAATAAAAAAACTTTAAGCTATGGAGAAACTGACACATAAGTCAAATCACTTCATAAATAATAGTATAGATTCCTGATCAAAAAAAAAAAGAAAAGAAATTACATGATATTCTAATATCATTAACATAAATAATTAACCGACTAGTGTACTGTGTTCCAAAAAGGTATTAAACTGACTATAATTTTCATAAATTAATTATTTAGAAAAGTTTAGTAGATTAATGGAGTTTTTATTTTTTACTTAGTAGATAAAAATGGAGTCAAAACATAAAAGTAAAATAGTAATAATTTTTTACGTCTTAATGCTTTTGAACCTTTTTTACCACATATAGGGATGTTGCACCAAAAAAAAAAATGAAGACTGAGGTTAATCTATTAAAATTAGTTACCTAGTAGGCTAGTAGTATTTCATTATTATTGGGTGGGTCTATGGTAATGAATGGTTAACATGTGTGCGGTATTCTAAGCGGTATTGAAAAAACCGCAAACACTCCGCCAATCACCAAAGTATCTAAAAACTTCATTTTTTTTTTGAAAAAGGGCTGACTATCTAAAAAATTTGCGGTTTTGAAAATAGATAAAGTAAAAACGCGAATATAAAACAAATCAAAAATGGTCTAAAAAGTTTAAAAAAAAAAACGCACTTAGAATTGGACAGAGGGTAATAGCAAGAATAACGCACTTCCAATAATAGTTTAGTTTTTAATAATAAACTAGATCTTGATTTGCGCAACCGCGCAGCTTTTTGTTTTCATTTATATTTATATAAATATTTTGTTTTCACTTCTAAATCGGTATATATTATTATGATCACATATAGGAGATGTGTATATTAAGGTTTTTCAAACATAAAAATATTTCAGTATACTTATTTATCATCAAATAGATTGTTTCATTAATACATTTAAATGGACTTGATTTCCTACAACAATTTCATTAATAGATCTTTTGGCCATAAAACAATTTCATTAAAAGGGTTATGTTCTTATATAATCCATTTCATAACCCATAAACATTTTTATGAATAAAAGTGGATTATGTTTTTATATAATTCCTACAACAATTTCATTAAATGGGTTATGTTTTTATATAAATCATTTCATAGCCCATAAACGTTTTTTTATAATAACAATAAATTAAAGTCTACAATAATTTTTAAAAGTAATATTAGAGATTGAAATTTTGTAAATAAATGATTTCACGACTTAACCAAAAATATTATTGGGCCACTTTATATGTTTAGAAATATTTTATGGAATTTACAATTGTTAAATATAAATGATTGCCCAAGTACGAATTTCGGGTACAACCATTGTTTAACTTATTTAGAAACATAAAATGGTTGTGTGAGGCATTGTAAATTTTGTCATACTGTACACACTATAACAAATCCGCATAATTGAAACTTGATCATGTCACAATTTATATAATTAAAACGAAGAACTATTAATCTTTATATAGAAAAAACAAAAAAAAAATAGTACCCGCGCTTTTTAAGCGCGGATCAAAAATCTAGTTCATATTTAAGACCTATAATAATCACTAAAACTCGAGACTAACTTGTTGAACCAATGAATACTGATATATAATCCAATTATATTTAAACTTTTGTAGTTTCATAATTTTCACCTTTTAATCCAAAATTTAAAATTTACTGTTTTGCATTTTTATGAAATTATGACATTTCTACAAAGTTTTGATAGAGAAAATGATAGATATAAAATAATTAAAAATCATAAATATGTTTTGGTCATATTACACCTTTTTATATAGCTTAATTAACTCTATTATAATTTTTTATGTAATTTATCTTCTTAATAATTTGGTTCATATTATAATCGGCTTAAATTTGTTGTTTAGAATTAATGTTAACATTTTTGTTCACATAATATATTTTAAAGATTTTTCATAATTATTTTTGTTATTATATTTACTGTACAGTTAGTTATTTTCAATGTATAAAGTTTATATATATTTTACGTAGTGGCTATTATTGAATTATTATATTACTTAAATAAATGATATAACCATTATTTAGGAGATATAAATAAATGATCTATTAATTTAATTTATATGTTATTTATTGAAATATTTGTGTAGTATCTAAACTTACAAAAAAATGTTGTTTGAAAACATAGATAGTAGTATAAAAAAATATGTATTAGTGATCCCCTAGTCCCCTAAACACTATTTGCCCTCACTACAATCACTTTCACCAAATAAATGTGACATGACATATGACTAAATATGACATGACCAATTAAATTTATTGTTTATTTATATTTTTGGTAAACTTTTTAAAATATGTTAATAAATTATACATAATCATTAAAGTAAATCTATTCAACTATGACCTTAAATTTTATAATAATCGAAATATAATAACATTTTACAAATTTCAAAATATTTTTTATTCCTATTTTTTCTAGTCTTTTTAAAACAAAATTATAAAATTTTAATTGTAGTATTATTAGCTTCTTTTATATATCTAAAAGTTTTTAAAATACTGTTTAGTTGTACTTTTTGATTATTATACAACTTTTAAATCAATTTTGTATTAATTTTATACAATTTGATTTAATATATTTTATCCAAAATAGATAGATAAAATTCTATGAAAGATTATAATTTTTAAATATATACATATCTATTGTTAAGTATAATTTAAAATAAACAAAATTTTTATTTATCTTAATTTTATGTTAATTAAATCAAAATTTGTACTAAAATCTTAGTAAAAATAAAACAAACATTAATTATAAAACTTTACTTTTAACCATTTTAAATTTAAGAATTTTATTATTGCACATGGTGTAGGAAAACACATAGTTTTTGTAAGTTTAACTATAAAGTAGAAATGTATATTTAGTTTAAAAACTTACAAAAGAAAGGTTCGTTGTAAATGTAGAATTTTGTTTTAATAAGTCAGATATTGTATAGTTATTGATATGTATATATATAATATTTTTATTGTTTAAGTTTGTTTTATTGATATGTTTGGTTTAAATTAATTCTACTATATCTTATACCAAATGGGATAAATCGATTTTAACAAAAAGATATTCCACTCACATTTTTTTTAATTATTAAAGCAAGTAGATATAAAATATAATGGTTAACATTAAGTTAGTTATAATTTGATTAGCAAAATGAATAAATAATGGGAATAAACACTTTCTAAATTTAAGGATGAGAATAAATAAGAGAATTGAAGATATTGTTAGGATATTATTATGCAAATACAAAAATAATGTAAACAATATTTTTATGTAATTTATCTTCTTAATAATTTGGTTCATATTATAATCGGCTTAAATTTGTTGTTTAGAATTAATGTTAACATTTTTGTTCACATAATATATTTTAAAGATTTTTCATAATTATTTTTGTTATTATATTTACTGTACAGTTAGTTATTTTCAATGTATAAAGTTTATATATATTTTACGTAGTGGCTATTATTGAATTATTATATTACTTAAATAAATGATATAACCATTATTTAGGAGATATAAATAAATGATCTATTAATTTAATTTATATGTTATTTATTGAAATATTTGTGTAGTATCTAAACTTACAAAAAATGTTGTTTGAAAACATAGATAGTAGTATAAAAAATATGTATTAGTGATCCCTAGTCCCCTAAACACTATTTGCCCTCACTACAATCACTTTCACCAAATAAATGTGACATGACATATGACTAAATATGACATGACCAATTAAATTTATTGTTTATTTATATTTTTGGTAAACTTTTTAAAATATGTTAATAAATTATACATAATCATTAAAGTAAATCTATTCAACTATGACCTTAAATTTTATAATAATCGAAATATAATAACATTTTACAAATTTCAAAATATTTTTTATTCCTATTTTTTCTAGTCTTTTTAAAACAAAATTATAAAATTTTAATTGTAGTATTATTAGCTTCTTTTATATATCTAAAAGTTTTTAAAATACTGTTTAGTTGTACTTTTTGATTATTATACAACTTTTAAATCAATTTTGTATTAATTTTATACAATTTGATTTAATATATTTTATCCAAAATAGATAGATAAAATTCTATGAAAGATTATAATTTTTAAATATATACATATCTATTGTTAAGTATAATTTAAAATAAACAAAATTTTTATTTATCTTAATTTTATGTTAATTAAATCAAAATTTGTACTAAAATCTTAGTAAAAATAAAACAAACATTAATTATAAAACTTTACTTTTAACCATTTTAAATTTAAGAATTTTATTATTGCACATGGTGTAGGAAAACACATAGTTTTTGTAAGTTTAACTATAAAGTAGAAATGTATATTTAGTTTAAAAACTTACAAAAGAAAGGTTCGTTGTAAATGTAGAATTTTGTTTTAATAAGTCAGATATTGTATAGTTATTGATATGTATATATATAATATTTTTATTGTTTAAGTTTGTTTTATTGATATGTTTGGTTTAAATTAATTCTACTATATCTTATACCAAATGGGATAAATCGATTTTAACAAAAAGATATTCCACTCACATTTTTTTTAATTATTAAAGCAAGTAGATATAAAATATAATGGTTAACATTAAGTTAGTTATAATTTGATTAGCAAAATGAATAAATAATGGGAATAAACACTTTCTAAATTTAAGGATGAGAATAAATAAGAGAATTGAAGATATTGTTAGGATATTATTATGCAAATACAAAAAATAATGTAAACAATATTTTAAAGAAATATCCATTTTCAAATATCACACATGAAAGAAGTCAAGACTTATGTTTTAATATATAAGATATATAGTATACATATTTATTATATAATATATTATTACAAATTCATAGACGACTAAGCCGATTCCACCTTGTTTGTCCATTGTAAAACGTTAACTTTCTAAATATTAAGGGTGCACGTGCACCTACAACTTTCAAGGGACGTGGGTTCGCACCCAGAAAAAGAAAAGTCTGGCTTCGCCCTGATCACACAGGATGCATAATATGTTTTCTTTGCATTCCAAAAGTAAATATTTTATTGGTATTAAA
Organism: Brassica carinata; assembly: GCA_016771965.1. NCBI lineage: Eukaryota > Viridiplantae > Streptophyta > Magnoliopsida > Brassicales > Brassicaceae > Brassica > Brassica carinata. The sequence goes on from CM028691.1 coordinate 42,572,083, forward strand.
AATCAAATGCAAAATATATGATATAAATATGAAAATATTGAAAATAGATAAGGTAATGGGAAAATTAAAGTACTCAAATTGAAGTACTCAATTTAAAATACTCATATAATGTTGGGTTAATTCTTTATAAAAAAAAAAGACAATGTTGGGTTAGTTATGTTATTTGTCTTACGTTTTTATTAGAATACTATTTTCCTAACAGTATCGCATATAATATGTTGATAGTTTTTCTACTGTATTGCATTCTTTTGTTACTTAATATTTTATTTGAAATATATTAATTTAAATTTTATTTTAAATAAATTATAGTAGTTAAATCATAAAAATAATATATATATATATTTGAATTTTATTTAAATTATAAAAAAATATTTAAATTATATATCTATTTTACATTATTTAAAGTTTTCTTAATTATTGAATTTTGCAAATTATAGTTTCACCAATCAAATATAATTCGGCACCGCTAATTTTATTAAAAACATATATCCCGCAAATCTTACGAACCATATTTGAACTGTCCTGCGCTTTAATTTTGCACCGTTTATATTACTAAATCCGCGATTACCATTCGGACATAAATGTATGTAAAATGTTTTGATCATTTGACTATTCTTCCATTAAACTATCCCTTTTTGTATACTTTACAATATGTAGTAATCAATATAAAATGATTGAATGAGTCTCCAATACTCCAATCTGATATCTTGTCAGTGAAGTATTCATATCAGAAGAACATAAATTAAACAATAAAAACATGTATATATATACTTTTAGTTTTGGCCGATAGCGTAAACAAGTTTTGTACATAACAAGGATTTACAATAGTTAATTAACAAATAATTTACAATAAATAAGTTTCAAACTATTTAAGTTAGCAATCACTACACATTAATACGGTATTCACGCGTAGCTATGCGTGCATGCAAGTATCCGTTTTTTAGAATAAAATATAATTATGAATAACTCTAAGAAATTTCAGATGAACACAAAATACGATTCAAATACATAAAATTTAAGAAATAACTGGAATTCCACACCTAAACTTGGAAGAACATGTACATTACTCGGTAGACCAACTTTTGTAATCAGGCATTAACCAAATAAGGACCAGTCGTGGACCCCACTGAACATCTAAGAATATTCGGATCGACCCAATTGGATCTCATCTTGAGATCCGAATCCACTAAACGAACAGACACTTTTTAAAATTTGACTTCACCGGCCACGCCTGTCTTTACCAATCCGATTAGATTTATTTCCATTTCTCCATTGAATTTTTTTTTAAAAAAAAACGGAGCTTTCTTCTTCCTTACGAGACAATTTATCCTTTATATTCCTAAACCCTCATTCGATTCAAATTTCTCAATTTGATTGGTAAAGACCCAATTGGACTTTCAGGAAAGAAAACCCTAAAGTTCGTGTTTTTGATTTCTCCGATGATGATTTACGTCATGTTCCTTGTTGTCTCCTTGTTCTCCTCCGCGTTTTCCCATGAACTCTCCGACCCGTCGTCGATTCTCCAGTACCCGTCGGAGCCCAAGAAAGTCGACCGAGGAGGAGACGAGGTCAATTTGCATTGCACGAGCTGGAGATTCGCGGCGGAGACCAACAACCTCGCCCCTTGGAGCACGATTCCGGCGGAGTGCGCCGACTACGTCAAGGACTACGTGTTGGGTAAAGGCTACGTCACCGATCTCGAGAGAGTCTCTGAAGAGGCTTTCGTCTTCGCGACCACCGTCGATTTCTCTGCCGGTGACGGCAAAGATGCTTGGGTTTTCGACATCGACGAGACTCTCTTGTCCAATCTTCCTTATTACATCGACCATGGCTTTGGGTACACTGTTTTCTCAATCTCAAAACTTGGTTTAGTTCTCCATCTTGGTTTGGTTCCTCAATCTCAAACCTTGGTTTAGTTCCTCAATCTCAAACCTTGGTTTAGTTCCTCAATCTCAAACCTTGAATTAGTTCCTCAATCTCAAAACTTGGTTTGGTTCCTCAATCTCAAAACTTGGTTTGGTTTCTCGAAACTTGGTTTGGTTTCTCAAAACTTGGTTTGGTTTAATTACTCACTACCGAACAATGTTGCAGGCTTGAGCTGTTTGATCACTCAGAGTTCGATAAGTGGGTTGAGAGAGTGGCACCAGCCATAGCACCAAGCTTGAAGCTTTACCAAAGAGTTATAGATTTGGGGTACAGAGTTTTCTTGCTTACGGGGAGGAAAGAGAGCCACAGGCTTGTCACTGTCAAAACCTCATCAATGCCGGCTTTCAGAATTGGGACAAGCTCATTCTCAGGTATTCTTACTTATAAAACACATGTGGCTCTTTGGTTTTAAGTAGGTCATGCTTTGCCTTTGTGTACATTCTTAGAGCTTTTTCTTTATTTGGCCTTGCAGATCTCCAGATGAACAGCACAAGATGGCGACCCTTTACAAATCAGAGAAGAGGGATGAGATGGTGAAAGAGGGATATAGGATTAGAGGCAATTCAGGTGACCAATGGAGTGATCTGCTGGGTTCCTCCATATCTCAACGATCTTTCAAACTTGCAAATCCAATGTATTACATCCCTGAAGAGTACCGAGTGAAGGCAAGGGGCCTTTATTCAATATTTTCTGAATTGTATAGACTTACTTAGCAGAGGGTAATCAAAGTTTTATGATTGCTATTTATATGGTACTAATGACAGAGAATGCTCTGTTTCGGGGAATAGAAAATAAATATAGAGTTGACAAGTATTACTACATCCGTTGTAATGCAGGTATCATCTATGTTTTATTCACGGATGCGCCCTTGTTATCTGGAAATTATTAAACTTTCCTGAATCTGTTTGGGGTTTATGACATTGTGCTGACCATTTTGGAGGGGTTACTACATGAGACATGCAATAATGAGGACCCAAACTTTTCCTTTACTGGTCTTGTGGAAATCCATGAAACTACGTAATTTTCTACAAAGACGAAATAGAAGCTACAAAACAAGTCACAAGTCACAAAATAGAAGGATACTAGAAATTATGTACTTTTGAATCTGAAGTAGTTTAGTTTTGGTTATATGTGCCTATTTATAAAAGTAGTATTCGCTTACCATCCACACAAGCCATATCCCCTTATTATTAAAAGGAACCCTTTGATAAGAGTAACCTTCGAAGAGTAAAATATTTCAGATGTTAGTTATATGAATATGTGTCAAACTCTCTGCCTCCTCATTTATTATAACTATCCTTACAATTCTAAACTAATTACGGTGAGTGCCATTGGAACATCTTATAGAATATATCATTTCGTTATTTTATTTCATCCCTTCGTTATTAAAAATGGCTGTACATGGCGAGTGACGTGGAAGTTTTTTTCCATCCTTATTACATGATTTTCCAGTCTCATCTTACGTAAATACTATATTCGTCTAGAACTACATGATTTGTTTCAAACAGAATACATCCTCACTTTCATTATGTTGAGTTCTTTTTATATTTGTGTTAACCCAAATAAGTAGAAGAATATATTGATCGATCCAGTTTTGATAGATAGTTTGTATTCAGTCGAATATAATATTCATGTTTTTGTAATAGGCTTTTCAAATCATGACTAATTCGACTATATTTGTATGGACCCAAACATGTCGAAGATTATATTAATCGATCCAGATATGATTTGTCGAGTACAACTTTTATATTCAGTCTAATATTATGTAAATGTTATTGCTATATTTATATCAAAACTGTACAAATAGTATATAAAGGTTTTTGCTATATTTGGTAGATAGTTTTATATATTCATGTTTTTGTAATATGCTTTTCAAATCATGAATAATATTCTATATTGACATTTTGTGTTAATCAAATTTCAAAATAATACATTTGGATGTTTCCTGAAATTGTGTTCTAAATCATGTCATTATCATTTACTTTCACAATATTCTTGATACCTACGATTTATTTTATTTTTTTCCTAAATTCGTGTGTTTGTATATATGATTGATATAGAATTTATGTCGATATACTTGGGTGACAAATTTTGTGGATAATTACTATCTGATTTCTGCATAATTGTATCATATTTGATTTAGTTTCCGAGGATATAGTTCTAATTCATTGTGAATTTGCCACATTTGGTATAATCTTATTTTAAAATGATTGTAACATTCAACTTGCCTTTTGTTTAAAAATCATTAATTCGAGGGCACCTTACGTTTGCTATATAGTGTATATATACACCCAACATATCAACCAAAAAACTCATTCTGCTCTAATCGTTTTATATAATCAATATAGTTTTTATATAATCTAGACAGTTCAAGCAACACGAAGTTTTCGTTGTTTGATAAGCTTGCTCTCAAACTCTTACATCAGCCGTGCATTGAGTTGACTGGACCCAATATTAACGAGGTTTATTTCATTTTTCTACATGCTAAGATAGTCGTCTATGCTCCTAAGATAATTGCATTGCACGAGCTGGAGATTCGCGGCGGAGACCAACAACCTCGCCCCTTGGAGCACGATTCCGGCGGAGTGCGCCGACTACGTCAAGGACTACGTGTTGGGTAAAGGCTACGTCACCGATCTCGAGAGAGTCTCTGAAGAGGCTTTCGTCTTCGCGACCACCGTCGATTTCTCTGCCGGTGACGGCAAAGATGCTTGGGTTTTCGACATCGACGAGACTCTCTTGTCCAATCTTCCTTATTACATCGACCATGGCTTTGGGTACACTGTTTTCTCAATCTCAAAACTTGGTTTAGTTTCTCAATCTCCATACTTGGTTTAGTTCCTCAATCTCAAACCTTGGTTTAGTTCCTCAATCTCAAACCTTGGTTTAGTTCCTCAATCTCAAACCTTGAATTAGTTCCTCAATCTCAAAACTTGGTTTGGTTCCTCAATCTCAAAACTTGGTTTGGTTTCTCGAAACTTGGTTTGGTTTCTCAAAACTTGGTTTGGTTTAATTACTCACTACCGAACAATGTTGCAGGCTTGAGCTGTTTGATCACTCAGAGTTCGATAAGTGGGTTGAGAGAGGAGTGGCACCAGCCATAGCACCAAGCTTGAAGCTTTACCAAAGAGTTATAGATTTGGGGTACAGAGTTTTCTTGCTTACGGGGAGGAAAGAGAGCCACAGGCTTGTCACTGTCCAAAACCTCATCAATGCCGGCTTTCAGAATTGGGACAAGCTCATTCTCAGGTATTCTTACTTATAAAAACACATGTGGCTCTTTGGTTTTAAGTAGGTCATGCTTTGCCTTTGTGTACATTCTTAGAGCTTTTTCTTTATTTGGCCTTGCAGATCTCCAGATGAACAGCACAAGATGGCGACCCTTTACAAATCAGAGAAGAGGGATGAGATGGTGAAAGAGGGATATAGGATTAGAGGCAATTCAGGTGACCAATGGAGTGATCTGCTGGGTTCCTCCATATCTCAACGATCTTTCAAACTTGCAAATCCAATGTATTACATCCCCTGAAGAGTACCGAGTGAAGGCAAGGGGGCCTTTATTCAATATTTTCTGAATTGTATAGACTTACTTAGCAGAGGGTAATCAAAGTTTTATGATTGCTATTTATATGGTACTAATGACAGAGAATGCTCTGTTTCGGGGAATAGAAAATAAATATAGAGTTGACAAGTATTACTACATCCGTTGTAATGCAGGTATCATCTATGTTTTATTCACGGATGCGCCCTTGTTATCTGGAAATTATTAAACTTTCCTGAATCTGTTTGGGGTTTATGACATTGTGCTGACCATTTTGGAGGGGTTACTACATGAGACATGCAATAATGAGGACCCAAACTTTTCCTTTACTGGTCTTGTGGAAATCCATGAAACTACGTAATTTTCTACAAAGACGAAATAGAAGCTACAAAACAAGTCACAAGTCACAAAATAGAAGGATACTAGAAATTATGTACTTTTGAATCTGAAGTAGTTTAGTTTTGGTTATAAATGTGCCTATTTATAAAAGTAGTATTCGCTTACCATCCACACAAGCCATATCCCCTTATTATTAAAAAGGAACCCTTTGATAAGAGTAACCTTCGAAGAGTAAAATATTTACAGTGTTGCCATTATGAATATGTGTCAAACTCTCCTGCCTCCTCAGCCTTCTATTATAACTATCCTTACAATTCTAAACTAATTACGGTGAGTGCCATTGGAACATCTTATAGAATATATCATTTCGTTATTTTATTTCATCCCTTCGTTATTAAAAATGGCTGTACATGGCGAGTGACGTGGAAGTTTTTTTCCATCCTTATTACATGATTTTCCAGTCTCATCTTACGTAAATACTATATTCGTCTAGAACTACATGATTTGTTTCAAACAGAATACATCCTCACTTTCATTATGTTGAGTTCTTTTTATATTTGTGTTAACCCAAATAAGTAGAAGAATATATTGATCGATCCAGTTTTGATAGATAGTTTGTATTCAGTCGAATATAATATTCATGTTTTTGTAATAGGCTTTTCAAATCATGACTAATTCGACTATATTTGTATGGACCCAAACATGTCGAAGATTATATTAATCGATCCAGATATGATTTGTCGAGTACAACTTTTATATTCAGTCTAATATTATGTAAATGTTATTGCTATATTTATATCAAAACTGTACAAATAGTATATAAAGGTTTTGCTATATTTGGTAGATAGTTTTATATATTCATGTTTTTGTAATAGGCTTTTCAAATCATGAATAATATTCTATATTGACATTTTGTGTTAATCAAATTTCAAAATAATACATTTGGATGTTTCCTGAAATTGTGTTCTAAATCATGTCATTATCATTTACTTTCACAATATTCTTGATACCTACGATTTATTTTATTTTTTTCCTAAATTCGTGTGTTTGTATATATGATTGATATAGAATTTATGTCGATATACTTGGGTGACAAATTTTGTGGATAATTACTATCTGATTTCTGCATAATTGTATCATATTTGATTTAGTTTCCGAGGATATAGTTCTAATTCATTGTGAATTTGCCACATTTGGTATAATCTTATTTTAAAATGATTGTAACATTCAACTTGCCTTTTGTTTAAAAATCATTAATTCGAGGGCACCTTACGTTTGCTATATAGTGTATATATACACCCAACATATCAACCAAAAAACTCATTCTGCTCTAATCGTTTTATATAATCAATATAGTTTTTATATAATCTAGACAGTTCAAGCAACACGAAGTTTTCGTTGTTTGATAAGCTTGCTCTCAAACTCTTACATCAGCCGTGCATTGAGTTGACTGGACCCAATATTAACGAGGTTTATTTCATTTTTTCTACATGCTAAGATAGTCGTCTATGCTCCTAAGATAATGTTATTAACTGGATCTTGGTTTAACAGATCCTGGATGCAGAGTTTGTTCCCGCTCCCATCAAAAATTTGGTTGGTAAAACTTACCTTTTTAAGATAGGGATTGAGCGCGGGAAATATCTATACAAGCAGCCTACTTTCAAGGTTTTGAAGATAATCATCAACTCTGAAATTATAACCGATTTCGATAGTTCTCAATCTCCTACGGTAAGTAAATGCCTTTTTGAAAAGTGATATTAGTTTCATATAGATGTTTAAATAGTATTTGAGTATGCTTTATACACAGGGGAGTGAGAACAGTTTTGCGCCTGTGGGATCTATTGTCTCTGATGCACCGGAGGTATGATAGTCATTGTTTTGTATATCAATTGCAAAAAATTATATTTGCATAAATCTAATTCTCCGTCGTATTGTAAAATTTTATAGGGTTCAATGATGGATGTTCTTCCTCTGGTGCTTCGGTTTCCAAGTTTCAAACTCCTGCTAAAAGAATTGGGGCACCAATTATAAATCTGGAGGGAACATTTGATCAGAATTCTGTGACACGTACTACGGGCCCTGTGAAAATCAAGAAGGAGAAGATAGACGAAAGTGGCTGAAGTGCATTCTATGGCGTCAAAGGAGTTGGAGAGTAGAGGCATTTCTTTTCAGTTTTTCTATTAGCTTATGTTTTTTTTACCAGCCTTTGCTATTTATATCAAGTTTTGTTGTTGTCTTCTTCGATTACCGGAGTTAATATTAAGCCTCTATTCTCATAAGTTTATTGGTTTCAGGATGTTATATATGTGTTATCTCTAATGCATATTTTTTACGTTCTCCTTTTTACATCTTCTATCATACTTTAAAGCGGCATACTACATATAATATCCCATCTTAATTTTTGTAATGGTATATTAAATTACCTCCACTTTTACTTATACATTTTATGATGCATATATATTAAATATTGTATACTTAAAAATATTTTTTTTCTCTCATCCCGCGCAAGTCATATGCTAGTTGTAAATATATTTCATACTTGATTTTGGTCTATATGGATAATAAAATTTGGAATTGTATTTGACTTGCCAAAAATGCAGGGCCAATTTTTACCATGTGCGGTTAGAATGGTCGAATAGGATCTGGAAATAACAATAAAAACTTAAGAATTTTGACAGTAAATATACAAATTAGGATCTAAAAATTACAGTTTTAGATATATTTATAAATTATGGGCTTATAAATTATGGGCTTATAAATTCAAAAAAAAAAAACATTAGATATGAATAGATAGAGTTATTAACTCTTAAGTTTACATTATATTCTTAATATCAAAAGGGTTATTCTATTATTCAAATTAGACGTGGTCTGAGAATAAACAACCAACGATAAAAAGTACAAGTAATCCTAGCTAAACCATCTGGTGTCTGATTTTGTTCTTTTGGTATATGGGAGATCTTGAAATCTGGAAATCTTCTCTGAAGCAGTGTTATTTTCCTAGTTTTGTGGAGAAACTCGGCTATGTTTTCGGGTCTTGAATCATCGAAACAATATCTGTGTAGTCTGTTTCAGAATGCTGGCAGTCTGTGTGTTGAAATATGCTTTCCATAGCCTAAATTAACACCTCCAGTTCCGAGTGCAAAAACGACATGGTTTTCTTTGTTTTTCAACTCTAAAAATTATTCATTTCCTGATACATCTATCCATATCCATCTATATTCACTGTAATGTGCATCTGCAGTCCAAAATCCATCTATATTTTGAATATGGTCTAAGATATAATTTGAGATGGCACTGCAAAATTGAATATTTGTTCAGTAGCGAATTACTTACAAGCTGTTCGTCTCACTTTGTTACTTTACAACTTGTAAATTACTTTCAAGTATTTCTAATTTTATAAAATTTATTTGCTAATATTCTATTATAAATGGATATAGAAGTTTGTTTTGTTTACACTACGTACTACTAGAAAAGAACACGTTATTCTAAGGGAAATATGTGTGTCTATTGTAAATATAAGAACGTGCAAACACACAAAAATCTTTTCGATACAAAGTTTTGTTTACTTCTCACAAAGGCAAAAAATAAAAAATAAAAAAATCTCTGTGCTTGGACTTCTAAAAGTATATTTTTCTTCTTAAGGTCTAATTGTAATTTCTTCTTTAATCACAACCAAATATGTATAATGTATTAACACATCGGAGCACATCACACCAGAGACGATGGAAAAGCCACTTTTATTTTCCTGTTCTTCAAGCACATCACATCGGAGACGATTGGCAAAGACACGTTTGGTCAGGAACCTCAACACAACAAGGCATGAGTCAGTTTGGTGCTTAGCGCAAGTGTCGTTAGAGCACCACCAGTGGTAAGTATTATGAAGAGTTCTTAGCATTTAAAGAAAAAAAATGAAACTAGGAGAGACAATGAACAAAAGTTTTCCATTATGAGTTTTTAAGAAATTATGGAATACAAAAAAGATATATGTCATTCAAATAGATGATTAACTAGTTTAAAGAAAATAAAACATACTTGTTATAAAATAAAGGGGAAAAAAATTTTATTCATAAACATATGATCCTTTTATATAGGGAATTACACCGTCTTAATAATATAAAAATAGTATAAAACCTAAGTAAGAAGGGAAAAGGAAAACATACATAACCAGTCGGCTAAAACCAAATCATAAACCAGCCGGTTATTACATCCATTAATCTAATGGTTTATAACACTCCCCCTTGGATGTCATAACCATCTAGAGCTCGTGATACACTTTACCAATATTGGTGTTGCCTCATTAAAACTTTACCAGTAAAACACAATTGGGACAAAACCAGGTGAAGGAAAAAGAGTACAACATGTATCACTCCCCCTGATTTGTATCTCCGTGTATGTTCTTCAAGTTGGCGCATGGACAATCCGATAGTTGAGCTTCATGGACGTGGAGTTGGTGTAGACATGGTGAAGAAGTCGGCTGACATATTATATTACTGAACTTGTAGTACTTTGAGCTTCTTCATCTTTTTCCAAATGTGTATAACCTGTTTGAGATCTTGTATGGATCAAATGTTATAACCTGCATTTTATCAAAACCAAACAAACTTCTCTTTGGGTTTGGTTAGTATAAATTATTCTCAAACATTTAGTTCCTTTGAAGGTAACATAGGATGTATTAATCCTATCTCATTGCCTCATGTTCGGACATGCCAAATTTATCTAAGCAAGGTGCCAATAGTACTTATGGCAAGGGACGTGTATGTCTTTAGTTCCAATGCCTTATGGTCTAAACATATACATAAAACTATCCGACCTAGTATGGGTTGCCATATCAAGACGCCAATTATATCAATATAGTACACTTTTGGTCGGATGTGCATAAGCTTTAATGGTACTTATGTAAGGCCTTTCTGGACCAAGGACATGTGCCTTGTCCAATCTTAGGATCAAAAGGATCCGTGACCAAGCTTAGGGGTCCTCAAGACTATGTCTTTTCTTTGGACTAAGTAGGTCTGAGTCCAAGTCAAAACAGGACCTTACGACCATAGGACTTACAAAGGTTTGTGCCCGGACCAATGTACAATTTCTTTGTCCTTCTTGTGACCAAATGGGTCTATGTCCGGGAAAGGGACTTTATAACTATGGGACCATGTAACCATACAATGGGCGAGTCTTATTCATATAAAACGTTTGAGTACCAATGGACCTTATAGGACTTACTCAATGGTCCATGCTAATCATTTTAGCACCTTTCTATGTATGCCTTTGATCACAAGAATTTCATCTTTAAGATACTTAATTTGTAGTTCCAAACAATCTTTGTTTGTCCCAAAACTTAGTTTTTCCAAAATCTTTCATTTCAAAACTCTTTCTTTAGATATTTTTTTTGGGAAATGTCTCTCCAGAGGTTCCTAGGATATTCTTAGATCATTAACATATTTTGTACAAGTTTGTTCTCGAGAACTTGTTGCATTTGGCAACTCAATACCCTCTGGGACTTATATATATATATATATATTCATTATCCAGTGGACGTATATAAGTAGGCGGTTTTTACATCCATGAACCGCAAGTATAAGTTTCTTTCTTATGTGCCAGACTTATCTAGGAATCTCAACGTTTGTTGCATCCACCACAAGGAGCATATCTCCTTATAATTGATTCATGATCTTTGTGAGAATCCTTGTGCATATGACCATGCCTTATATCATGCATATGGTCGTGCCTTATATCAAGCATATCTCGCCATGTTCATTTCTCTCACAAAGATTTATTTCTGTCGAACTGGTTTAACATCTAGAGGTGTCCGAACTTATGGGACCAATCCTCTCTTTTCTTAATAAGTTTAACTCCACGTCTTCTTTCCATATGATCTTATTCATATTTTTGAGTGCACTCATATATAGACGTGGGTTCGTGATCCTCATTCATTTCATAATCTCAAGTGCTACATTGCATGCATAGTATTAGTATATCATTCATGTCGAGTACTCTTTTGTTCCATTGTGTCCTAGACATGACTTAACTTATTGAGGTTTCAATATGAACTTCAGTACCCTGATGCTAGGCGTCCCAAGCATCATTCTAGGCACCTTAGGTACAACCTCATCCATGGCCATGGATTTTAAGTTTGTACATCTTATGATTGATTATGTCTAGGAGTCCCTCATCCACGGATTAGCACCTTTCTTTAATATCCGAGGGATCTTATCTTTAGAATTCATTGGTATATCATATCTTAGACTAAGTAGCAATTTCATTGTGTTCTCTTGAACATCAATTCAATTTGGTGCATTCATAGCTGGTATAGATGACTTAGTCATTATATTCGGTCTGCATTGGAATCGGCAATTTGTTTAAGCTAAATTTTGTATAATCTTTTGGACTTCTTCATCTTTTTCCAAATGTGTATAACCTGTTTGAGATCTTGTATGGATCAAATGTTATAACCTGCATTTTATCAAAACCAAACAAACTTCTCTTTGGGTTTGGTTAGTATAAATTATTCTCAAACATTTAGTTCCTTTGAAGGTAACATAGGATGTATTAATCCTATCTCATTGCCTCATGTTCGGACATGCCAAATTTATCTAAGCAAGGTGCCAATAGTACTTATGGCAAGGGACGTGTATGTCTTTAGTTCCAATGCCTTATGGTCTAAACATATACATAAAACTATCCGACCTAGTATGGGTTGCCATATCAAGACGCCAATTATATCAATATAGTACACTTTTGGTCGGATGTGCATAAGCTTTAATGGTACTTATGTAAGGCCTTTCCTGGACCAAGGACATGTGCCTTGTCCAATCTTAGGATCAAAAGGATCCGTGACCAAGCTTAGGGGTCCTCAAGACTATGTCTTTTCTTTGGACTAAGTAGGTCTGAGTCCAAGTCAAAACAGGACCTTACGACCATAGGACTTACAAAGGTTTGTGCCCGGACCAATGTACAATTTCTTTGTCCTTCTTGTGACCAAATGGGTCTATGTCCGGGAAAGGGACTTTATAACTATGGGACCATGTAACCATACAATGGGCGAGTCTTATTCATATAAAACGTTTGAGTACCAATGGACCTTATAGGACTTACTCAATGGTCCATGCTAATCATTTTAGCACCTTTCTATGTATGCCTTTGATCACAAGAATTTCATCTTTAAGATACTTAATTTGTAGTTCCAAACAATCTTTGTTTGTCCCAAAACTTAGTTTTTCCAAAATCTTTCATTTCAAAACTCTTTCTTTAGATATTTTTTGGGAAATGTCTCCAGAGGTTCCTAGGATATTCTTAGATCATTAACATATTTTGTACAAGTTTGTTCTCGAGAACTTGTTGCATTTGGCAACTCAATACCCTCTGGGACTTATATATATATATATATATTCATTATCCAGTGGACGTATATAAGTAGGCGGTTTTTACATCCATGAACCGCAAGTATAAGTTTCTTTCTTATGTGCCAGACTTATCTAGGAATCTCAACGTTTGTTGCATCCACCACAAGGAGCATATCTCCTTATAATTGATTCATGATCTTTGTGAGAATCCTTGTGCATATGACCATGCCTTATATCATGCATATGGTCGTGCCTTATATCAAGCATATCTCGCCATGTTCATTTCTCTCACAAAGATTTATTTCGCCGAACTGGTTTAACATCTAGAGGTGTCCGAACTTATGGGACCAATCCTCTCTTTTCTTAATAAGTTTAACTCCACGTCTTCTTTCCATATGATCTTATTCATATTTTTGAGTGCACTCATATATAGACGTGGGTTCGTGATCCTCATTCATTTCATAATCTCAAGTGCTACATTGCATGCATAGTATTAGTATATCATTCATGTCGAGTACTCTTTTGTTCCATTGTGTCCTAGACATGACTTAACTTATTGAGGTTTCAATATGAACTTCAGTACCCTGATGCTAGGCGTCCCAAGCATCATTCTAGGCACCTTAGGTACAACCTCATCCATGGCCATGGATTTTAAGTTTGTACATCTTATGATTGATTATGTCTAGGAGTCCCTCATCCACGGATTAGCACCTTTCTTTAATATCCGAGGGATCTTATCTTTAGAATTCATTGGTATATCATATCTTAGACTAAGTAGCAATTTCATTGTGTTCTCTTGAACATCAATTCAATTTGGTGCATTCATAGCTGGTATAGATGACTTAGTCATTATATTCGGGTCTGCATTGGAATCTGGCAATTTGTTTAAGCTAAATTTTGTATAATCTTTTGGACTTCTAGATCTTATTCTAGAGTCCGAGGATCTTGCCAATATAAGGATGTTTGATTCCATGTAATTTTCTTTTACCCAGCTAATTCTTTTCTCCCTTTAATGTTGGATGTTCGGATTCACTGAAGTGACTATCCGTGTACCTGGCCTTTAAATCAGATCATCCGTGATTGGCTCAAGGTACTTAGAAATGTGGGAAAATCATATTAAGTCATATCCAACATATATTCCCATCCTCCCATCTTATATCTCTGTGGTGGAGCTATTGGATTCATAAAGAGCACATCCATATATCTTAAGATGGGATATGTTATGTCTGGCTCTTGACCCGTTAGTACTTGGGATGGGGTATCTATGTTCACTTAGATCCGTGTGTATGTCCATGTGACAAGGAGTGTTTTATACTTACCCCCATGGACATACCATACTTAATAAATGAATTGGGATGTGAACATATCAAGACATATAGTCTTTTAGGCGATTTCAAGGAACTCTTTTCCTTTGCCATTAGTTTCATCTATGTTTACTTCTTGTCTTTGTCCATTATTTGTGTATGTCCACGTCCATATTTCTTCCATGGCATGTTTTTATACTTACCCCATGGACATATAGTGGTTATTAAAAATTTGGTACGTGAACTCTTTGACATATAGTCATTTGGACGTTTGAAGTAACATATTTCCTTTGCCTTTTGTTTCATCCAGATGAGGATTGTCTATCTTTATTTCTTGTGGACTCATTGACACGTCCATATTGTGTATGTCCATGTGTCATGGAGTTCTTAACACTTACCCCCATGGACATATCATATTTATCGAACGCTTGGACGTGAACTCATTAGCTTTTATCAAGACATGTAGTCTTTGCCACTTTCTTATTTCTTTGGGCGATTTTTCTTAAAGAAATTATTTGTTCTCTCTTGCCCACGGTTTCAATATGAAACCATCCATTCTTTCATTTAGACAAATGAGTATTGTACCACAGTCTCTGATGGTACACGACCTCTATGTGAATACAATGCACACGGCTTCTTTTAATGATACAATGCACCATCTATTTCTAGATGTGTATCTTTGAGGCCATAGGATATAAGTTTGGCCATGGCATTTGTTTCTTAAGATTTTGTGGCTTGATCCACTATACACCATAATGATATTCACAAGAATGGACGTTTTGTTTTAGAGATAAAAGCTTTCATTCATTCAAAGATAGCAAACAAGGAAATGAAATAACTTCAAAAGGAAAACAAGAGATCATGAAAACTAAGTAAAGACACTAAGTGTTTTGATGTCGAATCAACTGTACTCATTAGGCAATCTGAAGTTTCAAACTTCATAAGATCGTTTTTCTTTTCATACTCCATTGGATCATTTTTTTTTCTTATGATCCATCCAATCATCTTTTTCTTGATCCATAAGATCATTTTTATAAACCATATGAGCCTTTTTTTCTTTTAGACTTTCTTGATAGAGCTCAATTAGATGATTGAGAGTTCTACATGTCTTAGCCCAATGGTTACTCGTTCCACACCTATAGCACACTGACTTGGACATGCCTCTTCTAAGTCCAGAATTGGACTGATGGTCACGTCCATAAGGGTTCCATCTTGAAACCCGGCCATGGTTTCTTCTACCACGGCCTTGTCCATGCCATCTGCTACGTTCATAACTTCTTTGGCTATCATAGACATGGTTGGTTTATTTATTTGCCTTTTTGCCTAGGTGTGTATTAGGTAATGGAGTTGATCCCGGAGATCTCATTTCACTATCTTTTATTAGCAACTCATCATTTTGCTCAGCTTGCAATAAACATGATATGAGAGATGCATAAGTAGTGAAGCCCTTTTTACGGTATCGTTGTTGTAACAACATATTGGTGGAGTGAAAGGTGGAGAATGTCTTCTCCAACATATCTTTATCATTCACTTCTTCACCACATAGTTTCATTTCAAAAAACTATCTTAAATAGGGCCGAGTTATACTCGTCCACGGACTTATAGTCCTGGATTCTGAGATTCCTCCAATCATATAGAGCCTTTGGAAGTATCACCATTCTTTGGTGATCAGATCTAATCTTTAGCTCTTTCCAAAGCTCTAAGGGATCAATGGTTAGATATTGATTATTTATATTCGACATCTGAAAACATGTGTTTTACAAGTTAGATCCTTGGAACATGTTCTGAGGAACAAGTTTTAGTTTGTCCAGAAATTCATCTGGTCGGTTAATGGTCGAGTGGTGCATCCAGACATCTTGTCCGGATGGTTAGCATTGTGTCCGGTTCTTAGAACATGGATCCGGACGTGTATAAGGGTATACATTTGGCTCTTAGGGTATAAGAGATAGGGTTAGAACCGGATGATGGATTGAGTAATTTAGGAGTGTGTCCGGTTGTTAGAAACAAGACCGGTCGAGCCATTTTGGCTTAGTTGAATTTTGCATCTGGACCGTATGTCCGACTGGGTGATCAAAGGTTTATGTTTTCAAGTAAGTTTAGACAATGACCATACGACCCATACCCTTATAACCTATCGACCATGTATAAAGCAATGCTAACAATCTTAGATACTCAATCAATTCTAATCAACCTCATAATGCGATTTATCAAGATTTATTTTCAAAGATTTTAACAAGTTGATTGAATTTACAAAAACAATATGAACTCGAAGTATAATCTTAGCAATCAGATTTAATCGGTTTCAATTTTCAAGTATGCGATTTTATCAATTCTAATTCAAATCGGTTTCTAAACAATTGATAATCAATCAATCTATCAACTTAATCTTTTCAATATGACCGAATCAAAACAATCAAACAATTTCAAACAGATTCAAAACAATTTTTTTTTTTTTTTTAATTTTAGGGTTTTAGAATCGGTTTTATATGATATGCGGATTGCATATATGTGGTTTTAGGGTTTGATGTTTTAGGGATTTTGATTTGATTATAGATCAAGGGAGTTTTAAGCACACGATATGATCATTGGATCATAGGTTTTGAGATTCAAAAACCGATCAGGGTTTTGATTTTAATTGATCAAATCAATCTCGATTTAGGAAAGAAGAATTCATGCTTCTAGCAACTTAGCAACCATTGCTCTATCAACCTAAATAAGCAATCGATCTAATCCAAAACCTAGTTCCTTATTAATTAGGGTTTGATCGAACTTATATGAGCTTCAATTTACTCAATGGGGATTTGATCTATTATCCTAGATTATGGTTTATCAATTCACGATTTTTATGGTTCAAATCCTTATCAAGAAACCGTATTCGATGTGGGTTCTCTTTTAGGATTTCGAATTACCTTAACCTCAAGTAGGGTTGAATGGACCACCGAGAGAGAAGAACCGCGAGTTGATTGTTGCTGAAGTCGCGAGCTGGAACGAGCTTGAGATCGTCGGTGGCGAACGGAATCGGATTTGGTTTCCAAAGCAAATTGTGTGCACTGTATCTGTGCGTGAGAGCGCGTCAGTGGTCAAATCGATAAGCGGTTTGCACCGACGGATTCGTCTTAGCGAGGGCTTCGATTTGATATCTTGATCGTTTTCTG
Source organism: Brassica carinata (assembly GCA_016771965.1). Classification (NCBI taxonomy): domain Eukaryota; kingdom Viridiplantae; phylum Streptophyta; class Magnoliopsida; order Brassicales; family Brassicaceae; genus Brassica; species Brassica carinata. The sequence goes on from CM028691.1 coordinate 42,589,685, forward strand.
GGTCCTCACGGTTTGAGAGAACGGCCTCTTTGAAGTTCCGAGACAGATTCCTTTGCGTTTTGGGTTTGATGATTTTTGGATGAGTTGAAGAATATTTCGTGGGGCTTAGGGCTAGAGGCTATCGTGATGATAACGTGTTATAAAATAAAAGAGAAAATGATATCTTATTCATAAATATATGATTCCTTTTTATAGAGAATTACACCATCATAGTAATATGGAAATAGTACAAAACCTAAGTAAGAAAGAAAAAAAAAAACATACATAACCAGCCGGCTAAAACCAAATCGTAAACCAGCCGGTTATTACATCCATTAATCTAATGGTTTATAACAATGCTATTTTTTTGTCTTTAAAACTTTCATGTTTTGTAACCATTGGAGGTACTTTTAGGTGTTATTATTGTGCCACAGAAGTAAAACAAAAAGAGGAGAGAATTCTTAAGATTGTCAAGTCTCAAGCAGGTTTCCTATAAGTGAATGACACAAAATTTGTGGTCACAAAGAATGGGAACTCGATCATAAGATGAAAGAGTATCCTCCTCATTCGTTGAGAGTTCACCAAAGACTCAATCATCTCTCGAGAGAACTTGCTATTATTCAACACTTATGCTTCTGAAAAACATTTAAAGATACGCTTTTGTCTTCTCTCCGTCTTGTTTTCAATAATGATGGACAATTCTTTAGTCCCTTTTTATAAATAACTTTACTGAATAGTTACTGTATCTTCCTGACAAATGTAATATTACCAACCAAATCTTTTATGTAAAGGAAAGTAAAAACTCCTGAATAAAGAAATGTGATTTTTTTTTTTTTTGTTGATGTTAAACCTAAAATTCTTCCTCTCTCTCATTTCCTTTTTTTATAGGTTGGCATTTCACTTCCATTTAAATAGTTGTTTCTGGATCTTCAGTTTGAAGCTCTTCAAGAATGACATTACACTTGTCCATGGTTCGGGCGTCAAGAAGGCCGTGGTTCCATAGTTTCACCATAAACATTCTCCAGTCCCTACACAAGTACTCACTCACCTTTATCAACAAAACCACTTTCTTCTATGAAACACTTGTCAAATTAAAAATATGGAGGAAATGAGTTAAATTACCAGATCAAATCGGGTCTTTGAACCATGATTGGTCCATGTAATCTTGAGAACGCCTCACATGCCCATGGAATGTGACCATCTGCTAATACTCTGCAAAGGGTCAAAATCCAGTGTCAAGGTAGTGCTTATCCTTTAATGTTCACATTTTTAAGCTAATCCACAAACTACACATATGTGACATGCCTCTAAAACTGTTTGCAGCAAGAATAGAAGACTTCATTCTTATTAAAAAGAGATAAGACACATACTGTTGCTTCCTCACGAACGAGTTCCACATGTGCATCATCTCCTTCTCATCCTTGGTCACATCAACGAAATCATCGAGCATCTGAGAGAAAGAAGAGTTTCAGATAGTAAAAGAGAGAAAAAATCATTCACAGTAAACTACTGATGAATCAGACACGCTATGTAAATAACCGAGAACAAACAGAGACAGTTTCGTTTTATAACAAATGCTATCTATATAAGCACATTAATCTGGTTCTATTGTTCCATCGGACCATGAGGCTTGCTCACATATTTTTTATTGAGATCTCTACCATACACTATTTAATAACAATTTTAGCTTCTATAAAGTTCAGTAGACTGGCAGATATACGCTTCATGTGAAAAGGAAAGGAATATGGCTGCATTGGCACCATCATACCCTTCTATCTTCAAAATCTGCAACATCATCATCAACTTCATCTTCACTATCTCGGTCAGAAAGTACTTGTTCTAGAGCCATGGGCTGCGAGATAGTACACATCACAATTAGTTATAATCATCATAAGAAAGAGAGCTAAAGAAGAAATAGGCCACCTGAGATCGGTGAGAGTGAAAGAACTGTCTCTTCTGAAGGAGGCTACGGCTGGAGGAGATAAAAACACTGAAAACATCAGTCACCTGATCTGGATGAGCAAGCTACTTACTAGTAGTAAAACTAGAACAGAAAGTAAAACATACTTCCTCAAGTCTGACCGTTCTATAGATAGCTTCCTCGTTTTTGCAAACTGCAGCATCGTACTTCCAGCTACTGACTGTACATTATCTGGATCACCACCACCTGACTGCACATCTCCATGACCAGTACCAGGAGGAATCCTTTGACCAGACGACTCACCAACCCCATTTCCAGGAGGTATTCGGCTCTTCTCACTTCTAACAGGATGAGCATCTGAAAACAAAAAATCAAAAAGAGATGTACCAAATGATCAAATGATGTTGAATGCACATAAGAAAGTAAAACATAAAAACTAGACAGGCTCTCATAATACAATCAACCACTAACCATCTAGCACCTCGCAGCCTAGTCCAAGTTGACGCCCCTGCCTTGAGCTCCGTACTTGACTCTTTTGCTTCCTACGTCTGTATTTCTTTGAACTGTCATATTATAGAATTCATATGGTCTGTAAGACTGACAGCCAAATGCTAGTGAGATAAGTAAAGGAAACAATAACAAGGCTAGCATAACTTACGAGAAATACAATGTTTGCTGCTTTGGGTCAACGCCGCCCTCATTAATCTGAGAATTTTTTTTTTTGAACATTTCTATTTAGTTATCTTTGCTAAGAGTGATCATCAAATTGGAAAAAAACGAAAGTTTGAAACTCCTATATAATTCAGGACTCTATTCAACAGTCAAGCAGTGATGGGCCACAAAACTTAAGGGCCACAGCGATGCCATTGTGATTTTAATCTCTCCTTGTCCTTGAGGACAATATCAGAGATCATAATATAGCAAATAACAACGAAGTATTCCAGTTATGCTGTTTAACCACTCCAACAACTCATTGAGAATGTTAGGTTGGAAACTGAAACTATCACAGCCTAAAAGATCTACACGAGAAAAACTAATGGATATAAATCAAACAAAGAAGATCCTCTAACCTCGGCGATCATTGTTTCACTCTTGAGAGACACATTTACAGCCTGATATTCTTCACTTACCTAAAACCAAGTAGAGCAGATTAGTGGGAAAAAAAAAACTGAGCAAGATCTAACTGAATTTTGAAGTTACAAACCCAAAACTCGAAATTGAAGAGATCATGGGTTGCTGGTAAATGATATTTCAGGCCCTACGACATGATTGGGAACAAGAAAAAAAAAAGGATTGCATCACTACAGATTCTAGTAACTATAGCTGTATCTCTGTCTGAGAATGGAGATGAAAGTCTACCTTGAAACTGCCACATTTTACTAAGCAGATTGAACAACAAAAGTCTTCAGTTACTGCAAAGACACAAAGCAAGCAGAATCCAAGATGTTACTTACAACAGGAAAGATGATACGAAAAGTTCTCTACCTACATAGGTTAGTGATTATACAAAATTACCTTCAGTCTTCTGCAGTTTGTTGTTATAGTATTTGTAATTGAAAACTACATTCCCTTTCCTCAACCTAGGCAATTAATGTAGCATAGTGACTTAGTCTCGACATGAAGAGATATGGACATTATAAGTTGTAGTAGGTAACACTAAACAATTCAAGAAAACTGACAACTCTAGATTAAGAACGGTAGCAGGCAGGCAGGTCAAAAGAGTTTATACAATTGCAATAAAACACAATGAGATGAGGAAATAAAGATTGTAGACTAAACTAAAGTTACCTGATAATGTGTACCAGTGAAGAGGAAGAGATGCCATTATATGAAAATGAACTATAAGGAGATTTTTCTATTGCCCCAACTAATTCTGCAGATATAGTGACTTGCACTTGCTGCGGTGAGCTCTTCAAACAAGAAGTACAAGAATTATAAGACCAGTGCGTAACAATTTTAAAACAACGGATGGAAGTATAGCAAAAAAGTATGCAAAGTTACCGAGGTGAGGGGATTGCTGGGAACTTGAATCGAGACACACTTTTCCTCAGTCATAGACTTTAGCTGCAGAAATGGACAAGTTAATGGTTTCATTTAAATGGTGAAGATTGTAAACCAACCAAATTCACATTAGCAACTGCGTTCAATTTACTTTTTCAAGTTACATGAAAGAGGTTAAATCCAGAGTCATCTTTTGACAATAGGGAACAAAGAGCTTTTCAAAATGTGAAGAGAATAACCTACTTAAACAGTATTCAAATAAACAATTTAGGAAATGTTACCTTAATGAAGCAGGGCTGCATTTCAACAAGAGAGACTGAGTCTACTTTCTGTCCCAATTCCAAGTTTGCAGAATTTTGCCACGCCGCATAGAGAGATTGCAGAGGTATTTTGCTCCATAGGCAATGTCCTCCTATATTTCCTGCAAGAACCAAAAAAAAAAAAAAAATCTCTCATTATCATAGATCTTAGAAGAAAGAGACTTTCAAGAACTCACAATATGACATGGAAAAACATAGCACGTCCAAATAGATACATAAATTTTTATAATCAAAATAAAAGTAGTACCTGAGTGTATAGTGCTTGAATCAATGCCAAATTGAGAGTTTTGCGCACCAGCTACAAGAAAGAAAGTCATTTGATCAGGATACAGGACATGTCTTTGTGTTCATCAAAGTCAATCTAACTCACCAAAGCTGATAAATAAGATAGCAAGTGATCCTGATTTTGCGTCCAAGGCAAGCCTGCTCAAATCCGGGAGAAGAAAGTTGGCTTGAGCTTGACTAACTCCATCAACCCCCAGGACACTAGTAAGGATGCATGCTCGATTGAACCTATATACTGCAGAATACTACAATTTGAAAATTTCAAAAAAAGAAAAGAATGTAAGCAATTTGAAAGATAAGGTAGATAATGATGAATCAAATTCAGTCTTGAGTTTACCTCTGCAGCAGGCTTAGGAGAAACGAGTCTTGCCAGCAAAATGTAGAGGGGGAACAGCTTCTGAGTTTGTACGCCAGCATCTGTCGTCCCCGAAAGGAACACACTCATTTGAATTCTGCACCAAAGGGTAAAGCCTCATAAACTTAACAAAGCATATCTAGGTGTGGGATGAATGATAGTCTGATAATAACTAGACAAAACTAACTAATGAAGAGGTCCGAACCTGCTTTTATGTTTTGCTTCAATCTTATATTTCAAACATCTCTGAAGAAACAAAGGCTACAGAGGAGAGAAAATGGTTAGTTAGTATGGACTACATAGCATTGATAAAAAGAGTATGACACATTCCTCAAAAGAAAGGTAAAGAGTTAAAAAATGAAAAAAACATACTTTCTTAATAGCACGCCGCTGAATAATGTTGTAGAATTCAACAGGCTTGCAATACGCTTCCAAGCTCTCTTCAGCAGCAATTTTCTCCTCTTCAGACAAATGCACACGGGGGTGGTCTTCATGGCACATCTGATCTGTGCTTCTTGAACACCTACACAAAAGAAGGAACCCATAGAGCATACTCAGACCCATTTCTTGAAAGGGCTTACGCTTTCTTAAAATCTAAATTAATTAGTGAAAAGAGAGAGAACATACGAAGAGGTTTGACGAGTGACGAGAGGGATGCCTGGCATACTCGCTACGAGATCATCAGAGAAGAAGGGTGTTTTCGTCAAAACGATCGAGAATCAGTTCCAAGCAATTAGCAGAACACAGAATGGGAGAGACCTTCGAGAATTCACAGAGATCTTCGATTGAAAGAGAGGGTGAAGATTAGGAAATGGAGAAAAACCCTAATTTTGAGAATTATCTTCTTTGGAGCCAGTAACCATTCTTGTCTGATTCTTAAACTCCTCGATGATTCTTTAAAACGACTAGATGATAATATACTAGATGCAGACTATTTTATTACTTCCGTTACAAAAAGAAAAAAAAAACAAATCATTGCTTTTTAATTATTTTTATTTATTTTAATAACTATATACTAATTGTTGGCGAAAATATACTAATTAAAAATTAGCAATAAATAGATTTTAAAAACTGACAAAAATGTCAAGAGCATATATTACTTCAATTTTTACTCTAAATGATACATTCTCAAAACGGAGTTTAATTTTACTTAAATGTGTTATTTCGTTTTTCTACATCCAAAAAAATATTCTAAAATGATTCCATTTTATTTAAATAATAATTATTAATAATACGTTTTACCAATGTTCTGAAGACCGGACCGGATCTGGATTGGTGTAAATTCTTGATTATTGAGCAGGCTTCAACCAAATTGAACGAGTTTTATTTATGAAAATTATATATATATATATATATATATATATATATATATATATATATATATATATATATGAATTTTACTTCTACATATAATACATTTTATGTTCTTTTCTATAATTAACTAAATATAAACAATAAACATAAATCTAACTATATATATAGTAAAAAACTGAATAGTGAATACTATGTAAACTGAAATTGATAAAATCATATGATTTACAATTAAAATTATCATATTTATTTGTTTTTACAACTACCATCTCAAATTTTATGAATATGGTAAAATAAAGATAGTATATGAAAGTCAAAAATATACTTTTCACGTTGTTTCTTAATAAAATAAAAAAAATAATTAAATAGTGATAGTTGAACATTAATTATAAAATATTAAATTTTAGCTAGTAATAATTGAAAATACTTAAATTATATGTTAATCTTTAAGAATCGGGTTTTAAAATTGACCCGGGTCACCGGTTTTCAGCCGGTTTTACCGGTTTTTCACAAATCCGGATTTTAAACCGAACCAGACTCGGCTTCTTCAGCGAGTCACAGTCGGACCGGCCGGTCCGATCCAGTTTTCAAAACATCTATAAAATATAATTTATTTAAATTAAATATTTATTATTTTTTTTTATCATCAACTTAAACATACTATACTAACTTCGTAAACCATTCTAGTAACTCCGCATCCATGTGAACGACGAAATACGGTTATTTCCTGACACTTTGTGCTAGACTATCCGCCTTCATATTCTGCGTTCGTAGTACATAAATGATCTCTGAACAGAGAAAAGTTTCTTGCAGGGTCTTGATGTCTTTCAAATAACTTGCAAATGCCGGTCATTCTTCTGGTTCCGAAACCATCTTCACCATTGAGAAGAATCCGTTTCAAACGTGACCTGAAACTGATGCAAATTCCTCATACACTCCATTGCCCAAAGTAGCGCTTCGACCTCCGAGTGGAGAGGGGAGAGACTAGCCCTGATATTTCTTGCCTCCGTCAAACCATCAAAGTCTTCTAGAATGCTATACCAACCTTGTCCTCAAAAGACCTCATTATCTTTCCAAGAACCATCTATGAAACACCAACACCCAATAATTAACGGTAAATTCAAAACCTCTAGATGCTGTATTTATTATTAAAAGTACAATATATCATAAGAATATATATATATATATATATATATATATATATATATATATAAGATAGCATATTTTGGTTTAATAACGAGTATTAGAATATTTTTTCTCACAAATGCTCTACTAATGCATTTCATAATGTATAACGAGTTTCTTTATCCATAAATTTCTTAGGGGGACGGGGTAGTGGGAGTAGTCTTTTTGTAAAGTTGGTTGATTCTAAAACTCAAGAGATTTGTAAAATTTGTAAAGATTTCTAAAGAGTTTTTCATATTTTAAAAGTTTTTTTTTAATCAAAAAAAAATGATAAGTAAAATGATGTAGAATTCAATTCCCAATAACACTAGATTTGATGGAAACTTACAATCATTAAAAACTAAACTTTTCGAATAACAAGAGATTTTGTAAGTCACTGAACAATCATCAAACTAATACCACTAAATTTTATTAAGATTCTTAGAATCCACTAACCAATAACAATAGAATTTGAAAATTTTAACAATCACTACAAATTCATATCCCACTAACATTGAACAAGAAAAATTTAATACTTTTTTCTTTAACAATTCTTTTAAAATGTATGAAATAATTACCAGCTGTTACAGCAACTAATGATTTTATATATTTGTTAATAGAAAAGCTTAAATATGTTTCTTATCTAGAATTACTTTTATTTTTACTTTAAATTATAAGATATATAATTTTTATATTATTATCTATATAATACATAAGTAATAAAAAATACTAACCACTAATTGTATTTTTTATTATCTATATAACATGCAAAAGAAGTTTTTAAATCTCTCTTATAGGAATAAAATATTATTTTAATATAAATTATACTTCAACATGTATTCTAAAATTAGTTATTATACGTAATATTTTTGGAATTTTTTTATCTAATTTCTTATAACTTACCAAAAATTACAATACTAATTAGATATAATTGAAAACATTAAAATAGAAGAAAATCAAGCATTTCTGTGGTCGGGCACTGATCTGAATACGAATAAAGCAAAAGTTAGTTGGAAGGATTGCTGTAGGCCAAAAGAAGAGGGAGGTTTGGGACTGCGGTCTCTTGAGGAAGCAAACCAGGTCTCTTGTCTGAAGTTGGTGTGGCATATCCTTTCTTCAAAAAACTCTCTTTGGATGAAATGGGTGAACGTTATCTAGTCCGCAAGGGATCTTTCTGGACAGTAAAAGATAGTAGCTCTCTTGGCTCGTGGATGTGGAAGAAGCTATTAAAGTGCAGAGAAGTCGTTGCTGTATTTTCGAAGACGAAAGTTCAGAATGGCATGTCAACGTCTTTCTGGTTTGATGACTGGTCAGAACTAGGGTGCCTTATGGATAAAACAGGAGCTGGTGGACCTATGAATATGGGTATTCGACTCCATGATACAGTTGCTACAGTAATCCAAAAACACAGGTGAAGAAGACACCGAGTGGAGCTTTATAATCTCATTGAGCTGGAGATTCTGAAGATTAAAAACAGAGGTCTACAAAGTGAAGAGGATATCAGATTATGGAAGTGTGGTGATGATTTTAAGCCGAGCTTTACTACTAAAAAAACTTGAAAGCTCTTGCGAGGAATGCAGACACAGGTTGATTGGTTCGAAGGTGTATGGTTTCGCTACAGCACTCCACGGCTCTCTTTCCACACCTGGGTTGCCATCCTCGACAGACTGCCTACTGGAGATTGTATATCATTATTGAATGGTGGCATTGCGGTTATGTGTCCGCTTTGCAAGATCTGTCCTGTGACAAGAAACCATTTATTTTTTCAATGCATATACTCGGAGGAGGGGTGGTTAAATCTCACCAGAAAGCTTCTGAGGATGGATTATACAAATGTGTGGAACGACCTCATACCCCTTCTCACTAAAAGACGAAGCAAACTGGAGCTGTTCTTATTTCGATATGTCTTCCAAGCCACTCCATGTGCATTTTGGGCGGAAAGGAATGGGAGAAAATATGGAGAGGACCCAAAGGTTGCGTCGGTGCTGACAAAAACCATCGACAAACAAGTCCGTAATCGTATTTCAAGCATTAGCTATCGCCACAACTCAGTTTATCAAGGAGTTATGGGAACCTGGTTCTCCTTCAGATGATTCCATTCTCTAATGTAAAGTAAAATTTTAAATTTCTTTTGAGATTAAAACAAGCAACTCTGGTTGTAAACAGTTTTTTTTTTGTTTGAATTAATTTAACATTCTTTCAAAAAAAAAATCAAGCATTGATGACACAACTTTCTTAAATACATATTTGTGATAGTCATTTTTGGTAAGTATTATTTATTTGGTTATTGATATAAGTTGGTTCTTGGTTTATTTTTTTAAACTAAATTAAATAAATCAAAAATAAAAAATTATCACCCAATCAAATTAAAATAGTTAATTGGAGAGCTCTCATAATGACACATAAGCAGAAATCATTAAAGTGAATTCTCAATTAATATATAGTAGAATTCAAATTTTAGTCAAATATAACTTTGAAAATAGAATTTTTTTATCAGATTTGGAGAAAGCAAAAAAAAAAGCTTTCATTAACTCTTGAATGTTGTTACAACGTCTTTATATACAAAATAAGACTAAGAAAATGTACAATTGACCTAACTGGATTTGGTAAAGTATAAAACCCTTCCTTAAATCAAAATATTCAAGGCAAGAAGAGATTTGAAGAATAATATTCCGACATGAACATCTTAAATGTTTTGAGAGACATAGCTTTTGTGAACAAACAGCCAAATGATTTTTTGTAGTTACATGAAGTAGGTTCATAAAACCAGTTCTCAATTTTGCAAGAACCAAATGGCAGTCATTCTCAATGTGATTGATATTTTCGTTGTACAACTGAACTATAAGCTATTTGAATTGCAGATGTGCTGTCACAAAAGAGACTAACCATACATGCGACCTTGACACGTAAGTCCTTTAACAACCAATTTAGCCAAATCAATTCGCAAGTCGTACCATGAGTGCTTTGTATTCAGCCTATTCACTACTCCGCCAGACTGTTGTTAATATTAAAGAATCACAAATGAAGACATATTAACCAATAGTATATTGTCCAGGCTCAAAAAGTTAGTCATATCCAATGCAGGTTCATCAGTAAGTTTGGAGAGTTGTCTTTCCACTTGCAACAACACTTTGCAAAACGCAAAGAAATCCTATAAGGTAAAAAAAAGGAACTGATTTCTTCTTTGTTTAAGTATGGAACCAATTCAAGAACCACTTAGATCATAGTTCTCAAACGTTCCCCTTGGTCCTCCATCAGAAAACCTTATATCTAATTTCAGAACGAGCTGAATAAAATAAATTGCGATCTGGATTTCTTTATAAATATCTTACAAGTATGTGAGCGGCTTAGAGTTCTGAGTTATTGGCTGAGACAGATATTGACTCAACTTGTGGGCTGTAGATGATATATGCTCTTGTGATTGTGAGATACATCAATTTTCCAATAAGTTCTCTATAAACCGTAGGATCTTGATAAGATCTCCACCTTTTGCACTTAGCTGAATATCATAATCTATTGGTGTTGCGACATGTTTACAAATAAGAAACCCGATACTCTCCAAAAGATCTAGAGCATATTTTCTTTGACAAATAAAAATTTCATTACTAGACCTTGAAAATTTTAGAACCAATGAAAAACTTCATTAAACCAAGATCCTTGATTTTGAATGCTTCATATAGAATATGTTTCTACTCTGAAACTTTTGTGTTGCTCCTGCTTGCAATAAAGATGTCATCAAACTAGTAATGCAGTGAAGGTGTGGTCGTCATGTTTTACAAACAATGTGTGTTCAATTTATGATTACACAACCGTTCTTGAGTAAAACATGAAAAACTTCTTGTTCCACTATCGTGAGGCTGTTTTAAGCCTGTATAAAGACTTGAAACTTCCAATTGGATTCGTTGGTAGTCTCTAGCTAGGAGGAGAGATATATCCGGGGGTGATTGCACATAAATTTCTTCATTGAGGTCTCAATGTAAGAAAGTAATTGTCACATACATCTTGGTTAATGACCATACATGACAGTGACAAGCTTCGCTACAAGATAGAAAGTATCAATGTGATCCACACATTAGATTTGTCTATATTCTTTAGCTACCAATGAGCTATATATCCGTCAATGGTCTTGTATGCATTGTGTTTGATTTATATACCCAGCTACATCCATTTGGGTGTTTTCCTCCAGGCATAAAAACATATGGAAAGTACAAGTCCTGACACACATATGTAGAATTCATTCATCAATTTAAGTCATTTTTCTGATCTAACCGCTTCCATCAAATTCTTTGGTTATGTCTTAGCTGGTATAGCAAAAACGAAGTTTCGATAATGAATGATCAGAAGAGAATAATCAAAAAAAAATTACAGTAGATGTGTTTTAATGGATGATGGTTCATAATAAAGCATATTGCAGTCAAATAAGATGGAGTATGAATACTCCTCTTAGGTCTATGAGCATTCATATCAATAATATTCTCAAAATATACTAGAAAACTACTGTTATTAGATAAATCTAGAAGAAATATTGTAGTGTTTGGGCCAATAGAAGGAGATATAGTGTCTGGGATATGGATTGATGTATCTGGAAACAGCCTTCATCTTCTGGATCCAGAGCCTCCCGAATACAGCGTTGAAGGTAGTGTATTGGTTTATCATTGTGAACTCGACCATATGTTGGACGTCGCTAGCTTTGACGATTAGGGGATTGAACTGACTGGATGGATTGTGGCTCTGCCAAAGCTGACGAATGGCGTTATTCATGGTATTATTTTTATCAAAATGGTTTAACAAAAGAATATTTACGCTTTCAAAGATAGTAATAGTTTTTAAATTGAACTGGGATAAAAATAGTGTACATTGATGATTAAAACTTTGATACAAATATGACAAAAAAAACTCATTTTCAGTTTAAAGTTAACAATGGATATCATTACTACATTTCAATAATGAAAACACATTGTATTCAATATAAATATATCTATATTAGTAGACCACACATATTATTTTAAATTTATTTCAAACAAATACCATATTTCAAAAAGAAAAAAATGATAAATTATAAAACTCAATAGTTATGATTCTGTATAAAAATGATGGTGGTTTTCAAATCGATTTTAGATCAATAAATGAAAAATAAATCCGCGCTTTTGAAGCGCGGATCAAAATCTAGTTTTGGCATTATTATTAATGATGATATTTTCTTACATTTTGAATGAAGTTAGGATTTAAAATCAGAACAGAAATCAAATCCGAGTCTTATCAGTCATACAAGGATATTTGCAAGCACACCGTTTAGTACCCGTGAAGTCACATATGCCATCTGACTTTGGTCCAAATTTAGCTTTGCATGCTTGATCACAAGTTCCACGAACAGGGCAGGGACCGATATATTGACCGCATCCCATATTCTGATCAACTAAATAAAAAACAATTACAATATTTATTAAACGTGGCAATGAATACAAACCAAACCTAAAATTAATGGTGTATAAGATTTTAAATTTTGTAAATATTGGGATGAACATTATTTACACATAAATGTATACCTAGCTGAAGCAAACATGACAATCACTTACAATATTTGGGTCTTAACATTCGTACCCGTCCCCCAAAAATACAGTATTTGGGATATGTGCTAATGAATGAAGATAGCACTAAAATAATTGTTCTATGACAGGAAAAATTATATACACTTTCATGAATAAATCTTAGTAAATTTATACCTAAGCAAAACATGACAATGAAGATGATTGGGAGAACAAGTGAAAAAGCTGCTTTAGCCATTGGTAGTTTTTTTGTTTGAATAATAATAGACTTGAAAAACCGGAGGCTACTGGAAAAGAGCTTTATAGAATTACAAGATGGTCCATTTTAGAAATACAACTATGTATAGATTGTTTGACTATATGTCTGACTGTATATGTTTGACTGTATATATTTGACTGTATCTATTTGACTTTTGAAAATAGTTCTTGGTAATCTTTCAAATTTTTTATTTGAGAAAAATATTTCAAATTTATCATAAATAAAATTTCAACTCCAATTGTTATTGCTTTTTTCAAAAAGATTCATAATATAAAAATTATTATAAATACTCATAATATAAGGGATGATTTTTAAACACGAGCATATTATTTTAAAATGTGAATTATGAATTCTTAGTGTTTTTTTTTAATCTTATCATTGTTAGGATCAAGTTTGTCATTCGAGATTAATGGCCAAAACTACAAATTAAATTAACAATGAAAAAGGTTGTAAAAGTTTACAAACCAAAAATTTTGAGTTGATAGATACGTAGCCGAACTTAACGACGTTTCATCCAAGATAAAATTTATATAAAAACAGCTTTCGCATAACATTTCCCAAATAACTTAACAAAACAGAGTTCTTGCGAACAAGAATTATCTGAAACCTTTTTCAAACACAAAAATTGACAAAACAATCTTTTTTTTTAACACTGTTTTATTGAAACTGATTTAGAACTTATTACATCATAGGAAATATGAAAAAATAATAATAAAAAGCTAATAGTTTTTCCACACCAGAGAATAGCAAAGATAAACATGATTGATAATACATTAGCAATACCAAACTGGTCTCGAAAATAAGGTGGAATAGGTGTTCCCGTTCCAGCAATAGCAGACGTACTTAATACTGTCAACGAAATCACGACAATAATCTTCTTATCAACAACGTTTTGCAAAAAATTCTTTAAAAAAAATTAGGGAATAACATCCTTCAAACGAAACTTGACAAATTTTAAAGAAATGATCCATAAGATAAAATTTAACAACATTTTACGGAAAAAATTGTAAAACAAATTAAATTTTATATAAAAAATCTTTAAAACAACAAAACTTGACAAAGTTTATGAAATTATCTTCGTAAAACTAAACGAAATCATACAAAAATTGGTCAAGGATGAACGTTGTCAAGGTTCTTGGTTGACATATTCCGCCTTTGCAGGTACAAATCTCTTCATCGCATTGTGCTTAATCATATAGGCATTTTATCTGCCTCCATAGTGATGAAGCAGTTGGCATGATGGAGAACATCTTCTAACGTTATGTTGTTTTTAGTGAATAGATCTGTTCTGAAGGGCGAATATATCCAAAGTGTGTTGTGTAGAGCCTATGATCGGTATATATATTGTGAAAATTGTCTGTGGAGTCCTCCTTAAGCTCTGAGAACCACGCAGCCAGTCCGTTAAGGCTCTCCACGAATATGACAGTATTCTGCACTTTTTTCCTCAGTGGTAAAGTGTGCTTGTCACATGACTATGTTGAACACAGTCATATGATCGTTAGGATCAGATTTTCCTGAAAAATATGGGACTTTTAAAAGAGGGTCTTTTTCTTTGAAGCAAGGACACGCTCTATTTTGAGAACCAAGCGTGTTACTCAATTGTTCTTTGACGAGATATCTAGTATCGAGTTCTGAAGAACGTCGATTTGTTGAGTTGTTGCTTGGTTGGCTTGATTATTTGTGGCTCCTTGACCTGTCGGATTGACGTTTTTTCTGGAAGAGGTGTCTCCTCGTAGTTTAGCTTCTTCATCACCGGTAGTTCTTGTCACGTAAGCGGGGCTAGGGCATATAGGCATTTGTTGGTTGCTTTTTTTGACACGTCTTAATGATTCAGACGTTCAATTAGGTTTTGAATAACAGGAAACATGGTGGCAAGATCTGTTACCGGAGGTGTAGCCCCGTGCTGGTTTAAGTGTCATCATCTCTGGCTATTTTTTAATCTTTTGGTGTTGTTTTCTAATTTCTCCACAGATGGCGTCAATTGTTTAATCTGAATTCGACGTGTACTTGAAATATGCATGAATTCAATGGTGAGTTATGAGTTATTTAAAAGATGTTTATTGATAGATTAAAGGTTTAATTATAAGAGAAAATACTAAGAACTCGTAAAAAGCATAAGAACTCGGCAAGAACAATAAGGTGTGTAAATCCTAGTTCTTATGCCTAGTTATGTGTGATTGTGAATCCTCTTCCTTCGAGTTAGGTTTTCTCTACTTATAGGCGACTTATTTTATTTTTCCTACAAGTCATTGTATCATTTTTTGACCGCATTTTAGCTAAGTGATGAAACAAATTCAATTTATTTGACGACCTTATATTGAGGGATGTAATCTTTTTTAACAATTAGTAAAATCGAAAAGTTTAATTTTGAAGACAAATACACCTCTATCCCCGGCCAGTCTTTTTTATCATCGAACAATATTGAGAACAATTTTCTCTCACAGTTAAATAGATCTTAAACCAAGGTCTACCAATTTTTTTATAAATGTAAATCTTTTTTTTTAAGAAAAGTTTTCCCATTTTTATTGTTGATTTTTTTAGATAGAACTGATTGAGCTTTTTATAGAAAAATATATTTTGTTGATTTTTCTATTTGAATGTATTTTCTAAATCATCTAGTGATAAATGATATTTTGGATTTTAAAAAAAATCTCATTTTTATGGTTTAAGTTAGCACTAGATTGTGACCTGAACTTAAAAATCACGGGTTATTTTTCATTTGCTGATCCAAAACTGATTTATAAGCTATCATTATTTTTGTTTCGAATCATAATTGAGTTTTTATGTTTTTTCAAAATATGGTATTTTTGAAATAGATTCAAAGATGATATGCATGATTTAATAGTATAAGTATTCTATATTGAAGAACAATGTGTTCTCATTAATTTAAATGTAGTAATGATATGAATAGTAAAAGTATTCTATATTGAAGAAAAGTTGTTCTATAATAATGTTTGAGTTTTAAGAAGTATTTTCAAATCCGACTCAAATTTGTGGTTGAACCGGTAGACCTGGTATCTTGTATATAATCCGGTTCTGATTTATAAAAATTGTTAATTAAAAATCAGATAGAACCCGTTAAAAATTTCTATTAACAATACGATCTGATACCATTGATCCGATTAAAAAACATCTGATATTATTTTAAATTTTTTAATTAAATTACTCATATACTTTTTAATATTACATAAACTTGTGACATTAGTATTTTATTTTTGTTATTAAAACCTATTATAAGTTTGTATTTTTATTTTAGATTTGAAATTTAATTTTAAGTTAACTTTTAAAATACTTTTAACACTCATATTATCAATATTATATACAAAATGACATAGTAAGTTTTTAAAAAAAAATATTTTTGTCTATATACTCATTTTTTATTGTTAAATAATATTATACAAAAAATGATATTCAAATATTTATATAATATATGATTTATGATATATGGTTTTGGTTTATATTGAAAATATGCATAATATCCGAATGATCTATTTTGAATATTGATAAATAAATGTAATAAAATAATTTTTGATGTCATTATGCTCGTTAATTTATATAGGGTTCATAATATATATATAGGTATAATATTTAAACTTATAATAATTATATTAAATTTAAGGTTAGCATAACTTATAAATATATGTAAGCCCTTTATTTATTGATCCATTTAAGTATATCTATATGAAGACCCAAAACCAAAAGATCCAAACGCCATTAATAAAATTTATTAATCCTTTTTAATAGTAAACGTGTTTTTGGAAAAAATTACCATTTTTATTAGAAGTATAGTTTAAGAATGATCATCTTTTAATGGTATTGAATTTATAACGAAAAGACGCTAAATGGACGAATATTAATTATCCCACCATTAAAGACCGGAGGGTTTAGGGTTTTAGAAATTCGATCTGACTCATATCAATTCCCCAATCAGAACTCGATTAAAATCTACACAGGGCTTTGTCCAAATGTTGCCCAGGTTTGGTCGAACTGTCTGTCAAATCTCAAAGCTCCCATCTTTGACCACAAATCTCTCATTTTTCTCTCGCTACGGATACACAACTGTAGCTCCGGCTGAGCAGAAGGATTTCTCCAGATCTCCGGTTTAATCTCAGATTCTTTCCATTTGTATTTGTTAATTCTAGGGACGTGAAGCTTTAGCACAATCCGGACTGTTTGTAATGTTGTTGCATCTATGTAAGCTATAATGTGTTGTGACGAAATTTATCTGTTGTATGTTTGGAAGGTAAACTTGGATAAGATGTTTTGGTCAAAGCCATCTTAATTGGCTCTTCCCAAGGACTCTCCTCTCAGAATTGATGAACCAAACTATAAAGGGATTCGTCGGTTTTAAAGTGACCAAAACGTTGAATACAGCCTTGAACACGCAACATCTTAACAAAGAGTCCTTCTTTTATTGATGTTTAGAAAACTTCTCAAAAAATAAACAAGCTATTGTTCTTCCTTTGAGTTCTCTTATTCTCTGTTATCTCTCCTTATTTTTCTCTTATGGTTTCATCACACACGATGACCATATATATATGAACTAGATTTCCTTTTCTATTCCTATTACACAATATATTAGGTATTTTCTTTTCCTAATATCAATAGCTTTAGTTAATTATCCTAATTCTTTTAAGGATAAGTTCCTTTCTAGTTATCCTAATTCCTTTAAGGATAACTTCCTTTTCTTCATGACTTCCTTTTTAGTGATGTTGAAACTTATCTCCAACATTCTCCCCTTAAGCTTCAATCTTTCTTTTGAGAGGTCTTGGACTTGAATCAGCTCCCTCATTTCTTTGAACTTGATTATTGCCAGTGCCTTGGTCAAGAAGTCCGTCTCTTGCTCACTTCCTCGAAAATGTTCAACGCCTTGCTTACTTCCTTGAACATGTCCTTGTAGATATCCTACTACAAGTCGTGATTTGAGCTTGTTGATAGTTCCATCTGCAGTCTTCTCTCCTTTGAAAACCATTTGAGACCAATGACCTTCATGTGGCTTGGCTTATCAACTAGAACCCATATCTTGTTCTTGTTGATTGAGACGACTTCTTCCTTAAAAGCATCTCTCCATTCTTTCAAGTCTTTAGCTTCCTTAAGGCTCCTTGGCTCATTGTCCTTTGATAGTAGATGTCTCTCACATTCTACTTTGGCATGAAGAACGTAATCAACCACGTAGCTAGGTTGGACACTTTGACAACTTGATCTTGGCAGATGCCGAACAGGTTCTTCCGGTTGAACAGGCTGTTCCGCTTGAGCATGTTGATCCGGTTGAACAGATTGACGTTGATCTGCATCCGTGATATTATGATCACTGTCGAAATCATCTTCATTATTGCCTCCGGTTTTGACATGATCATGATCATTATGGTGACTGTTACCCACCGCCATGAGTCCTTCTCTTCCATGTAGACAAGTTGGTTTCTTGACTTTAAGAGGAGTCTTATAAAGTCGGTTAGAAGCTCTTAGCACCTTTACTATTAGCCATCCATTCGGATCTCTTAGAGTTAGGTAATCTTCCTTCATCCTAACATCACATCCTTGTTCAGTAGCTTGTCCTAAGCTCAATATGTTGCTCCTCAACTCTGGAATATAGTAGATGTCGGTCAAGAGTTTATGTTCTCCTGTCTTTGCTTCAAATAATATCGACCCTTTCCCATTGATGTCGACACATGAGCCATCTCCGAACTTAACTCTTCCCTTGATGTTTTCATTAAGCTCAGAGAAATAAGATCTCTCCCCCGTCATATGGTTACTAGCTCTGTTGTCCAAGTACCACATTCCATCTTCTCGTTTGCTTTGTTCCAGTTTCTTTGGTATGACTTTCTCCTCATTAAGATACACGATCTCATGCATATACAAGGCTATATCAGGTACCTCTGTTTCGCCTTTGTTAAGCTCTTGGTCGTGTTGCTTCTTCTCTGGGCACACCGATGCAAAGTGAACCGGTTTGTCGCACTTGAAGCAGATGATATGAGACATGTCCTTTTTGTCCCTGTATCTGTCTTCAGAGTTAGAGCGACCACGTCCACGTCCTTTGCATCTACCTCTGTTTCCTCTACCATGACTCCATCCTCTTCCTCTTCCTCTAGAGTTGTACGAGTTATTGGAGTTTGCGTACAGAAGGTTCCCTTGTGGCTCTTGCGTATCTTCTTCCTGAATCCGTTCTTCATATGCTTTCAGTCTCCCAACAATATCTTCGAAACTAGTCTTATTCAGATCGAGAACTTGTTCAAGTGAGGCTGCAATCTGAATATACTTGCTTTGCAGTAAGCTGTTCAACAACTTCTTCACTAGCTTAGGTTCTTCCAAAGGTTGACCTAAAGCTGCGGATTTTGAGGCCAATTCTGATATCTT
Organism: Brassica carinata; assembly: GCA_016771965.1. Taxonomy (NCBI): domain Eukaryota; kingdom Viridiplantae; phylum Streptophyta; class Magnoliopsida; order Brassicales; family Brassicaceae; genus Brassica; species Brassica carinata. Next base: position 42,609,180 of record CM028691.1, read on the forward strand.
GCCTAAGAAGGCATCGATAGAGTCTGTGTCCTTCATCCTTAGACGTTCAAACTCATTCATCAAGGTCTGGAGACGAGCTTCCTTCACACGTTTCGCTCCAAGATTCCTTGATTTCACGGCTTCCCATATCTCTTTTGGGGAGTCTTGTTCTCCAATCTGCAATATTAGGTTTTCTAGAATCGATTGGAACAGGAGAGCAGTAGCGACATCATTCTTCCTTTGATCGGCTGTTCTTGGCTCAACTGATTCCCAAACCTCGTGTACTCGCAGTAACACCTTCATTCTCATCGCCCACACCGTGTAGTTCGTTGAAGATAACATCGGGCAGTCCACCATGGATGGCACGGCTTCTCTTGTCTTTGATGTTGATTTTGAATCACTCATTCCTTCAGTGAATCTTCTTCAATGAATCCAAACCTGGAGCTCTGATACCAAATAAAGTGACCAAAACGTTGAATACGTTCAACCCTTGTTTCGTCCTTGAACACGCAACATCTTAATAAAGAGTCCTTCCTTTATTGATGTTTAGAAAACTTCTCAAAAACTAAAAAAGCTATTGTTCTTTCTTTGTGCTCTCTTATTCTCTGTTATCTCTCCTAATTCTCTCTTATGGTTTCATCACACACGATGACTATATATATATAGGAACTAGATTTCCTTTTCCATTCCTATTACACAATATATTAGGTATTTCCTCTTCCTAAAATCAATAGCTTTAGTTAATTATCCTAATTCCTTTAAGGATAAGTTACTTTTCTAGCTGTCCTAATTCCTTTAAGGATAACTTCCTTTTCTTAATGATTTCCTTTTTAGTGATGTTGAAGCTTATCTCCAACATGTTTATACTAAAGATGCTTTTGTTCCATAGCAAACAGAGCGTTGCTATCCGTGGGGCAAACGTTATCTACAAGCTTATCATTGCACAAGTAGACACACCTGCCATTTATTATGGTATCATTTGGTTCCTGAAACTATAAGACGCACAATATGTTTATTTACTTTTTTGTGCTTTGTTTCTGCTTCAGTATCCAACTTGGAGAATACATTCAAAATAACATACTCTTTGCTTGTCCTTCAATGTGGCTTTTTTATGACGCTTAAAGGAAGAGGGAAAGGACGGTGTTGATCTTGGTCAGTATGTGTATGTGATGCTTTTGTTCTATAGCAAACAGAGTGTTTGTATCCGTGGGGCAAACGTTATCTACAAGCGTATCATCGCACAAGTCGATGCACCTGCCTTTTATGATGGTATCATTTGGTTCCTGAAACAATAAGACGCACAAGATATGTTTTATTTACTTTTGTTTCTGCTACAGTATTCAACTTGGAGAAAACATTCAAAATAACGTACTCGTTGCTTGTCTTTCATATGTGGCTTGTTTTACGGCGCTTAAAGGAAGAGGGAAAGGACGGTGTTGATATTGGTCAGTATGTGTATGAGATCTACAATCATAATGTGGAAGTCAGAGAATCTAAAGCCGGGGTACGTCCTAGGAATTGGTTTTGCTAATGCTTTATTTTCGAATATAAATCTTATGGTATTAATCTTTCTTGAAACCGCAGGTTAACTTGCTTCTGTTGACGTGGATGAAGGAATTGGAGAGAATATTTTATGGAAATGTTGTTGCCTATGATGCTGCGCTACTTTACAAATCAAGTTATGGAGGTAAAGCTTCTTTAATGCGTTTTATTCGACAGACAGTTCAGAGCAAAATAGCTCCAGTTGAATGTATATGCATTTATTTTCTCAGAATCTGATAGCTATGAACTTCTTCAAAGCTTTAGAACAGAGTAAAAACAATAAAACTTTACTTTGGGCATTTAAGATTGCCTCTTTTTGGCTTTTTCAATCATTTAAATAGAGAAGATACATAAACAAAAGTGGAGTCGTAACTCCTTTCAACATAGAAATTAAGGGAAAGTGGAGGAGATGGTTTCCTATATACAAGGAAGCCCTATTCTCTTCTTATTATCAACTGAAACAAAATGCAGAAAAGAAACAATTAAGATTCTACGTAATCAATTACGTAGTGTATTTCGGGTTGGAAACTTGGTTTGGTTTGAGACGTGTCGGTTCGGTTCAGTAACTCTATCAGAATCTTTAACTGAATTTGATTGTAGAAACATATTTTCTGATGATGGAACAACACCTGATGAAACAGATTTAAAAGCTGCAAAGGCATGAGTTTTCCTCTCTTCCTCTGTCACAAACACATATACATACAAATACATACGAGTTTAGGCTTTGTATACCGAACTGTTTGAAATGTTGCTTATGTGTTTCAGGCAATGGCAAGATATTCCGTAGAGAAGTGGGTTCTCTTTCTTTAACAGGTGAATAACACTAACCTCCATCATCTTTTTATGCTCATACTGCTGTATATGTCATGACTGTTTATGTTACTCGCATTTGCAGTTGAAATGGTATTTGCCTTTTGTATAATGTTCTGTTTTGTAATGCACAGATAAAGAGTCCATATTCTCCGGCAATTTCTCCTTCACTCCCTTGGAGAACCAAGCATCAATGACTTGAAAGAGCTGTGGCACGAATCAGTCTTTCATTTGTTTTTTTCTTCAGTTTCCTTATATCGAACTAGGGAAGCATACACTAGGGAATATGCTGGCTTTTAGCATCCAGATGATCATGAAAACATGGTGAAAATTAATAAGATCACTGAAGTATATGCGCTGACTAGGGCCAGAACTTAAAAATATTTAGCTTTGAGTTCGAAGAGAGAGTTTTAGGAGGAGAGAGAGAGGCGATGACAATATTAACGTAACCAAAATTGCTCATCTATCTTCAAAACCTGAGTTGTTTGCCGTGCCACTTTTTAGTTTTTATAATGGACCAAGAGATTTTGAAAAACAACTATTCTTAGAGCACCTCCAACAAGAGATGCAAATATGTTCTTACAAATAAAAATAAATAAAAAATTAGGAAATTAGGAAAGAGAAACTGTCCAAAGTTCTTATTTAGTAGAATTTTAGAAACAGTTTGGAGTTGTAAATGAAACTTGTCTTTCATTAAATGTCCCTACATGTTTTTGAAAAACTGAGTTAATTAAATATTATTTTATTTTATTTTCTTAGAAACCTCACAAGTACGAGCTAGGTCTGGGCATCTGGGTCCTTGGGTCGGGTTCGGGTCGGGACTTGTCGGATCCGGGTTCTTCGGGTCCTGGAAATTTAGACCCATTTAGGTATCCATAATTTTTCGGGTCAGTTCCGGGTCGGGTCTTTCGGGTCCGGGTCGGTCCGGGTCTGTAACTAAAATACCCATAATTTTCGGATTCGGATCGGGTTCGGGTCAGGTTCGGGTATTTAGGATATAAAAAAGAAATAAAATACTCAAATTCCATTAAATTTAGTCAAAATTTATCATATATATCTAAAATTTTAGAAAATAGCTTAAACTAAACTATCTATCTATACTAATAAAAGAGGCTTTTTATCTCCTTGGGGGGAAAATGTCATGTGGTATTTTCTTTTTAAAAATTAAAATATTTTCTCATTTAAATTTAATGAATTTTGGTATTAATTGTGAAATAAATTGGGGGTTTTAAACTTTCCTTCATACAAGTCCAAACGTTTATAAGAGTGTTTTGAATCTAACTCGGACCCGTAGTTGAACCGATAAATCCGGTGACCCAATATAAATCGGATTTGGATTTTGTGAAAAACCCAGAAACACACACAAAAACTCACTAAAACCCGATACATGTTGCAGCACTAGTTGAACCAATAGATAATTTTTATTTTTTTACTATTTTTAGTTCAAGTTATGTTTTAAAATTATCTTTTATATTCTAAATTTCTAATTAAAATTTAAAATTTTCAGTTTTATTGTCGTCTTCCTCTTCTTCTACACTATAATTTACGTTTGCAAGAAAGGTGAGTCATGATTGTGCTTGAGCCGCACATCCGTAAAACAGACTAAAGCACAATGAGGCTTATTATTTCTCTACACTACAATTTGCGTTTGCAAGAAAGGTGAGTAAATTATTTTTTATTTTTTATTTAACTTAGTTTATAATAAATCATTACATTTTTAATTTACTTATCAAAAAGAATAAAATCATATGATCATGTGAATTACAAAACAGAGTTTTAGATTGTTGAATAAGAAAAACCTCGCGAGTTTGATTATAATAAATTAGAGAATGCTCTTGGTGAAGAATATCCCAAAGATGATGAAGTGACAAATTTAGAAAATTTTGTTGGTAAGTTTTAAAATTTAGAGAAAACCAAAATTAGTTGATTTGATCTAGTGTTGGTTTATTTTTGTTATTGACAATTTATTACAATGATGTTTTAATTTTTGTTTATTTTGGATTTAAAGTTTAATTTTATGTCTTGATTTTTTTAGATGTCATAATTCTTATGTTACAATTTTTTTAAATAGTCTAAACTATTTCTTAATATTTTGTATGTACACTTAAAATACTTAACTTTAGTCTTTATATATATTTGTTTTCATAGCTAATATATTATTATATAATAAAATTAATTCATTTATTAATCCGCGATTCATCTGTGGTTGATCCAATGATCCGGTGATCTGGTAAATCATCCGATTCAGTGTCCGGATCGGGTTTCAAAACACTGGTTTATAGGATTTCTTTGTATTTGATGTTGACAATGGAGAATATAGCCTCTACAATTCTTCTTCTTTAACGCAATCGACGTAAATCAATCCAGAAATCCTACTCATCCCACTATCTCCTATTGAATGCTTCTTTAGTTCCTGCTTTCTCAGTTTCATCGTATATGTATAGACGGTGTGAGAGTTCGGACGATAATCCCTTTACTTTTCACAATTCAATCATTGTCGAATTCCCAGTTTCATTGCTCGGAGTTGAAGACAAATCGGTATAGAGATATTCAGGCTAGGCTACAACAATTTTGGCAAGCTTGAAATATTAAGAAAGGGGTGAGATATTGGGGTTGATATGTTGTTGATTAATGGGAAGGTACACCGATTTCTTATTTAAGTTTACCAGTTAATGATTGCTTATTTAAAGTAGTAGTTTTCTTATGCATCATTTCCTTTCTCAGGTGGTGTTTTTACATGCGTAAATCAACTTTCTCAGGTTTAACACCTTCAAACATTTCTTGAAAGAAAGCTCACCTATGACATGAGTATTTACGATTCCAACTAAATTAACTTTTTACTTAATTATCGATTTTATTCTATTTTTATTAATCGATTAGTAACAACTACTTATGCTATTCTACTTTGAACTAAACAACTTCAAACAAAATAATATACTACGGTCGCAAACCACAATCAAAAAGATCAGAAAATATCGTTTTTTACATATTTTCATTTTACATATTTTCTTTACTAGAATCATATAATAAATTATAAATTTAAGTAAGAATACAACATATGAATCCGGCGCGTAGCGCCGGAATATCACTAGTTAATAATTAAAATAGAACATTTTTAATTCTATATTTTACATTTCAAACTTCATGTTACTTAAAAATGTTACAAAATAATGACAAAAATTGTTAATAAAAAGATATTTTAAAGTTTTTAAGTCGGGTTTGAATCGGTTCTTATCGGATCAGATTTATTCGGATCGGGTTTTTTTCGGATCCGGATCTATTCGGGTCGGGTATTTTTGGGTCGATTTCGGTTCGGATTTTCGGATCCAGATTAAAATGCCCAAGCCTAGTACGAGCCGTTAATGTTGCAGCCCAAATAACCTAGAAAACCCATTGCAAAAAGAGCTTGTGTAGCATGTAAAAGTTCTAGACATGTGGCACACTCACATAAAAAGTTAAGACTTTATTTACTTCCCAGCATTTCAAATATGCTATTAATGTTGCATGTTAGCACAAAGTAGACGTAAGCTTGTGACTTGCAAGTGTACGTGTATTTATAGAAACAAACATAGGTTATGGAGATTGAGATCCAAAAGAATGAACAAAAAAGAAAACAGACATTAATCTAACAAACATGTCACCATGCTTTGATTCTCACAGTGATACCTCAGGTCAGAGCATATCTTGTTTGTTCGATTAGTTTCTATGTTGGAGATGTTATATTGTTTCCATTGACACTATGAATCTCTGCGGTCTTTGAGATAGCTCAGATGTTTAATAATGTTATTGGAAAACAACCATTTACCTGTAGCCCTGTTCGTTTGGTTGCCGATTCGGCGTCAGCTTCAGCGTCGACGTCGACGAAAACGACTGCGTCATCTTAGTTTGATTGTTGTTCGTTTTGTAGACGCTGATGCCGACACTGATTGTTGTTCGTTTCAAAAACGCTGGACGCTGACATAGATACGGAACGTTGCATAGAAAACAGATTTGAGTTGTTCGACATCTGACGCTCGAAGATTTTTTTCGACGTCTGACGCTCGACGCTGCGTTCAGACACAGACACAGGTACCCACATCCATGAAACGAATAAACATCGATGAAAAAATATTGCCGCAGACGACCAAACGAACAGCACTTATCTTTCATGTAGTAACTTTAATTTACGTTACATATAACAGTATGAGCTACTCCTTTTTTATTACAGCCGAATCCTAGAAACCTGGTTCATGTATTGCTTTTGATTTGAGTACAGTAAGTTATGAAACTGAGAATCTTATTTAATTCACAGTAGAGCTGTTATGATACCGAAGGGTGCGTACTTCAAAATACATTTTCGCAAAATCCGAATCCTACACACAAAGTTCCAAAATTTGTAATTTCTGTAACTGAATTGATTTAGGTTTTAGTAATAAACTAATTACCTGGTTCATGTATTGCTTTTGAATTGAGCACAACTGATTATCTTATTTAATTCACAGTAGAGCTGTTATGAAACCAAAGAGAGCCTATTTTCTAATACATTTGGCAAATTCCGAATTCAACACAAAGTCCAACATTTGTAATTTCTAACACTGAAATAGTTTAGATTTTAATAATAAAATAATTAACATCAAAACAAAATGCTGGCTATTTTTACGAAACATATAGATAATTAAAATATTTGTAAATTCAAAACAGGGATTACGAATTAACTACTAAAACGATGATCATCGACAGTTGTAAAGGCCTAAACTGGATATATCAGGAAAGATTCAGAAGCTAAACATGTGTAACATCAAATGCACATAGCATTAATCAGATCAAGTGTTGGATTAGATTTATTGCTTCATCATTATCACCACCGTCTATATCAATTCGCGACTATTCTGATCTAAAAATAAAGAATTAAAAAAAAAAAAAACTTTGCAAAATCATTTATAGATGGGGCAAGAAGATGACTCAGTGGTGGCTAGTGATATAAGGTTCGATTCTGCCAGCAAGTTACTTCAGCTGAACTCAGAAGAGGGAGCATATATCCTCATCGTCATCTCCATACCCACAAAACAATTCAAAATCCAGTCGACTTTTTAAAGGAAAACAAAACTCAAATCAGAAAACGGATCAAACAAAAAAAGAACAAAGACAGAAGGCTCAGTTCAGCGGGATTATCGACACAGAAACGAATCCCCAGTAAAGAAAGAAACGCCTCATTCCGGTCTGTTGAGCTTGATATTTTCCGAGTCGTCACTGCCTTCTCGATTTTAATTGAAAGATCATAGTAATCAAAAACCGAAACAATTTAACAAAAAAATAGAAAGATCTTCGAGAAAGATAAAACGAAACAAGGTAAAGATGCAAGGGATGATGATGAGACTAACGGCGATTGCTGTCTAATTATATATTGACGGGTGGTTAGGGTTTTCTTAGGTCATCGCTGGAGGCCCATTATCAATCAGCCCGCTCGTTAGTTTTAGAGGACTTTTTTGGCTAAGTTCGGTTAGTTTTGGTTTAATTTGGTTCTCTTAAATTGGTATTTTGTGCTCGTGTGATGTTCAATCCGGTAAAACCGAACCAAACCGAAATAGAGAATGGTAATACAGAATATACCGAATGGATGTCACTTTTAAGAAACAACGGTATATTGATATGGTTTGGTATATAAACTGATTAAACTAAATAAACCGAATAAACCATCAATTAAAATATAATAGTTTTTATGGATTACTAATTTTTCTTATTTTTATTCTATATAAACAATTATTATTGACTTAATATATTTACTAATTATTTTAAATAGTAAAATAAAAAATAAAAGATCCGAAATATTAAAGTCGATAGCTAATCATCTAAAAGTAAAATGCATGAAATATTATAAAAATAAATATATTTATGGTTTTTGGTAGGAAATCGAATAAACCGAAATCCGACGGTATAAAAACTGAACCAAACTAAAGTAAATGTGGTTTTAATATAATAACTATTTTTATAACTGAAATACCGAAAACAGAACTGAAACCGAACCGATATCCGGATTGAACACCCTTAACTGGATCACTTTGATGTTTCAGAAAGTAGTTGACGCCAATATAAATTATAATGGCAGCAAAGGAAGAAGAACAGCAGAGGTACACTATGCCACTAAGATACACATCATAAGTAAAAACATTAAAATTCCTATATTGGGTTATGTAGGACGCCAATTCGAGTGGTCATGATAAGAAGGGGAAGTCGGCATGCACCAAGTTCACTAGAATCGATACAAATGGTACTCATAGCCTCGTCTTGCGTGAACCAGTGATAGGGCAAACTCATCAAGTAAGCAAAGTGTTATACATTACTAGCCATTATACTTGATATAGTGGTAGAAACTCACAAAACCTTCACTCTTTAGATCTTATTAGCCAGACATTTCTTCGAGATTTCTCATTTTGGTTTTGACTATTGTAGATACGAGTGCATCTACAATATACCAGGCATCCCATTGCAAATGAATCGCTTTATCTAACTCAACATGTGGATAATCTTGAGACCAAGACTGCCAAAAGAATTTATGCGAGTGAGAGAAAGTGTGTCTCCACAGACGACAATGTGTATTCCAATGAAGATTTCAGCATCGATTCAATGTGCACAAACTGCCCAAAGCTGATTCCACAAGGGTATAAATAAAAGACGATAAAGCCATTATGGTATTGAGCCAAATGGTGTCTCTCATGTTTCTAAACTTATGCAAGTACGAGGAGCATGATGAGGCTTTTTGATTGCATTGCGTTAGTTACTCTGGAACCAGATGGGAATATGAATGTCCTTATCCAACTTGGGGATCCCTTTAACCACTTTTACTTTTCATTTATTAGACAAGAAACTGTAGTTCTTATAACTAACATTTGTGGCAATTCAATTGTATACGAATTCTACTATTACCATGATCTGATCAAATTGATTCAATGGATTTGGCAATTTTTTTCTCAGTTCATTCTGAAACTTTACGAAATATACTTTGCTCCATTCTCAAAACTTGCTACAAAGCACTATGAGAAGTTGGGTCTTTTAACTATCACAAAATTCATTGTAAAATAGTAGTAGCTCATAGTAAAATTCTGAAAGATGTGTGATTTGTTGGCAAAAAGCTAGATATTGTTAAGTCAAAGCCCCTACACAAATAAGACTTACGGGGTCTATGAGCATTTTTTACAAAACCATTCCGTGTAACTTAAACACAAAAGTTCGTTTCATATATCTGTTGGACAAGATTCAAACCTTTACAAACAAACAAAATAACAATCTATATTCAATTTAACAAAAATGAATCATAAGTTTAGTATTTAATTTGATAAGTTTAATACTTTAAAGAAAGAAGTTTACCTTGAACTCAATTATTTGTTTTATGGAACCATAGAAATTAGCTAATTTAAGGAACCCATTTTCTCCCTCAATCCTTTCCCATTGAGTCTTGAACTTCAAGAAATTTGACAAACTTACCATCATAGATGACTAAACCGTGACCGGTAAGAAGCAAGCAATGTAGTGGAAATAACTCAAATCTACTAGCTTCAAGCTCAATTTCCAGTGGAGAGTAAATTCCCACTGAGTCAATTCGATCAGATCATGGTAATAGTAGTACCCGTATACAGTTGAGTTGCGGCAAATGTTAGTAATAAGAACTACATTTTCTTGTCTAAGAAATGGCAAGTAAAAGTGGTTAAAGGGATACCCAAGTTGGATAAGGACATTCATATTCCCATCCGGTTCCAGAGTAACTAACGCAATGCAACCAAAGAGCCTCATCATGCTCCTCATACCTGCATAGTTTTGAAACATAGACACTATAGTGGTTTTTGGCGTTTCCTTTTATACCCTTGTGGGATCAGCTTTGGGAGTTAGTGGTCATTGGATCAATGCTGAAATCTTCATTGGAATACATGTAGTCATTTGGAGAGTCAATCTTGCTCTCACCCGCATCTGAGCGAGAAAAAGTGGATCATTCGCTATAGGATGCCCTGCATATAGTACTCGTATCTACAACAGTCAAAAAAACGAAATGAGAAACCCCAAAGGAAAGGGCAAAGTCTCTCTCTATCTACTCCCCTTGACTAAAATGATCTAAAGTGTGAAGCTTTATGACCACTATTTTAAGCATAGTGGTTAGTAATATCCGCTGTATAGTATAATCACTTGCTTACTTGAGGAGTTCGCCCTGTCACTGGTTCACACAAGACGAGGCTATGAGTCCCATTTGTATCTATTCTAGTGAACTTGGTACACACAGGCTTTGCCTTCACCCTATTATCACCAGCGTCCTGCATAAACGCATAAAGGCATTCTGATATTTTACTCAATGGAAAACTTTTATGTTTATGTTCTGTTTCTGGAATCCAAACTCTTTTGTTTTTGTTGTTCTAATAATTCCAGCCAAAAAACTCTCAATGTTGTCTGCTTATTGACTATGATGTTTTGATTTCATGTTTGTTCACCTGAAGCTTCCATTCAGCATAGACTATTACTATGATATCACAGTTGATTCCTTGGAATCTGTGATTTGTTCTCCTCTCATTCTCAAACTTTATGAAATGAACTTTGTGCACATTATCAGCTAAAACTGTGTGCAAAAAAGAGGACCATTTTTTTTTATTGGATTACAGAAACTAAGCAGTACCAAAAAAGCAACTTGTAGTTGTTCTTCATATCTTGTGTTCAGCCATGTAATTTGATTTTCACTAGGCTTATCAAAAAAAAAAAAAAAGGACAGTGTGGCCTCTGTTTGTTATGTTCATTTCTTGAATGCAAGGATCTGTCTATCAAATCCTTTGCTTACGCCAGACAAGCTTGACGTAAGATCTTCCACTGTTCTGAACCCAATCTGTGCCAAAACCAAAAACACAAGTAACAGAAGATGAGGATCCGACCCCAAAACAAAGATCAAATGACAGTCTAAGAAGCCGATACTACCATAATTACAGAAACAGAAATTGGTTGTCTTGCACATAGTTTTGACAGATTTTATAAGATCAATATAGGATTCTCGACAAACTAAGGGAGTACAATACCTTATCGAGAAGTATTTCTTGGAAATGCTCTGGACGTAAAACAATGGTTCGGTGATGCATCGCAGTTGTCTGCAACCACAGGAGACAAACACAGATTCAAACTATATAATACATAGCTAGCTTGTTGCACTCTGAAACATCAGAAATAAACTTTTTGTGTATTAAATACACACCTCTGAGACACGACGGTTCTTTTCATAAGATTTCCAGGGCTGAGGTTCCATTACAAAGATACCACCCTGAAAAGCAAAGCTAACAACTGTCAAATGCGCATATGAAAAGCAACAAAAAGAAAATGGGCACACTCCTCAAGTATAGTACAGTAGCTTTTACCGGATTAAGAAGGCGCCAGATTTTCGAAAATAAGGTGATCAAACCATCATCACCCCAGTTCAAATGAATCCACTTTGTCACACTCAAACTGCACACAAAAAAAAAAGGAACTTACTTTCAATATCAGCTTAAGACAAGCAAGACATAAGAAGCTTTGGGGTTCTACCGTTGAAATTTCATATAAGGTGACTCTGTTCTTTTGTTTTCCATCTTCCCAAATTGTTGAGAGGCCAAACATACAAGTAAAAAAGAAGGGGCAAAAAGTGATTTTACCATAGAATTGTATCATAATGATTCTCGTCAAAGTTCCGGGTGTGAACAAAGTTCTCTTTCTGAAACGACACAATCTGAAACAGGTCTTTAGTTTCTGCGCTGCCTGTGTTTGCCTCACCATTAGAAAGAGAAATAGATTCCTCCTTCGAACCACTAGATTTCTTTTCAACTAGCTTGGCGTGATTCTGCTTCCTAACAAAATTCCTAAGATGCCATTGAGCATCCCCAACGCGACCTTCAATCAATAAATAAGAAAATCTAGTTCAACGCACAGGAGGAACTGATGATAGCTTAAGCAAGGAGGATACACACTATGGAAGCTTCAAAACATACGTATCAGGAGAATAAAGTATATACTGTTCTGTGTTTCACTTGATATGAGAGCTACTTAAATCGAACAAAACTGCAGAGTTGAATGATGAAAAATCAAGTGAAAACAAATACTTCTTACTTGAATCAATATCAACTCCAAGAATGCTCCGGCAACCAAACTTATTAGCTGAAAAAGAAAAAACAATGATCAGAGAAGACGATTATACAAAGACTGTAACAGCTTCAAAGTAATGCCAAAAGGAACGAACAACAGAGAAAGTTTCAGACTTTAATACACCAAGAAAACCAATCTATTAAACATTTTACCAATATGGATAGTCATGATGCCACTATTGCAGCCGATGTCAAGACAGTCTTTGCCTTGAAACCATTCTTTCTTCAACACTTTAAGACGAGGATCCTCATCCATATCATTGCTTATCTTAACACCATCACAAGGTTTGTCCAAACAAAGACATGCAAAATCAGCTGACAACAACAAAGAAAGATGAGAGTATACATGAAGAAGGAATGTGACTAACTCGATAGCCATAGTAGTTTTTGTAGTTTCCGAAGGGATAGGACTCTTGGCTTTTCTTCTTCTTCGACTTCTTGTTTTGATTACAATTCCCTTGTTGCTGCTTCGGCTTCTGATTATCTTCATTAGCAATCACTTGCTCTTGTTGTTGTTGTTGTTGTTGTTGTTGAATCTGCTTCGGTTCATTAGCTACTACTAAAAGCTCAACACTCTTCTCGTTGCTTCTACTTCTCTTCTTCTTCTTCTTCAGGTTCAGGTCCTTGTCCTGACCCATTGTGCGACTGAACAAAAGCCCACGAGATTAGAGTTTTCCTTTGTTGTTAACGAGATGATGAGTTTGGCGATTAGAAACGAAACAACACGAGTAATAAGAAGATGCTTGCCAAAGAGGTTTTATACAGCGAGAGAGGTAGAGTAAGCGGCGCCAGAGCGAGGTCAGAAGAAGAAGTGTAGTCCAGGTTGCAAAAGAGGTTTAACGAGTCTCTTAATTAAGTAATGTCTCCTTTTTGAGGGTATATATGTTTTATAAACCCATTTGTATAAATAATAACATCTTCTCTAGAATAATTACTAATTAGTACTATTAATTAATAATTAGTATATTACATTATGTTGTCGACCAGTCATCTATTTAAGACATCAGACATATAATAATCTATTTCCCTTCATTTTTTTTATTTCTAAAAATCTGTTTAAAAATGAAAAGAACAACTCTTAGATTTGTTTTTCCAGTGTATGAAGGTTCTTCCAAACAAAGATAAAATTACATGTTAACACTCTCCTTCTGAGGTGGTGTTGTTAAATTCAAGTCGTAAAAATATTTGAAGAAGAGATTTGTATATGTGACATCTTAATTTTTTTTTTCAATTCTGGCTATATCGGTGATCAAAACTCTAATGATTAAAACAGTTACAATCTTTGTATGTTTGGTCTCCTTCAAATTGAGAAATTTGGGTTTTGGCATCTGAGTTCTATTATTCATAATTACTATTTTTTATTTTTATCCATAATAACTATGCAATAATTAATATTTGTTTATATATTTTATTAACTCAACTCGATCCCATGTGGTAGGCCTGGACGTTTTTAATTTAACCCGAAATACTTATCTAAGTCCGAACCGGAAAAACCAAAACCGAATCCGAATTATTATATAAAAATATCTGAACTGGACTTATGAGCTTAGTACTTTGGAATTTGGTTATAATCTGAACCAAACCGAAATCCGAACTAGGATCCGAAAATATCCGAAATTAGTTAAATATGTTAATATTTTTATATATTTTAAGGTGATTTAGATATTTTAGAGTATTCAAAATATTTTTGTAGTTTGTTTTATTTGTTATTTTGAATATTTTTTAGCTAATTTAGATAGTTTAACCAATATTTAATTAGATTTATAAATAATTTATGTATTTTGAAAAAAAAATTGTCAATGTTTGAGGTTTAGAAAGTATTTTTTGGAGGGCACAATGTCTCTCGGGCGACGGCTAGGGTTCCTTCAAAAAATTTTCAGATCCGTTCTTTTTCCCTCAATCTGAAGCAGTAAACCCTAGATCTCACTCTGCTTGTTAAGAAGAAAGACAAGCTGCCTCCATTAAGCCACCATAGCTTCCCCTTCACCCAGATCTTCACCTGACAAAACCTCGACTTTCAACTCAGATCTGTCCGAGCTAATCTTCCAGTAAACCTCTGTGGCTACGCTCTTTTCATTAGAGACTCCCTAGTCTCTCCCTAAGCTCTTGTGGCTTTGCATTAAGTCTCCGTGCTTCCCGTCTCGTCTCATTAAGCTCTTGTGGCTTCTCAAAATGTATCATCCAAAGAAGAAAAAGGAGCTCTCTATCGTCGAAGAACTGAAAGAGCTCGAGCTGCTAGAAGAAGGTGAAATGGTCGATATCCCTGATCTCGAAATTGACGACCTCCTCGAAGAAAACTCCCTCAGCGTTATTGTGCGCTTTCTAAATCCCTTCGCACACAAGGTTGGCGGTTTGGTGAAAGCCCTCCCACCGATCTGGGGATTGGAAGACAGAGTACATGGCAGGGGAGTAGGACCAGACAGAGTTCAGTTCATCTTCGAATCAGACAGAGATCTTCAGTACGTCCTGACCAGAGGGCCATGGTTTGTCAACGGTTGGATCGTCTCACTCGACCAATGGAGCTCCAACCCAGGTCCATACTTTCTCTGCAAAATCCCCTTCTGGATCAGAGTTAGAGGTCTTCCGATTCATCTTCTAAAGAAGCAGGCTGTAGATAGTCTTCTCGGTCCACTAGGGTATGTCGAAAAAGTAGAGCTTCATGCGAAAAATTCCTCCTCAGTGGAGTATGTAAGAGCGTTGGTCTGGATCAATGCCGATGAGCCCCTCCAGTTTCGAAGAATCGCAAGGTTCAAATCTGGAGATGTGATACCAACTGAGCTTGAATACGAGAGACTTATCAAAATTTGCTTCCTCTGCAAACGTCTCACGCACGACCAATCAAGATGCCCTACTCAAGCAATGCCTCAAACCCAAAACCAGAACCTCACATGTACACAAGGTAGAGGAACTCAGAGACGTGATATGTCAGAAGGAACTACAGACCCTAGAAGAGGCGCTCCCAAGAAAGTAAGCTCTAATGTTGACATTTCTCTTTCAAGATCATCTCTTCCTAGTGGGAGCAAACACAGGAACACGTTACACCCCTCTGAATCCCGAAAGAAAGCTGACCTCAAAGGAAAGGGAGTTGCCAGAGGAAGTTCACAAATATGGAAACCGAAAGCTGACCCCAAGACACCCATCAGACTTGGAGCGAATTCAAAAAGCTCAGGAGAATTCCCGATCCCCAACAGAAACAGGTCCAACTCCTCTGGAAAGAGAACGAGCAAGGGATCACCTTCTCCCAGATCATCAAAGGAGATAGCGTCATCAAAAGAGATAGTGTAAGTCTTTCAGAGGCTTGGAAATACTGAAGAACTACCATCTGAGCATTCAGAGCACTCAGCTGATCGCCTTGAAAACCTTTCTAGCGGTTCAAAAAATCTATCCGCACACAGAGACTCGCAGGATGGCCGATCCAGTAAAGGAAGTAGAAGCCCACCTTCTGTTTTCGAACGTCTTGGGACTCGCTCCAAAAGCTCATCAGAGAAAAAACGATCAATGCTGGAAGCATCTACATCCAAAAGAAGAAGAGTTAGCGGGAGTGGAGACAGAGAAGCTAAGAAACCACGCACTGAAGCTCATGAAACATCTGTTTTCCAAAGACTTGGAACCAGTATAAGTGGTTCAGGAGGAGGGAGCTCGGAGAATCACTCTCACTCTGCTCTAGTAGCAGCTTCACGCCAACCCCATTCTGTCCGTAGGATAGTATTGGGAAGCGGCAAAATCTTGGAAGAAGGGTTGATGGATAATTCCAACCCTTCAAACTCAATATGAGAATACTCAGCTGGAACTGTCAGGGGGTGGGGAATACCCTTACAGTTCGACATCTAAAGGAGATGATTGGTCATCATCCTCCTGAGATTCTATTCCTCAGTGAGACCAAAAACAGAAGAAGGTACATGGAAGGTTTAGCAGCAAACTTGGGTTATCAGTTTCTGAGAACAGTAGAACCCATTGGAAAAGGTGGTGGCCTTGCAGTAATGTGGACAGAGTTTTGTAAAGTGGAGGTATTGCAGGCAAACAATAGATTAGTAGATTTGAAGGTTCTTTGGCAGAACAGAAGCTTCTTCCTTACTTGCGTTTATGGAGAACCAATCAGAGGCAGAAGAAGTGATGTCTGGGAAAGGATCACTAGGATTGGCATCAACAGAACCGGGGCGTGGGTAATGACGGGAGATTTCAATGAATTGATCGTTTCCTCTGAGAAAATAGGAGGAGCTGAAAGGAATGAGGCATCGGGGAAAGACTTTAGACAAATGCTAAATGCTTGTGGTTTGTGGAACATCAAACACACTAGTTACCAATTCTCTTGGGCTGGTACACGGAACAACATGACGGTGCAATGTAGACTGGACAGAACGGTTGCCAATCAAGCTTGGTCAGATCTGTTCCCAAAAGCATTTGCAACTTATTTTCAAAAAGTAAGCTCAGATCACAGCCCGGTTTTGACAACCCTCGTGGACCAACTATGCAAGAAGCTCGCAGGGTTCAAGTACGATCAGAGGTGGATAAAACGCGAAGGCTTCTCAAACACGGTCACTCAATCCTGGAAGAATCAGAGATCCGGGCAAGGAGGTCTTCTCGGAAAGATCGCATTGTGCAGAAAAAACATCTCAGCTTGGAAGAGAAGTACAGTGCCAAACTCAGCTCTTAGAATAAGGGAACTACACTCCAAAATCGATGAAGCTAACCTTAGCTGTTTTGAAAAAAGAGAAGAGCTGAGTTCTCTACGAGAAGCACTAAATGAAAAGTATTACAATGAGGAGATTTTTTGGAGACAAAAGAGTAGGCTCCAATGGCTTAGATCCGGAGATCTCAACCCCATGTTCTTCCACGCGGCCACAAAGAACCGCAGAGCCCAAAACCGAATTCAGAGCCTCATAGATGAGGATGGCAAAGAATGGTTCGATGAAGAAGACCTCGGAACGGTTGCAGACAGACACTTCAAGCTCATATACTCTTCAGAAGACGTCGGACTTAACTTGGAAAGCTGGAGCGACATACCCTTGGTAATCACAGAAGATCAGAACCAAAAGCTGTTGGCCCCAATCTCTAAAGAAGAAGTCCGAGCTGCAGTTTTTGATATCAACCCACACAAGAGCCCTGGGCCTGATGGGATGAACGGTTTCTTCTTCCAACAGTTTTGGGACCCTATGGGTGACGACATCGTCAACATGATCACCAATTTCTTCTCCACGGGGAAGCTAGAAGAAGGGATCAATAAAACAAATATCTGTCTCATTCCCAAGAAGATAGACGCTAAGCAGCTTGTGGATTACCGTCCAATAAGCCTTTGTAATGTTGTTTACAAAATTGTATCTAAGCTGCTCAGCAAACGTTTAAAGATGATTCTGCCTTGGATTATAACAGAATCTCAGGCCGCTTTCGTGGAGGATAGGCTCATCTCAGACAACATTCTTGTAGCTCATGAACTCTTGCACGCCCTAAACTCCAACAATAGCTGTTCAAGAGAGTTTATTGCAGTGAAGACTGATCTATCTAAAGCTTTCGATAGAGTCGAATGGTCATTCCTAAGGACAGCGATGCAGTCATTAGGCTTCTCGGAACAATGGTGCAATCTCATAATGGAATGTGTTACCACGGTGCAATACCAAGTGCTTATCAACGGAAACCCGTATGGTGACATCAAACCAACAAGAGGTATCAGACAAGGGGATCCCCTTTCCCCCTATCTCTTTGTGATATGCTCAGAAATGCTTGTCCAGAAACTACTCAAAGCCGAGAGGAATGGCGAAATCTCAGGACTATCCGTAGCAAGAGGAGCACCGGCCATATCTCACCTCTTGTACGCAGACGACAGCATGTTTTATTGCAAGCAATCAGATACTGAGTTGAATAGCCTGAAGGGAATTCCAAATGAGTATAGCCTCGCTTCAGGACAACGCATCAGGGAGAAGAGAAGAGATTAAACAGTCATTGGGTATGGAACAAGAAGGTGGAGGAGGTATTTACTTGGAGTTGCCTGAGTCCTTTGGAGGTTCAAAAGTCACCATCCTAAACTACCTCAAGGACAGACTAGAGCAGAAGATTGGTGGATGGCAAAACAGATTCTTATCCCCTGGCGGAAAGGAAGTGCTGTTAAAAGCAGTTGCTCTAGCCCTCCCAACCTACACCATGTCCTGCTTCCTTATTCCAAAAACGATTTGCAAGAAGATTGTGTCTCAACTGTCTGACTTCTGGTGGAGAAATAATAAGGACTCCCGCGGTATGCATTGGAAAAGCTGGGACTCGATGTGCTCCCCGAAAGAGAAAGGTGGCCTTGGTTTCAAGGACTTGGAGGCTTTCAACATTGCTCTTCTTGGAAAGCAGCTCTGGCGTATGATCACTCATCCTGATACCCTCCTAGCCAGAGTGTTCAAGAGCAGATACTTCCGCGAGACCAACCTATTACAAGCATCCATAGGATCCAGACCGTCTTACGCTTGGAGAAGTATGTATGCAGCGCAACAACTGATCAAACAGGGAGCCAAGATGGTAATTGGGAATGGATACGATACAAACATTTGGAAGGACAGCTGGTTGGGAAGCAAACCGGCAGGTCCTATCACCTCCATAAAAATCCTCCAAGATCATCACCGCCATCTCATTTCACAAGACATGACAGTAAGAGACTTGATGATCAGCTCTGGACAGGAATAGGATTCTGAGTTGGTTACTAGTTTATTCCCACTAGACATTCAGCGCAAAATCAATCTCACGAGACCGCAAGGTGAATGCGGAGATGATACCTACAGTTGGGAATATACAAAGACGGGCCACTACACTGTGAAATCAGGCTATTGGGTTCTAAAGAACATCATTGAGAAAGACAAGGCAGGAACAGTAGTCGATCAACCAAGTCTCGATGGTCTCTACCAAAAGATTTGGAAGCAAAATACTAGCCCGAAGGTTCATCATTTCATGTGGAGATGCATCAGCGAAGCACTGCCAACAGCAGAATCAATGCGAAAACGTCATATTACAAAAGATGGTAGATGTATGCGCTGCTCCATGGAAAATGAAACAGCAAACCATATACTGTTCCAATGCCCATATGCTCGTCTTATCTGGGCCTCCTCCCCAATCCATGCTCCTCCAGATGGTATTATGTCTGATTCTCTATTTGCGAATGTCTGTCGTGTCCTGAGTTTACAGGAACAATACCCACAAGAAGAGGTGCACGCAGACCTGATACCGTGGCTGTTATGGCGTCTTTGGTAAAACAGAAATGTTTATGTGTTCCAAGGAATTGATCATACAGCCTCAGACACTATTACTAAAGCTATGGAGGACATGAGAGTTTGGAATAACAGAAAAGAGGTAGAGAGTACAGAGGTTAAAAAGCCCACAAGCAACATCCCACAAGTGAAAAAATGGAAACCGCCACAGCAAGGATGGCTCAAATGTAATACCGATGGGACATGGAATGTTGACACACAATCACAAGGCATATGCTGGGTGTTACGAAATCATGAGGGGAAGCTGCTGTGGGCAGGAGCACATCAGGTTCAGGGACTGAGCTCACCAATAGAGACTGAAGCCACAGCCCTCAAATGGGCAATACAATCTCTGACTCGATTTGGTTACAACCAAGTCATTTTCGAGACAGACTCTTTGGTGCTAGCGAGAATGATTGCAGGTAATGAAGACATATGGCCAAAACTTCAACCAATCATTCAAGACATTGTCCAATCCCTCTCATCTAACCTGAGCTTCAGAGTGGAATATTTCTCTAGAGATGGTAACAAAACGGCGGATAGAATAGCGAAGGAAGCTCTTTCTTTTTTGAATCATGTTCCTAAGTTGTATTCTTTGAGGCCAAGATGGTTAAAGTATGTTTTAGAGGTGGATATGCCTACATTAGGTAACAATGTTGTAGGTCTAAACCCTTTTGGATAATATAAGTTGTTGTTGAGCCAAAAAAAAAAAAAGTATTTTTTGGACGATTTTAAACATTGGTTACATCCGATCCGAACCGAACCCGGAATGAACCCGATCCGATAATTAGTAAAACCTGAATGGTACTTTTGAACATAATACCAAAAATCCGAATCACCCAGACTGATCCAAATCACCCGGACCGTTACCGAATGGACCACCGAACGCCCAGGTCTACCATGCGGTTTATATTTCACCATTGTATTTTAGTTTTGTTGAAGAATGTACATTTGCTATCAATTCTTACCTTTTCGTAACTTATAAAAATCGCAACGTTTCTAAGTTTTTCAGTAATGTGAAGTTCATTCTCAATAGAAAGCTTTGAGTTTTATGACAAATAAAAAAAGAAAATCAAATATTGTTACAGAAAATCTAAACACAGTTCCCTCCTTTGCCTCATACTCTTCCATAAATTCTTAAACCCATCTCTGTTTGAGCGAAGCAACTTTGGACCCTGATGAACCAGGTTGATGATAGTAGCCTTCCACAAACAAAAGGCAGCTGCTACTTTTCTTAGCACCAATTTGCTACAGTCAGTATGGTCTGTAGCGCATTGGCCGTCTGAACCTGGGAACTCTCCTGCACATACCATAAAACAATTCACCACTTATCAACAACCATTGATGAATATGTATAGACACTGAATCAAACAAACGGACCGAATCGTTGCTAGTGAAGTTTCTTTAAACGTACCCATAAGCATATGGAGGATAAAATGGAGGTCCGGGCATGAAGCCCCTCATGGGTCTGAAGGGGCGCCTGAATTGCCTCATTCCGGGGACGTTAGTCCTCTTTGCAGATACCTGAAAAAGATGCATGAAACAAAAGTATGAGGATGACAAAATCTTTAGCTATAAGCACACAATTAACTGAACGAGTTTGCTTGCACCTTTATCTGACGACCATGCAGTTCAGACTCGTTCAAAACAAGAGAATTCTGAACGGCTTCTTCTTCCACGAATTCCACGTAGGCAAAACCTTTGGGTTGGCCAAACTTATCTGTTAGAATCGTAACCCTATTGACTGTCCCACAGGATTGAAAATGCTGCTGGACTTCCTCTGGAGTACATGCGTAGTCCACCTAACATACACAAAACCAAATAGTCACATAGGAAAACTAAATAATCAATTGAGGACTAACGCTTTCACAAGCCTCTGCAGATGCTAATCTTAAAAAAGCTATGGAGATAAGGTTCTACGTATTTACAAGGTAAGTAAGTAGTTTTAGCAACTATAAACAAACATTCGTTCGAAAAGATACAAAACATAAATGAGAAACATGTAAGACATAAAAAAAGTTGAAGCCTCACATTGCCAACATATATAGAACGCAAATCCACTTCCTCCTTCTCAGCCGCACTAATAGCACTAGATGGATCTTCATTCACATGCAACCAAACAAAGGGGCATTACCCAATTAGAGAAGGTTTTAATCATTAAAGTACCAAAACAGGAACTTCCACCAAAGATTCTAAGTACATCTATGCAAATCTTTGACAAGAATCCTAATCAAGATTCAAGGATCCATATATGAAAAAAGATTCAGTTCAACGCATTCAGTAGAGCAAAAAGATAAGCAGAAACCTTGAGCAGCAGCCATATCGTTTTCAGCTTTAGCTTGCATTTCACGCAGAGCACTAGCCTCTTCCTCGATCTCCTTAATTCGTTTCTTCATGTCCTCTAAATCCTAATCCAACCATAAACAACTGACTAAATCAAATACAGGAAGGGGACAATTAGACAATAATAAAAGTAAAGCTGGATCGAAAGAAATCAGAATACCCTAGAGGCAGAGCCTGGCTCAAGCTCCTCCTCGTCTTCAGCCGCGGCGGCAACGGCGCCTTCTTCTTCTTCTTCTCCGGCGTGTTCTTGATACTCGTCCGTCTCCATCTCGCCTTCGTAATCCTCTGGGATGTCTCCACCATACACCTCGTGCTCTTGCTCATCTTGCAGCGCCATCTTTCTCTCTCTCTCTCACTCGGCGACTGTCGTAAAGCGAGATAACACACACACACAAAAGTTTCGATAATTTTTTAGGGCTTGGAATTGGGGAAAGAAAGGTTTGTTCGAAGTTTCTTAAACAAATTCAGTTGGTCCTTTACAATGGGCTTCTTAGAGAAAGGAAATAAAAACGTTACGTTGTCAACTGGGCCTACATCGACAATATTTACAGCCATCGGCCAGATCCAACTATTTTGTCCACCAAAAATCGATGTAGCCTTAGCCTCCCTACTAAACAGAGGACGACCAAGACTGAATCACCTTAAGGTCAAGCCAGGTTGCTGCGAACTATCCATAATATGTGGAGTTAGGCGCCACATATGCATTTGAGATACGCGAAATAGTTGAGATCGACTTGAGTAGTATACAAGGACGAGTCAGCTCAAAAATGAACCACAACTTTACAATCACACTTATAGAAGATTCTGCTAGTTGTATCAATACTATTAAAACTAAAGTACATTTTTTGAGGTAACCTTGAAGTTTTAAAGTATTTACCAGATACTGCCACTGGTTTTATTTAAAACCTATGCTTTTATTTGTATTAATATCTAACAAAATCTTTTATTTCAAACAAACAATAGATTACTTTATTTATCTATTTTTCAGCAAAATCGTTAAACCATAAAAAACTATCTAAATTATTTCTATGTGGTCAAAACCTAAATCTTTAAACAGTAGATGTTGTAACGAAACCACATTCTATTCAGGTCATTTGGGGAGATTTAGGATTTCAACATCGAGATATGTTAAGAAGATCCAATTAAATTATGTGGTAGGAGATCTAATGGATTCGAAGGAGAAGATATTTGGGTATGGAGAAGAGATTTTGGTATGTGATTGGTGATATTATGGATCTTGGAAAGAGATTTGGTTATCTTCTCTGTCGTTATCTTGGACGTATTCATCATATGTCAAATTAAAGTCAACGTGATTCATTGAAGGACTGATAATACAAATCCTGTTAATGAAAAAAACTAATCGATTAGGTTTTTTAGGAGATGCTAGAAAATTGTTGGAATTTTATTGTAGACTTTGGAAATGTGAGATGGTATTATGGTCTTACGGACATGATTCGTATAGGTCCGCATAGAAAAATTATACTTTTAAGAATTCATGATGTTATTCATAGTAAGATTTTTTTTTTCTTCTCTGTCGTTAACTTGGATGTGTGCTCTTTTGATGTCATTATGGACTATGTAAACTTCCATTTTAATAGTTGTGTTCCAAATTTCATAAACGCTGTTAGGGCAGATGATTACTTTGATCATTAATATCAATTATATTTGATGTTTTAAAAAAAGTCTCCGGTGTTTTACGTACCGTATCACCATATTTTCAATCATTTTTCAAGAACGTATAACTGGTTTCAAAGATGCCAATATCTGTTATATACTCTGGGATATCAGCGTATGGACATATGATCATTGTAATTGAGGTAGAAGGGTATTGAGCTATTTCGGGTCATCTCTTTTGGCCATAAAATGGTTCAAATGGTTTTGAGATCTATAAATGCTCATACATGTGGTCTTTTAACTTTGCAGGAGGTTGTGTTTATATTAGGATAAGATGCCAAAGTATTTCATTTGAGACTTTTTGTTTCTTTGGTTGTAGGAAAATCCTAACAGAGACGCAAAAATCATTATACCGAGGAACTTGGTTTTGCAGAACAAAGAGAGTGGATATAGGAGATTTAATTGGATTTCATATATGGTTTAAATGGTTTTGGAGTGGTCCCAGATTTAAGGAGATACAGTTATCACATGTGTGCATCGCGGTTGGTGTAACAGTGGTTAATACTGATTTAGTCAATTTTAAACCCAAAAGAGTAAGATCAAAGAAGCATAAGAGAACACCATATAAATATATTGCATTGATAATTAATAAAGCAAAGAACTTGGCGATATATGTCAGTGTTAACTTGCCAAAACAGAACACGTAGTGTCAGCTAAATTTGTATTCTGCATCCTTTACCAAAAACAGTACCATACTCTTGAGAAAAAATAAGATTTCGGTTGATCGATCTCTACTAAACTGAATGACAAAATCTGAATAGAGGAGGCTAGCTCATGAGTGTAACTGAAAAATGTCAAACGTTCCAAAACCCAATG
Organism: Brassica carinata; assembly: GCA_016771965.1. Taxonomy (NCBI): domain Eukaryota; kingdom Viridiplantae; phylum Streptophyta; class Magnoliopsida; order Brassicales; family Brassicaceae; genus Brassica; species Brassica carinata. The sequence continues at coordinate 42,633,679 of CM028691.1, forward strand.
TTTTCTAACCCGATTGGAAACTCAAGCGGACAATTTCCCGGATCATTGGTTATTCGATTGATAGTAGGTGAACCGCAGGTTAATAAATTATTATGTAATAATATATTAGCTATTGAGAATATAAGAGATATTTTATGTTTTAAAAATATATAGAAAAACTTATTTTATTTTTGTTTTCGTCTCACATACAAAACATAAAAATATATATAGAAAATACTTGATTTTAGATTTTTTAACATTTTGTAACAAGTTATGAGTTATTGCATATAATAAAAAAATATCAAGACTTAAAATCCATGAGTATTTAAATATGTACTATGAATAATAGAACTAAACTTTAAATCCAAAATAAACCAAAATTAAACATCAAACTGTAATAGGTTATTGAAAATAAAAATAGACTAGAACCAAGTTACATTTTCTAATTTTGGTTTTCTCTATCACCATTTGTAGTGGCACAATGTAATCTTCACCAAAGTCAAAACATAAAAAAAAAAGTTTAAGTCGATATTATATATGATAAAAAATCAGAAAGTTCAATCAAAATTTTAAAATTTACCATCAAATTCGATGTATTTATCACTTCATCATTTTAGGATATTCTTCAGCAAGAGTGTTTTCCAGTTCATTATAATCAAGCTCACCAAGCTCTACAAAGTGATATTCACGATAAACAGAAAATAAAAACATAAAAAGAGTTGAATGACATACATAATCCATAGTAGGAAAGATGATAGTAAAAATTGAAAACTTAGCTTATTATTTAAAAATACAAAATCTATTTTCATATCTTAATTAAAAGACTAAAAATAAGTAAAAATTACTTATTGGATCAATTGGTGGTTCAATCGGTAGTCGGATTCCAGGTTTAAAATGTTTTTTTTTTGCGGGTTTTATCAAATTTTTAAATAACAAGTTTTTTAAAAAAATCCAAACATGATTATTATCAGGTCACATAATTTCCTGGTTCGACCGAGGGTCTGGGTCAGGTTTTCAAGACACTGCCAAAACCTTATCGGGCCATGAGTGTAACTGAAAATTCAAATCGAAATCCGACAAAGTTAATTGAGTCAGTTCCAGATCCTTATTGGCATGTTCGGTGTAGCTCTACAACTAAGATGACCAACACAAAGATGTAAACTAAGAAAAAATATAACGTGTTACATTAGTAAAAAACTATACCGCCCATAACCTTAATATTGGGAAAAAAATACACCAATTTATGCAAGACATTATAATAGCAAAACTGATTCAATGTAGTAAATAAAAATCTGGCGCCTTCAAAGTTTACACATCTATACAACACACATTATATATATTTTTAATACAAATTTAAAATAAATATAATAATTACTAAACAATAATATAATATAAACTTATATATATATATGTGTTATAAAATAAAATATTTACAAAATAAACAAATCCCGCGCTTTCAAAGCGCGGATCAAAATCTAGTTACCCTTTATAGAAACTCCACATTCTTTTACACTGGTTGTTATCTTAATGAAGTTCTTCTACATATAGAACATTTTCTGTTGAATCTTTAAATTCAAACTAGATTCCGATTTGAGATTTTAAAGCGCCAGAATATTTTTTTTAAAATATTATTTACAAAATCAATATGTTTTAGAATTTTTTATAAGGAATGTTTTAACATTTTATTCTAGTGTATTTAAAAACTTTATAATTATATTATTTTGTTTTATTTTTAAATATGAATATATATATATATATAAGATATTACTTAACTTTTATTAATTATTTAACCCATTTTATTAGATTTTTAATAAAATCTATGTAATTTATTTGATTAATTGTGTGATATATACTTCTTTGATAAAAGTTTAATTATAAAACTTATTTGATGTTATTTTATTGACTCTAACATTTTATTTGTATAAAACTTATTTGATGTCAACTTAAACCAAGCATAGTCTCGCGTATATAATTATATGCTCTTAAAAATAAAAACAATCTAAGAATAAGAATAAAATATTTAAGCTTTATAAGTTTAAATGAAATATAATTTAATTCATGAAATTATAAATAAAATAGTCCATTAATTTCATATTAAATGAAATTATTTTATAGTATCTAAACCCGCAGAAAATAGTTATACTTATTTTTAATTTTGAGTGTTTTAGTCAATTATTTGATTTATCAATAATTTAAAAGAAGATAACAAAAAGTAGAATCTAAGTTTTTATATTTTTTGAACGCTATATTAATTATTGTGTTATTTGGAAACACACTTAGTAGTATAATGTTATTTTCCATTATTATCTTTAATGAAGTTCTGATGTTTTATTAATTAATAATAATATTCAGTGTAATATAATTTATGACTAAATGTTATGTCCAAATGAATGTTTCTATTTTAATAAGAGAGATATTCAGTAACAAAATCTCTATTGCGAGTTTTCACTGATAAATTTTGGAGATGTATGTGGGAAAATGATAAAAGAATTCTCTAACTCAAGAATAGCCAACGGGAGTTGATGCTAGGTTTGTTCAGAGGCTATCAGGACTTGATTTTTTATGCATGTTTGATGGTAATTAACCAATGGGTATTGATGTTAAGAACTTAATGAGCATATGAGTTACTATCACGGGAATGGATTAGCTCAAATTAGTGACTTTATGACTAAATATTAGTAATTTATGATTGTTTAAGCATCATGAGATAGTATTTTATCATTCTAATCAATAACCTTAACCCAAGAGCTTGTCTTTCTTTGATTTTTGTTGGTTTGACTTTGTATTAGCTTCTATTGTCTTTTTGTTGATTTTTTCTATTTAGCATAATTTAGATTAAAAACCTCCATCGTGTTTGCTTAGATTAGGGAATCTTGTGTATTTTGGTGTTATAAGTCTCTAATTCTCTGTGAATTTGATCCTAAAATTCTATAATGACATACCATTTGATTGTGGTATTGTTGGCATAATATGTTAATTGGTATGTACTTAAATGCTTAATCAGTGGCCCTAAACATATCAAGACCCAACAAAGTGTCAGTCTATTTGCTTGGTCTAAAAGGTGAGATAATCACAAAATGAAGAACCGGTAAATAGAAAGAGCAAGAAAAAGGGAAAACTGGTAAGAAAATGGAAAGAAGATCGTTGTAACTCTTCAAGAGAATCAAGGGATAGCTGACCTTAAGGGAGTATATAAAAATGACCTTGGACATTCAAGCAAGGGATCTAGAGACGAAAATACTTAGAGATACCTGCTAGCTTTAGAGAATTTAGGGTGTAGGTGATTATACTAGCGGACTTAAGACTTAGACGTTTTTCCGTTTTGTTCTATTGCTGACGAATCTCTGTACGATCTCTTGTGTAACTTTGTTCTAAATCGTACTTCTCATAATCAATAAAACATTTGTGTGCAACTTTATTATATTTACTGTCATTCTCGTTTTTTGTGTTTGAGTGTTTATCACAAAAATTCCAATTCTCTTGAGAAGTTAATTTTTTTTTTAGAAATTTTGATTGTGCGAGTTTCGACTCAAACATATATTTTAAAATTGAACTAGGTGATTTTCCCGTGCTCATGCATGAGTAAAAATATTAAAAAAAACAAATATACTATTAAAATTAGTTAATATTTATTTTATTTTTGAATTATTATGTAATTTGTATGTATGATTATTTATAAATAATAATATATTATTTTAATTATACATGTAATTTTGGATATATAATATTTAATTAGGTTGATAATTATTTAGGTATATTAGACTGAATATAATTTTTTAAATTCAACCATAATATTTTTTATTTTTAACAGATTAGATTTTTTATTAATTTAATTATTTGTATCTAGTTGATTTTTTTTAGATTTGTAAATATAGTTTAATTGTGTACATTCATATAAGAAAATAACTTAATAATAAAGAAATATTTTTATTAGTTTAAATATATATAATATGTCTCATATTTCTGTTTATGTAGTAAATTGTATTTTCTTGTGTTGTATACGATTCTTTAACTCTATTTGTACTTCAGTATATCAATAAAAAAATTTTAAACAATACATATGTATATAAAATTATTTAAGATTATTTTTAACGGAAATATATACTTTTAATATCAACATTAGTTTTTGGAAACTTTTTATTTGAAATCATATTATGTATAATATATATTTTGTCTATAAAATTTATCATTTTTCATTCAATTAATATTTTATTTTCATCATATATGTTATTTAGAAATAATAAAGAAAGGAAACAAAAATTAAAAATAAATAAAAATTTTGATAGTAAAAGTTAGATATAATATTTTAATTTATTAATTTTACCTTTGTAATTAACCATCATAAAATTAAAATGAGTGATACATATAGAAAAGTGATTTCTCTAATTATATACTTTGAATTATTTGTTCCAAATAAACTTATAGTAAAAAAGATGTTAGTTTCTTATAGATAGTTAATAATTTTATCTATGTAATTTAAAATATATATATAAAGAAAGTCTAAATCAAATTTAAATTTAACGAAAAAACGTATTTTGAAAATATAAATAAAACATCTCTGTACTATTAATCATACAAGAAAATAGATTGATAAAGAAAATAATTCTATAACTTAACATATATATATATATATTATGTTATTTAAGATTATATTTTAATAGAAATAAATTATTTTTAATCCATCATGATTTTTTTGGCAAATTTTTTTATGAATGTATAATATTAATTTTCGTTTTTAAAATAATAATCGTTTTTTTTTGAATTTTTTTTATTTTATTATATATGTTATTTGGAAATAATATAAAAGGAAAAAAATAGAAAAGTTGATAATTGCAATTAAATTTAGTATTATTTAATTCATTAAGGGTAGCTATGTAATTAATCATCGTAAGAGTTAACGTGAACGCGATACATAGGAAACTGACTTCTCAAATAATATTATGGAGATGATAAAAGAAGTTTGAATTGTATATATAAATCCCCTGTTCTAAAACGCGCCGCCTAGAGCCGTGGAATCGCCGGAAAATCGTGATTCGGTCACCAAGCGTGGCGAATTGGAGTGATTCGGTGAGAAAAATCGGGATCTCAAAAAAAATCTGAAGTTCTTACTCGTTTTAGCTTAGAAATCGCTTGATATACGTAAGTTTCAAAGAATTTGATTAAGAACAGCATAAAAATGACGAAAAATGAAGTATAACTCGTTATATTCGAGGAGCCGTCAAGCTTTATCTGCAGAAAACCCTAAACATCAAAGAGGAAGGCGACTTGGTAATGACGAAATTGCCCTTCATTAACTTAAATACTTAAAAAATATACAAAATCGCATTTGGCAAAGGTTGAACCCGGGTTGCTCATGTAAGAAAGGAAGGGTGAACCGCTACACCGCATGATCTTTATTGTTTCTAGTTACAAATGTATCATATATAACTATAAATTGGTGATTAATTCCCGCAAAATCTCCGATTTTCTCATTCGGCGCTAGACGCAACCTAAGCGTACGAGAAACGCTTAGCGAGTTTCCGAACATTGTATAAATCTAACATATCCTGATCATGGGACGGGTCTAACTTAATTTTCCGACAAATTCTCCCCATTATCGCGCATGGTCCTGCCGACCGGAGATGTTACAATATAAACGTAATTATAGACATCAACAGAATGCAATATCTCGGAAAAAAAATTACACATTGCTTGTTATAAGAAAATGAATGAGTGCAGTAAATGTTAGCTGGACCATCATAACAAGCTATCATCTTCCCATATTCGCAATGCTCCAAAGTCAATAAATGAGTGCACTAGAATAATAGTGGTCCCGTATGCCGTACAAGTGATTTATGTCTTCGTTCCATGTGACAGAAGGTCCTCATTCGTTCACGAGAAAAGAAGAAGAGGTGCTCATTCGTCAATGTACCAAAGAATGTTGTGGTGGGTAATATTTTAGTTGAAATTGGGCAACAACAAGAAAAATGTGCGCTTTCTCCTTTTCACTTATCTTGAGAACAACAAAAATAACTTAACAACCTTTGTGTCTTATACACGCTCATTATTTAGCAAGAAACTGAATTTTGAATTCGTTTTGCTGATTAGTTATCTGAGAAATAATCACTATTACATATCAACCAAATTCGTGGTATTAGTGTGTAACCAACTTAAGACTTCGCACCCACCATCTGGGGTGCGTATTTTTTTTTTTTTTAACGTTTGTCTGATTTAAAAAAAAATAAAAAATAAATAATCGCGGACCACCACGTATCAGTAAGGGTACAACGCTTAATTTAAACTCAGAAACTACAACGCTTGTTGTTTTTGTGGGACCACAGTTGATAAGCACCCCCTAAACAACTGGGATAATGGTGCTCTTACTGCCATATATCTTTTTTGTAACAGTACAGCCATATATCTTGGCCTCTGGATTTGTCTAGAATTATTTTACAGGAAATGATTATTGTTGGAGACGAGATTGACACCATTAACAAAATCCATCATGCATTATTGAATTCGACCTAATGCTTCTTTTAGTTTTTTCTGACGAATTAAATGTAAAAAAACGAGTTCTGTTACCAACTTAAAAGGAAAGTATTCGCCGATACTGAACCTTATAAATAAGACTGGAGTCGCAAAAGAAAAAGATCCATAAACATTACAAAAAGCTGCACAATACTTTATAAAAAAAAATCTGGGATATCCTCAATTCATAGAAGATCCTGACTAATTTATAAGAGGAAGCTGCAAATCCATCTTTGCTATAAAGCAAGTAAAGCACATGTTTAGGCCACAAGATATATATAACCCTTTTAGAGCCACATTTGTATTCGGGAGGCTTTATGAATAGACCCTTTTCTCAAATATATAAATGAAATCTAAAACATGACTTTATATCTATATGGTCACAAAGGGAAGTGTATTAAATATCTAAATTGCTTAATAGAATAACAATCTAAAATTCATCTACCATTAAACCACCACCTTAGCAACATAGTACTTTTTAATAAGTTTTAGGTTTTAGATTTTCACCCTGAATCAAATCTTAAACGGTCTTTGTGGTGACGTAGCTTTATTTCGACCAACAACTTCGTAATTGCCGAATTTCTCATTAATAAAGGAGAAAACAGCCATTAAAACCATGAACTTTCAAATTAAAGCAAAAAAAACCTCCAACTTATGTTTGAGCTAAAAAAATCTTCAACTTTCAAATATTAGCCGTTTTAACTATCATATTTTGTTGACTCTTCCATTTAAGAAACCCGAATAGTCAACTGTTAAACTCGATTGGATAAACAGATAGTTTTTAAACAACGTTATTTTAAAAACTGATTAAACATTAATAAACAATATAGTTTTGCTTTTGTAAACAATCAAAGCATCTTTTTGTGAAACCAGAACCCTAAATCGACTTCATCTTCCTCATTTTCGAGTGAGGAGTATGAAGTCGATTTGGGGCTTTAGTTTCGCGAAAGAGATGCTTTAAGTATATTTAAAGTAGCAAAACAATGTCGTTTGATTAGTTTTTTAAAACGACATCGTTTAGAAAGTTAATGTACATCTATTTTTATAATCGAGTTTAACCGTTGACTATTCATGTTTCTTAAATGGCCAAGTCAACAAAAGATTAGAGTTAAAACGGCCAATATTTGAAAGTTCAAGATTTTTTTAGCTCAAACATAAGTTGGAGTTTTTTTTGCTTTAATTTGAAAGTTCGGGGTTTTAATGGCTGTTTTCTCATTAATAAAGAGGTCTTTTAAACCCATATCAAATTTTTACTACTATTTTTACGAATACAGCAGTTATTATTATCTATAAACACTTAAACTACTATATATTCATTACCTTTCATAAATAGTATCATTTTAATATTTTATTATTATACATAAATTTTTTTAAAAAATATCAATACAATTTATATTATTTACATTTTAATATTAACTGTATAATTATTTTATTTTACAAATAATTTTATTTATTTCAAAAACTATTCTTTAAATAATTATAATTATTAAGTAAAAATTATTTATCATTTTTTATTTATTTAAAAATATCAAAAAACATTATCATGAAAAGAAAAGTATATACTACTGTATACTCATGATTTAATTCTTTGAGTAATAATATCTGGTAGCAATATACAATGTTTATCACAATGTATATATATATATATATATATATATATATATGAGTTAGTGCATCACCACCAATGAACCTAAAAAGTATTTTTCCGGAAATATTTCAATAATAAATCATCAGTTTAGATAAAATAATATTGTTTAGATTTTTTTATGAGATTGGTTATAAATATTTTAATAATAAACCACAAAATATGTTGAGAAAGACTCTGAAATAATATAAAAATAAGTTTATCAAAAATAATATTTAACAAAAAATTACCAAAAAATAAGATTTATTAAAAGATATAAAGACACATATTCCTAGGGTTTAATGGTTAGAAATTGGGTTTAAATTTTTGGGGATCGGTTTTTTGGTTAACAAATTAGTTTTTAGGGTTTCGAATTTATGATTTAAGATATAAAACTGAAGTAACAATATTTAAAATAAATATTATTCTATTAAATGTATATTCTTTAAAGAGAGTGATTTTCTTGATGAATGATATTTTAATCATTTTTCTTTTGTCTACTATTTTATGATAAAATTATTTTTGTATTCTTTAGAAAAATTGTCCAAACATTATATAATTAAATGGTTTGTGCTAGTGCCGTCGTCGTGATACCATTCAAAAATTCCAGATTAAAATCTCTAGTAATATTATCTTACAAAAAAAAAAATCTCTAGTAATATTTGGTTATCCACTTTTCACATTGATATAAAAATAGTCTCAGGTTTCATCATTTTCTACTTTTTAATTTAAAAAATCAAAATTTATCGTCTATATATATATATATATATATTATTTTCTTAACTAAATGTGAATTTACTGAGCATCTTGATCCATTGTTGTGTTTATATTGATTTGTGATATTTTAGAAGAACAAAAATGCGGAAACAGCTATATAGAGGAGAAGGCATAAACATAAAAATGCAATTAGATGAAAGAAATTAAAGAAAACACGTCAAAGGAAAATATAAGAATGTAAAGAGAATAAAACAAAAATTAAGATATGTAATCAATTTCAGAGATTACATTAAAAAGAAACGAAAGTGGAGAGAAAACTGAAGGGGATTGTATGAATCTTCTTCTTTATAGAGCATCAGTATTATCAGGTCTCACTACAAGAAAATACAATATTAACGACGGCGGTATTCCTCGTGAATTCGTCGTAAAAACGGTTTTACGAGAAATTAACGAGGAAACACGTTTGCTCGTTACTCGTTCGTCGTAACGCATATCTACTCGCCAATTCGTCGTTATGTAGCGAAGAAATGGTTTCGTCGTAAAAACCAAGTACATATATTCGTCGTAAAGACCACGTAAGCTTTCCACGTAAGGAAGTCGCTAAGAATCCTCGTAAATACCACGAAAACATTTCCTCGTTAATAACACGTAAACGATTTTCCTCGTACGTTCCACGTTATGTTTTCCTCGTGACTTCCACGTAAAATTTCCACGTGTAAAACACGTAAAGTACTCGAAAGATTTTCCTCGTAAACACGACGTAAGCCTTTCCTAGTTATTTCCTCGTAAGGTTAGCGAGAAATTTACTTCGTTTTATATACAGAACTTTTAAAAAATATATAATTAGAAAAATAAATATAATTATAATTATATTTATAAATTATGAATATAAATATAATTTAAAATAAAAATCAATACGAAAATATTTTTTTACATAAATAAGTTTACATAAATACAACGAACGAGAAGAAAAAAAAAAACTAATTCTCGTTCATGGCCCGGTAGAACTCGTCACTCCTCCTCTCTACATCCGCCTCATCATGGGTCTCGGATGTCGACTCGCCTGGAATGGGATGTTGTCATCGCATGTTCCTCAACAAGGACTCCCATTCCGGATTTGTGGACGCTATAACGTCCAAGAAGCCCTTGACTCCACCCATACGAGCCGTGAACGCAGTTTTTGTCGAGGCCAACTCGTTACGCAGCTCAGTGACCACGTCATCCCGTCTTTGAGCATTAGAAGATGTCGCTCTCGGAACATTGTTGACGGAACCGATCCCCAACGTACGTCCTTTTTTCTTAGGGACAACCTTAAAAACGAAAAGTAAATACTGTTAGTAAAAATTTAAAGTTAAACTAAATGAATAATTAGAAAATGATAATTTATAAAAATTTACCTCTTCGTAAATCCTATCCACTTCAACTGTGGATAAGGTGACGGGTAATCCGTCGGTAGACTGCTGTGTCAACTGGGTCTGAAGCTCTTGAACCCGGTCAGCAACGTCACTGAAGATTTGCTCGGACCTAGGATCTATAAATCGGCCCGCCTTGTTCTTGTGAGTCTTCTCGTAAAGTTCCTTAAGAGTCGGGAGCGGTCTCGTCTCTTTGGTCTACAAATTAAACATTTAAGAAAATTAGTATATATAAATTAATTATGTAAAAGACATGAATTAAATTATATATTTAATTACGTACCATCTCGATACGGACAGCGGCGGGGGGTTTTTGGCCCGTAGAATGAAGCATCGGCCCGTGGCCGTGCTCATCTACCGTGTTACGGGAGGCAGAGCAAGCCTGGACGACTTTGATGGCGTCAGGATCGCGCCAATAGCGGTCGAGGCCATCCCAAACCTCCGTGGTGAGCTCAGCGGGTTTACCTCTCTCATACCCCTTCACGATCCACTCACTCTTCCAGTTGGAGACCATGTCCAACAAGCGAACATTCGCCTTCGTGTAAAACGCTTTCCTCACCCTCTCAGTGACCCCCATGGACCAATTATATTTTTGCTGTAACAGCAAAAAATAAATTTATTAGATTTAAAAAACATAAATTGAAAAATTATAGTATATATAAATTAATAACTTACAGCGTAAATCTTGAACCACATCTTTATGACGTAGATGGACGTCTTCTTCCAGTTCGGATGTGGCATGGAGAAGTAACCCTTCATCGTGTCGGTTACGTCCGATACGAGACATTCGTCAACCCCAAACCTGAAAAAAAAACAAATTTAAAGTATAAATATTTATTTATTAATGTTATAAAAGAATTTTAAAAAAATATGACATACCACAAAGTGCCGTCCGGTCGGTCTGGGTCTATGACCGGTAAACCTTCTCTGCCCGGCTGAGCGAGAATATCCTCGACAGTGTACTGCGAGTAGGGAGCACTCGGCGGCACCATCAAGTCAGGGTGAATCTGAGTCGGCATCTCTGGAGCCATCGGAGGAGGCACAGGAGGAGACACCTCTGAGAAGACTGAGTCTCGGGGACGCTCTCCGGACCCGAAGAACCGGGAGCTGAAGAAGAAGAACTGTCGGGATCTAAACGACTACCCGCTCACCGAACATTGCTCTGTAGTGGGCAGTAAGCTTGTTCTTTCGTACCTATTGAAAAAAAAAATTAAAATCAGTAACTAAAAAATTCTATAAATCTAGCTAAATTCCCTACATTAATCACCGAATGAACACTAATTAACCTAAAATCCATAAACCTATCTAAATTCCATACACTAACCACCTAAACTACCCTAAACTAATCAAACTAGAGAGGAAAGAGAGAGGAACTTACCATGACTACAATTGGGAGAGGAAGTAGAGAGGAAATGGGAAAGTGAGAGCTCGCGTGTATATATATAGGATAGTTTTCCACGTAAAATACTCGTAAATTAACGAGGAACGCGCGAGGCCCGTATTATTTTTTACGAGGTAATCGCGAGGTCCGTGTTATTTTTTACGAGGAAATCGCGAGGCCCGTGTTTTTCTTTACGAGGAAATCGCGAGGCCCGTTTTTTTTATTTCGTCGTAAGTTACTCGTTAGTTTATGAGGCAATAACGAGGATTCTATTTAAATCCCTAAAGTCCTAAACCTTAAACCCCACATTCTAATTTGCGGATTTTAGGGTTTATAATTTCTGAAGACAAAGAGAAGAAAGATACTAGAATCACAAGTGGGAAGAGACAAGTCGAGACCTATGTACATTTAAACGTATTTAGGTTTCGCCGTGTCTTCCCACTCGTGATTCCAGATATTTCTTCTCTTTTTTTTTAAGAATTCCGAAATGACAAGAAATGATGCTTTGGTATATGTAGATTTCGTTGCCCTCGTGAATTCCTCGTGAGGTCACGAGGAAATGACTAGGCCCATCTCTTTGTTTCCCGTGTTTCCTCGTGAATTCTTCGTAAGCTAACATGGTCTTTACGACGATTTCTGCTTACGTGGAATTAACGAGTTTTCTTTTTTCTTTTATAATTAAATGATGCTCGTTATTTCCATGTAAGCTAACGTGGTTCTTACGACGAATTGTGCTTACGTGGAATTAATGAGTTTCCTTTATTTTTTAAAATTTAAATATGCTCGTTATTTTCACGTAAGTTAACGTGGCCCGTGTTTTTAATTTTCAGTTTCGTCGTAAAGACCTCGTTAACTTACGAGGAAATACCGAGGTTTATATTTAAATCCCTAAAATCCAAAATCCCAAACCCCATCTTCCTTACCTTCCACTTCATATATTCCTTATCTCAATCTCTTCTTTCTTATAAAAAATCAAATCCATCAAATGCATTAAGTCTAAAAATCAATCATATTTAAAACAATTATATCAATACAAATACATCAATCGGATACATCGACATTCTCGTCATCACTAGAAACCTCATCATTTTCATTAAACTCGTCTTCAACAGCTTCGTCCGTCGCATCATCGGTAAGATCTTCGTACTCATGATTATGCGGATCAATGAGAAGGATGTTGTCCGTGGCAGCTTCAGGTTCCTCGACTTTATTTATCTGTTCTTCTTGCAATGGTGGTTCTTCTTGCATGCACATCTCCGGTGGCAGGTTGTATGGTGTAAGAAAGACTGGCCACAATGAATATTGTCTCCCTGACATTCCGAATAGACTAAATCCATCTGTGCATAATTCGAGATACACATTCCGGCTATTGCTAGCGAATTTCGGATGTACTTTGTTGAAATATTTCCAGGCTCTTGCATCTGATGGATGAATCATCTCACCATCCGTCTGAATATGCTCGGCATGTCATCTCATCTTTCCAGCAGTCTGCTATGATTGGTACAATCTTTTCAATCTGTCTGTAATTGGTAGGTACCAAATCCTTTGGTACGGTACCCTATTACGTCCCCGTCCTTGCGGCTTGAATCATGGCTTCTTGCAGAATCGACATCCTTCAAACTTCTCATCATCTCCCCAGGAGATCATGCAATTGTCGATGCAAACATCTATCTTCTCCGAAGGTAACCCTAGACTATAAACCAGTTTCTGAATCTCATAATAAGAATCAGCAGACACATTGTCTTCCGGCAAATACTCTTTAAACAAGTCGCCCATTCATTCATGCAACTCTCGGTAGATTGTGATCAGTTTTAATATTCATCATTCTAGCGACCAACGACAATTTAGAGACCTTCTCTACAACCATCGTAAAAGTGGCTGATTCGCGACATCTAACATTTCATAAAACTTTTTTGCATCTATATTAGGTGCTTCATCTTCATCATGAGGTACAAATGCATCAGCTACTATATCATAAACCCTATCAATATCTACCATCATCTGCTCTTTTTGATGGTAACTATGTCCATTATGCAAATGATGATCAACCGGTTCTTCCTGAAAATTGCTATTACTACTACTAGCTTCATGATTCTCATCATAATTATAACCTTCTCAATGTTGAAACCAGATATAGTAATTTGGCGTGAAACCTCAATTTATTAAATGCTCCCAAACATTTTCACGATTTGCCAATTTCGAATTGTTGCATTTCCGACAAGGACATAACATCTTACCGCTTTCTTGGGCCAGCGTGTGGAATCTGCCTAATGCATAAATGTCTCCAGCCCGCAGGTATTCTTCGTCACTCTCCGTTAGCATATCTATGCATATACATCCAACTCCTGACTTCGAAAATATTCCCGGAGCCCGACATTTTTTTTCTTTCACGTTTTTATTTTTTTCTTGTTGGTGTGTTTAAAATAATGTTGAAACGTCCATATTTATAGGAAATTTTTGAATCTCGTAATGAGATTTTACTAGGAATTTACGACGATATTTAGTTAGGTAGCCGAAAAAAACATGTTACAACTAAAAAGTTGGGGTGGACTCGAAATTTAGTCGTTAATTACACGTAAAATGTTTCCACGTAAGGTATACGCTAATGTTATGTCGACTTTACGAGAAAATTACATTTCCTCGTAAAAACCTCGTTATATATCTTACGTCTTTTTTACGAGAAAATACTTTCTTCGTTAGTTTACGACGAACTCACATTGATATTATATTTTCTCGTAAGATACTCGTAAGGTCGACATAATTTTACGAGGATTAGTTTTCCTCGTTAATTTTCGTCGCTAAATTTATGTTTTCTTGTAGTGTGTGGAAGGAGTATAACCGAGTCTTCCACATGCAAACTCCTGCGCAGAAAACTCAGTTTCTTTTGGTCTGGTTCAGCATGTGTCTGAAGCACCGCACTAATTAGGAAAATTAGTATACAATAAGTCAACTGAAAAGGTGTATGCATGATGCATCCTCTATGCAAATCATATACATTGATGTCTATCCAATCCAACACAGCTATAGCTTATTATTATTTGCAATATGGTTTGGTAAGAGTAGTGAAAGTTGGTGGTAGATTTTAATGGCATAACTTACCGATTACTAAAGATTTAGAATCTAAACTAGTGAAATAATTTATACCAAACAATAAAAATGGACAAAAAATCGGTGGATAAAGTAGAAAAAAACAAAAAGGTAGACAAGTTTTATGGTTTCCTTTTACAAAAAAAAAGTTTTATGGTTTTATATTTTTTTATTTTTAGAAAAGACAAAGCTAGGGTAATATTTAGACTTGTATAAAGAAATGCAACGGGGATGGAGAGGATGTTATGCGGAACAGAAGCAAAGAGATAAAATATGTTTTGTAAAGAGTCACCGAGTCTCCAGACCTTGAGCACAGCACAGAGCCTCAGCTCTTTGTTCCCTAGACCATCAGCACTCATCAACCCCATTTTGACAGGACGTCGAGACAACCCGTGTCGTCGTCAAAACTTCCGTGGACGATGTAAGATCACAGCCTCACAGTCCAATATTGCGCAGGAAGGTAAATTACTGAAAGAGAAAGTTAAGAAAATCAAAGTTAAGGGATTCATAACCGCCGAAGAAGGGACGCTGCTAGAGGGCTTAAGTTGGTCGAGACCTCTCGATGTCGTTACAGATATCCGCGGCAGATCACTGCTGGTCGAGCTGATTAGCGCCGAGACTGACACCCGTAAGTAGAAAATATATCAAATGAACATTTGTTTTATAAGAAAAAAAAGGAAGAAAAAATATCTTAGATTAAAGAGTAGGTTAATGCAACCATATCTCAATTCACAGTAACAAAAATTATAACCCCACGAAAACACTTGTCAGGGACGCTTATGGAGAAGGATCCAGTAGAAGACTATGCACAACGTGTCTGGTTCGAATCCCGTAACGAGAAGTACGAGTGCGTGTTCGACATGCCCGAAGACTTTGGAACCGTGGGGGCCATCAGGGTACAAAACCAGCACCATAGAGAAATGTTCATCAAGGAGATGGAGCTAGAGTTACCCAGCGGCTCCGTAACGTTTACATGTAACTCATGGGTGACCCCCAAGTCCATCGACCCAACCAAGCGGATATTTTTCTCCAACAAGTCCTACTTGCCTTCCGCAACTCCAGAGCCTCTTAAAAAGCTGAGGAAGGAGGAGCTGGAGACCTTGCAAGGCAACAACCGGGAGCGAGTTGGCGAATTCGCCAAGTACGAACGTGTCTATGACTATGATGTGTACAACGATGTGGGTGACCCTGAAAAAGATGAGAAACTTTCCCGTCCTGTTATGGGAGGCCTCTCTCATCCGTACCCAAGACGGTGCAAGACTGGTCGCAAACCCTGCGAAAAAGAACCCTCCTCGGAGAAACGCGAAGGTGAGTTCTATGTCCCCAGAGACGAGGAGTTCTCAACAACAAAGGGCATTGCATTCACGGGCAAGGCCGTCTTAGCAGCTCTTCCCTCCGTGTTCCCACAGATCGAGGCTGCTCTGCTTGATCCCAACTTGCCTTTCCCACACTTCAAGTCCATAGAAGATCTCTTTGAAGTTGGCATTGACATTCCCAAGGAAGCTGGCCTTTTACCTATGATCCCCAAACTAATCAAAGTTGTTGCTGAAGCTCAAGATAATCTTCTCCAGTTTGACCCCCCTATTCTTCTTAACAGTACCAACTTCCCTGTCTCTTCTTTAGTCCTCCCTTATATTAATCCAATTCGCCTACTACAATTTTATCTGACTTTTGATTCAGAGGATAGATTTTCGTGGATTCGAGACGACGAGTTTGCTCGCCAGACACTTGCAGGCCTTAATCCATATTCCATTCAGCTAGTTAGAGTGAGCTAGCTATATACGTCTTAAACTGATATTTTAACTAAATTTTTTTAAGTGTTATGCTTGTTCCAATAAAGCAAGATCCATGCATGTGTAATGGTCGGTGGGGAAAAAACAAATTTTCTGGTTTTAATGAGATTAAGATGTCAATGTTATTCTAGGAGTGGCCGTTGAAAAGCAAACTAGACCCCGCGGTTTATGGTGATCCCAAGTCACTCATTACTTGGGACATTGTGGAAAAAGAAATTGGAGGAGTTATGTCAGTTGATGAGGTCAGATTTAATACATGTTCAACAAAAAAGCATATATGAATAATTGCATATAGAGGACTTCCGTAATGAATAATGTATGTACAGGCCCTAAACAATAAGAGATTATTCATGTTGGATTATCACGATTTGCTACTACCGTATGTGAACAAAGTGAGAGAGTTGGATGACACCATCTTATATGCTTCTCGAACACTATTCTTCCTCAGCGAAGATAGCACATTGAGGCCTGTTGCCATTGAGTTGACTCGTCCCCCAGATGTCAACAGGCCCCAATGGAAGCAGATCTTCACGCCAGGATATGATGCTACCTCCTGCTGGCTTTGGAAACTTGCTAAGACTCACGCTGTTGCTCATGATGCCGGTTATCATCAGCTCATTTCTCACTGGTATTAAACACTATAGAATGGACCCTCAGACATCAGTTTTTTTTTGTTAGACAAGGGGTTTTTGAATTTAACTGCATATATATTAATTCCATTACAAATATGTTACTCTATCGCTAACTCATAATGAGTTGGAAATTTTTACAGGCTAATTCCATTACAAATATGTTACTCTATCGCTAACTCATAATGAGTTGGAAATTTTTACAGGCTGAGGACTCATTGTTGTATGGAACCATACATAATAGCTGCAAACAGACAACTTAGTGCTGTGCATCCTATCTATAGGCTTTTGCATCCCCACTTCCGCTACACCATGGAGATCAACGCTCGCGCACGCCAAAGTCTCGTCAACGCAGGTGGAATCATTGAGACTTGTTTCTGGCCAGGCAAATATTCATTAGAGCTAAGTTCAGACGTCTATGCTAAACTATGGAGGTTCGATAGGGAAGGTTTACCTGCAGACCTCATCAGCAGGTAACTGTTAGGGTTCTGTCTCTCTTGTATAATATTTTGTATATATTGTCACACAACAATAAAATTACTAATCAAGCAAATAAAATCATTGGAACATTAAAAAATTGTCCATTGACAGGGGGCTGGCTGTGGAAGATGAGACCGCAGAACATGGACTGCGGCTTACGATACCAGACTACCCATTTGCGAATGACGGTTTAATGCTGTGGGATGCACTTAAGGAATGGACCACAGAATATGTGAAGCACTATTATCCAGAAGCGGCACTGATCATGTTGGATGAGGAACTCCAAGGATGGTGGAGTGAAGTGAGGAACATAGGGCATGGAGACAAGAAAGACGAACCATGGTGGCCTGTCCTCAGAACACAAGATGACTTGATTGGCGTGGTGACTACGATTGCGTGGGTCGCGTCAGGTCACCATGCAGCTGTAAACTTTGGACAGTACGGGTATGGAGGGTACTTCCCCAACCGACCAACCACAACAAGGATAAGAATGCCAGTGGAAGAGCCAACAGAGGAAGAGCTAAAAGAGTTCTATGAGGAGCCAGAGAAGGTGTTGCTTAAGACATTCCCGTCTCAGAAGCAGGCGACGCAAGTGATGGTGACTCTGGATCTTCTTTCGACCCATTCACCAGACGAAGAGTATCTGGGAGAAGAGCCAGAATCATCTTGGGCCAACGACCCTGTCATCTTTGCAGCCTACAAACGATTCAAAGGCAGGCTCCAGCATCTAGAGGAAGTGATAGATGAGAGGAACGTGAACGTTTCTCTAAAGAACAGAGCTGGAGCAGGTGTTGTTAAGTACGAGCTTTTGAAGCCCCTCTCTGAACCCGGTGTTACCGGAATGGGTGTTCCCTATAGTGTTTCTATCTAATGCATTATTGTTCTCTAAAAAAGTAAAGGAAGTGAACGATCAATTTCCCTTATTGCTTTTATAATTTCTAAATCTCAACTGGTCATGAATACCAAAGCCATGCTTCTTTTTCTATCATCTCAATACAATATTTAGATATTATATCCAAATATGGATCGTTTTTATACTTAGAGCATCTCCAAGCCAACTCCAAATCTTCAAATTTTGAGGTTTTTGTCATTCCAATCCAACTTCAAATCCTCTAATTTTGAGGTTTTGAATAGTGACACCTCAAATTTGAGGTTTCACTGTTCAAAACCTCAAAACTACTATTTATTTTCTTTAGTCCTTACAATTATTTTCTTTCACAAATATCTCTATCACTTTTATTTGGAATAATTTAATTACACCACAATAAAATAAATATTACATAACATATCCAATTTCAATAACTTTTAGCTCGTAATCTACAAATTAAAAATAAAAAGGCTCACTTATCACTTCGGAATGTGTTGTTTGAGCACATATAAGAGAATTACAGAAATTACAAAAATTTGATTAAGCAAATAATACTTAAGTAATTTGGTATTGTATATGTAATTTTCTAAAATTTGTATATATATATAGTTTTATTATATAATATTGTAATATTTTGTGCTGTATAATATATTAAAAGTATGTTTTATAAGTATATGTGAAATTTTATCATTTTTAGTAATTTTATTAATATGAAGGACAATAATGCAAATAAAATAAAATTTTAAAGATTTTTTTGAGGATTCATGGTTGGAGTAATCAAACCTCAAATCCTCATTTTGAGGTTTTACTCCCCTTAAAATGAGGTCTTGATGCTCTTAGTATTAGCATCCTGATGTAACATCTAAACTAAGTTATTCGTTTTTATTATATCATAGTAATTGATTAATTATACTTAAAAAGATTAAAAAGACATGATTTTTATTCTAAATAAAAAATCAATTATAATGTTCTAATAAATATATCTAAAGCAAATTTTACATTTTTGGCAAGAAACAAGATTTTGCAATTTTCATGGAAAATTTAACTTTGTATTTTTGACGAAAATACAATTGCGGATTTGCAACAAACATGTTTCCGGTTATGGAAAAAATATGTTTTTCGATTTTTGTAGTAAACGTGATTTTTGCAGTTTTGGTGAGAAAACTCGATTTTTTGGTTCGATGAAAAAAAGCAATTATCCTTTCGACAGGAAAACTCGGGTTTGTAGTCTTGGTAGGGAAGTTTATTCCAGCGGTTTTGATGAAAAAAACTTGGTTTTGTGATTTCAGTGGGAAAACACAATTTTTGACTTCTGTGAAAAATACGATGTTGCAGTTTTGGGAGAAATGCAATTTTATGGTTTTGGCGGAAAAGTAATTTAACAGTTTGCAGAAAAAGTACCATTTTACAGTTTTAGTGGAAAAACAATTTTACAATTTTGGCCGGAAAAAGTTATTTTACAGTTTTGGCAGAAACTACAATTTTGTGGTTTAATGGGAAAAACGTGATTCTGCAGCGGAAAAATTCAATTTTGTTAAGAAAACTTGCTTTAACTATTTTCCAGTGTTGACAGAAAAATGTGATTTCTCAGTTTTAACGGAAAATCCAATTTTTAGTTTTGGCGGAAAAGACTTTTTTCTGGTTATGGTAGGAAAACATAATTTTACGGTTTTGGCAAAAAATATTGATTGTGCGATTCTGACAGAATAATTTGATTTTGCGTTTTGGCAGAAAATCCAATTTGCGGTTTTGGAAAAAAAAAATCGATTTTTTTGGTTTGTGGGAAAATGTAATTTTGTGGGTTTGGCTAAAAAACGTGATTTTACGGTTTTAGTGGAAAAATACGATTTTCTTATTTTTGTATAAATGATTTTTTTGCAAAAAAATTATTTTATGGTTTTGAGGAATACATTATTTTACAATTTTTTTAAAATATTACAATCTCTAATAATTAATATAAACTAGTTATCTTTTATAATTATATTGAAGAGTATTTAAGTCTTTTGGATTTTAAAATACAAATGCTGAATCCAAACTTCACTTTTTTTTTGCATCTCAAATATCTAAATTTTCTAGATATTGTGGATTTTACATCCAGATGTAGCATCTAGATGCTAGTGCAATTGTGTTGAAACGAACAATATCTAAATATTTGCATTCATATACAGCATCCAGCATCAAAAACGAACATGGCCCAAATCTTTTGTTTACTAAAATTCTTTCTTGCTTAAGCTGGGAAGAAGATAAATATAGAGTTTGGATAGTATAAGTGTGTTCAACTTAGTAAAACTTCAACTATTTGATTGCATAACTATGAATAACTTAGTAAAATCTTTGAATGTTAGATTGTTTCTTTTTTTTGTATAAATGATTTTTTGCAAAAATTATTTTATGGTTTTGAGGAATACATTATTTTACAATTTTTTTAAAATATTACAATCTCTAATAATTAATATAAACTAGTTATCTTTTATAATTATATTGAAGAGTATTTAAGTCTTTTGGATTTTAAAATACAAATGCTGAATCCAAACTTCACTTTTTTTTTGCATCTCAAATATCTAAATTTTCTAGATATTGTGGATTTTACATCCAGATGTAGCATCTAGATGCTAGTGCAATTGTGTTGAAACGAACAATATCTAAATATTTGCATTCATATACAGCATCCAGCATCAAAAACGAACATGGCCCAAATCTTTTGTTTACTAAAATTCTTTCTTGCTTAAGCTGGGAAGAAGATAAATATAGAGTTTGGATAGTATAAGTGTGTTCAACTTAGTAAAACTTCAACTATTTGATTGCATAACTATGAATAACTTAGTAAAATCTTTGAATGTTAGATTGTTTCGTTTTTTTTTTGTATTGAGTGCAGGTTGCAGAGGAGGAAACTGAAGCAATGCAACTGTTGAAAATTCCCTTTCCTCCAACCGAGTATGGGAAAGTAATGGACATTTCATTTAAATGTTACATCGGTTAGACGATAAGTCTTCTAACGAAGAAGTTGAATCAGACGGAGATGGACTGGTTCTACAATTGTTATTTCATTTGAAAAACACACAACACAACTAGATGAGAATGTGGATGCTTGTTCTTCGGACAGCCAAAGTACAAAAGGAAATGGAGTTATGGTTCATTGTCAATAACGTTCCAATCTGGTACTTTCTCAGAGAAATGAGTCTTATTTTGGGACTGTATTGCCATGCTTATCCTAACAAATATGAAAGGATGGGTAGTACATCCTACATCGAGAAGCATTTTGAAACAGGGAAGAAGATAACATTCGATTATGTGGAGAAGAAGTTGTTGCAATGAAAAGGCCTTGTTTCGTAGATCGTTGAAGATAGTAGTTTTGTACTTCTTATCCAGTGTCATCCTGGGATCCAAGGAAAATTGGAAAAGATGCACCGTCCGTGGAAGGTTTCTTCCTCAAAGTTGTCAGTAATGCAGAAGAACTTGGATGATGTGTCTTGGTTATTCGAGAAGTCCTAGGGGTTGCAGCAACGAATTAGTTATTTCAACCTTTATTATTTCTCTGGAGGTATTTCCAAAAAAATTCTTGGAGTGTCCAATTTATATATGTATAATTTGGTACAATTTAGGTAAACTTTGTTGTTTTTCTAGCTTTTAGCGTTTGAGAATTATAGTATTGAGGAACCATTCCCGTAAGAAGGTGGACGATGCAGAGGCTGATTGTCCGCAGATATACCAAATGAAATACAAAAACATAGGTGGAACCAAGTATTTCACTATTAAAAAAACGAATGACAAACTTAGCACAATTAAGGTAATATATCCTTTATGTGTTATTAAGGGTCTGACTGGTGTAACCGCAGCGGTTGCGGTTGCGGGAGTTTGCGGATGAAGGTGGTTGCGATTTTAAACGTTTTCTAGAGATTTGTACGACTGATATAGCGGTTAGAAATTGGTGCGTTTGCTGGACTTTTATGACTGGTAAACTACCAAACGCAACAGCTGTTAAATAATAAATTAACAATATTTACATTTTATATAATTATAAAAGTATTAAAAATCATAATATTATAATAAATATAAAATTTATATTTATAAAATCATAATATTAAAGTTTTAAAAATTATAGATAATATTTTTGTTTTAAAGTTTTATAATATAAACTAAAATATAAAATGTATACATTTTACAATTTCAATTATTTCAATTTAATTATTTATTGGGTGGTAGCAGGAAAACCAGTCAAACCCTAAATATCAGTGTGTATAGTATTTGATTTAAATTGTATTTTTTTATACACAAGATATTGAAAATATTTGGGAAGAAACGTCCGCTGAAAGAACTGAGTTGAGAAGAATCATAAGGAAGAAGAGTGGCTAAAATGTGAATGATAAGGATGATGTAGTTGATAAAATCTGCTTTGCAGAAATATACAACATAGACTACTCTACCTGTACAGCGCAGATAGAAGCTCTATTTGCGTAAGCTATTACTTGAACATTAATGTTAGTGATGAAGATCAAGCTATTCAGAACCTATCTACACTCCTACTCAGTACCGGCTTAGGAGGGGGGACAATGGGTGCGACCGTCCCGGGTCCAACCTTATGTCCCCCGTATAATTATAGTTAAATTTTTTTTTTATCTTTTGTGTATTTATAGATTTTACACAATTTTCAACTGTTTTTAATTAAAAATAGGTTGAAAAAGGTCCAAAAACAGTTAATTTATTTTTTTATCTTTTGTATATTTATAGATTTTACACAATTTTCAACAGTTTTTAATAAAAAATAGATTGAAAAGGACCCAAAAACAGTTAAATTTTTTTCATCGTAAAATTTACAAAATAGTTATTTATAAAGTTTTCTAAATATTTTTTAATTTTGAAGAAACATACACTTTTAGGGGTACAAATTTTTTCTTTGCCCCAGGGCTCATCAAAATGATGAGCCGGCCCTGCTCCTAATGCAGTTCAATTCACTGGTTCACAGAATTAAATACAGTCGGCAAACTCTTAATGAAGTAAACAGTTCTGCGTATGCCAGGAAAGTTAGAACTATAAGAAAAAGGACTCATTGGAAAGGCCTGAAGAAAAACACATCAATTTCAAGAAACACATAACTAACATATCAAGAACTTCCACAAACAAGACTGTATTTATCTATCTCATCGTGTCACTACCGAGACACATTTATAGCTCTGACCACCTTCACGGCCTGCCACATTATTATATTTTTATAAGATGCATTTATATAAACGTGTTTTTGCAGTTTGTTACTTTTGTAAGGAAGAGAGTGAGTTTTTTCTTTCACTGGTTCCCTGAGATGGGAGCGTCACGGCCTCTCTTGAAATCATCCCAACCTTTGACCCAGGGCTGTCCAGCTGCTGCACGCGTCTCTGGTGCTGCATGCTTGTTCAGATTCGTCATGACTTTCTTGTGCAACGCCAAGAATACCTTTTAATCATCACAACAAAGGATTTCGATCAAGTCACTGAATATTTCTGATTTTTAAATAAATATGATATTAATCAAAGAGGTTAACTGAGTCTTACCGGATTTGAGCTCACTATCTCTGGAGGCTGTTCCTGAGCAGTTAGCCATTTCCACAGATCAGGGTTCTCCTGCAGAGAGCCAATAAATTATGTTTCAGAAAGGATTGACTTCCTTGATCATACAGATTCACGATTCATTGAGGCCGTTACTATGAACAGAATCATGTTTTTATCCTCTGCTTTAGAAAATCCCGTACTATTGTGTATGTTCACTAAACTAAGGCAAATCATTTAACAATCGATACACCCCAATAACAGCGTCATTTCGAGATTATAATCACTCAAACAGTCTCATAATTACCACAACACATTAATATAACTAAACAATTAAGTAATTAACCCGTATTATGCAAACAAACTAACCCCACCATCTTGTGAGAAGATATATATAACTACAGAAACTCTTATACAATTCTCAAAATAATGAGCAGATACATATACAAAATGAGATTTCTATGAAAGAAAACTATATGGAATTTAAAAACATACCAAATCGAGGACATGAATTAGGGATTTGACAGTGTTTTCGTCCATGGAATTAACATTCTCCTCAACCCAGATACCCAAAACCAGATCAAGTTCCAGAAAACCTCGTTGCTTGCTCCTATACAACAATCTATTCACACCAAAAAGAACTCAATCACCAAACCAAACATTATATTTTCTTGTTCATAAATGGACCATACCTGTTGATCGTTATCCTCTTCTTCTCTTCGTTAGAGAGATCAATATCAAAGTTTTGTGGACTCGACGTGTTCCCGGAGAAGAACCTCGCCCCCAAATCAACTCGATTTCTAAAACCAAATCAACGGAAAAAATTAACCAAAAAAAAATCATCTTCCTTAGACGGGGATGATAAATTTGAGTACCGGAAAACGGGATGGACTCGTGTTGCGGCGGCAGGAGTGACGGATCTCCGGCTAATACCCGCGGTGGAGCGGATGATCCGGTGGACGTTAATCAGACTTTTTCGGCTGGCCATTTTTTCGTTTTTTTTGTTCTTTCGGGTCGTGGCGAATGTAGACGGCAAAGTTTATATTTTGTAGTGAAAGGCTAACAACAAAAGTTGCCGTGTCCCTCTCCTGGCCACATAGGAATATATAAGGCTGGGCAAAAGCCTGAATCTGAAGAATTAAACCGAATCTGATCCGAAAAATTAGCACCTAACCAAAACTGGAACGAATTTAATATTTTGATATCTAGAAAAACCGGTATCGAACCCAACCTACATCAAAATATTTTGGGTATCCGAATAGATCCGAATCAAATTTATATACTTATATATATTAGTTAATTTAAAATTTAATATCCAAAAATATAAGATATTTTAAAGTTGTTCAAAATACTCAAAAAATATATACAAATAGTCAAAATTGTATATCTAATATAGCTAAATAATACTCAAAATACCAAAGGTACTTGAAATTTCTATTGATTCTCCATCCAAATATTTAAACTAAAGTAATTTTCTGCTAATTTTAAGTATTTTGACATATATTATTCAAATTTATATGTTATATATTATTTTTTAATTCTAGATTAAATTTAAAGTATATATAAATTTAAAAATTATAAAAATAATTTAAACGGGTTATTCAACCCGAATCGAACCTGCAAAGATCCAACTGAACCTGAACCAAAATTTATAAATACGTGAATGAGGTTGAAATTTTGAACTCTGAAAACCCAAAACCCGAATAGACCTAAACCGAACCTGAATGGATACCCGAATATCACCAGGAATATAATTTCGCTAAAAATATCTCGGTTTCTGTAGTTTGTATCGAACAAATATAATTGAACCAAAACTAAGAATAAAAAGAAATATTGTATAGAATCATACGAGGTGTTTAATCCGGTAAAACCGAACAATTTAAGACCAAATCAAAATAGCAAAAGTTGTTTGGTTTTAATAATATTCTATAAACCTACCTTTTAGAGTTACAGTATATAGATATGACTCCGCTATATATATAAGTGATTTTAATGATATGATCGTGACATCTAATTTTATTTATTTTTAATATTTAAAATTTTCAGCTTTATAAACTTAAAGAAAATTATAATTTTATTTTTGTAACAATTTTTTTGATAAATTCAAATTATTTATAATTATTTAATATTATATAATTGACTAGGAAATCAGAGCTGATGCTACTGTGAGTGATGTAATATTTCACCAGAGGTACAATGAAGTTGAGGATCTAATCTACTGAATCAAAGGGTCAACGGTGTAAGATGCAAACGTCAATCTATGGAGGAGAAGTTCGGGTTATAGTTTGGTTTTCTCTAATCAAGAAATGTAGCATCTCTCTCGGGTAGCACATCAGAAGGGTGACTGGGTGAAGGCTGTTTGGGTCCTCCAAACAACACCTAAGTACTCGTATATAGCTTGTTTGGCAATGCATAATAGGCTTAGCACAGCGGACCGACTGGAGAAGCTGAACAGCAACGTCCCAACAGTACCTGTGATTATGCTTCTCGTGTTTGGTATAACACTATAACTCGACGAAGGTAATTCTTGAAGCTAAATACACATCAGCTTGGTCTGATATTATCATGACAGTATTGGATACTCAATTGAATTTTTTTGTATATGTTATATTTTGAGTTTTAAAACGACTAAAAATTTACTAAAACTGTTAAAATTTCACATTGAAAATTTTGTAATCTATGATTTAAATTTTTTTCATAATACGATACAAATGATCATAAACCTACATGAGTAATCTATATTATAATATAAGATTTTCTCTCTCCTAAGACTATCCACCTCGACATCACATGGATCCCACAATTTTTTTTTTGTTATTGGAATAACTGGTTTTTTAGTGATTTATCAAATGGGCTTCGCGTAATTCGTTTTGAAAAACCCAAATCTTGGAATGGGCCTTGATGACAGAAAATTATTTATTTGGCCCAGTAGACCTCTTTCTATTCGAAACCTTCTATTCAATGGAGTATAGTTTTTCTATAATCCCTGTAGACTAATTTTTTTTTTGGTCAAATACTGTAGACTAATCTAAACACAGACGACTGTTTGTGTTTTCATGAATCAGTTTCTCTTACTCTACCTCTATGTCTCCCATATTTACTCTACTAATCAATAATGGAACGTTTGTAACACCTCCTGCATTCCGCTTTATATACTCTTTCTAAACGAAGGAACCTTTCATCTCTGGTTCTCTCATCGATTCTTTTTCCAGTATAATTTATTACATCTTCTCAAAAATTACTTCATCTGCCGCTCCAGTTGCTAAAGCCGTCGTCTGCCACTCAACTTTTGATTCTCTCCACCTTGGTCAAACTGCTCGGTTCGTGGTTGCTCGCCTCCTCCGTTTATGAGATTCCCAGAATATAAAAAATGGCGAGTTTATGAGAATCATGCTTCTTTTCCTTGATGAAGGGAAGTCGAGAGGGGCATGTAGATACTAAGAGGAGATGCTTGACAAAGGAATGAAAAAACCCTTTGATTGATTATAACAAGTTTACTCAGGATTTTCGCAGAGTAGGAAAACTGGAGATGTTTGAGGAATTAGCACAGAGAGATAAGTTCACTGGTAAGTTTTAGACTCCAGTCATACTTACAAGGAGCTTCAGAGAACTAAGCCAAAAGGTCACTAATAGATATGCACTTATACACACTATATTTCTTACACATATCGGTATAAACTCTCCAAAAATAACATGTTAAATTTGTATTTTACTATTTTCTGATCGTGGTGCAGAGGAACCTTCCCCTCCATGAAAACCTCGAGATAATTCGAAAAGTTCAACAGACTCATCAAGAAGTAAGGCTCTACAAGAAGGTAACAAACATATACACAAACTCCATTTTCTTGGAATAAATTAGAGCTTTGAAGTGATGGCTTCTGCTTTCGGTGAGTCTTGCAGGCTTATACAGCAAACACACGGGTTTATACACCGTGAACTAGCTGTGGCGGATGATGAAACACACTACGGCTGCAACTAAGCCAACCGGATCATTCCGATTATGAGACACCACCAAGAGCAAGCCAATAATACCATGTGGGGAAGAAGGTATGAATGGAATGTAGCACAGAAAATCCACCAGAGATTGAGGACGTTGAAAACACCCGCAAGCACCGCAGTGAGCGATAGGAAATTATTATTCTTATCAGCCCGTCAACTGTAGTTTCAAAGCGTAGTTTTTATATTGATATCATCTTTGTTTCTCACTTAAAACTTTGGTTTTTTTCCCTACAAGTATTTATCTCTTATGAGGTTTTCTTTATCATTTGAATTACTAATGAAGCGTCGACGGGTTTTCGTAATTCATCATATTCTTAATTCATTCCATTCACACATGTTCCAAAAGAAACACAAAAAACTTTACCATTAATATATTGTTAAGCAAGTTTAATTTTATCAAAATAATGAAAAATGGTACGTATGCATCCTCATAAGATCATATTTACTAAAAAAGATTGGCAAAAACCTTGGGAATTTTAAAAGACTGGATATTGCTTGCCTATATATATCGCTATTTTAGAGTAATATATCTTTAATTGTTTCCTCTCACAACTCAAGTTGAAAATTAATTAAAACATTCATGAAAATCCTCAATTAATAATTAACATTGACTCACAACCAATATTTTGGAAAATAAATTTGAACATAAACAACAAAAGATAACCTAATAAATTTTCTAGAATTACCCCCAAAACAATTGAATGATATAAATTGCATATGTAAAGTTATTGTTTCTAATAAAATATCTACAATTTAGTCAGCTTCTTTTTCAATCAATAAATAGATACGACATCGTAAATCAAAACCATATATTATTGACATCTTTAAATCCATTTTCAAACTTAGAAATATACCCATTTAAAACATGCCGCCAACGAATTACAATTATTAGAAGAAAATGACATGAAAAATGTGACAAACAGCTTTGAAATAAATAATCTCCAACGACGTGCCGCCTTCTCTGACGATGCACATCTTCCCACAAAGAGTTTCAAAGTATAGAGGGTTCACTTTACACAAGTGCGGTCGCAGGCATGTAAAATGATCTCCAAACTACGTTTGTGATTTTTTTTCTCAACAGTCTATTTTACTAGATCAAATGATAGTCGAGGTCAAAAAGATAAGTCAAAATCAAAAGCTAATATACAAATTTATCACAACTCTTTATCCCACCATAAATCAGCAACAAATTTCAAATATTCACATTCGAAAGACCACTTCAGAACACACCATCTCCACACCCTTCATATAAAGCAACAGTTCCATCAACATCCCTGCAATTGCGTGGGAGTTAAGCACCTAGTAATTCTAGTTTAATAGATATCCAGGCTAAAAATATATTTTTTGATATCATATTAATTAAAAATTATAGACCATGTAAAATCCATAACTATTTTAATTTCAAAATTTTAGAAATATGTATCATAATTAAATTGATAAAAATTAAATAGTTTAAATTTTTTTAGTTTGATCAAATAATTCAAATTTATTGTACATTCTTTTGTTATTATTTATAAAGATTTTTTTTTTAAAAAAACTTGTTTATGTAAAAAAAAATATTTCGCTCTGTGTATAGTGCAGATTATTACCTAATTTTTATAATTCTTAGACTTGAGATTAATTATTGTATTGTTTGGAAATAGTTTAATGTTGTTTCTATAATTACTTTAATGAAGTTTCAGTGCTTTCGTTAACTATAAATAACATTATATCTGAAGTAACTACCAACCGACCTTAGCTCAGTTGGTAGAGCGGAAGACTGTAGTTGTTTACAACAGATGATCTTTAGGTCGCTGGTTCGATTCCGGCAGGTCGGACTTATTTTTCTTTCCCGATTTTAACATTTTTAACCCTTTGTATCCACATATTTATGAATGTGTTAGGACAAAATGGTAAATTATTCATTATAAATTAATCTCTAGAACATTTAGATTTCCGTGTAAACCCCATAAAACCCAAAACCTCAGAAACCACAACCTCCTAAACATCAATAACAGTCAAACCAAAACGAAGCTGTAAAGTAAATGTTCACAGATTGTATAAACAGACAAGAATCTATGGAAGCTCAGCTTCATTCTTCGAGCACTCAAAACTTCACTGGACCAGAAGTATAACATGAGGTTCAGGGATGGTTTCTCTCTTACCTCTTACCAATAATCTTTGCAAGAACACAACCCATCTTCAAACCTATGAAACCGTATCCGATCCCTGATTATAATCACTCTATTCAACAACTTGGCCACTGATTTGATCCAGTTGTGACAATCACTACACATCCTTATATTCTTCTGAATCCTAACCTCTGATCCTGGACTACTCTTCAAGATCCCATAGGCCAACGCAAGCTTTTCGCTATGGTAGTTCAAGTTCTCCTCTTTCTCCTCTTCAGAGACATCCATCAACACCAAATCAGTGTCAGGCACAAAGCCTAGAGACTTTGTTTTCTGTATGAGCTCTTCCAACAGTTTGTATATAGCCTTCATCTCTGTATGAGATGTATCTCCTGCCTTAAACCGATGTATCACTCCTCCGAACTCCACCCAACTCTTTCCTTTGGCTTTCCGGATTCCTTTTTGCTTCATCAGCTCTCTCACCTTCTGTGCGCTCTCCCATTTCTTCGTGGAGCTGTATATGTTGGAGAGCAACACATAGTCTCCACTCCTCGCCTTCGAGAGATTCTGCATCGCGGTTTCCGCTATCTCGGGGTTCTTGTAAGTTCTAGAGGAGCTAAGAAGAGACCTCCATATCACCAAATCCGGCTCCACAGGCATTGATTCTATCAACTCATAGGCCTCTTTCACCTTCCCTGCTCGTCCTAGCAGGTCAACCATGGCTCCATAGTGCTCCAGCTTCGGCTGTATGGAATACCTCTCACTCATCAGATCAAAGTACGCTCTCCCTTCTTCAAGCAAACCGCAATGGCTACACGCTGTCAACAGCCCAAGGAACGTTATCGAATCCGGCGAAACATGTTGTGCTTCCATCTCTGAGAACACTCTGATTGCTTCTGCTGCGAGTCCATGCGTCGCAAAACCAGTGATCATCGCGTTCCAAACAGACACATCGTTCCTCTGAACTCCATAGAAAAGCTCTCTCGACGCTTCGATATCTCCGCACTTTGCGTACACGTCGACAAGAGCAGTACACAGTATCGGATTATCAAGCTCGACCCCACTCATCAACGAATGCACCCACTTCGCGTGATGCAAGTCTCCGAGACGAGCACAAGCCGCTAAAGCGGAAGCGAAACTGAACTTATTCGGTTTAATATCGGAAAAGGAAATCATATCCTTGAGAGTTCTCAAAGCTTCTTCGTACTGCACATTCCTGACATAACCGCCAATCATCAGATTCCAAGTGATGACATTACCATCACTACCCCTCGCTTTACGAAGCACCTTGTTAGCCAAACCGCACTCACCTTTTATCATAAGACTCTCGATGAGTAAGTTTGTGTTGGAGACGCCAGGAGACGAGGAGAGGAACCAAGTGAGAAGGCGGCGAGCGATGTGCGAGAGGCTGCAGCGTCTGTAAGATGTAGCCATGGAGGCGATAAGAGATGGATTTGTTCCGTATCCGAGTTTAGAGATGTGAGCATGTGCTTGACGAAGAACGCTTTTGGAATGGGATGGAGATTTGCATGATTCAATGACTTGTTTCAACAACAACAACCGATGATTATCTACAACAAGAAAGGCATAACACTTTATATAGTGAACAAATCGAAAATCACCAACGGTACAGAGGCGAAATAGAAGTGGAGATGGATCCGAATTGATAAAAGAAGAAGTTTTTCTTACCAGCGAGGGTGACGTGGTTCGTCGCGGCTGAAGATGTCGATAGAGAGGTGACGGAGAATCTTCTGACTCCGGAGATGGAAATGGAGAATCTTCTGACTCCGGAGATGGAAATGGAGATTCTCTGCATCTCTCTTAAACCCTTTCGCTCGCTCGCTCGACTTGAAGCAATTTTTCGATTTTGGAGTCTTGTCTATGATTTTTTTTTTTCTATTTTTTTGCAGAAAGTTTGGGTGAGACATTTTTTTGTTGGTGTTCAAAATTTTTTTCGTTCAGAAATTCTGACTTTGAAAGGTTTATACATCTAGATTAAATAATCTAAATTTAAGTTTAGATTTGAGAGTTGAAGTTTTGGGGTCTGAAAATTTAGATTTTGAAAAATAAATAAATAATAAAATTAAAATTAAAAATTTTAGAAATGATTTCAACAAGAATTTTTGGATTTTAAAATTAAAATTTGGAAAAAAGAAAAATATTAAAAAATAAAAATAAAAAAATCAAATTTAAAAATATATTATCCAAAGGATGTTTTATCTGTTTAATAAACTTCTTTTGGTCATTTTAAAGCTTTTTCGGTGAAAATTTATTTTACCATTATTTGAAAGAATTGCCTTTCAATCTTTTCTTTCTACTGTAGATGAATGAGTAAATTTGTAGAATGATAATAATCAATATGAGAACAAAAATTGGGAAAATAACCATGTTTTTCACCAATAACTATGCATAAAAAATAGGAGTTAGGATGTGACAATTTTTACCCAATTCTGGATAATTTTTTTTGAACAACTAATGTTTATATTAAAATTAACGCCCGATGGTCTAAGTCGGTTACAACCGGAGATACTGAAGCCTAATGGCCCAATTCTGGATACTTTACTCTTTTTATGCGTGGAAGTGCCACACAAGCGACCTGGCCACATGATGCACTCAGGTTTTACCATTAAAACCAACTGCAAATGCACGAGAGTGCGTGGTAGTATATAAGGATCAAATTCCTCAGAAAACAAAGTTATACTTTGAATCTACGAGAGAAGAATCAAGTTAGAACAAAATTTTGTTTTATAGGTTTCAATTGCGACAAATGTAAATGACAGAATATAAACAAAGTTAAACTTATGGATTAAAACGCTAGGCATCAGGCATTCTCAGGATAGTATCAATCATGAAATGAACATTGGACAAGGAATATGATTTAAAACCGTTCTTGAACTCAAACAACCCATATAGTTTAATCTACTTCCGCAGTACTAAACCCTGTGATATAGAATTTTAAATACTAATTTCCATTGAATTTAGAATCCTAATCATGCAATCTAACAAGCTTGATTTGTTCACAAGTTCCCTAACAACAACTTCCATCGGTCATGAATACTCGCTTATCTAGATTCGTTTCAGGAGTTTAACCATTCACTTTCGGTGCATTAAACAATTAGAGATCATAAACTAGGTGCTCAGTTCTGTTCAAGCAATGAGATTAATTTAGATGAAGAACCAAATGATTTATTCCCTATCTAACATATCGGTTTCAATAATTCATGGATTCCTTTGATTCAACCTAGCCAAACTGATGGATTATTCAGACATGGAATTAAGAACACAAAAAATAACTGAATGATTCATTGATAAAATAGAATAAAATGAGGGTTCAGAAAAGCTTCTCTATGAGTTTAGATTTCTTCTCCCTAATGCTTACAATCTCCAAAGCCAAAGCAAATCCAATCTAAAATTAATGTAGTCTCAAAAAACTGCTGAAGAAATTGAAAATATAGATTTAAACACGTCTGGAACGAATTTATAAGCTAAACTAGACGAAAAATAAAAGAAAACAGAAATTTCCAATTTTTTTTTGCGCGCAAACCAGACCCAAGATCGACCAGGGCCAATTGAGATCGACCGATCTTCGACTGATCTACTAACTTCTCTTCTTTTTGTCGATCCGATGCCCATTTTCCCTCTTTTGTTGTGCTTATGTTCACTAGATCGACCGGTACAAGTGAGAGATCAACCAATCTTGCCTCTTAAGTGCCAAATTCATCTGTTTTGCTCCAATTCTTCCTTTTTGTTTCCAAAACTCCTTCCATACCTATTCCAACCTGATTAGACTCGAAAAAAACAAAAAAAACTCTAAAAGCACTTGAAAACAAAGGTTAGAATGCATTAGAAAACGCAACACATCACCACATACAACGTCTGATACTATTTTTAAGTTGTTTCACATTACATAATGTATATTTTCTAACTATTCTATATGTTTGAATGGTATAGTATGCTGTAATGATGTTGTTTTACACATAAAGTGGCAAAGATATGCAAGTGTCAGGATAAACAAAGACATTGTATCTATTTTATCTATGTTATATAGTATAGACTACTTTTCTTGAAATGATTTGAAACATCCACGGGACAGAGGAATAGGTGGAGCGGGAGGAAATGAGGAAGGAGGAAGAGGAAGAAAGTGTGAGGAGAAGGAGTGAAGTGGAAGGAAAAGTGAAGAATGAGGAGTGAGGAATGAAAAATGAGGAGTGAGGGGAAAGTGGAGGAGGAAGTGAGAGTGAGGAGTGAGTGTGTCTCAAAGTATAATTAACATAGACTATAATGTATCTATTAAACATAAAACATAAAATAATCGATTTACAGCTATAGTAAATAGGAGTTAGGAATGAGAAGTAAATTATGAGGATTGAGGAGTGAAGATGAGGAAGTAGAGAAGATGGAGGAGGAGGAGAGTGAGGAGTACAATGAGGAAGGTGAGAAGATATATGATGAGGGAGATGACATACTATAATCTGACCATAATATAGAATACTATGATATATATTATGTATTATATTATAAACGTCAATATGTTTGTTGAGAACGAAAAAAGAAATATGATTAGTGTAAGTTGAGCTTCAACTTGTAGAAGCAAATCATTCTATAAAATAAAGGGAGATTTAGCTGAATATACCTAAGAGGAGGTCAAATTAGAGAAATACCCATTGAGTGACATAAGAGGTTAAAGACATACATTTGGTGTTGGAATTAGACAAAAATGCCCTTAGCATCTGACACAAAGATTCGGACGAGTACAAGTTTCGGGGACATGCCTTATTCACTATCATATTTGATAGGACTCTGCTGTGCAGAGTAGATCTGCTCTTAGGACAGTTGGAGGACACTCGTTTTCTCCTGTTTTTGTGAATCAATATCTTTGTTTTTTTTATATTGATTTTTTCATCAATCAAGTTTCTTTTATTTTCTTCATCAATTAATATCATTGTTTAGAACATTATAATATATAAACATATATCCACAACTAGATTGAATTTTATAATAATTTTCACATATATGAATGATCTGACCGCTAACAAATAAAGTAACAACAAACTAAAAAGTTAATGGATAATAATCATGTTATCAAGTACATAAAGAATCATGTTTCTGAAATAATTTATTAGATAGAATAACAGTATAATTTAGTTATTGATATGATTGACAACAAAAATTACAATTGATTTGCAAGATCTCAACATTTCGAAAATTTACAATTTGTTCTAAATTTGAATATCAGTCTTAAATTAATTCTCAGCGGTTAATTTATGTGTTAAAAACTGCACTAATGAAACAACCTTGTTTGTTATATATACATAATTTGTTAGTTGCTACAGGTTTTGTTAGTTGATACATTGTTCGATGTATGGTTTGTTAATTGACATTTTGTTTGGTATATGCACACTGATACACATTGATACACTCTCTTTCCTATTCCTTCCATTCTTTTTCCCCTGTCACTGTCACTATATTCAAATATTTGAATCTTCTTCTTTAGTCATTCATTGATATCAAACTATGTGCCACCAAACAAAACATATACCGCATAGCAAATCATGTATCAGATAACAAATCATTTAACAAACAACATATTTACTCACACCAAGTATCAATCCATTTGTCAGCAAAAGAAAACAAGAAAAAAATGTATAAGCTGTCAAACCATTTACCAAAATATTTATCAGCTACACCAATCATGTATCAATTAATGACAAGTCTTTTGTAACATCTTACCAATTTTTTTCGAAACACAACATCATTCCAATTATTTATCAATATTTGATATCAAACTATGTATCGGCTAACAAAACATGTATCATGTACACAAATCGTGTATCAATATGACAAACCTTTTGTATCAGCTAACAAAATATGTAGCAAGTATCAAATCATATGCCAGATAACAAATGATTTATAAAACAAATATATCATATGACAAATCTTAGACTAGTTTCAAGTCTAGACAATCAAAGTGAAAAATAACATCAAACTTATAACAGAATCACTATAAACTCATGACAAAAAGAACATGCTCAAACAAAAAATAAGAAGTATAGGAAAGAAAGAAAGAAAATTTACCAACACTAGAAGCATAGTCATGAGCTTGAAATTCCTATGTTTTGATTTTGATATTAAATTATTACCAGACCATCTTCTCGGACTTGACAATTTTATTTTAGAACACTCATAAGAAAAATGAGCAATTATTTATGATTGATAAAAAAAAGAGCAATTTTTATGATTTATAAAAAAAATTGATTGTAAAATACAAGAGAATGAATGGAAGAAAAGAAAGAGAGTTTGGAGAAGAATGAATTTACAAGAGGAAAGAGAGAGCTGAAGTGTAAGATAAGAGAGGAGAGAGGTAGTAAGCTGACAAATTGTCAGAAGTGTAAACACAAATTGATACTACAACATTAGAAATGACCTAAGTTGTACCAAGAAGATGGTCTGCGTGTGTAGATCCTTGGTTAGTGAAGCAACGTTTGGCAAAAAATGTTGTTTTTCCAGGGAAAACATTTAGACTTAATTGAGGCTATACAACATGACGATCATGTGGATGCATTTATGATGAGAACCCAAGGAAGATGGTCTGTCAAACCTACACAAAAAATTGCAAAAGATGGAATGGTCAAAGGATAAATGTAGCCGTAGAAGCCTTGTGAAAACTAGGTCTGGGCACGGATCGAATATCAAAGTTTTTGAAGGTATTTGTGATTTGCTTCGTATGTCACGGATATCTAATTTTTTGATTTGCTTTGCTTCGGTAAAATATGGATATTCGAAAAACGTATATCTGGAAAATAAATAGATATTTACGGATATTTACGAGCATTTATGGATATCTCATATGTTTGGATTAATACAAATAATCTTAAAAATTTGATACAAATTTGTTTTTTGTAAAATATTTTTTGCATGATATAAAAGATAAAAATTAAAAGAAGTAGTGAATCTACATATTTTGTAAATTTTTTTCAACTTAGTTAACAATTATAATAACACAAAACTTAAGAAAAAAATTATAATTGTCATAAGTTTTTTCTCTTCCTATTATGTAATACTTTTATATAAGTAATAATGTGAATAGAATTTGTCAAATCATATGTAATAATAACAATTATAAAATTTTATACATTTAAAACTTTAAATATAATCAAGATATACATGTATTTATATATTGCCGGATCGGATCGAATATCCGCTTCCCAAAATTTTAGTATTTGTGATTTGCTTTGATTTTAATGGATACTGAGTTTTAGTATTTGCTTTGCTTCGAAAATTTACGGATATTCAGAATTTTCGGATCGAATCGAAACGAATAACGAATCGAATCAAATTTAAGGGATAAAATGCCCAGCCCCAGTGGAAACTATGACCAATCTATTTTCTTGATCATACCAAAGTTTTTGCTTTGAAGCTTGTTTCGATCTTATATGTTTCAACCAAACGTATGCTTATTTTTTTTTTCTTCTAACTTTCCAAAAGTATGACTTTAAGTTGTAGTTGTAACCTTTATTTATTTAAATTGAAAGTTCTTTCTTTAAAAGAACCATAAAGTAAAAAGAACAAAATTCTAAAGAAATTTATATTCTCTTTCTCTCCGATTAACCTGTAGTTTGGATAAGTTTCACTAACAAAATTATAATTATTTTGTTCAAAACATTACTTGTTGTACTTTAAATGGAGTCGAACCTTTCTATGAAATTATGCTATAAAGGTGTAAATAGTCTCATTTTTCGTTTTTACTTTGAAATCTTCCTTTTTGTTATTTTACATTAACGAGTCTTTAAATATATTTTGATAAAAGTAGGCCATTAAAACTTTCATTTGTTAAAGGTAATTAGTAAATTTTGGCCCAAGCCCATATAGTTGTAACATATTTCTGTCTTAAATCATTTTTTGGTCTGATCAAGTGGTTATTAGGCCTAATTGTTCAATAACTAAATTTCAAATTGTTACTCTTCCTATCTGGAGTTCAATACGTTATAATTTATAAAAAATCTGAGCCGCGTTTAGTCATTGGTCAACTACCAACCCTTTGCTTTACTAATTTTTTTTTTCTTTCTTTAAAAATTGGGTAATTATACAATTACAAATTTGGTTGGAAAAAAATCCTATTTCTCTCTAATTTCCTCTCCGCCTCCCTCTGAAACTTTTCAGTGCTTTCTCCTTCGATCGGTGCGTGGCGGCTCCTTCAGCGCCAGCGTCGGACAAAATCTCTTCCAGCATCTTCTATTTGTTTTGTTGTTCATCGGTATGTGACTTACCTTAGTTTTGGGAGGAGATTCGCCCTTACCAAATCGCCTTAGGCTTTCGGATTTAGGATGGTTTTTGGTTTCAAAAGTTCCGGATCTGTAGATTAAGGGTGTGGCTTAGGTACAAAGCTTTTTTTACTCGAATATCTTTCTAAATTTGTTTGTCCTATTCTTTTGTGGGTCTCTTTTGCTTCTGGTTTGGGCTCTATTTGCAGGTGTTGACTGTCCTCGTTGAGTTTGCTTTGGTTTCCATCTAAGCCAATCTTTTGTCGCTCATGGCCTGTCTTATCTTCTGGATTAGGTGGACCTCGCTCCTAGTTGTTCGTTCAGATCTCGCGGAGATCTGTTGTTGTTATCGCTTTATACCTAGGCTTTCTATGGTTGCCCTAGATTAAGCCGCTTCTGGGAGTGTTAGTAAGAATCTTTACTCGCCGGTCTATGAAGTTTTGGTTGTTGGGTTCTTGAGGAGTTTTCTCAGAGTTCTAGGAGGAAGTGGTTTAGTGGTGGTCTGGCCGAGGGCATTTCCATTAAGCATCTGCCATATTTGCTCTTTCAGATAGTCTCCCTGTATTTGTTAGTCTTGTACCAGTGGTTTGGAAGGTTAGTCACTTGTTATAAAACTGTAGTATCTGTTGTTGTTGTATGTCACTCCGTTGTGGGTTCTAATATCTGAAGATATCTCTGTTTTCCTCCGATTTAGCTGACCATGGAAATATCTATTATTCATTGGTGTTGTGTTGGACTCAAGTTTTTTAATAAACTGTTGACGAAAAAAAGTTATTATACAACTATAAATTATGAGTAATATGATGATTTTATGACTGATAATTTATTTGTTTCATGAGAATTCAAATCTTATTATTATATCATCTGAATTGAATTGGTATTTCTTGTGATATGCTGCAGATTTTTTGCAATATTTTTCTCTGTAATTTATATAATTTTATCTTTTTAAGATTTGAAACTCAAATCTTTTAATATTTTGGTGTAAAAATATTAACAAATTCTTAGTCAACCCAATAGACCAAAGATATCTTTTTGCACAAGACATTTTTGTTGAATACTAATATTTTTCTGACCAAATGGTTGATAGCATTTATTACAAAGTCGTTTTCACGCCATCTTTGTTTTTTTTTTTTTTTTTGTTTCCTTGCTCAAAACCAAATCAGTATTATTATTAAAAAAACCAACAAATTGTTTTTGCCTGCTTATGTGTCATTCTAAGAAATTGTGGAAATATTGTATTTTGGCTTTTCCATAATACAATCATGAATAATATTTTAATGTTGTAAACATTTACAATCTGTATCACTATAT
Source organism: Brassica carinata (assembly GCA_016771965.1). Classification (NCBI taxonomy): domain Eukaryota; kingdom Viridiplantae; phylum Streptophyta; class Magnoliopsida; order Brassicales; family Brassicaceae; genus Brassica; species Brassica carinata. The sequence goes on from CM028691.1 coordinate 42,673,357, forward strand.
TATTCATTTATCCCTTAATAGAAAATGTCCAAATATTAGACCCCAAAAAGTCCAACTAATAGTAATAAACTTTTAATTAGAAAATAGTTACTACTGATATTGTGTGTTTCCACGTAACATGCATGAGATACTCTATTGGGGTTGACGAAGAAAGGGTAAACAATGAAAAAGAAACTCACGCGCTTTGGAACTCACTTACTCTACTTACCCCTCCTGTATTTCGCTCTTTCCCAACTGGCACAAAGCAAGCAAGCAAGCAGCATCACTTCCCCATTAAAGTTCCCACCTCTCTTTCTCTCAACACTCACCGCTTCTCCGATGCCGGTGGATAACGACGGTGACGGGAGCTTAACGGAGCTCATCTCCTCTCTCCTCGACCGTATCCCCAATCTCCTCAGCTTCAAATCCAAATGGTCTTCGATTCGTGTCAAGCTCGCCGATCTCAAGACTCACCTCTCCGATCTCGCCGCCTCTCCTTCTTCCAACCAGCTAGCTCTGGATCTCCTCGTCTCCGTTCGAGAGACGCTACACGCCGCCGTCTCCGTCGCGGCGAGGTGCGAGGGACCAGATTTATCAGAGGGGAAGCTCAAGACGCAGAGCGACGTAGACTCGGTCACGGCGAGACTCGATCGCCACGTGAAGGACGCCGAGGTTCTGATCAAAAGCGGTCTTCTTCTCCGAATCATTCCGAAGAAGGAATCTGCGGCGAGGAATCTAGTTATCCGATTACAGATCGGTGGAGCCGAATCGAAGAACTCGGCCATTGATTCCCTGCTTCAGGAAGATGATAAGAACGTGATGATCTCCGTAGCGCAAGGAGTCGTTCCCGTTCTCGTTCGCCTCCTCGATTCGTGTAGTCCGAGCACGAAGGAGAAGGTCGTAGCCGTGATTTCGAGAATCTCGATTCTGGAGAGCAGTAAACACGTGTTGATAGCTCAAGGCTTGCCTCTGCTGAACCATCTCCTTCGCGTGCTGGAATCAGGAAGCGGTTTCGCTAAAGAGAAGGCTTGCGTTGCTCTTCAAGCTCTGAGTTCGTCTAAGGAGAATGCTAGAGCGGTTGGTTGCAGAGGAGGTATCTCGTCTCTGCTTGAGATCTGCCAAGCGGGGACTCCCGCCTCTCAAGCTTTCGCCGCGGGCGTGTTGAGGAACTTAGCTTCCTTTGCAGAGACCAAAGAGAGTTTCGTCGAGGAGAACGCTGTTTTTGTTCTCGTCTCTCTCGGTTCTTCAGGTACGGTTCCTGCTCGAGAGAATGCGTTAGGGTGTTTGACTAACTTAGCATCTGGGGATGAGGATATGATGATGTTGATTGTTAGAGAAGGAGGGATAGAGTGTTTAAAGAGTTTCTGGGATTCTGTTTCCGATGATGCTAAGAGCGTTGAGGTAGGGGTTGAGCTTTTAAAGAATCTAACTTTGTGTCCTGTTTTGAGAGAAGTTGTTGTCTCCGAAGGGTTTATCCCACGTTTGGTTCCAGTGTTGAGTTGTGGGGTTCTTGGTGCGAGAATCGCAGCTGCGGAAGCTGTTTCTTCGCTAGGGTCCACCTCGAAAAGCAGGAAAGAGATAGGTGAAAGCGGATGCATCGGTGCATTGATTGATATGTTAGATGGTAAAGCCACGGAAGAGAAAGAAGCAGCTTCTAAAGCTCTGTCAACGCTATTGGTGTGCACAAGCAACAGAAAGATTTTCAAGAAGAGTGACAAGGGTGTACTCAGTCTTGTCCAGCTCTTGGACCCGAAGATTACGAGATTGGATAAGAGATACACAGTCTATGTGTTGGAACTGCTTGTGACTTCTAAGAAATGTAGGAAACAAGTTGTTGCTGCTGGTGCTTGCTTGCATTTACAAAAGCTTGTGGAGATGGATGTCGAAGGATCTAAGAAACTGGCAGAGAATCTTGCTCGGAGTAAGATTTGGGGCGTCTTTGCAAGGCCATAAGAGACTCTGGATACGTTATTAACTTGTATGTAAGGAACACTGATGAATCTTGTTGTGTCACTTTTCTATATTTGTTGTTTGATGATTGATTGTGTAGGGGGGGGGGGGAGTTTAATTGCTGATTAATTCTGTAGGCAAGTAATAATATCTTCGTAGAGTTTTGTAATCCTCTGTTTTCTATTTTCCCTAGTGACCTTCACAAATTTTTATCATGTCCTCTAAAACTTCAAGCACTTGGTCATTTCTTTTGATTGATTTAACGGAATCTGGGAACAGGGCAATGCTTCTTCAGTGTCTGCAATCTCAAACTGTTTTGTTGCATATTTGAGTTGGAATCTGTTGGTATGTCTTGTCTGAATATTATCTCAAATAAAGTTGGTCGGAAAGCACATGGCCCCGTATGATTGTTATACAGCTGTTAAGTTCTTCGACTTAGTCCAATGATTTAATTACAAATCCGAAAAATCTTCACATTGCTTGGATTCTTTTTCTTCACTAGTGACGTAAAAGATAGAAGTTACCTTCAGTTTAAATCTCTACATTTATATCGGTTTACATTTCCTGGAATAAATGTTCTTAGATCAAACAAAACAGAGCAAATATGTTTATTGTGATCGATGGAGTGTTACCATCATGCTGATGTTTACTTGATACTGTATAATGACTTGAGCTGCTGACTGATCAACCTGCTGCTGTGAATAGCTGACTGAAGCTCTAGATTATCTGACCACCATTGTTCTAACCCGTGAGCCTCGAGAAATTTTTGTTTCCCTTTCGACATCACGAAAAGCTTCGCTGCTGCTTGAGGAATAGTGCTCACACCAGGACTGTTGTTCACTTCTCTCTTCTCATTTACTCCACCTTGATCAGTGTAGTGGCAGCAGATGTAGTCGCTGTCGTTCACATATAAATGAGGCACCCATTTTCTCAAATCCACTGAAGACTTCTGATTCTGCCCGTAGAAACTCGGTACCCAGTTCCTAAAACCTGAACCACCGCCAGTACTAGGAGCAGCCATCTCTGCTTCATTACCATTTAGTATCAAAGGCTCGTTTTTCTGAGGAAGCATTGACATGAGCCTTCTCCAAGCAAACCCAGCTTTTTCACCAATGTTTCTTAAGCTCATAGCGAGAGACACAGAAGGTGGATTGAACAGATGAGCATCCACAAATAGCCCTTCTTTAGCCAAGGCTTTACCTATCTGTAAAGCAAAACCAGCTCCTAAAGAATGACCAACGATACAGACGTTACTGCTCCCATATCTCTTAGCCACCGACTGCAGCGCCTCGAGAGCGATGCTAAACCTCACCGAGCCTTTAAGGCTCTCCCAAGCTAGAAACCGGAGATCATCTTGGATGTCACGTCTCATCGTAAGGCTCTTTAGTATGGTTCCTCGGAGAGCGAGTACTGCTTTTGGTGCCCCACTCGGTCTGATGAGGACTAAGTCAGACATGGCAGCTGCTCTGTCCCATTCAAGAACAGCTCCAAATATGGATCCGTCTCGCTCGTCTATCAGCGTTTGCGATAACTTGTACTTGAAAGGAATCCACCATTTGGGTGCGAGAGCGTTTTGAGCGTTTCTGTTCTCTTGTCGGTCGAGTTCGAGTAAGTAAGCTGCTTGAATAAAGCATGCCATTACTGTTCTCTTGTAGTTCGGATCCTTCCTACATACAAAGAAAATCAACCCAAAAAGGTTAAAACATTTTTGGATTCATCAAAAGGTAAATTCTTGCAGAACAGAAAAAAGTAGTTATTTTTAGAAACTTCACAGTTCTCTCACAGGCGGACATGAAAGTTAATAACTTCAGACACAATCTAAGTGTAGCATGTTCCAAGTTTCAAATGGTTGTTTGTCTACTAAAGCTAAGCTAAACCAAAAAAAAAATTCAAACCAACTCTTGAGTTTGAAATCCCTTCTGATCCGAAGAACAGAAACAGGGGTTCTGCTGCAATGTCTTGATGTAGAAACCCAATCTAAACAAAACTGTCTTAACAAAACAGAAACTAGTTTCAGTAGTAATAAGAGAGAGAGAGAGAGAACAATCTTACCAACTGGAACTGATGAGATCTCTCCAGTTAGGAGAAGCAACGTTTCTGGGTCCCGAGACGTGAAACGCGTAAGGGTGATGAGCGTCATCTTCCTTCACCACCACCCTCTTCGTCTTCGGAGTCATCGGCGTAGTAGTAGCCGCCGCCATTAACACAACGGAGGATTCAGTTTCCGTCATGTCTTCTTCTTCCACAGCTCCACAATTCGCCATCAACATTCTTTCCCTCTCTGTTTCTTTTAGAGAATCAGATCACACTCTCTTCTTTTAACTCTGGAGATCAATGCAAGTTGGCAAATTCGGAAATCGATCGTATGGGGGATCGGATTCGAATTGAATTGTTTTTCAAGCGTTGGAACTGAAAAAAAAAAAGTAAGAAGATAAAGTTGCAACCTTTTTGATTTGTGAATTAATTAGAAAGAAAAACTTCAATTAACGATTTTGAAACGCCTGAGATTTGCGGATCTATCAAACGGTCATCTTGTTTTTGTTGTCGACTTTTATTGTAAATACCTTTTAAACCCTTAACGTCTTTGTCTTGGAAAGTCTTACCTTATAGGGGTAGAGTAGGTAGAACGATAAACTTAGTCCACCCTCGAGAGTGGAAGCCAGAATGCAAGCTCTTAGAGCAACATTATTGGTAGGACTAATTTTTTAGTCTTTAATTTATTTTATTACTATTTTTATGTTAAGAAATAAATGTAAGAGACATTAGTAAAATGACATATTATTGCTGGGACTTTTTGAGTTCTTCAAATTCTATACATATTGTTTCTTATGCACACAAAGTTAAAAATCTCCGACCAGTTGCTCAACTTTCCAGCTTTGATGAGAAGAAATGTGCTTGTGTGAAGGAGTATATAGCTGCCAAGAAGTACAAAAAAGAACTGAAATAAACGAAACCTCATGAAACAATGAGCTAAAATGTAGTTGTTGCAGGTACCTCCATCTTCTCCAGAAGTTCTTTGGCAGATGGTGCAGAAACAACGATGATGATGTTACGAGCACCTGGCTTAATAAAACCTTCTTCAACTCCAGTGTCAAATAAAGCAAGCAGATTGTTGTAGTAACCATCAACATTCAAAAGACCAACCTGCAGAAACAATACAATATTTCCACATCATTTATAATGGTAATAAACAGTCTTAACGAAAGGGGAAATAATTTTCAAGTACCGTCTTCTTATGGATACCAAGTTGTGCCCATGTTATAATAATCTCTAGCAGTTCCTCCATTGTTCCATAACCTCCTGATGAAAACAACAAGAAGCCATCTTCTTTAAAAATATGGAGAAACAAGAGGTTTTGAAATTAGAAAAACTCACCAGGGATGGCAATGAAAGCCTCAGCTTCTTGTGCCATTGCAGCTTTGCGCTCCGAATTATCAGACCCATTAGTCCAACACAATTCCTCCACCATAAACCAAATCTATCTTTCTTTTCACTTAACACAATTCACACCAATCTATCAGAAACACACAAACAGAAACACACTAAAGATGAACACTATTTAATTCAGACATTCCTTACGATTGTTCCAAACACTTAATCTTTACATTAATACTTTGTTCCGCACATGATATCCTCAAATGACGACAGCTATGATCTTAGATAATAAAGTGTTCACAATCAAACTACTTAGATCATTCCACACAATAAAAATAGTAGAGATACAGACAAAATAGCTGTGTTAAAAAAAATACAAAGAAAGTAGCTAAACACAAACAGCCATTGATAAACCAAAGCTATTAGATCGGATAATCCACGAAAAGATACAACCTTTACTTCAGACCCTAGCTTTATACTGATGAAACATGCAATCTACAAAACTCTGAGATGGGAAGAAGAAGAATTTCCTAAAAGCAGAAAAAACTAACCAATTTGGAGTGTACCTTGTATGATCTGAGAAGTGAAAACTGCTAAATACAATCTCAACTCGATTATAAACTATCTAACTTTTTAAATCGTATGTAAATCTACATTGACCATAACAAAAATTAGTAAACAGTTAATCACCAAAATAAAATTGTATTAGCTTTAAAAGAAAATATAGTCACATACCTGATTCGAACTCACACTCAATCACCCACTAATCCAAGCACTTTAACCATTAGACCAAAATAAACATTTGCGAGATGGACACAGCGTTGCAACAATTGGTGTAGCATGCCCGTTCAGCTGAGAAATGAACATCTTCATTCACATCCTTGAATCCTTGATTATTTTGGGGAGTTTTATCCTGAACAGCAGTCTCATCGCCCCCATCCAAGTGGTTATGAGAGGACAAATATTTTTTCGTGTGTTAACATACCACACAGTTGATAAAAAGACCGGAGACGTTCATACTTGAACCTAAGCACCGTATTCGCATATATTTAATTTGAAATAGAAAAGAAAATTAGATTTTTGGATTTAATATTTTGATTAATTTGATGGAATATATTGATAAAATAAAAGTTCCTTTTCCTGATTTGGTGGAAGGAAAGAAAGAGAGAGAAAAATCCACAAAATATAGAGATGAAATTATCAAACTTTTAATAAGGAAAATGTGGACTCTGCTGAAGCCATCTCCAACAAGTCACCAAAACACTAAATTTGGTGTAAATTCATCTCCAACAAAACATTAAAATTGACATCATTCCACCAAATTTGGTGTAATACTATTCATCACACCAAATCTATAAAATCTATATTTTATTATGTTTAATTTAATAATATAGTACAAATACTATCATATTTATAATTAAAAATTAATATATTGTATTATTTGTATTTTTAATTTATTTCACATGATTAAAAAATAATTTGTTATTTTTTATTTTTATTTTCAAAAATAAATCACTAAATGACTATTATCATTTATCACTTACAACTTAGAAACATATAAGTACTAACCTAAACATGATAAAATAATTGTTTATCAATTACAAATAATAAAATTAAAAAACTGAAAAATATCAAATAATATATGACATTGTTGGAAATGACAAAAAATTATGACACCAAAACACCTAATTTGGTGTAATTTCAACACCAAATTTGGTGCCATTGTTGGAGATACTCTCAATGCAAGCGCTTATGTGTTTTGTGAAAGATTTCACTTTTTACTTTTTAGTATCACTTACAAATTTATTTCAACCCTAACAATATTCACTGTACTTGTACAATCTGAAAAGTGATAAATGCTATATACAATCTCAACTAGATTATAAATCTACACAGTGCCGGTCTGACTTTTCCGGCGCCTAAAGCGAACCAGAAAAATGCTGTCCTTTTATCCTAACTAAGATTTTCCATATTTTAAATATACAACCATAAGTAGTATATATTATTAAAACTTAAGTTATTTTAAACAAAATAAATACAAAAAATTAAAATTTGTTTGATGCTCTTCTTGTCTGTTTTCCCTTTCCTATTTTCAGTTAACTTGGTTGATTTTAGTACTTTTTAGTAGCATTTTCTATAAATCTAAAGAAGCTGAAAGAACAAAAATATAATTTATAAATAGAGCAAAACATATAAAAAAATACGTTTACATCAACTTCAAAATTTTTATGTTTTCAAAAGGTTTAAGAAAATGTTAAACCTCAATGATATTTTTAAGTTTTTCAAATTTCAAAAGTCTCTAACAAAATTACAAAAATTTACAAAAGGGTAAAAAAGAAAAAGAAAAAAGCTTGCATGAAATTCCCATAGTGGAACATGAGCAATTGATAATTAAAATTACTTGTTATAATATTCCTTATTAATACAGTTATTCTAGCAAACCAAAAAGAAAGAAAAAAAGAGAGAAAGTAAATCATTTTAATAAAATAAAAAATTCTTTTGAGTTTTTAGTACACGATTTATCTAGTAACATATTATTCTACATGTAATAAAAGAAACTAGATTTTGACCCGCATTTTAAAAGCACATGATTATTATTTTATAGATAATTTTTATATAGGTTACATATTCTATGTATTTTTGTTTAAGAATTAAATAACTTATATTTAATATGTAAATATTTTTTTACTTATTATTATTTTTCATTGCTTAAATAATTAGAATCAAAATAGAGTAACCCGTTAAATTAACCCCATTCGTATTAGTTTAGTATTTAGTTACCATTAAGATATCTTCTACAAATCTAAATAATAAATTGAATTAAATATTAACTGAAAACTCGTTTATGGAATTTATTTAAAAATAAAATATCTTTTATAGGGCAGAAAACTATTTAACAAAAAACTGTAATTTTTGTTTATTATTTAATGGGTTTTAAGTTTCATACAAAATTTATTTTTAAATTTTTTGTAATAATATTCAATTTAGTTGATTTTTAGTTGGATAATTATTTTTTGAATCTTACGAGAATTCTGACATGCATAATGGTCATTTTCTTAATTTTTAAATTTGAAATTTATAGATATGATTAAATAAATTATTTTGAGTTATATTGTATTTGCACATTATTAGCCTTTTCTATTTTAAATTTATGAAAGAAAATGAAGTCTGATTGAGTCATGTCAAGTAAATTTACATTTGAGCATGATAATATTTTGTAATTTTCTTAGATTTTAACCCGTGCTATAAAGTAAAAACATAGTTTCAAATAAAATATACATCCTCGGTTTCATATTTTAGTAGTTTTAGAGAAATTTTTTGTTTTAAAATATTAGTAATTTTATATATTTTAGATAATTTTTAATTTTATTGAGTATAGTATGACCATTCAAATAATATAAATTTATTTATTATTGGTTTAACTATAAATAATTTATTATATTAATTATACATTTAAAAAATAATAAATTTCTTAATATTTGCGATTTCAACAAAAACTACATAATAAAACAGAGCGAGCAATATTTTATATTTGTAAATCAGTATTATGTTGATTTTCAATTATTGCATTTGACAATAGTTTATTTGTGTTTATTTCAAAAATTTGTTATATATTTGTTAAATTAAAATATTTTATGAAATATATATTTAGAATAAATAAATTTTACCAATTTCAAAATACAGTTTATCATAGTGTATAAAAGATACAGTTCACCATCGCGAATAAAGTCTGTAATGATTCATATTATTGATTCATAAAGTAACATTGATGATTTCGTAAATTTGTTAGTTGTGAATAAAATCATTATAATATAATATTTAACTATCTATGTTAAATGAAATCTCATTTTTGTCAAGTGCAACATTTTTTAGGATACCCCGTGATTGTGAACCTTACGGATTGCGAAAAAAAAAAAAATACCTATATACTAATGTATGTTGTTCACTATCATAATTAATGTATTTGTAATGCCACATATTAAAGGTTAATTAGAAAATGTTATACACTTAATTGTAACTGTTTTTCACGTTTTTATTAAATACAAAGTTTTGGATGATGTAATTACGTGATTGTCTTTATTTGTTAAGATATTATTTGGTGTTTTTATTGTGTTATGTAGTAATAGGTGATAGGTTAATATATTATGTTTTTGTTTTTTCAGTAATGTGTTGTTGTGAACAAAAACATAATATATTAACCTATCAGCTATTACTACATCAATACCATTAAAATGGGATCATTCCCAAATTATACCCTTAATGAAATTTTAAAAATTTTCAAAATAACATTACTATTTCAAAAAGAATTAAACATTCATTAATGGCATAATTGTCATTTATATTTTTGGGCTTATATAACTTATGTTTTTGGGCATATATAACTAAAAACTATATAGTCAAAGTATATATATTACATTGGGCTTATGGATTAATTTCCCCATCTAATTATTATTTTAAGTCTTGCAATTAGTTGATAACAATATCAACGAATGTCACTTTTCCAATTAGTTATGTTGTCGTATGTTGTTCATCAAATTATATCATTAGCAACGTGTTACGATTATATGCGTGTACTTTGAGTATGATTACACACAACAAAAAATCCATGTGGCTAGCAATACTATTATGTAAATCTGAGTGAACATATAATTAAAAACTTCGTATAATTACATATATCATCATAGAATAACAATTATTGACACAAAACTTACAGAAATCACTTGGGCTATACGAGCGTTCTAATAGTATTAAGATAAAATGGAGAATATTTTTAAACTTACGTTTTTGAGGTTTTATCAAATCAAGTAGTTCCTGATCACGGGTTAAAACTAGATTTTTGAGTTTTTATGGGATTTTATCATATTTTTAATTAACAAATATCTCATTGAATTTAAACTGGATTATATACAGTTTGTCAATGTACAAATGTTTTAGAGTTATCATCTATCAACCGGTATTGGATTGTAGGTTAGTAACGGGTTTCTGGATTTTAATAGGATTTTCGATTTTCAGTTAAATGATTTTTTCATTAAAACCAAACTAGAGTTGCCGGATCTAAGAGTTTGACTACGAATCCGTGTGAATATGAAAACAATGTTTGAAACTCAAATATTATAATAAAATAATTTTTAAAACATTTGTCTTCTAATAAAAAGTTATAAATATTTATCAAAATAGTTAACAAAAAACGTACCCGCGCTCAAAAAGCGCGGGTCAAAGATCTAATAACACAATAAAAACACCAAATAATGCTTTAACAAATAAAGACAATCACATAATTACATCATCCAAAACTTCATATTTAATAAAAACGTGAATAACAGTTACAATTAAGTGTATAACATTTTTTTTAGAATTTCAATAATTTTGGCTGCTTCTCTTCTTCCTTAGATTTTGGCTGATGTTAGGAACTGCATCTCCTTGGGTTGGGTGAGAGTTTATTCGTCTTTGATGTTGTTTTCTTCATCGTTGGCTTACCATCAGTAGTCCCTGCATTTCTTGGTTTTCAAGATTTGGTTTTTGGTAATCTGCCTTATATGCTCTCTTTCATAACTCGAGAACGGCTCCACGGTTTTCTGGTTTCATTTCTATACCATTTTCTCTATATTCTCTCATCTCGTTTCAGCTTTCATCGATGCTTGCGTCTCTTGTGGCTCTTTCTTTCACAATGTTTGCCACTCCTGGTTTGGATAGTGTTTTCCTTCGTGCATGCTCTGTAGGATTGGAAGGTTGTTTCTGGTCTCAAGATTGGGTTTTGGTTTCTCGGTGGTTGGCTTCCATTCTCCCTACCTCAGATTGTTTTTCTTCTTCCCTTATTTCCTTTAGTATAAGTGTGCGGAGTTAGTCTCTTGGAGCTTTGGTCCCTTCTATCCACAGCTTTGTGGTTATTCGCTGGCATGTGCGTCTTGTTTGTGCTTGTTTCTTTTGTGAGGTGCTTCTTACTTCTTGGCTGGTGGTTGTGCTTATGGTGCGCTATGCATGTATCTTCCTGTTTTATAGCGATTTTGGCATTATGTTGGTTATTCTTCCTTAACCCGTTTTATTGGTTCTTTACGTTGGTCATTGATCGCATTTCTTCGGGTTTGACGGGTTGCTTTGTCTTAGAATTTATCTTTCTACCATTTTCTGACCTAATATGTAAAAAAAAAGAGGACACATGTCAACAAATTTCCCTTCCACAACAAGAAGAGAGAAAAGTCTCCTTTATATATATAGATAGATTAATTGATTAGTTTGAATAATATTAATATTAAAATTCAATGGCAATGACATGACTGTAAATATTTGCAAAACACAAGGGGACCTCAAATAGGGTCTTGTGTTTTAAAAGTATATACTAGGGTTGTTGGAACACGATCCCAAATCATCCCTAACTTAATTTGAATGAATAAATCTCTAGTAGTTGTTATTCTTGGAAATAAAAAGGTGTTATTATTATCAATGGGCATTCGGATACCCGTTCGAGTTCTGATCGGGTATTTTGGATTTTTGGATATTTTGGTATAAGAGTATAAAACCCGTTCGGATATTTCTGTACTTCGGGTCGAGTTCGGGTATTTTGCTATTATAAATCCTGAAACAAAAAATACAACTTCTTATGTTTGTTATTTTGCTATTATAAATTATGAAAATATTACAAAAATGCTTGGTACGGAGCGAGCGGGGCCGAGGTTGATTCACCTCACTATCCTCGCACGGAACTTCAGGTCCAACCATTAGCATCCATAAGCCTCTGACATCCTTGCCATCTCAGCTTCATAGTTGTACTCTTCACTCTTTGTGCGCCACAACAAGCCAACAGAATCCCGGCACTCGCAATAATCTCCAAACTATTTCTGGGCCTTCTTCATCTCTAAAGTTCACCGTAATCTGAAGATCGAAGCCACCTCCCGCTTTCCTTACCTACGCGCAAGACGAAGTTGGGAGGAGTGCTTCAATTCCCTAAATCGAGAAGTTCGCGCCTCTAAAAAACTCGCCATAAGAGCTTCATTCATTATATGAAGGCCCTACCAAAAAATATATATATAAGAAGTTGGAAAGGAAATTGGCGAAAAAACTAATCAAGCATGAAACTAACCCCCCTACATAGTCGTGAAACTTCAAATTTTCCCGATCCGATAGGCTGATCAAAGGAGACCCGATCAAGGCAAAGAAAGCATCGAATTAAGGTCTTTCAGCATCGAATTAAGGTCTTTCAGCATCGAATGCAGGCAGTGGGAACTTACATGTACCACTTCCGCTTGCCCGAATGGGAAAATAGTTACGGAGCCAATCGTCCGTAGACAACTCTGCCCCAGCACTGATCTGATCCTGGATTAGACACCTTGGTGTCGGAGATGTGTGCGGTGAAAGGCGTCTTACGAGCTCCCTCGAGTAATCTGTCGATTCCTGGGGCAGCACTCGTGGCGTGATGGATCTGTGATTTCACAGCCCTTACTTCCGCAGCGGTTTTGGTGATGTAATCGCAGAGATCGCGAATATCCGGATTCTCCTCAGCGGCTTTCCGAGCTTGTCGGCGTTTGCTGCGAGTAATCTCGGTGCCATTGTCTGTGCGCTTGTCGGCGCCGGGCACGTCCTTCTCACCAAGCATGGTCTCTCCCGAGTACCTCACGATTCTTCGAAACTTTTACCAGGTTCCGAGTGGGGTTACGTTCCGGATCCCGACCGATGGCGAGAGTGCAAGGAATCCTCCGCTGGGCTTCTTTACTTGTTATGAAGCCTTTCTCGTGTACTGCCGCATGTGGTTCCCGATCCCCGGTGCTATTGTCTATGCGCTTCGTCGTTTCGGGCTTTCGATCAGCCAGCTCACCGTCCCGTCCTTGGAGAGTTGGATTGGCGTGCTAGTCTCGAGTTACGAGCTAGGCATGGACCTTAGCCCTAGCGATTTTGAGGGATTTTGGTATACTAAGCCAACGGGGATCGAGGGTTCGTACTCCATGATCCTAAGGAAGAATATGGCCATAATTCAGGGGACTACTTCGAACCCCAAATCGTGGTTCGAGCGCTTCTTTTTTGTCCGAATAGATGAGGAGTCTGTTGAGGAAAGCTGCCTTCACCTATTTCCTCAGGAGTGGAACTTCAATCGCGGTAATACGACTAATTATTTTTTTTTGTTTTCGTACTTTGAACGCGCATGAAGACAAAACTTTTGTTCATCGTGCAGTGAACAGGGTTGTTGCGCACACTCATGCTGATCTTTTCGTCAAACAAGATCTTCTTCGGGAAAGGTCGTTCTTCTGGAGTACCTTTTCCGTTGAACGGATTCGAAATGCGGTCGAGCTCCATCCCGAGTCATTCTTCAGCCTTCCGATGTTCCATGTGATGTCGAGCCGATTGCTGTCTTGCCTGTTCGGAGGCGGAAACATAGGTCTCGGAAAGGCAAAGAGGTCGAATGTGAGACGGTCTCGGGAGATCCTTCGCTGTTAGGAGGAGACCCCAGCTTTGTTTCGGGGGAAGGGGGTGGAACTAGCGAGTTTCCCCTACCTAGCATTTTTTTCGATGGCTCCCTCCAGCGTTTACTACCGATGAGTCGTTCGAGGATGAAGCAAAGAAGAATGTGTTTACCGAGGGTTCTCGTCTAATCCATGAGGTTTATCCTTTGAACTTTGATCGTATATATTACTATTGCTGCATATATATTTTTCTGATCTTAAGTTCATACAGGGAATGAGGGTGTTCGGAGCGGCGCTTGATGGAAGCTTTCGAGGATCGAGGATCTCTCGCTTCAAAGCCGAGGAAGCCGAACGTGAAATCTTCCGTTTCTGGAAAGAGGTTGAGGAACAAAGCCGGAAGTAGGCCGAACTTCATTCTTGAGCCCTCGTGCGTGCGGAAAGGAGAGGAAGGAGAGCGATCGTTGCCGAGATGGCGCGGAGGGCTGAATCGTTTGCCACCGAGTTCGAGAGCTTGAAGAAAGCTCAAGAGTCTGTGGTGATTTCCGCGAGTGTCGGGGTTCGGTTGCTAACCTTTACAAGTCGCAGAACCCGGGCTTCTCCTTCTCATCCGAGATCGCTGAGATGAAAGGTCTCATGAGCGAATGTGCTCATGCTGAATCCTTGGTTCCTCCGATCGAGGGAAGGGTCCGGAAGCTTTGGGACCCCATCGAGGTTTCGGAGGACACGGTGGAGACCGGAGCAGGTGGAAATGCGGAAGGCGTAGATGAAGAAGTTGACCAGCCCGTGAATTCGTTCGGGATCTTCACGTACGGATTCTTTGACCTCGATTACTGAGGATCATTGGGATTGTATCCCTTTATCTTGATGGTTGTATGCTTGGCCAGGTGTGGCCGTTTATTTGTATATTCCGCGACCGTAGGAGGTCGCATAACTTTGTATATTTCGGGACTGGCCGTTGGTGGCTTTGAATCCCTGCCTCTTCCAGCGGGAGGTGGAAGATTCTCCGTAATCTGTTGCGCATCCGGTTGGAGAGGTTCGTCAGGGTTTTGGCCTGAGGAAGTCTTGTCCGCACGTGCAGCTCGATTGCCTGGAGTCTCGAAATTGAGTCTTCTGCCGCTGTGGGCTCTTGTGATCCCTCGCGGGGCCTTGGTCTTGGCCTTCGCCGTTAAGGTTTCCACCTGTTTTGAGAGAGAGGCCACGAGTTTTCCTTGTTCGTTCGCTTGTTTCTGAGCGGAGGCGAACATTTCTTTCATCTGGGCTAATGTCGCGGCGTCAGTAGTCATTGACATGTTTCCAGCTGGAGTTAGACTGACACTGGGATCGACGGGAGGCCCGTCGGGCGCCTGTTTGTCTCTACCAGTGTCCATAGCCATATCTGACTGAGCGTGCGTGGTTGCGTGAAAGATAGATCCGTACCTCCCCCCCCTCCTTCTAGCGCCAAACTGTGGGAACCAAAATTTGCACTGTCAAGTTTTGTTGATTGGAGGAAAGCCAAGTAAACCTAGCCTTCCCTGAAGGTCCCGGTTATCTGCTGGGCCACACACGACACAATCAATATATAATAAATGGGGACGTAAAAATCGTAAGAACAAAAGATAAAGCAAAAGATCTTGTTTCCGAATTCGCGTTTAAGCGTGAACAACAGGAAAGAGATCGGCTACAAGAGCTGTCGATGAGTTTGCTAGTCCAGCCGCCTAAATCTAACCTAGTTGACTCGCAGCGCGCTAGTAAAAACGGAAAAAATGCCTAAGTTGCTCTAAGTGCTATGTTGCTGCTAAGATTGCTCTCAAAAGTTCTTTTTTTGCTCCTCGCCCCAAGCTCTCTTTATATACTCCTCTTAGGACGGTCTATTCCTCCTTTGGGCCGAATCTATCGCGAATCGGGCTTCTTCCATTTTCGTCGATCTTCATATTTATCGGGAAACTTGACATTTATCTTCGGGAAACCTGACATTTATCTTCGGAAAACTTGACATTTATCTCTTTATGTAAAGATAAACATGGGCCGTCATGTCCATTTCGAATTGATCCCCTGGAAAGTCGTAAGTGGACCGCTTGGTCGCTCGGCCTTCGGGGCCGTTGTTTGGACCGTGGACGCTTTCACGATTTCACGAAACTAGCCTGTTATGGTACTTGTATTGCGAAGGAACCCCAACTACTCGATAGTCGAGATGACTGGTGTTTTAGAATAACCGTGATCGCTTTTATACGATGAATCGAAATCCTTTCGTCAACCGAACCTTTGGTGGTCTTCCAAAGCCTTCCGATTTATTCGACCAAACGAAATGGGGTCCGAAGCTTTGGGACCCATCGAGGTTTCGAGGACACGGTGGAGACCGGAGCAGGTGGAAATCGGAAGGCGTAGATGAAGAAGTTGACCAGCCCGTGAATCGTTCGGGATCTTCCGCGTCACGGATTCTTTGACCTCGATTACTGAGGATCATTGGGATTGTATCCCTTTATCTTGATGGTTGTATGCTTGGCCAGGTGTGGCGTTTATTTGTATATTCGCCGTAGGAGGTCGGGATAACTTTTATATTTGGGACTGGCGTTGGTGGCTTTGAATCCCTGCCTCTTCCAGCGGAGGTGGAAGATTCTCCGTAATCTGTTAGCATCCGGTTGGAGAGGTTCGTCAGGGTTTTGGCCTGAGGAAGTCTTGTCCGACGTGCAGCTCGATTGCACGGAGTCTCGAAATTGAGTCTTCTGCCGCTGTGGGCTCTTGTGATCCCTCGCGGGGCCTTGGTCTTGGCCTTCGCCGTTAAGGTTTCCACCTGTTTTGAGAGAGAGGCCACGAGTTTTCCTTGTTCGTTCGCTTGTTTCTGAGCGGAGGCGAACATTTCTTTCATCTGGGCTAATGTCGGCGTCGGTAGTCATTGACATGTTTCCAGCTGGAGTTAGACTGACACTGGGATCGGCGGGAGGCCGTCGGCCTGTTGTCTCTACCAGTGTCCATAGCCATATCTGACTGGCGTGCGTGGTTGCGTGAAAGATAGATCCGTACCTCCCCCCCCTCCTTCTAGCGCCAAACTGTGGGAACCAAAATTTGCACTGTCAAGTTTTGTTGATTGGAGGAAAGCCAAGTAAACCTAGCCTTCCCTGAAGGTCCGGTTATCTGCTGGGCCACACACGACACAATCAATATATAATAAATGGGGGCGTAAAATCGTAAGAACAAAAGATAAAGCAAAAGATCTTGTTTCGAATTGGCGTTTAAGCGTGAACAACAGGAAAGAGATCGGCTACAAGAGCTGTCGATGAGTTTGCTAGTCCAGCCGCCTAAATCTAACCTAGTTGACTCGCCGTATCAGTAAAAGCGGAAAAATGCCTAAGTTGCTCTAAGTGCTATGTTGCTGCTAAGATTGCTCTCAAAAGTTCTTTTTTTGCTCCTCGCCCCAAGCTCTCTTTATATACTCCTCTTAGGACGGTCTATTCCTCCTTTGGGCCGAATCTATCGCGAATCGGGCTTCTTCCATTTTCGTCGATCTTCATATTTATCGGAAACTTGACATTTATCTTGGAAACCTGACATTTATCTTCGGAAAACTTGACATTTATCTCTTTATGTAAAGATAAACATGGGCCGTCATGTCCATTTCGAATTGATCCCCTGGAAAGTCGTAAGTGGACCGCTTGGTCGCGTTCGGGCCTTCTGGGGCCGTTGTTTGGACCGTGGACGTTTTACGATTTCACGAGAAACTAGCCTGTTATGGTACTTGTATTGCCGAAGGAACCCCAACTACTCGTATAGTCGAGATGACTGGTGTTTTTAGAATAACCGTGATCGTTTTATACGATGAATCGAAATCCTTTCGTCAACCGAACCTTTGGTGGTCTTCCAAAGCCTTCCCGATTTATTCCGACCGAAACGAAATGGGGTTCTTAGGTTTCATGTCTTCAAGGAGTTGAACGGTGAGTCTTCGCGCAAAGATACAAAACGCGGAGTTGGACTAGTTGTCGAGACGGTTTTGCGGGGAAAAGGTCGCACCTGTCTAGTAGTCCGTACGCAGGCGCCCGAGACTTGGACATAGATGCTGGCGCCGGCGCCTGGGACCAGTACGGGCGAGCCGGCGCCGGCGCCCGGGACCAGTGTGGGCGAGCCGGCGCCGGCGCCCGGGACCAGTGTGGGCGAGCTGGCGCCGGCGCCGGGACCAGTGTGGGCGAGCTGGCGCCGGCGCCCGGGACCGGCACGGGCGAGCCGGCGCCGGCGCCCGGGGCAAGGCTGGGCGTGCTCGCGCCGGCTCCCGGGGCTAGGCCGTGGCCGCTCCTGCTGGTGTCCGGGACTACGATGCGATCATCCCTTCCGGCGTTTCGTCGAGTAACTAGTTTTTCTTGGTTTTATTCGTCACTTGATTACTTCCAAGGACTTTCGGGCGTTGATTGCGTCTTTGACCGATTTTGACCCCAACACTCCTCGGCTTTGAAGTGAGAGATACGCGATTCCCGGAAACTTCCGTCAAGCACCGCATTGAACACCCTGATCCCCTGCATGAACTTAAGATCAGAAAATGAAACAAAAAATAATATATCGAAATTCAGATCAAAGTTCAAAGGATAAACCTCGTTGATTAAACAGGAACCTTCAGCGACTACTTTACTCCTCGACTCTTCGTCCAGCGACTCATGAGTAGTGAAACCGGGAGGGAGGTCGGCAAAAAATTAGCTAGGAGGGGGAACCTCGCTGGTTCCACTCCTTTCCCCTGGGGTGAAACTAGGGTTCCATCCTGGCAGCGGAGGGTCTCCCGAGACGTTCTCAGAGGCAACCCCTTTGCCTTTCCGAGACCTGGTTCTCTGCCTCTGAGCAGGCAAGAAATCAATGACCGGTTCTACGTCGTACGGAACGTCAAGAGGCTGGGAGACGGCTCGAGATCGATGGAGCTCCACCGCGCTTCGAATCCGTTCAACGGTGAAGGAGTTCCAGAAGAATGGCCTGTCGCGGAGAAGATCTCGCTTGGCAAAAAGAACGGCGGAAGAATCCTGTTCACTGCAAGATAATGATAAAAAAAATCATCTTCACGTGTTTTCAAGGTATCAAAACGAAAAACGCAACTAGTCGTATTACCACGGTTGAAGTTCCACTCCTGACGGAATAGGTAGAGGTAGCTCTCTTCGACAGACTCCCCAACTATCCGGACAAAGAAAAAGCGCTCGAACCATGTCTTGGGGTGTGAAGTATGCCCCTGAATTATAGCCATGTTCTTCTTTGGCACCATGCGGTATGAGCCATCGATCCCCGTTCCTTTCGTAAACCAAAATCCCTCGAAGTCGCCAGGGTTAAGATCCATTCCTAGCTCGTAACTCGAGATCAACACGCCAAGCCAATGCTGCAAGGCCGGAACGTTTACTCCTCACAAGAACTTACCTCTAAGATAGGAATTTCTCTTCTCTTTCTCTCTTTGCTTATACAAAGAAAATGTCTTCAAGAAAACGATCTTCAAAGAGGCATTCTTCCTCACACTCATCTTCGGGTGACTCTTCTGCTAATGAGGTGATCACCTCGAAAGAAGAGTTTGAAGTTGAGGAAGACGCAAAGGATGCGTACTACAAAGCTCTTTGCGGCTCGCTTCCGCCTCTGCAAGACATTCCAATCTCTAAGAGGCCGTGAGGTCACGAACGCACCCCTCGCGCCGAGCATGGTCTCTCCCGACTACCTTACGACTCTCTGAAACTTTTACCATATTCCAAGTGGACTCCTATTTCGAAACCCGAGTGGAAACGAGAGCGCGAGGAACCCTCCGGAAGGTTTCTTTACTTGCTACGAGGCTTTCCTGACGTATTGCCGCATTTGGTTTCCGATCCCCGGCACCATCGTCCGCGCGCTTCACAACTTTGGGCTTTCGATCAGCCAGCTAAACGTTCTGGCCTTGCAGCATTGGCTTGGCGTGTTGATCTCGAGTTACGAGCTAGGAATGGATCTTAACCCTGGCGACTTCGAGGGATTTTGGTTTACGAAAGGAACGGGATCGATGGCTCATACGCATGGTGCCAAAGAAGAACATGGCTATAATTCAGGGCATACCGCACCCCAAGACATGGTTCGAGTGCTTTTCTTTGTCCGGATAGATGGGGAGTCTGTCGAGGAGAGCTACCTCTACCTATTCCGTCAGGAGTGGAACTTCAACCGTGGTATCTGACTAGTTGCGTTTTTGTTTTGATACCTTGATTACTTCAAGGACTTTGGGCGTTGATTGCGTCTTTGACCGATTTTGACTAACACTCCTCGGCTTTGAAGTGAGAGATCTGGCGATTCAGGAAACTTCCGTCAAGCACCGCATGAACACCCTGATCCCTGCATGAACTTAAGATCAGAAAATGAAAAAAAAATAATATATCGAAATTCAGATCAAAGTTCAAAGGATAAACCTCGTTGATTAAACAGGAACCTTCAGACTACTTTACTCCTCGACTCTTAGTCCAGCGACTCATGAGTAGTGAAACGGGGAGGAGGTGGCAAAAATTAGCTAGGAGGGAACCTGCGCTGGTTCCACTCCTTTCCCCTGAGGTGAAACTAGGGTTCCATCCTGGCAGCGGAGGGTCTCGAGGCGTTCTCAGAGGCAACCCCTTTGCCTTTCGAGACCTGGTTCTCTGCCTCTGAGCAGGCAAGAAATCAATGACCGGTTCTACGTCGTGCGAACGTCAAGAGGCTGGGAGCGGCTCGAGATCGATGGAGCTCCACCGCGCTTCGAATCCGTTCAACGGTGAAGGAGTTCCAGAAGAATGGCCTGTCGCGGAGAAGATCTCGCTTGGCAAAAAGAACGGCGGAAGAATCCTGTTCACTGCAAGATAATGATAAAAAAAATCATCTTCCGCGTGTTTTCAAGGTATCAAAGCGAAAGCATAACTAGTCGTATTACCACGGTTGAAGTTCCACTCCTGGCGGAATAGGTAGAGGTAGCTCTCTTCGACAGACTCCCAACTATCGGACAAAGAAAAGCGCCGAACCATGTCTTGGGGTGTGAAGTATGCCCCTGAATTATAGCCATGTTCTTCTTTGGCACCATCGCGGTATGAGCCATCGATCCCGTTCCTTTAAGTAAACCAAAATCCCTCGAAGTCGCCAGGGTTAAGATCCATTCCTAGCTCGTAACTTCGAGATCAACACGCCAAGCCAATGCTGCAAGGCGGAGCGTTTACTCCTCACAAGAACTTACCTCTAAGATAGGAATTTCTCTTCTCTTTCTCTCTTTGCTTATACAAAGAAAATGTCTTCAAGCGATCTTCAAAGAGGCATTCTTCCTCACACTCATCTTCGGGTGACTCTTCTGCTAATGAGGTGATCACCTCGAAAGAAGAGTTTGAAGTTGAGGAAGACGCAAAGGATGCGTACTACAAAGCTCTTTGCGGCTCGCTTCCGCCTCTGCAAGACATTCCAATCTCTAAGAGGCCCGTGAGGTCACCGAACGCACCCCTCGCGCCGAGCATGGTCTCTCCCGACTACCTTACGACTCTCTGAAACTTTTACCATATTCCAAGTGGACTCTATTTGAAACCGAGTGGAAGCGAGGCGAGAACCCTCGGAAGGTTTCTTTACTTGCTACGAGGCTTTCCTGACGTATTGCCGCATTTGGTTTCCGATCCCCGGCACCATCGTCCGCGCGCTTCACAACTTTGGGCTTTCGATCAGCCAGCTAAACGTTCTGGCCTTGCAGCATTGGCTTGGCGTGTTGATCTCGAGTTACGAGCTAGGAATGGATCTTAACCCTGGCGACTTCGAGGGATTTTGGTTTACGAAAGGAACGGGGATCGATGGCTCATACCGCATGGTGCCAAAGAAGAACATGGCTATAATTCAGGGGCATACTTCGCACCCCAAGACATGGTTCGAGTGCTTTTTCTTTGTCCGGATAGATGGGGAGTCTGTCGAGGAGAGCTACCTCTACCTATTCCGTCAGGAGTGGAACTTCAACCGTGGTAATACGACTAGTTGCGTTTTTTGTTTTGATACCTTGAAAACACATGAATATGATTTTTTTATTATTATTATTATCTTGCAGTGAACAGGATTCTTCCGCTGACTCCTGCCGATCTTTTTGCCAAGCAAGATCTTCTCCGTGACAGGCCATTCTTCTGGAACTCCTTCACCGTTGAATGGATTCGAAGCGGGGTGGAGCTCCATCGATCTCGAGCCGTCTCCCAGCCTCTTGACGTTCCGTACGATGTAGAACCGGTCATTGATGTCTTGCCTGCTCAGAGGCAGAGAACCAGGTCTCGGAAAGGCAAAGGGGTTGCCTCTGATAACGTCTCGGGAGTCCCTCTGCTGCCAGGATGGAACCCTAGTTTCACCCCAGGGGAAAGGAGTGGAACCAGCGAGGTTCCCCCTCCTAGCGACTTTTTTGCCGACCTCCCTCCCGGTTTCACTAATCATGAGTCGCTGGACGAAGAGTCGAAGAGGAAAGTAGTCGCTGAAGGTTCCTGTTTAATCAACGAGTTTTATCCTTTGAACTTTGATCTGAATTTCGATATATTATTTTTGTTTCATTTTCTGATCTTAAGTTCATGCAAGGGATGAGGGTGTTCAATGCGGCGCTTGACGGAAGTTTCCGGGAATCGTGTATCTCTCACTTCAAAGCCGAGAAGGTTGAAAGAGAACTCTTTCGGTTTCGGAAGGAGGTCGAGGAGCAGAGCCGGAGACAGGTTGAGCTCCGTTCTTGGGCCCTTGTCCGTGCGGAGAGGAGAGGAAAGAGAACGATTATCGCCGAGATGAAGCCGAGGGCCGCTTTGTTTGCCACTGAATTCGAGAGCTTTAAGGATGCTCAGGAATTTGTGGGCGATTTTTGCGAGTGCCGTGGCTCGGTCGCTACCCTCTACAAGTCGCAGAACAAGGACTCCTCCTTTCCTGCCGAGGTCGCTGAGATGTCGGGTCTCATGGACGGGTGCGCCAATGCCTAATCCTTGGTTCCTCCGATCGAAGGAAGGGTTCGACAGCTTTGAGATTCCATCGAGGTCTCAGAGGACACGGAAGAAGCGGGAGCCGGTGTTGGTGATGAAGGTGCCGGAGTCGTGGACGGAGAGGTGGACCAGCCTGTGAGCTCGTTCGGGGTCTCCATGTCCGGCCGGGTTCTTTGACTTTGAGATTTGAGGATCGATGGGATTATTTCCCTTAGTTTTTATCTCGAGATTTGTATGCTTGGTCGAGTGTGGCCATTCTTATCGGTGTATGCCACGACCTTGTGAGGTCGTGTAACTTTATGTATTTCGGGACTGGCCGTTGGTGGCTTTGAATCCCAGCCGTTTTGCGGCTCCTAATATATATAACGAATGTTTTTAGTTTATACTTCTGTCAAGTGTCGAGGATGAGATATAAGTAGTCACCTCGTATCTCGACTCATGTTTTGTCGTTGTCCGCTGGCTTTTTTCGTGATAAAGATATTCGTAAATGCTTTGGAGTTTCTCTGAAGTTTTAAGTGGCGTTATAGGCGTGAAGCGGGGACATTTTGTATCATCTCTTGTAATGTTTGTGGACCAGAAGGACTGGGTTTAGGGCAAGACCTAGGTTTACTTTCGGCCGTAAGGCTATGCGATGACTAATCGGCTTTCGTTTTGCCTGTTGGCGATTTCTACCTGGTTCTTTCCGTTTTAAAGTCTGCGGCTTGATGCCGGCTTATACGACTTGTATGGGAAGAACCGAGCATCTTCCAGAGACCGTCTGGAATGCTGACCAAAATTTCGGGTTTTTTGTATAGCGCGCTATGATATCTTTGTCAGATGTAAGAAAACCTTTACATTTTATGAAAGGTTTGACTACGAGTTCTCTTTGGAGAACGTTTTTCAGGTATGTTCATCGGGCCCAATCGACGATCATCATTTATTTTTTTGTAAAGTCGCGGATGGACTGTGTGCTTAGATAAGATCTTTCGAGGATTGTTCGCGACGTCTCGCTTTTCCCAAAAGATATATCTTTTATAAGGTGGTGGTTTCGATCTTCTCTCTTTTTGGAGAAGACGTGTACATTTTAGGTCTTACTTGACCGTGACTGTTTTTAAAACAGGAACTGGTTTCCGTCCAAGGATTGTTTGGACGGTGTAGAGGCTTATTGCGAGTGATTCGTGAGATCGGAAAAAAGAAATTTTATTAAAAAGTTTTGAAAATTTTGAGTACAAGCACGGATACTTTGAACTTTATGGGAGTATATGAGTATACGTACCCACTCCCCCCCCTCTTTTTGGAGAGGGGGATAGCTGAACTCGTCAATAGGACAAGCTGCCTACGTACCTCTTTCGAGGATCAAGCCATCTCGTAGTTCTGCTGGTTTCCGCGGGTGTTCCTACTCGCTGGAGGGGGTCGCCTCAGTTACTTTGGCTACTATGGCCAAAGCTGGGTCGACGATCGTTTCCGGAGTAGTGTTTTCCGCCAGTGAGGCGATGGATTTGGGAACAATGCTAAAGTCCTGAGTCGTTGCCTGATCCGATGGTTCCGGATCGCTTTTGGCGGAGCTCTGGTAGGAGTCCTGAGTTTTCTTCGATTTCTTCGGGTTGACCGCTGGGGTGTTCCAAGTTTGTCAAAATTTATGTTCGGCCAAGTAGCAGAGCCTTGACTGTTTTTGGCATCCCCAGATTATCGATGTTCTGTTCGGGGTTGGGAATTTGATGGCGAGATGGTAAGTCGATGGTATTGCTTTAATGGCATTGATCCAGGGGATTCCCATGATGATGTTATAGATGGCAGGAGTGTCGACTACCATGAAGTCGATGATTTTTGTCACATCCTTAGCCATTACGGGAAGTTTGATGGATCCGAGGGTCATTAACGTCGTGCCCGAAAAACATGTGAGAGGTTTTGGTTCCGGGATGACTTCTCCGAGTTCGATACTCATTCTTCGAAGCATGTCGCGGTAGATGACGTTGACCGTGCTTCCTGTGTCGACAAGGATCCTGGCGACTTCGAGGTCTCGGATTACAAAATCGATGATTAGCGGATCACAGTGCGGTTTGTCGATACCGATGGTTTTGCTTTCTTCGAAAGTGATTGCATCATTATGCATGTCATCTGTCGGGGACTGGGTTTGCCAGTTAGAACTTGTTTCCCCCTTCCGACCGTAAGTTTTGATCGACGAGACCGAATCTTGATAGAATTGTGATCCTCCGATGATCAAATTCGCCCTTCGACGGTTGTTATCGTTTCCGCGGTCGTCTTGTCTTCTTCCGCGTTTCTCCCCCGACTGGTTCTCGCGTGTATCTCTCTCGGGAGATTCTTTATCAGTTTTGGGAGGTCGGTCGGAATCCAAGACCAGGTCTTTTACGCTCGTGACCTTCGACAGTTCGCCGGCGAGGAGCTTTGCAGCGAGTCTAGCGCCGAAGACCTTGCAGTTTGTGGTGGAGTGACCTTTGGTCTGGTGGAACTCGCAGTAGAAATTATCCTACCGATTGGCGCCCACCGTGGGGCTCAAACCCACGACCACAAGGTTAAGAGCCAATTGTTTGTACCGAGAGTGGTTGTTGGGGTCAAAAACGGTTATCTCGAAATCTACGGCTAAAGACCTTCCGAAACTCAAAAGATTTCGCGAACGACTGACGAGGGAAAGATCGAACAACTAAAACCCACGGACGGCGAGACGGCCTGGCGCCGGGCGGCACGCTGGACGCTGGCTGGCCTGGCCGGGCGCACGCTGGACGCTGGCTGGCCTGGCCGGGCGGCACTCGCCTGGCGCCGGGCGCACGCTGGACGGGCTGGCCTGGCGCCGGGCGGCACTCGCCTGGCGCCGGGCGCACGCTGGACGCTGGCTGGCCTACGCCGGGCGGCACTGCCTGGCGCCGGGCGCACGCTGACGCTGGCTGGCTGGCGCCGGGCGGCACTCGCCTGGCGCCGGGCGCACGCTGACGCTGGCTGGCCTGGCCGGGCGGCACTCGCCTGGCGCCGCGGCACGCTGGACGCTGGCTGGCCTGGCGCCGGCGGCACCTCGCCTGGCGCCGGGCGGCACGCTGGACGCTGGCTGGCCTGGCCGGGCGGCACTCGCCTGGCGCCGGGCGGCACTCGCCTGGCGCCGGGCGGCACTCGCCTGGCGCCGGGCGGCACTCGCCTGGCGCCGGGCGGCACGCTGGACGCTGGCTGGCCTACGCCGGGCGGCACTGCCTGGCGCCGGGCGGCACTCGCCTGGCGCCGACGGCACTCGCCTGGCGCCGGGCGCACGCTGGATGCGGGCTGGCCTGGCGCCGGCGGCACTCGCCTGGCGCCGGCGGCATCCCTCGCGCGGGTCGGTGTGGCGTCGGTCCGCGGCCCTCGTCCCGGTCTCGGTCCTATCGTGCTCGGTTCATTCCTGCCTTAGCTTGTTTAGATCAGCCCTCGTGAGTTTGGTCTAATCAGGCTATAGCGGTTTACCGATTCTACGACATCGGATAAACATCAAGTCATCGAAAGATAGCGGAAAACTCGGAGATAATTACAGCACTTAAAATGGAACATTTCCGGAAGAGATAAGCTTGGGCCCAAAGGCGAGGCCCATCACCCCAAGGCAAACCGACCTAGAGATGGGTATATAAGGAGAGCAAGAGCAGAAGAGAAGAGCATCCCGAAAATCCGAGAATTAGACTTAGAGCATCCTGCTAGCTTAGAAAAACTAGGGTTTAGGTGGTTAGACTAGCGGAGCAAGGCTTAGGACGTTTGGCTGCCTGCGACTCTATCTTTTTCTTTAAATCGCAACTCTCTTTGTCTTTCGGAGAATCCTTGTACTCGTTTCTCTTATCTAATAAAACGCCTCCGGGCAAATATTTCAAACTCTTATTTTTATCTATTGAACTTTATCGATTTCGTGCGGCAACGCAGAGAATCCGGACCTTCAAGGAAAGTCGGGTTTACTTGGCTTTCCTCCGCAATCTTATTTATCGAAAATTGACGGTGTGAATTTCGGTTCCCACAGTTTGGCGCTAGAAGGAGGGGGGGACGGATTCTCTAACTCGAAAACCACCGATCGATCAAAGTTCAGTATGACTTCTTCGTCAGCCCGCAACATCGTATCTTTCGAGGATCGGGCAACGGCCCGTACGGTCAAACCTCACAACGATCTCCTCGTAATAGAACTCACGATCCAGGACATTGACGTAGCACGGGTATTGGTCGACACCGGATGCTCGGCCAATATTATCTACAAAAGCACCCTCGAGAGGATGGGCCGACCTGCGCCCTACGGATGACCCCAGCCCAGTACTCGGACTCTCGGGAGAAATTATGACCCTCGGTTCAACTAACCTCCTAGTCAGAGCCGGGAGCGTCGCCAAAAACACGGAATTCCTGGTGATCGATGGTCCAACATCCTACAATGCGATAGTTGGAACTCCCTGGCTAAACTCCATGAGAGCGATCCCATCAACATTCCACCTATGCCTCAAGTTCCCAACGCCTTCGGGTCGACAATACATGGTAGTCACGAGCAGCTCAGATCTACCTCGCTACCGAACTAAAACGGAAAAATTCTGAAATCGAAACCTCTCGGAAAAAGCAAACGGTTAACAATTCACCAGAGACCTTCTGGCAGTCCCAAAGAGCCGAGGCCCTGGAAGGGAAGCGTGAACCAACCTGCGAACCGGTGGTTTCAATCTGTCTCGACGATTCTTCCCGGAATTGTGTCGAGATCGAGCTAACCTCCGCGAACCGATGAAAGTAGAGCTCATCGCGATGCCTCTCAAAAGAACCTCAGTGCGTTCGCTGGGTGGCGGAGGATATGCGCCGAATCGACATTAGCGTAACATGTCACGAACTTAACATCGACCCAACTCACAAACCCAAAACAAAAAGACGAAAGTTGGGACCTGAGCGTGCCACGCGAGTCAATGAGGAAGTCGAAAGACTCCTCAAAGTAGGGTCGATAACAGAAGTCAGGTATCCGACTGGCTCGCCAACCCGTCGTGGTAAAAAGAAAACGGCAAATGCGCGGTCTGTGTCGATTTCACGGATCTGAATAAAGCCTGTCCAAAGGATTGCTTCCGCTCCCACACATTGACCGACTGGTCGGCAACCGCGGAAACAAGCTTCGTCATTCATGGACGCTTTCCGGTTACAATCAGATCATGATGAATCCCGACGACCGCGAAAAAACTGCGTTCATCACAGACCGCGGAACGTATTGCTATAAGGTAATGCCTTTCGGTCTTAAAAACGCAGGTGCAACATATCAGCGACTCGTCAACAAAATGTTTGCCGAACAGCTCGGCAAAACTATGGAAGTATACATCGATGATATGCTCGTAATCTTTGACCGAACACGATCACATAGCCCACCTAGAGGAATGTTTTGACCTCAACCAGCATAACATGAAACTCAACCCGGCAAAATGTAGATTCGCAGTGGCATCGAGAATTCTCGGATACCCGTAACGCATCGTGGAATCGAGGCCAACCCAAAACAAATCGAGCGACTGATAGAAATGGTCTCCCCGAGAACCAAGCGAGAAGTCCAGAGGCTAACCGGAAGAGTCGCGGCGCATTGAACCGTTTCATCTCACGGTCCACGGATAAGTGCCTACCATTTTACGAGACATTGAAGGGAAACAAGAAGTTCGAATGGTCCGAACGCAATGTGAAAAAGCTTTCCAGCAATTGAAACATTACCTAGCCACTCCACCAGTCCTCGCAAAACCGGTGGAAGGCGAACCTCTTTTTCTCTATATCGCAGTTTCCGCAACGGCAGTCAGTGGCGTCTTGATACTAGAAGAACGCGGCGAACAAAAACCAATCTTTTACGTAAGCAAGACATTACTGGATGCGGAAACTCGATACCCTCTAATGGAAAAATTAGCATTCGTCATAACCTCGCAAGAAAACTAAGACCATATTTCCAGTCTCACGCTATAGTGGTTCTCACCACGCCCCGCTACGGATAATCCTGCATAGTCCAAGTCAATCCGGAGGCTCGCAAATGGGCAATCGAACTGAGTGAGTACGACGTCAATACCGTCAAGGACGGTGCAAAGTCCCAAGCATGGCGGATTTCCTGGTAGAATTACCCACTAGAGACATGACTATCGAGGAACCAAACTCAACTTGGGTCCTCCACGTCGACGGATCTTCATCCAAACAAGGATCCGGAATCGGAATACGGCTCACCTCTCCAAACGGGAAATCCTAGAACAGTCTTCCGATTGGCTTTTCACGCAAACAATGAGGCATACGGCACTCGCCGCAGGATTGCGGCTGGCCCATGGGTTAAAAATCCGTAATATTCACGCTTACCGCGATTCTCTCGTTACGCCAATCAATACAGCGGAGAATATGAGGCGAGAGCGAAAGGATGGACGATATCTAAAACTTCGTCCAAGAGCTGGCTCGAATTTCGACCAGTTCGCCCCTGACCAGAATTTCGCTGAAAACGCCCAGGCTGACGCCTTGGCTGCCCTCGCCAAGCTCAGATCCAGGGCTCCAAAGAGTAATCCCGGTCGAGTTCATCGAGCATCCGAGCATCGACCACCAGTGGTCATCAATCTAATCCAGGACGAGATTGAAGATGCGGAAGAAGTCGAGGATCAGCCGGAAGCGGATGTGAACCCGACCGGTATGGCTGCGACAGCCCTTGGTTAGAACCAATCCGCCTATATCGCGGAATGGAACCTTACCCAATCAAAAATGGGCGGCCCTGAAGTAAAACCAAGCGCACGGTATGTCACGATAGAGGGAGAAATTTATAAGTGGTGTTTCTCTGGTCCTCATGGCATGCGCAGAAGGGGAAAGAGCAAGGAGAATCATGAAGGAGGTCCATTCAGGATCATGCGGAAATCATTCTGGCGAAGATCTCTCGTTAAAATCAAACGCCACGGTTATTACTGGCCAACCATGGTAAAGACTGCTGAAGTTCGCCCCGGCGCGAAAAATGCCAAAGGCATGCTCCAACAATCCATCAACCCGCTGGAGATCCTCTCTCGATCCGCCCCCTATCCTTTCATGCGATGGTCCATGGACATCGTCGGACCTATGCACCCATCAAAACAAAACGCTTCCTCCTAGTCCCTACGGATTTCTTTTCCAAATGGGTGAAGCGGAATCCCACGCAAGTATCAAGGACACACAAGTCGAGAACTTCTGGAAACATATCATAACTAGACATGGGGTCCCGCATTTAAATCGTAAAGATAATGGATCTCAATTTATCTCTACTGATTCGAAGCATTCTGCTAAAATGGAAAACACGACTTACAAAGTCAACTCCCAGATATCCGCAATGCAATGGACAGGCAGAAACCATCAACAAACCGCCTTGACGGACTCAAGAAACGCCAGACGCCAAGAAGGGGCTGATGGGCGAGGAGCTCGAAGGAGTTCTTTGGTCGCATCGTACAACCCCAAGACGGCTACTGGTGAAACTCCATTCGCCTCGCCGAACGGAATGTATGATCCCAGGAAGTAGAATTCCCTGGAGTATCGGAGAAGATTCCTCCGAAGAGAGGATTTAAACGACGCTATGATGCTGGACAACCTCGACCTCATCAATGAGCCGCCAGGCACTCACTCGAATCCAGAATTACCAGCACGCTGCCGCAAGATACTACAACTCAAGCGCGCCATCGCAGGTTCAAAGAAGGCGATTTAGTCTTTACGAAAAGTCTTCCAAAACACTGCCAACCAAACGCAGGAAAACGGGAGCAAACGGGAAGGACCATACAAAGTCATAAAAGTAGTCCGACCAGGCTCATACCAAATCGCAAACATGCAAGACGCCAAAATCCGAGAACTGGAATGCGATGCACCTCAAAAATACTACCACTAAACGATAAAGCTGGTACAAAAGAACTACGAGATGGCTTGATCCCTAGACAAGGGTATCGAGGCAACTCGCCAATCTAATTCAGCTATCCCCCAATTTAAAAGGGGAGTGGATATACTCAGATACTCCCACAAATTTCAAGACTCTAAAATTTTCAAACTTTTTCACGACTTTTCAAAATCAGCCGAGACGCCACAAACAACGGATCTAGTGTCCGCTAAGCGATTATCACATCCAAACACAAATCCCGGATGGCCAAACACTTCACGCAGGCATTGTGAATGTGGACGCTTCTCCCTGGTCAAACTTACGCGACCCTTGGTCCCGCGCCCAAAACGGAAACGACAGTTTTCTGGCTGCGCAGCATTCGCAAAAGACATCCCCAAAGCCCGCAAACGCTTCAACGCAGATGCGGCATAAGGAAAAATCGACCTTCAGCTGCTATGCAGACGCCGCTAACGCTTGAAGGACATTCTTTTCCGCGAAAACATTGCGACGCAAATCTTCGCCTCTAAAACATACAAACGCACCTCAAAACGGTATCATTTCGTTGCTGATCACAACAAACGAACTCTAACGCCCTAAACAGACAAATAGCAGCCTTCGAGGGTAGGCTCTCTTACATCCGACAAGGATAAACATAGCGCTATACAAGAAATCAAAATTTTGGTCTAGCTCTTCAAAGGAAGTAGCTCGACTCACGCCAAAACAAATCATATAAGCCGACAACAATTGCGGATTTTAAAATAACGAGTCATGTTAAAATCGCAAACAGCAAACGAAAGCCGATTTGTCATCGCGAAAGCCTCAGTCCGAGAGTAAACCTAGGTCTTGCCTAAACCCAGCCACGCTGGATCTTGACATCTCACAGACATAGTATGGTATACGATCCAAAAATTTGTCTCTTCACTTAAGCCTATTCGCTTCACGAAGTTTTTCGCAGAATCGGTAAACCGCGGAAAATCTCGCTTTATGCATAATGTAGTGATCATCGGGAACTAGGAATGAGACGACAACTCACACCCTCCTTCTCATACTTCAAAGAAAAACTGAAGTTCATAAATAATTAAAAACGTTCATAGATTGAGACGGAAATTCAAACAAAACCCCATAAAGCAAAGGGGATTCGCCACCAACGCCAGTACCGTAATACATCATGGCCTCTTAAACGGCCAAACACATAAAACGAAATCCCAGAAGGATTGATAGACCTACGCTCCCAGAGCCATCTTCATCCTCACTTTATGACAGGGACAGCCCCGCTCGCCTCAGTCGATCGCCACTACCCGCCTTCGGCCCCGCCACCCTCGCAATCTTCTCCCATCGCCCCGATCTTAATTTTCGAGGTCGAGCTAGGGTATTCGCTTGCAAACCGCGAGGATCGACTGAATCTCCCTCGGTGGCGCCCACTCCTTTACAGACGATAATCTGGCCTCCTCCAAGTCCAAAGACGGGCCTCTACCTCAAGCAACTCGAGCTCGCTCGTGACTCGATCCCCTCGCTAACGCCAAGTCCCTCTTACGGACAGCTATCAAGGACTCAAACAGGATGGCCATCCTCGCCGACGACCATAGAAGTCGCCACTGGCATCAGCAACCTCCGAGGTTCTACGGGCGCTCATCTCCTCGCGGAGCTGAACCTTCTCCCGAAGACGGCGGACTTCCGAGGATTTACTCCTTTCTTTCTTCACCTTGAGTAACGAGCTAGCGGTCTTCCCAAGGTCGCGCCAAGATCGCTGATACGAACCCTGCTGGGACGCCTGGGCATGGGTATCCTCGACAGTCGTATGCGCCTTTAGTACGCTTCAACGCTTCCTGCGACGACTCAGTTCATTCGATAGACGAATGACTTCCGACCCGCTCGCCAAGCCGGCCGATCAGAGACACAAACTGTCCGCAAAAGGAAAGAGGTATCATCGCGAAAACCGCGTAAGAGTTACGGACAAAATCGAACCTTTGAACGATGACGCCATGGCTCGAGAGGTCGCTTCCTCGCTTCGCGACCCCGCTTTTTCGCGGGACGCTGGCCAGCTCTTGCCCTTCCCTTTCAGTGGCGGGGTGCACCAGCGCTGGCAGTCCTAAGACAAGTTCCCGCTTCGCGGGGAAGAGGTGCAGATTCTATCGCGATCATCTCTTCCCGGAGATCACGATCGGGCAGTCGAAGAACCCGATGGATGGATCTGAACATCGAGAGTCTGTTCAGCAACAATAACCCCTTCTGTGGACGGGAGGGCATCGGATGGGACTTCAGAACTTGGAACCAAAGGAGCAGGCAAAGGAGTTGGAGCCGGGAAGAAACATCGGGCGCCTCGGTCCTCGCCAGCCGAAAGCCTCGCAGCACTACGATAGCTTAGCCTTGAAAGAATCAAACCCATCAGTCAGGGACGGAATAGCTCTTGAACGGCCTGAACGGGCGGGAGCTTGACTGGCCGAACCGACGGAGCTTGGTCGGCCTCGCCCATCTCAACATCAGAACCACTCTTTTCAACTTGGGATGAAGACATTTTCTTCGAGAGAAGAAGAGAGAATTTGGAAAGATGTGAAGAATGAGAAGGAGGGTTGGCTACTTATAAGGAAAAAAGGAGAAGACACAGATTCTCTCGGAAAAAATCCTTAGCCAAGATTTCGATTTTCAAAAAAAAAAATATTCATATCATTCGCCAAGAAAATCGCTCCGACCTTACGGGCTGGGGCTAACTGTTGGGGTCAAAACGGTTATCTCGAATCTACTGGCTAAAGACCTTCCGAAACTCAAAAGATTTCCGCAAACGACCGACGAGGGAAAGATCGAACAACGAAACCCACGGACGGCAGACGCCTGGCGCCGGCGGCACGCTGACGCTGGCTGGCCTATGCCGGGCGGCACTCACCGCCTGGCGCCGGGCGCACGCTGGACGCTGGCTGGCTTGGCGCGGCACGACTCGCCTGGCGCCGGCGGCACGCTGGACGCTGGTTGGCCGGCGCCGGCGGTACTCGGCTCATGCCGCGCACGCTGACGCTGGCTGGTTTGGCGCCGCGGCACCTCGCCTGGCGCCGGCGCACGCTGGACGCTGGCTGGCTGATGCCGGCGGCACCCTGCCTAGCGGCAGCACGCGGACGCTGGCTGGCCTGGCGCCGGGCGTATTCGCCTGGCGCCGGCGTAATTCGCCACGCTGGTTGCCTGGCGCCGGGCGTACCTCGCCTGGCGCCGGCACTCGCCTGGCGCCAGGGTAATTCCGCCACGCTGCGCCCTACCGGCGCACTCGCCCCATGCCGGGCGGCACGCTGGACGCTGGCTACCGGCGCCGGCACCCGCCACGCAGGTCGCCTGGCGCCGACGGGCACTCGCCGGCGCGCACGCTGGATGCGGGCTGGCCTGGCGCCGGCGGCACTCGGCCTAGCCGGCGGCATCCTCGCTGGTCGGTGGCGCCGGTCCGGGCTCGTCTCCGGTCTCGGTCCTATCGTGTTCGGTTCATTCCTGCCTTAGCTTGTTTAGATCAGCCTCGTGAGTTTGGTCTAATCAGGCTATAGCGGTTTACCCGATTCTACGAGACATCGGATAAACATCAAGTCATCGAAAGATAGCGGAAAACTCGGAGATAATTATTAAAGACCTACGAAAATGGAACATTCGGAAGAGATAAGCTTGGGCCCAAGGCATGAGGCCATCACCCCAAGGCAAACCGACCTAGAGATGGGTATATATGAGAGCAAGAGCAGAAGAGAAGAGCATCCGAAAACCGAGAATTAGACTTAGAGCATCCTGCTAGCTTAGAAAAACTAGGTTTAGGTGGTTAGACTAGCGAGCAAGGCTTAGGACGTTTGGCTGCCTGCGACTCTATCTTTTCTTTTAAATCGCTCTCTTTGTCTTCGGAGAATCCTTGTACTCGTTTCTCTTATCTAATAAAACGCCCGCAAATATTTCAAACTCTTATTTTTATCTATTGAACTTTATCGATTTCTGTGTGGCAACGAGAGAATCGGACCTTCAAGGAAAGTCGGGTTTACTTGGCTTTCCTCCCAATCTTATTTATCGAAAATTGACGGTGTGAATTTCGGTTCCTACAGTGGTTCAATAAGAGAAAGAGATGTGGGACCTAACAAAGACGCTCTTTTTATTAGATCTGAAGTTGGTGTTTACAAAGAGGAAAGCAAAGTGACGAAATAGCCGGTGCTCGAAGAGCTAGCCGGAGATATACTGAACGGCGAGTATCTACTTAGCCTGAAACCCTAGATCTAGCAGCCTAGTAAGTATGCTCAAAAATGTCTCCCCTTCACTGTCGCCTCTCTTCCCTTTATAGGGCCTGTTTTGCCGTCACCTAACTCTGCTTGCTTTGTTGGCTTGCCTCTTCTGGGCCTCGCGGGAGCCTCTTTAGAGATGTACTTGGACTTCCCTCTTTCTGTCGGTTTAGTCTCGGCTAAGGCCGCGCTAGAGTCAATGGGCCGGTGATCCCAGATAGTCTCCTTTATCTGATGGGCCTTGAGGAGGGGTATAACCCATCTCCTACAATAAGTCCCCCCCAGTTCACTTGTGAGCACCTTAGTGGTCTCAGTGAATTTTGTGGGTCAGGTTGATCAGATGAGGAGTCTTATCGCGGATAGTCGGCTTTATCTTCGGTAGCGTTTGGTTACGCTGACCAATGCGCCCTGAAGGTGACGCGGTTTAGTCGGCTGGACGCAGCGTCTTTGATAGCGGCGTGTTTGTCCTGCTGCTTGGTGTCCCCGCAAATTTTGTGATCGGTCTGCCTTGAGTCCTAGTTTTCATGGTTTAGATGCGGAGGTTAATCTCT
The DNA here is from genome assembly GCA_016771965.1 of Brassica carinata. Lineage (NCBI taxonomy): Eukaryota > Viridiplantae > Streptophyta > Magnoliopsida > Brassicales > Brassicaceae > Brassica > Brassica carinata. Next base: position 42,708,505 of record CM028691.1, read on the forward strand.
AGCCGGCCAGCGCCTAGCGCCAGCGGCTTCCTCCACCTGGCGCCGGCGGCACCAAATCCGCATGAGCCGGCACTGGCGCCCGGCACCAACCTGGCGCCCGGCGGCACCCGGCCTGGCGCCCGGCGGCAGCCGAATCCGCAGCGGGCGGCCTGGCGCCGACCGATCCTGGCGCCCGGCGGCCCGGCAGCGGGGCTGGCTAGCGCCCGGCGGCACCGTCCACCAGAGCCCGGCTGGCGCCGCAGCACCCGACCTGGCGCCCGGCAGCGAGGATGCGGGCTGGCTGGCGCCCGCCGGCACCGACCTAGCGGCCGGCGGCATCAGCAGCGAATTGGTGTGGCGTCGGTCCAGCGACCCTCGTCGGTCTCGGTCCTATCGTGCTCGGTTCATTCCTGCCTTAGCTTGTTTGGATCAGCCCTCGTGAGTTTGGTCAATCAGGCTATAGCGGTTTACCGATTCTCGAGACATCGGATAAACATCAAGTCATCGAAAGATAGCGGAAAACTTCGGAGATAATTACAAAGACCTACGAAAATGGAACATTTCGGAAGAGATAAGCTTGGGCCCAAAGTAGGCCCATCACCCCAAGGCAAACCGACCTAGAGATGGGTATATAAGGAGAGCAAGAGCAGAAGAGAAGGCATCCGAAAATCCGAGAATTAGACTTAGAGCATCCTGCTAGCTTAGAAAAACTAGGGTTTAGGTGGTTAGACTAGCGAGCAAGGCTTAGGGCGTTTGGCTGCCTGCGACTCTATCTTTTCTTTAAATCGCAACTCTCTTTGTCTTCGGAGAATCCTTGTACTTTCGTTTCTCTTATCTAATAAGCGCCTCGGGCAAATATTTCAAACTCTTATTTTTATCTATTGAACTTTATCGATTTAGGTGTGGCAGCGCAGAGAATCGGACCTTCAAGGAAAGTCGGGTTTACTTGGCTTTCCTCCGCAATCTTATTGCTCGAAAATTGGCGGTGTGAATTTGGTTCCCACAGATGGTTGACGAAAAGTGGGTGAAGTTAAAGAACTCTTTTTATTAGATCTGAAGTTGGTGTTTACAAAGAGGAAAGCAAAGTGGCTTGATTGCTTTCGAAAAGCTAGGGAGATATACTGAGCGGCAGTATCTACTTAGCCTGAAACCCTAGATCTAGCAGCCTAGTAAGTATGCTCAAAAATGTCTCCCCCTTCTCACTGTCGCCTCTTCGCCCTTTATAGGGCCTGTTTTGCCGTTCGCCCTAACTTGCTTGCGCCTTGTTGGGCTTGCCTCTTCGTTGGGCCTCGTCGGGAGCCTCTTTAGAGATGTACTTGGACTTCCCTCTTTCTGTCGGTTTAGTCGATCGGCTAAGGCCGCGCTAGAGTCAATGGGCCGGTGATCCCAGATAGTCTCCTTTATCTGATGGGCCTTGAGGAGGGGTATAACCCATCTCCTACAATAAGTCCCCCCCAGTTCACTTGTGAGCACCTTAGTGGTCTCAGTGAATTTTGTGGGTCAGGTTGATCAGATGAGGGAGTCTTATCGCGTGGATAGTCGGCTTTTATCTTCGGGCGCGCGTTTGGTTACGCGACTAAATGCGTCCTGAAGGTGACGTGCTTAGTCGCCCGGCTGGACGCGTCTTTGATAGCGGCGTGTTTGTCCGCTGCTTGTAGGTGTCCCCGCAAATTTTGTGATCGGTCTGCCTTGAGTCCTAGTTTTCATGGTTTAGATGCGGAGGTTAATCTCTAGCCGGGCCAGCGTCTATCGAACCGATCTCTGGTTAAAACTGGTTCAGCGCGGACCGGTTTTGCCGTTACCGAGCGTTGGTTTTGCCATAACCGGATGTCGGTTAAGGCGGGAAGACGAACCGTTGCGAGTAATCTAATGGGTTCTTAAGCCCAATTAGGCCTTTTTAGGCGTAATTAATGTCGCGGGGTGCGTGCCCTATTTTTTGCTATAAATAGCTAAACCCTCTCTGATTTCGTCATTCTTCTCTGCAAACTTAGGTATTCTTTTCTTCTCTCCCTTCTCTCTTCTTCCCCTCTCTAGACTTCAAGTAGGGTAGTCTGAGTCTTTTAGTTGTCCGAGTGGGCGAGTCGGCGAGTTATGTCTTCAAGTCCGGCTAAGGACGTCATGGCCCGTGGGAGTCCCTTGGACGAGTTCAGCTTGATCCATCGGGACGCGATGCGAGATACCGAGAACCTCGACATGTCTCAGCGCCTCTTAGTTGCTGATGCGCATAGGTTGATCTGAGGAGGCGAGTCAGTTCTTTGATGAAGAGAGTGACGCGGACTGTTCTAGTCCTGGGTAGTCGGTCTGAAAGAAGGCTGACGAGGGCGGTTCTAGTGGCGGGTAGCGGTCTGGTGATGAGGAAAGCGATGATTCCGACTCTTACGTTCCGAGCCAACAAGAATTATGGGAGAGGCACAGACGCGTTCGTTTCGATCAGATCGACTGTAGGCCCACCGTTTATCATCCTGGCGGGATCTTTGAAGAATTGGCCGCTCTTCCCGCGGAGCTTCTGCGGGATCCATGGACGGAGGGTCAGCGTTGGGGGAACGTGTACGGGACATGCTCCACTCATAGTTCCGTGAGGGGTCTCCTACGGCGCTATAGAGGGGCCGGCGTGAAGTACATCATCCCGTCCGCTGAGCAGAGGCCTTGGTTCCCTCCGATTGGCTACCAATGCTTGTATGAATCATACTTCGAGGATGACGCCAAGCTGTGGTTTCCGATTCCTCGTCTAATCACGTCGTACGTCAGGAGACGCGGGATTGAGATCAGTCAACTAAAGATCGGTTCGATCCGTAAGGCAGTCATGCTGCTGGTAATGGGAGCGGACACTGACGTCTCGATGTCGGTGAGAGTTTTCGAGGAGCTGACGACTACCAAGGCTGAACCGAACTGTTTGTTCTCGGTGAAAATGTGCCCAGTTATAATGTCCTGACTGGGCATCCGAGGAAGACGAATAACTGGCAGCGTTCATATTTCTACGTCAAGGCGGATGAACATGCTTTCGCTGAGTCGCTGGAAGATGATTTTCCTGTCTTGTGGACTAAGAAGATTGGTAGGGAACAATAGTCGCCGCCTCGCTACTTTTGCCATTTTCTAACCCTTTTTCACTCTATTTGGCAGGTCGTCATCCGAATACGATCGCATACCCGGAGAACTTCTTCGAGAGCGCGCAGATCATAGCCACACACAGTCATCTTCGTTGGCCTGACTTGAGTCGGGAGGGGATACGTCGGCAACAGGCTCGAATTGCAAGAGGTACTCTTTTTTTTTTTTACCTACTACTTCGCAAATTCAAGAGCTTTCACGTACTGACAGGCTTTCTGCTTCGCACGTAGTTGATTGGGAGTCGAGACAGCCGCTGATACTCGGCCCAAGGAAGTCTCGCTTGAACCTTTTCACGCGAAAGCAACAGAGGATACTCAAGAAGGCACGCGAGATGGAAGGGACCCCAGATTTGAGTGCTTTCCTCAAGGGAAAGCTCCAGCTGCTAAAGAAGTCGACTACCGGGGCTACGTCGGCTAACCTAACAGGAGGTGACACCTCTCAAGAAGTCGATCTTCCCTACCCGATCGACCATACCGTCGATCCGGATCCTCTGGGTCCCACGCCGAAGAAGAAATCGCAGAAGAAGAAGAGTAAGAAGGTGCCTTCCGAGGGAGATGCAGCCCCCGGGGAAGAGATTGCTCCCTTTGGAGGGTCCACGGATGATCCTTCGAAAAAGAAGAAGAAGAAGCCGAAGAGGCCGCGCGGAGATCCTGACGGCCGTGGGAGTCTCGCTGAAGACTCGTCAAAAGAAGCACCGGAGGAAAATCCAAAGAAAAAGTCAAAGAAGAAGGGATCTACTAAGAAGGCGCAGCAGTCCCCTGGTTCTAGGGAGGCGCCTGTCACGCAGGGGTCTCCGCGTGTTGGTGAAGAGGTCGCAGTGCGCGACCCGCAGGAGAAGGCACCTTCCGAGGGTGTTCTTGCAAGAACAGAGTCACCTGGTGTCAGCTCGTCTGAAGGCTCTCTTGGGAAGAGGCCGAGGATCGACTTCTCCAATCGCGTGGAGTTTATATATAATGAGAAGACTCTGCTGGTGTGTAACCCCAGCCAATGTGCCAAGCTTTCTCGCCAGATCCGAGGTAGTCCTAGAGATATGCCTATGGTCGGGGATCTCTTCTTCAAGGATGACTACGTCGACGTTGCATTGGCGAGCAGATGGGTATGCTTCCAACGCTTATATCCTAGACGATTTAGTCGTCCGTCCTTCTCCTTTGAACTAACATTTTAGCTTTGTTTTTTTTTGTTAGGCCGATGGATACATGAACGTCCTCGTAGAAAAGTACGATACTGCGCTAAAGCAGACGATGACTGAGCCAGGCGCCTCGGCGAAGCTTGCCAGGGTAAGGCTCGGGGTCATCGAGAGGCTTAGAGCCGATCAGGAACGGATCAGCAAGAAGACCCTTGAGGAGAAGGAGGCTCTCCGAGTAAAATTCTAGGGTCTGGAGGCCGCACTCAAGGACGACCGCGCGGCTAAGAAGTAGCTTGCGAGTGAGAAAGCGGCCTTGGAGAAAGCGAACGCCCAGCTGGAGAAGGAGAAGGCCGAGCTTCAGGCGAAGAGGGACGCCGTCGCTCAAAAATTGATTGAGGAGAGACAAAGGCTTCGAGATTCGCGCGGCCAGGAGGTCTCTTGTGATCGGGTTCGGGTTCAGTCGGTCAGCTTAGGCGTCGCATCGACAGCGTTCGTGCTTATCTGGCTCGACGCGATCTTTTCAAAAAGGAAAAGAACTTTCTCGGGCAGGCTTCCGGTACAAGGAAATGTCTTGAGATGATCCGAGAGGAGAAACTGGAGATTACTCAGGAGCTCATCGACGTTTTAGCTCAGCAAGAGGCGGAGCATCAGGCTGAAGTAGCTAAGCTCAATGTCGGTCCACTACCCGAAGGCGACTTGGCTCTCTCTCCGCTTGTTCTTCGATCTCGGTTTGTAAATTGTTGGGGTAAAAATCGGTCAACGACGAAATCATCACCCGAAAGTCCTCGGAAGAAAACTAAGTGACGATCGAAACCAAGAAACGGGTCATCACTCGACGAACTTATGGGAAGGCACGAGCGGACCATGAGCCCGGGGATCGGCGAAGGCGAGCAACAACAGCATCGGCGGGCCAGGGACCACGGCACCTGGCGGAAAAGAAGCGAGCAGCGCCGAGCGACCGACCACGCAGCGCCTGGCGCCCGGCGAACCGATACGCCTGGCGCCGGCGCCAAACTCGTCCTCTCGTCGGCGGCGGCGAGCCGTCGTCTCCCTTAAAGCGCCCGGGCAAGTATCGTCTCCGTCTGGCGCCCGGCCAGGGTCCTGGCGCCCGGCGGCAAGGTCCACCATCCGTGCAATCGATCTCATGATCTCCGAACAGCGGCAACATCTTGGTCCCTTAAACCCATGTTCAGATTGTTAGAAACCACGGCGATTCTTCATAAAGCCTTCTCAATTGTTTAAAAGTTCGTATTTTAAAATCTAAGTTGAAGCCTCATTACTCGAACCTTGAAGGCAAGTCTACGAATCAAGTCCATCTTTATCCCAATACTCGAGAAATCTCGGAAGACCATAAAAGATTGAATGATGAATGGATTTCGATTCATTAGTATAAAGCGATCCGCGGTTATTCTAAACACCAATCATCGACTATCACGAGGTGGGATTCGGAAATGCCTAAACCGAAGACTATTTTCGAAAAAGCGTAAAAGCATAAAAAGCCGACATGACCAAAGCGGCCCACTACGATTTTCGAAAAGGAAGGATAACTATGGCGATTTATCCTTATCCTCACATAAGAGATAAATGTCAAGTTTCCAGAAGATAAATGTCAAGTTTTCGAAGATAAATGTCAAGTTTCCGATAAACCACGAAGGCGGACAAAAATGGAAAAAGCCGATTCAGCCGAAGGAAGATAGACCATCTTAAAGAGGGTATATAAGGAGAGCTTTGGGCGAGGAGCAAATCATCACAAAATTTCAGGCAATTTAGAACTTAGAAAATTCAGCATTTCTTTCTATTTTGACTAGCGAGCTCGCGACTCAACTAGGTTAGATTTAGGCGGCGGACTAGCGAATTTTCGACAGCTCTTGTAGCCGATTTCTTTATCTGTTGTTCAGCTCAAGCGAATTCAGAAATAAGATCTCTTTAAGCTCTATTTTTACGATTTTTATTTGTCAACTTAAACTTCATTATTGATTGTGTCGTGTGTGGCCCAGCAGATATCTGGGACCTTCAGGGAAGGTTAAGTCTACTTGGCTTTCCTCCAAATCAAGCGAAAACTTCGACAGTCGCGAATTCGGTTCCCACAGTTTGGCTAGAAGGAGGGTTGCGGATCTATCTATCACCATGACTGCACCGCTTCGATCATGTCTACTGAAGTCACCAAAGACCAGCCAGCGCTAGGCGGAACACCGTCGATGCCAGCGTTGAAGACTCCAACTGGAGATCGTCCACAGTCACTGGTGATGCAAACACGAGGCAGCTCAGGCAGATGAAGGAACTGTTCACCTCCGCCCGAAGCGGAGCGGAACAACGAGACAAGCTGATAACCTGGCTTCGCAAAACAGGTCGGCATCTTAACTGCGAGGAGCAAGCTGCAGCGGATCCACCAAAGGCGCGGCGGCAGAAGACTTCGACTTCAGATCTCGGGAGAGCGAAAAAGATTCCCGAAAGAGTCCACTCAGAAGCGGCTCCAAAAGGACAGCGACCTCGCAGAACCTTCCACCCTAGCTGGGAAACAAGGCGGCGTCGGCGCATCAATCTGGATATCAGCGACCAATCGGATCCTTCCGATGAAAGCTGACATCCACCAGGGAGGACCGAAGCCAGTCGCTCGGCGAGGCGGTATCCTCCGAGGCCCATGACGAAGAGGAGGAACACCTCTACTGGATTGAGCAGGAAGAACTTCGCGGAGGATCAGCTTCGGATCCATCACGACCAGCGCCGACAAACTTCGGGCGCCGGCGCTTAACGAGATCCATGATCTCCAGCGAATCTCTCAAAAGACCATGGCGAGGTGAAAGCGGTGAAATCGCGAAATCCACCAGGCAACCAGTTCCGCCCGAGATCGATAGACTTCTCGAGGAAGCACGGAAAATGCCATTCACCGCCGGATCACGGAAACACATCTCGACCAGGGAAAATCAAAATCCTGGTCTATGACGGTACTACAGATCCTAAGGCGACCTGCAGTCTTTCCGCATCGCAATGGGTAGATGCAAACTCCCGGAGTGCTTAACGTGACGCTGGTCACTGTCTTCTTCGGCCGAAAGCACCTCAAAGGTGCTACCGAATGGTCTCCGACTCAAAAGAAACTCCATCGAAGCTTCCGCCAATTGGCCTCAGCGTTTCTCAATACTCCATGTTCGTGGACAGAGAAATGTCCGACGCGGAACCTATGGAGTCTAGCTCAGAAGGAAGGCGAATTAAGCTCAGCGACTTCATGCAAAGATTCAAACTAGTGATGGCCAGAGTAATAGGCATCAGCGATAATGTCGCAATCGACCCGGAAAACTCTCTGGTACAAGTCAAAGTTCGAAAGTGGATATTGCTGGAAACCGCGGACAATCCAGGATCCACAAGGCAGCAAACTTCATCGTCATGGAGTCCTGGTCGCGAAAAGCATGGACAACAGAAAACGCCCTCAAAAGAAACCCTCTCAGAAGCGACAAGTACGCCCATCATGAAGGGAAGACGCCTAAGGAGAAAGCATAACCACGCCATCAACTCGAGCAAGGCAAAACCTCCGAAACACCTGGACCAGGGACCAGTTCAAGGATAATGTTTACTGCGAAGTTCCACCGTTAACCTGCAAGGTTCTCGCGCCAGGTTTCGCCGAAAGCGCCGGGCTTAACTGTCAAAGGTCAAGTATAAAGGACTTGCTCCGGAGTCCGACCGCCAGGATCAACAAAACTGTCGGGACCGCGGCAACTGAAAATCAATTTGAAAGGCGAAGGAGACAGGACGACCAAGGAACAACAGCAGTCGCCAGAGGGTAAATATGATCATCGGAGGATCGCGGTTCTACCAAGACTCTGTCTCGTCGATAAAAGCCTACGGTGGCGAGCGAGTTCAACTGGTTTCAGATAGCGATATTCCCAGCCACCACAATCATTTTTAGAACAGGAACTGTCCGGAATCGACAAACCTCATTTCGATCCTTTGGTTATCGACCTGGTGGTAATCAGGATCTCGAGTCGCCGCATCCTCGGCGATATGGAAGCGCGGTCAACGTCATCTTCCGCTGCACCCTCTACAGGATGAAGATTCCACTTGGGAAGCCGCCCCCGAGCCAAAACCTTTGACTGGTTGGCATCACCTCCATGACCCTGGAGAATTAAGCTCCAGTCATGGCGAAGGAGTCACAAAGATCGCTGAGTTCGCAGGTAGCTCTACAACCCGGCATCCATGAAGGTAGTACCATCCACATATCACCTCGGCATCAAATTTCCGACTCCAACGGAACTGCAGTAATCTGGGGTAGTCAGAAACAGTCGAGACTCTGTTACCTAGCGAGTTCAAACTGCGAAAGATCGGGCAGCCCTGCGGCCAACCGAAATGAGCAAAGGAATCACACAACATTCCTGAAGACTCAAAAAGATGATCGAGAATCATCGAACAGGCAACAATTCAAGACAGCGACAAAGTCACGAGTCCATCGCCAGTAAAAGCAGACAGCTCGACCCCGCTGCAAACCACCGATCCAACTAACGCGATCGTAACTGCAACGCCGCGGGGAGTAAAACTTCTGCAGCAACTATCAGAACTACTGAGATGGCTTGATCCTCGAAAAAGAATGCGTGAAGCAGCTTCGTCGAAACCGTGAGTTCAGCTATCCCCTCACCAAAAAGTGGAGTCGTATACTCTTATACTCCCACAAAAGCATGAAATATCGCACATGTACTTTCGAAATTTTGAAATTTTTCAATAAAATTCTTTCTATCTATTTTTATGCTCACTTAATTTAGTAAGCGTAAACGCCGGAAAAAGCGAAAATCATATCTTCAAAGGAAGCGAGGCGTCGCGCAACTTCTGAAAAAGATAACAAAACTTCGTATCATCCGCTAAAACAGTCCACCTGCGACTTAAAACAACTTCGCCCGTCGATTGGCCCCGGCGGGCCTTTACCAACGTTCACTCAATACAAACTTCGTGAGTCATACCTATAAGGTCCTCTTACATCCGACAAGGATATCACATCGCACTATACAAGAAACCCAAAATTTTGGTTTAGCGTCTCGGATAATCTCCGAAGATAGCTTCGATTCTTAACACAAGTCATATAAACCGGCTGACTAGTCGTGGACTTTAAGCGAAAAGAATCAGGAAGAAATCACTAACAGGCAAAGCGAAAGCCGATCAGTCAGCAACAGCCTTAAAGCTGAGAGTAAGCCTAGGTCTTGCCTAAACCCAGTCTTGCTGGATCATGACATCTCACAAGACATAGTATGTTATCTGAGATCCCAAAACATGTCTCTTATCGCTTACACCTAAAAGCGCTACGCTAAAAGTAGCATACAGACCAGCGACAAAAAGAGTTAGGATCACGAAGTGACTACTACGCATTCTTTCCTCTACACTTGGCGAAAGTATAAATCAAAACAAAGGCGAAATCTATAAAATTTTTATATATTCATAAGGCCTTAAAAAGCGGGATTCTAAGCCACCAGCGGCCAGTCCCAAAAATATAAGAATGCAACCTCCAGATCATGAGACTAAACTCCTAAAACCGACCACACCGCCAAACATACAACTCACAAAAAGTCAACATCGAGAAATCCGACGCGAAATCCCGAATGAACCGCAGGCTGGTCCACTTCCTCGTTCACACCTTAGGTTTTAGCCCGGCGTTCTCATCAGCTCCGGCCTCCACCGTATCCTTGGAAACCTCGATAGGCTCCCATAGTCTCCGGACTCTTTCTTTGACTGGAGGAACCAATGATTCAGCATGAGCACACTTTCGGCCATGAAATCCTTCATCTCAGCAATCGGAATCAAAGGAGAAATCCGGTTGAGACTTGTAATTCTGACCAGCCCGGCACTCGCGGAAATCGCCAACAAACTCCTGAGCATCTTTAAAACATTGAAACTCAGCAGCAAGCGATTCGCCCGTCAGCCACCTGGCTGCGACCATCCTCCTTCCTTTCCTTTCGCCCGAACAAGGGCTCGAGCATGAAGCTCAGCTTGCTGCGTTCTGCGCCTCTACCTCTTGCCGAGAATCGGAAGAGCTCGCTCAACTTCTTTGGTCTTGAAATTAGCAATCCTAGACTTAAGAAACTTGAGTCAAGCGCGCCGTAAACACTCTTAGTCCCTGCATAAATTCAAGACCAATAAATATACATATATACAGATTCAAAAATACGGTTAAAAGTTCAAAGGGCAAAACCTCGTTGATCCGCTGGGAACCCTCGGTAAAAACCGTTGCTTCTCCTCATCCTCCAGCGACTCGTCAATGCGCGAACTCGGAGGAAGGCCGTCAAAAGAAATTGTTGGAGAGTGGAAAATCACTGGCTCCGCCTTTTTCCTTTAGACGAAACTAGGGTTTTCCCCAGCGGTGAAGTCTTCGAACCTTCCCCACGGTCGATTTCTTTCCCTTCTGAGATCTCTGTCTCGTCTCCAGTAGGAGCCGATAACGGTTTGGCATCGCATGTCGGGACAGGTCACCGGGACGGTAAACCTCACGCGTCTCGAATCCGGTCAGGGTGAAGGACTTCAGCGGCTTTGGCGAAGGAGATCCTCTTGACAAAAGATCACCATCGCGTATGCGCCAACAATCCTGTTCTCTACAAGCGAAACTTTTCACTAAAACTTCGCACTTCGAATGGTGAAATAGACAACAAGTTTTTGTCATATTACCTCGGTTGAAGTTCCATGCGTTCGAAATATAGATGGAGGCAGCTCTCCCGGCGGACTCACCATCTATAGGACATAAGCGCTCCTGCCATAACTTAGGGTTCAAGTAGTCCCTGAATTATGGTCATATCCTTCTTTGGCACCATGGTGTAGTAACCATCGCTCCCGTTGGCCGAGTGCTCCAAAGACCCGAAATCAGCGGGACTAAGATCGATCGAGCTCATAACTTGCTGATCAACCATGAGCCAACTCTCTAGGAAGAAACGCTGAGCGGCTGATCCGAAAGTTGGCGGCGAAGCGCCGCGAACAATGGTACAAGGGATCGGGAACCACATGCGGCGTGCGTAAGGAAGGCCGTAGCATGTAAAGAAACCTTCGGAGGATTCCTGGCACTCTCATTGCCAATGGGAATTGAATTTAACTCTATCAAGAATCTTGTAAAATCGAAGAATCTGAGAATATTTCGTGAAACCAAGCTCGGTAAAGAAGCACCGGCAGCCTCAAAGGTCTCTTGAACAGGGACATCTGGCGAGGAGCCGAGCCCACAAGAGCTTCGGTATCACGGCGTTCTTAGCCTCCTCATCGACTAACTCCTCTTGTTTGGATTCACCGTCAGGGGGCAGGAGAGTCATCAAGGATGAATGGGAGGAAGAATTTCTCTTGGAGGATCTTGAAGACATTGTTCTTAGAAAAAAAAGGAGAGGATTCTTGAGAGAGATGAATTTTTATGATGAAGTAAAATTGGGAACCGAAATCGCACCGTCAAATTAATGATTTGGAGGAAAGCCAAGTGAACCAAGCCTTCCCTGAAGGTCGGATATCTGCTGGGCGCTACGACACAATCAGTTCGACAAAGGAAACATGAAAGCGAAATAAAAATCGTAAGGAAAAAGAATAGAGCAAAGATTTTATTTCGAATCAGCGTTTGGCGTAACAACAGGTAAGAGCAGCAGCTCACGAGCTGTCGGCAAGTTTGGTAGTCTAGCAACCTAAGTTCTAACCTAATTGAGTCGCAGCTTCGTAGTAAGCGGAAAATAATGCCTAAGTTGCTCTAAGTGCTCTGGGCGTTTTTGATCTTCTTTGCTTCTTGCTCAGCTCTCCTTATATACTCCTCCTATGGCGGTCTATCTTCTCGCGGGCTGAGTCGGGCTTTTCCATTTTCGTCCATCTTTGTGTTTTATCGAACTTGACATTTATCTTGAATCTTGACATTTATCTTAAAACTTGATATTTATCTTATGGAAACTTGACATTTATCTCTTATGTGAGGATAAAGATAAACCGTCATAGTTATCCTTCCTTTTCGGAAAATGCGTGCGTGGGCGTTTGGCCGTCGGGCCGTTAAGCGTTTTCACGGTTTCTCGAAGGGCGGTCTTTGAAGGTTTCGGTGTTTCGAAGGAACCTCAATTCCTTGTTTAGTCGAGTGGCGTTCTAGAGTAACGTGATCATACCAAACTTGCGTAGATTGATCGAACAAGTCAAGATGGGATCGGGCAGACGCGATAAGGCAGGGCCGGGCGAGGGCGTGGACCCGGCGCCAGCCCGACCAGCGGCAGGGTGCGCTGGCATAGGCGAAGTGCCGCCGGCATCAGAGCGGCCAGCGTGGCGAGTGCCGCCCGGCCAAAGGCCAGCCAGCGTCCGTGCCGTGGCCCCAGGCGAGATGCCGGCGCCGGCAGCCAGCCAGCGTCAGCGTGCCGCCCGGCGCCAGGCAGTGCTGCGGCGCCAGGCCAGCCAGCGTCCAGCGTGCCGCCCGGTGCCAGGCCAGCCAGCGTCCTGCGTGCGGCCGGCGTAAGGCCAGCCCGCCTCCAGCGTGCGCCCGGCATCAGGCGGGTGCCGCGGCGCCGGCGAGGTGCCCCGGCGCCAGCGCGTCCAGCGTGCTGCTGGTGCCAGCCGTCTTGCCGTCTGTGGGTTTGTTCGATCTTTCCCTCGTCAGTTGTTTTGCGGAAATCTTTCGAGTTTGGGAGGGTCTCTGTAGAAGTAGATCTCGAGATAATTGTTTCCACCGAGATTCGGTATCGGGATTTTGAGATGGACTTAGATCTTCAGATTTTCGTCGTCGAGGATGAGAGCAATGTGGCTCGAGTTTTAGATATGTTAAAAGATGAATCTTTTAAACAATGCGGGGAAGGTTTTACGGAAGACTCATTGTAGATCTCGGACAATCCGGACATGGGTTTCAAGGGACCAAGATGCTGTCATTGCCGAGATCATGAGGCGATCGCATGGGCGGTATAGGACCCTCGCCGTTGGCGGATAAGTGGGCGAGCCTTCCGTGAGTTTTATCGGCGGCGACCCGTTTCTTGGATTTGATCGTTAAGCGGCTTTTCTTTCGAGGACTTCGGTGGCGATTTCGTCATTGACCGATTTTGACCCCAACAGTTAGCCCCAGCTAGCTAGGAACCGTGAAACTGTCGGATCTAGCTTGCGGTATAACCGATGTGGAAGGTGTTGAGATGTAATCGTCTGCGAAAATCGGGGTAAATAGTGATTTTACCTCCTTTATATGGAGTAAGAAATCTCATTCTTACTTCATCACAAGGTTTTACTCTCTCTCTCAAGAATCCTTTCTCTCTCTTTAAGAACAATGTCTTCAAGATCCTCAAAGAGAAACTCTTCTTCCCATTCATCCTCGGATGACTCTCCTGCCATGTAGCGGTAAAGCGGGGAGGAGTCGGTCGAGGAAAAAGATATTACCGAGCCCTTGTAGGTTAAGCCCCAACAATAGAGATCCTGTTCGAGGAGGCCTCGAGGCAGGCCGGTGCTCTTTGCGCCGAGCTTCGGTTTCGTCAATATCTCAAGGTTCTTGAGATTTTTACCAGGTTCTGAGGAGTTAAATTCAGTTCCGTTGTACGCGAGTGCAAGGAATCCTCGCAAAGGTTTCTTTACATGTTCTGAAGCTTTCTTCACGTGCTGCGTATGTGGTTCCCAATTCCTGCTGCCATTGTTGATGCGCTTCACGCTTGAACTTCGATCAACCAACTCAGCGTTCCTGCCTTGGAGTTGGCTTGGCGTATAATCGCTAACTGAACTTCGGATTGATCTTGGTCGATGATTTGAAGGTCTGGGGTACTTTCGGACGGGGAGTGGCGGTTACTATTCCATGCTGCCTAAGAAGGATATGGCGTGATTCAGGGGACTACCGAATCCCAAATCGTGGCAGGGCGTTTCTTCTTTGTTCAAATAGATGGCGAGTCTGTCGAGGAGAGCTGCCTCCATCTATTTCGCGAGCATGGAACTTCAAGCGGGTATCTGACGAAAACTCTGTTGTCTATCTCACTTTTTGAAGTCGCGAGTTGACAAAATTTCCGTTTTGTAGGGAACAACCCTACGGCGCATTTGCCTGGTGGCGTTTTCGTCAAAGAGATCTTCTTCGTCAAAGGCGTTTTCTGGAAATCCTTCACCCTCGAGCGGATCGAGATCGGTTAAGCTTTATCGGTCGAGGTCTGTTCATCGTATGGCCTTGAACCTGTTACTGTGGCTCCTACCGGGCGCAGACAGAAGGTCTCGTAAGGGAAGAAATGCGGCGATGGGAAGGCTCGGAAAATCCTTCACCGTTGGGAGAAAAACCTAGTTTTGTTCCAGCGAAAAGGCGAGAATAGCGGTTTTCCACCTAACAACTTCTTTGATGGCCTTCCTCGGAGTTTACTACTGATGAGTGGCTGGAGGATGAGGAGAAACAGGGTTTTGCGAGGGCTCCCAGCGTGTCAGCGAGTTTGGCCCGCCGAACTTCTTTAACCTTGCGTTGAATCCGTATATAAGCATGCTTGCTGATCTTGAGTTTTATGCAGGGACTAAGAGTGTTTAGCGGTAGCGGCTCGAGTTTCCGCAAATCCAGGATTGCTAACTTCAAGACCACAGAAGTGGGCGAGCTTTTCGGTTCCGTAAAGAGGTGAAGGCACAGAGCGAAGCAAGCTGAGCTTCGCGCTCGAGCTCGTCTGGCGGAAGGAAGGAAGAAGGATGGTTACGCGGTGGCGAAGGCCGAATCGTTGCTGCTGAGTTTCAATGCTTTAAAGCTCAGGAGTTTGTTGGTGATTTCAGCGAGTGCGAGGTTGGTCGTTAAATCTTTACAAGTCTCAGAACCGGTTTCTCTTCGATTCGAGATCGCTGAAATGAAGGATTTCATGGCGAGTGTGCTCATGCTGAGTCCTTGGTTCCTCCGGTAGAAGAAAGAGTCGGAGACTATAGGAACCTATCGAGGTTTCGAGGATCTGATGGAGGTCGGAGCGATAGAACGCCGAGAATGGTGGGAATGCTCGGTGAATGAGAGTGGACCACCTGCTAGTTCATTTGGGATTTCTGCATCCGGTTCTCAGCGTTGACTTCCTTTTGTGAATTGAATTTTTGGCGTGTGTGGCGTTTTAATAATTTTATCCTGCGACCGTTGGAGGTTGCATTCTTATGTTTTGGGACTGGCGTTGGTGGCTTTGAATCCTGCCGTCTTTTGCGGCTTTTATGAATATGAAAATTTGCGAGATTTAGTCTTTTGTTTTGATTTATACTTTTCGTCAAGTGTAGAGGAAGGATCGAGTAGTCGCCATATCCTAACTCTTTTTTAAGCTTGGTCCGTATGCTACTTTTTAGTGGCGTTTTAGGTGTAGCGATAAGAGATGTTTTGGGATCATTATCACGATACTATGTCTGTGAGATGTCAAGATCCAGCAAGACTGGGTTTAGGGCAAGACCTAGGTTTACTCTCAGCTTTGAGGCTGTCGATGACTGATCGGCTTCGTTTTGCCTGTTAGTGATTTCTTCCTGATTCTTTTCGTTTAAAGTCAGCGACTAATTAAGGCTTATATGACTTGTGTTAAAAGAATCGAGCTATCTTCGGAGTTTATCGAGATGCTAAACCAAAATTTTGGGTTTCTTGTATAGCGGCTATGATATCCTTGTCGGATGTAAGAGGACCTTGTAGGTCTGACTACGATTTTGTATTGAGTGAAAGCGTTTCTTATGGCGTCCGTGGGGCCAATCGGCGAGCGTGAGTTATTTTAAGTCGCTGGTGGACTGTCTTTTGCGGATATCACGAGTTTTGTTATCTTTTAAGAAGTTCGCGGCGTCTGGCGTTTCTTTTGAAGATATGATTTTTTTTCGAAGCGTTGATCGTTTAAGTGAGCATGAAAGATAGAAAGAATTTTATTAAAAATTTAGAAGTTAGAGTACATATGCGGATTTTTCGCGTTTTGTGGGAGTATAGAATTATCGCGCAGTCCCCTTTTGGTGAGGGGATAGCTGAACTTCGCCGGGTTTCGACGAGCTGCCTCATACCTCTTCGAGGATCAAGCCATCTCGTAGTTCTGATAGTTGCAGCGGGCGTTTTACTCCCGTCGCGTCGCCGTTCGATGCTGGTCGGATCAGTGGTGTCGCGGGGGGTCGAGCTGTCGGTCTTCACGGCGGTGGATTGAAGGCTTTGTCGCCTTCTTGAATGCGTTGCCTGTTCGGATGATTGGATCATCTTTCTTGAGTCTTCCGGAATGTTGTGTGATTCCTTTTTCGTTTTGGGTTGGCGCGAAGGCGTTCGAATCTTTTAGCAGTTTAACTTCGGCTAGGTAGCGAGTCTCGTGTTTCGACTACGGATGGCTGCGGTTCGGTCAGTCGGGAACTTGATACCTAGGTGATATGTGGGCGGTACTGCGCTTCATGGAGTTGATCAAGGGTTCCCATGATGGCGTTGTAGATGGCGGGTTGTCGACTACTGCAAACTTCGGCGATCTTTGTAACTTCCTTTGCCATGGTGGGAGTTTTATTTCGAGGTCATAGTAGTGGCCTTCGAAAACCCGTTAAAGGTTTTGGCTCAGGGCGACTTCCCCAGTGGGATCTTCATCTGTATAGGGTGTCGGAAGAAGCGTTGACCGTGCTTCCAGTATCGGCGAATCGGCGACTTCCGAGATCTGGATGACAGAGTCGATTACCAAAGAATGCGGTGAGGTTTGTCGATTCCGGCGGTCTCGTGTTCTCAGCGATTAATGGTTAGGAACATGGCTGTCGGGAACCAGTTGGAACTGATCTGGCTTTTCGCCCGTAGCTTTTATCGATGAGACAGAGTCTTGGTAGAACTGTGATCTTCCGATGATCATGTTTACCCTCTGGCGACTGCTGTTCCACTGTCCGTCATCTCTTCTTCTTTTCCCACTGATTGGTTTTACGGTCGCGGTCTTCGGAGACAGTTTTGTTAGTCTTTGGTTGATTCAGTCAAGGCAGTTATCACTCTTGACCTTTGATAGCTTCGCCCGGTGAGGAGTTTCTTGACAAGCGAGCGCCGAACCTTGCAGTTCGCGGTGGAGTGACCTCTGGTCGTGGAACTTCGCGATGCGAGTTATCCTTGTACTGGTTCCTGGTCCGGGTGTTTCCGGAGGTTTGCCGTGATGATATGCTAGTTGGGCGTCTTCCCGCTTTATTGATGGGCGTATTTGTCGTTGCGAGAGGGTTTCTTCTTGTGGCGGTTTCTGCGGTCCGTGCTTCTGCGATAGCTTCATCTCTTCTTCCATGATGATGAAGTCTGTTGCCTTGTGGAAGTATCCTGGATTGTCCGGCGGCTCCAGTAGTATCCACTTTCGAACCGACTTGTACCCGAGAGTTTTCTGGGTGCGACATTGTGATACCGGCCATCACGGTTTGAACAACGCATGAAGTCGGCGGGCGACTTCGTCTTCCTTCTGAGCTAGACTCCATAGATCCCGTCGGACGTTTCTCTATCCATGAACATGGGTACTGTTTGGCGAGGCCAGATTGCGGCCCGATGGAGTTCGCTTTGAGCGGGAGAAGGCGTGACTTTTGAGCGTCCGTTAAGCGTTCGGAGTTTGCACCTACCCATTGCGATCTGGAAGGACTGCAGGTGTGACTTAGGATCCGTCGTGCCGTCATAGACCGGGATTTTGATCTTCCCTGGGTCTGAGATGCGTGTTTCCGTGATCCAGTGGTGAAAGCGTTTTCGTGCTTCCTCGAGAAGTCTATCGATCTCGGTGAACTGGCCCGATGGATCTTGATTCACGCTTTCACTTCAGCCCGCGGTCTTTTTAGAGATTCCACGGAGATCATGGATCGCTATTGCTACCCGGTTCCTCGAACCTGTCGGCTGGTGGTCGCGATAGATCGCGTTTGATCTTCCCGAGTTCTTCCTGCTCCATCCAGTAGAGTTCTTCTTCCTCTTCGTCATGGGCCTATCGAAGGATACCGTCTGCGGCGGACTGGCCGGGTTCTCACAGGGTGGATGTCAGCGTCTTCGCCGGAAGGTCGATCGATTAGCTGATATCTAGATCGATCTTCGGCGTCGCTTTCCTTGTTTCCGGGCGGAGGTGGAAGGTTCTGCGAGTCGTTTGCTGTCCTTTGAACCGTTTCCCGAGTGGGCTCTTCGGGCATCTTTTTCGTGCTTGGAGATCGAAGTCGAGTCTCCTGCCCTGGCGTGCCTTGGTGGATCAGCGGCGACTTGCTCCTCGCCAGTTAAGTATCGACCTGTTTTGCGGCGAGGTTATCAGCTTGTCTGTTGTTCCGCCAGCGCGGAAACGCTGTATCGAAGCGCCTCGGTGTTTGCATCAGCAGTGACTGTGGGCGGCGTCTCCAGCTGGAGTCTTCTCAGCGTTGGCATCGGCGGTTCCGTCGCTGGCTGATCCTTGGTGGCGTCGGCTGACATGATGGCGTGTGCAGTTCGCGAGATAGATAGATCCGTAACCCCTCTGGCGTAAGCTGTAGGAACGAAATTCGCACCGTCAAATTAAGTTGATTTGGAGGAAAGCCAAGTGAACCAAGCCTTCCACGAAGGTCCGGATATCTGCTGGGCGCTACGCGACACAATCAGTTCGACAAGAAAATGAAAGCGAAATAAAAATCGTAGGAAAAGAATAGAGCAAAAGATTTTATTTCGAATCAGCGTTTGGCGTAACAACAGGTAAAAGCCTTGCTACTGAGAGCTGTCGGCAAGTTTGGTAGTCTAGCAACTAAGTTAACCTTAATTGAGTCGCGGCTTCGCTAGTAAAAGCGAGAAAATAATGCTAAGTTGCTCTAAGTGCTCACGGGCGTTTTTGATCTTCTTTGCTTCTTGCTCAAGCTCTCCTATATACTCCTCCTATGGCGGTCTATCTTCTGCGGGCTGAGTTGGGCTTTTCCATTTTAGTCCATCTTTGTGTTTATCGGAAACTTGACATTTATCTTGAATCTTGACATTTATCTTCTGGAAACTTGATATTTATCTTTACGGAAACTTGACATTTATCTCTTATGTGAGGATAAAGATAAGCCGTCATAGTTATCCTTCCTTTTGGAAAATGCGTCGTGGGCGTTTTGGCCCGCGTCGAACGTTAAAGCGTTTTACGGTTTTGAAAGACGGTCTTTGAAGGTTTCGGTGTTTCGAAGGAACCTCAATTCCTTGTTTAGTCGAGGAAGTGGCGTTAAAATGCTTGTGATCATACCAAACTTTGGTAGATTGATCGAACAAGTCAAGATGGGATCCCGGGCAGACACGATGAGCAGAGACCAGGGCGAGGCGTTGACCCGGCGCCAGCCGACCAGCAGCGGCGGGTGCAGCTGGCGTAGGCGAAGTACGCCCGGCAGGAAGCGCGTGGCGAGTGCCGCCGGCGCAAAGGCCAGCCAGCGTCCAGCGTGCCGCGGCCAGGCAGGCCGCCAGTATGAGCCAGCCAGCGTCCAGCGTGCGCCCGTATCAGGCAGTGCTGCGGCGCAGGCCGCCAGCGTCCAGCGTGCCGCGGTGCGGGCCAGCCAGCGTCCTGCCGCCGGCGTAGGCCAACCCGCCTCGCGTGCCGCCCGGCATCAGGCGAGTGCCGCCGGCGCCAGGCGAGTGCGCCCGGCGCCAGCCAGCGTCCAGCGTGCTGCTGGTGCCAGGCCGTCTTGCCGTCTGTGGGTTTGTTGATCTTTCCCTCGTCGGTTGTTTGCGGAAATCTTCGAGTTTTGGGAGGTCTCTGGTGTAGATCTCCGAGATAATTGTTTCCAGCGAGATTCGCGAGTATCCGGTTTTGAGATGGACTTAGATCTTCAGATTTTCCGTCGTCGAGGATGAGACAATGTGGCTCGAGTTTTAGATATGTTAAAAGATGAATCTTTTAAACAATCGGGGAAGGTTTTGGGAAGACTCATTGTAGATCTCGGACAATCGGACATGGGTTTCAAGGGACCAAGATGCTGTCATTGCGAGATCATGAGGCGATGTGGATGACGCCAAAGGACCCGCCGTTGGCGCCAGATAAGTGGGCCGAGCCTTCCGTTGAGTTTTATCGGCGGCGACCGTTTCTTGGATTTGATCGTTAAAGCGGCTCTTCGAGGACTTTGGGTGGCGATTTGTCATTGACCGATTTTGACCCCAACAAGAATGAATGAGATTTCTTACTCCATCCTTATAAAGGAGGTAAAATCACTATTTACCCGACTTTTCACTTCGATTACGTCTACACACCTTCCCATACGGCTATACGTGTCGTTTAAATTCATCTCTCTCACAAGAAATGCGTCTCTACACCTTTATAAGGATGAAGTAAGAAATCTCATTCATTCTTACTTCATCATATCATCTCTCACAAGAAATCGTCTCTACACCTTTATAAGGATGGTAAGTCTCTCATTCTTCTACTTCATCATAAAATTCATCTCTCCAAGAATCCTTTCTCTCTTTTTTTTCTTTAAGAACAATGTCTTCAAGATCGTCCAAGAAATTCTTCCTCCCATTCATCCTCGGATGACTCTCCTGCCCATTGATGGTGAATCGAAACAAGAGGAGTTAGTGGATGAGGAGGCGAAGAACATATATTACCCGGAGCTCTTGTGGGCTCGGCTCCCACCCTCGCCAGATGTCCCTGTTCGAAGAGACCTTTGAGGCTGTCGGGTGCTTCTTTTACCGAGCTTGGTTTCAAGTAAATATCTCAGGATTCTTGAGTTTGTACCAGATTCTGATAGAGTTAAATTCAATTCCCATTGGCAATGAGAGTCACGAGGAATCCTCGGAAGGTTTCTTTACATCTACGAGGCCTTCCTTACGTACTGCAGCATGTGGTTCCCGATCCCGGTACCATTGTTAGATGCGCCGAACTTCGATCAACCAGCTCAGTGTTTCTGCCTTAGAGAGTTGGCTTGGCGTGTTGATACATAAGTTATGAGCTTCGGATCGATCTTAGTCCGCTGATTTCGAAGGTCTTTGGAGCACTGCATTGCTTGAGGAGGCGATGGTTACTACACCATGGTGCCAAAGAAGGATATGACCATAATTCGAGGGGACTACTTGAACCTAAGTTGTGGCAGGGCGTTTCTTCTATGTCGAATAGATGGTGAGTCTGTCGAGGAGAGCTGCCTCCATCTATTTCCTTGCATGGAACTTCAACCCGGTAATATGACAAAACTTGTTGTCTATTTCACCATTCGGAAGTCGCGAGTTTTTAGTGAAAAGTTTAAGCTTGTAGAAACGGAGTTGATGCGCATACGCTTGGTGATCTTTTGTCAAGGGATCTCCAAACCAACCGTGTTTCTGAAAGGCCTTCACCCTTGACGGTTTGAGGCAGGTGAGGCTTTACGGTCGAGACCCTGTCCGACATGCGATGCCCTACCGGTTATCGAAGCTCTTACCGGAGGCGTAGACAGAGATCTACGTAGGGAAAGAAATGCGACTGTAGGGAAGGTTGGGAAGAACCCTTCACCGTTGGGGGAAAACCTAGTTTAGTTCCAAAGGAAAAGCGGAGCCAGTGATTTTCCACTCCTCAACAATTTCTTTGGGCCATCCTACGGAGGAGTTAGTTGAGTGACGGTTGCTGGAGGATGAGGAGAGCTACGAGTTTACTGCGAGGGTTCCCAGCGGATCAGCGAGTTTTGCCCTGAACTTCTTAACCGTATTTTTGAATCTGTATATATGTATATTTATTGGTCTTGAATTTATGCAGGGACTAAGAGTGTTTGGCGATCGCTTGACTCAAGTTTCCTTAAGTCTAGGATTGCTAATTTCAAGACCAAAGAAGCTGGCGAATGCTGATTCCGACAAAGGTAGAAGCAGCGAGCATAAAGCAAGCTGAGCTTCATGCTCGAGCTGACCGGTGAGGAAAGGAAAGAGGAAGGAGGATGGTGCAGCGGTGGCGAGGGCGAGGGAGAATCGTTTGCTGCTGAGTTTCAATGTTTTAAAGATGCTCAGGAGTTTGTTGGCGATTTCAGCAGTGCGAGGCTTCGATCGTAAATCTTTACAAGTCGAGAACGGGATTTCTCCTTTGATTCGAGATTGCTGAGATGAAGGATTTCATGGCGAGTGTGCTCATGCTGAATCATTGGTTCCTCCAGTCAAAGAAAGAGTCCGGAGACTATGGGAGCCTATCGAGGTTTCAAGGATACGGTGGAGGCAGGCTGATGAGCGCCCGAAGGTGGTGGCAGCAAAGGTGTGAGCGAGGAAGTGGACCAGCCTGCGGGTTCATTCGGGATTTCCGTGTCTGGATTTCGATGTTGACTTTTTTGTGAGTTGTATGTTTGGCGTGTGTGGCGGTTTTAGGAGTTTAGTCTGCGACCGTTGGAGGTTGCATTCTTATATTTTGGGACTGGCGTTGGTGGCTTAGAATCCCGCCGTTTTCGCGGCCTTATGAATATAAAATTGCGAGATTTAGTCTTTTGTTTTGATTTATACTTTTCGTCAAGTGTAGAGGAAAGAATCGCAGTGAATCGCCATTATCCTAACTCTTTTTGTCGCTTGGTCTGTATACTGCACTTTTGGCGTTTTTAGGTGTAGCGATAAGAGACATGTTTTGGGATCTGGTATCACGATACTATGTCTTGTGAGATGTCATGATCAACAAGACTGGGTTTAGGGCAAGACTAGAAGCTTACTCTCAGCTTTAAGGCTGTCGCGTTGACTGTCGGCTTCGTTTTGCACTGTAGTGATTTCTTCCTGATTCTTTTTCGTTTAAAGTCCACGACTAATTAAGCGGCTTATATGACTTGTGTTAAGAATAGGCTATCTTGAATTATCGAGCGCTAAACCAAAATTTTGGGTTTCTTGTATAGTCGCGATGTGATATCCTTGTCGGATGTAAGAGGACCTTATAGGTATGACTACGAGTTTGTATTGAGTGAAGCGTTTTGTGTAATGCGTCATTGGAATATCAGCGCCATAGTTATTTTTAAATTACGTGTGGACTGTTTTAGCGGATGATCACGATTTTGTTATCTTTTTCAGAATTCGCGGCGTCTTCTTGATTTTCGTTTTTTCAAGTGTTTCGTTTACTAAACTAAGTGAGCATAAAAATAGATAGAAAGAATTTTATTGAAAAATTTCGACCGAGCTGAACTTCGCGGGTTTCGGCGAGCTGCCTCGATACCTCTTTGATGATCAAGCCATCTCGTAGTTGATATAGTTTCGCGGGCGTTTTACTCCCGTCGCGTTGCCGTTCGATCGTGCTAGTTGGATCGGTGGTTTGTCGCGAGTCGGTATCTGCTTTTCGGCGGACTTCGAGACTTTGTCGCTGTCTTGAATCGTTACTGTTAGGATGATTACGGATCATCTTTTTAGTCTTCGAGGGAATGTTGTGTGATTCCTTTGCTTTCGTTCGGGTTGGCGGGGGCATTCCGATCTTTTCACAGTTTGAACTTCGGCTGGGTAGCGAGTCACCGACTGTTTGACTACCAGATTACTGCGGTTCGGTTGGAGTCGGAAATTTGATGCGAGTGATATGTGGATGATGCTGCCTTCATGGAGTTGATCAAGGGTTCCCATGATGACATTGTAGATGGCGGGTTGTCGACTATCACGAAACTTCGGCGATCTTTGTGACTTCTTCGCCATGGTAGGAGCTTAATTCTCAGGGTCATGGAGGTGGCGCTCCGAAACCGATCAAAGGTTTTGGATCGGGGCGGCTTCCCCAAGTGGGATCTTCATCACTGTAGAGGGTGTCGCGGAAGATGGCGTTGACGTACTTCATGTATCAGCGAGGATGGGGCCAACCGAGATCTGGATTACCAGATTCGATAATCAAAGAGATCGAAATGAGGTTTGTCGATTCCGGCGGTTCCTGTTCCTCGAAAATGATCGTGTGGTTGGGAATATGGCTATCGGAAACCAGTTGGAACTTCGTCTCGGCTTTTTCGCCCGTGGCTTTATCGGCGAGACATAGTCTTGGTAGAACTGCGATCCTCGATGATCATATTTACCCTCGGCGACTCTTTGTTGTTTTCCCTTGGTAGATCCTGTCTCCTTCAGCTTTTGCGATTGATTTTGGTTCGGTCCTCGAAGGAAGACAGTTTTGTTGGTCCTGGCGATTAGGACTCGGAGCAAGTCCTTTATACTCTTGACCTTTGACAGTTAGCGGAGGAGCTGCGCGGCGAGCCTGGCGCCGAAGAACCTGCAGTTCGCGGTGGAGTGACCTCGGTTTCGTGGAACTTCGCGGTAGGAATTATCCTTGTACTGGTTCCCGGTCCAGGTGTTTCGGTTTTGCCTTGCTCGAGTTGATGGCGTGGTTATGCTGCGCCTTGAAGCGTCTTCGCCGTGATGGGCGTACTTAATGGATTCTGAGAGGTTTCTTCTTTGAGGATGTTTTCTGTGGTCCATGCTTTGCGACAGGACTCTCATCTCTTCCTCCATGGCGATGAAGTCTGTTGCCTTGTGGAAGAGTATCTGGATTGTCGCGGTTTCTCCAGCATTATCCACTTTGAACTTTGACTTATACCGAGAGTTTTCGAGTCGATTGCGACATTGTCACTGATGCCTGTTACTCTGGCCATCACTAGATTTGAATCTTCGCATGAAGTGGCGGGCATTCGTCTTCCCTGAGCTAGACTCCATAGGTTCGCCGGACGTTTCTCTGTCCATGAACATGGAGTATTGTTTGAAAGCGCCGAGGCCAATTGGCGGAAGCTTGGATGGAGTTTCTTTTGAGCGGAGAACCATTCGAGTGCAGCACCTTTGAGGTGCTTTCGGCGAAGAAGACGATTACCAGCGTCTGCGTTAAGCTCGAGAGCTGCATCACCGTGCGATCTGGAAAGACTGCGAGTGCCTTAGGATCACAGCAATACCGTCATGAACCGGGATTTTGATTTCCCGGGTATGAGATGTGTGTTTCCATGATCCGGCGGTCAATGGCGTTTTCCGTGCTTCCTCGAGAAGTCTATCGATCTGGGGGTGGAACTGAATTTTTGGTGGATTTCGCGATTTCCACTTTACTTTCACCACAAGCCCACAGTCTTTTGAAGACCAGCGGAGATCATGGATCTCCGTTATTGCTGCCAGCGTTTCTCGAGTTTAGCCGGTGCTGGTCGCGATGGATCGAGCGATCCTCGCGGAGTTCTTCCTCTTTCAATCCGATGAGGGTCTTCCTCCTCTTCTGTCATAAGGCCTTCGAAGGATAACGTCTGCCGGCGGACTGGCTTGAGGGTCCTCACGGGAGTGGATATCAGCGTCTTCATCAGTTGATCATTCGGCGTCGCTTTCCTTGTTTCCCATAGCGGGGTGGAAAGGTTAGCGAGGTGGATTCGCTGTCCTTTAGACCGTTTCCTCGGGGTGGACTCTCTTCGGGCATCTTTCGTTCTCGGAGATCGAAGTCCGAGTCTTACGCCCGCCGTGCCTTGGTGGATCGCGGCGGCGGCTTGCTCCTCGCCGATTAAGGTGCCGACCTGTTTCGCGAGCGAGGTTATCGGCTTGTCACGTTGTTCCACTTCCGCTCACGAAGGTAATTCCTTCATCTGTCACGGCGTCTCGGTGTTTGCATCAGCGTTGACTGTGGGCGTTTCTCGGAGTTGGAGTCTTCTCAACGTTGGCATCGGCGTTGTTCGTCCTAGCGTTGGCTGGTCTTTAGTGGCGTGAGTACACATGATCGAGTGTATGCAGTTCTGCGAGATAGATGATCCGTAACCCCCTCCTTCTAGCCAAACTGTGGGAACCAAAATTCGCGACCGCCGAAGCCGCTTGATTTGGAGGAAAGCCAAGTACTTAACCTTCCCCAAGGTCCTGGATATCTGCTGGGCCACACACCTACACAATCAATATGAAGCTTAAGTAAAATAAAAATCGTAAAAAAGAACGAAGAGATCTTATTTCTAATTCGCTTGAGCTGAACAACAGTAAAGAAATCGGCTACAAGAGCTGTCGAAAAGTCCGCTAGTCCCGTCCTAAATCTAACCTAGTTAGTCGCAGCTCATAGTCAAAGCAGAAAAGAAATGCTGAATTTGCTCTAAGTTCTAAATTGCTCTGAAATTTTGTGATGATTTGCTCCTGCCAAAGCTCTCCTTATATACTCCTCTTAAGGCGGTCTATCTTCGCCGGGCTGAATCGGGATTTTTCCATTTTAGATGCGATCTGGTGTTTATCGGAAACTTGACATTTATCGTCGGAAAACTTGACATTTATCTTTCTGAAACTTGACATTTATCTTTATGTGAGGATAAGGATAAACCGCCATAGTTATCCTTCCTTTCGAAAATCGTAAGGGCCGCTTTGGTCAAGTCGGCTTTTAGCGCTTTTACGGTTTTTCGAGAAAATAGTCTAAGGTTTAGGTATTTCAAGGAATCCCACCCTTGTATAGTCGATGATTGGTGTTTAGAATAACCGTGATCGCTTTATAATGAATGAATCAAAATCCATCATCATTCAACCTTTTATGGTCTTCTCCGAGATTTCTCGGTATCGGATCGAGATGGACTTGATTCGTGACTTCCGCCTCTCGAGGGTTCGAGTAATGAGGCTTCAAACTTAGATTTTAAAATACAAACTTTTTAAACAATCGAAGGCTTATGGAAGAATCGCCGGTTTCTCAACAACCAACATGGGTTTAAGGGACCAAGATGTTGCCGCTCGAGATCACCACGACGACGGATGGGCGCTGACCCTGCCGGGCGCCAGACGGAGACGACGGCTCGCCGCCAGACGGAGGACGAAGCCTGGCCGCCAGCCAGGCGCTCGCAGCCGGCGCCAGCGCTGCATGGTCGGCCTGCCGCCGGGCGCCAGGCCGCCTGGCCGCGGTCCCGCTCGCCGATGCTGCTGTTGCTCGCCTTCGCCGATCCCTCGGGCTCATGGTCCGTTTCGCCTTCTGTAAGTTCGCCGAAAGCACACCGCTTCTCGGTTTCGATCGGGCCACTTAATTTTCTTCCGGACTTCGGTGATGATTTCCGCCGCTGACCGCATTTTGACCCCAACATTGAGGAGGGCGATTCCTTGGCTCGGGAGAACTCTCCGAGGGGTGTTGACATGACGAAGGTCGTTGAGGTCCACGAAGAAGGAAAGCGATGATGAAGAAGAATTGCCATCTCAGACCTTGTCCAGCCAGTCGTTGCAGAAGCGAGGAGAAATCCGGGACTTCGCCCGATAAGTCGTCTTCGCCCGGTGTCTGTCGAGACGAAGGTCGTGAAAGGCGAGGGAGAAACAGGAGAAGTCGAGACTTCGCCGATAAATTAAGTCGCCGCGGTGTCTGTCGGGCAAGGAGTCGTGAAAGGCGAGGGGGAGGAGCAAGTGGTCTCGGCCGGCTTTGGGCAGGAGGCTGGCATACCAGCTGCCCCTGTTGAAGACCCTTCTGTTCCGAAGGAACTTTCCGCATGACTGCTTAAGTTTGTTGTATCACTATTTCAGTTTTTTCCTTTTTTCCCTTTAGTGGTCTTGCTAGACCCCTTGCTGTTGTAAGGTAGACGGATCTTTCATTGGAATACTATGCTTCCATTCTGCCTTTATTCATGTATAAAATTCTTGCAACAACAATCTTTTGTTTAAAACTGAATCAAGATTCGTTTTAAGTGAAAAAAGAATTTTCTCAGAGGCAAAAGGTTCTCGAACCAGTTCCTAGTAGCAAATCGAGTTTTCGGTCGGCCGAACCTGCTCTTAATGCTTAGAAAGGGTTAAAAAATTCGCTCTCATTAGCCTGTCAATGCTAGTACATTGGTGACATGCGGCTATTTGGTCCCTCAGCCAAGTGTCTGATCAGGAACATGACTGATTAGTGGGTGCAGCGTCCATGAAAGCAGCCGGTAAGGCGAGGGGCGGGGAGTTGCATATAACAACAGTTAACCTTGATGGGTGGGGGCGTATTGCTAGAGCCAAAGTTTTGGACTGTTGTGCATCTACTCGGCTTTTGTTTTTTTTTTTTTTTTTGAACAAAAGTGACACTGGGTCATCTGTTCCTACGAATAGTATAAATCGCAAATGCATGGAGTTCCATGCTGCAGGAACATCTTTTCCTTGGGATGTGTGAAGTCGGTGAAGCGCTGGTTTAGCGACCTTGGTGACTCTGTAAGAACCTTCCCACCTTGCGCCTAGCTTGCCGGCATTAAGTTCCTTGGTATTTTCAAACAGCTTGCGCATGACGAGGTCGCCGAGTTTTAAAGGTCTTGCTTTGACCTTCTTGTTGTAGTATCCCTCGATCCGATACTGGTAGTTACGGATTGAGAATAGCAACGATCTCGGCTCTTCTATTTGTAGGCGTTGAGAGCATGTCTTCGTTCATCTCGGTGTTCTGCGGCATCATGGAGCGTCGGAGGCTAGCGTTCGCCGGCTGGAGCCATGGCCGACTCCGTAAGCAAGAGAGAACAGTGTGGTTTTAGTCACCCCCCCCCCGCGGTGTCGTGCGATGGCTCCAGAGGACTCCGTCCAGTTCATCGGCCCAGTGACCCTTCTTCAGGTCTAGACGTTTTTTGATGCCGTCCATAATGAGCTTGTTGGGCGATTACGGCTGCCTTGCCCGGTATCTGGGTGTGGAGGGACTTAAGTGGATGTTCCACTTGTTGCAGAATTCGGAAGTTTCCTGACATGAGCGTGAGCCGTTATGATAGCGATCTCGTATGGGAGACCGTAGCGGCATATGATGTTCTTCCAGACAAAGCCACGAACCTCCTTATCGGTTACTTGCGTGAATGCCTCGGCTTCGATCCACTTGGTGAAGTAATCAGTCAGCACGAGGACGAAGCGTCGCTGGCGGGAACAGATCATGGCCCAGCGATGATATCCATGGCCCAGCGCATGAAAAGATATGGTGCTGTAGACGTTTGTAACAGTTCGGTTGGGCAATGGATGGTTGGTGCGTGGTGCTGGCACTTGTCGCATCTTCGTGAGTAAGTCTCACACTCTGCGTTCAGCGTCGGCCAGAAGAAGCCTTGGCTTCTCACCTTGATTGCTAGCGCTCGTCCGCCTGAGTGATTACCACCACACGTCGAATTTCGTCGCCACTGATGCATCGGAGGGCGACTTTACTTGCGTTAAAGCGGAAAAGATCGCCTTCAATAATAGCATAGTGGGTGGCACGTCGCTTAAGCCGTCTGGCCTCCCACTTCTCACTTGGCAGCACGCCGTTGGTAACGTAGTTTATGAACTCAGTCCTCCAGTCGTCTAATTGCGCGTCAGCTGGCGTCATAGCTTCATCGATAGAGATGACCGAGGAAGTAGGGTCGACCAGAATGTTGATACTGGGCTCCTCGATGCGATGAATCGGTATGGCAGCACGCCGTTGGTAACGTAGTTTATGAACTCAGTCCGTTTGACTTGGTCGTGTAGTCTACTTCCCAGTGCGGCGAGAGCGTCAGCGCACACGTTGTCACCTCGCGACACCTTCGTAAGTTCGAAGAACTCGAATTCCTTGGCGAGTGCTTGCGCGATCGCGAGGTAAACGTCCATCAATCGTTGTGGCGTCGTAGTCACCGTTGAATTGGCTGGTGACCAGTTGTGAATCACAGTAGGCGCTCAATCGTTTGGCCTTCACCGCTTTTGCTAGACGAAGGCCGGCTATCAGCGACTCATACTCCGCTTCGTTTTTCGACGCCTTGAAGCCGAAGCTGAATGACTGGCGGATTAACTCGCCAGTTGGTGATTGGAGCTGGACTCCGGCGCCGGAACCTTTGTTTGTTGAGGATCCGTCAACGTGCAGGATCCAGTTTTGGCTCAGGTGTCGAAGTTCCTGCTCGAGCTCCGGTGCCAATTCGACGAGAAAATCGGCTAAGACTTGAGCTTTTGCTGCGGTGCGGTCTTGTAGGTGATGTCGAGTTCGCTGAGTTCCAATTCCCACTTAGTTAGTCGGCCGGCTCGGTTGGTATTCTGAAGAACTGTTCGTAGAGGTTGATCTATGAGTACTTCAGCAGGTGTGATTGGAAATCACGATTAACTTTCTTGCCGCCTCAACCACAGCGAGTGCCATCTTTTCGAGTTGGGTACTTGAGTTTGGTCGGTCATCGCCTACTTGTGTAAAATATAGGTTTATGCTCTCCCGGTCTTCTTTGATAGAAACTACTAACATGGCCTTCTGGCGGGGTTGTGAGGTACTTCTTAAGCTGGAGAAAGCTTCCTCGCCGCGCCTCGTCAGACAAACTTCTTGTTTCGCGCGGGAGGCGTAGAAAGGCGCAGCCGGTTGAGCGGAGATGAACTGATTCAAGGCGGCAGCAGCCCTGTGAGCCGTTGGACTTTCCGACTATTCTTTGGACTCGGGAGGTCAGTACTGCTGATATCTGCTCGGGTTGGCTTTGATCCTCTGCGAGTAGCGATGTACGAGGAACTTCGCTGAGTGACTCGAAGGTGCACTGCGGGTTAAGATGATCTTCTGCGTGTAGCGACTTGGCGAGCATATGCGTCAATGTAAACCTCCATGGTTTTGCGAGCTGATCATGAACATACGGTTGACAAATTAAGCTGGTAGGTGGCACCAGTGTTTTCAGTCAAAGCGGCATGACTTTGTAGCGATGCGTCCCTCGGTCTGTGATGAAAGCTGTCTTGTCATGGTCATCGGGATGCATCATGATCTGGTTGTATCGGAAAAGGCATCCATGAAAGTGAGCATTTAGTTTCCTGCCGTCGACTTCGGCGAAGTGATCGATGCTGGAGTAGCGGGTAGCTGTCGCCGGACAAGCTTTGTTGAGATATGTGAAGTCGGCGCCAGGCAGCGACTTCCGTTTTCTTCACTACCGCGGGATTTGCCAGCCACTTTCGGGGTGGCGAACCTCGGTGATCGAACCTGCCCAAGCAGTCGGTTGACTTCTTCATTCACTGCTTTAGGTCTGTCTGGTCCAAGCTTGCGTCTCTTAATCGAATTGGCTTAAGCGTGGGATGCGTTAAGTTAGTGCGTGGTTATTGCTGGGTCTTTCCTGCTGGCGAAGTTCAGCAGCAGATACTCACATTCCTCAAAGAGAATCGTCAACTTCGCTTGGTCATGTAGGGATATGAGGGAATCGACCCAGCAATAACCGCATACGAACGCGTCGATCCGTTTTAAGCCAATTCGACAGAAGAGGCGCAAGCTTGGACCAGACAGGGCAGCAGCGAATGAAGAAGTTGACCGACTGCTGGGCAGGTTGATCACCGGGTTCCACGGTGGCTGGCAAATCCGTGGTAGTGAAGAAAGCGGGAAGTCGCGCGTCTGCGTCGACTTCACAGATCTCAACAAAGCTTGTCGAAGGACAGCTACCGCTATCCAGCATCGACCGCCTCGTCAGTCGGCGGCGAAGGAAATGAAATGCTCACTTTCATGGATTTTCGGATACAACCAGATCATGATGCATCCGATGACCATGAAAAGACAGCTTTCATCACAGACCGAGGACGTCTTGCTACAGTCATGCCGTTTGGACTGAAACGCCGGTGCCACACCAGCGACTTGTCAACGTATGTTCGCGGATCAGCTTGGCAAAACCATGGAGGTTTACATTGATGACATGCTCGTCAAATTAAGCTACATAAAATAATATTATCTCAACCACCTGCGTAGCTGCCGAGATACTCGGCAAGTGCGGGGATGAAGCTTAACCCGGCAAAGTGCACCGGAGTCACCTCGAGGCGAGTTCTCCGGTACATCGTTACTCGAGAGAGGATCAAAGCCAACCGAAGCAGATATCAACAGTACTCGACCTCCGAGTCAAAGATAGTCGGAAGTCAGCGGCTCATAGAGGCATTGGCCTTGAATGATTCATCTCGTTCAACCGACAAAGTTCCTTTCTGACCTCTCTGGCGGAAACAAAAGTTTGGGGGCGAAGTCTTGAGGCTTTCTCCCAACAGAAGTACCTCACAACCCGCCAGTTCTAGCCAAACCGAGAAGAGGGGCGTTTTATCACTACACATGCGCCCGTCTCTAGCGGTTAGTAGCGTTCTTAGTGAGTAAGTCTCACACTCTGCGTTCAGCGTCGGCCAGCGATGATATCCATGGCCCAGCGATGATATCCATGGCCAAGCGCATGAAAAGATATGGTGCTGTAGGCGTTTGTAACAGTTCGGTTGGGCAATGGATGGTTGGTGCGTGGTGCTGGCACAGCGCATCTTAGGTGAGTAGTCTCACACTCTGCGTTCAGCGTCGGCCAGAAGAAGCCTTGGCTTCTCACCTTGATTACTAGCGGCGTCGCCTGAGTGATTACCACCACGTCGAATTTGCCGCCACTGATGCATCGGGCGACTTTACTACGTTAAAGCGGAAAAGATGCGAATAATAGCATAGTGGGTGGCGCGTCGCTTAAGCGTCTGGCCTCCCACTTCTCACTTCAACATGCGCCGTTGGTAGCGTAGTTTATGAACTCAGTCCTCCAGTCGTCTAATTAGCGTCGTGGCTGGTATAGCTTCATCGATAGAGATGACCAGAAGTAGATCGACCAGAATGTTGATCTTGGGCTCCTCGATGCGATGAATGCGGTATGGCAGCGCGCGTTGTGCGTAGTTTATGAACTCAGTCCGTTTGACTTGGTGGTGTAGTCTACACTTCCCGGTCGGCGGGCGTCAAGCGCACCGTTGTCACCTGCGACACCTTCCGTAAGTTGAAGAACTGAATTCCTTAGCGAGTGCTTGCGATCGCGGTGGCGTCCATCAATCGTTCTTGGCGTCGTAGTCACCGTTGAATTGGCTGGTGACCAGTTGTGAATCACGGTAGCTGGCTGTCGTTTGGCCTTCACCGCTTTTGCTAGGCGAAGGCCGGCTATCAGCGACTCATACTCCGCTTACGTTTTTCGGCCTTGGCGAAGCTGAATGACTGGCGGATTAACTTCGCCAGTTGGTGATTAGGCTGGACTCGGCGCGGAACCTTTGTTTGTTGAGGATCCGTCAGCGTGCAGGATCCATTTTGGCTCAGGTGTCGAAGTTCCTGCTTTCGAGCTCGGTGCCAATTCGGCGAAAATCGGCTAAGACTTGAGCTTTTGCTGCGGTCGCGGTCTTGTAGGTGATGTCGAGTTAAGCTGAGTTCAATTCCCACTTAGTTAGTTGGCGCCGGTTGGTATTCTGAAGAACTGTTACGTAGAGGTTGATCTATGAGTACTTCAGCAGTGTGATTGGAAATGCGATCGCGGCTTTCTTGCCGCTCAACCACAGCAGTGCCATCTTTTCCAGAGTTGGAGTAAGCGAGTTTGGGTCATCATGCGCTACTTGTGTAAAATATAGGTTTATGCTCTCGGTCTTCTTTGATGAGAAGCGCTACTATGGCGCTAGAACTGGCGGGGTTGTGATTTCTTAAGGCTGGGAGAAAGCTTCCTCGCCGCCTTTCGTCCCGGACAAACTTCTTGTTTCAGCGAGGTCGTAGAAAGGAAGCGCTTCGGTTGAGCGGAGATGAACTGATTCAAGGCAGCAGCAGCGCCCTGTGAGCCGTTGGACTTTCCACTATTCTTTGGACTTCGGGGAGTCGATCTGCTGATATCTGCTCGGGTTGGCTTTGATCCCTCACGGTAGCGATGTACGGGGAGGAACTTCGCTGGTGACTCGAAGGTGCACTTTCCGGGGTTAAGATGATCTTCTGCGTGTAGCGACTTGGCGAGCATGTAGATCAATGTAAACCTCCATGGTTTTGTTGGTGTCAAAATCGGTAGCCGGAATCAATGACTGAAAGTCTCTGAAAGTATTTCTTGAAACAAAAGTCTCGGATAATTTCTAAAGGTTATCGAGATTTTCTCAAATTAGAATATCCACTCTCGTGAGATCCGGAAGACTAGTCGTGGGCGAGAATTCCGGAAGATCGGTCCGGCTTCATGCGACATCAAGATTCGATCACCACAAAAACCTAAACATAAAGAATCTGCCTCCGAAACTTGAAGAAGTCGTTCTCTCAAACCGTGAGGAACCAAAAGCGATCAAGATATCAAATGAAGCCCTGCGCCGAGATCTACAGCCTGGCGGGCACCGCCTGGCGCCGTCGGCACTGCCGCAGCGGGCCCGGACTGGCACCGGCGGCACCCGACGGGCTGGCCTGGCGCCCGGCGGCACCGTGGCGGGCGGCCTGCGCCAGCGGACACCGACCTGGCCGGCGGCCCGTCCTGGCGCCTGGCGGCTCCACATCGCCGCAGGCTGGCCTGGCGCCCGGCGGCCTTTCCGGCCTGGCGTCGGCTTCCCGTCGCCTGGGCTGGCCTGGCGCCCGGCGGCACCAACCTGGCGGCGCAAATCACCCGACCTGGCGCCCGGCGGCCTGCGTCACCCGACTGGCGGCACCAGCCTGGCGCCGTCGGCACACCCGCGCCAGCAGCCGGACTGGCACCGGCGGCACCGACCACAGCGGGCTGGCCTGGCCGGCGTACCGTGGCAGCGGGCGACTAGCGCCAGCGGCTTCCCGACTGGCGCCGGCGGCACCGATCCGCCCGGCCCGGCACCATTCGCCGGGCTGGCCTGGCGCGTGGCTTCCGGCTGGCGTCGGCGGCACCGTCGCCGCGGGCTGGCCTGGCGCCAGGCGGCACCGGCC
Organism: Brassica carinata; assembly: GCA_016771965.1. Taxonomy (NCBI): domain Eukaryota; kingdom Viridiplantae; phylum Streptophyta; class Magnoliopsida; order Brassicales; family Brassicaceae; genus Brassica; species Brassica carinata. Next base: position 42,742,909 of record CM028691.1, read on the forward strand.
TGGCGCCGGCGGCACCGTCACCGACCTGGCGCCCGGCGGCAATCACCGACCTGGCGCGGCGGCACCGACCTGGCGCCCGGCGGCACCGATCCGCAGCGGGCTGGCCTGGCCCGGCTGCCCCGACGGCGCCCGGCGGCGCCCGTGGCTGAGCGACTGGCGCCCGGCGGCTTTGTCGCCGCCAGCGGGCTGGCCTGGCCCGGCGGCACCGGCCTGGCGCCGGCGGCACCGGCCTGGCACCGCGGCACCGTGTAGCGGGCTGGCCTGGCGGCACCGGCCTGGCGCCGGTCGATGGCCCTCGATCTGGTCTCCGGTCCCATGCGTGTTCGGTCTGATCCCATCTTGGCTTGTTTGGATCAATCATCATGAGTTTAGGGCGATCGGCTCTGAATAAACATCCTACGACTTCGATTGGAATGCGTCCTCGATGTTTTCGACAAAAACTAGAAGGATTGGATTTCTGCGTAGAAGATATCGTTATAGAACAAGGTCGATTAACTTGAACATCGATCCTTTAGGTTATCGGTTTATTTTCACGAAAGATAGTCTTCAGAAATCGTATAAAATGTTTAGCGACTTAAGACAAGTCCAGCGGACTAACTACAATTTAGAATTCAGGCCCAATCAGGCTATGACGGTTTGTCCGATATCCCGAACATCGGATAAACATCAAGTCACCGAAAACTTCGAGGATAATTACAAAGATGCGGCGAAAATGGAATACTTCACGAAGAGATAAGCTTGGGCCCAAAGAGGTCCATCATCCTAAGGCAAACCGACCTTGGAGTGGATATATAAGGAGCAGGGCAGAAGAGAAGGAGATCCGAAAATCTAGATTGGAGACTTAGAGCACCCTGCTAGCTTAGAGAACTTAGAACTTGGCGGTTAGGCCAGCGAGCGGAACGAGCGTCTGGCGCCTCTTGTTAATTTTATCTTCTCCATGAGACCCACGTTCCTCTCGGAAGGATCTAACTATACTTTTACTTAGAGCTCCGCACATAGAAACCCTGGCGTTATCTTGACATGCCTGTTTCTATGACAAGCGCTCATACTAGGCGAACCCGCCCGGGCGGTTCGATCTCTTTCAATTCTTTAGCCCGAACACGTCCGAGCTTGATCCTCGAAAGTGCATTAGGCAGCCTTCTTAAGGTCGAGTCTCAAATCTTAACAAATCTTTTTCCGCATTTATTCGGTCACTTGTCGTTGGCTGTCGCGGAAATCCGGACCTTCAAGGAAAGTCGGGTTAACTTGGCTTTCCTCCGCCAATCTTATTCATTAAAATTGGCGGTGTGAATTCCGGTTCCCACAGTTTGGCTAGGAGGGGGCGGATTACTCTTTCACTCTGACGCAAAAGCAGTCGAACCAATGTCGAGAAATATGAAAGAAAAATTGCAGTTCGTCAGCGATGGTAAAACAACTCCAGCAGCGACTGTTCCTATGGCCAGCGCTTGCATAGCGCCCGCGTGCTCGAGCAAATCAAAACCTAGCGGCTTTCCGCCGGGGAAGAGCACAAAAGCGAGCTCGCAAATTTCTCTATCTAGCGAAGAACAGCGATAAAATCTATCAAACCCAAAAATTCATCTTGTTACCAAGTTAAATCCTGGCGTCGGCGGCACCGTCGCCGCGGGCACAGCCTGGCAGCGGCGGCACCGGCCTGGCGCCCGGCGGCACCCGTCACCGGCCTGGCGCCCGGCGGCACCGTCACCGGCCTGGCGCCCGGCGGCACCGGCTGGCCAGCGGCACCGAATCCGCAGCGGGCTGGCCTGGCGCCCGGCGGCACCGACCTGGCGCCGGCGGCTTTCCGTGGCAGAGCGGCCTGCGCCCGGCGGCTTTTGGCCATGCGGGCTGGCACAGCTGGCGGCACCGGCCTGGCGCCCGGCGACCGGCCTGGCACCGGCGGCACCGTCAGCGCGGGCTGGCCTGGCGCCCGGCGGCACCGACTGGCGCGGTCGATGGCCCTCGATCCGGTCACCGGTCCATGCGTGTTCGGTCTGATCCCATCTTGGCTTGTTTGGATCAATCATCATGAGTTTAGGGCGATCCGCTCTGAAATAAACATCCTACGACTTCGATTGGAATGCGTCCTCGATGTTTTCGACAAAAACTAGAAGGATTGGATTTCTAGATAGAAGATATCGTTATAGAACAAGGTCGATTAACTTGAACATCGATCCTTTAGGTTATCACGGTTTATTTTCACGAGAAAGATAGTCTTTCAATCGTATAAAATGTTTAGCAATTAAGACAAGTCCGCGGACTAACTACGAATTTAGAATTCAGGCCCAATCAGGCTATGGCGGTTTGTCCGATATCGAACATCGGATAAACATCAAGTCACAGAAAACTTCGAGGATAATTACAAAGATCGTGAAAATGGAATACTTCACGAAGAGATAAGCTTGGGCCCAAAGGCGAGGTCCATCATCTAAGGCAAACCGACCTTGGAGTGGATATATAAGAGAGCAAGAGCAGAGAGAAGGAGATCCGAAAATCCTAGATTGGAGACTTAGAGCACCTGCTAGCTTAGAGAACTTAGAACTTAGGCGGTTAGGCCAGCGGGAGGACTTCGAGAGCGTCTGCAGCCTCTTGTTCTAATTTTATCTTCTCCATGAGACCCGCGTTCCTCTGGAAGGATCTAACTATACTTTTACTTAGAGCTCCGCGCATAGAAACCTAGGCGTTATCTTGACATGCTGTTTCTATGACAAGCGCTCATACTAGGCGAACCCTTGAGGCAGTTCGATCTCTTGTTCAATTCTTTCTAACTGAACTCACGTCCGACTTGATCCTCGAAAGTGCGTAGGCAGCCTTTCTTAAGGTCCATCTCAAATCTTAACAAATCTTTTTCGCATTTATTCGGTCACTTGTCGTTGGCATGAAGAAATCCGGACCTTCAAGGAAAGTCGGGTTAACTTGGCTTTCCTCCGCCAATCTTATTCATTAAAATTGGGTGTGAATTCCGGTTCCCACAGTTTGGCTAGAAGGAGGGGCCGGATTACTCTTACTCATGCGGCAAAAGCTTGGTCGAACCAATGTCCAGAAATATGAAAGAAAAAATTGCGGTTCGTCAGCGATGGTAAAACAACTCCAGCAGCGGCTGTTCTATGGCCAGCTTACGCCAAGCATACGGTGCTCGAGCAAATCAAAACCTAGCGGCGGCTCCGCCGGGGAAGAGCACAAAAGCGAGCTCATGATTTCTCTATCCTAAGCGAAGAACTAGCGATAAAATCTATCAAACCCCAAAATTCATCTTGTTACCAAGTTAGAGAAATGCATAGCGAGCAAGGTTTCTCTGGCGTTTTTCGAGAACCTCGGAAAAACAAAACTTATTCTCCTCGAAACCAGGAAACCCTATATTACTTTCGCGAGAAGCACGGAAAATCGGTTCACGATTCCCTGCGCCACTTCTTACAAACAACTCGAGGAACAAGCGAGAAAGCGAAAGGAGGTGAACTTGATCTTACTAGGGCGACTTGTCATAAGGTAAGATCAGTCTTCGGTTCGCCTTAGTAAGAGCCCACTTTGTTCTCCTTTGTCTAGGTCAAAATGGCTTCGTTTAAGTCTCAATCCGGAGTTTCGTTGAGATTTTACTGAAGAACAAAATCCTCTCAGAGCCACCTCGCACGTGGGCGAAACAACTATCACCAAGGTCACCTGCTTGTGGAAACCTCACTTTGCTCTTGTTTGGGTCAAAAGCGGTTATCTCAAAATCTCGACTAAAGACCTTCCCAAAACTCAAAGATTTCCATTAAGCGTAGCGAGGAAAGATCGAACAACGAAAAACCCACCGGCGGCAAACGACCTGCGGCGTACAGCGGGCTAGCCTGGCGCCAGCCGCGGAGCCTGAATGGCCTGGCGCGGCACCGACCTGGCGCCGGTACAGCGAGACATGGCGAATTTAGCGCCAAACCTGGCATAACCGCGACGATTTTGGCCAAGCGGCGGCGGCACCAACCTGGCGCCAGCTGACCCGCAGGGCAGCAGACTGGCCACGCAGCGCCAGCGGAGACAGCGAACTGAGCTGGCCGATGACACCGACTGGTAGCCAGCGGCATAACCACGGCGGCAGCCAACCAGCGGCTTGCCAGCCTGGCGTAGCCCGGAGACGCGAACTCGCTGGCCAGCGACGCAGCGGAGCATGGGCTGGCTGGCAGCGGCGTAGCACCGACGGCGCCCGGCGGCAGGACATTAGCCTGGCAGCGGCACCGACCTGGCGCCAGCGTACGCGGCCTTGAGCTGGCCTGGCCACGCACCAGCTGCTTGTGGCATGAGACGGGCACCAGCCTAGCGCCAGCGGCCTTGAAGCGACGCTGACGGCCTGGCGCCAGCCGCACCGAGCGCGAGCTGCCTCAGCGCCAGCACCAGCCTGGCCAGCCGCAGCCGGGCGAGCTGGCCAGCCAGCGGCTTATGGCGCCCTGCGGCACAGCAGGGCTGGCTGGCGCCCGGCGGCACAGCAGACGCGGGCTGGCCTAGCGCGGCGGCACCGGCCTGAAAGCCAGCTGTGCAGCGGGGCAGCAGGCTGGCCTGGCCAGCACCATGACCTGGCGCGGCCAACCACAGCGGGGCCTGAACGCCTGGGCGCCAGCGGCGGCGGGCTGACTGGCGCCGGCGGCACCAGCTTTGGCGTCGGTCGGCGATCCCTCGTCTGAGTCTCGGTCCCATCGTGCTTTCGGTCCGATCCCATCTTGGCTTGCTTAGATCAATCTTTGTGAGTTTGAATGCGATCACGGTTATTAAAGCACCAATCGTCTCAACTATCACGAGAAAATGGGATTCCTTGAATGCGAAACCTTCAACTATTTTCTCGAAGAATTTTGTAAGGTTTAAATTCTTTGTAGGACAGGAACAAAACATCTTGAAAAACTGCTGTAGAATTTAGGAACTTAGGACTAGGTGGATAGTCTAGCAAGCTAAGTCTTAGGCAAAATTTCCAGTCTTGTTCCATCGTTCCTTGATTGTCAGTGAGAACATGCAAACCGATCTAGTCTCGGAAAGCGATGCCCGCAGCGTTCTAAAAGCATACTCATCCCGCTTCAAAAAGAAAAAAGCGATACCAAGCCCGGAAGAGCGGCTAACCGTTTTCTTCCGTAAAAGAAGGGAAGTAGAGTGCATTATAATATACCGTATATAATCCCATCTTGAAAACTTTTGCTTCAGCATCAAGACAGCGGCACGACAAAGCAAACTCTACGCAGTAAGATTCGTCTAAAAGCGCTAATGGCATAGCCCGGCCGTTACAAACATAGTCTTGAAAACTCGTCGTCTCTCGTCATATTCGCGACTAAGCGTGTACCAGCGTCGGACTAATAGCATGACGGTGGATTCTGAAAATAACGAAATAACCTTCGTAAAACTCCATAAGTAGTTGAAGCAGCTTTCGTCAAGGTGAAATCTTAGCGAAACATCTCGTGTAATCTGGGAAACATCGCTTTAACAACAAGCTGCGATTTTCTATCTCTATGAAACCGGTCATCCATTACTTTCATTATAACAGAACATGGAAAAACATGACCGGTCTTATGCAAAAGCGATTTCGCTGATGCGCAAAAGTGAATGAGGAAAACACAATCCGTGGTGCGAATATCGCAAGTAATTATGAGAAGCGCTCCGGTTACCTTTGAAAACCCCTTACATCACTTTTACGAGAAATCCTCTGTATGGTCGAGTCAATTCATACAAAGCAAATTTCGTAAAATAAACATAATGGGTCCAGGTAGCGACATAGACAGTTTTGGCTCCACAAGGTTTCTGGCTCCTGCTTTCCTCAGCGGTTCGTCCAGGAGCAGGAAATAATCCGTGAGGCGAACCCTTGCGTGTCTGCGTCGATCCTTAAACTTTGTCCCCTCGGATAAATGAAGCGATTTTCATGCAACAAAAAAGAATTTATCGAGCCATTCATGTTATAACTAAGACCTAAAGTGGAAGATGGTTTCTAAAAGCCATCAGCCATAACTCGAAAACTCCGCTATGCTTGGCATGTCTATCTCGACAAGCGCTATTTGGCCCTCGACCAGCTTCATGCTCCGTAAAGCCGAACCTGAATTGGCATCCCCATTAAGGACAATCGTAAACTAACATGACCTTAATAAGGGTCATGGTCTGATCGTTACCAACAATTTCCTTGGCGTACGGCTGAATCTAGCCTCCATGCCAATCCAAAGCTACTGGCGAGCACCGCTCCAATCATAACGACTAAAAACAACAATCCGCGATTTGTTCATAGAGCGTAAGTGACTATTACGCCAAGCAATTTGTCGCATAACCGGTCGAAATCATACGATAAACTCTTCATACCAAAACTCAGTCCTAACAACCATACGGTTAACGGAAGATTTAAACTCATCGTCAATCGATTAAGTTCTATCGCCCGTAAACCACGGCATGAAAAGAAACACTTCGTGACAAGGCTCCAAGAGTTATACGAGTCATCCTTAATATATACAAACAAATCCCGAAGGCCAACACTTCCGCGAAGCCTGTGAATGTAGGCGGCTTCTCCACAGGTGAACTTCGCGACCTCTTGGTCCTGCGTCTAAGCGAAACAACAGTTTCTGGCTGCAACATTCGCAAAACATCTCCAAAGCCCGCGAACATTTCAACCACGAAATGCGCACAAGGAAACTCGACCTTCAGCACTGCGAGGCGTTAAGCTAGCGGCTCGAAGGACATTCTTTTCTCAAAGCGTTCGGACGAAATCCTCGTCTCTAAAACTCAAAACATACAAACACACCTCTAGCGGTAACATGCCTCTAAGCTGGCATCATTTCGTTGTTGCTGATCACAACAAGCGAACTCTAACGCCCTAAACAGACAAATAGCAGCCCTTCAGGGGTAGGCTCTCTTGCATCCGACAAGGATAAACATAGCGCTATACAAGAAATCCAAAATTTTGGTCTAGCTCTTACGTAGAAGTAGCTTCGACTCGCATGAACAAATCATATAAGCCGACAACAATTCGCGGATTTTAAACGGTACGAGTCAGGTTAAAATCGCCAGCAAGGCAAAGCAGCCGATTTGTCATCGCAAAGCCTCAGTCCGAGTAAACCTAGGTCTTGCCCTAAACCCAGCCACGCTGGATCTTGACATCTCACAGACATAGTATGGTATACGAGATCCAAAATTTGTCTCTTCACTTAAGCCTATTAGTTTCACGAACTTTCAGCGTAAATCGGTAAACCGCTGAAAATCTCGCTTTATGCAAACAATAGGTACGGTGATCATCGGGAACTAGGAATGAGGCGACAACTCACACCCTCTTTCTCATGCCGAAAAAACTGAAGTTCATAAATAATCGAAAAACAAATACATCAACAGCATCATGCTCGAAAGTCTCTCATGACACATAACCAGACCATATAAGTCTCGCCGGAAAACAGATCACAAGGGTCTTAAACTCCAAAACGAACTACGGAAGGCTTGATCCCTACACCAAAGTACGTAGGGCAGCCTTCAAAGGCGCAGCCCCAATCTTACCACTTTCAACGGAGCCTTTCGACCATTGATTCCGCCTATCTTACCTGACATGTCTTATCGCTCGCAAGAACATCACGAAGGTTCTAACGAGCTGGGGGGCTAACTGTTGGTGTCAAAATCGGTCGCGACGGAATCAATGACTGAAAGTCTCTAGAAAGTATTTCTTGAAACAAAAAGTCTCGGATAATTTCTAAAAGGAGTTATACGAGATTTTCTCAAATTAGAATATCCACTCTCTGTGAGATCGGAAGACTACGGGCGTGCGTGGACGAGAATTCCCGGAAAGATCGGTCCGCTCGCCCAACGACATCAAGATTCGATCACCACAAAAACCCTAAACATAAAAGAATCTGCCTCGAAACTTCGAAGAGGTCGTTCTCTCAAACCGTGAGGAACCAGAAAACGATCAAGATATCAAATCGAAGCCCTCGCCGAGATCTACAGCCTGGCGCCGGCGGCACCCCGGCCTGGCGCCGGCGGCACCGGCCTGGCGCCGGCGGCACCGGCCTGGCGCCGGCGGCACCGGCCTGGCGCCGGCGGCACCGGCCTGGCGCCGGCGGCACCGGCCTGGCGCCGGCGGCACCGGCCTGGCGCCGGCGGCCTCCGTCGCCAGGCTGGCCTGGCGCCGGCGGCACCGGCCTGGCGCCGGCGGCACCGGCCTGGCGCCGGCGGCACCGGCCTGGCGCCGGCGGCACCGGCCTGGCGCCGGCGGCACCGGCCTGGCGCCGGCGGCACCGGCCTGGCGCCGGCGGCACCGGCCTGGCGCCGGCGGCACCGGCCTGGCGCCGGCGGCACCGGCCTGGCGCCGGCGGCACCGGCCTGGCGCCGGCGGCACCGGCCTGGCGCCGGCGGCACCGGCCTGGCGCCGGCGGCACCGGCCTGGCGCCGGCGGCACCGGCCTGGCGCCGGCGGCACCGGCCTGGCGCCGGCGGCACCGGCCTGGCGCCGGCGGCTTTCCGTCCTTGGGCTGGCCTGGCGCCGGCGGCACCGGCTTCCCGGTCGATGGCCCTCGCCCGGTCCCCGGTCCCATCGTGTTCGGTCTGATCCCATCTTGGCTTGTTTGGATCAATCATCGTGAGTTTAGGGCGATCCGCGCTGAGAATAAACATCCTACGACTCGATTGGAATCGTCCTCGATGTTTTACGACAAAAACTAGAAGGATTGGATTTCGTAGAAGATATCGTATAGAACAATTCGATTAGCGAACATCGATCCTTTAGGTTATACGGTTTATTTTACGAGAAAGATAGTCTTTCCGAGAAATCGTGATAAAACGCTTAACGACTAAGACAAGTCCACGGACTAACTTACAATTTAGAATTCAGGCCCAATCAGGCTATGACGGTTTGTCCGATATCGAACATCGGATAAACATCAAGTCACCGAAAACTTCGAGGATAATTACAAAGATCGGCGAAAATGGAATACTTCCTGAAGAGATAAGCTTGGGCCCAAAGGCGAGGTCCATCATCCTAAGGCAAACCGACCTTGGAGTGGATATATAAGGAGAGCAAGGGCAGAAGAGAAGGAGATCGAAAATCCTAGATTGGAGACTTAGAGCACCCTGCTAGCTTAGAGAACTTAGAACTTAGGCGGTTAGGCCAGCGAGGCAGGACTCAGAACGTCTGGCCGCCTCTTGTTCTAATTTTATCTTCTCCGCAGACCCACGTTCCTCTCGGAAGGATCTAACTATACTTTTACTTAGAGCTCCGCGCATAGAAACCCTAGGCGTTATCTTGACATGCCTGTTTCTATGACAAGCTCATCTTAGAGCGAACCCGCCCGGGCGGTTCGATCTCTTGTTCAATTCTTTCTAACTGAACTTCGTCCGACTTGATCCTCGAAAGTGCGTAGGCAGCCTTTCTTAAGGTCCAGTCTCAAATCTTAACAAATCTTTTCCGCATTTATTCGGTCACTTGTCGTTGGCTGTCGCGAAGAATCCGGACCTTCAAGGAAAGTCGGGTTAACTTGGCTTTCCTCCGCAATCTTATTCATTAAAATTGACGGTGTGAATTTCGGTTCCCACAGTTTTGCCGAGCTGATCCGCGAACATACGGTTGACAAGTCGCTGGTAGGTGGCACCAGTGTTTTTCAGTCCAAACGGCATGACTTTGTAGCAGTACGTCCCTCGGTCTGTGATGAAAGCTGTCTTGTCATGGTCATCGGGATGCATCATGATCTGGTTGTATCCGGAAAAGGCATCCATGAAAGTGAGCATTTCGTTTCCTGCCGTCGACTCGACGAGGCGGTCGATGCTGGGTAACGGGTAGCTGTCCTTCGGACAAGCTTTGTTGAGATATGTGAAGTCGACGCAGACGCGCGACTTCCCGTTTTTTTCTTCACTACCACGGGATTTGCCAGCCACTCGGGGTAGCGAACCTCGGTGATCGAACCTGCCCCAAGCAGTCGGTCAACTTCTTCATTCACTGCTTTCGTCCTGTCTGGTCCAAGCTTGCGTCTCTTCTGTCGAATTGGCTTAAACGTGGGATCGGCGTTAAGTTCGTGCGTGGTTATTGCTGGGTCTTTCCTGCTGGCGAAGTTCAACAGCAGATACTCACATTCCTCAAAGAGAATGCGTCAACTTTCGCTTGGTCTATGTCGGATATGAAGGGAATCGACCCAGCAATAACCACGCACGAACTTAACGTCGATCCCGTTTTAACCGAGCGACGCACAGCTTCAGGCAGGCGAATGAAGAAGTTGACCGACTGCTTGGGGCAGGTTCGATCACCGAGGTTCCCTACCCCGAGTGGCTGGCAAATCCCGTGGTAGTGAAGAAGAAAAACGGGAAGTCGCGCGTCTGCGTCGACTTCACAGATCTCAACAAAGCTTGTCCGAAGGACAGCGCTTATCCAGCATCGGCAGAAGCATCGAGCAAAGTGCGCGGCGTCTTTCCTTTCATGGATGCCTTTTCCGGATACAACCAGATCATGATGCATCCCGATGACCATGAAAAGACAGCTTTCATCACAGACCGAGGGACGTACTGCTACAAAGTCATGCCGTTTGGACTGAAAAACGCCGGTGCCACCTACCAGCGACTTGTCAACCGTATGTTCGCGGATCAGCTTGGCAAAACCATGGAGGTTTACATTGATGACATGCTCGTCAAGTCGCTACACGCAAAATATTATCTCAACCACCTACGTAGCTGCTTCGAGATACTCAACAAGTACGGGATGAAGCTTAACCCGGCAAAGTGCACCTTCGGAGTCACCTCAGGCGAGTTCCTCGGGTACATCGTTACTCAGAGAGGGATCAAAGCCAACCCGAAGCAGATATCAGCAGTACTCGACCTCCCGAGTCCAAAGAATAGTCGGGAAGTCCAACGGCTCATAGGGCGCATTGCGGCCTTGAATCGGTTCATCTCCCGTTCAACCGACAAGTGCCTTCCTTTCTACGACCTCCTGCGCGGAAACAAGAAGTTTGTCTGGGACGAGGCGTGCGAGGAAGCTTTCTCCCAGCTTAAGAAGTACCTCACAACCCCGCCAGTTCTAGCGCCGCGGTTAGTAGCGTTCTCATCAAAGAAGACCGGGGAGAGCAGAAACCTATATTTTACACAAGTAGGCGCATGACCGGACCCGAAACTCGTTACCCAACTCTGGAAAAGATGGCACTCGCTGTGGTCGAGGCGGCAAGAAAGCTGCGACCGTACTTCCAATCACACTCCGTTGAAGTACTCACAGATCAACCTCTACGAACAGTTCTTCAGAATACCAACCGAGCCGGCCGACTAACTAAGTGGGCCGTGGAACTCAGCGAACTCGACATCACCTACAAGAACCGCACCGCAGCAAAAGCTCAAGTCTTAGCCGATTTTCTCGTCGAATTGGCACGAACACGGCGAGGAACCGACACGAGCCAAAACTGGATCCTGCACGTTGACGGATCCTCAACAAAAAAAGGTTCCGGCGCCGGAGTCCAGCTCCAATCACCAACTGGCGAGTTAATGCGCCGGCGAGTTAATCCGCCGGCGAGTTAATCCGCCAGTCATTCAGCTTCGGCTTCAAGGCGTCGAAAAACGAAGTGGAGTATGAGTCGCTGATAGTCGGCCTTCGTCTAGCAAAAGCGGTGAAGGCCAAACGATTGAGCGCCTACTGTGATTCAAAACTGGTCACCAGCCAATTCAACGGTGACTACGACGCGCGCAACGATCGGATGGACGCCTACCTGCGCATCGTGCAAGCACTCGCCAAGGAATTCGAGTTCTTCGAACTTACGAAGGTGTCGCGAGGTGACAACGTGTGCACTGACGCTCTCTCCGCACTGGGAAGTAGACTACGCGACCAAGTCAAATGTACCATATCGATTCATCGCATTGAGGAGCCCAGTATCAACATTCTGGTCGACCCTACTTCCCCGGTCATCTCTATCGACGAAGCTATGACGCCAGCTGACGCGCAATTAGACGACTGGAGGACTGAGTTCATAAACTACCTCACCAACGGCGTGCTGCCAAGTGAGAAGTGGGAGGCCAGACGGCTTAAGCGACGTGCCACCCACTATGCTATTATTGAAGGCGATCTTTTCCGCTTTAACGCGAGTAAAGTCGCCCTCCGATGCATCAATGGCGACGAAATTCGACGTGTCCTCGCCAAAACGCACGAGGGTGCCGGTGGTAATCACTCAGGCGGACGAGCGCTAGCAATCAAGGTGAGAAGCCAAGGCTTCTTCTGGCCGACGCTGAACGCAGACTGTGAGACTTACGCACGAAGATGCAACAAGTGCCAGCGCCACGCACCAATCATCCATTGCCCAACCGAACTGTTACAAACGTCTACAGCACCATATCTTTTCATGCGCTGGGCCATGGATATCATTGCTGGGCCATGATCTGTTCCCGCCAGCGATGCTTCGTCCTCGTGCTGCTTGACTACTTCACCAAGTGGATCGAAGCGGGGCATTGGCAAATGTAGGAAGGAGGTTCGTGGCCGTGCGGAAGAACATCATATGCCGCTACGGTCTCCCATACGAGATCGTTACCGATAACGGCTCACAGTTCATGTCAGGAAACTTCCGGGAATTCTGCAACAAGTGGAACATCCGCTTAAGTCCCTCCACACCCAGATACCCGCAAGGTAACGACCAAGCCGAATCGTCCAACAAGCTCATTATGGACGGCATCAAAAAACGTCTAGACCTGAAGAAGGGTCACTGGGCCGATGAACTGGACGGAGTCCTCTGGAGCCATCGCCGCGACACCGGCGACTAAAACCACTGTTCTCTCTTGCTACGGAGTCGAAGCCATGGCTCCAGCCAAAGTGAGCGTTGCTAGCCTCGGCGTTCCATGATGCCGCAGAACACCGAGGTGAACGAAGACATGCTCCTCAACGCCCTCGGCGAAATAGAAGAGCGCCGAGATCAAGCGTTGCTTCGAATCCAGAACTACCAGCACCAGATCGAGGGATACTACAACAAGAAGGTCAAAGCAAGACCTTTGGAACTTCGGCGACCTCGTCATGCCCAAGGTGTTTGAAAATACCAAGGAACTTAATGCCGGCAAGCTAGAGCAAGGCGGAAGGTCCTTACAGAGTCACCAAGGTCGCCAAACCAGTCTACCGACTTCAAACATCCCAAGGAGAAGATGTTCCCGAGCATGGAACTCCATGCATTTGCGGCGATACTATTAAGTAGGAACAAATGACCAGTGTCACTTTTGTTCAAAAAGAAAAGCCGGTAAATGCACCTCTGTTGTCACTTCTACTCGCCCAGTAAATCGCCTCAAAGCCACTTTTACTCGGTGAAAGCGAACTCTGAATGGCTTGATCCCATCCAGTGCGTAGGCAGCCTTAACCGGTCCAGCTAGACCGAAGAAGGGTCACCGGGCCGATGAACTGGACGGAGTCCTCTGGAGCCATCGCCGCGACACCGGCGACTAAAACCACACTGTTCTCTCTTGCTTACGGAGTCGAAGCCATGGCTCCAGCCAAAGTGAGCGTTGCTAGCCTCCGGCGTTCCATGATGCCGCAGAACACCGAGGTGAGCGAAGACATGCTCCTCAACGCCTCGGCGAAATAGAAGCGCCGAGATCAGCGTTGCCGAATCGAACTACCAGCACCAGATCGAGGGATACTACGACAAGAAGGTCAAAGCAAGACCTTTGGAACTCGACGACCTCGTCATGCCCAAGGTGTTTGAAAATACCAAGGAACTTAATGCCGGCAAGCTAGACGCAAGGCGGGAAGGTCCTTACAGAGTCACCAAGGTCGCCAAACCAGGCGTCTACCGACTTCAAACATCCCAAGGAGAAGATGTTCCCAGAGCATGGAACTCCATGCATTTGCGACGATACTATTCGTAGGAACAAATGACCCAGTGTCACTTTTGTTCAAAAAAAGAAAAGCCGAGTAAATGCACCTCTGTTGTCACTTCTACCGCCAGTAAATGCGCCCAAAGCCACTTTTACTCGGTGAAAACGAACTACTTAATGGCTTGATCCCATCCCGGCACGTAGGCAGCCTTAACCGGTCCAGCTAGACCGAAGAAGGGTCACCGGCCGATGAACTGACGGAGTCCTCTCGAGCCATCGCACGACACCGCGACTAAAACCACACTGTTCTCTCTTGCTACGAAGTGAAGCCATGGCTCCAGCCAAAGTGAGCGTTGCTAGCCTCCGGCGTTCCATGATGCCGCAGAACACCGAGGTGAACGAAGACATGCTCCTCAACGCCTCGGCGAAATAGAAGCGCCGAGATCAGCGTTGCTTGAATCGAACTACCAGCACCAGATCGAGGGATACTACGACAAGAAGGTCAAAGCAAGACCTTTGGAACTTCGGCGACCTCGTCATGCCCAAGGTGTTTGAAAATACCAAGGAACTTAATGCCGGCAAGCTAGAGCAAGGCGGAAGGTCCTTACAGAGTCACCAAGGTCGCCAAACCAGTCTACCGACTTCAAACATCCCAAGGAGAAGATGTTCCCGAGCATGGAACTCCATGCATTTGCGGCGATACTATTAAGTAGGAACAAATGACCAGTGTCACTTTTGTTCAAAAAGAAAAGCCGGTAAATGCACCTCTGTTGTCACTTCTACTCGCCCAGTAAATGCGCCTCCAAAGCCACTTTTACTCGGTGAAAACGAACTACGAATGGCTTGATCCCATCCCGGGTACGTAGGCAGCCTTAACCGGTCCAGCTAGACCTGAAGAAGGGTCACTGGGCCGATGAACTGGACGGAGTCCTCTGGAGCCATCGCACGACACCGGCGACTAAAACCACACTGTTCTCTCTTGCTACGAAGTGAAGCCATGGCTCCAGCCAAAGTGAGCGTTGCTAGCCTCGGCGTTCCATGATGCCGCAGAACACCGAGGTGAACGAAGACATGCTCCTCAAGCCCTCGGCGAAATAGAAGAGCGCCGAGATCAGCGTTGCCGAATCGAACTACCAGCACGGATCGAGGGATACTACGACAAGAAGGTCAAAGCAAGACCTTTGGAACTCGGCGACCTCGTCATGCCCAAGGTGTTTGAAAATACCAAGGAACTTAATGCCGGCAAGCTAGGCGCAAGGCGGGAAGGTCCTTACAGAGTCACCAAGGTCGCCAAACCAGGCGTCTACCGACTTCAAACATCCCAAGGAGAAGATGTTCCCGAGCATGGAACTCCATGCATTTCGCGGCGATACTATTCGTAGGAACAAATGACCCAGTGTCACTTTTGTTCAAAAAAAAAAAAAAAAGAAAAGCCGAGTAAATGCACCTCTGTTGTCACTTCTACTCGCCCGAGTAAATGCGCCTCCAAAGCCACTTTTACTCGGTGAAAACGAACTACGAATGGCTTGATCCCATCCCGGGTACGTAGGCAGCCTTAACCGGTCCAGCTAGACCGAAGAAGGGTCACCGGGCGATGAACTGGACGGAGTCCTCTCGAGCCATCGCACGACACCGCGACTAAAACCACACTGTTCTCTCTTGCTTACGGAGTCGAAGCCATGGCTCCAGCCAAAGTGAACGTTGCTAGCCTCCGACGTTCCATGATGCCGCAGAACACCGAGGTGAACGAAGACATGCTCCTCAACGCCCTCGGCGAAATAGAAGAGCGCCGAGATCAAGCGTTGCTTCGAATCCAGAACTACCAGCACCAGATCGAGGGATACTACGACAAGAAGGTCAAAGCAAGACCTTTGGAACTCGGCGACCTCGTCATGCCCAAGGTGTTTGAAAATACCAAGGAACTTAATGCCGGCAAGCTAGGCGCAAGGCGGGAAGGTCCTTACAGAGTCACCAAGGTCGCCAAACCAGGCGTCTACCGACTTCAAACATCCCAAGGAGAAGATGTTCCCAGAGCATGGAACTCCATGCATTTGCGACGATACTATTCGTAGGAACAAATGACCCAGTGTCACTTTTGTTCAAAAAAAAAAAAAAAGAAAAGCCGAGTAAATGCACCTCTGTTGTCACTTTATCGCTCGAAAATCGCCCAAAGCCACTTTTACTCGGTGAAAACGAACTACGAATGGCTTGATCCCATCCCGGGTACGTAGGCAGCCTTAACCGGTCCAGCTATAACAACACAACAGTCCAAAACTTTGGCTCTAGCAATACGCCCCCACCCATCAAGGTTAACTGTTGTTATATGCAACTCCCGTCCCCGACCTTACCGTCGTTTCGCGGACGCGTGCACCCACTAATCAGTCATGTCCTGATCAGACACTTGACTGAGGGACCAAATAGCCGCATGTCACCAATGTACTAGCATTGACAGGCTAATGAGAGCGAATTTTTTAACCCTTTCTAAGCATTAAGAGCAGGTTCGGCCGACCGAAAACTCGATTTGCTACTAGGAACTGGTTCGAGAACCTTTTACCTCTGAGAAAATTCTTTTTTCACTTAAAACGAATCTTGATTCAGTTTTAAACAAAAGATTGTTGTTGCAAGAACTTTATACATGAATAAAGGCAGAATGGAAGCATAGTATTCCAATGAAAGATCCGTCTAGCTTACAACAGCAAGGGGTCTAGCAAGACCACTAAAGGGAAAAAAGGAAAAAACTGAAATAGTGATACAACAAACTTAAGCAGTCATGCGGAAAGTTCCTTCGGAACAGAAGGGTCTTCAACAGGGGCAGCTGGTAGGCCAGCCTCCGGGTCTAAAGCGTCAGTCGAGACCACTTGCTCCTCCCCCTCGTTCCTTTCACGAGACTCCTCTTGCCCGAAAGACACCGGCGAAGACGACTTACCGGCGAGTCCCGACTTCTCCTGTTCCTGCAACGGCTCTCTGGGCTGGACAAGGTCTGGAGATGGCAATTCTTCTTCATCATCGCTTTCCTTCTTATCATCTGGAGAAGAGTCATGGACCTCAATGACCTTCGTCATGTAAACACCCCTCGGAGAGTTCTCCCGAGCCAAGGAATCGCCCTCCTCAACAGTCTCTCCAGCGACTTGAAGGTCAGATTTCTTGCCAGAGGGAGTCGCGTCGGCCAAGTCCTGACCTGACTGACCGGCCGTTACGCCCCCAAGAGCAGCAAGAGGGGTACGGAGCTGCGAAGCCGACTCCGAACTAACCAGATCTTCGTTCGACCCATACGGGTCGAGAGTAGCCATGAACTCCTCATTTACAAACCGAGATCGAAGAACAAGCCGAGAGAGAGCCAAGTCACCTTCGGGTAGTGGACCGACATCGAGCTTAGCTACTTCAGCCTGATGCTCCGCCTCTTGCTGAGCGAAAACGTCGATAAGCTCCTGAGTAATCTCCAGTTTCTCCTCTCGGATCATCTCAAGACTTTTCCTTGTACCGGAAGCCTGCCCGAGCAAGTTCTTTTCCTTTTTGAAAAGATCGCGTCGAGCCGGATAAGCACGAACGCTGTCGATGCGACGCCTAAGCTTGTCGGTCATAGCCGACTGAACCCGAACCCACTCACGAGAGACCTCCTGGCCGCGCAAATCTCGAAGCCTTTGTCTCTCCTCAATCAATTTTTGAGCGACGGCGTCCCTCTCCGCCTGAAGCTCGGCCTTCTCCTTCTCCAGCTGGGCGTTCGCATTCTCCAAGGCCGCTTTCTCACGCACAAGCTCCTTCTTAGCCGAGCGGCCTTGAGTGCAGCCTCGGACCCTCCAAAGGGAGCAATCTCTTCCGGGGCTGCATCTCCCTCGAAGGCACCTTCTTACTCTTCTTCTTCTTTTGAAGGATCATCCGTGGACCCTCCAAAGGGAGCAATCTCTTCCGGGGCTGCATCTCCCTCGAAAGGCACCTTCTTACTCTTCTTCTTCTTCTTCTTTTGAAGGATCATCCGTGGACCCTCAAAGGAGCAATCTCTTCCGGGGCTGCATCTCCCTCGAAGGCACCTTCTTACTCTTCTTCTTCTTTTGAAGGATCATCCGTGGACCCTCAAAGGAGCAATCTCTTCCGGGGCTGCATCTCCCTCGAAGGCACCTTCTTACTCTTCTTCTTCTTTTGAAGGATCATCCGTGGACCCTCCAAAGGGAGCAATCTCTTCCGGGGCTGCATCTCCCTCGAAGGCACCTTCTTACTCTTCTTCTTCTTTTGAAGGATCATCCGTGGACCCTCAAAGGAGCAATCTCTTCCGGGGCTGCATCTCCCTCGAAGGCACCTTCTTACTCTTCTTCTTCTTCTTCTTCTTTTGAAGGATCATCCGTGGACCCTCAAAGGAGCAATCTCTTCCGGGGCTGCATCTCCCTCGAAGGCACCTTCTTACTCTTCTTCTTCTTCTTCTTTTGAAGGATCATCCGTGGACCCTCAAAGGAGCAATCTCTTCCGGGGCTGCATCTCCCTCGAAGGCACCTTCTTACTCTTCTTCTTCTTCTTTTGAAGGATCATCCGTGGACCCTCAAAGGAGCAATCTCTTCCGGGGCTGCATCTCCCTCGAAGGCACCTTCTTACTCTTCTTCTTCTTTTGAAGGATCATCCGTGGACCCTCAAAGGAGCAATCTCTTCCGGGGCTGCATCTCCCTCGAAGGCACCTTCTTACTCTTCTTCTTCTTTTGAAGGATCATCCGTGGACCCTCAAAGGAGCAATCTCTTCCGGGGCTGCATCTCCCTCGAAGGCACCTTCTTACTCTTCTTCTTCTTTTGAAGGATCATCCGTGGACCCTCAAAGGAGCAATCTCTTCCGGGGCTGCATCTCCCTCGAAGGCACCTTCTTACTCTTCTTCTTCTTCTTCTTTTGAAGGATCATCCGTGGACCCTCCAAAGGGAGCAATCTCTTCCGGGGCTGCATCTCCCTCGAAGGCACCTTCTTACTCTTCTTCTTCTTTTGAAGGATCATCCGTGGACCCTCAAAGGAGCAATCTCTTCCGGGGCTGCATCTCCCTCGAAGGCACCTTCTTACTCTTCTTCTTCTTTTGAAGGATCATCCGTGGACCCTCCAAAGGGAGCAATCTCTTCCGGGGCTGCATCTCCCTCGAAGGCACCTTCTTACTCTTCTTCTTCTTCTTCTTCTTCTTCTTCTTCTTCTTCTTCTTTTGAAGGATCATCCGTGGACCCTCAAAGGAGCAATCTCTTCCGGGGCTGCATCTCCCTCGAAGGCACCTTCTTACTCTTCTTCTTCTTCTTCTTCTTCTTTTTTGAAGGATCATCCGTGGACCCTCCAAAGGGAGCAATCTCTTCCCCGGGGGCTGCATCTCCCTCGAAAGGCACCTTCTTACTCTTCTTCTTCTGCGATTTCTTCTTCGGTGTGGGACCCGGAGGATCCGGATCGACGGTTTGGTCGATCGGGTAGGGACGATCGACGATCGACTTCTTGAGAGGTGTCGCCTCCGGTCAGGTTAGCCGACGTAGCCCCGGTAGTCGACTTCTTTAGCAGCTGGAGCTTTCCCTTGAGCAAAGCACTCAAATCCGGGGTCCCTTCCATCTCGCGTGCCTTCTTGAGTATCCTCTGTTGCTTTCGCGTGAAAAGTTTCAAGCGAGACTTCCTTGGGCCGAGTATCAGCGGCTGTCTCGACTCCCAATCAACTACGTGCGAAGCAGAAAGCCTGTCAGTACGTGAAAGCTCTTGAATTTGCGAAGTAGTAGGTAAAAAAAAAGAGAGTACCTCTTGCAATTCGAGCCTGTTGCCGACGTATCCACTCCCGACTCAAGTCAGGCCAACGAAGATGACTGTGTGTGGCTATGATCTGCGCGCTCTCGAAGAAGTTCTCCGGGTATGCGATCGTATTCGGATGACGATCTGCCAAATAGAGTGAAAAAGGGTCAGAAAATGGCAAAAGTAGCGAGGTGGCGACTATTGTTCTCTACCAATCTTCTTAGTCCACAAGACAGGAAAATCATCTTCCAGCGACTCAGCGAAAGCATGTTCATCCGCCTTGACGTAGAAATATGAACGCTGCCAGTTCTTCGTCTTCCTCGGATGCCCAGTCAGGACATTATAACGGGGGCGCATTTTCACCGAGAACAAACAGTTCGGTTCAGCCTTGGTAGTCGTCAGCTCCTCAAAAACTCTCACCGACATCGAGACGTCAGTGTCCGCTCCCATTACCAGCAGCATGACTGCATTACGGATCGAACCAATCTTTAGTTGACTGATCGCAATCCCGCGTCTCCTGACGTACGACGTGATTAGCCGAGGAATCGGAAACCACAGCTTGGCGTCATCCTCGAAGTATGATTCGTACAAGCATTGGTAGCCAATCGGAGGGGACCAAGGCCTCTGCTCAGCGGACGGGATGATGTACGTCACGCCGGCTCCTCTATAGCGCCGTAGGAGACCCCTCACGGAACTATGAGTGGAGCATGTCCCGTACACGTTCCCCCAACACTGACCCTCCGTCCATGGATCCCACAGAAGCTCCACGGGAAGAGCGGCCAATTCTTCAAAGATCCCGCCAGGATGATAGACGGTGGGCCTACAGTCGAACTGATCGAAACGAACGCGTCTGTGCCTCTCCCATAATTCTTGTTGGCTCAGAACGTAAGAGTCGGAATCATCGCTTTCCTCATCACCAGACCGGCTACCCGCGCCACTAGAACCGTCCTCGTCGCCTTCTCTTTCAGACCGACTACCCGCAGGACTAGAACAGTCCGCGTCACTCTCTTCATCAGAGACTGACTCGCCTCCTCGGATCAACCTATGCGCATCAGCAACTAAGAGGCGCTGAGACATGTCGAGGTTCTCGGTATCTCGCATCGCGTCCCGATGGATCAAGCTGAACTCGTCCAAGGGACTCCCACGGGCCATGACGTCCATAGTCGGACTGGAAGAAACTGCAACGGCTTTCCCCTTCTCCTCTCGGGATAACCGACTCTTTGAAGACATAACTCGCCGACTCGCCGACTCGAACAACTAAAAGACTCAGACTACCCTACTTGAAGTCTAGAGAGAGAAAGAAGAGAGAAGGGAGAGATGAAAAGAATACCTGAGTTTGCAGAGAAGAATGACGAAATCAGAGAGGGTTTAGCTATTTATAGCAAAAAATAGGGCACGCACCCCGCGACATTAATTACGCCTAAAAAGGCCTAATTGGGCTTAAGAACCCATTAGATTACTCGCAACGGTTCGTCTTCCCGCCTAAACTGACATCCGGTTATGGCAAAACCAACGCTCGGTTACGGCAAAACCGGTCCGCGCTGAACCAGTTTTAACCGGAGATCGGTTCGATAGACGCTGGCCCGGCTAGAGATTAACCTCCACATCAAAACCATGAAAACTAGGACTCAAGGCAGACCGATCACAAAATTCGCGGGGACACCTACAAGCAGCGGACAAACACGCCCCTATCAAAGACGCGTCCAGCCGGGCGACTAAGCACGTCACCTTCAGGACGCATTTAGTCGCGTAACCAAACGCGCGCCCGAAGATAAAAGCCGACTATCCACGCGATAAGACTCCCTCATTTGATCAAGCCTGGCCCATAAAATTCACTGAGACCACTAAGGTGCTCACAAGTGAATTGGGGGGGACTTATTGTAGGAGATGGGTTATACCCCTCCTCAAGGCCCATCAGATAAAGGAGACTATCTGGGATCACCGGCCCATTGACTCTAGCGCGACCTTAGCCGATCGACTAAACCGACAGAAAGAGGGACGTCCAAGTACATCTCTAAAGAGGCTCCCAACGAGGCCCAACGAAGAGGCAAGCCCAACAAGGCGCAAGCAAGTTAGGGTGAACGGCAACACAGGCCCTATAAAGGGCGAAGAGGCGACAGCGAGAAGGGGGAGACATTTTTGAGCATACTTACTAGGCGGCTAGATCTAGGGTTTCAGGCTAAGTAGATACTCGCCGTTCAGTATTTCTCCGGCTAGCTCTTCGAGCACCGGCTATTTCGTCACTTTGCTTTCCTCTTTGTAAACACCAACTTCATATCTAATAAAAAGAGCGTCTTTGTTCGTCCCACATCTCTTTCTCTTATTCGAACCACTCTCGGTACAAACACCGCTCGAGAGACATAACCTTCCCAATTTCCCGAAGATTATCGACGATGTTTTTAGACAGAACATTGGTATCGTGTCCACGGACCCGAGGACTGAGTTACTGAAACTTCGAACGAAGATGCATGGTTATTGGATGGGACCGGGTTCAGAATGGTCCACGAAGGGTTGGCCGCGCTCGCCGGGCGAGCTGACCCGCGCCATGGTCGAGCTCGCCGGCGAATTGACCCGCAACATGGTCGTACTTGCTGGGCGAACTGACCCGTGCCACGGTCGAGCTCGCCGACGAGTTGACCTGCAACGCGGTCATACTCGCCGGGCGAGTTGACCCGTGCCTCGGTCGAGCTCGCCGGCGAGTTGACCCGCAACACGGTCGTACTCGCCGGGCAAGTTGACCCGTGCCTCGGTCGAGCTCGCCGGCGAGTTGACCCGCAACGTGGTCGTACTCGTTGGGCGAGCTGACCTGTGCTACGGTCGTGCTCGCCGGGGAGTAGACCCGTGCTCGTCGGGCGATCCGTTTTGGTTATTCGTTTTTTCGACTTTTGAAGTTTTGACCGAGATTTGGTTTTTTCGAAGACTTTTGGGCATCGATTCCGTCGTGACCGATTTTAACCCCAACAATAGGTGGAATTAATGGCTTAAAATCCGAGGGTGAAACAACTCTTACCAAACGCAATAGTATAGAATAAGTTTTCAAATTCTTTACTTGCTCACTTATAAAAGGAACTTTCCTTAAGATAGAAAATATTTCTCTCTTTTTTCTTCTTTTTGTTATTCTCATTGTGTTTCCAAACAAAAGAATGGCTGAGAACACCTTTCCCTCTTCCTTTGATCCCAAAAGTTCTGAAGATTGATTTTGTTTCGCATTCTGTCGATCGTGAAGAAGCTGAAGCGTATTCGTTTGCCAAATGCGCTTAGAAACCTCCTCCGCCTAAGCCTTTGGTGCCCAACGAGACCTCACACTAGAGAGTAAGACTCGTCGATGGGTCAAGTAAAAACATTGACACCATCCCCAATTTGGTAAAGTACTGACGCTCCTCATCATGGTCACTTTACATGTTACGAGGTGCATCTTTTGCGTTGTCGTCTATGGTTTCATATCTCAAAAATCATAGTTCAGACGTCGATTTCGGCTATCGATAAGCCAACTTTCATGAAAGGTGACATTTATCTTTTCCTCCGAAATAAAAATAGACCGTCATATCAATCTTGGGCTAAATCGTATTTTAAAATCGTAAGTGGACCGTTTGGTCACGTTCAAGGCCTCCTTAAGCCATTTTTGGACCTTAGCCATTTTTACGATTTTTCCTAAGAGATCACCTTCGACGTAACGTAAGATTTTCAAAAGGACTTTAATCCTCCGTATAGTTAAGGCGACTGGTGTTTAAGTTTACCGTGGCCGTTTTATACAATAGATTAGAATCCATCCATCAACCAAATCTTTCATGACTTTTATCTGAATTTTCTCTTAACAATTTCAATCGAGACGAAACAAGGATACTAGGTCCATGGTCTTTGGGATTGAGGTACAAGGACTAAGGCAAGGATGCATGGCACTGGAAGTGACGGACTGACCGAGACAGGACCAAGCTCGCCCTAGGGCGAGCTGGCCGGGACGGGACGGGACCGAGCTCGCCCTAGGGTGAGCTGGCCGGAACGGGAAGGAGCTCGCCCTAGGGCGAGCTGGCCGTGACGGGACCGAGCTCGTCCTTGGGCGAGCTGGCCGGGATGGCGCCGTGCTTGTCCTGGGCGAGCTGGTCGGTCGGTCGGTTCGTTCTGTGTCCGTTCCCGGGTAGGTCCTAGTCAGGCTGGATCAATCCTCGATGTTCCTCGGGTCGTAAAGCAAAAACTATCCTTTGCTTGACTAATCACTTCTCGGAAAGTCGGGTTTTCTACCTGATTGACTGGGAGTTAGTTTTCCGGGAACTTTCAGGCACTGATTCCGTCATGACCGGTTTTGACCCCAACACTGTTCCGAAATATCCGACAGTGATACCCTTTCGACTTCATTTGCTATTGAAAATAGGAATGCATTCTTCCACAACAGAGGCATTTTCAATACTGACAAATAAGAAGTAATCCTGCGATGTTAGAGGCATACCAATACGCCTCGACTTTCTTCACGGTCGACAAAATGCGGTACAAACTTGATCTTTGAAACAATTTCACAATCTTCGTCAAGTAAACTCTTGGGATTGTAGGAAAAGGACAAGGCATTCTCGGCCATTCTCTTGCTTGAGAGACAATGAGAATAAAAAAAGAATATAAAAGAGAGAGAAAGATTTTCTACTATAAGGAGAATTACTTGAAGAAGTGTGAGCAAGTAAAGAATTTGAAAACTTACTTCATACTTATAGAGGAAGAGCAATTACCAGGACTTGAGAGATTGGTAAGCATTTTGTTGTGGACTTATTCGGTAGTCATGGATGGACTCGGATCCTGCAAATAGAAACAGTAAGAGTACAAGTGAAAACAGCTAGCATAAAAAATGAAGGCTGAAACTAAAACCACCTTTTGTCATTTCCTTGAACTGTTGACGAATAACTCTCTGACACGACCTGGTCAGGCTCTAGATTCCCGCTCATTGATTCAGGAGATGACAGAATAGGAGCTGATTAAGTAAAATGGCAGCAACTCTGATGCATTTCAAGCTAAGACAACTCACTTATCCAGCTGTGTTTATCATCATCAACCCATTCACTAATCTCTATTTACTCCTCTTTTCCATCTGTAGACGATGCCGTGTAAGTAGTCAACGCTCGATGCAGAGTCGCTTTGACCCCTGCAAGCAAAATGTCACTGAACATTATGAAGTAATAATAATCACTGCCAAAAAGGGGATTCGCAAGTTTAGTTTTGTTGTTCCCTTTTTTTTACCTCAATGCTGTTAGATTTAGAGAATGAAGAAGAGAGACACGCTGCCAAGTGACTTTCTTCTTAGAAGTTTATCTCTATCAGGTAGTGTTGGGAGCTTGCGTATGATCCTCCGAGTCGTTCTCCTTTCTCGCCAGCGCAAGTTTCAAAACTAGCAATCAATCTGAAAGACGTTTAGTGAGATTTGTACAGTGGTATGAGAAATAGTGTGGCAACTTACGTATGGATGCTCTTTGAGTTTCTTTAACCTCAGAAGTGTCTCTCTATTGACACGAGTTCAACAGTCTCTCTCTGTGCAAATTTCAAGGTGCTTAGTGTTTCCCCCATAATATCTACTTCAGGGGCTAATGTGTATAAACATAAGCGTGTGTTTCGCTCGTCCTCCTCCTCCTGCACAAACAACAAGTCTCTCTCTGGTTACAATGATACTTTATATACTTCAAATGGCAACGGTTATTGTGGTTGTTTTTTCTAAGAGAGAGAGAGAGAGAGAGACGCAGTCAAGTCTTACACTTTGCCACTTTTGGTGTAAGATCAGATGGCGTTTTTTTTTTTTTGGTTTGAGGTGATGTTCAAGTAGTTAACAGCCATAGTTGAATCTATTTTCCTCCCTCCCTGGCTCCCTGTAATAAAAAGAAAAGAAGATGAGATTAGGTGACGCCTGGAAATAAGAAGATGCCAAAGCAAGATCAGGTTATTCTGTCGAACAAAATAAACCAAGTCTGAGACTTTGGCACAACAAAACAAAAAAACACGCCTTACTTACTTTATACACAGATTGTAATGGATAGTAGAAATTAAACAATAACCTTAATCAGCATCTTCAAATCAATCAATCTCTAAATCATCATGTCAACACAAACTTTAGAGATTGACCAATATTCCAGTTACTACCTGAAGGAGAGAGAGAGAGAGACGCAGTCAAGTCTTACACTTTGCCACTTTTGGTGTAAGATCAGATGGCGTTTTTTTTTTTTTGGTTTGAGGTGATGTTCAAGTAGTTAACAGCCATAGTTGAATCTATTTTCCTCCCTCCCTGGCTCCCTGTAATAAAAAGAAAAGAAGATGAGATTAGGTGACGCCTGGAAATAAGAAGATGCCAAAGCAAGATCAGGTTATTCTGTCGAACAAAATAAACCAAGTCTGAGACTTTGGCACAACAAAACAAAAAAACACGCCTTACTTACTTTATACACAGATTGTAATGGATAGTAGAAATTAAACAATAACCTTAATCAGCATCTTCAAATCAATCAATCTCTAAATCATCATGTCAACACAAACTTTAGAGATTGACCAATATTCCAGTTACTACCTGAAGGAGAGAGAGAGAGAGAGAGACGGTAATGTTGTTTCCGTTGAGACTTGACAAGTAGATTAAGAGCCTTGAGAAACCGGAACAATCAATCAATCCTATCAGAAAAAAAAAAACATTTAAGAGGGATCAAAATTAAAAATGAAAATTTTTTAGAAGAAGCTTCGGATCTGAAGAGGGATCGGATTAAGAGGTCTCTCTACGAATCAATTACTTTACCCTTTGCCTATTCGCCTACTCTGCACTTTTGGATCCATCTCTCGCCATTTTCTCGATTCGAATAAACCCTAACACCGAAGCGAGGAGAGAGCGGGGAGATTCTCGAGCGAAGAACATCACCTAACGCAACAGGGGAAGGAGATATAATCATTCTGTAGAAAAAGCAGATCTCTATTCAATTTGACCGTGGAGATATGATCACTTTATTTTCAACGGTCACGATTAAAACTCGAAAGCAACGGTCACATTTTTTTAATTGTAACGACTATATTTGGCGGCCAAGTTTATTTGTACAGTTGTATTAATATTTTGTTTTTTAACAAAAATATCTTTTTTTTTCAACTACCGTTGTATTAAGGGGAAATTGCATCAGAAAAAAATTATAATTCCGTATCTAACTAATTGACCTAAGTTCCATACATACACCATGTATTTTATATAATAGTACGATTATACCTTTTTCCACAGTATAGACTCTGCCATCTTAGACTGTACGACCTTGGGAAAATGTAGAGGCGAACCAATTTGCAGATAGAGAGAATTATGAGAAAAGTTTCATATGCAAAATCCGACGAAGAATGATTGGGGTACACTTGAAGGTGGCACATTATGTTGCTTGTTTTGCAAATCTCTCCCCCACAGTTGCTTTAACAGACTCTTTTCTCAATGCTCTCCAGTCATTGCTTTCAAAAGATGGAGCATCGACCCTTCTTTGGCGTTGGACAAGTACAAAATGAATGCTCTTATCCTCAAAATGTGGCAAGAAATCTTGTCCCATTGCCTTATCAACTTCTGTGGTACGCGAGAATATCCACTGATGATTTGCTCTTCTCAGTTAATGTCCAAGTTCAAAAAAGTGTTTCCCTCTCGGAAAAGCATAAGGTAACAAAAACCATAAATGTCCTTTAAGAGCAAGAGGTTTCATGGCGTGTTTGTACATATGTTGATTAGTTTGGTTCTACAGCTTTTCAGCTGAATCATTTGTGTCAAAGGCTTCTGTTCCACTAAAAGCATCTCCTAGTTAAAAGTTATGCAAAGTATGTCTTTGATTATCAGTTTCTTTCTAATGGCTATTTGACAGAAACACTAGGAGTAAGTTGCAACCTGAATATAACTGCACTTGTAACACACCTGCTCCTTGCTCAAGCCAACAAGACCAGTTCCTCCACGTTCTGCTCCTAATACTTGATTACTGGGCAAGTAAAACAGCCGCTGCGCTGGTGGGGTAATCGAGAAAGAAGAAGAAGGTTATTCTGATGTTACAGTACAGGAATCTAACGAATGAATATAGAGAATGAGTTCTGTTGTTTGTACGTTTCTTAAGTATGGATTGGTAATGGGAAGCTGCTTTGAGAAGTAGCTACACTATTCACTTTATCCAAAAGGACCGAAACCAAACTAAACTAAATATATGTAGACTACAGAAAATCTAGAGCCAATCAAGCCCTGTTAGCACTCTCAATTCTTCATTCACGTTCCTCTCAAGAGTCCAACTGATTCTCCACAACACCATCTTACTTTCCATTTTCATGCCTTTGATTTCATAGAGCCTCCTAAGCAAACCCTTAACGAGTCTGTACTCGCGAGCCTCGTACCAGTCCCATTGTTCCTCCACAATGCGTTCAAGAACTCTGAAAGCTCTCCTCACAAGCCCAACTTCCATTCTTCTCTCTACAAGCACTTTCACCCAATCTATCATCTTAAGTACAATCTCCTCAACAAATCCAGCGTGACTTGCTTGATTCACCAAGCGAATCACTGTGCAAAACCCACCCGTAAACGCCAAGACCCACCTACTGTTATCCACCAACACCGCTCTTGGTGGGTTTAGCAGCCTTGAGCTTATCTCCGGAAGAAATTTACTTACAGCAGGAACCACAAAGCCTTGTTTACCATCATCAAACCGCATTGTTAAGCACTGGAAGATATAAACCGCTTTGTCGAATTCGCTTTCCGATGCGATATAGTCCCATAGGTCAAACCACGGGTCCTCCTCGAAGCTGAACGTCTCCATTGCAACGTGGTGAATCACCTTACCGAGAATCTCGAACGTGTTCTCTGGCATTACTTCTTCCTTAAGGCAACTGATGAGCATCGGCTGGAGTTTCTCAATCTCCGAAACGTCTAACTCTAACTTGCCTGAAGTGTGATCACAAAGCAAATCATGAAGCCTTCTCATCGCTGTCTCTCTCCACCTATCGTCATGTTTGGTTTCCAAAAAGGTACTCAAGATCTCTACTGCGGATAACGTGCACAAGTTGAAGTACATGTCACGGTCTTGATCAAGGCGAGATGGGCTGAGTAGTTTGAAACATGGATTTGGATTAACCATCTGAGAGATCTTTTTCGCGGTTTCTTTAGTCTGCGTTCCGACTCCAGCGATCGTAAACGCAAACTCTGCGACGTAACCGCACTGATCGGTACTCCATTTACACAAGCTTGCGTCTTTCGCAAGAAACCTCAAGAGACGTTCAAGCGCTTGCTTCAGGGATTTTTCCATCCCCATGCTCACAAGCTTCTCAGCGGACTTGACGACAGTTTCAAGAATCTCGGATCTTTGGTCTGTATCTGAAACCCGAAGCCCTAGTTTGATAGCAGTTTCTAACCCCAAAGTCCAATCATTATCATCGTCAGGGTGAAGCAACAACAACACCTTGTAGACTTCTTCTTGAAGCTTACGATGGACTATGTTGATGAAATCTCCACGGATTGGTGGCAAATCCACGAAGACGTTGAAAGCTTTAATAGGATCGGTGTAAAGAAGCGAGAGAATACGAACTCCGAGCTCGTCCCATCCACCGCCATTGTCAAACATCATCGAAGAAGAAGCTACGCAAGAAACGATGGTTCTGAAGATACCGTTGTCGCGTTTCGTGGCGTTTCGCATCTTCAGGCAAGAAACAAGAAACGGTTTGATGTGGTTTAGAGCGACGGGGGAGAGTTCGACGCGGCCGTTTTGTTTGGTGAGAGTTTCGGAAATGAGAAAGATCGATCGGAGTCTGGTGACGTTAACGGAAGAGAATCTGTAGACCTTGAGGAGCATTAGGGTTAAGCAGTTAGAGAAGTTGGCGACGCAGAAGTCGAAGAGAGCACGCGCCGTTTGGTGTTCGATGGATTGTTGAGGAGAAGTGAAGAGTTGATCGACGATGATCGTTAGTGGTTCGTGGCTTGGAGTCGCGAGAAGATCCCTGGCTTTCGAAATGGAACTTGAAGATTCCTCAGTTTCAGCCATTTTCCTGAGAAAATTTTGCGTCTCTCGTCTTAGAAAGAAAGTTACTTGTAGAAAAAGATTTTCTACGAGAATTCAATATAAACAGGATTTGACCAAATCAAATGTATCTTCGGGTTGACTGAGAAAAAAATAAGGGAAAATCTTTAACCGGAACCCAACATTTTACGCTATTTCTTTGATAAATTACCAGTAGCTAAAATTATTTATAACACAATTTCAAATATTCAACCTAATATCCCTAAGAATTTGATTTCTTAAGAACTAATTTTGATGAACAAGGATATTTTATGGTTTGTTTGTTGTCAATTGTTGCTTGGTTGCAGAAGTTCTCTTAGCAATTCCATCTAAAAGACTACGAACGAGAACAGAAATTGAGTCAGTTTACATAACCGAAATTTTGTATTCGCTCACATCATCTTTTTTTTTCTAGGAAACAATTATTAATCCAACTAGGTTAAGGCGTTGCATGGGATGAATGTTTGCATATACAAAAAGTTTTATGTACTATTATTTATTTATGTTCTTTTATATATTATAAAATAAAAACATTAAATAACAGAGAAGTCGATGACTATTACATATATAATTAAATTGGTTTGGACATAACGATCAAAATGGTAAAAAATCTAAACTGTCATTTTTATCTATTTTATATGAGATATAATTAAACTTAAATTATATTAGCATCTGTGTAGAGTATATTTTCTTGATATAATTATTTATTAAATAAAACTTTCTATTCATAAGGTTTTATGATCATTCATATTTTTTTCAAAAAAAAATTTAAATCATTGATAATATAATTTTCAGTAAGGAACTTTTAATATTTTTATTAATTTCTAATCATTTTTAAAAATTTAAAGAAAATTTTAAAACTAAATATTAAATTCTTAGTATTTGCTCATTAAATATTTATGTATTTTATATAATAATAGTTTAATGTTGATAAAAACATAATAATAGTTTAATTTAAACAATATATACACATATTTAATCTAATATTTATTAAATAGCAATTCCTATTCATATAATTTTATTAACATTTGTTTCTTGTTATAAATAAAAATTAAACAATTGGTCACAAAATTTTCAAAGTGAGATTTTTAAAACTTTTATTGATTTATAGTCGTTTTTGAAAATTCAAAATTTAGCATTAAAAAAAACTAAATTGTTATTATATGGTTAATGTGATCGTATAATTTGTTTTAATAATATAAAATGAAAATAAAATGATAGAGGATGTAAAAGTTATTACTAAATCTTTATTATTTACTATAATTAATTATCATATATGATTTGATCAGATTAGATAATTCTGTATCTTCTTTTTAAGGAAATAATGAAGAATATTTTTTATATTAATAATTAGTTATATAATTAGTTAATTGAAAAGTATATTGTATGTTTAGATGGACCAACAAATTTTCTAAGGATTCTGAAAATGATTTTTGTGATAACACGTGTCATTGTTTAAAGGTTGTAATGTTTCTCTTTTAATATATTAGGGATATTCAGAATTTTTTTTTTATTTTGATCTAAGGGTCGTATAATAGTTTTGCTGATTTCATGAAAAAAAATTATATTCAGCAACTCTTCTTTAAACAATTACCTTTTTAAACAACACATTCCTTAACAAACGTACCTTTTCATTATCTAAACAACACATCATTTAACAAATATACCTCTTCATTATCTAAACAAGACATCATTTGACAAACAAACTTTTGAAGAATTACAATCTGATGGTCATAATTGGCTGTTTCTTATTTAATGGCCTTAAAAATATTTTGGTGTAAATATATTATTTTATCGCAACTCCTCTCTCAAAAGTTTCTTTCTTGCACAGCACATCTTATACTATAAACTAGAAGATACTCTCTTCTCATCTTGCCACGTAACTAATTAGGGGAATGAAACTGCGACACGTATATTATTTATAAAACACGCCGTTTCATTTAATATGTTCTTCCACTCACTCGGGCTTTAGTTTTGTTGGGCCGTTTCTTCTCTTCGTCGAGCCCACTCCATAATATATCAGCTTCGCCTAGATTAAATGCTGCTTTTTCTATTAGGGTTAATGTGTGTTCGTCTTCGCATCTCCAAAGAATGGAGTTTCAAGAGATCCAGGAGAAGTACCATCGTGAATAATCTCTGAGTGAAGCTCAGATTGCGTTGGTTAGTATTTGGTTCTTATGCTCCAAAACGATAACTTGATTAATCGCCTTTAAGAAACTTCTTAACTCCATCGATTCACACCCGTCATGATTTCACATTCAATGCTCTCTTATCGGCGGTGTATCTCCTCCACCTATAAAAAGGTAAGCCTCCATGCCTTGAACATCATCCTCACAATTCGTTCTTTTCATTTGGTTTGTTTATGGGGTTTTGTGACCTTTCGTTTCCAGGGTTATGTCTACTGCAAGCTCTGATTAGACCAATCAAAATGGAGGCTCTGAAAATTTTATGAGACGAGTCTTCTTGAGTAATATCTGCGTCAATTTAGTGATGTTTCTCATCTCCTCCGATATGTTACACGAAGCATTAATTCATCGCCATTAACAACCTTCATAACTCCTTCAACCCACACCATTTCCAGAAGTTCATTGTAAGCTTCAAAACCTTGATTTGAGTATGGTTGTGTCAGTGACAAGACTGAAGCAATCTGTAGAGTCCATTGAAGGAAAGATCAATACTTTGCTGGTATGGGAGGTTTATGCTCTTTGAGATTTCTCCAAAGAGATCGTTACAACTCAAATCAGGGAATCCATTGCTGATTCGAACTTTGTGTAGCCGTCATGGTGCCTTCTTGCGGCGACTGTCAAGATACGTTAAAAGTTTTCGATGTGTCCGCCGTTTTCGGACACTTGGTTCTGTTGTCAATTCCATGAAATGGAATCATAAGAGTAAGAGCTCTCTGATTAGTAGCATTTTTTGGGTTTCTTGATAGTTGTGAGGTTAGAAACGTAATGCCTTTTACGTAGTGATTTGCCATTTTCACTTTTGATCTCAGGTTATGCAATTATTGAGCTTTTTTATTTGTAAAATGTATCAAAGATATTATGTGATCTGCTGTTCGAAATTGAGTTAATTGTTTAAAGTGGTGTGCACCTTTAGGGATCGTATTATGGTTTATGATTAGTCAGTGACTTCAAATGAAATGATCGTATCTAGAAGATTTGTTTTCTTTTTTTTTTATTAATGTGTAGAGGTTCTGTATATTTTAGATGCAGATTTAGTTGTACCGAGTTCTGGAGATGATAAGAAGATATACGTATGTCGTAAAGAGATGAGAAAAGATTGGGAATTGTTCCGGTTGCTGGAAGGACAATGGTGAATGGTGATATTGCCGAGGATAATTTAAAATGTGTAAAGAAGTTCAGTAGAAAACGGTAGAGGAATTTTTTGCCAGACAAGGCATGAGGATTCTATCATGGAGTAAGTTGAGTAATTAGCTCTTTTAGCACACCATACTGCAATTTATTGTATTTGACAGCTTAAACTAAAGATAGGAACAGCTGGTTAATCAAATCATACTGCTATGGTTAAACTACGTACATGTTTAGTTTCTGTTCTTCTCTATAAAGAAGTTGTGTGTGAGCCAATCATTTTCCCTTTCAAAAGTGTACATCCTAACCTTAGTGAAATATTTTTTCTTCGCGACTACTCATTGTTTATACTTATCATACCATTCTTTGTGCTAATAACAAACTGATTTAAATGTAATGTCACACACAAGCTATATAATTATTTAAAACGAATTAATCATTACAGTTAGCCTGTGGTATAGCACATTTCATTTTCAAGGTTGAACTTTAGAAGATGTAATTAAAACGTGAGAAAATGTTGTTACCTACATGGGATTTGGACCATTCTTCTCCAGCTTCGTCCCATACTTTCTCCAACTGAACCTGTCATCAAGCACTTCCACATCAGACTATGTCTTGATTGCAACTCCCTCTCTTAACTTTCTTCTCTTTCTTAACTTGGTTTTCTTACATAATAAAATAAGATAGAAAACAATTAGATTAAGCATAGAATGACCTGTAAAATATGTACTCAGAGGCTTCATGTCTTGACTGTCTTTTGAAATAGTTGACAACTTATTAATCATACTTACAGCTTATAATCACAAATATTTTTTCTGATATAAAAATTAATTTAAATTCCAAATTTTTTAAATTAGTTTTATAATTTATTTTCTAATTTAAACTGTCAAAATATATATGCATTTGAATTTTTTTTATTTTGATAAATGGTCGATGTTTAATAAAACACAAAATAATCAGAACTTAATGCATGCATAATGAGATGAATAAATACTGTTTACTGCAATTAAGAGAACTTCAAATACAAAAGATCAGAATATCTAGCCAACAAATAACTACCCGTGTAGTACTTGATGAAAGTAACAATCTCTACTTTCTAATGTAAACATGTATAACACAATCAACCAATAAGATATAGTCTCATACACAACAAAAAAATATACACAATAAAAACATACAAATAAATACAGCACGTAAGAAATAATTATATGGTATTAATCTCCAACCACCATCAGTGCGTCACTACCATCAAATAGTCATATAATCAATAACCCTTATTGCTGTACAGAAATTAA
Organism: Brassica carinata; assembly: GCA_016771965.1. Classification (NCBI taxonomy): domain Eukaryota; kingdom Viridiplantae; phylum Streptophyta; class Magnoliopsida; order Brassicales; family Brassicaceae; genus Brassica; species Brassica carinata. The sequence goes on from CM028691.1 coordinate 42,776,959, forward strand.
TAGCTTAATAATATGTTTAACGTTATATAAGTTATTAGTTTTAAGTATAATAACAATATCAATAAAAACATAAATTATTTAGATGTTAATATATAATAAATAAATTACATTTAATGAGGTCAATGTTAAAAAAATACTTTATAAAATTAATTTTAGTATCATTTAAAAAAAATTAATCAATATCATGTATAACTTACAAACAAATAGTGAAAGGTATTATAAAAATAGCGTGTGGCGGAAGAAGATGAAATTTGCACCATATTCATTTGACAAGATTGTAAGATGCGAGATTATAAATTCACTGCAATGCAACCATATCTATCATCACCAATGTACAACTGATTGAATCCGAATGAACATAAGATGTCCTATATGTCGAGTGATAATATTTTAGTAAAAATGTCATCCATTCTCAGGTACAAGAAGTTGTATACTCAATTTGTCCAATTTAAAAGAATACATTTGTCATCTTTTTGTTTTTATTTTTTTTCCATTTTTCGTTATTAATAAACTTATTAGTACGATTAATTACATATTGTATAAGCAAATATAACCAAAAAATATCACACAAAAGAAACAAACAAAGGCCAAAAACAACAACAATTGTTAATAATATCAATTACTAACATTCTACAAAACAACTATAAAAACTTTGACAAAGAATTCCTCTAAAAACATTCTCCACTATTTTATAAACCCTCACAAAAAAGGATACAATAGTATTAGAAAACTCGACGTTATTCTCTGCCGATCAAATCCGATTGATTTATGTATTTTAAAACACTATAAAAGCTTATAATTTAGGATTAAAAACAGCAAAAATACTAAGAATTCGATCATAATTGAAATTTAATGTAGACAACATAATCATCGTCACATTCAATTTAACATAAAAGAAAATTTACACAAAATTATATCTTTAATAAAAAACCTATCCATCAAATCCCGGACCTTCCCTAGTACCTTTAAAGTAGCCTTCTATGTACCTTTTCAGGATCTATATATTGAAGTTTCTATCTATATATAATAGCAAACCAAAAATTTGTACATGCTGACATCATCTATTTAATAGGAATTTTTTTAATCCAGTGGTCAGCATTTTCTTTTATTATGATCTAAGGATCATATAATAACTTTTTGATGCATGAAAAAATATATTTGGCAACTCTTCCTTGAACAGTTATCTTTTTAAACAAATTGTTGGTTGTTTTGGGTTGTAACCCGAAAAGTTGTGAATTGTATACTTGGATAATGATTTAATCGTCATGCTTTCCTTATAGAGTATTTCGACCATATTCCAAGCCTTTGGGTTACACGAAATCCCTTTGTAGGATAAGAAAATCAAGGTCTCATTCTTGCTCTAGGCTAATATACTAGAATAACAAATAGAACTTTAGTGCTTATATGTGATTCTGTAGCATTTCTCTAATCTTGTCCATGATCGTACGATTCTACCATTTTGCTGAGGAGTATAAGGACACAATTTATGCCTCGTTATCCCTGTGTCCCTGCATAGCTTGTCAAACATTAGGTTGCAAAATTCCAATCTGTTGTCTGTCCTTAATCATTTAATCCTCTTTCCTGTTTGGTTTTCCACAGCTGCTTTCATTCTGCAAAACAATCGAAAACCTCATCTTTAGTCCTAAAAAAATATATCCAAACTTTCTTAGAATAATCATCAGTAAAGGTTAGGAAGTAATGAGTCTCTGATAAGGTCAATATGGTGTTTGGTGATCCCCATCGATCTAGGTGAATATACTCTAGCGTTCCTCGTGTAGTGTGCTTCGCCTTGGGAAAGGTTTTCTTATGAGATTTTCCCATAGCATATAACTCACAAAACCCAAGGTGTCTAATTTCTTCTTTCTTGACATAGCCTTTCCTCACTAATGTTTCCATTGATCTTAAGTTCATGAGAGCCAATCTGGTGTGCCATCTTCTAGTGTGATCCACACAAATGAACTTTCCTCTGCCTTCCTCACGTTTCCTTCCAGATAGTATAATCCATTGACATATTTTCCAGTCCGAATCTGATTGTTACCTTTGTAGAAGTAGATCTTATAATCTTTTCCCATGTAGTTGCATCCAGACTGCTTTAACTGTATGTACGATATTAGATTTCTCCCCATCTCTGGCATGTATCTAGCATTGTTTATAAATCACCCCTGTTCCATCTTTTTTGTCAATGGTTACCTTCACAAATCCACGAACCGTACAATGAGAATTGCTTCCTATCATCATTTATTTCTTTCAAACTTCACCAGCTTTGACAATAGCTCTTTCCTCTGCGTAATATGAAAGGTAGACCCTGCGTCTAACACCCATTCTTCTTCTGACACGAACAAGCTTGCGATTCGAGCAGTAGGACCTGGTAGATTTTCTGCAACATTCGCAGAGTTAGAAGACTTGTTATGAAACAAATTCTTCTTCCTCTCAGGACAGTCTTGTTTCCAGTGTCCCTCAGCTCCACGGACCCAGAACGTCTTGTCTGATTTCCATGTAAACTTGCTCATAGACTTTGACCGTATCCTGCCCTTTTGCTTATTATGCCAAGGCTTGCTGTTTCCACTTTCAATTCTTCTTGAAGACCTTCCTCTACAATCAACATATAAACCTTCTTACTGGCTTCCCTTAGATAGCATTGCTTTCTGTTTGAGCTCCACTTCCTTGGACTAGGCGGCTGTCATGACCACTCATAGTTAAAGTGTCCTTTTTCCATATTGTAACGTATGAACTATTGGTTTGTATGATGTAGAAAGTCCTGATAGAAGCTGGATTGGTTGGTCCTCGTCAGATATGTCAATCTTGATGCTTGCTAAATCTGCTATCAGTTTTAGAGACATACAGAAATTTTCTTCCAGTGCCTTATCTTCCTCCATCTTGTAACACAAAAACTTATTCTTTAGATAGATTCAGTTCAATAGGAACTTTGTCTGTTAGTCCCGCTCTAGAGCTTTCCAAATTCCCAGTGATGTGGTTTCATGGATGATCTTCCTTAGGATAACATCACTTAAGCATGTACTGAATAAGCTTCTTACATGTAGGTCCCTTTCTGACTTCTTTAGGTCCTTCTTGACCTCCGTTCCATCTTCTGACTTTCCTGCATCTGATACTGAGGCTGTATAATCATCAAGAACTGATAGCAGCCCTTGAATGTCCAATTCAGCTAACGTCTTGAACTTCCATAAGCCAAAATATATCTTTCCATCAAATGTTTCTATCTCGAACCTCCCTGGAGTTGGATCCATCTTGTTTGATTCCTTTGATGAATTTTCCTGATCCTTTGTCCTCCTCCCCTAAACTGAAAAATCTTGTTTAATGTGTGGTTTAGACGATGAGTGTTGCTACCTATCCTTCTAATGCCCTCTAACCGAGTTCTGATACAAACTCTCTCTCTCTCTCTCTCTCTCTCTCTCTCTCTCTCTCTCTCTCTCTCTCTCTCTCTCTCTCTCTCTCTCTCTCTCTCTCTCTCTCTCTCTCTCTCTCTCTCTCTCTCTCTCTCTCTCTCTCTCTCTCTCTCTCTCTCTCTCTCTCTCTCTCTCTCTCTCTCTCTCTCTCTCTCTCTCTCTCTCTCTCTCTCTCTCTCTCTCTCTACTAACTAGTTTCAGATTTTATTGTGATATATTCAAACAAGTTATTGATTTCACAATGCCTACAACTCCTTATATAGAGTACCAAAGGTTGCAATGATTAGCACCAAAGGTTGCAATGGTTAGCACCAACAGTTGCAATGGTTAGCACCAATAGTTGCTTGGTTAGCCAAAAGTTATAACCATTAATACCAATAGTTGCAATGATTAGCCAAAAGTCACAATATGTTTTAATCATTTACGGTTGCAACGGTTCATCACCAAAAAGTCGCAACGGTTCATCACCAAAAAGTCGCAACGGTTCATCACTAATAGTTAGAATCACAAACAGTTACAATTGTTCATCTAAACAATTGCAATGCTTCACTTTAATTATTGCAAGGATTCACTTAAATATATAACAATCTTACCCCATTTAGGTGTAATCATAGATTCATTAAAATTAATGCATATATCAAACTCATGCATTAATGAAATATTCAAAGAATTGAATTTTCATCTTAGTGTATTACACATTCCAAGTGCCCGAGAACTAGGATGTCCTACGGACTAAATCCCTCCGTCCATTTTGAGCACATGAAGATAATACACACACGTGTTTCCACACAACTCTAAGTGTTTACCTATAACTATTATAATCCATGTGTCTCTATCCATTCATGAATGTATACAAAGCCAAGTCCTACCTTATTGAAATGGCATCACTTCACACTCGTATAGATAAATACTTTAAGTATACCTTGGGATGATATATAAACATGTGCTTCAATCTTAAGTATAGGCTTTCCACATTGAATTCAGCCTCTAACGTCGTATTAGAGGAGAATTGGGTATCCCATAAAGATTTCAAATGGACTTTAAACTCATCCCTTATCAGACTCAATTATCAAGTCTCTAGCTAATCATTTCGTCAAATGTCTGTTATATTTCTTTCAGGCCGAACAAACTCTTTGGTAATCACCTTGTGAGTGATCAGCTAACATACTGTGTTATATCTAACGCTCAGGTATCGCGACTTACCATTATACACTTGGTTATAAATCTTAACCAATACTTTCTCACTATCAAAATAGATAGAGACTGGTGATGCTATTTCGGCCACAAAGAAATCTCTTACATTAAATTCCGTAGCCAATATGTCTATTTACCGGGATATGCTAATGCTACAAATCTTATTTAATAGTCAAGTTTATTCATGCAATCTTGCTTCTTGGAAGTCCACGAAATGGCACCTCCCCAAGCAAAACACTCAGCCACTTATAGAAGAACAATATTATATGTTGATAATCCAATTTGCATTTGAATACGCTTCGAAAATCTGACATATGACAAACCATAATTTATGATTTCCTTTCAAGTACTTGACCACCCATTTTAAGGCCTGTCATTGTTGAGTACTAGAACTACAATCGTATCTACTCAATCTTTCTATAACATAAGTTATAACTGACCTAATGCTCATCATGGAATGCATTTACCAACCATCACTTGTAAATACTCGAATTGTGATATTCCTTATCCTGTATAAGTCACAAGTTTCACACTCGTGTCTATAGGGATTTTCATTGGAGAACAATCTCACAATTGAACTTTTTAACAACTTTCTCAATAGAATGAGATCATGTTGAAGATATTTCTTTTCTTGTATGTATGATTCAACTTTCAAAAGTCACATCCACTTCCCCCATGTTTTTCATTGCAAAAAACATGTCCTACTTGTTTTAACTTAAACCACTTGTTTAGACTATTTCATCTGACATTTTATGTCAGTATCTTGGTGCTTTCTTTTGCCCATACAAATAAATGTATACACTTTATACTTATTAAAAGGCATTATTTCTTAACTAGATATTTCTTATTCCATAATTAAAAATGAATTAATATTCATTTATATTAGTTTTTAATATTAGTTACGAATTTTATTATTTAAATGCAAATATAAAAAATATTATTAACATTTAAGTTGAAAGTATTAAAAGATATTATTAAAATGCAATCTTAAATTGGGTACACCATACACTAAACCTCACTACTTGGTAGAGGCTTCTGATGTGTGCACATCATTCCACAGAGAAAAGACGGGGGCTGTTCTTAACATTTAGACCCAGAAAAAAGACAGGTGCTGTGAGCTCCTTTCCTAGCTTTCTCGATCAATTTATCAATTAACCCAAAATATTTAATAATTTTCAATTTGGGAAGGACAAAAAGATAACCGCAGGGGGGATTGACAAGAATAATATAGTAGCAAAAGATTCAAATAATAAATCACTTAGTTTTCTGGCAAAAGAGACATCATTTTCTCCTCTTTTCTTATTTTCCTTTTTCTCAAAGAAGGAATGTGTTGGTTTGTGATGAACGATGATCATTGTTTTATTTGGATCTGAAACAAGCTCTCTTTGCGGCTCGAACGATATCCTCTACCTGAGGAAGAGCCAATCTCTCTAGGTTAGCTGCGTAAGGCATTGGAACATCAGCTCCTGCTATCCTCTCCACCGGTGCATCCAAGTATGAAAAGCTCTCCTCTACTACCGACGCACTGTTCCATAAAACATAAACATAAACATAAAATCAATACTAAACCAAAAACAAGATCGTTCTTTTTATAGTCAAAGGAAATGAAATGAAGCTTAACCAGATTTCTGCACAGACTCCGTGCTGTGGGAAACCTTCTTCAACTGTTACCAATCTACTTGTTTTTCTCACTGACGCATTGATCGTTGCTCTGTCTAGCGGACGGATTGACCGCAGATTTATTACCTAACCATTTTATTCAACAGAAAAGTTTTTAAGAGCTTACGTAGTATCAAGTTTAAAGCAGAATCACAAGACATAAGACTCTACATACCTCGGCACTTATTCCCTCTTCTGCGAGCTTCTCAGCTGCCTGGAACCATGTAATTAATTAATTCAGAGACAGAACAATAATAAGCACCAATTTAGTCTTTTAAAGAAAGCATCTAAGAGGTATATTTGAGCTATAGGCAGGAAACTAGCGATTTTTTTCAGTTTTGGTTACTGAATGCGGAAAATGACAAACCTTGAGGGCAAAACCGACCATCTTCGAGAAAGTTGTTATTGTTACATCTTTTCCTTCTCGTTCAATCTGTGTTATAGCCCCAATACAACATTAAAGCATCAACTTACTAGATATAAAAAAAAGGCGGTAATGTACAGTGAAAGTACCTTGGCTTTTCCTATGGGAAGACAGAAACTTGAATCAAGTGCTTCTTCTGAAATTGGAAATGATTCACCATATCTGCATGATGGTTTTAGCATAAGGGTGAATGATATGTGACTGAAGGCTTTTACCAAAGTGAACTAAATGACCAAATCTCAAATTAGGTTTACTACTTACAGTAACTCGTTTTCAAGGAAGACAACAGGGTCAGGGTCTCTAATGGCAGCTTTAAGAAGACCACGAGCATCTTCAGCTGAATATGGAGCGAGAACTTTCAAACCAGGAACTGAGGCGTACCATGCTGCATAGCACTACAAAATGTAGAATAGAACACCTCCAATTATCACCCATAAATACAGATACAATGTCAAAAGCAGTCGTAAGCAAATATTATTCCTGAATCCTTGTACAGAGCCCATGTTATTTAAACAATGTAGCAACAATGTATAGTACACCTACAACGACAGTGATAAACCCTAAATGCATATATCGAAATCATGTTTGCCACACAGTAAAATTTTTAGGCCCTTCTCTGAGACACACAGTCATAGTTCCATGTGATCATTACCAGACTTGAGCAATACAGTTGCACATCCTGTCCTAAGAACCTTGTTCTTAATCAATCATTCAAATGCCTAATTTATTAGGGAAAATTTGATCAAAGCTAAAGCCCAAGCCAGTTCCTTGATCCTATTTGATTATCATTTTAACAGAAGCTAAGGTTAATGTTTTGAAAGAATGAAAAGAAAATATTTACCTGAGAATGCTGAGCACCAACACCAGCAGCAGCACCATTGGGTCCTCTAAAGACGATGGGTACATTTATCTGTCCAGCAGACATGTAATTTGACTTTGCAGCAGAATTTATGATATGATCAATTGCCTGAAACAAATTACAATTATAGATGTTAGGATAAAAAGAATGTCTGTGCACTTCAGTGTCAATGATGCCTGGAAACATATTTGCACCACAGTGCATCATCCTATAACGCAACAATGACGCCTAATCTAGTCAAGGAAAGAGGTAAGATGTAAGAAAAATAAACGCTAACCTGCATAGAAAAGTTAAACGTCATAAATTCTACAACAGGCTTTAAGCCAGCATAGGCGGCACCAACTCCAATTCCAGTAAATCCAGCCTAAAACATGATAAAGAAAAAAGATGAATGTTCAGAGTCTAGTAACGTGGGCATAAGGATTTGTAACAAGAGTGAAAGAAAATAATAAACCTCGGTAATAGGGGTATCATAAACTCTCTCAGGACCATATTTCTCCAAAAGGCCTTTAGTGATCTGTGATAAACCTCAAGTATAAGAGATAATGGGCAACCTAGCAATTTCTGTAATGTTTTATCTTGTAATTCTAACCTTGTAGGCACCTTGATATTGTCCAACCTACACAGAAAAAAAAAAAGACGCAACATGAAACACTAATATCTGATCTGACTATAAATGCCATATTATATGAATAATGTCAGCTGCAACAAACCTCTTCACCCATAACAAATACTTTAGGATCTGCAGACATTTCCTCATCGATTGCAGAATTCAGGGCATCTCTGACTGTCATCTAAATAAAGGATTTGCACAGGAAAATGTAAAATTGCAATGTACAAGGAATAGTAGTATCTTCGTTATATATTGTCACTCAGATCCTATCATAACTAAAACTGTGGGCTCTCACAACATATGTTACTGTGACTGTGAGTCCTCTAAAATCCTCCATTTTAAATGAAAAAACACCAGGAAAAAACAACATTCAGACATCAATCAAGCAGTTTAGACGAGAAATCAGCAGCTCTAATAATCCTAAGCTGATTAGAATTGTGTTCCCTAACCCCCAAAAAAAAAAAGAGTTTTGGAGCAAACTTGATGACAACCAAAGGCAGCTAAAATCGATAAAAGACAATCAATACCTCTCTTGAACCAGCAGCGTAGCTCCTTGCGAAAACCAACGCAGATCGCATCCTTCTGAGAGACTGTTCAAAACCCCATTTTCAGAATCTCGACGAAAAACCTCAAATCGTATCGGCAATGAAAAGGAGTGAAAGCTCTTACCGAAGCAGAGATGCCTCCATCGACGGCTCTTCTTCGCCCCAAGATTCCCCACATTTTCTGGAAAACAATTATCACTCTTCTAAGATCAAAAACCCCCGTAGATCTAATCATAATCCGGGAAAGAGAAATCGAAGTAGAGAAACAAAGTAGATCGATACAGGAGACGGAGTCGATTACCTTTGGCTTTAAACGATCTACAGCGCCGGCGAAAAGCGATTGGAGACGGCGGATTCGAAAGAGAAGAAGAAGAAAAGTCAGAGCTTGTTTTTTTTTGTAACACAAGATCAGAGCAGCACTGTAGAGATTTCAATTAGAGTAGGTCTCTTCTTCATCAAATCACAGTAGCCGTACGACTAGTAGGTCTCTTCTCCCCAAATCACAGGAGCCGTACGATTAGATTACCATCGATCGTGGTTGACATTCTAGGATTATACGTTTTCCTTTTTCTTTCCCAACTATATTATTCCATGGTTGATGTTTTTATAAAGGTGACTAGATTCTGAGGATATTTTTTGTTTTAATCTTTTTTGAGAAATTTAATTTTTATATTTGTGTGTGACTTTCATTATATTTGTAATTAATATTAATTTAATTTAATATAATTTTTAATAATTATATTAAATACGTCAAGTTGCATAACCATAATATACATTTGTGCCATATACATTTCAGAAATTATTTTTAAACTTTATTTCTATAGTTTGCAACACAATAATAGCTACCTAATATAATTAGTCAAGAATCGACTCGAAGATCAAAGTCTCATACTTAATAGACATGGCCTATATACTCGTACAGTTCTTAAACTATTATATCCGAAAATCAATATCAAACCCAACCCGCAACGAAACCGAAAAAGAAAGTCTGAATTTTTTTTTTGAAAAAAATTAATTTTCAATATCTGATAGGTTAATTATAAAACCCAAGACATCAAACCAAAGAATTAAATAACAGCTACTCCCTCTGTTTTCAACTATAAGTAGGTTTGCCGAAAATCATAAGTATTTAGAAAACACATTTAGAGCTTTACATTTAATTAAAGAGAGAAAATAGTCAATATGATGTAGCGGAAGCTTTTAGGGATAGAACTAGATCCGTTAATTCTAAGAGTACCCGAAAGCTAGGGTTTGTGAATACTCTTCAGAGTGCTTAATCAAAATCTCTTTAGGATTAAAGAATACTCTTCTCAATGGTTTATGAAAACCTCTTCAAGAAAACTCATTTTATTAATAATCAATCAACTGAATACAACCATAAACACTAAAAAACTATATATAAGAAAGCCATAAAACCCTAAACATAAAGATAATTATCTAAAATAATTAATAAAACAAATAATAAGATATTTGAAAATATTTCAAATATTTATCTATATCATTTTCTCCGGGTTGAAGAAGATTCGAGGATTGATGGTAGTCTTCAAGCCCAAAAATTCGCACGTCGCAGAATCTCCAAAAATATTCTAAAAACTTGATTTTCCACGATTTTTGCACGGATCTGTTTGTAAATTAAATTTTCATCAATCCATTTTTGCACAGAGTTTGCACGCATCAGATTATTAAGATTCTTCACAAAATCTTCATAAATATTATTCCGCCCTAATTTTGCACGGCTCTGATTTTCAAAAGATCCATCTTTAAAGACAAAATCAATAACTTGAACATCGTCTTCATACACGTCATAGGTCGGATCACCATAGATCTCTCGATAGATCTCATTGTTCTCTTCTCTCTCGACAAAAAGATAAAGCAATCACTCACCATGACATAGCTCTCTCTCTCATGCTCTCTTTTACCCTTTTCATCTTCTCTCCTGCTTTTCTTTCTTTTCCTCTCAATTACAAACATATCTTATGTACCTCAATCTCTAATTGTTATACAAACTCTATCATTCAATATTCAACTAATTCTAATTTTTACCGTCTATTTCATATGTGGCTTTAAATATAGAAGATATCCAGCGTTATTCATCAATTTTAAATATTCTACAATATTGATTTCTTCACCCAGTGACGAAAATTAATCAGTTTCTTTTTCAAATTTTTAGATTTGTTAGTTTGCTTGCTTTTTGAGTGGGTTTATGCAAGATTCAAACTTTTTCCTTTGATTTTCTGGTTGTTTATGACTTGACAAGAGTGTTAACTGTTTCTAAAAATTCCAAGAATTTCTTTATGAGTTAGTAGGCTGGATACTAAAGAAACCAAAAAGAAAAGGCTTTAGTTTTGCTGTTATGGCTCTCTCTGCTAATATTGTTTTTGGTCTTTTATGGATTTTATCTTATATTGCTACCGTAACTAGCAATTCTGTGAAGAGGTCTTAGTCTGACATGAGTTTGCGAAACACGGTGAAGGCATTTCAGATCCTCCATTGTGGTGGTCATGGTCATGAAATCGCCGATCGCGATATATGTTTGGTTAGCCACTACGAAATTGTAATTAGATGATACAAATTTTATTAAATGTTACATAATATTACAAAATAGGTTACAAAATAAGTATACATGGTTTATTAACTGCTACACACTTGGTTACAAAGTAGTGATCGTTAGATGAGTAACCATATATTCACAGTCTCATGCAAAGCATGAGATGAAGGTGTAGACCACAACGTAAATAGTTGTCCTTAGCTGATACCTTGTTTGTTACGTGATACATTTTCTTGTACATTGTTTGTAAGCTTGTATATGTTTTCTTATTACATGGTCTATTAATTAACTTATATATGATTTGATACTAAAGACTCAATATTCTTTGTTAAGTATACTACTTATTTTTTTAACACTTTATATGTAATTACTAAATGTTACAAAATGTTATGGCTTATTAATAAATGGGTCCTTTGATATTACAAAATAATTTTCACTTATTGTTACATGATTTATTACTCGATACTGGTTTGGTAACTGGTAATTGTTTGATACATAGTTTTTAGTTGATGGATAGTTATTGTTAGTTGATGGATAATTTGTCCACAATCCTTTCTATATAACCAACAAGTCAATGTAATATTATTGTTTTTAAACACATTATATGTTTGCTTAACAAGTAACAATAATTTTTAAGTGTTAAAAGTATGAACATATACATTTGATAAAAAGTTTATAAATTGGTATTTACGAACACTTTAATCTTCAAAGTTTTTGGTTAACACTTTAAACCATCAACCTCAAATATGTACCACAAAAGAACTTTCAACTAAACTTACTTAAAATAGCCTACGGAACTATACATCTACAAGTAAAAAACGATGATGTGTCAATTTTTTCTAATAAATAAGAAATAAAAAATACCAGAGTTTTTTTTTTCTGAAAATCCATAATTTTAAGAAAATATAATTTTAACCAATTATTTAAACATTCTAAAACTCAAAAATATTCAAGATTTTGTTTTTTGAAAAATAAAAATTTGAGTTTAAGAAATAAAATAAAAATGGTTAAACCTTTTAATACTCAAAAAGAAAAATTAAAACCTAAAAAATTAAGATTAAATTGAAATAATAATTTAAAATTTAAAATGCAATAAATTTAATTAAAAAAAAAAACAAATCCAACATAACACCGATGTTGGAGTCCTCATCTTCATGGGTGTTTTGTCGGATTTGTTTTAGTAAATTTTAATTTTCAAAAGTTTTTATTTTATTTTTGAGTATTAGAAGTTTTAACAATTTTATTTGATTTTATTTAAAGCAAAAAGTAGGTTTTCTTAAAATTTGGGATAATTTTAATTTTTTATTTATTTTATAAGATTTCTTTTATTTTTATAAAGTTTGAAATTAATTTATTTTATCTTGTAAACCATAAAAATTAATTTTTTAATAAAAGTTTGTCATGCTATGAACTTTTGTTTTTGATAACAAATATAATCATATAGAAACTTAAAAGTACATATTTACGTTTTATTTTTATAAGACTGTTTGTCATTATTTATAGATTTCTTATATTTCAGTAACTTAAAATCATAATTGTTTTTGGATTTGTTATGCTTAATAAAAATGTTTATTTGTTTTTAGGGGTTGTTGCAAGTTGTGTAGAAACATAATTAATTATCCAAAATTTGTTATTTTTGCAGTTTCATTCAAAACATGAATTACTATCAATAATTTGTTAAGAATTAATAATTTACAAACAATATTTGATTCAGATTCGAACAAATATATTTTGTTGCTAGAATTTACATTGGAAAAATATTAAACATTACAACTATGCACATGCATAGCATGGACCAAAATACTAATATCTAGTTGAATTATGTTTTATGTCGTTTGTTGCAACTTTACTCGGTGATGCTCAGTTAAACCTTTATTGTTCAACAAACATAAGTAGTTTTACCATTTTGTTATATTCACTACTACAAGGTTACATTGTTATAATATTTAACACTCTGTTGTATTCAGTAATATAAGGTTATACTCAATGTGACTATGTAAATCCAGTGAAAATAAAATATTAGGTATTACTGAGAATTAATGTGTAACTGATTAAAGTAATATCATAACGAATTAAGATTCATGCACATTTCTGGAATTTGTCCAATTCTTCCTAGTTATCACCAAACAAAACTCGGAAAACCCCCCCACAGAAAGGAACCACCCAGACGGGAACCGCCCTAAAGTATTCAGAGAAATTAATTATGTTCGAGTAGAAAAGGGGAACAATGCTTAAAAAGATAATTATGGATTATATGTGTTTTTTGTTTAACATATCTTATACTGATCCTCAATTTGATTTGTTTCTCAAACTATCTATACTATTAAAATAGAAGGTTTTTTTTAGGTGCCCTTCTGTTTCAACAATATTTACAATTCCCTGCCACTAGAATATTTTTAAGCTATGATTTTTATTAAATTATGTATTTTCTTAATTTCTTTCTAATGCAACACCAAATTATTTAAAATTTTATTTCCCTTTAAATGTAACTAACGAAAGATTTTTTTGAACCTCAAAGTCAAGATCTTAACAAAGCTTGGATTTTTTGTTTTGGAATTTGAATGTTCTACATTACAAGCGCTTCGTTTCAGTCATGAATACAAGCGAGCATATAGGCTATGTATCCTTTATATATTTGTAAGGTTTGGTTTTTTTCTTCTTTTTGTAGGGTTTGTTCTATAATTCACTAATTACACAATTTATTTGCTTAATCTGCTGCTTCTATTTGTCCTTTGGGAGGAGTGAAGTGGCTCGGAACTCAAAAGATCACGACTACGGTGGTTAGGGGCAAATGCAACCATAAAGATCTGTCTATCTCAATTGGTGACCCAGCAAATAGATCAACAATGATATGGAAGCGAGAGATGTCGTGGTGGTGGAGTCCGGCGGAGAAAGGTCAGAGAAGCTTGAAGAGCACACAACATATGTTAAAGTGAGCTAAATCAAAACAGTCGGTTACATAATTGATCTATATAATGACTATTGCTCACTCAACCCAGATTACAACATTTAGCCATCATCCAAATGGAAAAGTATAGAGGTGATCATAAATTAAGCAGTTTAGAAGAGAAATCAGCAGCTCTAATAATCCTACACTGATTAGAATTGTGTTGATATAGACTATCAGTACCTCTTTTGAACCAGCAGCAGCATAGCTCCTTCCGGAAACCAACGAGGATCTATAGCTGTAAAATTGGTGGGCTGTCCAATGGGTGTCCATGTCCATATACATTTGGGCGTCCATTTGTTATGTCCATATTTCCAGATGGGATTAAATGGTCAAAGTTTGGAAACCAATTAATCTATGGGTTTTTATGGAATTGGTTAATATGGACATGGGTGGTTCTTTGTATACTGATATACTCACTTTAGATTAGGAACATATCTGAATGTTGTCGATTGTGTTTTAGGCGCCATAAAGTATAACTTAAAGATGTGATTAGTATCTGAATGTTGTCGATTGTGTTCATGTCTTCTGTTTCAGTGTTTCTAGTAGTCAATTGTCTTGTGGTTAGTTTTTTTTAAGTTTTAAGTTCAAGAGTTTAGCTCTGATGTGATTAGTAATGTGATTTAGAGATGAAATGTGATTCTCTTTTTTTGAACGGTTTATGAATTTGTGGCTTTTGGATTTGTGATGAATTGCTTGTGTTTAATGTGTTTGCTTAGGTGATGAACTGGACTTGGAATAAGATGGAGGAGAAGATGGAAGAGAAGATAACGCAGAGTTTACACTTATGCTTTTTATATGAACATATGTATGCACTTATTACATTTATGGAGTTTGAACTTATGAGTTATGAATTTATGCTTTTTATATGAACCTAAGTATGCACTTATTATTACATGTATGGAGTTTGAACTTATGAGTTATGAATTTATGCTTTTTATGTGTTTTTTAACTTATGTATTGTTGTACTGAAGAATTTATGGATGAATTTTGATATTATGAGCTTGTATATATACTTGTAGTTTATAAATTAAAATTTAAAAATTTCATATATGGTCCATTATGGACAATGGCAGCCCATGAAAATATGGGTGTTAGTGGACTTGGTCTTAAATGAATATGGTCCTTAATGGACATTGTCAGTCTATGCCCACAAATATTAAATGGACAAATGGATACGGGCTAATGGACATGGGTTCGCCCAGTTTACGGCTCTACGAGGATCGCACACTTCTGAGAGACTGTTCAAAACCCCATTTAAAAAAAAAATCAGAAAACCCTCAGATTGTATCGACAATGAAAGGAGTAAAAGCTATTACCGAAGCAGAGATGCCTCCATCTCCGGCTCTTCTTCGCCCCAAGATTCCCCACATTTTCTGGACAACAATTATCACTCTTCTAAGATCAAAAACCCCTGTAGATCTAATCATAATCTGGGAAAGAGAAATCGAAGTAAAGAAACAGAGTAGATTGATACAGGAGACGGAGTTGATTACCTTTGGCTTTAAACGATCTATAGCGCCAGCGAAAAGCGATCGGAGACGGCGGATTCGAATTAGAGAAGAAGAAGACAACTCAGAGCTTGTTTTGTTTTTTTTTTTGTAACAACAGAGCAGCACAGGAGAGATTTCAATTAGAGTAGGTCTCTTCTTCATCAAATCACAGGAGCCGTACGATAGTAGGTCTCTTCTCACCAAATCACATGAGCCGTACGATTAGTTTACTATCTGTCATGGTTGACATTCTCGGATCATACTTTTCCTTTTTCTTTCCTTTTTTTGTCACTGTTCCTTTTTTTGCTAAATAAAGGGTTAGCAGTCTATAAAGACACAAGCTTTAACAGGGTGGGAGGTCACGGCTTCTGGATAGGCCTCCTGGATATTCAAATGGACCATAAGCATTGATCCATATCCGCGTGACCACATGTGGAGCTAATAATCTCGCACTAGAGAGGAGTCGATCCTAGGCTTGGACCAACAAGGCAACTCCTCCTCTAGTGGAAACCACTGGACACCAACTGTTCCTTTTTCTTTCTCAACTATATTATTCCATGGTTGATGTTTTATAAAGGTGATGACGACTACCCAAACGTTATATTATATTTTGGAGAGTATGAATATGAACATATACATTTCACAAAAAGTTTATAAATTGGCATTCAGTAACATTTTAAATCTTCAAAGTTTTGGTTAACACTTTAAACCATCAACTTTACATATGTACATTACCACAAAAAAAAAATCAAATAAACTAACTTGTTCATCAAACAAAAAAAGCTTACGAAACTATTCATTGACAGGTAAACAAAACAATGATGTGTCGATTTTTTTCTAATAAATAAAAAATAAGAAAGAGACAAAAATAAACAATAGTAGAAAATTTTAAAAATATATTTTTTAAATATGTGATTAAAAAACAAGTTACAATTTCAAACAATTAAATTTAAACATTCAAAACTTAAAAAAATTCAAGAACTTTTAAAAAAAAAATCGAGTTTTGAAAAAAATTCAAAAATTATCAAACCTTTTTATACTCAAAAAGAAAAACTAAAACCTAAAGAAATTTTAAGTTAAAATTTAAAGAAAAATCAATAAATTTAATTTATTTAATTTTTGAAAAAACAATTTAACATAACACCGATTTCAGAGTCCTCATATTCATCAGTGTTATGTCGGATTTGTTTTTAGTAAATTTAATTTTAAAAAGTTTTAATTTTATTTTAGAGGTTTTAACATTTTTATTTGATTTTATTTTTAGCAAAAAGCATAGGTTTTCTTTAAATTTGAGGTAACTTTAATTTTTTATAAGATTTATTTAATTTTAGAAAGTTTGAAATTTAATTATTTGAAATTGTAAAAACATAAAAATTAAATGTTTAAGAAAATTCATAATTTTATTATCTTTATTAAAAGTTTAAAAAATTATGTATTTTTAATTCTTTTATTTATTTTTATTTAGTAAAGAACTGACATGTCATTATTTTTTACATATACATGAGTAGTAATGCTTGCATGATGAACAAATTATGATGAAAGTTTTTTTGTGATAAAGATATAGGTTGGTGGTTTAAAATCCTTTTCTTCTATGAGGGAGTTAAGAAAATGTAACAATTTTCGGTGACACATGAGAAAGCTAGCTGTCCATTATTGTTGAAAACAAAGGAGCATGAATAGACTGACAAGAATAGTTAAGTTTCATTCCATCTGAAAATAAAAGTGAGCAAATGCATATGATTGTAATTTATTAGGTCACGCTATGAACTTTTGTTTTCGATAACAAATATAATCATACAGAAAATTAAAGCATCTCCTATAGTTAGCTTCATTTTCAGTTTTAAAAATGCACTTAAAAAATGAAGCTCATATTCTCCAATGGTTTATTTCATATTTTTCTTGTAAAGGAATATTCCATATCCACTTTATCATTAATTATTATAACACCTTATACTTTTTCATACTTACTAATTTTACCTGACTATTTTGTTTACGCAATAATCCAACATAATTATTATTTAATATAAACTAAACATTATCATATAAGAATTTATTACATAACATGAATAAACCAACACAGAACACCATATTTTGTAAAAAAAAGACATCTTATATATATATATGTATATATATATATATATATATATATTTTTAAATGATTAATAAAAGTATTTAGAAATAAATATGTGCTTATTTATCTTCCATTATTTTTAAACGAGTTAAAGTTCTTACTAAAATGAATATTCTCATTTTTCAATATAAATATCTAATTAGATGAAAAGAATAGTCGAAATTTAGAAATTGATTTCGTGATATTAATATATATGATTATTTCGATAAAAGATAAGAATAAGTAAAAATCAATGACCAATTTATAATTTAGAAACTTCAGCTTCAAAAAATAAAGCAATGAACAGTATTGTTTCAAATTTGAAGCAACACTATTTATTGCTTCATTTCGAAGCAAGAAATGAAACACCATTAGAACATAATTTATTTCAAAATAAAGCAAAAGTAAAAATGAAGCACCATTGGAGATGGTTTTAAAAATACATATTTACGTTTTATTTTTATAAGATTGTTTGTCATTATTTATGGATTTCTTATATTTCAGTGACTTAATTGTTTATGGATTTGTTAAGCTTAGTAAAAATGTTATTTGTTTTTAGGGGTCTGCAAGTTGTGTAGCGACATAATTAATTATCCAAAATTTGTTATTTTTGCAGTTTCATTCATGACATGAATTGCTATCAATAATTTGTTCATAATTAATAATTTACAAACAATATTTGATTCAGATTCGTACAAATATATTTTGTTGCTAGAATTTAAATTGGAAACATATTAAACATTACAACTAAGCACATGCATATCATGGACCAATACTAATATCTAGTTGAATTATGTTTTATGTTGTTTGTTTTATGCAACTTTACTCAATGATGCTCAATTACAACCTTTATTGTTCAACAAACATAAGTAGTTCTACCAGGTGACATTCTGTTATATTCGGTACTACAAGCTTACATTGTTATAACAAGCAACACTTTGTTATATTCAGTAATATAAGGTTATACTCACTGCGACTGTGTAAACCCAATGAAACTAATACACTAGGGTTCCGAATGGGCAAAATGGATCAAGCATTGCGGATCTAGTGGATCAAGTAGATTGAGCGAGAAAAAGAATGAAACAGGCGAATCTAGCGGTATAAGTATGGATCGAGCGGTCCAAAACATGTTTGAATGGTGAAAGTGGATAAAAAGCGGTTTTTTATAAAATAATTTATAAATACAGTAAGTATAAAAGTTTATTTAAATTATCATAAAATAATTTCTCTATTTATTTTAAATATATATAGATATATATGATTTTTAATATATTTAAAATTAAACATATATTTCTAATATATTAAAAATAAACTATGTATAAATATCAATGTGTCCATTTTATATTGTTATGAATTATTAATTTAGTATATATAGTATTATGAAAATAATATTTGCTTAAGTGTAAACAATAATTTAGTATTGTTATTTTATTTGTTTATTGAATAGAAGAAATTATATCAAAATAAAAAATTACATAAATATAGATTATTAAATAATAACATATAAGTATTTTGTGTTTGAATAAATTTATAGATTATATTAACTTCTATTTTGTTTAAACATAAATTTTTATAGACATTTATATGACTGCAGCCATTTAAAATAGCATGTATTACACATTATAATAAAAGAATAATTTACTTTAAAAGAAAACTAGATTTTGAATGTGTCAAAACGCGGATGTTGTTTAAGACACTAAAAAATATAAGTTTTTGGTTTATTACAGCTCATTTGATTTTACTCAAGCGAAAGAGCATGCTATATTTATTGTAATTATTTTTGTTGATGAGTTTCACAAAGTTTCGATGTGGGACATCTACACTTTATAAATATATCTCAAATATATTTAATATGTTAACAATTATAGAGATTTTTGTATAGATTATTTCCTAAACTCTCGAGGATATTTAATATTCTAAATCTTGTTAGATTCATAAATCTTGTTAACCTCAATTTATATTATACTAGGTATTGACTGGTGCGTTGCACGGGTTTTGATTGATATTTCAATTTCATGATAAACATAAAAATTAGAAAACTTTCTATGGTAAATGTAGCCTTTTTATATATATTGTGTAAAACTTATTTAAGGAATAAAAATTTGTTTCCATGTAAGTTTTGGTTTGTATATAAGTTTCTGTAACTATAGCGCATAAGCAATTATTAGAAACTTTGTATTTAGGACTAGATAAAAAAAAATATAAAACCGCAAATTTAAATCAAATCCAACCTCGAAAATATGAATTGAGTGAAATACAGTGAATTAGAAAGTTCAATCAAGCCAATCGAGTCGAAGAGGACGTCATACACATTCTTATACTCTTAATTTAATATTTTTATTAACTTGTTAAAGACTGTTTAAGGTTAATTTTCCTTTATTTCAAATAATTTGCTTCTCACTTGATGCTACCTTCCACTATAACACCTTAACTAAAATGAACTATAGGAAAAGGACTACATAGTAAAGCAGAAAATGTGATAAAATAATGCATAAAATTTGATTTTTTTACCGAACACATTTAAAGATCAATGATGGCGTTAACAATAATAATAATAATAATAATTTTTTAGTGACTAAACTCTGAAAAAATATCAAATATGTATCTGATTTCCGTATGAACAAACACATATAAACCCTAACATGAAAACATCCTAATTTTCTTATGACTATTCATGAAGAATAAGATAATAGTAAAATCCTACCAAAAAATATAATACAAAGAATAGTAGTGACAAAACATTTTGAATTTTTTTTTGTCATCAAACATTTTGAAATTATATTAAGGGAATGAAAAAAGAGAGACATATATTGATATTAAAATAATAGAAAATAAGGAAAATACAACATTCATATATTATAAATGTATCTACAAATTCGGATTTTATAATATCTGTAAGCAATCAAAAACTTAGGATTTTATAATTTGTTTTTAAAGATTTTTAAACTACTTTTTCCTTTTATAATTAATTTTTGTTCAGGATTTTAAAAAGGTAAATGAGGATTTATTAAAAAGGAAAATTAGTTTCATATAGATTTTACAATATTTTAGGATCAAAAAAGGAAAACTACTATCAAATATTTAGTTATTACATATTTATGAATTTCGTAAGACATGTCATTATATTACATTTATTGTCATGTGTCAAGATCTTGTTAATTAGTACCTTTAAAGAACCAAGTTTTATATAATAAGATAATAATTATATAAATCCCTAAAGTTTATGATTTTGTAAAAAGGAAAATAACTATCTACTAATTGTATATTTATAAGGAAAATAACTTAAATATTTATAAGAAAAAACTAATCTTGTAATTACTTTGTTTATAAGGAAATTCTTTACCTTAAATCAGTGTCTAACGACTTTGTTAAAAATATTTGACATATTGGTGTCTGCTCATAAAAATAGATTATTATTACTGTCAGTGTAAGTGATATTATATATGCTTGGTCAATACCAAATCAGACTTCATCATCATATTATTAATTTTTTTTGTTTTAATTAAAGTGTTATTCTGGAAATATATCATTAAAATAATGAATTAAGAAAATTATTTAATATAAGATAAGTTTAATATAGATATGAAATATTTGTGGATATTTTTGGTTATAATTTTGTAACATACAATTATCTATTGAAAAAATGAAAGTTAGTTATTTATAAGAAAATAATAAGAGTACTTTTACAATTTTATTTTGTTTAATCTTTTAAATATAGAATATTATTTATTTATAGTTTGTTTTTCTTCATGATTTTTGTTAAATAATTTATTTTAATTCTAGGATTTTATAATCAGTTTTTTTAGTATTTTTTTAAATTTAATATTTATCTTCTATAATTCTCTTTCTTTAGTATCTTTAAAAGCAAATATTTTTTGTAAAAAATAAAAATTATTTTTCAAATATATTTTTATAATTATTTTTTGTTTATAATTTTTTAAAAATTCAAAATTACAATAAAATATTTTTAACAATATATAATTGTAAAAACATTATGTATTAATAATTTTCCTTTTCTAAAATCCTAAAAAAACCGTAAAATACTATTTTTGTAATGAGAAATTTTGTTTTCTAAATATTTTTAAATCCCAGACAAAGAGAAGTGTATCATATTTTTGACACATGTCACCCTTTAAAAAAATCACTTTTAAATAAATTTTTACAATTATTATTTTTTATTGTTTAAAAATGAAAATTACTATCAAACATTTTTAGCAATATATAATGTAAAATTATGTAAGAGTAATTTTATTTTTCTAAAATCCTAAAGAGAACTTTAAAAGACTTTTTGTAATGAAAGTTTCCTTTTTAAAATCTCTTTTTGTGAAGAGAATACTGATAAACAATTCAAACATAATTTTTCGTGATATTTATTTATTTATTTATAAAGGGGTATCCTGACCCCACAGAAGTTGTCCATACTAGTCATATGTTGCCACGTGTCGGTCCCCTGTCCCTAGCGATGCCGAAATGTTAATTCCCCAATAGCCGGGATTCGAATCCAGGTGACAGTACTCACAGCCGTGAGCCCTTTACCACCAGATTCTAAAAGCCCTAGTTAACTTTTCATGATACTTACAATGACATAGGAATAGAAACGCATGATTTAATCTAGAAAGTTACACCAATAATAGGAATCAGTTGAGAGGTCAAACAGACCATCGACCAAGCAGACCGGTGGAGAACTGCACCATTGGTAGGAATGCGATAGGTGAATAATTGGGAAAATCTGAATTGGTGAATTTCAATGTCTTATTGGTTGAATTACTTTTAGAAAGGTAAATTACCAATATATATCGGTGAAATACAACATGGATATTTAAAATTTTTATTAAAATATCGGTCAAGTACAATCCAAAACAATATGAAAATGAAAGGCATGAATAGACTTTAGTTTTAAAGAAAGAAACAACAAAGTCAAATCGTTTTGAACAAAAAAAACAAGTAGAAAAGTTAACTTTAATAATTTTCTTGAGGCATATCTATTTGATCCATGGCATGTCGCATAATTAAATATTCTTTCACAACTCATTCATTTAACAGAGATAGATGATGTCAGATCTCAGTGTTAAACTCTCCACCTCGAAAACCTCTAAAAAAAAAGAAAAATATCTTATAAAGTGAAACCTCACCGTTCACGGCGATATGATAAGCTAGCGAACAGTTTGATCAGCCAATGGGTTGCTTTTTCTGCAAGAAACCCTCCGGAGAGAAAGGGAGTCCCGATGAAGCTCCTCCGTTAAACCTCCGCCGTGAAACTAAGACGGATCATTTGCCTTCTTCTTCCTCCTCCACCACCGTGTCTGCACCGGAGGTAGTCGACATCGGAGAGAGGTTAGCTTCGGCTCAGATTCTATCAGCGAGAACGTGGCACCCTGGCGACTTCTCCGCCGGCTCTTCTCGCCGGCCGTTGAGGTTGAGTCTCCGTGCGCCGGAAGGATGGCCACCGTGGCTGATTGCTGCTTGCGGCGAAGCTATCAAAGACTTGACTCCTCGACGAGCCACCACATACGAGAAGCTCGAGAAGGTTTTAAAGATTCGCATTAAATGAAAACACTAATCACTAGAGCAGAAAATGAGCTTTAGTTAATTTGGTTAATTATACATTTTTTTTTTTTGATGTATTGAATGTTACAATTAGATTGGTCAAGGAACTTACAGCAATGTGTACAAGGCTAAGGATCTATTGACTGGAAAGACAGTAGCTTTGAAGAAAGTTAGGTTTGATAATTTCGAAGCAGAGAGTGTCAAGTTCATGGCCAGAGAGATTCTTATGCTGCGACGGCTAAATCATCCTAATGTTATAAAGCTCCAAGGGTTAGTTACTTCAAGGGTTTCATGTAGTCTCTACCTTGTTTTTGAGTATATGGAGCATGATCTCACCGGCCTTGCAGCTGCTCAAGGCGTCAAGTTTGATCTTTCTCAGGTTTGTGTCTTGTGTTTTTCTTCTTATTAAGGTGTATATTTGACAAAGTTAATGGGTAAATATAATGGTAATGTCTTTTTGTGTCTTCAGGTGAAATGTTTTATGAAGCAGCTCTTATCGGGGCTAGAGCATTGCCATAGTCGAGGAGTCTTACATCGGGATATCAAAGGTTCTAATTTGCTGATAGATAATGATGGAATACTTAAGATTGCTGATTTTGGGTTGGCTACCTTTTATGACCCAAAGCAAAAAAAGCAAACAATGACTAGTTGTGTTGTCACGCTCTGGTACCGCCCTCCCGAGCTTCTTCTTGGAGCTACCAACTACGGCACTGGTGTTGATCTTTGGAGTGCCGGTTGTATCATGGCAGAGTTACTTGCTGGCAAGCCTGTTATGCCAGGTAGAACCGAGGTAAAAACCAAACCGTGTTTGTCTTGTCTCTAGGCATTCTTTAGTTTCTATCAGATGGGATCCTCTCATCTGAGTTGCACTATAGAGAGAGTATTTTAATGCTTATTCGTCTTTGGAAACCAACTGCATGATCTTGGACCATATAAATGCATGCACAACCGAAAATTAATAAAGTTTTTTTTTTTTGTTTCTTGTAGGTCGAACAACTTCATAAAATATTTAAATTATGTGGCTCCCCATCAGATTTGTACTGGAAGAAGCACAAATTGCGGAACGCAACTCTATTTAAGCCGCAACATCCGTACAAACGTTGTGTGGCTGAAGCATTCAATGGATTCACTTCATCAACTGTTCATCTAGTGGAGACACTTCTCGCTATAGATCCTGATGATCGAGGAACTTCTACCTCGGCCTTGAGTGGTGAAGTGAGTCATACTGACTCTCTGATATTTCAGTTGTTTGATATATTATTAGATGTTGTGAACTTTTTTTGAGTCTATGTCCAACTCTACATTGTCCGATTAGTATGATATTGTTCACTTTGGACCGAAGGCAAAGTCCGCGATAGATTTGGTTTTCGCTCCTTCCCAAAAGCCTCGTACTAATCAGAGCTGGACATCTCTTTATATATTAGACATTATTTGTAGACTTTGTTTGCATTCACAACAAACCTCCTCACAAACCAAATACCACATGACTCTTGGTTTCCAACCTCCAGCGGAACCTGATACACATTTTATACCGCCGTAATTACCAACGGAACTCTTCACCTAACCTTTGTTACACCATTAGGATTTATCCACCTAACCTTTACTGCACTATTAGGACACTCACCACCTAATCCTTTCAGTACCATTAGGAATATCCACCTAATCTTTGTATCGTCGTTAGGAGAGAATTTCGTACAAGTCTCCGCATCACTTAATCGCGAAATCATCCTGAGGATTGTCCTCCCACAACCGAAGCTTCAAGAATCTTTGACAGTCTCTGCTACGTACTCTCCCTTCCTATCGAAGGTGGCACTACTTCAAACTTTCAGGGTATTTTGGTCTTCTAGTAGATGTTCGTCAACCTAACTCGATACCAATTGTTGGGCTTTTAATTCCGTGTCCAACTCTTCCTAGACCGATTAGTGCGATATTGTCCACTTTGGACCTGAAGGCAAAGCTCGTATGGATTTGGTTTTGGACTCCTTCCTAAAATGTCTCATTACTAATCAGAGTTGGACATCTCTTTATATACTAAAATTATTTGTTTAAACTTCGAATGTGGAACTTTGTTTGCATTTATAATAGATGTTATGCTAAAAAACACTTACTGATCAAAGACATTTTTTATATTTGATTTTGTGTGCAGTTCTTTACGAGTGAACCGTTAGCATGTGATCCATCAAGTTTACCGAAGTATCCACCTTCCAAAGAACTGAATATAAAGCTAAGGGACCAAGAGGCAAGAAGGTACTTATCGTTACATCTTCTTCTATGGATGCGCGTCCTTTTGATTAGTTTTATAATTAGTCTGGTCACTTTGGAATCTAGGCAAAAAGTTCTTGCCGGAAAATCTAGTGGTGGTGATGGAACCAGAAGAATAAGTTATCGTGGGGATCGCACTGGGCGAGCTATTCCAGCTCCAGAAGCTAATGCCGAGATTCAATCAAACTTAGATGTGAGGAAAAATCATCTTTTCATCACATCCATACACAAATGTCTTCATATGTTACATGCATGCCCAAAGTTATAGGAGACTGCACATAATTTTATTAAAATGTTGTGTATGTGACACTTTACTACTGTGATTTGCAGAGATGGAGAATGGTACCACAAACACATGGAAGGAGCAAGAGCGAGAAGTTCCCGCCTCCTCACCAGGACGGTGCACTTGGGAACCCAGTGGAAGAAGATCAGTCAAACAAAAGTTCAGTATTTGGTGCTTCTTTCGGGTCATCGAGATCATTGAAGGCTGGGAAGGAACATCAATGAGAAATAGTTCAAACAGAGAAGGGCCTCGTGGCTCTTCTTCTTCTTCTTCTTCTTCTTCTAGAAAGAACATATGGGGCTTAAACCTCCTCCAGCACTTGGGCTATCGATGGACTTACTTTTCAAGAGCAGAACAGAAGCTTTTGGGATCCGGAGATGAAACGGGATATACCAATGCATCATAAAAATAAGAATGTTTTCCATTTCAATTCATGGGAGAGAGAAGGGTTGTAGAAGTTCATTCTGTGTAGCAGAATAGAAAGAGAGAGACTGCCCAATTGGAAGTTCAGGTAGTTTTAGGATCCTACTTTAAAAATTGTATAGTTGTTGAAATGGGTTTTGAGGCTTCAAACACTGGATGTTCCAAAGATTGACTTCACTGCAATTGTTGTTTGATTGAATTTGTACTATGAGATGTAGGCTTTATGAAAACCAAAATTTGCCAATCAAATTTTTTTTAGGCTTTAAAACTCAAGTCTTAAAGCTTTTAGAATTTTTTTTCTCTATGTTAACTTTCTCTGAAAGCCATTTTTGAGGATTTTTAAAGCTTCTTTCTCTACATTTTGTTTTTAAACGTAATTGTCATTTTTTGTTCATTTTGCAACCAAAATAAAAGATATTAGATTAAGATTTATGTCTTGCACAGAATGAGTACTACACATACAAATATTTTTATTTATCGTTATTTATTTATACTTTTTACATATTATAAATAAAAGAAAATAATAAATATATTTTGAAAAACTGAAAGGCCAGTGATTATTACGTATATAAGTAAGCTGGCGCAAACATAAAATAAAAACAATTATTGTTTTTACTTACAATCATTTTATAGTAAATAAATCCAAACATCACTTTAATCTATTTTATATGATATGTAATTAAATTTAAATAATATTAGCACATATATATAATATTTTTAATATGACTATTTATTAAATAAATTCTTCTATCCATATGGTTTTATGATGATTTGTATTTTTATAAAAAAAAAGTTTGAAATCATTGATAACAAAATTTTAAATATGAGATTTTTAATAGTTTTAGAAATTTATAATCATTTTAAAAAATTTGGTGAAAATTTTGTAATTAAAATATTAAATACTTGTTAAATGTAAATTTTGAAATTCAAATATTTATATGTTTATATGGTATATAGTTTAATTTAAACGATATTAATATCAATATATATATATATATATAAATTTAAATATCTATTAAATGAGACTTTCTACTCATATAGTTTTATGATCTTTTGAATCTTGTTATAAATATTTTAAACCATTGATCATAAAACTTTTAATGTGGAACTTTTAAAAGTTTATTATTTTATAGTCATTTTAAAAACTTTAATATAACATATATATATAGAAAAATCTAATTTTTATTATGTGGTTAATGTGATTGTTTGTTTTAATCTTATAAAATTAAAAATGATATAGGATACATAGATTATTATCAAATATTTATTATTTAAAATAATCAACTGACTTTAATCACATTATGTAATTTCATAGTTTTTACTTAAGAAGAGAAGGAAGAATATTTTTATACATTAATAACTAATTATATGATTAATGTAATGAAAAGCATAGTATATGTTTATATAGAATATTTGGTTCTTCCTAATGAAGGAAAATACTTGAAGAGAAAAAATAATGTGATAATATAATCCAATTAGAAAACAAACTAACTTTGTTAAGTACCGTTAACTTCAAAATTTCTTGTTGTACTGTTGTTAAAATTTTGATAGTAAGATGACTCTATTATTTAATTGAAAAACTATGTCTCGAAAAACAAATATCTATAGAACAAAAAGGTTGTGATTTATCCCCAAATGCCAATATTTGAACTATTGATTGTCGAACACCATTATTTTGTGACTTTAAATTGTCTGAGCAATGCCATTATCTCGTCGAGCATAAACCTGCATATGATCACACATGGTAAACTTAGTTTATGGAAAATCAAAACCATATGAAAAACTAAAACATATGAAAGCTCATAGAAGATGTGTCATTGGGATTGTTACTAATAGATCTTATTTATATTAGATTTCATAATATGTTTTGAAATAAAATATTCTCTAATAAATTTTAAAACTCACTTAAAATCTTTTTAGTATAAGTTCATATATTAAATTCAGATTTGTTATTGAAATATTGAATCACACAGTCGAATAGGTATCGATTAGGCGATATAACCCTAGTTCAAATATAAATCGACCATTTATCATATAGAACCGTTCCACATCAGCATCAGCAGCAGTTTATAGTTAGTCAGAGCACTTAAAGGAGTTTTATTATAAGTTCATGTATTAATTTCAAATTTATTAACAATTCAAGAATCAAATCACACAGTCAAATAGTTTTGCTATCCATCAGAGGAAATAACCCTAAATCAAACACTAATTGGTCTTTTTCCCTCTCAGTGACTATATCTTCCTTTATAATTTTTTATTTTAAAGAGTTATTTTCTTGTTGCTCAAAAAAGAGTTATTTTCTTTGTTTTAAAGTTTTTCACAAGGATTAAGAAAATAAAAATTCTATATAATTTATCTTGATTGCATAAAATAACATTAAATAAAACTTATTCAACCAATTAAAAAAATACAATATTTTGTAATTAATCACAGATTTAAACTGGTATTTATTTTTTTCTAGATTAGTGAGAACATCAATTATCTTAGAACAAAATAAAAAATTTTAAAAATCATCTAGAATGGGACAGAAAAAATCATTTAGAATGGGACAGAAGGAGTATTATAGTAGATTGAGTCCACTGTACACTAGACCTTATTAATTTGGTGGGGGATTCTGTCGGGTGCTCATCATTCCACAGAGAAAAGACAGGTGCTGTGAGCTTCTTTACTAGCATTCTCGTTCAATTTATCAATTAACCCAAAATATTCAATAATTTTCAATTTGGGAAGGACAAAAAGATAACTGCAGCAAGGATTGACAAGAATAATAGCAGCAAAAGATCCAATAAAAATCACATAGTTTTCTGGCAAAAGAGACATCATTTTCTCCTCTTTTCTTATTTTCCTTTTCTCTCAAAGAAGGATGATCATTTTCTTTATTTGGATCTGAAACAAGCTCTTTTGCCGCTCGAACGATATCCTCTACCTGAGGAAGAGCCAATCTCTAGGTTAGCTGCGTAAGGCATTGGAACATCAGCTCCTGCTATCCTCTCCACCGGTGCATCCAAGTATGAAAAGCTCTCCTCTACTACCGATGCACTGTTCCATAAAACATAAACATAAAATCAATACTAAACCAAAACAAGATCATTTTTAATAGTCAAGGAAATGAAATGAAGCTTAACCAGATTTCTGCACAGACTCCATGCTGTGGGAAACCTTCTTCAACTGTTACCAATCTACTTGTTTTTCTCACTGACGATTGATCGTTGCTCTGTCTAGCGGACGGATTGACCGCAGATTTATTACCTAACCATTTTTATTCAGCAGAAAAGTTTAAAGAGCTTACGTAGTATCAAGTTTAAGCAGAATCACAAGACATAAGACTCTTCATACCTCAGCACTTATTCCCTCTTCTGCGAGCTTCTCAGCTGCCTGGAACCATGAACATTAAATTAATTCAGAAACAAAACAGTGATAAGCACCAATTTAGTTTTTTTAAAGAAAGCATCTAAGAGGTATATTTGAGCTATATGCAGGAAACTAGCAATTTTTTTCTCAGTTTTGGTTACTGATTGCTGAAAATGACAAACCTTGAGGGCAAAACCGACCATCTTCGAGAAAGTTGTTATTGTTACATCCTTTCCTTCTCGTTCAATCTGTTATAGCCCAATACAACATTATGGCATCAACTAACTAGATATAAAAGAAGGCGGTAATGTAGAGTGAAAGTACCTTGGCTTTTCCTATGGGAAGACAGAAACTTGAATCAAGTGCTTCTTCTGAAATTGGAAATGATTCACCATATCTGCATGATGGGTTTAGCATAAGGGTGAATTACCAAAGTGAACTACATGACGAAATCTCAAATTAGGTTTACTACTTACAGTAACTCGTTTTCAAGGAAGACAACAGGGTCAGGGTCTCTAATGGCAGCTTTAAGAAGACCACGCGCATCTTCAGCTGAATATGGAGCGAGAACTTTCAAACCAGGAACTGAGGCATACCATGCTGCATAGCACTAGAAAATGTAGAATAGAACATCTCCATAAATACAGATGCAATGTCAAAAGCAGTCCTAAGCAAATATTATTCCTGGATCCTTGTACAGACCCCATGTTATTTAAACAATGTATAGTACAACTACATCGACAGTGATAAGCCCTAAATGCATATATCGATCATGTTTGACAGTGAGACACACAGTCATAGTTCCAATGTGATCATTACCAGACTTAAGCAATTCAGTTGCACATCCTGTCCTAAGAACCTTGTTCTTAATCAATCATTCAAATGCCTAATTCATTTAGGAAAAATTTGATCAAAGTTAAAGCCCAAGCCAGTTCCTTGATCCTATTTGATTAACATATAAACAGAAGCTAGAGGTAATGTTTTGAAGGAATGAAACGCAACGATTTTGATTTGTCAAGGAAAAGGTCTGTTCGTACAGAAATTTCGTTAGCATTTATTTACCTGAGAATGCTGAGCACCAACACCAGCAGCAGCACCATTGGGTCCTCTAAAGACGATGGGGACATTTATCTGTCCAGCAGACATGTAATTTGACTTTGCAGCAGAATTTATGATATGATCAATTGCCTGAAACAAATTGCAATATAGATGTTAGGATACATATAGAGATAAGAAAAAAAAGAATGTCTGTGCACTTCGGTGTCAATGCTGCCTGGAAACATATTTGCACCACAGTGCATCATCCTATAACGCAACAATGATGCCTAATCAAGTCAAGGTAAGATGTACGAAAAATAAACGCTAACCTGCATAGAAAAGTTAAACGTCATAAATTCTACGACAGGCTTTAAGCCAGCATAGGCGGCACCAACTCCAATTCCAGTAAATCCAGCCTAAAACATGTTGAAAAAAAAAGGAAGAATGTTAAGAGTTTAGTAACATGGACAAAAGGATTTGTAACTGCAGTGCAAGAAAACAATAAAAGAAATCCAAACCTCGGTAATAGGGGTATCATAAACTCTCTCAGGACCATATTTCTCCAAAAGGCCTTTAGTGATCTGTGATAAACCTCAAGTATAAGAGATAATGGGCAACCTAGCAATTTCTGTAATGTTTTATCTTGTAATTCTAACCTTGTAGGCACCTTGATATTGTCCAACCTATCCAAAAAAAAAAGATACAACATGAAACATCAATATCTGATCTGACTATAAATGCCACACTATATGAATAATGTCAGCTGCAACAAACCTCTTCACCCATAACAAATACTTTAGGATCTGCAGACATTTCCTCATCGATTGCAGAATTCAGGGCATCTCTGACTGTCATCTAAAGAAGGATTTTCACAGGAAAAATGTAAAATTGCATGTACAAGGAATAATATCTTCGTTTTATATTGTAACTCATATGCTATCATAACTAAAACTCTGGGCTCTCACAAAACATATGTTGGGACTCTATAATGTAACTGTGACTGACTGTGAATCCTCCTCTAAAATTCCCCATTGTAAATGGAAAACACCAGGAGATAAAAGCAAAACAGTTGGTTCCATAATTGATCTAAATAATGACTATTGCTCACTCAACCCAGATTACAACATTCAGACATCAATCAAGCAGCTAAACTGATTAGAATTGTGTTGCCTAAAACAAAAGAAGAGTTTTCGAGCAACTTTGATGACAACAAAAGGCAGCTAAAAATAAAATCGATATAATACCTCTTTTGAACCAGCAGCAGCGTAGCTCCTTGCGGAAACCGACGAGGATCGCACCCTACTTCTAAGAGACTGTTCAAAACCCCATTTTCAGAAAATCAGAAACTCGACGAAAACCCTCAAATCGTGTCGGCAATGAAAGCTCTTACCGAAGCGGAGATGCCTCCATCTCCGGCTCTTCTTCGCCCCAAGATTCCCCACATTCTGGAAAACAATAACCACTCTTCTCAGATAAAACCCCGTAGATCTAATCATGATCCGGGAAAGAGAAATCGATCCAAGGGGAAGTAGAGAAACAGAGTAGATCGATACAGGAGACAGAGTTGATTACCTTAGCTTTACAGCGCCGGCGAAAAGCGATCGGAAACGGCGGAGAAGAAGACAACTCAGAGATTGTTTTCTTTTTTTTGTAACAACAGAGCAGCACAGGAGAGATTTCAATTAGAGTAGGTCTCTTCTTCATCAGATCACAGTAGCCGTACGATTAGTAGGTCTGGAGCCGTACGATTAGATTACTATCGATCATGGTTGACATTCTCGGATCATACTTTTCCTTTTTCTTTCCTTTTTTGTCACTGTTCCTTTTTCTTAAATAAAGGGTTAACAGCGAATTAAAGAAATATGGCTACCAGGGTGGGAGGTCTCATTTCTGGATAGGCTCTCGGATATTCAAATGGACCATAAGCATTGATCCATATCCGCGTGACCACGTAATGGGTAATAATCTCCTGAGAGAAGTCGATCCTAGGCTTGGACCAACAGGCAACTCCTCCTCTAGTGGAAACCACTGGACACCAACTGTTCCTTTTTCTTTCTCAACTATATTATTCCATGGTTGATGTTTTATAAAGGTGATGACGACTACCCAAACGTTATATTATATTTTGGAAGTATGAATATGAACATATACATTTCACAAAAGTTTATAAATTGGCATTCAGTAACATTTTAAATCTTCAAAGTTTTGGTTAACACTTTAAACCATCAACTTTACATATGTACATTACCACAAAAAAAAAATCAAATAAACTAACTTGTTCATCAAACAAAAAAAGCTTACGAAACTATTCATTGACAGGTAAACAAAACAATGATGTGTCGATTTTTTCTAATAAATAAAAATAAGAAAGAGACAAAATAAACAATAGTAGAAAATTTTAAAAATATATTTTTTAAATATGTGATTAAAAAACAAGTTACAATTTCAAACAATTAAATTTAAACATTCAAAACTTAAAAAAATTCAAGAACTTTTAAAAAAAAAATCGAGTTTTGAAAAAAATTCAAAAATTATCAAACCTTTTATACTCAAAAGAAAAACTAAAACCTAAAGAAATTTTAAGTTAAAATTTAAAGAAAAATCAATAAATTTAATTTATTTAATTTTTGAAAAACAATTTAACATAACACCGATTTCAGAGTCCTCATATTCATCAGTGTTATGTCGGATTTGTTTTAGTAAATTTAATTTTAAAAGTTTTAATTTTATTTTAGAGGTTTTAACATTTTTATTTGATTTTATTTTTAGCAAAAAGCATAGGTTTTCTTTAAATTTGAGGTAACTTTAATTTTTTATAAGATTTATTTAATTTTAGAAAGTTTGAAATTTAATTATTTGAAATTGTAAAACATAAAATTAAATGTTTAAGAAAATTCATAATTTTATTATCTTTATTAAAAGTTTAAAAATTATGTATTTTTAATTCTTTTATTTATTTTATTTAGTAAAGAACTGACATGTCATTATTTTTACATATACATGAGTAGTAATGCTTGCATGATGAACAAATTATGATGAAAGTTTTTGTGATAAAGATATAGGTTGGTGGTTTAAAATCCTTTTCTTCTATGAGGGAGTTAAGAAAATGTAACAATTTTCGGTGACACATGAGAAAGCTAGCTGTCCATTATTGTTGAAAACAAAGGAGCATGAATAGACTGACAAGAATAGTTAAGTTTCATTCCATCTGAAAATAAAAGTGAGCAAATGCATATGATTGTAATTTATTAGGTCACGCTATGAACTTTTGTTTTCGATAACAAATATAATCATACAGAAAATTAAAGCATCTCCTATAGTTAGCTTCATTTTCAGTTTTAAAATGCACTTAAAAATGAAGCTCATATTCTCCAATGGTTTATTTCATATTTTTCTTGTAAAGGAATATTCCATATCCACTTTATCATTAATTATTATAACACCTTATACTTTTTCATACTTACTAATTTTACGACTATTTTGTTTACATAATAATCCAACATAATTATTATTTAATATAAACTAAACATTATCATATAAGAATTTATTACATAACATGAATAAACCAACCGAGAACACCATATTTTGTAAAAAAAAGACATCTTATATATATATATGTATATATATATATATATATATATATTTTTAAATGATTAATAAAAGTATTTAGAAATAAATATGTGCTTATTTATCTTCCATTATTTTTAAACGAGTTAAAGTTCTTACTAAAATGAATATTCTCATTTTTCAATATAAATATCTAATTAGATGAAAAGAATAGTCGAAATTTAGAAATTGATTTAATTGATATTAATATATATGATTATTTAGATAAAAGATAAGAATAAGTAAAATCAATGACCAATTTATAATTTAGAAACTTCAGCTTCAAAAAATAAAGCAATGAACAGTATTGTTTCAAATTTGAAGCAACACTATTTATTGCTTCATTTCGAAGCAAGAAATGAAACACCATTAGAACATAATTTATTTCAAAATAAAGCAAAAAGTAAAAAATGAAGCACCATTGGAGATGGTTTTAAAAATACATATTTACGTTTTATTTTTATAAGATTGTTTGTCATTATTTATGGATTTCTTATATTTCAGTGACTTAATTGTTTATGGATTTGTTAAGCTTAGTAAAAATGTTATTTGTTTTTAGGGGTCTGCAAGTTGTGTAGCGACATAATTAATTATCCAAAATTTGTTATTTTTGCAGTTTCATTCATGACATGAATT
Organism: Brassica carinata; assembly: GCA_016771965.1. Taxonomy (NCBI): domain Eukaryota; kingdom Viridiplantae; phylum Streptophyta; class Magnoliopsida; order Brassicales; family Brassicaceae; genus Brassica; species Brassica carinata. The sequence goes on from CM028691.1 coordinate 42,811,901, forward strand.
GCTATCAATAATTTGTTCATAATTAATAATTTACAAACAATATTTGATTCAGATTCGTACAAATATATTTTGTTGCTAGAATTTAAATTGGAAACATATTAAACATTACAACTAAGCACATGCATATCATGGACCAATACTAATATCTAGTTGAATTATGTTTTATGTTGTTTGTTTTATGCAACTTTACTCAATGATGCTCAATTACAACCTTTATTGTTCAACAAACATAAGTAGTTCTACCAGGTGACATTCTGTTATATTCGGTACTACAAGCTTACATTGTTATAACAAGCAACACTTTGTTATATTCAGTAATATAAGGTTATACTCACTGCGACTGTGTAAACCCAATGAAACTAATACACTAGGGTTCGAATGGGCAAAATGGATCAAGCATTATGGATCTAGTGGATCAAGTAGATTGGCTGAAAAAGAATGAAACAGCGAATCTAGCGGTATAAGTATGGATCGGCGGTCCAAAACATGTTTGAATGGTGAAAGTGGATAAAAGCGGTTTTATAAAATAATTTATAAATACAGTAAGTATAAAAGTTTATTTAAATTATCATAAAATAATTTCTCTATTTATTTTAAATATATATAGATATATATGATTTTTAATATATTTAAAATTAAACATATATTTCTAATATATTAAAATAAACTATGTATAAATATCAATGTGTCCATTTTATATTGTTATGAATTATTAATTTAGTATATATAGTATTATGAAAATAATATTTGCTTAAGTGTAAACAATAATTTAGTATTGTTATTTTATTTGTTTATTGAATAGAAGAAATTATATCAAAATAAAAATTACATAAATATAGATTATTAAAATAATAACATATAAGTATTTTGTGTTTGAATAAATTTATAGATTATATTAACTTCTATTTTGTTTAAACATAAATTTTATAGACATTTATATGACTGCAGCCATTTAAAATAGCATGTATTACACATTATAATAAAGAATAATTTACTTTAAAAGAAAACTAGATTTTGAATGTGTCAAAACGCGGATGTTGTTTAAGACACTAAAAATATAAGTTTTGGTTTATTACAGCTCATTTGATTTTACTCAAGCCAAAGAGCATGCTATATTTATTGTAATTATTTTTGTTGATGAGTTTCACAAAGTTTCGATGTGGGACATCTACACTTTATAAATATATCTCAAATATATTTAATATGTTAACAATTATAGAGATTTTTGTATAGATTATTTCCTAAACTCTCGAGGATATTTAATATTCTAAATCTTGTTAGATTCATAAATCTTGTTAACCTCAATTTATATTATACTAGGTATTGACTGGTGCGCTGCACGGTTTTGATTGATATTTCAATTTCATGATAAACATAAAAATTAGAAAACTTTCTATGGTAAATGTAGCCTTTTATATATATTGTGTAAAACTTATTTAAGGAATAAAATTTGTTTCCATGTAAGTTTTGGTTTGTATATAAGTTTCTGTAACTATAGCATAAGCAATTATTAGAAACTTTGTATTTAGGACTAGATAAAAAAAATATAAAACCTAAATTTAAATCAAATCCAACCTCGAAAATATGAATTGAGTGAAATACAGTGAATTAGAAAGTTCAATCAAGCCAATCGAAAGTCAAGAGGACGTCATACACATTCTTATACTCTTAATTTAATATTTTTATTAACTTGTTAAAGACTGTTTAAGGTTAATTTTCCTTTATTTCAAATAATTTGCTTCTCACTTGATGCTACCTTCCACTATAACACCTTAACTAAAATGAACTATAGGAAAAGGACTACATAGTAAAGCAGAAAATGTGATAAAATAATGCATAAAATTTGATTTTTTTACCGAACACATTTAAAGATCAATGATGCGTTAACAATAATAATAATAATAATAATTTTTAGTGACTAAACTCTGAAAAATATCAAATATGTATCTGATTTCAGTATGAACAAACACATATAAACCCTAACATGAAAACATCCTAATTTTCTTATGACTATTCATGAAGAATAAGATAATAGTAAAATCCTACCAAAAAATATAATACAAAGAATAGTAGTGACAAAACATTTTGAATTTTTTTTTGTCATCAAACATTTTGAAATTATATTAAGGGAATGAAAAAAGAGAGACATATATTGATATTAAAATAATAGAAAATAAGGAAAATACAACATTCATATATTATAAATGTATCTACAAATTCGATTTTATAATATCTGTAAGCAATCAAAACTTAGGATTTTATAATTTGTTTTAAAGATTTTAAACTACTTTTTCCTTTTATAATTAATTTTTGTTCAGGATTTTAAAAGGTAAATGAGGATTTATTAAAAGGAAAATTAGTTTCATATAGATTTTACAATATTTTAGGATCAAAAAGGAAAACTACTATCAAATATTTAGTTATTACATATTTATGAATTTCGTAAGACATGTCATTATATTACATTTATTGTCATGTGTCAAGATCTTGTTAATTAGTACCTTTAAAGAACCAAGTTTTATATAATAAGATAATAATTATATAAATCCTAAAGTTTATGATTTTGTAAAAGGAAAATAACTATCTACTAATTGTATATTTATAAGGAAAATAACTTAAATATTTATAAGAAAAACTAATCTTGTAATTACTTTGTTTATAAGGAAATTCTTTACCTTAAATCAGTGTCTAACGACTTTGTTAAAAATATTTGACATATTGGTGTCTGCTCATAAAAATAGATTATTATTACTGTCAGTGTAAGTGATATTATATATGCTTGGTCAATACCAAATCAGACTTCATCATCATATTATTAATTTTTTGTTTTAATTAAAGTGTTATTCTGGAAATATATCATTAAAATAATGAATTAAGAAAATTATTTAATATAAGATAAGTTTAATATAGATATGAAATATTTGTGGATATTTTTGGTTATAATTTTGTAACATACAATTATCTATTGAAAAAATGAAAGTTAGTTATTTATAAGAAAATAATAAGAGTACTTTTACAATTTTATTTTGTTTAATCTTTTAAATATAGAATATTATTTATTTATAGTTTGTTTTTCTTCATGATTTTTGTTAAATAATTTATTTTAATTCTAGGATTTTATAATCAGTTTTTTTAGTATTTTTTTAAATTTAATATTTATCTTCTATAATTCTCTTTCTTTAGTATCTTTAAAAGCAAATATTTTTTGTAAAAAATAAAAATTATTTTTCAAATATATTTTTATAATTATTTTTTGTTTATAATTTTTTAAAAATTCAAAATTACAATAAAATATTTTTAACAATATATAATTGTAAAAACATTATGTATTAATAATTTTCCTTTTCTAAAATCCTAAAAAAACCGTAAAATACTATTTTTGTAATGAGAAATTTTGTTTTCTAAATATTTTTAAATCCCAGACAAAGAGAAGTGTATCATATTTTTGACACATGTCACCCTTTAAAAAAATCACTTTTAAATAAATTTTTACAATTATTATTTTTTATTGTTTAAAAATGAAAATTACTATCAAACATTTTTAGCAATATATAATGTAAAAATTATGTAAGAGTAATTTTATTTTTCTAAAATCCTAAAGAGAACTTTAAAAGACTTTTTTGTAATGAAAGTTTCCTTTTTAAAATCTCTTTTTGTGAAGAGAATACTGATAAACAATTCAAACATAATTTTTCGTGATATTTATTTATTTATTTATAAAGGGGTATCGACCCCAGTTAAGTCTAGTCGTATGTTGCTTGCGTCATGGTCCCTGTCCCTGCGATCTTAGAAATGTTAATTCCCCAATAGTAGGGATTAGTCAGGGTGTGATCTTGGTAGTAGGCCTTTACCACCAGATTCTAAAAGCCCTAGTTAACTTTTCATGATACTTACAATGACATAGGAATAGAAACGCATGATTTAATCTAGAAAGTTACACCAATAATAGGAATCAGTTGAGAGGTCAAACAGACCATCGACCAAGCAGACCGGTGGAGAACTGCACCATTGGTAGGAATGCGATAGGTGAATAATTGGGAAAATCTGAATTGGTGAATTTCAATGTCTTATTGGTTGAATTACTTTTAGAAAGGTAAATTACCAATATATATCGGTGAAATACAACATGGATATTTAAAATTTTTATTAAAATATCGGTCAAGTACAATCCAAAACAATATGAAAATGAAAGGCATGAATAGACTTTAGTTTTAAAGAAAGAAACAACAAAGTCAAATCGTTTTGAACAAAAAAAACAAGTAGAAAAGTTAACTTTAATAATTTTCTTGAGGCATATCTATTTGATCCATGGCATGTCGCATAATTAAATATTCTTTCACAACTCATTCATTTAACAGAGATAGATGATGTCAGATCTCAGTGTTAAACTCTCCACCTCGAAAACCTCTAAAAAAGAAAAATATCTTATAAAGTGAAACCTCACCGTTCACGGCGATATGATAAGCTAGCGAACAGTTTGATCAGCCAATGGGTTGCTTTTTCTGCAAGAAACCCTCCGGAGAGAAAGGGAGTCCCGATGAAGCTCCTCCGTTAAACCTCCGCCGTGAAACTAAGACGGATCATTTGCCTTCTTCTTCCTCCTCCACCACCGTGTCTGCACCGGAGGTAGTCGACATCGGAGAGAGGTTAGCTTCGGCTCAGATTCTATCAGCGAGAACGTGGCACCCTGGCGACTTCTCCGCCGGCTCTCTCGCCGGCCGTTGAGGTTGAGTCTCCGTGCGCCGGAAGGATGGCCACCGTGGCTGATTGCTGCTTGCGGCGAAGCTATCAAAGACTTGACTCCTCGACGAGCCACCACATACGAGAAGCTCGAGAAGGTTTTAAAGATTCGCATTAAATGAAAACACTAATCACTAGAGCAGAAAATGAGCTTTAGTTAATTTGGTTAATTATACATTTTTTTTGATGTATTGAATGTTACAATTAGATTGGTCAAGGAACTTACAGCAATGTGTACAAGGCTAAGGATCTATTGACTGGAAAGACAGTAGCTTTGAAGAAAGTTAGGTTTGATAATTTCGAAGCAGAGAGTGTCAAGTTCATGGCCAGAGAGATTCTTATGCTGCGACGGCTAAATCATCCTAATGTTATAAAGCTCCAAGGGTTAGTTACTTCAAGGGTTTCATGTAGTCTCTACCTTGTTTTGAGTATATGGAGCATGATCTCACCGGCCTTGCAGCTGCTCAAGGCGTCAAGTTTGATCTTTCTCAGGTTTGTGTCTTGTGTTTTTCTTCTTATTAAGGTGTATATTTGACAAAGTTAATGGGTAAATATAATGGTAATGTCTTTTTGTGTCTTCAGGTGAAATGTTTTATGAAGCAGCTCTTATCGGGGCTAGAGCATTGCCATAGTCGAGGAGTCTTACATCGGGATATCAAAGGTTCTAATTTGCTGATAGATAATGATGGAATACTTAAGATTGCTGATTTTGGGTTGGCTACCTTTATGACCCAAAGCAAAAAGCAAACAATGACTAGTTGTGTTGTCACGCTCTGGTACCGCCCTCCCGAGCTTCTTCTTGGAGCTACCAACTACGGCACTGGTGTTGATCTTTGGAGTGCCGGTTGTATCATGGCAGAGTTACTTGCTGGCAAGCCTGTTATGCCAGGTAGAACCGAGGTAAAAACCAAACCGTGTTTGTCTTGTCTCTAGGCATTCTTTAGTTTCTATCAGATGGGATCCTCTCATCTGAGTTGCACTATAGAGAGAGTATTTTAATGCTTATTCGTCTTTGGAAACCAACTGCATGATCTTGGACCATATAAATGCATGCACAACCGAAAATTAATAAAGTTTTTTTTTTTTGTTTCTTGTAGGTCGAACAACTTCATAAAATATTTAAATTATGTGGCTCCCCATCAGATTTGTACTGGAAGAAGCACAAATTGCGGAACGCAACTCTATTTAAGCCGCAACATCCGTACAAACGTTGTGTGGCTGAAGCATTCAATGGATTCACTTCATCAACTGTTCATCTAGTGGAGACACTTCTCGCTATAGATCCTGATGATCGAGGAACTTCTACCTCGGCCTTGAGTGGTGAAGTGAGTCATACTGACTCTCTGATATTTCAGTTGTTTGATATATTATTAGATGTTGTGAACTTTTTTTGAGTCTATGTCCAACTCTACATTGTCCGATTAGTATGATATTGTTCACTTTGGACCCGAAGGCAAAGTCCGCATAGATTTGGTTTTCGGCTCCTTCCCAAAAAGCCTCGTACTAATCAGAGCTGGACATCTCTTTATATATTAGACATTATTTGTAGACTTTGTTTGCATTCACAACAAACCTCCTCACAAACCAAATACCACATGACTCTTGGTTTCCAACCTCCAGCGGAACCTGATACACATTTTATACCGCCGTAATTACCAACGGAACTCTTCACCTAACCTTTGTTACACCATTAGGATTTATCCACCTAACCTTTACTGCACTATTAGGACACTCACCACCTAATCCTTTCAGTACCATTAGGAATATCCACCTAATCTTTGTATCGTCGTTAGGGAGAGAATTTCGGTACAAGTCTCCGGCATCACTTAATCGCGAAATCATCCTGAGGATTGTCCTCCCACAACCGAAGCTTCAAGAATCTTTGACAGTCTCTGCTACGTACTCTCCCTTCCTATCGAAGGTGGCACTACTTCAAACTTTCAGGGTATTTTGGTCTTCTAGTAGATGTTCGTCAACCTAACTCTGATACCAATTGTTGGGCTTTCTTTTAATTCCGTGTCCAACTCTTCCTAGACCGATTAGTACGATATTGTCCACTTTGGACCTGAAGGCAAAGCTCGTATGGATTTGGTTTTGGACTCCTTCCTAAAATGTCTCGTACTAATCAGAGTTGGACATCTCTTTATATACTAAAAATTATTTGTTTAAACTCGAATGTGGAACTTTGTTTGCATTTATAATAGATGTTATGCTAAAAAACACTTACTGATCAAAGACATTTTTTATATTTGATTTTGTGTGCAGTTCTTTACGAGTGAACCGTTAGCATGTGATCCATCAAGTTTACCGAAGTATCCACCTTCCAAAGAACTGAATATAAAGCTAAGGGACCAAGAGGCAAGAAGGTACTTATCGTTACATCTTCTTCTATGGATGCGCGTCCTTTTGATTAGTTTTATAATTAGTCTGGTCACTTTGGAATCTAGGCAAAAAGTTCTTGCCGGAAAATCTAGTGGTGGTGATGGAACCAGAAGAATAAGTTATCGTGGGGATCGCACTGGGCGAGCTATTCCAGCTCCAGAAGCTAATGCCGAGATTCAATCAAACTTAGATGTGAGGAAAAAATCATCTTTTCATCACATCCATACACAAATGTCTTCATATGTTACATGCATGCCCAAAGTTATAGGGAGACTGCACATAATTTTATTAAAATGTTGTGTATGTGACACTTTACTACTGTGATTTGCAGAGATGGAGAATGGTACCACAAACACATGGAAGGAGCAAGAGCGAGAAGTTCCCGCCTCCTCACCAGGACGGTGCACTTGGGAACCCAGTGGAAGAAGATCAGTCAAACAAAAGTTCAGTATTTGGTGCTTCTTTCGGGTCATCGAGATCATTGAAGGCTGGGGAAGGAACATCAATGAGAAATAGTTCAAACAGAGAAGGGCCTCGTGGCTCTTCTTCTTCTTCTTCTTCTTCTTCTAGAAAGAACATATGGGGGCTTAAACCTCCTCCAGCACTTGGGCTATCGATGGACTTACTTTTCAAGAGCAGAACAGAAGCTTTTGGGATCCGGAGATGAAACGGGATATACCAATGCATCATAAAAATAAGAATGTTTTCCATTTCAATTCATGGGAGAGAGAAGGGTTGTAGAAGTTCATTCTGTGTAGCAGAATAGAAAGAGAGAGACTGCCCAATTGGAAGTTCAGGTAGTTTTAGGATCCTACTTTAAAAATTGTATAGTTGTTGAAATGGGTTTTGAGGCTTCAAACACTGGATGTTCCAAAGATTGACTTCACTGCAATTGTTGTTTGATTGAATTTGTACTATGAGATGTAGGCTTTATGAAAACCAAAATTTGCCAATCAAATTTTTTTTAGGCTTTAAAACTCAAGTCTTAAAGCTTTTAGAATTTTTTTTCTCTATGTTAACTTTCTCTGAAAGCCATTTTTGAGGATTTTTAAAGCTTCTTTCTCTACATTTTGTTTTTAAACGTAATTGTCATTTTTTGTTCATTTTGCAACCAAAATAAAAGATATTAGATTAAGATTTATGTCTTGCACAGAATGAGTACTACACATACAAATATTTTTATTTATCGTTATTTATTTATACTTTTTACATATTATAAATAAAAGAAAATAATAAATATATTTTGAAAAACTGAAAGGCCAGTGATTATTACGTATATAAGTAAGCTGGCGCAAACATAAAATAAAAACAATTATTGTTTTTACTTACAATCATTTTATAGTAAATAAATCCAAACATCACTTTAATCTATTTTATATGATATGTAATTAAATTTAAATAATATTAGCACATATATATAATATTTTTAATATGACTATTTATTAAATAAATTCTTCTATCCATATGGTTTTATGATGATTTGTATTTTTATAAAAAAAAAGTTTGAAATCATTGATAACAAAATTTTAAATATGAGATTTTTAATAGTTTTAGAAATTTATAATCATTTTAAAAAATTTGGTGAAAATTTTGTAATTAAAATATTAAATACTTGTTAAATGTAAATTTTGAAATTCAAATATTTATATGTTTTATATGGTATATAGTTTAATTTAAACGATATTAATATCAATATATATATATATATATAAATTTAAATATCTATTAAATGAGACTTTCTACTCATATAGTTTTATGATCTTTTGAATCTTGTTATAAATATTTTAAACCATTGATCATAAAACTTTTAATGTGGAACTTTTAAAAGTTTATTATTTTATAGTCATTTTTAAAAACTTTAATATAACATATATATATAGAAAAATCTAATTTTTTATTATGTGGTTAATGTGATTGTTTGTTTTAATCTTATAAAATTAAAAATGATATAGGATACATAGATTATTATCAAATATTTATTATTTAAAATAATCAACTGACTTTAATCACATTATGTAATTTCATAGTTTTTACTTAAGAAGAGAAGGAAGAATATTTTTATACATTAATAACTAATTATATGATTAATGTAATGAAAAGCATAGTATATGTTTATATAGAATATTTGGTTCTTCCTAATGAAGGAAAATACTTGAAGAGAAAAAAATAATGTGATAATATAATCCAATTAGAAAACAAACTAACTTTGTTAAGTACTTCGTTAACTTCAAAATTTCTTGTTGTACTGTTGTTAAAATTTTGATAGTAAGATGACTCTATTATTTAATTGAAAAACTATGTCTCGAAAAACAAATATCTATAGAACAAAAAAGGTTGTGATTTATCCCCAAATGCCAATATTTGAACTATTGATTGTCGAACACCATTATTTTGTGACTTTAAATTGTCTGAGCAATGCCATTATCTCGTCGAGCATAAACCTGCATATGATCACACATGGTAAACTTAGTTTATGGAAAATCAAAACCATATGAAAAAACTAAAAACATATGAAAGCTCATAGAAGATGTGTCATTGGGATTGTTACTAATAGATCTTATTTATATTAGATTTCATAATATGTTTTGAAATAAAATATTCTCTAATAAATTTTTAAAAACTCACTTAAAATCTTTTTTTAGTATAAGTTCATATATTAAATTCAGATTTGTTATTGAAATATTGAATCACACAGTCGAATAGGTATCGATTAGACGATATAACCCTAGTTCAAATATAAATCGACCATTTATCATATAGAACCCGTTCCACATCAGCATCAGCAGCAGTTTATAGTTAGTCAGAGCACTTAAAGGAGTTTTATTATAAGTTCATGTATTAATTTCAAATTTATTAACAATTCAAGAATCAAATCACACAGTCAAATAGTTTTGCTATCCATCAGAGGAAATAACCCTAAATCAAACACTAATTGGTCTTTTTCCCTCTCAGTGACTATATCTTCCTTTATAATTTTTTATTTTAAAGAGTTATTTTCTTGTTGCTCAAAAAAGAGTTATTTTCTTTGTTTTTAAAGTTTTTTCACAAGGATTAAGAAAATAAAAAATTCTATATAATTTATCTTGATTGCATAAAATAACATTAAATAAAACTTATTCAACCAATTAAAAAAATACAATATTTTGTAATTAATCACAGATTTAAACTGGTATTTATTTTTTTCTAGATTAGTGAGAACATCAATTATCTTAGAACAAAATAAAAAATTTTAAAAATCATCTAGAATGGGACAGAAAAAATCATTTAGAATGGGACAGAAGGAGTATTATAGTAGATTGAGTCCACTGTACACTAGACCTTATTAATTTGGTGGGGGATTCTGTCGGGTGCTCATCATTCCACAGAGAAAAGACAGGTGCTGTGAGCTTCTTTACTAGCATTCTCGTTCAATTTATCAATTAACCCAAAATATTCAATAATTTTCAATTTGGGAAGGACAAAAAGATAACTGCAGCAAGGATTGACAAGAATAATAGCAGCAAAAGATCCAATAAAAATCACATAGTTTTCTGGCAAAAGAGACATCATTTTCTCCTCTTTTCTTATTTTCCTTTTCTCTCAAAGAAGGATGATCATTTTCTTTATTTGGATCTGAAACAAGCTCTTTTTGCCGCTCGAACGATATCCTCTACCTGAGGAAGAGCCAATCTCTCTAGGTTAGCTGCGTAAGGCATTGGAACATCAGCTCCTGCTATCCTCTCCACCGGTGCATCCAAGTATGAAAAGCTCTCCTCTACTACCGATGCACTGTTCCATAAAACATAAACATAAAATCAATACTAAACCAAAAACAAGATCATTTTTTTAATAGTCAAGGAAATGAAATGAAGCTTAACCAGATTTCTGCACAGACTCCATGCTGTGGGAAACCTTCTTCAACTGTTACCAATCTACTTGTTTTTCTCACTGACGCATTGATCGTTGCTCTGTCTAGCGGACGGATTGACCGCAGATTTATTACCTAACCATTTTTATTCAGCAGAAAAGTTTAAAGAGCTTACGTAGTATCAAGTTTAAGCAGAATCACAAGACATAAGACTCTTCATACCTCAGCACTTATTCCCTCTTCTGCGAGCTTCTCAGCTGCCTGGAACCATGAACATTAAATTAATTCAGAAACAAAACAGTGATAAGCACCAATTTAGTTTTTTTAAAGAAAGCATCTAAGAGGTATATTTGAGCTATATGCAGGAAACTAGCAATTTTTTTCTCAGTTTTGGTTACTGATTGCTGAAAATGACAAACCTTGAGGGCAAAACCGACCATCTTCGAGAAAGTTGTTATTGTTACATCCTTTCCTTCTCGTTCAATCTGTTATAGCCCAATACAACATTATGGCATCAACTAACTAGATATAAAAAGAAGGCGGTAATGTAGAGTGAAAGTACCTTGGCTTTTCCTATGGGAAGACAGAAACTTGAATCAAGTGCTTCTTCTGAAATTGGAAATGATTCACCATATCTGCATGATGGGTTTAGCATAAGGGTGAATTACCAAAGTGAACTACATGACGAAATCTCAAATTAGGTTTACTACTTACAGTAACTCGTTTTCAAGGAAGACAACAGGGTCAGGGTCTCTAATGGCAGCTTTAAGAAGACCACGCGCATCTTCAGCTGAATATGGAGCGAGAACTTTCAAACCAGGAACTGAGGCATACCATGCTGCATAGCACTAGAAAATGTAGAATAGAACATCTCCATAAATACAGATGCAATGTCAAAAGCAGTCCTAAGCAAATATTATTCCTGGATCCTTGTACAGACCCCATGTTATTTAAACAATGTATAGTACAACTACATCGACAGTGATAAGCCCTAAATGCATATATCGATCATGTTTGACAGTGAGACACACAGTCATAGTTCCAATGTGATCATTACCAGACTTAAGCAATTCAGTTGCACATCCTGTCCTAAGAACCTTGTTCTTAATCAATCATTCAAATGCCTAATTCATTTAGGAAAAATTTGATCAAAGTTAAAGCCCAAGCCAGTTCCTTGATCCTATTTGATTAACATATAAACAGAAGCTAGAGGTAATGTTTTGAAGGAATGAAAGCATAGCGATTTTGATTTGTCAAGGAAAAGGTCTGTTCGTACAGAAATTTCGTTAGCATTTATTTACCTGAGAATGCTGAGCACCAACACCAGCAGCAGCACCATTGGGTCCTCTAAAGACGATGGGGACATTTATCTGTCCAGCAGACATGTAATTTGACTTTGCAGCAGAATTTATGATATGATCAATTGCCTGAAACAAATTGCAATATAGATGTTAGGATACATATAGAGATAAGAAAAAAAAGAATGTCTGTGCACTTCGGTGTCAATGCTGCCTGGAAACATATTTGCACCACAGTGCATCATCCTATAACGCAACAATGATGCCTAATCAAGTCAAGGTAAGATGTACGAAAAATAAACGCTAACCTGCATAGAAAAGTTAAACGTCATAAATTCTACGACAGGCTTTAAGCCAGCATAGGCGCACCAACTCCAATTCCAGTAAATCCAGCCTAAAACATGTTGAAAAAAAGGAAGAATGTTAAGAGTTTAGTAACATGGACAAAAGGATTTGTAACTGCAGTGCAAGAAAACAATAAAAGAAATCCAAACCTCGGTAATAGGGGTATCATAAACTCTCTCAGGACCATATTTCTCCAAAAGGCCTTTAGTGATCTGTGATAAACCTCAAGTATAAGAGATAATGGGCAACCTAGCAATTTCTGTAATGTTTTATCTTGTAATTCTAACCTTGTAGGCACCTTGATATTGTCCAACCTATCCAAAAAAAGATACAACATGAAACATCAATATCTGATCTGACTATAAATGCCACACTATATGAATAATGTCAGCTGCAACAAACCTCTTCACCCATAACAAATACTTTAGGATCTGCAGACATTTCCTCATCGATTGCAGAATTCAGGGCATCTCTGACTGTCATCTAAAGAAGGATTTTCACAGGAAAAATGTAAAATTGCATGTACAAGGAATAATATCTTCGTTTTATATTGTAACTCATATGCTATCATAACTAAAACTCTGGGCTCTCACAAAACATATGTTGGGACTCTATAATGTAACTGTGACTGACTGTGAATCCTCCTCTAAAATTCCCCATTGTAAATGGAAAACACCAGGAGATAAAAGCAAAACAGTTGGTTCCATAATTGATCTAAATAATGACTATTGCTCACTCAACCCAGATTACAACATTCAGACATCAATCAAGCAGCTAAACTGATTAGAATTGTGTTGCCTAAAACAAAAGAAGAGTTTTCGAGCAACTTTGATGACAACAAAAGGCAGCTAAAAATAAAATCGATATAATACCTCTTTTGAACCAGCAGCAGCGTAGCTCCTTGCGGAAACCGACGAGGATCGCACCCTACTTCTAAGAGACTGTTCAAAACCCCATTTTCAGAAAATCAGAAACTCGACGAAAACCCTCAAATCGTGTCGGCAATGAAAGCTCTTACCGAAGCGGAGATGCCTCCATTGACGACGGCTCTTCGCCCCAAGATTCCCCACATTCTGGAAAACAATAACCACTCTTCTCAGATAAAAACCCCGTAGATCTAATCATGATCCGGGAAAGAGAAATCGATCCAAGGGGGAAGTAGAGAAACAGAGTAGATCGATACAGGAGACAGAGTTGATTACCTTAGCTTTACAGCGCCGGCGAAAAGCGATCGGAAACGGCGGAGAAGAAGACAACTCAGAGATTGTTTTCTTTTTTTTGTAACAACAGAGCAGCACAGGAGAGATTTCAATTAGAGTAGGTCTCTTCTTCATCAGATCACAGTAGCCGTACGATTAGTAGGTCTGGAGCCGTACGATTAGATTACTATCGATCATGGTTGACATTCTCGGATTTTTTTTTTTTGGCAAGCAATCTGTTCGTATTATTTCGTGAACCAAACTGGGAACCGCGATCCATATGAACGACATAGGATGATTGTTTTCGTGCACTACGTGCAAGATAATCCGCCTTTGTGTTTTCGCGTTAGAAACATGGATAATCGCCGAGTAATTGAAACTTCTCTTCAAACTTCGATATCTTAGATAATTTGCAAAGGCTGGCCATTCCTCGGCTCGAAACCATCTTCACCAGCTGCGAGCAATCCGTTGCAAAATGGCGAATCTTGGCGTAAATTCGCGATACATTCCATGGACCGGATGAGCCTCAAACTCGAATGTAGAGGAGACAGACTCGCTCTTGTATTTCTTGCTCCCATTAAACCATCAAAACCTTCTAAGGTGTTGTACCAACCTTGACCGAAATATTTTCTTTCTCCTTCCAAGACCCATCGAAAAACACCATCTACGGGATGGCCGGTAGAGAATGTATGGGAGTTGATCTAGACCGCTTCCATCGTCGGTTAAGGGAGCTCGCCTCCCTCGAGACAGGACTCGATTCAGCCAACTGAAGGGTATCCCTTGGATCAATATCCATATTACTAAATACTTTATTATTTTGCCTTCCGGATGTACCATAATATCCAAGCAAAATGATGATCGCCGACACGGAGGGACCCGCCAAAATAAGTGATCCATATTTGCAAATAGAGAATTACTTGGGAAGATTATTGGATTCGATGGAATCCTAGAAAGGGCCCAGACTTGAACTGCAGGTGGCCATTCGAAAAACAGATGATTTATGGATTCTTCCTGATCTCCGCATCTTGTGCACAAAGTGTCTCCTGTATTCCTCTAGCCTTAAGATTCTTCTTTACCGCCGGACATCCCGACACAATCTGCCATAAGAAATGTTTCATCTTAGGTGGACAGCGAATTTTCCAACGAATGCCTTCAAAGGGACAATGGAAGGCCCCAATACGGTATGGTCTGTTTCCCTATCCGGGTACACCCTTCGAGTTGATATGCCGATTTAACCGTATACCTTCCATTATTAGTGAAGTGCCAGCCATCACGATCCAATGTCTGAGTTCTCGCTTAATGGAATACTTAGTATAATATTCACATCCTCGTGGTCTACCGGACTCAATTGTCTCAGATATTCCATGTTCTCGAGTTTTCATTGATGAGTGAATCTACCTTGAGGTCCGGATAGAGATTATGTTGGTTTTATTTGCTGGTCTCGGCGAGTGGATGGGATCCGGGATCATTCCATACTGAGATAGGCGAACGGATCCGACCCTTTGATTAGTCCTTTACTTACCGAAATCTAGCGAGATGATACTTCGCCATCCGTATGATGGCGAATAAGAACGGATGGGTTCCAAAGGCGATGCATTCTGAAATATCTACCTTTGAAAACCCGAGAGAATAGAGTCTTAGGTTTCTCTATTAGTCTCCAAAATTGCTTACCAAGCATGGCTGTGTTAAAATCTGTAGGTCCTTAAACCCTAATCCTCCATCCTCTTTGGGCGACATATTTTATCCCATGACTGCCAATGCATGCCCTCGTAGAACCTCCGGACTCCACCGAACTTTGCCACTGCACTCGTAAGCTTCTTGATTCTTGTTTTAGGAATCTGGCGGACATTATATGATTTGGTAATGCCGTCACCACTGATTTAATGATTACTTCCTTGCCTCCCTTAGAAAAAACTTAAAGGTCCATCCATTAATCCTATTATTTAACCGTTTTGGACAAAGCCGAAAACCTGGACTTTGGATCCTCCTAGATTTTCAGGTATTCCTAAATAAAATCCCATCCCACCTTGATTTTGTATTCCCAATATATCCCGAAGTTCCTGTCGATTGGTTCCTCAATTTTGTGTCCAAATTGAATAGGCGATTTATCGAAATTGATCTGCTGTCCCGAAACTCCTTCATACTCCTTTAGAATCCGGAGAACTGTCGGCATTCCTCTTTTGTGCTCTACAGAAAAGAGACTATCATCTGCAAAAGCAGATGTGAGATAGCAGGACATGCCCGAGCAACCTTTATACCGCTACCGTTTTTCCCGTTCAGCTTTTTAATATTTGCAACCAGCGCCTGCACATTATAAAGAGATAAGGGATAGTGGGTCCCTTGTCAAGTCCTCTCGAGGGATAATATTTCCTTTGGGTGGCCATTCAGTAGAACCCTATATTGAACCGAGGAAACACATTCCGTGATAAGCTTAATCCAGTGATGATCAAACCCCATTTTGGCTAATACCTTTTCAATAAAGATCCATTCCACTCTATCATAAGCCTTGCTCATATCCGCTTTTAATTGCCATAAATTTATTTTGGCATGACTTGTTTGTCCTCAATCCATGAAACATTTCTTGAGCAATGAGTATATTGTCCGAGATGCTCCAGTCTTCGAAGGTTTCTGAGATAAGTGAAGGTAGACATGCCTTCAGTCTCGCATAGGACTTTTGAAATGATCTTATAACCTACATTACAAAGACTAATGGGTCTTAGCTCTTTCATCCGCGTGAGCCTCTCCGTTTTAGGGATTAGACATATATTAGTCGTATTCAACCTTGTATCCAATTTTCCGAAATGATGAAGTTATTGACCATCTCCAGTAACTCCTTTTTAATGATATGCCATGAGTGTTGAAAAACAAAGCCGTCATTCCATCCGGTCCGTGAGCTTTTTCTGGATGCATCATAAACAAAGCTTGGCGAACCTCCTCCTCGGTTGCCAATCTGATTAATCTCGATTCATCTCAGGAGTAATGGCTGGTGTTATCTCCTCTAAAAACCTTCAAACTCTTCCGAGAGGTAGTCTGGAATAGATTATCAAAATAATCCACTGCTACCTTCTCCAGTCCTTGTTCCTTTACTATCCAATTTCCATTTTCATCATAAAGTCCCACTATCCTATTTCGAGCTCGACGTTGTTTTGTGAGGCCATGATAGAATTTTGTGTTGAGGTCCCTCATTGTGTTCCACGATTCCTACTTTTGGTGCCAATATTCCTCTTCATCCTTATATGCTTCTTGTAGTTTCCTAGTTATATCCATAATATCCTCCTCGCTCGATTGTTATCCATTTGTACCTCTTCCAAGGCCTTCGAAGTTCACTAATTTTTTCTTTGCCATAAGGTGGATTGTTCTTTCGCCATGTTGAAATCTCATGCCGACAATTTGTAATCCTCGCAACAAAATTACTCGGCATGAGATTTCAACATGGCGAAAGAACAATCCACCTTATGGCAAAGAAAAAATTAGCCCATCCTTGCCTATCCACCGTTTATCAAACCGAAATTGTCCCCTATGTTTCTGAACTCTGTCTCAAGATAGGCCACGATTGGCCTATGGTCGATCCCACCATTCCTAGGTATTCTCAGATAGAACAGGGAAGAGAGTATGCCGATCTTCATTTGCTAATGCACGATCCGGTCGACATCTAACCATGACTTTATTTCTTCTTCCTTGCCAGACATCTTATTACCCCCGGCTGGAAATTCTAGTAAGCCGAGTTCCTAATCATATCATTGAAAGAAATGAAAGATTCTAAACCTCGATGGTACCACCTTCTTTTTCATGATTACCAGTAATCTCATTCAGGTCCCCAATAATGAACCAAGGTTCTGACTATTATTGTCTTTCGATTTTTTGGGCCCATAATACATTTAAATGGACTTGATTTTCTACAACAATTTCATTAATGGGTCTTTTGATCATAAAACAATTTCATTAAATGGATTATGTTCTTATATAATCCATTTCATAACCCATAAACGTTTTTATGAATAAAAGTGGGTTATGTTTTTATATAATTCCTACAACAATTTCATTAAATGAGTTATGTTTTTATATAAACCATTTCATAATCCATAAACATTTTTTTATAATAACAAAAAATTAAAATCTGCAATAATTTTTAAAAGTAATATTAGAGATTGAAATTTTGTAACTAAATGATTTCACTACATAACCAAAAAAATTATTGGGCCACTTTATATGTTTAGAAATATTTTATGGAATTTATAATTGTTAAATATAAATGATTGCCCAAGTACGAATTTCAGGTACAACCATTGTTTAACTTATTTAAAACATAAAATGGTTGTGTTAGGCAATGTAAATTTTGTCATACGGTACACACTATAACAAACCCGCATAATTGAAACTTGATCATGTCATAGTTTATATATTTAAAACGAAGAATTATTAATCTTTATATAGAAAAAAACAAAAACAAAAAGTACCCGCACTTAAAAAACACGGGTCAAAAATCTAGTACTAACTTAAAACTTCAGATATGAGTTAGTATTGCAAACTTAACTTCAAAATAGAGTGTATTTTTGGAGATGCTCTAAGTTGGTCCGTGAATAGAAAAGGGGAGTAGAACCTCGTTAGCGAAAACGTGATAGAAAAAAACTCAAGTTGACATTTGAGGAAAAAAACACCCATACCTCTCAGAACGAGGAATCAAAAAGCCTTCGGAAAAACTTCTGGCAAAAGTAGTTGTGCGGTGGTTAATAAACGTTTGAAAGGTAGGTGGAATGTGTCTGAAAGTTAGGTAGAACCTCATCCAGTGAATTGTAGTTTTTGATCTGAATTGTTAACTAGTTTAAAACTCCCACACACAAAAGAAAAATCTTAGTTTAAATCACAATCTCTCTGTGCTTTCATGCTTGAGCAGCTGCAGAATCGCTACTGTTAGATTCTTTTTGCTTTCTTTCTGCTTGAAGGGTTCTGCAAAGCGTTTCAAGCTTATCTTTCTGGTTCTTTGTCTTCTCCAAAAGCTTCTTCTGTCTCTCACGCTGTTCAAATGTTGAACCAAAAGAGTTATATGTTTACTGGTTGATAAACCTTCAAAAAAGGACAATTTTCATTATTTTTTACCTCTTCAACTAGTTGTACAAGAGTAAAATCCGATCTCTCGGTTTTTCCCTTCAAGAATGCGTTTTCTTTCCTCAGTTCTTTGATTTCTTTTGACAACTACTCGCACACATCAATAGAGAGATAGGATCAGTTTGATAAAATCATAGCAGACAGCAATGCACATCTTTTCAAAGAACACTGAAGACATGCTTACCTTGTCGATTTCTTGTTTGAATTCTTGTCTGAATGTTTCAAACACCTCGTTGCTCTTCGCCAATGCATCCTGCATTATTTATTAATGAATATTGCATACATATTTATCATATTGAATTTGTTTTAGGAAGCGTGGAAAGGGGGAAGAGAGCAGACCTGGAACTGCTGAAACTTCTCTCCATCAGATGTTAGCTGCAGCTGCAAGTTCTTCTCAGTTGCTAAAAGCTGAGAGACTTGATCTGCGTAAACTTTCATCTGTGATTGTTCATGGATGAGTTTCTCCTCGTGCTGTTTGATTTTTAATTCAGAAATCTGTAGCTCCAGTGTTTTCTGTTTCATCTGTTTATTCAGAGATGAGCTGTTAGTATACATTACAGTTAAAAGTAAATAATGTTGGCTAGATGATGCTTCAAATATATACTCCTTGCTCATGTTGTTGTTCTGAAAGCATGTATTGATCAGCTAGGTGCTTCAACTTCGTCCTCAACCTGGAGATAAAGAAACAAAGCCATTGAAATTGTAAAATATGCTAGACAGCAAGTACAAGCAACACCGTTTTCAAAACGATAGCTATGCAAGACTATAGTTTGAAGTATGTGAGTGAGAGCATCTTAATAATGACTTTTACTTAAATGTACAACATAATGATATGTATATAACACTTGAAAATATTCCTACATCTCTACATAGTAAAAACGTGGTGATTGTGTTTCTTTCGGCTTACAATTCATTTTCTTTTAGTTGTGAGAGGCTTTCATCCTTTTGCTTGTCCAACTTAATGCTCACATCCTAGTATTAACCAAAGAGAATAGGTAAAAGTAAAGAGTATAGCTAAAATATTTATAAGGAAACTGAAGAAAAGATTCTGATTTCTTCTAAGTCTCTGACGTTGCAAAACCGTATTCATTGTCTGTTTCAGGGCATCCATCTACGTTAAACTAATATGGACCTTTTTTCCACATTATACATATGCAAGTTCCATTAATTTCCCAATGATAAAATAGGTCTATCAGTCTAAAATCTCCACGTATATATATACTACACAGAAGATTGATGGAGATACTATAAAAAGGATCAAGAATGACTGCATTAGGGTTTGCCTACTAAGGAAGAAAAAAAAGGATAAAAATGTGTGTTTTTTCAGTTACCTTTATTGCTTCCTGGAACTTTGTGGACAGATCTGATCTTAAAGCCTGTCCCTCAGTTGACACCCTCTTGCATTCTTCCTGTTGTACATACAAAGGAACACCCAATTCACAAACAAAAAAGATTAGTCCTTCTTTGATCAAAGAAAAATCCTTCAAAACAAGACTCTAAGGCAAAGCAAGTAGAAGAAGGAAAAGCAACAAACCATCAACATTTTGTTTTGACGTTGTAACTCTCTACAAAGTGACTCAAGCTTGTCACGGACAGTAATAGCTACAACAAAGAAGAAGAGTATAAGAAAGAAAAAAACAATATGACTTGATGGTTGTCAATGCTCAGTAGAGTAAACACAAAAACTGATTTTCCTATTTACCAGAATCTCTTTCAGAAAGGACTTGCTGATACTTGAGCATGAATTCGAGAAAATCCTTTTCGGATTTGAACATGTTATTTGAAGTCTTACGCTTTGTATCAACTGCCTCCTCCTCCTGATTAATCCAGTAATCAGAACACACAAGAGTATATATATTCGCATTGAACGCATAAATGATTCTGTTAACAATTTGATAGAAGAAAATACAAACTTGTTTTCTGGAAGATGATTCTGTTTCCTTGTTCGGATTTTGAGGGGACCCTTGTAATGCTGCTAAACTCTCACATGTTTGAGATGATGATTCTTTCTGGTCTAAGCTGAGCTTGCTCGAGAGGTCATTCACGTCGCCGTCTTCATTACCATCCGTTTCTTCACACAAAGGAACGGGAAAGGTCCTGCGTTTCTCTGTTTTCTTGATCGAGACATCACCTGTTAGATTGTTTGCTGTGATTCGGTTTGCTTCCTCGGGGTCTGCAGCTCCATCAACGAATCCATCGGGTAAAGAATCGACTTCCGGGAGCAAATTTGAGTCCATTCTTTGACTCTGGATCAGAAAACCAATTACGAAATCAGCGAGAAAGTTGAGAGAGAACACCCAATCTTACAAATGTGACGGACGGACTTGTTGTGCCCAGAAGCAAAAAACCTTTTACGGGTTTTATTCCATGCGATATTAAGGAAACATATATTCTATTAAGTATAGTATAATATAATATTTGACTCTTTTTATTTTTCTAATTTTATGTGGTTTCTTACAAATTTTTCATTTCTGTTTAACTAATTATAACTAATTAGTTTACTGTTTTTTTTTTAAATTAATTTGATAGCATATATTACAAAACTTACTTATTTTCAAATATTTTATTACATTTTTATATCTACCATAACAATTTGACGTTATTTATTTTACGTGTTAACTATGATAATTTCACATGTTTAAATAATTTACTCAATTAGTGGCAAGAATTCAAATTGATTAACCAGTTTTTTTATTTTATTTACACGACCAGTTAAACATGAGCATTCAGATCAATACATATCGGTTTTACTCGTATCATGTATTCTGGATTTCAAAATTAAACACGTTTAGGTATTATAAATTTTTGGATATGGTTCGATTCGGATTCTTCCTTTCTGGATAGATTTGTAGGAACCTCAAAATAGCTAAATAGTATATATGTTTAAAAATTCACTAAACAATTTATATTAAAAATTAAAAACTAACACTCGAGCGGACGCGCGGATTAAGCTCTAGTGTATTTTTGAAGCTCAATTATTTTTTGAAAAAATAAAATCAGAGCATTTGCATCTTATACCAACACATAACTTCATGATTAGAAAAATACCGAAACAAACTATTCTTTATTGTTCGAAACCAAATTATAACACTGCTACCCCTACTACTATTCTACCACCTAATCTCTCACCAAATCTTTCCTAAACTTTAAAAAAAATTTGCTCTGATTTTTTGCCTCTCTCAGTCGAACAAATATCTAATTTTGTGTTTGTGAGTAACAGTAATATCTTTAGATTAGTTCTCAGTTTTTAATCTTCCCAAACCATTTTTATTTCAAAATATGCATTCAAGTTCATACTATGACCCAAAATTCCAAATATAATTCATTTCTTCTTTTAATTACCCAAATATCAACTCGTTTATTTCTGAAATTAATGTTTAAAGGAAGAAGAAACCATATACCTTGTCAAATCAGGAAAATCTTGAATGCATTTGATGAAGATGAACCTGAAGTCCTTCAGCTGTCTTCCTTCAAGAAGTTTTGGATGTAAAAATCAGAGAAAAATCAAATCTTTCAAATCAAGGAATGAAGTTACATGAGAGAGAGGAGATGCTGAGAAAATTCATGGTTATCTCATGGGGAGGTTTCTTTTCTGTCACCATGGTCAGATGTTACTTGATTTGATGCAAGTATAATCCTGATGTATAATTAATTCCTCGTTCATATCCACCAATATCGGTTTGTGTTTGTTTTGTTAACTGGTTCATTTAGAAATTTTAATATGTTGTAAGATATTACCGGATCTTGTGTTCGGGATCCTTGTTGCATCTTTATTTCCGTTTGTGGATATATCTACACTTAACTGTCCAAGCTTTCATGTAAACTGCTATTAGTAAACATAACTTCTTACTCTTAAACGTAATCATATGTCTCAGCTACCACTCCCATTCTACTATCAGACTCTTGTTTTGTATCTTGTGTATGTATAAGATTCTCAAATCTTCTTGAATTTTTATTCTTAAGTTGATGTCCGTGTTGGTAGATAAAAGAAGTAATTGGGTGAAAAAACAAATTTCTTAAGTTGTTTTCCATCATTTTATATGTACGGCAAAGTCAAAATTCAAATGGGCATCATTTTCAAAAATGTTACATTTGAATCAGTTAAAATTCAAATGGCCGTCTAATAATTCAACTAATACAAAGGATAAGCTGAAGCTAATACTCGCATTTACATTGTAGTCGTCCTCTACTTTTGGCAATAACTATGTTAATAGAATCGCCGTAGCTAGAAAACAAGCGATGTTTCAGAATTATGATTGGGTAATAATTTTGCATCTTATGTCTGTTTGTATATTTTGTGAAATTTTTGTATTGAAGTTTTAAATGTCGTTGTGAGTGTTTTCTATGACTTCATTTTACTCTAGCAATTTTTCAAAATATTGTATTTAGATGATAGTTCTCATGATCGCGATTCATCGGTCTCAGAATTTAAACAAACACTATCGCAATAATATTCATCGGATTGTGTTTTGTTAACTGGTCCCTTCGAGACTTTGTAATGTGATTTAAGACATTGCTAGATCTTGAGTTCGGAAACCGTGTTGCATTTTATGTACGTTTGTGGATATTGTGACACTCAATTGTCCAAGTTTTAATGTAAGCTACTGCTATTAAACATTACCTCTTACTCTTAGTAGTAATCCTATTTGACTGCTACCACTGCCTATTCTACTCTCAGACTCTTGTTACATATCTTGTTATCTGTATTGGTAGATAAATTGTTTAACTTTTGGAGGGTACTTATACACAAAGAGCCACTCGTAAAATTATCACTTCCTCAAAGTATATACAACAAATTCTAAAATGATTTTTTATAGTTTTAGCAAAACAACGACATACTTAACAGCTATGTAATTAGTTAACTGCGACAATTATTATTAACATTTCTAATACACATATTAACTGGCTAAAGATTCTATATATGTAGAAAACATGTTTTCTCACGTTCGCTTTCATTCCACATATGCCCAACTCGACCATTTTCCCACTGGAATCCTCCATCTCATCATCGTCATCATTAAGTTCAATTATCTCCCTTCCATCTATGCTGCCAACGGTTTGTATTGCTAGACAAATGTCAACAAACTTCATATCAAAATGAAACACGGTAGAAGACCAGCATTTCTTGCTTAATAAAGATCTCATACATTACATGTTCACTTGTCGCCAGCCACTCTCCATAAACTAGGCATTGCAATAACAAGATTGAAGATACAATTACCATCAGTCACCACAAATACATATTCTGTAATACTGAAAACATACACACGTACTCTCTAATAGGTAGCTCTTGATGTCTTCATATCTAATGTAAGTTATTTGAAAATAAAATAGTGCTTGTATAACCTATTACTTAGATATTTATCACTTATCCTAGCTGTTTATTTACATATTATCATATCACATTTTTTTGATATATCGTACAGAAGTTTTTAACTTATTGTAAATATCTACAATATATAGTACTCGAAGAATTTAGAATTTTCAATACAAAGTAGTTGGGACTTTTCAAGCTCATCTTTAAACCTGTTTTACAAGATTAATTCATCCCTTATCAATGAACAAAATATAAGACAACTAACTATGATCTTTGCGTTAGTTCACTTCGTGTCACTAATAAGCAGTTCAAATATATTTTGTTACCATTTAACTAGTATTGTAAGCCGATAATATGAAATATTGTACGGATAATGTATACATACAGATGCACATATACAAAAAGAATATTACAAAATTTTGTGCGTGAAGAAACACATAATCTGACGTGGTCTTGTGATATCTTAGCATGTTATTGCCTATCCAATTATGGTGTTCAACTCATAGTTAGTGCATTTCTGCATTTTTATTAAGAGGTATTATTTTATTAACAAATACATATTCTTCTATACTGAAAACATACACATGTACTCTTTCGTATGCAGCTCTTGATGTCTTCATATCTAATGTAAGTTATTTGAAAAAAAATAGGGCTTGTAGGACCTATTACTTAGATATTTATCACTTATCCTAGCTGTTTATTTAAATATTATCATATCATATTTTTTTTGATATATCGTACAGAAGTTTTTAACTTATTGTAAATATCTACAATATATAGTACTCGAAGAATTTAGAATTCTCAATACAAAGTAGTTGGGAATTTTCAAGCTCATCTTTAAACCTGTTTTACAAGATTAATTCATCCCTTGTCAATGAACAAAATATAAGACAACTAACTATGATCTTTGCGTTAGTTTACTTCGTATCACTAATAAGCAGTTCAAATATATTTTGTTACCATTTAACCAGTATTGTAAGCCGATAATATGAAATATTGTACGGATAATGTATACATACAGATGTGCATATACAAAAAGAATACTACAAAATTTTGTGCGTGAAAAAACACATAATCTGACGTGGTCTTGTGATATCTTAGCATGTTATTGCCTATCCAATTATGGTGTTCAACTCCTAGTTAGTGCTTTTCTGATTTTTTATTAAGAGGTATTATTTTATTAACAAATACATATTCTATTATACTGAAAACATACACATGTACTCTTTCGTAGCCAGCTCTTGATGTCTTCATATCTAATGTAAGTTATTTGAAAACAAAATAGTGCTTGCATAACCTATTA
Organism: Brassica carinata; assembly: GCA_016771965.1. Classification (NCBI taxonomy): domain Eukaryota; kingdom Viridiplantae; phylum Streptophyta; class Magnoliopsida; order Brassicales; family Brassicaceae; genus Brassica; species Brassica carinata. Next base: position 42,837,438 of record CM028691.1, read on the forward strand.
CTTAGATATTTATCACTTATCCTAGCTGTTTATTTAAATATTATCATATCATATTTTTTTTGATATATCGGACATAAGTTTTTAACTTATTGAAAATATCTACAATATATAGTACTCGAAGAATTTAGAATTCTCAATACAAAGTAGTTGGGACTTTTCAAGCTCATCTTTAAACCTGTTTTACAAGATTAATTCATCCCTTGTCAATGAACAAAATATAAGACAACTAACTATGATCTTTGCGTTATTTCACTTCGTGTCACTAATAAGCAGTTCAAATATATTTTATTACCATTTAACCAGTATTGTAAGTCGATAATATGAAATATTGTACGGATATTGTATACATACAGATGTGCATATACAAAAAGAATATTACAAAATTATGTGCGTGAAGAAACACATAATCTGACGTGGTCTTGTGATATCTTAGCATGTTATTGCCTATCCAATTATGGTGTTCAACTCCTAGTTAGTGCATTTCTGCTTTTTTATTAAGAGGTATTAATGGCATAATTATAATGTAATTCATCTTCTTTCCCAATGTTTTTTCTTCCTCAGCTTGTTTAATATTACAAATTTTGCATATATTTTTCTTGATTCTTAATCCGAACTGCAAATACAAGATGATATAAAATATGATCCAAAATCTTAACCAAATCTACAACTTTTATGGGATTGTTTGTTTGTCCATCCAGATGGTTCATCTAGATGAATCATCTAAATGGATCTTATGTTCGTTTCTTTATCTCCATTTCCATCCAGAAGAGTTTGGTAAACAAATTACTAAAATACCCTTGCTTTAATTTAACCATATGTTTGATGTTAATATTAACTTTTATTATTTGTCTAAATATATTTAAATGAAAATTATTTTAAAATTTGCTATAGCTATTGTAATATTCGTGTATCACAAAATCAGCTTACACGAAGGATAGTAAAATCATTTTGCTTCATACTTAGTCACTATTCACATTGATGTTTTACTGTTTTAGGTAATTAGTAAATTTTACACAAGGTTTCGGTTTTTCACCCAATTACCTCAAAAAATTAAGTTACCAAATAAATATCATTTTCAGCACTGGGTACAACATCATATAATCTCTATTGCTGTTACAAAGATAATAAACTACTTGCAACATATGCAATATAGATAAACATCTTCTAGAAAAACTTCATTGTGAAACTCTCCTTGTAACACTCGGATTGACGTGACGGTTCTGCATGTACAACATCTATGTTGAACATGCTATCTTCGCAGCACACGACCACAACAAAAATTTCTGCATGCAACATTCTGAAACTTCTATTAACCGTGCACTTTATAATCCCCAGTAAATTGCATCCTCTGTGAATTGAACTCCATACCTAGTGTAAAAGGTTTTAAATCTTGACCAATATATCATGGTGCTTCCTTAAATATCTGTTTTCTAGTAAATCGTTTTGGTGTTCTCGAGAGTTTTGGTGTTGAAGGTTCTCTTTTTATATACTATGGGATGGTTCGCGTTTAGAGTAGAATTTAGTTTCGTTGATTGTTTGAATTGTATTTAATTTTATCTTCTAGTGATTGGTTATATATTTTGTGTGAATCATTAATTTCACAGAATAACTTATTATGTAGAATGTAAGGAGATTGGATTTTAGAAGTTTCTTAAATTTGATGGTCGAACCGGGTTCAACCATGAATCAAAGATATAACAGATTGGCTTGATGGTAAAACCCAAAGCAAATCAAACTTGCAAAAAATGGAAACCGGGGAACCCTTGAACCAGTTTCGAATCGGGTACTTACTAAAATGTAATTTTGAATTGCAATTAGACAATTACTTTTATTTCATAAACTATTTTTATTTTCATCTAACAATAGTTAATGTATTTTAGATATGTGGGTTCTCAAAGAATTTTCCAGATATTTTTAAATATTTCCACCATTATATTGATATGCTAAAATTAACATTAAGTAACTCTCTCAAATAAGAATATCATTGTAATACTTAAGGATTGAATCCACAAGGACTGAGGATCACACAATAGACGGTTTCAAGTTAAGCTAAATGAGAAAGTAGAAAACAATAAAACAAAAGCAGTAAATAGATCGGCTGATAAGTAGGCGATAGCAAGTTACCAATAGGTGCTAAGGTTTTATTAAGAACGATTTTAGAACTTGAAATTTCATAGTAAGTTACCCAGCTCTCGCTGCGATAAACTATCTGATGCCTAACTCTAATCAAAGACCAAATCTCGTTGCAAATTCAATGACTCAAGAAAGCATTAAGAAAGATTCGAACGTGTCCAACTAAATTAATAGACCAACTCTCGTTGTGAATAAGATCTAGTCCAGCAGGATTAGGTCCAGTTATTGATTACACTCTCGTCCCTCACAATGATGATCATATTATCAAGTTCCTAGTTAGCTACTCTAGAAACAAGCATAAATAACAATCCAAAAGGTAAAGAATTCTATGAAGAACCCTAGCAATCCTATTATTAGCAATTCGATATTAAACCCTAGAAATCCCTAAATATAACAAGTTGTTTACTCAAACATAATCATGGAATATAATAACAATCTGAATAAATTGCATAGATTATAAAATAAGAAATATTGAGTTTCAATCGATCTCTAGATGAGTTCTCTGATCTTCTCTCCATATCTCTCTAAATGTAAAAGAAAATTATAGCCTGAAAATGACTAGAAAAATATATAGATTAAAACAGGTTCAGAGGCTATTTTGAAAATAATGGAGACTTCAAAGTGCAATTTTTGAAACTTGTGTCAAAATATGTTTTTGTCCAGAAAGTTGTAATTACTCACTGTTTATATTTAAAAACATGGTAAATTACCATATAACTCTACTTAATGTTGGTAAGAAAATAGAATTAGTAATATGGACAACATTTTATTGCACAAATTCGGTGAAACAAAAGTTCATTTTCAATTACTTACACCTTTATTTTATTTTATTTTATTTTTGCTCTTTTCCTAGTACTTACATGTTTTTGTTTTGTTTTTGAGAACCAACATATTTTCATATTCTTTGTTATTTTCCTTTCTTTAATATGTTCCAACTTCCTACATCTATAGTTATATTTCCACTAGTTGGTGTTGAACAATAATTTTCAACATTACTAAATTCTAATCTAATCCCACAACGATACAGTTAAGGAACAGACAGCATTTTTTACTGCACAAGTTCTGTTACTTTCATCTGTCCACGTGAAAAAAGAAGTAAAAATCGTCAAACACTATAACTTATTCTCAGAGAAAGAAAAGATGAAGAAGAGATTGTACTAATTCTGAAACAAGAGTCCCTCAAAACAAATCAAAGGTCTAATTAACAGATTACATACTGGGGTGTTTTTTGATTATTCATCATCCGTACCTACATCACACACCGTTCTTCCTTGAACAAATCACTTCAAATATAGCAAACATATTCCTTTTGTTAGATCACTGGCTCGATTTCTCTTGCAGCAGACGAGCATGAGTGTGGTTGCCCATGCATCCTGCAGTCACATTAGCTAAATACTTCCTTGGCAATGCTATTCCGAATCTCTTTCCTTTTCTTTCTCTTTTCTCCTTTTTAACAATGCTTTCATCCTATTGTGTATAGTAGTCATTCGAATGCAAACATCCATAGTTAAAAAGACTGACATAGATAGATATGTATGCGATTCAGTATTTAATTAATTGTTAAGTTACTTAAATTGTTGCAAAAAGAAATTCTTACCTCTTTTAGTTCTATGATGACGCTTTCGGTTTCCATCGACTTTCTCGTGTGTTCAGCATCTTTATCTGTAAAAGAGAAAGGATAATTTGTTTCAATAAATCGGTTTTGAACAATAGAGCAAACTAAACGTATATAAGACAAAAAGGTACGTACGTAATATCCATACAGTTTTGCATCGTAGACCAAACTAAACATATATATGACAATCTTGGTTTTTTTGTTCAAAAAAAAAAAATATAAGACAATCTTGGTAATATCCATATAGTTATGAAAAAATAGCATTCCAAATATAAATGTGCTCCTAGCAACCATATGCATTCGTGTAACGTGCACGCATCCATAGTTAATCCACATATATAAAGAGTAAAAATTTCTTCTTCTTTACATTTTTATTTGGTACGAATACTTGAAATAGCATAAATTAAGAACGTAAGATTTACCTTCTTCATCATCATCAGAAGTAACATCGATGCAATAAACCCTAAAGCTTGGAGATCCAGGACATATCATCCTCTCATCAAAGTTGCTCATCCTCCCTTCGTCATGATCAACAATATCATCCTCATCCTTCTTATCATTGATGACCTTTTCATGCTCATTATGATTAGAACCATCATCTCCCTCTTTCTTAACATTCATGGCTACATCATCAACAACATCGTGATGATTGTCTTCATCTTGTTTCTTCACAACTTCCTCCTCTTTCTTTACTTCTATAACATCATCTCTCGACGAAATATTTTCATCAATATCCTTTTTCTTCTCTTCCACGTGAGGATGATCAGGCGCAGGAGCAACCTTAGCCGACAACTTCAAGCTGTCGTGTTTCTCCTCCGTCTCTTCTCCGTCGTCGACCTCGGAGGAGCCGTGCCTTAGAAGCTCCTTCTTGGACAGCGTCTGGTTTCCTTTCAAGACGCTTACATGGCTCCGTTTCTTCATCTCCTCTAATCTTCGCCGGAGAAGCGGACGTATACCCGCGGGAAGTGGTACAACGCCGCCCTCATCTTCCCTCGCCGCTGCCGCACCTCCTAGCCTTGAGCCACCGGAGCCCATAACAATAAAACTAACAAATATATGGTGTAATCGCCTGCACCAAAGCGATCATACGGCGGCGGGTTGGTGGCAGACGAAGAATCTAGACAAACAATAAGGAAAAACTAAGAGGAGAGAAGAGAGCCAATTGATTGGGAGGACGTGACTAAAAGATAATATTTAGGAATTAGAGAAGAAGGCGAGATTATTAAAGGGTTGAGATTGTGTGATGGGGTTTATCGGTAGTTGCAATTTATTTGCTAAATTTGGTAATTAGTGATTTATTTAGGCAAATGCATAGTTGGTTCTTATCTAGGTGCATATACATTCTTGTTGTCACTTTTGACTTACAGTTAGCAGCCTCTCCTGAATTTGCAGATAACTGTGCTGACTAACTTACTATATTGGCTTCTTCTTTTTTTTTTTTTTTTTTTTTAATACTATGATCGTTAACCCATTTCTTTTACTGCTTTAGAAGAATCTTTTTCTGCCTTATGAAACTGAGCAATCGCAGTAATCAGGTTTACAGATATTTATGGTATATAATTTTCTCTCATTTTACCTTATAAGATAATCAGACCTAAAATATTAATGTATGCAACATGCACCCAAACCCTCGCCTATTCCACAATAACCCTCTCTCCGCTAACCAACCCTCGCCTATTCCACCAACTACTTGGGCTTCCAAAGCCAAGATAAACACTGATAGATCCCTCAGAAGACTATCTCCTCAATCTTTCTCACCGGAAGGTGTTCCTCGTGTCATCATCCCGGACGAAGTCTACCGTAAAGGAGCTGAGATGCACAAGGACTTTGTCATCTGCAGATTCTTTGGAAGAGTTCCAGCCTACAGTCTCATCCAAAGTGTTCTTAACTATATGTGGGGAAAAGGAAAGCACTTGGAGATTCATATGCTGCCTACAAAGAAATCAGTTCTGGTTCGCCTTCCGAATGATTTTATTAGAGAAAAGATTCTCCTGAAGAGGCTCTGGTATGTTGATACCGCGATGTTCCACGTCTCTAGATGGTCGGAATTCTCTGATGACTTCACCCCCTCTCTCAAGAGAATCCAGTTGTGGGCTCATCTCAAAGGCGTACCTTTCGATCTTATTCATGAGGAAGGTCTAAGTCATATTGCGGGCCAAATTGGTGACCCAAAAGAGACAGATGACTGGACCCTCAACTTATCTAGCATCAGTGTTGCTCATGTGAAAGTTGAGATTGATACTTCGCTCCCTATCCCTAATGTTGTGGAAGTGGGAAGATCGGATGGAGCTTTTGTCATTGTGGAAGTTGAATATCCTTGGGTGCCTCCTATCTGCGCTCACTGTAAGGAGATTGGACACATTCAGAGAAATTGTTCTCCCACCGCCTACCGCCGCCCCCCAAAGAACCCTCCGACTAAAAATCCTTCTTCTACCAGTTCCCCCACCTGCTATTCCTGTAACTCTACTGGTCATCTAATGCGCAACTGTCCCAAAGGACCAAAGGATCCTGAAGAATGGATTCAGGTGACCAGCAGGAAAAAGCCTCCCCAATCAACCGCCCCTACCTCCACTCCTTCTCCCGTCACCCAATCCACTCCCACTGCTTCTGCTGAAGCTATTAATCAAATGGAAGTTGACTCTCCTCCTCCTGGCAAAGCTGTCTCTGATCCAGTTAATGCTCTGGATGACCCCTCTAACACTTGTGTTCTGGGACTTGCTGCTGTCTTCACGGATCGTCCCATTACTGTCTCAAACTCTTTTACTGCCCTCCTGCCCTCCGAAAGCCTTACTTCTTTAAGCCCTTTTTCAATTCCCAAGCCTGTCTCCTCCACTACCCTCTCTCTTCCCTGCCCCATTCCCGCCCCCACCCAAACCGAATCACCAGCTTTTGCCTCTACCTCTCTTCTTTCCTCTTCCACCCATCCCACTGACCCTTTTGTTTTTGGATCTCTCCCATCCCCCCTGAAACTGTTTTAAACCTCCCTCCTGTCACTCCTACTTTTGTTGCCGACCTTTCTCCTCCCTCGGAGGAGGAACCCCTTCATTAATCATGAATCCTAACCTATTTTTTTGGAACGTCCGCAGACTTAATGAGCGGGACAAGCATCACCCTTTTGGTCAATGGCTAGCTGTACATAAGCCATTAGTGGGTGCTATTTTGGAGTCTCACATCAAAGAACCAATCCTAAATTCTCTTTTGCAACGTGTCTGTCCAGACTGGAATTTCACTTCAAATCATGACACTGATGCTGATGGCCATATCATTGTCATCTGGAAACATCCGGCTACTGTCCAGGTGATGCACCAATCAAGGCAATCTCTTACCTGTTCGGTCTCGATCCCCTCTCTGGCACCCTTCAGCTTCACAGCAATCTACGCGGCGAACACTAGAGAGGAGCGTCGCTGTCTGTGGGATGATCTCTATGAGGTCCAGAGCACTCTCTTTCTGGATACTAGAAACTGGATCAGTCGAGGAGACTTTAACCAAATTATTCATCATGAAGAACACTCCTCGAATGATGTTGATCACCTCACCCCTGATATGATTGAATTGAAAGATCACCTTCTTGCGCTGGGTGTTGCTGATCTTCGTTTCCAGGGCACTGGCCACACCTGGACAAATAAAACTCCTACCTCGCCAGTAACTAAGAAGCTCGACCGTGCTCTGGTAAATGAACCATGGATCGAAGCTTTTCCGGATAGCATCGCTACTTTCCTTCCCCATGAATTCTCTGACCATTCTCCTTGCCTCCTTACCCTCTCCTGCCCGCTCCCTTCTCCTGGAACTAAACCTTTCAAATTTTTTAACTTCCTCACCAACCACCCTTCTTTCAAAAGCGTTGTTGAGATCGCATGGATCCAGAGTGGAAACACCGCAGCAGACTTGTCTTACTTGGGGTTTAAACTGAAATCACTAAAAAGAGAGTTAAAAACAATTAACAAAGAGAGTTTTTCGGATATCCAAAAGAGAGTTTTTGAGACTAACGAGTTGCTTAAAGTGGTGCAGGTACAATCACTGGAGAACCCAACCACTGAGACGTTCCAGGCCGAAAGAGATACAATGGAGAAGTGGACGTTCCTGAGAGGGATTGAGGAAGCATTTTTCAAGCAGAAATCTCGAATTAATTGGTTAAGACTGGGGGACCAAAATAGGATTGCAGCAAGCAGAAAATCTTACAACTCGATTCGTTCACTACTCTTACCTAACGGGATCCTCGTCACCGACTGCTCCAAAATCTGTGAAATTGCGCTCGAGCATTTCAGTGGCATTCTAGCTCCTCAGGTTCTCCCCCCTTTAGTCTCCTCCCTGCAATGCTTCCTTGATCTCTATTCCTTCCGTTGCAGCCCCTCTCAGATCGCTGTTCTGTCGTCTACTCCTTCGGGGGATGAGATCGAAAGAACTATGCTAAAGCTAAACCCGAATAAATCTCTCGGCCCAGACGGATATACTTCAGCGTTCTTCAAAGCTTCTTGGTCCGTTGTGGGAAAAGAGACGATTTCTGCTATCCGAAAATTCTTCTCCACTGCCTTCCTTCCAACTTGTACGAACTCCACTGTACTAACTCTTGTGCCAAAAAAAAACAGGAGCTTCTTCCATCTCTGATTACAGAACTATAAGCTGTTGTAACACCACCTACAAAGCAATATCAAAGATGTTAGTCAAGCGACTGAAAGTGATCCTGCCTGATGTGACTTTGCCAAACCAGACAGCTTTTGTCCAGGGGAGATTACTAATTGAGAACACGGTTCTAGCGTCGGAGATAGTTCAGGGTTATCACAAGATTGGTGGACATAAGCGAGTAACTATCAAGGTTGATATAGCAAAGGCGTTTGATACTATCAGGTGGGAATTTATTTTCAGTGCTTGAGAGGTATCGGGGTTCCGGAGAACTTTCTATCGTGGCTACAGGCTTGTGTATGTACTACCTCGTTTTCCCTTGGGTTCAATGGTTCTTCCTATGGGTTTTTCAAAGGAAGCAGGGGGTTGAGACAGGGCGATCCACTCTCTCCCTACTTGTTTGTATTGGCTATGAACTGCTTATCTATCTCGCTTAATAAGGCTGCCAGTCAAGGATTGTTCAACTACCATTCTAAGTGTAAGAGAGCTGAGCTGACTCACCTGTGCTTCGCGGATGACCTCCTTATTTTCTGTGAAGGATCGCAACAATCTGTTCAAGCTATCCTTGCTATCCTCAAAGACTTTGAACAAAGATCGGGATTGGCAGTAAGCATCTCAAAAACCTCTCTCTTTGCTGCAGGGCTGAAGCCACATGAGCTAGATCAAGTCAAAGTAGCGACGGAGATTCAGGAAGGGGTGCTACCTGTTCGTTATCTCGGGATCCCTCTGTGTACTAAAAAGCTTTCATTAGCTAATTGTGCTCCTCTCCTCCAATATATTAAATCAAAGCTGCTCTCTTGGACCACCAGAACACTGTCATTCGCAGGTAGGCTCCAGTTACTAGCTACGGTCATCGCGGGAATTACTAATTTCTGGTCCTGTGCTTTTATCCTGCCCAAGGGTTGCCTAGATGAAATCGATTCCATTTGTGGTAAATTCCTGTGGAAAGGGAAAACTGATGGTCATCACTCGGCGAAGGTAGCTTGGGACTCAGTGACTACACCAAAGCAGGAAGGAGGACTCGGCTTGAAAAACTTGCACATCTGGAATCTAGCTTCGGTGATGAAACTCATTTGGATTTTATTCTTCAAGCAGAACTCTATCTGGGCGATTTGGTACACAACAGAGGTTTTGGAGGGGGATCTCAGCATGTTCTGGGTCATTAATACGAGGCAGAAACACTCCTGGCAAGCAAATCAACTTATTCTACTCAGAGACCACGCTTATAGTTGGATCAAAAGAACTATAGGCAATGGAGAAACTACTTACTTCTGGTCTTGCAACTGGTCGCCATTTGGTAAGATTGCTATGTTTCTGAGGGACGAACCTGCTAGTAGAACAGGCATCCCATCATCTCTCACTTTAGCGGAACTCTGGGAGACAGACCACTGGGCTCTTCCCCCTGCAAGATCGGAGAAGCAAGTAAGACTATATGCATATCTATTATCTTTGACCATTACAGATGATAGAGATTCATACATCTGGTGCCCGGGTGGAGCAACAAAGACGGTATACTCCACTAGAGAAGTCTACGACCTCCTCAGGGAGACGCGGCCTCTGGTGGAATGGCACAATGAAGTCTGGTTTTCTCGAGGAATTCCCCGGCACAGGTTCTTAACTTGGATCATGGCTCTTAACAGATTGCCTACTCACGACCGACTCGTCCAATGGGGGCTGATTTCTGATGGATCGTGCCTCCTTTGCGCTACCTCTCTGGAAACAAGATCGCACCTCTTCTTCGATTGTACCTTTGCTTGGGACATATGGAAGGTCTGCTCTCAGAGGCTCCAGTTCTCTTCCTCTAGATCGTTGTTGGGGTCAAAAACGGTTATCTCGAAATCTACGGCTAACGATCCTTCCAAACTCAAAGATTTCCCGCACGAACGACTAACGGGGAAAGATCGGGTAACGGAAAACCCACGGCGCAGAGAACCCTGGCGCCGGCGGCAGCGCCATCGCGGGCGGCCTGGCGCCGGCGGCACTCGCCTGGCACCGGCGGCACGTGTCACACGGGCCGCCTGGCGCCGTTGGCACGCTGCCACGCTGGCCGCCTGGCGCCGGCGGCACTCGCCTGGCACCGGCGGCACGTGTCACACGGGCCGCCTGGCGCCGCGGCACGCCGCCATGCGGGCGGCCTGGCGCCAGCGGCACCCGACCTGGCGCCAGCGGCACCCGACCTGGCGCCAGCGGCACCCGACCTGGCGCCGGCGGCAAGTCCCCTAACGCCGGTCGACAGCCCTCGTCCTGGTCTCGGTCCCATCATGCTCGGTCTGATACCATCTTGGTTTGTTTGATCGATCCTCATGAGTTTGGTACGATCACGGCTATGGAATGAACATCTTTCGATTCGGTTGGAATCGTCTTCGATATTTTACGACAAAAACTAGAAGGATTGGATTTCTCGTAGAAGATATCGTATAAAACAAAGATCGATTAACTTGAACATCGATCCTTTAGGCTATACGGTTTACTTTACGAGGAAGATAGTCTTTTCGAGAAATCGTATAAAACGTTCAATGACTTAAGACAAGTCCACGGACATACTTACGATTTTTAGAATTCAGGCCCAATCATGCTGTGACGGTGTATCCGATTTCCCGAACATCGGATAAACATCAAGTCACCGAAAAATAGGGAAAAAATCGAGGATAATTACGAAGATCGACGAAAATGGAATACTTCCTGAAGAGATAAACTTGGGCCCAAAGGCGAGGTCCATCATCTTAAGGCAAACCGACCTAGAAGCGGGTATATAAGGAGAGCAAGAGCAGAGGAGAAGGGGATCCGAAAATTAGACTTAGAGCATTCTGCTAGCTTAGAAGAACTAGGGCTTAGGTGGTTAGACTAGCGGAGCAAAGCTTAGGACGTTTGGCTGCCTGCGACTCTATCTTTTTCTTTAACCACAAATCTCTCTGTCTTTCGGAGAATCTTTGTACTCGTATCTTTTATCTAATAAAACGCCTTCGGGCAAATATTTCAACTCTTATTTTTATTGAACTTTCTCGATTTCGTGTGGCAACGCAGAGAATCCGGACCTTCAAGGAAAGTCGGGTTTACTTGGCTTTCCTTCGCAATCTTATTTATCGGAAATTGACGGTGTGAATTTCGGTTCCCACAGTTTGGCGCTAGAAGGAGGGTGGGACGGATTCTCTAACTCGAAAACCACCGATCGATCGAAGTCCAGTATGGCTTCTTCGTCAGCCCGCAACATCGTATCTTTCGAGGATCGAGCAACGGCCAGTATGGCCAAACCTCACAACAATCTCCTCGTAATAGAACTCACGATCCAGGATATTGACGTAGCAAGGGTATTAGTGGACACCGGATGCTCGACTAATATTATCTATAGAAGCATCCTCGAGAGGATGGGCGTCGATCGAGGCATCCTTACAAATGACCCCAGCCCAGTATTCGGACTCTCGGGAGAAATTATGACCCTCGGTTTGACTAACCTCCTAGTCAGAGCCGGGAGTGTCGCCAAAAATACGGAATTCCTGGTGATCGATGGTCCAACATCCTACAACGCGATAGTTGGAACCCCCTGGTTAAACTCCATGAGAGCGATCCCATCAACATTCCACCTATGCCTCAAGTTTCCGACGCCTTTCGGGGTCGAAACAATACATGGTAGTCACGGAGCAGCGCAGATCTACCTCGCTACCGAACTAAAACGGAAAAATTACGAAATCGAGACCTCTCGGAAAAAGCAAACGATTCACGACTCGCCAGAAACCTTCTGGCAGTCCCAAAGAGCTGGGGCCCTCGAAGGGAAGTGTGAACCAACCTGCGAACCGGTGGTCTCAATTTGCCTCGACGATTCCTTCCCGGAACGGTGCGTCGAAATCAGAGCTAACCTTCGCGAACCTCAGTACGTTCGCTTGGGCTGCGGAGGATATGCCGGAAATCGACATTAGCGTAACATGTCATGAACTTAACATCGACCCGACTCACAAACCCGTAAAACAAAAGAGACGAAATCTGGGACCTGAGCGTGCCACCGCAGTCAACGAGGAAATCGAAAGACTCCTCAAAGTAGGGTCGATAACAGAAGTTAGGTATCCAGACTGGCTTGCCAACCCTGTCGTGGTAAAAAAGAAGAACGGCAAGTGGCGAGTCTGTGTCGATTTCACGGATCTGAATAAAGCCTGTCCGAAGGACTGCTTTCCGCTCCCGCACATCGACCGATTGGTCGAAGCAACCACGGGAAACAAGCTTCTGTCATTCATGGACACTTTTTCCGGTTACAATCTGATCATGATGAATCCCGACGACCGCAAAAACTGCGTTCATCACAGACCGCGGAACGTATTGCTACAAGGTAATGCCTTTCGGTCTTAAAAACGCGGGTGCAACGTATCAGCGACTCGTCAACAGAATGTTTGCTGAGCAACTCGGAAAAACTATGGAGGTATACATCGATGATATGCTCGTAAAATCTCTTGACGAACACGATCATGTAGCCCACCTAGAGGAATGTTTTGCACGACTCAACCAGCATAACATGAAACTCAACCCGGCAAAATGTAGATTCGCGGTGGCATCGGGAGAATTCCTCGGATACCTCGTAACGTATCGCGGAATCGAGGCCAACCCTAAACAAATCGACGCACTGATAGAGATGGCCTCCCCGAGAACCAAGCGAGAAGTCCAGAGGCTAACCGGAAGAGTCGCGGCTTTGAACCGTTTCATCTCGCGCTCTACGGATAAGTGCCTACCGTTTTACGAAACATTGAAGGGAAACAAGAAGTTCGAATGGTCCGAGCAATGTGAAAAAGCTTTCCAACAGTTGAAACATTACCTGGCCACTCCACCAGTCCTCGCAAAACCGGTGGAAGGTGAACCTCTTTTCCTCTATATCGCAGTTTCCGCAACAGCAGTCAGTGGCGTCCTGATACGAGAAGAACGCGGCGAACAAAAGCCAATCTTTTACGTAAGCAAGACGTTACTGGATGCGGAAACTCGATACCTGCAAATAGAAAAATTAGCATTCGCCGTCATAACCTCGGCAAGAAAACTAAGACCATATTTCCAGTCTCATACTATAGTGGTTCTCACCACATTCCCACTGCGGATAATCCTGCATAGTCCGAGCCAATCTGGTAGGCTCGCAAAATGGGCAATCGAACTGAGTGAATACGACGTCGAATATCGCCCAAGGACATGTGCAAAGTCCCAAGTACTTGCGGATTTCTTGGTAGAGTTATCCACTAGAGGCATGACTAACGAGGAACCAAACTCAACTTGGGTCCTCCACGTCGACGGATCTTCGTCCAAACAAGGATCCGGAATCGGAATACGACTCACCTCTCCTAACGGGGAAATCCTAGAACAGTCTTTCCGATTGGCTTTTCATGCTTCAAACAATGAGGCAGAATACGAAGCACTCGTCGCAGGCTTGCGGCTGGCCCATGGATTAAAAATCCGTAATATTCACGCTTACTGCGATTCTTAGTCGCCAATCAATACAGCGGAGAATATGAGGCAAGAGACGAAAGGATGGACGCATATCTAAAACTCGTCCAAGAACTGGCTCGTAGTTTCGACCAGTTCGCCCTGACCAGAATTCCTCGCTCGGAAAACGTCCAGGCCGACGCCTTGGCTGCCCTCGCCTCAAGCTTAGATCCAAGGCTCCAAAGGATAATCCCGGTCGAATTCATCGAAAATCCAAGCATCGGACCACCAGTGGTCGTCAATCTAATCCGGGAAGAGAATGAAGATGCGGAAGAAGTCGAGGATCAACCGGAAGCGGATGTGGACCCAACCGAGTACGGCTGCGACAGCCCTTGGTTAGAACCAATCCGAGCCTATATCGTGAATGGAACCTTACCGCCCGAAAAATGGGCTCGTAAAGTGAAAACCCAAGCGGCACGGTACGTCACGATAGAGGGAAAAATTTATAAGTGGTGTTTCTCCGGTCCTCTCATGACATGCGCAGAAGGAGAAAGGGCAAGAAGAATCATGGAGAAGGCCATTCTGGATCGTGCGGAAATCATTCTGGCGGAAGATCTCTCGCAGTCAAAATCAAACGCCACGGTTACTATTGGCCAACCATGGTAAAAGACTGCGAGAAATTCGCCCGGAAATGCGAGAAATGCCAAAGGCATGCTCCAACAATCCATGAACCCGCGGAAATCCTCTCTTCAATCTCGTCCCCCTATCCTTTCATGCGATGGTCCATGGACATTGTCGGACCTATGCACCCATCAAGACAAAAAAGCTTCCTCCTAGTCCTCACGGATTTCTTTTCCAAATGGGTAGAAGCAGAATCCTACGCAAGTATCAAAGACACACAAGTCGAGAACTTCGTCTGGAAACATATCATAACTAGACATGGGGTCCCATACGAAATCGTAACAGACAATGGATCTCAATTTATCTCTGCTCGATTCGAAGCATTCTGCGAAAAATGGAAAATACGACTTACAAAGTCAACCCCAGGTATCCGCAATGCAACGGACAAGCAGAAACCATCAACAAAGACCGTCCTTGACGGACTAAAAAAGCGCCTAGACGCCAAAAAGGGGCGATGGGCAGAGGAGCTCGAAGGAGTTCTTTAGTCACATCGTACAACCCCAAGACGGGCTACAGGTGAACTCCATTTGCTCTCGTTTATGGAATGTAATGCATGATCCCCGCGGAAGTAGAATTCCCCGGAGTGCATAGAAGATTCCTTCCCGAACAAGAAGATCTAAACAACGCTATGATGCTAGACAATCTCGATCTTATCAATGAACGCCGTGACCAGGCGCTCATTCGAATCCAAAATTACCAGCACGCTGCCGCAAGGTACTACAACTCAAACGTACGCCATCGCAGGTTCAAAGAAGGCGATTTAGTCTTACGCAAAGTCTTCCAAAACACTGCCGAATGAAACGCAGGAAAACTGGGAGTTAACTGGGAAGGACCGTACAAAGTCATAAAAGTAGTCCGACCAGGTTCATACCAAATCGCAAACATGCAAGACGTCAAAATCCCGAGAACTTGGAATGCGATGCACCTAAAAAAAATACTACCATTAAACGATAAAACGTGGTACAAAAGAACTACGAGATGGCTTGATCCCTAGACAAGGTTACGTAGGCAACTCGCCAACCGGCGGATTCAGCTATCCCCCCAATTAAAAAGGGGAGTGGGTACGTATACTCGTATACTCCCACAAATTTCGAAGACTCTAAAATTTTCGAAACTTTTTCACGACTTTTTCAAATCAGCCGAAACGGTCACAACAACGGATCTAGTATCCACTAAGCGATTATTACATCCAAAAAACAAATCCCGGAAGGCTAACACTTCACGAAGCAAAGTGAATGTAGACGCTTCTCCCTGGGTCAAATTTACGCGACCCCTTGGTCCCGCGTCCAAAACGGAAACAACAGTTTTCTGGCTGCGAACATTCGCAAAGACATCCCCAAAGCCCGCAAGCGTTTCAATCACGAAATGCGGCATAAGGAAAAATCGACCTTCAGCACTGCGAGACGTCGCTAACGCTTGAAGGACATTCTTTTCCGCAAAACATTGCAGACGAAATTTTCGTCTTTGAACATACAAACACACCTCAAAACGGTATCATTACGTTGTTGCTGATCACAACAAACGAACTCTAACGTCCTAAACAGACAAATAGCCGCCCTTCAAGGGATAGGCTCTCTTACATCCGACAAGGATAAACATAGCGCGCTATACAAGAAATCCAAAATTTTGGTCTAGCTCTTCAGAAGGAAGTAGCTCGACTCACTTCAAACAAATCATATTAACCGACAAAAATTCGCGGATTTTAAACGGTACGAGTCAGGTTAAAATCGCAAACAGGCAAAACGGAAGCCGGTTTGTCCTCGCAAAGCCTCAGTCCGAGAGTAAACCTAGGTCTTGCCCTAAACCCAGCCACGCTGGATCTTGACATCTCACAGACATAGTATGGTATATGAGATCCAAAAATTTGTCTCTTCACTTAAGCTTATTCGTTTCACGAACTTCTCGCGTAAATCGGTAAACCGCGGAAAATCTCGCTTTATGCAAACAATAGGTACGTGATCATCAGGGAACTAGGAATGAGACGACAACGCACACCCTCTTTCTCATACTTCAAAAAACTGAAGTTCATAAATAATCAAAAAGCGTTTCATAGATTGAGACCGCAAAAGTTCGAACAAAACCCCAAAAAGGGGCAGGGATTCGAAGCCACCAACGGCCAGTCCCGGTAAATACATCATGACCTCTTAACGGCAAACACATATAAAATAAAATCACAGAAGGGATTGATAAACCTAGACGCTCCCAGGAGCGTCACCTTCATCCTCACTCACGATAGGGATAGCTTCGCCGTCGCCTCCCTCGGTCGCATCACCACTACCCGCCTCGTCCACGCCAGCTTCGCAATCCTCTCCCGCTGCTCTTGATCTTCTGAGTCTTCGGAGGTCGACGCAAGGGTGCATTCGGCCTGCAGGCCAGCAAGGATCGAATCGAAATCTCCCTCGGTGGCCGCCCACTCTCCTTTGCAGGACGATAGTCTGGCTTCCTCCAAGTCCAAAGACGGGGCCTCATTACCTCGAAGCAACTCGAGCTCGCTCAAACTCCCCTCGATCCCCGCTAAAGCCAAGTCCCTTTTGCGGATGGCTATCAAGGACTCAAACAGGGTGGCCATCCTCGTCAGACGACCAAAAAAGTCGTTGCGGGCATCGGCAACCACGAGGAACTACGAGCGTTCATCTCCTCATGAGTCTGGATCTTCTCCTGAAGACGGCGGACTTCCGAGGATTTTCTCCTCTTCTCCCTCTTCACCTTGAGTAACGAACTCACGGTCTTCCCAAGGTCACGCTCAAGATCACTTATACGAACCTCAAGCTGGGACGTCTGGGCGGCATGGGTGTCCTCGACAGTCTGAAATGCGGTCTTAGTACGCTTCAGCGCTTCCTGCGACGACTCCAAATCCTTCGATAGGCGAATGACTTCCGACCCGCACTCGCCAATCATTTCGTCAATCAGCGACACAAACTGTCCGCAAAAGAAGGAGTAAGTATCATCGTAAAAAAAAGAAGAAAGCAATACAAGAATTGCAGATAGATTAAAATCGAACCTTGGAACGATGACGCGCCAACGGCTCTGAAAGTTTGCCCTCCTCGCTCTTCGCACCCTGTTTCCTTTTTGCTCCGGATGCCGTACCAGCCCTTGCCCTTCCCCTGGGCAACGGCGCGGCACCAGCCGCTGGCAGTCCCAAGACGAGTTCCCTCTTCGCCGGGGGAAGAGGTGTAGATTCTATCGCATCCTCTCTTCCGGAGATCACGGTCGGAGCAGTCGAAGAACCCGATGGATGGGCCTGAACATCAAGAATCTGTTCAGGAATAGTAACCCCTTCCGCAGGCAGGAGGGCATCGGATGGGACTTCGGAGCTGGGAGCCGGAAGAACAGGCGAAGAGGCCGAAGGAGCAGGCAAAGAGATCGGAGGAACAGGCAAAGGAGTTGGAGCCGCGGAGGGAACATCGGGCGTCTCAGTCCTCGCCCGCTTTGAGCCTTTCGCAGCGCTGCGCCGGGATAGCTTAGCCTTGAAAGAATCAAACCCGTAAATGAGGGACGGAGTAGCATCCGGGACGGCCGGAACCGCCGGAGCTTGGCTGGCCGGAACCGCCGGAGCTTGGCTGGCCTCGCCCATCTCAACATCAGAATCGTTCTTTTCAACTTGGGATGAAGACATTTTCCTTCTTGCAAGAGAAGAAGAGAGGATTTGAAAAGATGTGAAGAATGGGAAGGGAAGGCTGGCTATTTATAAGAAAAGGGGAGATGACATAGGTTTCTCGCGGAAAAGAGACCTTAGCCGAAAATTTCGATTTTCAGAAAATTCTAACTATTCGCCCGCAAAATCGTCTCCGATCTTACGAGCTGGGGGGCTAACTGTTGGGCTCAAAAACGGTTATCTCGAAATCTACGGTTAACGATCCTTCCAAACTCAAAGATTTCCCGCACGAACGACTAACGGGGGAAAGATCGGGCAACGGAAACCCACGGGCGGCAGAGAACCCCTGGCGCTCATGAACGTACACCTTTGGCAAATTTGATTCGATGGAAAGATAAACCAGTAGCTCTTTCAATTGTGCAAGCAAGATTGGTTGACGCCTGGTGCCGGCGGCACGCCACGCTGGCCGCCTGGCGCCGGGCACGCTGCCACGCTGGCCGCCTGGCGCCGGGCACGCCACGCTGGCCGCCTGGCGCCGGCGGCACCCTGGCCTGGCGCCGGCGGCACGCGTTCCGCAAGCCGGCCTGGCGCCGGCGGCAAGTCCCCTAACGCCGGTCGACGGCCCTCGTCCTGGTCTCGGTCCCATCATGCTCGGTCTGATCCCATCTTGGTTTGTTTGATCGATCCTCGTGAGTTTGGTACGATCACGGCTATGGAATGAACATCTTTCGATTCGGTTGGAATCGTCCTCGATGTTTTACGACAAAAACTAGAAGGATTGGATTTCGTAGAAGATATCGTATAAAACAAAGATCGATTAACTTGAACATCGGTCCTTTAGGCTATACGGTTTACTTTACGAGGAAGATAGTCTTTTCGAGAAATCGTATAAAACGTTCAATGACTTAAGACAAGTCCACGGACATACTTACGATTTTAAGAATTCAGGCCCAATCATGCTGTGACGGTGTATCCGATTTCCCGAACATCGGATAAACATCAAGTCACCGAAAAATAGGGAAAAACTCGAGGATAATTACGAAGATCGACGAAAATGGAATACTTCCTGAAGAGATAAACTTGGGCCCAAAGGCGAGGTCCATCATCTTAAGGCAAACCGACCTAGGAGCGGGTATATAAGGAGATCAAGAGCAGAGGAGAAGGGGATCCGAAAATTAGACTTAGAGCATTCTGCTAGCTTAGAAGAATTAGGGCTTAGGTGGTTAGACTAGCGGAGCAAAGCTTAGGACGTTTGGCTGCCTGCGACTCTATCTTTTTCTTTAATCACAAATCTCTCTGTCTTTCGGAGAATCTTTGTACTCGTATCTTTTATCTAATAAAACGCCTTCGGGCAAATATTTCAACTCTTATTTTTATTGAACTTTCTTGATTTCGTGTGGCAACGCAGAGAATCCGGACCTTCAAAGAAAGTCGGGTTTACTTGGCTTTCCTCCGCAATCTTACTTATCGGAAATTGACGGTGTGAATTTCGGTTCCCACAATCGTGGGATCAGGTTCTTCTCGAGCTCAAGAACTTTACTGTCAACAGAGCTAGAAGGACGTTGCTCCTACTTGTTTGGCAAGCGACTATCTACGCTCTCTGGTCCGAGAGAAATAGCCGGCTGCACCGTAGCCTCTTCCGATCTGTCCAATCGATCACCTTGGAGATTGACCAAACAGTGAGAAGAAGGATCGCGAGTATTCGACAGGCAGCTCCTCAGCTCTCGACTGATATGCTCATGATCTGGTTCGCTTCTTCAACTTCTCTGGGCCACCGATAGCGCCTCCTCCGTTAACTCCAATGTCTTCACTTCACCTCTTGGGCTTTGGCTTTTCCTTTTCCTTTCTGGGCTTCACAATTTAGTTTGGGTTCTTTGATGTAATGGCTATTTAGCCCACTAATCTTTGCTTGTACCCTCTGCTCTCTCATGCTTTTAATAGAAAATCTTTTAGCAAAAAAAAAAAAAAAACATGCACCCATTCTTTTCTCTTTGGCTTCACCCCTATAAAATAAAAACTATTTTTTTTTCTAACCAGCGGGTTAAGGGTTATGTTGATGCACATAAATGAATTAGAAAGTTGACAAAAAAAACATAAATGAATTAGAATCACCAACCTACAAAACAATATTAAACACATGAAGCTGAATTGAACTTAAACGCAGCCAACTATTACGAAGGCTGGTTGAAATTATATTAGTGACACGGGTCCCGTCGATAAAATTATTTTCATTTAACAAGTATCTCTAACTGTGATATAGTAAGAAATAATAAGGGTTTTATTAAAATGACTCAAAACTTCAAGTCAAATGCAAATATGACTTTTTTTTTTTTGAATTTTCACCTATCTTATTCATCCTAAAATTTTAAGCTATTCCTGAAAATGCCGTTTTTTTTATTTTTACCTTTCTAAAATGAATGTTTTACTCAATCATCCCCTTCTTCATCAAGTATTTACAATATTGACATTGTCATCAATACATAAACCACCGTAAATATCCAATTTCAAGCTCTAAATGCACATAAAATTGAGATGTACTTTTCCTATACTCAAATCTTATCCACACGAACTATGTCTCTTTCACTTTCGCTAATTTCATCCGAAACCCAAAATTTTGGTTAAAAAATTTGTGAGCTTATTAGAGTCACTCAAAGTCTTGATTTTGGTTAATAACGAGTGGATATCTTCCTATGTGAAGTTTTGTGTGCTTGGAGAAGCTAAACAAGACATCTCACGGGTTGTAGGTACGATTTTTGTTTTTTCATATCTGTTCGGGAATAAGACTTCTCGAGAAGTCTTATGATCAATGATAGGTTAGTTTTGCAATTGACTATATTTCTTGTTTTTCTTAGAAGATTTCTAGAAAAGTTTTCTAATTTTTTTTGTAACAAAAAAGAATAAAGAAGACTTTTATAAAAGTTTTCTCTGATAAGAAGATTAATTTTGCAATTGACCGTAGTTTTGCAGATATTTGATGTTTCAAAGAAGACTTCCGGAGAAGTCTTCTCAGAGAAGACATCTATAGAAGTCTTCCTACCGTCACATGAAGTTTATGAAGTGTTGCAAGAAGTATTTGCTTTCTAAAAAAGTCTTCTTTGGTTTTATTCTGGGATTCTGGTCAAATATGTGGTTTGAGAGAAGACTTCTACAAAAGTATTCTCTTAAAAAGTGAAATATAGTCAATTGCAAAACTAATCCACGCAGACGTCGTACGACACTTCAAAGACTTCTCCGAAAGTATTTTTTGGAAAACTGAAATATCTGCAAAACTTTGGTCAATTGCAAAGCTAACATGCTTATCGGAGAAGATATCTTTCCAAAAATAACTTGTTTATCCGAGAAAGTCTTTTCTGATATTATCGAGATTTTTTCAAAAATAAAAACATCACAATATTTACGAAGAAAGACTTCTCTAGAAGCATGCTCTAGAGAAGACATTTTAAGAAGCCTTCCTTCGTAAATTTGCAATTGCAAAAATGACTTAAATGGAAGACTTCTATAGAGTCTTCTCTTGGGAGACTTCTATACAAGTCTTCTACGTAATATTTACTAAACTTTCATTTTCTCTAAACTTAAAATGATTTTCTTTTAGATTTTCTTGTTAAATTATGGGTACTAGTCAATATTGAGTTCCTGAGTAAATTTCATAACTTAATTTGGTGATAATTATGAGGTTACTAACATTCATGTTTATTAATGTTTTTAGCTAATGATAAAAGATTTCTTAAGAAGTCTGCTGGGAGGAGAAGTCTTCTATGTTATTTTTGTAAAACTTGTATTTAAGAGTATTAAGGATTGATTAATATGGTCCGACGCCAAAAATCTTACAATCTTTTTATCATATTCATGTTTTGGGTAGGATTTCTAGATTTTAGAACCTTGCTCAAGGCTGAACTTATAAGGAAGAACAAGGAAACTTGTTTAAGTGATTTTCAGGTAGCAAGATGTATGGGAAATATAGTAGGTGGCGACTTGAGGGATGGTTTGGGAATAGCCAATTCAACTCAGCAACAAAAGCAGCCTCAGAAAGAAGAAAATTCTTTAAGAAAAGGAGATGCTTATGCTCTAGATGAGTTTGGTTATGTTCAGGCTGGACCACAACCAGGAGTGTCACTGGATAAGGCTAATGTGAGGATCCAGGAACGTAAGGTCAACCAGATAAGAACTAAAGACCTACTGTGATCATGAGGCACAAGGAAAGTCGATCTACATCAAGCATATCTTGAAGAATTGCACAGTTCAAATTTTGAGAAGACCCCAGGGACATGATAAATCTATCACTCACTGCGGTGATGCAGAAGCCACCACTGAGATCAGTTCCACGCCCACCTTAAAGGTGGGTGAGTCAAGCAGGTGCAAACATAAACAGGCTGCCCAAAAGCTGAAAACAGAAATTACTAATGTAAGGAAAGAGATTGAGAAAGAACATGAGTGTTCCATTACATCTTCTGAACCTGAACTTGTAGTCAATATCACTTGTGATTAATTAACTTGTCTTGAACCAGTGTAACCGAGTAGCCATATCTTAGATTCACAGGTGGTAGAAGAACACTCACCAGAAGAAGAACCAAGGGTTTAACACAAGGTGAAGTGTTGGGGCAACTGATCTGCAGCTTGGAAGCAAATACAATTCCCATGTCATTGTCTTATGACCTACACAAGCTGTAAGGAACTTGGTATGGTTATTTCAGTGACTGGAATGTCTGTGAAAGTTTCTTCCAAGGGCATAAAACGTTTAGGTCTTGAGCATGTGAAAGAATTTAGTGTTTCAAAATCTGTTTTTGATAACATGACTAGTTCTGTTAAGGTGCTTGAACCAGATAAATTCCTTGACCAAAACATTTTCATTTTGGTAAAGACAACCACTATGGTCTTTTTTCTTAGTCTAGATTAGTTAATAGGACATAACAAAAGTATAGATCATCATGTTAAGATATCAGAGCTTGTTTTGAAACAACAAGATTTCTGTTTTCGAACACCTTGCGAATCACTTGCTAGTTTTAAGGGGAAAACTCTGTTATGAATTTGTCTAAGCATAAATTGACACTCATGATTTTTGCATCCACATACTTTGAAAAAATCCAAAATTTTCGGTTTCATGAACTGAAATCACTTGGGGATGATATTAAGTTTGAGCACGGGAAGTGTGAAAAGGTTTCTAAGTTAGAACTTAATCATTGGTTTTCTGATAGAGCATCACACATTTTGAGTTCATTCTTTGATGAGTATGTTATGAGCTTTGATAACATCCTGGTTTGCAACACCTACTTTGATATGCATGCTGAACATTTGGAATGGATATATGCTAGAAGTGCTAAGGACATGAAACTCGGTTTTGGACTGAACAAGAGAATGTTTTGCACATATGACACTGAGTTTCTAGTTTTGCTGTGATTTTCCAGGATATATAGATTCAATATTAAAGGAGTGCAAGGAACAAGAGAAAATACATTGCTTGTCAGCATGAGATAAGGAACTGTAAGTAACTAAAGAGACCACCTCCATTGATCTAAGTAAAAGAGTCAGATTTTTGGATAAAGCTTTTAAAAGAGGGGTTACATGGGCGACCAGAGATAGTCAATGGATGAGCTTGGAAAGGTCAGTTACGTACAACAGCTCAGGTTGACGTATGGAGAACAGTTCACTCACCCACCTAACCTGGAAGAGTATTCAGATGAAACCAAAAAGTATTTGAGTCGAATAGACTTGCGAAATGATCGGAGTACTCTCATTCTTGATCATCTTGGACTTGTTCGACCACCTGAATTTTACATGAGGTTCTGGTTCGACCCTGGAGAGCTACTGATTTGTTTTGACAAGTTTAAGTCAACAACACTTGTCAACAAGATCAAGGAAGCTCAAAACCATATTCTGGACCAGTTGGCTCAAAGAGAAGTGGCTGTGGCACATGAATAAAGGACAGGGTGAACACTCTGCTCATTGAACATTTTAGGACGTGTGGAGGCTTCAAATGGAGAGAAAAACTAGCTGAAATAAACCGTCTATTACCAGGGAAGTTCATTCCAATATTATGTCTGTTTTTATCTGAATTCTTAAAGGCCTGTGATCCTATAGTTGATGTGTTTGGTGTAGGAATCAGAAAAGATCTAAAAAACGTGGAGGATCCCCTTCATAAAGGGTTACAGAACTTTGTGTTTGATCCTGGAGAGAGATGTTCTGTGCTGAGGTCCAGGACAATGCAATGGAAGCAAGGGATGCTCGAGTTCTTCAATTTAGAAGATGCAGATCTAAGGACAAGTCCTTTTAAAAGAGGAGGGGATGATGCGACCATGATCAGCCTCATCTTCAAGGGTTTGGAGACCATGGAAGATCAATGGTTGGATAGGAAATGGATTGGTTAAGTAGAAATGATCAGGAGATGGACTGGGAAATTCAGCATGATAAAGAAATGAGTTGGGTGAACCGAAATGGTTGAGAAATGGCTTGAAATTGCAAAATGAAGATCCTGAGCTGGAAATGGAGCATCAATAGAATTTTCATAAACCAAATGGGATTCAGGAACAATATGGCCGGATCATAATGGAAGTGGAATGATCTCAACAAGGATCTGGTCGATAAAGGTCTATATTGGTCCAGAAGTGGAAGGACCAACCAACTTGGTCCAAGAAGATTATCCACGAAATATTAATCCATTTAAAATGTATTTGGTTTTCTTGTAAGCATAAACCCATTAGAATTAGTATTTGGGTTTTATGTCATTAGCAGCTGGTTTGGTTATCTTAAACCAAATAGAAATAGGATTAGGATTAGATTTTTCTTAAACCAATCTGGTTTAGAATTAGGGTTCTATTATGTTTTATTTACTTTAACAAAAGTGCAGCCATGTTTTTCAGCAAGCAGTAAACTATTTTCAATCTTATTTTTCGTGAAGAGGCTTGTTCCCCTTTGTTCAGCTTCGAGGAAATCCATCTTCATTCACCAGGTAGTTAACTCTACTGCTCACATGATTTCCACGAGGCACCATCCTATACAAAGTTACACTTGTAGATTGCTGGAGCTATACAACCCAAGGATTCCCCATCATCCTTGTGTGAAGAAACCACCCAGCTTTCAAGTGCTAGTAGCCTTTAATCCATCAACCACAAAACTAAACCCATCAACCACACGAATTCTGGTAGTCTCGTGTCCATCATATTATCTTCAAGTGATCCGGACAACCATGCCTATCCAAAGTTGTATCAGATGTTCATGAGATTTTGTGATGGTGGGGACCTTTGGTTAGCTTTTCCGGCCCGGAACATGGACCGGAGTTTGAAGGGGTGAAATCTACCTCTAAGGGCATCTCCATCACCACTCCATATTTTACTCCATTTATAGAGTAAATGGAGTAAAATATGGAGTAGGGATGGAGATGCTCTAACAGAAATACTTATACTGTATATGATTAAATTTATATGTACATAAATATATTTGAATCTCCTTGGTGTTTTTTTCAAATGACTAAGAGATTTTGATATAAATCGATAAATATTATCTGTTTCTCTCAGTTTTTATATTAAACACATTATTTAGACATTAATGGATATAATTCAATGGAGTATCTAATAAGGTTAAAGACACTGAGTTTACAAAGTGGAATTTAACGGAGATATTGGAAATTGCTTCGTTTTAGACGAGTCAAATGTACTGCAAGTTTTAAACAAAATCAGGAGAAATCTATATTGCCTGGATACTTAAAGACACATAAGGAAAAAACGGGTTTTGGTTATGCTTATGTGATTAAACCGTTACAACTTCAAAATTGGAAGTTGTGGCACTACTCCATTTAATGCTAACAATCTTGACGTTGTTGGGTAGAATTGAAAGATACTACCCAATTATATTCATTACTCATATCAACCTCGATGCAGGAACCATCCCATGTAAAATGTACTTGAACATAAAGAGGGAGACAAAGTTTGCTGGACAAGATTCTTTGAAAGGAAAGAAACGAATAGGCAGACCATTCCATGTGATTATATTGTTGTTTAAATCTAATCTCTTGTAATTTACTTCAACATTTAAACAATATCTATAATACTTAAACCATTAAATAAAGTAGAAGTTAAAGTATCACTAAATTTTTGATGTTAAATGGTTTGACATTTAAACGATATCTAACATGAAGTGAATTTTGATCGGTCGATACTTTTGAGGATGTTGTGAACCAGAGAAATATTAGTGGAGCAAAAGCTCTCTGATAGTCAGTGTTCTAAAATACGGTTTGTGCTGGCGCCTAAGCGGCGCTGGCGATATACTAGAGTGATCGCACGGTTTTCACGTTATACAGTATTTTATGCGGATTTATATAATTCGAGCGCAAAATAGCGTTTAGGCGGATATTATGCGGTCTACGCGGACGCCTAGACGGATTTTGAAAATTAATATTAAAAAAAATTATTAATATTATTATTATACTACATTAATGTTATTATTTATGTTAAATTTACTTATTTTATGTGTTTATAAGATTGTAGATATTAGTTTAATTATTGCAAAATCATTTTAAATTTGTCATCTTTATACATTTAAAATGATTTTAATTTTTATAATTTAAGACTATTTATATATGTTAAACTATATACTTATACGAAAATTGTATTTTAAATATATTTATTTTCATTTTGTAAAAATTAATGTATGTATATTAATTTTTTATTTATATTTTGTATAAAATTATATATCCGTATATACCCCGTTTAGGCGTCATTTATACTGCTAGGCCTATACAGCTTATCTCCTCACAGAACGAGCTGCTCGCGATTTTAGAACAAAGCTGATAGTTGAAAATATATAAAACGCAATGAGTCATACTTTTTCTCCTCTTAGTACATGTGAGCCTTTGAAGTCTGAAGGGAGGTGAGTCAGAAACTTAAGCTCCACCATCAAAAAGATCTGAGAAACTGAAAAGGCAAAGACTTGAGTAAAGCTTAGAGATTCACCAGAACGGTAAAGCACTTTCAACGGACAATGAATTAAGAGGAATTTGATATGACATACTAAACAACGCCACCATTAATTTCTTATTTAGCTTTATTTTCTAAGTTCATTTGTGTCCTTTTAAGTTGTCTTTTTGTTCTAGCAATAATTTTAACTTTTAACTTAAAATAACAATCGTCTCTGTGAGAAGAAAAGTTTGCAGGTATGGAAGTTGATATATAAATCAAATTATCAATTCTATATATCTCATGGCTTGGGACAGTCGATAAAACTGAAATGATATATAGGGCTAGACTTTTTATAAAACGTGTAATTAAAATACATATATTTACAAAACAAACCATAATTAAATATCTAAGTAATGTACCATCATTATTTCTGTAATATATACTATATTACCCTTAGTCTCCGGTTAATGAAAGAGAATATTCTTCTTCTCCTTTGATATCAACTACCACCACTCTTTTTCTATCCCACCACCTTATCCTCCATCACTGTTGCAATACGATCATCACCAATTCCACACTGTATTTTGTATTTATCTTCTCGTTAATCACCACCTTTTTTTTATAATCAATATCCCTTTTTCATAATCATTATCACCTCATTCATACTCACATTCATCCTTGAAACACTATCACCATAGCCACCACAACCACCTCCAAATCCATAATCTCTGTTATATATGTCGTCTCCGCTTCTGAAAATCTACAGAACACGGCCGTACGGTCGGCCCTATAGAGATATACACAATCTCAATCATATCTCTTGATATGGCAACCATATGTTCTCTCATTACTACGTGTATATACGCTTAGGGCTTCTGTATTGTACTATAAAACACACATCTGTACTTACGATAATATAAAAGAAACATTCATATAACTCGCTACATGGTATCAGAGCCTCCTTTCTAAAGGACCTCACAAAATTTTTTCCCTGTTCTCATTTCTTACGTGCTCTTCACTCCAATGGCTCATCATGAACCTGCCGCCGACGTTCTCAATATTGGCGCCGCCAACTCCATTGTTTCCGTCAACATGATCAACGCCACGGCTCTCGTCGACCAACTACATCACTTGAGCGCCAGATCCGCTCTCTTCTCTGTGGTTACAATCTATTGAAGTTCATAGATCCCACCGCCACTCCACCACTGCCGACAGTCATCGTCTCTGGTCGTGATGCACCTAACCCGATCTCGCCAAATGGCATCGACAGGACAG
Organism: Brassica carinata; assembly: GCA_016771965.1. Classification (NCBI taxonomy): domain Eukaryota; kingdom Viridiplantae; phylum Streptophyta; class Magnoliopsida; order Brassicales; family Brassicaceae; genus Brassica; species Brassica carinata. The sequence continues at coordinate 42,865,636 of CM028691.1, forward strand.
CCTGCATTAGCCTCATGGGCTCGGTTGAGATTGCTCACCAGCCTCTCATCGCTACAGTGACTACAACTCTTGAAGCATTGATGTTGCTTGCTTCAACATACGCAAATCCAACACGAGGCCACATCAAACAGCTTTGGAACCAAATCAAGCGTAGCGTCAAAGGCACATCCACCATTGACGAATATATGCAGCAGATCAAGGTCAAAGCTTATGCTCTCGCTCTCCTTGAAGTCCCTTCGACCCTGAGGATCTCATAGATGTCGTTTCGATGGCCTCGGTGATGACTACAAAGCCATCACTGAAGCTATCCATGGACGTGAAACACGCATCTCCTTCGCAGAGCTTCATGAAAAACTCATCACCCGAGCTTGCCATCAACACGACAACTCCGCCTCTGTCTCAAGTTCCTATCACAGCTCATCTTGCACAAACCAGAACACCACACTGGCGCAACCAAAGCAACAACAGAGGACAACACAGTGGCTCTCGTTTGTACAACAACGATCACCGCAACTCCAAACCTTACTTGGGACGATGCCAAGCTTGCGGAACTCAGGGTCACAGTGCAAGCGTTGCCCACTGTTTAAACTGGTCAATCAATCCTCAAACTCTACACAGCAGTCAGGCTATCATGGACAAAACAGAGGCTATCAACAGCAAACTCCAAAAGCGCATAGCGATGTTTCGAGGACATGAAATTCCATCTTTGCTCTTAGACTCTGGAGCTTCTCACCACCTCACCGGATCTCACCAATCTCTCACTCCATGCTCCGCATAAATGGAGATGAAGAAGTGCAAGTTGGTAATGGAATGGGACTTCAAATCGCCAACACCGGTTCCACTCTTCTCCCTTCCCGAATCGCAATCTTATTTTAAATGAAGTTTTACATGTCCCTACCATTGCTAGTAACCTGCTATCAGTTAATAAGCTTTGTACTAATAACAATGTATCTGTGGAATTCTTTCCAACCATGTTTCAGGTCAAGGATCTGAACTCGGGGCACAAGTGATCAAGGGAAAACTGAAGATGGAGGATTTGTATGGCCAGACCGAGATTCAAAACCACCCTCAGCCTTCTCTTCCTCACTCAAATGTCCTCTCTCCATCTGGCACTCAAGATTGGGTCACCCTCTATTTCAGTTTTAAAATCTGTTGTTTCATCATCTATGCTTTCTGATTCAAACTCTTTATCTTCTTTTCATTGCGTTGATTGCTCAATAAACAAAAGTCATAAACTTCCTTTCTCAAACACTTCCTCTCTCAAAACAACAAAACCTCTTGAGCTTGTTTATTTAGATGTGTGGACCTCACCTCTTCTTTCTATTGACGGATTCAAATACTATGTAATATTCGTCGATCACTTCACACACTATATATGGTTTTTCCCCATTCGCCATAAGTTTGATGTCAAGAATATATTCATACGATGGAAAGCCTTGGTAGAAGCACGATTCGAGAGCCGTCTCACCACTCTCAACTCAGATAATGTAGGTTGAGTATCTAGCCTTGTCCGAATTTCTCTCCTCTAATGGTGTCTCTCACCTCACTACTCCCCCCACACACTCCAGAGCACAATGGTTTTTCAGAGAGAAGACACATACACATTGTAGAAATTGGTCTTGCTCTCCTATCTCAAGCTCCAATGCCTCCTACGTACTGGACTTATGCACTCTCAACTGCTGTCTACTTAATAAATAGACAGCCAACACCAACTCTGGACAATGCTTCGGCTTATGAAAAGCTATTCCAGTCCACCGAACTACAACAAGCTAAGAAGTTTCGGTTGCCTCTGCTTTCCATGGATCAAGCCATACAATCAACACAAGCTGGAGCCTAAGTCTAAACCGTGCATATTCCTTGGCTATTCACTCCATCAAAGTGCTTTCCTATGTCTTGAACCTGCATCCTCTCAGCATCTATTATCATGTCATGTGCACTTCGTAGAAACAGCTTTTCCTTTCACCTCTCTCACCTCAACTCCAGTCAAGCTCAAACCCACTTTTCCAAATTGGTGCCTGCCAGTCACCAGAATCTCGGTTCCGCCTAGCGATCCTCCATCATCAACTTTGCCCCCAGGTATGGATACTATGACGGTATGACCTCTGAACCAGATATAACTGTTCCTCGGCCACCATCTGCTTCTTCTTTGTTTTCGCAGAACACTGATCAAAACAGAGGGCAATCTTCAAACACTGCAACACAACCAGCCGAACCAGTTGCTCCTCCCGGCCAAGAACAGACACGACCTGGAAACACCCACCGTATGACCACACGAGCTAAGAACAAAGTCTTCAAACTCTCAAAGAAATTTTCTTTCGTGGTGAACAAGAAAACTCTTCTTCCTACTGAGAACGAGACAACAAGACTCTTACAAGCTCTGAAAGATGAGCTATGGAGAGGCTCGATGAGTGAAGAATTTGATTCACAGCTCCACAACTACACCTGGAATCTAGTACCAAAGAAACCAGAGTACAACATCGTTGGTTGCAGATGGGTCTACAGGATCAAAAGAAAAGCTGATGGAACCATCGATCGCCAGAGGTTATCACCAAATACCCGGCGTCGACTTTCAAGACACCTACAGTCCGGTTATTAAGCAACCTACAGTTCTCCTTGTTCTTGGTCTCGCTGCCATTAACTGACCGCTACGCCAGCTTGACGTAAACAATGCCTTCTTACAAGGGACCCTCACGGAAGATGTTCACATGGAACAACCACCAGGCTTTGTGGACAAGGACAAACCAGACTACGCCTGCAAGCTCAACAAAGCCATCTACAGATTAAAACAAGCCCCTCGTGTGGTACTTGAGCTATGAACGTTCTTACTTCAATCTGGATTCAAAACTCACTTGCTGATGCTTCACTCTTCATTCCCCATGTCGGTAATCTCAAGCTCTATGCTCTTATATATGTTGATGACATTATTGTCACCGAAATGACCCCAAAAGAGTCCAGCAGTTCATTGACATTCTGAGCAAAGCGGTTCTCGCACAAAGACCTTGGTGCTCTATCTTACTTCCTTGGCATAGAAGCCAACGATCGACCTCGAGATTGCTACTGACACAGCGCAAGTACACCAACGATCTGCTAGGACATGTTAACATGTCTACTGTCAATCCAGCTTCCTCTCTGATGGTACAAACTGATCGCCTACAGCTCACTTCTGGCACTGCTCTATCTGATGGTTCTGAATACGAATGGTAGTAGGCAGCCAGCAATATCTTCACTTCACCAGACCCGACATATCCTTTCCTGTAAACAAGTTATTGCAGTTCATGCATATGCCAACTGATTTGCATTGGCATGCCAAAGAGAGTACTAAGATACCTTGCAAGAACTCGCGGATCGTGGTATCTATCTTCGCAGCAACACGTCTCTTTCTCTCCATGCGTTCTCGACGCTGATTGGGCTGGAAAAAGATGACTACACATTAACAAGCGCATACATTGTTTATCTTGGCTCAAATCCGTTGTATGGTCATCAAAGAAACAAAAGACAGTGGCACAAAGCTCCATAGAAGCTGAATATCGATGTGTTGCGACACAGCGGCTGAGCTTTAATGGATAGTTTCACTCCTCCGAACTTAGGCCCGCCATCCACTCAACCTGTTATCTAATGTGACAATGTAGGTGCCACATACCTCTGGCCAATCCAGTTTTTCACTCCAGAAAAGCATTACGCCCTTGACTATCACTACATTCGAGCTTGTTCAGTCCGTTTTCTTAGAGTTTCTCATGTCTCATCTAAAGATCAACTCGCTGATGCACTTACCAAACCTGTCACGCAGCGCAATGCTAGAAACACACTCATTCAAGATTGGACTGTCCTCCGTCGTCCATCTTGAGGGGTGTATAGAGATATACACAATCTCAATCATATCTCTTGTTATAGCAATCACATATTTTCTCATTACTACATGTATATACGCTTAGGGCTTCTGTATTGTACTATAAAACACACCTCTGTACTTACGATAATATACAAGAAACATTCATATAACTCTCTTCACGCCCTTGTTGTCCTGTAAGTTCCGGTTGTACTATGCTTTTGAACCATATATACTATACTATTTCGTTTGTTACTATTTTACTTTAATAATGCTTCATATTATGTACTATATGCATTTTTGATATTTGGATTAGGGTTTACATTTTCTTTTAGGATTTAGTGATTAGTGTTTTGGATTTAGTTTATGGAAGGTTTGGGTTGACTTTGAGGTAAGCATTATCTCCTTCTTTGTAACCATAGACATTTCAAATTTGAATATTAATATGTACTATACTATTTCGTTTGTTACTACTCTATTTTGATAATGATTTATATTATGTACTATATGCATTTTTTGATATTTGGATTAGGGTTTATATTTTCTTTTAGGGTTTAGTGATTAGTGTTTTGAGTTTAATTTATGGAAGGTTTGGGTTGACTTTGGGGTAAGCATTACCTCCTTGGTAATCATTGACATTTCAAATTTGAACTTTAATATGTATTATGCTATTTCGTTTGTTACTACTCTATTTTGATAATGATTCATATTATGTACTATGTGCATATTTGATAATTGGGTTAGGATTTATATTTCCTTTTAGGGTTTAGTGATTAGTGTTTTGGGTTTAGTTTATGGAAGGTTTGGATTGACTTTGGGGTAAGCATTACCTCTTTCCCTAAAGTCATAGACATTTCAAAATCTGAACATTAATATGTACTATGCTATTTTGTTTGTTACTACTCTATTTTCATAATGATTCATATTATATACTACGTGCATATTTGATATTTGGGTTAGGGTTTATATTCTCTTTTAGGATTTAGTGATTAGTGTTTTGGGTTTAATTTATGGAAGGTTTAGATTGACTTTGGAGTGAACATTATTATTAAACCATTCTATATTTTCATTAATATGAGTTATACCATTTATAATGTTCTATTCTATTTACTATGTTTATCTTCTTCCATAACATTATCTCTTTCTCCAATCATCGCAGTCATAGCATGACCAACATCGCAGCCATATGAATCTTTGTATGAAAGATGATTGCTTCTCCAATCACCTCTGTTTCATCCGTAATCACTCTTACCGTAGTCACCGCCACCACCAGTGCGATAACCACTACCGCCAAGAATGACCACTACCGCCACAATAATCATCAACATTGTTTTCTTTGTAACCATTCTCAATTTTCATTGACGCTATGATTATCAACATCACCATAAAGTTATTGATCATAATTTTTTCCTATTACTGGCAACCGGTTCAAAAGAAGGACAAACCAGGAAAATATTGCACAAATGCTATGAGATCTAATAACGCCAAAATTAATGCTATATTCTTAATTTGTTGCTGAAATATGGTAGTTGGCAAATAACCCCTAAATAATTTGAGCTTTCATCTCTTTCAGCTAAACAATATCAATATTATTTATTTATATATATAAAGTAGGTTTTCTCTCTTCTTGTGACATGTGGAAGAGGGATTTGTTGACATGTGTCCTCTTTTTCCTTCTTTTACATTTTATGTCCTTCTTCTTTTAGATTATTACATTTTGTCTCACCACTTTCTAATTATGCATTATCAAATCCTTCTCACACTAACTTTTATCATTTGAATTTTGATAATCTATTTTATTGGTCACAAAATGCCAGATGAATAAAGAAAAAGTAAAATAATATAATTATAGTTTAAATATTTAATTTATTCACAACTAAAAATAACATAAATTTTCAATATTTTTGTGTTTTACTTTCTATTATTTCATTTAAAAATTATTTATTTATTTTAATATTAACTAAACTAAGAAGAATATAGTAAAGCACAACACATAATCTAAACATAAAATTTCCATAATCATATAGAAAAGAAAAATACCAAAAACACTAACTCAATAAAGGTCTAAAACTGAAAGAAGATCAAGAACAAAGACTAATTTTTCTCATTTTATCACGAATATCTTGCCCATAACAAGCAGAAGTTAGAAAATAGTAGAAAGATAAACTCGAGACAAAGCAATGTTGAACACAAAGGAGCGATTAAGGACCAACGCAAAGAACCAATAAAACGGGTTATAGGAAGAATAATCAAAGAAGGTCACATCGCTAAGAAGCAGGAAGACACATGCCTAATATATCATAAGAACAACCACAAGTTAAGAAGTAAGAAGCACCTCAAAACTAAATAAGAACAAACAAGACGACATGCCAAGAACCACAAAGTTGTGGATAAGGGACCAAAGCTCCAAGAGACTAACTCCGCACTTATACTATAGGAAACAGGGAAAGAAGAGAAACAACCTTAGGGAGGGAGAATGGAAGCCAACCACCAAGAAACCAGAGCCCAATCTTGAGACAAGATACAACTTTCCAAATCTACGAGCATACACAAAAGAAAACACTATCCAAACATGGAGTGGAAAATATAGCGAAAGGGAGAGCCACAAGAGATGCAGCAGCGATGAAAGCTGAGACAAGATGAGAGAACATACATGAAAGGGTAAGACGAAATGAAATCAGAAAACCGTGGAGCCGCCCTCGAGCTATGAAAGAGAGCATATAAGGCGATCACCAAAACCCAAATCTTGAAAACCAAGAAATGCGTGGACTGTCGACGGTAAGCCAACCGGCAGGAAAACAACATCAAAGACGACTAAACTCTGACCCAACCTAAGGAGATGCAGTTCATAACATTAGCCAAAATCTAAGGAAGAAGGAAAGCAGCCAATATTGACCGGAATAGCCTACAACGCCGGGAGAAACAACCGCATAACGGTAACTTATAAACCTGATCTATAATAAATACTATGATAATCCCACATGAGAAAAATGTGAGGAAGAACAAGAGCACGGAGGTGAGTCTTTTCCCGGATGGTGATGAGAAGCACATCACAATCAAAAGGTAAAACGAAATACATAGATGGTGACGCTCAATATTAAAATATGGGGAAAGGACAAAAACATCTTAAAAGAATAATGTTCAAATAATTGAAAAATAAAATACAACTTTTAATACTAAAACTGTCAATATTATATTCAAAAATGTCTAAATGTAAAGTTATTGAAATTCAATATGCTTTACATCGAGGTTCACTTCACCACTAATAAGTACTACTATACACACAACAACACATTATTGAAAAACAAATACATAATAAATTTACATATCACCTATTACTACATAACAGAATAAAACAAAAATAATGATTTTAACAAATAAAAACGATCACATAATTACATTATCCAAAATAACAATATTTAACAATAATAAAATAATATTCGCTGACACACCCTTAGTTGTTAATAATTGTTTGTTAAATGCCTAAGCGAGAGACGTAAGACATGCACATGCACTACTCATAGTGCTAACATATTCATGGCTAATAAGAGAATCTTTTCAAAGTTTACTTTCTCATATATTGTGTTTTAAAAAATGCATTTGCATGGTTGGGAAATATGGGAAGGAATTTTGACCATCGAATAAGGCATTTTTCTTGGTTGGAGGCTAAATATTCCTCTTGAGTTACAAGAATATATACTTGTAGCTTTCCAGTCGGGATTGATTATTAGCCCGTTTAAGCTAACAATTAGTCATTTTCTTTTTCTTATTAAGAGAGGGCCACTCAACAACGGACTACTCGAACCAACCAAGATCTCACTCCTTTTTGAGAATGGGACCTTTCAAGTTTTGATTCTTTGGTTTAACAAATGATTAGTTAACAGTTATCTAGACCTAGAGGACGGAACTTATCAACTCAAGAGATTAATTGCAGTGCTTTTAAAATAAAACAAAAAACGACGTAAAAAATTAGTTCCATATATTATGCTTAACTTCATATATTTAACTACTTACTGATGGAAGATGAACAATTACTAGGTCTGAGAAACAAAGAGAAACGCTTGTCTTCTTTGCATATAGAACTGGATGTACTTATTTGAGAATACGATTCAACACACAACAATGTCAACGGCCCTAGACCAAGTCTAATGAAACATTTGTCTCAAGCTTTCAAAATTTTTGAAATTCTTTATATGGATATAAACCTCCAAATTTATAAAAAAAAAAAAAAAAAAATTAGGCCCCAAAATTATTGAAATTCTTTCTTAACTCGCCTACAGTCCCAAAATTTCGGACCGACTCGACAACACTTTGGAACAAACTGCAGGACGTTATTTTAATGATTTAAAACCTGTCAGCATAGCCAAATTTTTCAACAGATTGACGGAAATAGCTTACCTACAAGGAAAATTCCAGGATTTGAAGATCACATACACACTAAGGACGCTGAAGGACAGCAACTCTTTAGCCAAGATTGCATTAGCTTTTCATAGAAGTTTAGTTTTGTTGGTTGTTCTATTCCAATTTGGATTCTCAGACCACCTCTTGTTTGAATAATAGAATAGTCTTTTATGTCAAACAAAAAAAACTACTTACTGATGGAGTTTAGGCTTTTGCTCTATTTGTTTATTTGATTTTTTCAGCGATTCACTTTATTTATTAAAACTTATGAACCCTCTTCCACAAATATCTCAGTGGTCGGACTTATTGATCAGTAATAGTACTGTTTCAAAAGATTACGCTCTTTTAACATCAAAAGGCTATTATTTCGCTCAAACAAAAGGTGGTATAAGAATCTAGACCGAATAAAACAACCAACAAAACATAAATCTCTATGAAAAGCACTTTCAGTCTTGGCTAATGAATCTGCTCGGTTCTGCAACCGTGGATGGTAGAAAATCTTCAAGTCTTGAAGTCTGGCTTTTAGTGAAACTAACTCTTTCAGTTCTGCGAAAGGTTTGGTCATGCTGCCGATTCTTGAATCTTTGAAAGTAGATCCTTATAGTCCGTGGCAAAGAGCTCACATGTTGAAAACTGAAGCATACTTTCCATAGCTTAAATTAGTGCTTCTTTCTCTGTGTGCACAGACAAGCTCCTTTGGTTCCTTAAGACCAATAGCTGCTCCTTTCCTGAATCCTCTCTCAAATCCATCCATGTCGCTGAATTGTGCGCCAGAAGTTCATGATCCATCCACTAAGCAAATGCTTTGCAAGCATAAGGCTTGAGATGTCATTGAATGATGTAGTGATGGAGCATCTTCTAGATTCTTCAGATTCGCTTCAAACCATGTTTCGTGATTCACTCTCATCATGTCTTACTGGATTTAAAGGAGCTCTAGAATGCCTCTAAATAATTTACCATTAAAGGCTTTCCAAAGATACCAAATTATCCTTGTATAAAGGTCTTTATCCATGTTCAGTCTACTATATCATTTTTCCTCCGAATAGATCGTCCAAATTAGTATGCACATCTGTTATGGAAGAAATCGATGGACATTAAAGAGTTCAAGATAATGCAGGTCTGTAAAGCTGGTGGACAATGATTATTCAAATCGCATGATCAACATATTTGCCAGTCTCCCCACATCGAACACAGTAACTATCACATCGCATATGACATGTGCCAGGTTCCTCATATCCGTTAAATGTCTTGTTACAATCTGCCATATGAGATGATGTTTTTTTCTGTGGAGAACTGATTCTCCAAGAAAAGGCTTGAAGCTTTTGATAGTAGGTTCAGTTACCATAGCCTCATATTCACAAGAGAGAAAATTCCTTGCAACCTAATAACCTGATTTTACCGTTTACTCTCCATTTTTTGTGAATTCAAACAAAACATATCATCTCTAATGGATTGTCTGACAGCCAAACTCAGAATAAGGGATATATCCTCTGGAACAACTAGGTTACCAATACATTGTGTATTCATATATTAGACTTAATTTAATTCCATCCATTACTAATTGAATGTAGAGCTAAATAGCTAGAAAAGGTGCAGTGATATGTTTACTTTAACAGTTTATTGTTGACAGGTCATTTTTAATTTGTACTTTCGTATCACTAAAAGAAAACAGTGGATCTCCAACGAACATGTATCATCGAGAAAAAATCATGTCGAAAATTTGTCAGAAGAAATCCATGAATTTTCTACGGACAAAATCCTAACAACATTCCAACCAGATAAAAACAATTTGTTGTAAATCCGTTACATTTTTTAAAAACAGACTGTGGTCGTCGAAAATTATTTTCAACGGTCAAAAATCATCGGGAACATTTTTGACAATTTTTTCTATAAAAATAATACCCCACAACTCCTATTCTTTGGATATATTCCTTGGTTTCTCGCATTCCAGCTGTATAAAGAAAACAACCTTTGTTAACATTTAAAATAATTAAGGTTATATTTAAATTAAAAATAATTTTCAAATTAATTTAAACTATAAAATATATTAAAACTTTTTCTTAATATAAAATATAACATATAAAAATATAACATATAAAAATAACTTTTAAAAAATATATATATATAAAATATTTTGAAATTTTAAAACCTTTAACACTTTTTACAAATAATAAAATTTTAGAAAACTTTTTGAAAATATTATATATAATATGAAAATGAATTTGTAAAATATTGATAAATTTTTAAAAATTCTTTGCAAACTTTTAAAAATATTAAAACTAAATTTAATAATAAAATTATTTTAATATATAAAATGTATTAATAGATTAGAAACTTGTATCAAATATTTTTTATTTTAAAAACATTTAAAAACTTTTGTAAAACGTATGTAAAAAACATAAGTGTTTTTTTAAACTAATTTTACATATAAAAATTTTCTATAACAATTTTAATATTTTCAAACATCAAAACTAGTCCTAAACTAACATCCAAATCCTAAAACTAAAATCTAAAACCCTAAAACTTGCATTAAAATCTCAAAACCAACAACCTAATATAAAACTAATCTAACAATCTAATGTAAATAAAAAAGTTATATGATAGATGAATGAGAGATAGGGAACTTGAGATTCTCTTCTTGAGGAGAGGAAGCGACTTTGAGTGTTTTCGAAAGAGAACCAAATGGAGGACGAATAAGAATTTACCAAGATATGTATTAAAATTCTCGATTGAGACACACCCGTCACGATTTTTACTTTATGTGGTCATCTAAATTTTGGTGATTCCTTTTCCGGTCTTTTTAATGGATATTCTGATGGACACGATTTTGAATGTTTTGAAAGAGAGAATCAAATAGGGAAGAAAAAAAGAAGAATCCGCCAAAACATATATTAGAATTTCCCGAAGGACTCGCATCCGCTGAGAATCTGTCATGGTTTTTACTTGAGGCGCTCACCAAATATTTGATGGTTCCATTTCATGTTCCTTTTAATGTTTTCCCAACAAAAGGATATGCCATCAGTAAAGCAGAAAAAGGTTGAAAAGGAACTGTGAAATGCAAAAAAAGACGATTCGAAAAAAAGTCTTTCAAATCTGTCATGAGTTTTATTTAAAGCTATTCAAATTTTATGTTCCCAATAAATCTCAGTAACCATTGTGAAAATATTTCAATCCGTCGGAATCCCCGACGGATTGGAATATTTTTATTAACCTGAATCTGATGAGAATCTATAGGAATTCCCAGGATTTGTGATGGATTTAAGGTTTTGGGTTATGATAGCCAAAAAATATTGACAATATTCGTTCATTAATACAAATGATTAACAAGGTTTATGACCTACACACACTTTTATAAACATTATAAACTAAATATCAATTATTATCGACAAAATCCCAAAATCATTTGTATAAGTAGATTGTTGGTCAAAAACGTTATTCATCTCTCTGCTAACGATCCTTCCAAACTCAAAGATTTCCGCGACGAACGACTAACGGGAAAGATCGGGCAACGGAAACCCACGGGCGGCGAGAATCTCGGCGCCGCGCACCTCGCCCGCGCCGGCGCACTCGACTGGCGCGCCGGCGCATCGCCACGCTGGCCGGCTCGGCGCCGCGCACGCTGCTCCAAGTCGGCCCATGCCGGGCGTAAGTCCCTTTAACGCCGGTCGACGGCCCTCGCCCGGTCTCGGTCCCATCATGCTCGGTCTGATCCCATCTTGTTTTGTTTGATCGATCCCGTGAGTTTGGTACGATCACGCTATGGAATGAACATCTTTCGATTCGGTTGGAATCGCCCTCGATGTTTTACGACAAAACTAAGGATTGGATTTCTCAGAAAATATCGTATAAAACACGGATCGATTAACTTGAACATCGATCCTTTAGGCTATACGGTTTACTTTACGAGGAAGATAGTCTTTTCGAAATCGTGATAAAATGTTCAACGGCTTAAGACAAGTCCACGGACATACTTACGATTTTAAGAATTCAGGCCCAATAATGTTGTGACGGTGTATCCGATTTCCGAACATCGGATAAACATCAAGTCACTGAAAAATAGGGAAAACTCGAGGATAATTACGAAGATCGACGAAAATGGAATACTTCCCGAAGAGATAAACTTGGGCCCAAAGGCGCAGGTCCATCATCTTAAGGCAAACCACCTAGAGCGGGTATATAAGGAGAGCAAGAGCGAGAGGAGAAGGGATCCTAAAATTAGACTTAGAGCATTCTGCTAGCTAAGAATTAGGGCTTAGGTGATTAGACTAGAGCAAAGCTTAGGACGCTTGGCTGCCTCGACTCTATCTTTTCTTTAATCGCAAATCTTTCTCGCCTTCGAGAATCTTTGTATCAGATCTTTTATCTAATAAAACCGGGCAAATATTTCAACTCTTATTTTTATTGAAATTTCTCGATTTCGGTGGCAACGAGAGAATTCGGACCTTCAAGGAAAGTCGGTTTACTTGGCTTTCCTCCTCTAATCTTATTTATCGGAAATTGACGGTGTGAATTTCGGTTCCCACAGTTTGGCTAGAAATAGAGAGGGGACGGATTCTCTAACTCGAAACCACCGATCGATCAAAGTCCAAGTATGGCTTCTTCAGCCGCAACATCGTGATCTTCGATCGAGAACGCCAGTATGGCCAAACCTCACAACAATCTCTCCTCGTAATAGAACTCACGATCCAGGATATTGACGTAGAAGGGTATTAGTCGACACCGATGCTCGACTAATATTATCTATAAAAGCACCCGAGAGGATGGACGCCGATCTGGCATCCTTACGATGACCCCAGCCCAGATTTGGACTCTCTGGAGAAATTATGACCCCGGTTCGACTAACCTCCTAGTCGAGCCGAGCGCCGCCAAAATACGGAATTTCTGGTGATCGATGGTCCAACATCCTACAACGCGATAGTTGGAACCCCGGTTAAACTCCATGAGCGATCCCATCAACATTCCACCTATGCTCAAGTTTCCGACGCTTCGGTCGAAACAATACATGGTAGTCACCGAGCAGCGCAGATCTACCTCGCACCGAACTAAACGGAAAAATTCAAATCGAGACCTCTCCAAAAGCAACGATTCACGACTCGCCAGAAACCTCTCGCAGTCCCAAAGAGCTGAGACTGGAAGGGAAGCGTGAACCAACCTGCGAACCGGTGGTCTCAATTTCCTGACGATTCCTTCCCGAACAAGCGTAAATCGAGCTAACCTCCCGAACCAATAAAAGCAGAGCTCATCGCATGCCTCAAAAAGAACCTCAGTACGTTCGCTTGGGCTGCGGAGGATATGCCGGGAATCGACATTAGCGTAACATGTCACGAACTTAACATCGACCCGACTCACAAACCCGTAAAACAAAAGAGACAAAGCTGGGACCCTGGCGTGCCACCGCAGTCAACGAGGAAGTCGAAAGACTCCTCAAAGTAGGGTCGAACAAAGTTAGGTATCCAGACTGGCTTGCCAACCCCGTCGCGTGGTAAAAAGAAGAACGGCAAGTGGCGAAGTCTGTGTCGATTTCACGGATCTGAATAAAGCCTGTCCGAAGGATCGCTTCCGCCCCGCACATCGACCGATTGGTCGGCAACCGCTGGAAACAAGTCGTCATTCATGGACGCCGGTTACAATCAGATCATGATAAATCCCGACGACCGTGAAAAACCGCTCATCACGCACCGCGAACGTATTGCTACAAGGTAATGCCTTCGGTCTTAAAACGCTGGTGCAACGTATCAGCGACTGTCAACAGAATGTTTGCTGAGCAACTCGGAAAAACTATGGAGGTATACATCGATGATATGCTCGTAAAATCTCTTGACGAACACGATCATGTAGCCCACCTAGAGGAATGTTTTGCACGACTCAACCAGCATAACATGAAACTCAACCCGCGAAATGTAGATTCCGGTGGCATCGGAGAATTTCTGATACCTCGCATCGTGATCGCGAATCGAGGCCAACCCTAAAAATCGACGAGTGATAGAGATGGCCTCCCCGAGAACCAAGCGAAGTCCAGAGGCTAACCGAAGAGTCGCGGCTTTGAACCGCTTTCATCTCGCTCCACGGATAAGTGCCTACCGCTTTACTGAAACATTGAAGGGAAACAAGAAGTTTGACTGGTCCGAGCAATGTGAAAAGCTTTCCAACAGTTGAAACATTACCTGGCCACTCCACCAGTCCTCGCGAAACCTGGAAGGTGAACCTCTTTTCCTCTATATCGCAGTTTCCGCATACAGCCGTGGCGCCCTGATACGGAGAAGAACGCTGCGAACAAAAGCCAATCTTTTACGTAGCAAGACGCATCGATGCGGAAACTCGATACCAGCTAATGGAAAATTAGCATTCGCCGTCATAACCTCGGCAAGAAAACTAAGACCATATTTCCAGTCTCATACTATAGTGGTTCTCACCACATTCCCATCGCGGATAATCCTGATAGTCCGAGCCAATCTGGTAGGCTCGCAAAATGGGCAATCGAACTGAGTGAATACGACGCGAATATCGCCCAAGGACATGTGCAAAGTCCCAAGTACTTAGGATTTCTTGGTAGAGTTACCCACTAGAGGCATGACTAACGAGGAACCAAACTCAACTTGGGTCCTCCACGCCGACGGATCTTCGCCCAAACAAGGATCCGAATCGAATACGACTCACCTCTCTAACGGGAAATCCTAGAACAGTCTTTTCGATTGGCTTTTCATGCTTCAAACAATAAGGCAGAATACGAAGCACTCGTCGCAGGCTTGCGGCTGGCCCATGGATTAAAAATCCGTAATATTCACGCTTCTGCGATTCTCGTTAGTCGCCAATCAATACAGCGGAGAATATGAGGCAGGAGACGAAAGGATGGACGATATCTAAAACTCGCCCAAGAACTGGCTCAGAGTTTCGACCAGTTCGCCCTGACCAGAATTCCTCGCCGAAAACGTCCAGGCCGACGCCTTGGCTGCCCCGCCTCAAGCTCAGATCTAGGGCTCCAAAGGATAATCCCGGTCGAATTCATCGAACATCCAAGCACCAGACCACCAGTGGTCGCCAATCTAATCCGGAAGAGATTGAAGACGGAAGAAGTCGAGGATCAACCGGAAGCGGATGTGGACCTAACCGGTACGGCTGCAACAGCCCTTGGTTAGAACCAATCCGAGCCTATATCGTGAATGGAACCTTACCACGAAAAATGCTCGTAGTGAAAACTCGCCGCACGGGCACCACGATAGAGGGAGAAATTTATAAGTGGTGTTTCTCCGGTCCTCTCATGACATGCCAGAAGGAGAAAGGGCAAGAAGAATCATGGAGAAGGCCATTCGATCGTATGAAATCATTCTCGGCGGAAGATCTCGCGAGTCAAAATCAAACGCCACTACTATTGGCCAACCATGGTAAAGATCATGAAATTCACCGAAATGGAGAAATGCCAAAGGCATGCTCCAACAATCCATGAACCCGCGGAAATCCTCTCTTCAATCTCGCCCCTATCCTTTCATGCGATGGTCCATGGACATTGTCGGACCTATGCACCCATCAAAACAAAATGCTTCCTCCTAGTCCTCACGGATTTCTTTTCCAAATGGGTAGAAGCAGAATCCCACGCAAGTATCAAAGACACACAAGTCGAGAACTTCGCCTGGAAACATATCATAACTAGACATGGGGTCCCATACGAAATCGTAACAGACAATGGATCTCAATTTATCTCGCCGATTCGAAGCATTCTGCGAAAAATGGAAAATAATGACTTACAAAGTCAACCCCGGTATCCGCAATGCAACGGACAAGCAGAAACCATCAACAAAGACCGCCCTGACGGACTAAAAGCCTAGACGCCAAAAGGCGATGGGCAGAGGAGCTCAAGGAGTTCTTTAGTCACATCGCACAACCCCAAGACGGGCTACAGGTGAAACTCCATTCACTCTCGCTTATGGAACGGAATGCATGATCCCAGGAAGTAGAATTCCCCGAGTGCGGAGAAGATCCTCCCGAACGAGAAGATCTAAACAACGCTATGATGCGACAATCTCGATCTTATCAATGAACCGTGACCGGCGCCATTCAATCCAAAATTACCAGCACGCTGCCGCAAGTTACTACAACTCAAACGCACGCCATCGCAGGTTCAAAGAAGGCGATTTAGTCTTACGCAAAGTCTTCCAAAACACGAATCCAAACGCAGGAACCGGGAGTTAACCGGGAAGGACCGTACAAAGTCATAAAAGTAGTCCGACCAGGTTCATACCAAATCGCAAACATGCAAGACGCCAAAATCGAGAACTTGGAATGCGATGCACCTAAAAAATACTACCATTAAACGATAAAACGCGGGTACAAAAGAACTACGAGATGGCTTGATCCCTAGACAAGGTTACGTAGGCAACTCGCCAACCGTGATTCAGCTATCCCCCAATTAAAAGGGGAGGGTATGATATCAGATACTCCCACAAATTTCAAGACTCTAAAATTTTCAAACTTTTCACGACTTTTCAAATCAGCCAAACGGTCACAACAACGGATCTAGTATCCACTAAGCGATTATTACATCCAAAACAAATCACGGAAGGCTAACACTTCACGAAGCAAAGTGAATGTGTGACGCCCCTCGGGTCAAATTTACGCCGACCCCTTGGTCCCATCCAAAACGGAAACAACAGTTTTCTGGCTGCGAACATTCGCAAAGACATCCCCAAAGCCCGCAAGCGCTTCAATCACGAAATGCGGCATAAGGAAAAATCGACCTTCAGCATCGCGAGACGCCGCTAACGCCAAGGACATTCTTTTCCGCGAAAACATTGCAGACGAAATCATCGCTTTGAACATACAAACACACCTCAAAACGGTATCATTACGTTGTTGCTGATCACAACAAACGAACTCTAACGCCCCTCGCCCACTCTCATTTGCGCGGACGATAGTCGGCTTCCTCCAAGTCCAAAGACGGGCCTCATTACCGGCAACTCGAAGCTCGCTCAAACTCCTCGATCCCCGCTTAAAGCCAAGTCCCTTTTGCGGATGGCTATCAAGGACTCAAACAGGGTGGCCATCCTCGCCGACGACCAAAAGTCGCATGGCATCGGCAACCTCCGAGGATCTACGAGCGCTCATCTCCTCATGAGTCCGGATCTCCTCCTCGAAGACGGCGGACTTCCGAGGATTTGCTCCTCTTCTCCTTCTTCACCTTGAGTAACGAACTCGCGGTCTTCCCAAGGTCACGCCAAGATCACTGATACGAACCTCGCTGGGACGCCTCATGCATCGGTGTCCTCGACATCCGCAATGCGCCTTAGTACGCTTCAGCTTCCCGCGATGACTCCAATCCGCCGATAGCGAATGACTTCCGACCCGCTTCTCGCCAAGCATTCTCGTCAATCAGCGCACAAACTGTCCGCAAAAGAAGGAGTAAGTATCATCGTAAAAGAAGACAAGCAATACTTGCGATAGATTAAAATCAACCTTGAACGATGACGCCAACGGCTCTCAAAGTTCGGCCTCGCTCTTCGCACCCGCTCCTTTTGCTCGGATGCCGCACCAGCCCTTGCCCTTCCCTTGGGCAACGCGCGCACCAGCCGCTGGCAGTCCTAAGAGAGTTCCCCTTCACGGAAGAGGTGTAGATTCTATCGCATCCTCTCTTCCGAGATCACGGTCGGAGCAGTCGAAGAACCCGATGGATGGGCCTGAACATCAAGAATCTGTTCAGGAATAGTAACCCTTCCGCAGGCAGGAGGGCATCGGATGGGACTTCGAGCTGGGAGCCGAAGAACAGGCTAAGAGGCCGAAGGAGCAGGCAAAGAGATCGGAGGAACAGGCAAAGGAGTTGGAGCCGCTGAGGGAACATCGGGCGCCTCAGTCCTCGCCGCTTTGAGCCTTCATGGCCTTGCGCCGGATAGCTTAGCCTTGAAAGAATCAAACCCGTAAATGAGGGACGGAGTAGCATCCGACGCCGGAACCGCCGGAGCTTGGCTGGCGAACCGCCGAGCTTGGCTGGCCTCGCCCATCTCAACATCAGAATCGCTCTTTTCAACTTGGGATGAAGACATTTTCCTTCTTGCAAGAGAAGAAGAGAGGATTTGAAAAGATGTGAAGAATGGGAAGGAAGGCTGGCTATTTATAAGAAAAGGGGGAGATGACATAGGTTTCTCATGAAAAGAGACCTTAGCCAAAATTTCGATTTTCAGAAAATTCTAACTATTCACCGCGAAAATCGCTCCATCTTACGAGCTGGGGCTAACTGTTGGGCTCAAAACGGTTATCTCGAATCTACGGTTAACGATCCTTCCAAACTCAAAGATTTCCGCATCTAACGACTAACGGGGAAAGATCGGGCAACGGAAACCCACGGCAGAGAACCCTGGCGCCATGAACGACACCTTTGGAATTTGATTCGATGGAAAGATAAACCAGTAGCTCTTTCAATTGTGCAAGCAAGATTGGTTGGACGCCTGGTGCCGGCGGCAGCGCCACGCTGGCCGCCTGGCGCCGGGCACGCCACGCTGCGTGGGCCTTGGCCGCGGCACTGCCTATGCCGCGGCACGCTGCTCGAAGTCGCCCGGCCGGGCGGCAAGTCCCCTAACGCCGGTCGACGGCCCTCGTCCTGGTCTCGTCCCATCATGCTCGGTCTGATCCCATCTTGGTTTGTTTGATCGATCCTCGTGAGTTTGGAATGACCACGGCTATGGAATGAACATCTTCGATTCGGTTGGAATCGCCCTCGATGTTTTACGACAAAACTAGAAGGATTGGATTTCTCGTAGAAGATATCAGATAAAACAAAGATCGATTAACTTGAACATCGGTCCTTTAGGCTATACGGTTTACTTTACGAGGAAGATAGTCTTTTCGAGAAATCGTGATAAAGCTCAATGACTTAAGACAAGTCCACGGACATACTACGATTTTAAGAATTCAGGCCCAATCATGCTGTGACGGTGTATCCGATTTCAACATCGGATAAACATCAAGTCACCGAAAAATAGGGAAAACTCGAGGATAATTACGAAGATCGACGAAAATGGAATACTTCCTGAAGAGATAAACTTGGGCCCAAAGGCGAGGTCCATCATCTTAAGGCAAACCGACCTAGGAGCGGGTATATAAGGAGATCAAGAGCAGGAGAAGGGATCCAAAATTAGACTTAGAGCATTCTGCTAGCTTAGAAGAATTAGGGCTTAGGTGGTTAGACTAGCGAGCAAAGCTTAGGACGTTTGGCTGCCTGCGACTCTATCTTTTCTTTAATCACAAATCTCTGTCTTCGGAGAATCTTTGTACTTGATCTTTATCTAATAAAACGCCGGGCAAATATTTCAACTCTTATTTTTATTGAACTTTCTTGATTTCGTGTGGCAACGAGAGAACCGGACCTTCAAAGAAAGTCGGGTTTACTTGGCTTTCCTCCGCAATCTTACTTATCGGAAATTGACGGTGTGAATTTCGTTCCCACAATCGGGATCAGGTTCTTCTCGAGCTCAAGAACTTTACTGTCAACAGAGCTAGAAGGACGTTGTTCTACTTGTTTGGCAGCGACTATCTACGCTTCTGGTCCGAGAAATAGCCGGCTGCACCGTAGCCTCTTCCGATCTGTCCAATCGATCACCTTGGAGATTGACCAAACAGTGAGAAGAAGGATCGCGAGTATTCGACAGGCAGCTCCTCAGCTCTCGACTGATATGCTCATGATCTGGTTCGCTTCAACTTCTCTCACACCGATAACGCCTCCTAACTCCAATGTCTTCACTTCACCTCTTGGGCTTTGGCTTTTCCTTTTCCTTTCTGGGCTTCACAATTTAGTTTGGGTTCTTTGATGTAATGGCTATTTAGCCCACTAATCTTTGCTTGTACCCTCTGCTCTCTCATGCTTTTTAATAGAAAAAAAAAAAAAAACATGCACCCATTTCTTCTCTTTGGCTTCACCCTATAAAATAAAACTATTTTTTTTCTAACCAGCGGGTTAAGGGTTATGTTGATGCACATAAATGAATTAGAAAGTTGACAAAAACATATGAATTAGAATCACCAACCTACAAAACAATATTAAACACATGAAGCTGAATTGAACTTAAACGCAGCCAACTATTACGAAGGCTGGTTGAAATTATATTAGTGACACGGGTCCCGTCGATAAAATTATTTTCATTTAACAAGTATCTCTAACTGTGATATAGTAAGAAATAATAAGGGTTTTATTAAAATGACTCAAAACTTCAAGTCAAATGCAAATATGACTTTTTTTTTGAATTTTCACCTATCTTATTCATC
The DNA here is from genome assembly GCA_016771965.1 of Brassica carinata. Taxonomy (NCBI): domain Eukaryota; kingdom Viridiplantae; phylum Streptophyta; class Magnoliopsida; order Brassicales; family Brassicaceae; genus Brassica; species Brassica carinata. The sequence continues at coordinate 42,886,109 of CM028691.1, forward strand.
CTAAAATTTTAAGCTATTCCTGAAAATGCGCTTTTATTTTTACCTTTCTAAAATGAATGTTTTACTCAATCATCCCCTTCTTCATCAAGTATTTACAATATTGACATTGTCATCAATACATAAACCATCAAATATCCAATTTCAAGCTCTAAATGCACATAAAATTGAGATGTACTTTTCCTATACTCAAATCTTATCCACACGAACTATGTCTCTTTCACTTTCTCGCTAATTTCATCCCAGAAACCCAAAATTTTGGTTAAAAAATTTGTGAGCTTATTAGAGTCACTCAAAGTCTTGATTTTGGTTAACGAGTGGATATCTTCCTATGTGAAGTTTTGTGTGCTTGGAGAAGCTAAACAAGACATCTCACGGGTTGTAGGTACGATTTTGTTTTTCATATCTGTTGGAATAAGACTTCTCGAGAAGTCTTATGATCAATGATAGGTTAGTTTTGCAATTGACTATATTTCTTGTTTTTCTTAGAAGATTTCTAGAAAAGTTTTCTAATTTTTTGTAACAAAAGAATAAAGAAGACTTTTATAAAAGTTTTCTCTCGATAAGAAGATTAATTTTGCAATTGACCGTAGTTTTGCAGATATTTGATGTTTCAAAGAAGACTTCCGGAGAAGTCTTCTCAGAGAACATCTATAGAAGTCTTCCTACCGTCACATGAAGTTTATGAAGTGTTGCAGAAGTATTTGCTTTTAAAAAGTCTTCTTTGGTTTTATTCGATTCTGGTCAAATATGTGGTTTGAGAGAAGACTTCTACAAAAGTATTCTCTTAAAAAGTGAAATATAGTCAATTGCAAAACTAATCCACAGACGTCAGACGACACTTCAAAGACTTCTCGAAAGTATTTTTGGAAAACTGAAATATCTGCAAAACTTTGGTCAATTGCAAAGCTAACATGCTTATCGGAGAAGATATCTTTCCAAAATAACTTGTTTATCCGAGAAAGTCTTTCTGATATTATCGAGATTTTTCAAAAATAAAACATCACAATATTTACGAAGAAAGACTTCTCTAGAAGCATGCTCTAGAGAAGACATTTTAAGAAGCCTTCCTTCAGAATTTGCAATTGCAAAATGACTTAAATGGAAGACTTCTATAGTCTTCTCTTGGGAGACTTCTATACAAGTCTTCTAATATTTACTAAACTTTCATTTTCTCTAAACTTAAAATGATTTTCTTTTAGATTTTCTTGTTAAATTATGGGTACTAGTCAATATTGAGTTCCTGAGTAAATTTCATAACTTAATTTGGTGATAATTATGAGGTTACTAACATTCATGTTTATTAATGTTTTAGCTAATGATAAAAGATTTCTTAAGAAGTCTGCTGGGAGGAGAAGTCTTCTATGTTATTTTTGTAAAACTTGTATTTAAGAGTATTAAGGATTGATTAATATGGTCCCACGCCAAAAATCTTACAATCTTTTATCATATTCATGTTTTGGGTAGGATTTCTAGATTTTAGAACCTTGCTCAAGGCTGAACTTATAAGGAAGAACAAGGAAACTTGTTTAAGTGATTTTCAGGTAGCAAGATGTATGGGAAATATAGTAGGTGGCGACTTGAGGGATGGTTTGGGAATAGCCAATTCAACTCAGCAACAAAAGCAGCCTCAGAAAGAAGAAAATTCTTTAAGAAAAGGAGATGCTTATGCTCTAGATGAGTTTGGTTATGTTCAGGCTGGACCACAACCAGGAGTGTCACTGGATAAGGCTAATGTGAGGATCCAGGAACGTGTAAGGTCAACCAGATAAGAACTAAAGACCTACTGTGATCATGAGGCACAAGGAAAGTCGATCTACATCAAGCATATCTTGAAGAATTGCACAGTTCAAATTTTTGAGAAGACCCCAGGGACATGATAAATCTATCACTCACTGCGGTGATGCAGAAGCCACCACTGAGATCAGTCCACGCCCACCTTAAAGGTGGGTGAGTCAAGCAGGTGCAAACATAAACAGGCTGCCCAAAAGCTGAAAACAGAAATTACTAATGTAAGGAAAGAGATTGAGAAAGAACATGAGTGTTCCATTACATCTTCTGAACCTGAACTTGTAGTCAATATCACTTGTGATTAATTAACTTGTCTTGAACCAGTGTAACCAGTAGCCATATCTTAGATTCACAGGTGGTAGAAGAACACTCACCAGAAGAAGAACCAAGGGTTTAACACAAGGTGAAGTGTTGGGGCAACTGATCTGCAGCTTGGAAGCAAATACAATTCCCATGTCATTGTCTTATGACCTACACAAGCTGTAAGGAACTTGGTATGGTTATTTCAGTGACTGGAATGTCTGTGAAAGTTTCTTCCAAGGGCATAAAACGTTTAGGTCTTGAGCATGTGAAAGAATTTAGTGTTTCAAAATCTGTTTTTGATAACATGACTAGTTCTGTTAAGGTGCTTGAACCAGATAAATTCCTTGACCAAAAACATTTTCATTTTGGTAAAGACAACCACTATGGTCTTTTTTCTTAGTCTAGATTAGTTAATAGGACATAACAAAAGTATAGATCATCATGTTAAGATATCAGAGCTTGTTTTGAAACAACAAGATTTCTGTTTTCAACACCTTGCTAATCACTTGCTAGTTTTAAGGGGAAAAACTCTGTTATGAATTTGTCTAAGCATAAATTGACACTCATGATTTTTGCATCCACATACTTGAAAAAATCCAAAATTTTCGGTTTCATGAACTGAAATCACTTGGGGATGATATTAAGTTTGAGCACGTGAAAAGGTTTCTAAGTTAGAACTTAATCATTGGTTTTCTGATAGAGCATCACACATTTTGAGTTCATTCTTTGATGAGTATGTTATGAGCTTTGATAACATCCTGGTTTGCAACACCTACTTTGATATGCATGCTGAACATTTGGAATGGATATATGCTAGAAGTGCTAAGGACATGAAACTCGGTTTTGGACTGAACAAGAGAATGTTTTGCACATATGACACTGAGTTTCTAGTTTTGCTGTGATTTTCCAGGATATATAGATTCAATATTAAAGGAGTGCAAGGAACAAGAGAAAATACATTGCTTGTCAGCATGAGATAAGGAACTGTAAGTAACTAAAGAGACCACCTCCATTGATCTAAGTAAAAGAGTCAGATTTTGGATAAAGCTTTTAAAAAGAGGGGGTTACATGGGCGACCAGAGATAGTCAATGGATGAGCTTGGAAAGGTCAGTTACGTACAACAGCTCAGGTTGACGTATGGAGAACAGTTCACTCACCCACCTAACCTGGAAGAGTATTCAGATGAAACCAAAAGTATTTGAGTCGAATAGACTTGCTTAAATGATCGAGTACTCTCATTCTTGATCATCTTGGACTTGTTCGACCACCTGAATTTTACATGAGGTTCTGGTTCGACCCTGGAGAGCTACTGATTTGTTTTGACAAGTTTAAGTCAACAACACTTGTCAACAAGATCAAGGAAGCTCAAAACCATATTCTGGACCAGTTGGCTCAAAGAGAAGTGGCTGTGGCACATGAATAAAGGACAGGGTGAACACTCTGCTCATTGAACATTTTAGGACGTGTGGAGGCTTCAAATGGAGAGAAAACTAGCTGAAATAAACCGTCTATTACCAGGAAGTTCATTCCAATATTATGTCTGTTTTATCTGAATTCTTAAAGGCCTGTGATCCTATAGTTGATGTGTTTGGTGTAGGAATCAGAAAAGATCTAAAAAACGTGGAGGATCCCCTTCATAAAGGGTTACAGAACTTTGTGTTTGATCCTGGAGAGAGATGTTCTGTGCTGAGGTCCAGGACAATGCAATGGAAGCAAGGGATGCTCGAGTTCTTCAATTTAGAAGATGCAGATCTAAGGACAAGTCCTTTTAAAAGAGGAGGGGATGATGCGACCATGATCAGCCTCATCTTCAAGGGTTTGGAGACCATGGAAGATCAATGGTTGGATAGGAAATGGATTGGTTAAGTAGAAATGATCAGGAGATGGACTGGGAAATTCAGCATGATAAAGAAATGAGTTGGGTGAACCGAAATGGTTGAGAAATGGCTTGAAATTGCAAAATGAAGATCCTGAGCTGGAAATGGAGCATCAATAGAATTTTCATAAACCAAATGGGATTCAGGAACAATATGGCCGGATCATAATGGAAGTGGAATGATCTCAACAAGGATCTGGTCGATAAAGGTCTATATTGGTCCAGAAGTGGAAGGACCAACCAACTTGGTCCAAGAAGATTATCCACGAAATATTAATCCATTTAAAATGTATTTGGTTTTCTTGTAAGCATAAACCCATTAGAATTAGTATTTGGGTTTTATGTCATTAGCAGCTGGTTTGGTTATCTTAAACCAAATAGAAATAGGATTAGGATTAGATTTTTCTTAAACCAATCTGGTTTAGAATTAGGGTTCTATTATGTTTTATTTACTTTAACAAAAGTGCAGCCATGTTTTTCAGCAAGCAGTAAACTATTTTCAATCTTATTTTTCGTGAAGAGGCTTGTTCCCTTTGTTCAGCTTCGAGGAAATCCATCTTCATTCACCAGGTAGTTAACTCTACTGCTCACATGATTTCCACGAGGCACCATCCTATACAAAGTTACACTTGTAGATTGCTGGAGCTATACAACCCAAGGATTCCCCATCATCCTTGTGTGAAGAAACCACCCAGCTTTCAAGTGCTAGTAGCCTTTAATCCATCAACCACAAAACTAAACCCATCAACCACACGAATTCTGGTAGTCTCGTGTCCATCATATTATCTTCAAGTGATCCGGACAACCATGCCTATCCAAAGTTGTATCAGATGTTCATGAGATTTTGTGATGGTGGGGACCTTTGGTTAGCTTTTCCGCCCGAACATGGACCGGAGTTTGAAGGGGTGAAATCTACTCTAGGGCATCTCCATCACCACTCCATATTTTACTCCATTTATAGAGTAAATGAGTATATGGAGTAGGATGGAGATGCTCTAACAGAAATACTTATACTGTATATGATTAAATTTATATGTACATAAATATATTTGAATCTCCTTGGTGTTTTTCAAATGACTAAGAGATTTTGATATAAATCGATAAATATTATCTGTTTCTCTCAGTTTTTATATTAAACACATTATTTAGACATTAATGGATATAATTCAATGGAGTATCTAATAAGGTTAAAGACACTGAGTTTACAAAGTGGAATTTAACGGAGATATTGGAAATTGCTTCGTTTTAGACGAGTCAAATGTACTGCAAGTTTTAAACAAAATCAGGAGAAATCTATATTGCCTGGATACTTAAAGACACATAAAAAAAAAACGGGTTTTGGTTATGCTTATGTGATTAAACCGTTACAACTTCAAAATTGGAAGTTGTGGCACTACTCCATTTAATGCTAACAATCTTGACGTTGTTGGGTAGAATTGAAAGATACTACCCAATTATATTCATTACTCATATCAACCTCGATGCAGGAACCATCCCATGTAAAATGTACTTGAACATAAAGAGGGAGACAAAGTTTGCTGGACAAGATTCTTTGAAAGGAAAGAAACGAATAGGCAGACCATTCCATGTGATTATATTGTTGTTTAAATCTAATCTCTTGTAATTTACTTCAACATTTAAACAATATCTATAATACTTAAACCATTAAATAAAGTAGAAGTTAAAGTATCACTAAATTTTTGATGTTAAATGGTTTGACATTTAAACGATATCTAACATGAAGTGAATTTTGATCGGTCGATACTTTTGAGGATGTTGTGAACCAGAGAAATATTAGTGGAGCAAAAGCTCTCTGATAGTCAGTGTTCTAAAATACGGTCTAGCGCTTAGGCGGCGCTCTAGGCGATATACGGTAGTGAATCGCACGTTTTCACGCTATACAGATTTTACGATTTATATAATTCGAAAGAAAATAGCGTTTAGCGGATATTATGCGGTCACGCTGACGCTTAGACGGATTTTGAAAATTAATATTAAAAATTATTAATATTATTATTATACTACATTAATGTTATTATTTATGTTAAATTTACTTATTTTATGTGTTTATAAGATTGTAGATATTAGTTTAATTATTGCAAAATCATTTTAAATTTGTCATCTTTATACATTTAAAATGATTTTAATTTTTATAATTTAAGACTATTTATATATGTTAAACTATATACTTATACGAAAATTGTATTTTAAATATATTTATTTTCATTTTGTAAAAATTAATGTATGTATATTAATTTTTATTTATATTTTGTATAAAATTATATATCCAGATATACCTCTTAGGCTTCGCTTATACTGCTAGGCTTATACGCTTATCTTCCACAGAACGAGATTTCGCGATTTTAGAACAAAGCTGATAGTTGAAAATATATAAAACGCAATGAGTCATACTTTTCTCCTCTTAGTACATGTGAGCCTTTGAAGTCTGAAGGGAGGTGAGTCAGAAACTTAAGCTCCACCATCAAAAGATCTGAGAAACTGAAAAGGCAAAGACTTGAGTAAAGCTTAGAGATTCACCAGAACGGTAAAGCACTTTCAACGGACAATGAATTAAGAGGAATTTGATATGACATACTAAACAACGCCACCATTAATTTCTTATTTAGCTTTATTTTCTAAGTTCATTTGTGTCCTTTTAAGTTGTCTTTTGTTCTAGCAATAATTTTAACTTTTAACTTAAAATAACAATCGTCTCTGTGAGAAGAAAAGTTTGCAGGTATGGAAGTTGATATATAAATCAAATTATCAATTCTATATATCTCATGGCTTGGGACAGTCGATAAAACTGAAATGATATATAGGGCTAGACTTTTTATAAAAAATTAAAATACATATATTTACAAAACAAACCATAATTAAATATCTAAGTAATGTACCATCATTATTTCTGTAATATATACTATATTACCCTTAGTCTCCGGTTAATGAAAGAGAATATTCTTCTTCTCCTTTGATATCAACTACCACCACTCTTTTTCTATCCCACCACCTTATCCTCCATCATCATTGCAATACGATCATCACCAATTCCACACTGTATTTTGTATTTATCTTCTCGTTAATCACCACCTTTTTATAATCAATATCCCTTTTTCATAATCATTATCACCTCATTCATACTCACATTCATCCTTGAAACACTATCACCATAGCCACCACAACCACCTCCAAATCCATAATCTCTGTTATATATGTCGTCTCCGCTTCTGAAAATCTACAGACTACGACGGCGTTACGGTCGAAGCGTCCTATAGAGATATACACAATCTCAATCATATCTCTTGATATGGCAACCATATGTTCTCTCATTACTACGTGTATATACGCCAGGCTTCGTATTGTACTATAAAACACACATCTGTACTACGATAATATAAAAGAAACATTCATATAACTTCGCTACATGGTATCAGAGCCTTTCTAAAGGACCTCACAAAATTTTTCCCTGTTCTCATTTCTTGCTCTTCACTCCAATGGCTCATCATGAACCTGCGGCCGACGTTCTCAATATTCGCCAACTCCATTGTTTCCGCAACATGATCAACGCCACGCTCGCTCGACCAACTACATCACTTGAGCGCCAGATCCGCTCTTCTCTGTGGTTACACCTATTGAAGTTCATAGATCCCACCGCCACTCCACCACCGCCGCACAGTCATCGCCTGGTCGATGCACCTAACCCGATCTCGCCAAATGGCATCGACAGGACAGCCTTCTGTACAGCGCTCATGGGCTCGGTTGAGATTGCTCACCAGCCTCTCATCGCTACAGTGACTACAACTCTTGAAGCATTGATGTTGCTTGCTTCAACATACGCAAATCCAACACGGGCCACATCAAACAGCTTTGGAACCAAATCAAAGCGTGGCCAAAGGCACATCCACCATTGACTAATATATGCAGCAGATCAAGGTCAAAGCTTATGCTCGCCTCCTTGAAGTCCCTTCGACCCTGAGGATCTCATAGATGTCGTTTCGATGGCCTCGATGACTACAAAGCCATCACTGAAGCTATCCATGGACGTGAAACACGATCTTCGGCAGCTTCATGAAAACTCATCACCCGAGAGCTTGCCATCAACACGACAACTCCGCCTCTGTCTCAAGTTCCTATCACAGCTCATCTTGCACAAACCAGAACACCACACTGGCGCAACCAAAGCAACAACAGAGGACAACACAGTGGCTCTCGCTTGTACAACAACGATCACCGCAACTCCAAACCTTACTTGGGACGATGCCAAGCTTGCGGAACTCAGGGTCACAGTGTAAAGCTGCTGTTTCAATCGGTCAAACTCCACCTCAACTCCACAGCAGTCCAACAGCAACCTATCAAAAGCATAACGCCATGTTTCAGTGGACATGAAATTCCATCTTTGCTCTTAGACTCTGGAGCTTCTCACCACCTCACTTCGGATCTCACCAATCTCTCACTCCATGCTCCGCACAATGGAGATGAAGAAGTGCAAGTTGGTAATGGAATGGGACTTCAAATCGCAAACCGGTTCCACTCTTCTCCCTTCCCAGAATCGCAATCTTATTTTAAATGAAGTTTTACATGTCCCTACCATTGCTAGTAACCTGCTATCAGTTAATAAGCTTTGTACTAATAACAATGTATCTGTGGAATTCTTTCCAACCATGTTTCAGGTCAAGGATCTGAACTCGGGGCACAAGTGATCAAGGGAAAAACTGAAGATGGAGGATTTGTATGGCCAGACCGAGATTCAAAACCACCCTCAGCCTTCTCTTCCTCACTCAAATGTCCTCTCTCCATCTGGCACTCAAGATTGGGTCACCCTCTATTTCAGTTTTAAAATCTGTTGTTTCATCATCTATGCTTTCTGATTCAAACTCTTTATCTTCTTTTCATTGCGTTGATTGCTCAATAAACAAAAGTCATAAACTTCCTTTCTCAAACACTTCCTCTCAAAACAACAAAACCTCTTGAGCTTGTTTATTTAGATGTGTGGACCTCACCTCTTCTTTCTATTGACGGATTCAAATACTATGTAATATTTCACGATCACTTCACACACTATATATGGTTTTTCCCATTCGCCATAAGTTTGATGTCAAGAATATATTCATACGATGGAAAGCCTTGGTAGAACCGATTCGAGAGCCGCCTCACCACTCTCAACTCAGATAATGTAGGTGAGTATCTAGCCTTGTCCCAATTTCTCCTCTAATGGTGTCTCTCACCTCACTACCCCCACACACTCCAGAGCACAATGGTTTTCGAGAGAAGACACATACACATTGTAGAAATTGGTCTTGCTCTCCTATCTCAAGCTCCAATGCCTCCTACTGGACTTATGCACTCTCAACTGCTGTCTACTTAATAAATAGACAGCCAACACCAACTCTGACAATGCTTCGCTTATGAAAGCTATTCCAGTCCACCGAACTACAACAAGCTAAGAAGTTTTGTTGCTCTGCTTTCCATGGATCAAGCCATACAATCAACACAAGCTGGAGCCTAAGTCTAAACCCGCATATTCCTTGGCTATTCACTCCATCAAAGTGCTTTCCTATGTCTTGAACCTGCATCCTCTCAGATCTACGATCATGTCATGTGCACTTCAGAAACAGCTTTTCCTTTCACCTCTCTCACCTCAACTCCAGTCAAGCTCAAACCCACTTTTCCAAATTGGTGCCTGCCAGTCACCAGAATCTCGGTTCGCCTAGCGATCCTCCATCATCAACTTTGCCCCAGGTATGGATATACTATGACGGATGACCTCAACCAGATATAACTGCCTCGCCACCATCCGCTTCTTCTTTGTTTTCGCAGAACACTGATCAAAACAGGGCAATCTTCAAACACTGCAACACAACCAGCCAACCAGTTGCTCCTCCCGCCAAGAACAGACACGACCTGGAAACACCCACCGTATGACCACACGAGCTAAGAACAAAGTCTTCAAACTCTCAAAGAAATTTTCTTCGTGAACAAGAAAACTCTTCTTCCTACGAGAACGACAACAAGACTCTTACAAGCTCTGAAAGATGAGCTATGGAGAGGCTCGATGAGTGAAGAATTTGATTCACAGCTCCACAACTACACCTGGAATCTAGTACCAAAGAAACCAGAGTACAACATCGTTGGTTGCGATGGGTCTACAGGATCAAAAGAAAAGCTGATGGAACCATCGACGCCAGGTTATCACCAAATACCCGCGCCGACTTTCAAGACACCTACAGTCCGGTTATTAAGCAACCTACAGTTCTCCTTGTTCTTGGTCTCGCTGTTTCATCAATGACCGTTACGCCAGCTTCGTAAACAATGCCTTCTTACAAGGGACCCTCACGGAAGATGTTCACATGGAACAACCACCAGGCTTTGTGGAAGGACAAACCAGACTACGTCTGCAAGCTCAACAAAGCCATCTACAGATTAAAACAAGCCTCGTGTGTGGTACTTGAGCTATGAACGTTCTTACTTCAATCGGATTCAAAACTCACTTGCTGATGCTTCACTCTTCATTCCCCATGTCGGTAATCTCAAGCTCTATGCTCTTATATATGTTGATGACATTATTGTCACCGAAATGACCCCAAAAGAGTCCAGCAGTTCATTGACATTCTGAGCGGTTCTCGCACAAAGACCTTGGTGCTCTATCTTACTTCCTTGGCATAGCCAACGATCGACCGAGATTGCTACTGACACAGCGCAGTACACCAACGATCTGCTAGGACATGTTAACATGTCTACTGTCAATCCAGCTCTCTGATGGTACAAACTGATCGCCTACAGCTCACTTCTGGCACTGCTCTATCTGATGGTTCTGAATACGAATGGTAGTAGGCAGCCAGCAATATCTTCACTTCACCAGACCGACATATCCTTTCCTGTAAACAAGTTATTGCAGTTCATGCATATGCCAACTGATTTGCATTGCCAAAGAGAGTACTAAGATACCTTGCAAGAACTCGGATCGTGGTATCTATCTTCGCAGCAACACGTCTCTTTCTCTCCATGCTCGACGCTGATTGGGCTGGAAAAAGATGACTACACATTAACAAGCATATACATTGTTTATCTTGGCTCAACCGGTTGTATGGTCATCAAAGAAACAAAAGACAGTGGCACAAAGCTCCATAGAAGCTGAATATCGATGTGTTGCGCACACAGCGCTGAGCTTTAATGGATAGTTTCACTCCTCCTCGGGAACTTGCGCCCGGCCATCCACTCAACCTGTTATCTAATGTGACAATGTAGGTGCCACATACCTCCGCCAATCCAGTTTTTCACTCCAGAATGAAGCACGCCGCTCTTGACTATCACTACATTCGAGAGCTTGTTCAGTCCTTTTCTTAGAGTTTCTCATGTCTCATCTAAAGATCAACTCGCTGATGCACTTACCAAACCTGTCACACAAGAATGCTAGAAACACACTCATTCAAGATTGGACTGTCCTCCTCGGTCGTCCATCTTGAGGGTGTATAGAGATATACACAATCTCAATCATATCTCTTGTATATAGCAATCACATATTTTCTCATTACTACATGTATATACGCTTAGGGCTTCTGTATTGTACTATAAAACACACCTCTGTACTTACTAATATACAAGAAACATTCATATAACTCTCTTCACGCCCTTGTTGTCCTGTAAGTTCGGTTGTACTATGCTTTTGAACCATATATACTATACTATTTGTTACTATTTTACTTTAATAATGCTTCATATTATGTACTATATGCATTTTTGATATTTGGATTAGGGTTTACATTTTCTTTTAGGATTTAGTGATTAGTGTTTTGGATTTAGTTTATGGAAGGTTTGGGTTGACTTTGAGGTAAGCATTATCTCCTTCTTTGTAACCATAGACATTTCAAATTTGAATATTAATATGTACTATACTATTTCGTTTGTTACTACTCTATTTTGATAATGATTTATATTATGTACTATATGCATTTTTGATATTTGGATTAGGGTTTATATTTTTTTAGGGTTTAGTGATTAGTGTTTTGAGTTTAATTTATGGAAGGTTTGGGTTGACTTTGGGGTAAGCATTACCTCCTTGGTAATCATTGACATTTCAAAATTTGAACTTTAATATGTATTATGCTATTTCGCTTGTTACTACTCTATTTTGATAATGATTCATATTATGTACTATGTGCATATTTGATAATTGGGTTAGGATTTATATTTCCTTTTAGGGTTTAGTGATTAGTGTTTTGGGTTTAGTTTATGGAAGGTTTGGATTGACTTTGGGGTAAGCATTACCTCTTTCCCTAAAGTCATAGACATTTCAAAATCTGAACATTAATATGTACTATGCTATTTTGTTTGTTACTACTCTATTTTCATAATGATTCATATTATATACTACGCATATTTGATATTTGGGTTAGGGTTTATATTCTCTTTAGGATTTAGTGATTAGTGTTTTGGGTTTAATTTATGGAAGGTTTAGATTGACTTTGGAGTGAACATTATTATTAAACCATTCTATATTTTCATTAATATGAGTTATACCATTTATAATGTTCTATTCTATTTACTATGTTTATCTTCTTCCATAACATTATCTCTTTCTCCAATCATCGCAGTCATAGCATGACCAACATCGCAGCCATATGAATCTTTGTATGAAAGATGATTGCTTCTCCAATCACCTCTGTTTCATCCGAATCACTCTTACCGTAGTCACCGCCACCACCAAGCGATAACCACTCACAAGAATGACCACTACCGCCACAATAATCATCAACATTGTTTTCTTTGTAACCATTCTCAATTTTCATTGACGCTATGATTATCAACATCACCATAAAGTTATTGATCATAATTTTTTCCTATTACTGGCAACCGGTTCAAAAGAAGGACAAACCAGGAAAATATTGCACAAATGCTATGAGATCTAATAACGCCAAAATTAATGCTATATTCTTAATTTGTTGCTGAAATATGGTAGTTGGCAAATAACCCCTAAATAATTTGAGCTTTCATCTCTTTCAAGTAAACAATATCAATATTATTTATTTATATATATAAGTTTTCTCTTCACATGTGGAAGAGATTTGTGACATGTGTCCTCTTTTTCCTTCTTTTACATTTTATGTCCTTCTTCTTTTAGATTATTACATTTTGTCTCACCACTTTCTAATTATGCATTATCAAATCCTTCTCACACTAACTTTTATCATTTGAATTTTGATAATCTATTTTATTGGTCACAAAAATGCCAGATGAATAAAGAAAAAGTAAAATAATATAATTATAGTTTAAATATTTAATTTATTCACAACTAAAAATAACATAAATTTTCAATATTTTTGTGTTTTACTTTCTATTATTTCATTTAAAAATTATTTATTTATTTTAATATTAACTAAACTAAGAAGAATATAGTAAAGCACAACACATAATCTAAACATAAAATTTCCATAATCATATAGAAAAGAAAAATACCAAAAACACTAACTCAATAAAGGTCTAAAACTGAAAGAAGATCAAGAACAAAGACTAATTTTTCTCATTTTATCACAGAATATCTTGCCCATAACAAGCAGAAGTTAGAAAATAGTAGAAAGATAAACTCGAGACAAAGCAATTGTTGAACACAAAGGAGCGATTAAGGACCAACGAAAGAACCAATAAAACGGGTTATAGGAAGAATAATCAACAGAAGGTCACATCGCTAAGAAGCAGGAAGACACATGCCTAATATATCATAAGAACAACCACAAGTTAAGAAGTAAGAAGCACCTCAAAACTAAATAAGAACAAACAAGACGACATGCCAGCGAAGAACCACAAAGTTGTGGATAGAAGGGACCAAAGCTCCAAGAGACTAACTCCGCACACTTATACTATAGGACGTGGAAAGAAGAGAAACAACCTAGGGAGGGAGAATGGAAGCCAACCACCAAGAAACCAGAGCCCAATCTTGAGACAAGATACAACTTTCCAAATCTACAGAGCATACACAAAAGAAAACACTATCCAAACATGGAGTGGAAAATATATAAAAAGGAGAGCCACAAGAGATGCGAGCAGCGATGAAAGCTGAGACAAGATGAGAGAACATACATGAAAGGGTAAGACGAAATGAAATCAGAAAACCGTGGAGCCGCCCTCGAGCTATGAAAGAGAGCATATAAGGCAGATCACCAAAACCCAAATCTTGAAAACCAAGAAATGCGTGGACTGCGACGGTAAGCCAACGACGAGGAAAACAACATCAAAGACGACTAAACTCTGACCCAACCTAAGGAGATGCAGTTCATAACATTAGCCAAAATCTAAGGAAGAAGGAAAGCGACCAATATTGACCGAATAGCCTACAACGCCGGAGAAACAACCGATAACCGGTAACTTATAAACCTGATCTATAATAAATACTATGATAATCCCACATGAGAAAATGTGAGGAAGAACAAGAGCACGGAGGTGAGTCTTTTTCCGATGGTGATGAGAAGCACATCACAATCAAAAGGTAAACGAAATACATAGATGACACCAATATTAAAATATGGGGAAAGGACAAAAACATCTTAAAAGAATAATGTTCAAATAATTGAAAAATAAAATACAACTTTTAATACTAAACTGTCAATATTATATTCAAAATGTCTAAATGTAAAGTTATTGAAATTCAATATGCTTTACATCGAGGTTCACTTCACCACTAATAAGTACTACTATACACACAACAACACATTATTGAAAACAAATACATAATAAATTTACATATCACCTATTACTACATAACAGAATAAAACAAAAATAATGATTTTAACAAATAAAAACGATCACATAATTACATTATCCAAAATAACAATATTTAACAATAATAAAATAATATTCTCAGCTGACACACCCTTAGTTGTTAATAATTGTTTGTTAAATGCCTAAGCGAGAGACGTAAGACATGCACATGCACTACTCATAGTGCTAACATATTCATGGCTAATAAGAGAATCTTTTCAAAGTTTACTTTCTCATATATTGTGTTTTAAAAAATGCATTTGCATGGTTGGGAAATATGGGAAGGAATTTTGACCATCGAATAAGGCATTTTTCTTGGTTGGAGGCTAAATATTCCTCTTGAGTTACAAGAATATATACTTGTAGCTTTCCAGTCGGGATTGATTATTAGCCCGTTTAAGCTAACAATTAGTCATTTCTTTTCTTATTAAGAGAGGGCCACTCAACAACGGACTACTCGAACCAACCAAGATCTCACTCCTTTTTGAGAATGGGACCTTTCAAGTTTTGATTCTTTGGTTTAACAAATGATTAGTTAACAGTTATCTAGACCTAGAGGACGGAACTTATCAACTCAAGAGATTAATTGCAGTGCTTTTAAAATAAAACAAAAACGACGTAAAAATTAGTTCCATATATTATGCTTAACTTCATATATTTAACTACTTACTGATGGAAGATGAACAATTACTAGGTCTGAGAAACAAAGAGAAACGCTTGTCTTCTTTGCATATAGAACTGGATGTACTTATTTGAGAATACGATTCAACACACAACAATGTCAACGGCCCTAGACCAAGTCTAATGAAACATTTGTCTCAAGCTTTCAAAATTTTTGAAATTTTTATATGGATATAAACCTCCAAATTTATAAAAAAAAATTAGGCCCCAAAATTATTGAAATTCTTTCTTAACTCGCCTACGCCCCAAAAATTCGGGACCGACTCGACAACACTTTGGAACAAACTGCAGGGACGTTATTTTAATGATTTAAAACCTGTCAGCATAGCCAAATTTTTCAACAGATTGACGGAAATAGCTTACCTACAAGGAAAATTCCAGGATTTGAAGATCACATACACACTAAGGACGCTGAAGGACAGCAACTCTTTAGCCAAGATTGCATTAGCTTTTCATAGAAGTTTAGTTTTGTTGGTTGTTCTATTCCAATTTGGATTCTCAGACCACCTCTTGTTTGAATAATAGAATAGTCTTTTATGTCAAACAAAAAAAAAAAAACTACTTACTGATGGAGTTTAGGCTTTTGCTCTATTTGTTTATTTGATTTTTTTCAGCGATTCACTTTATTTATTAAAAACTTATGAACCCTCTTCCACAAATATCTCAGTGGTCGGACTTATTGATCAGTAATAGTACTGTTTCAAAAGATTACGCTCTTTTAACATCAAAAGGCTATTATTTCGCTCAAACAAAAGGTGGTATAAGAATCTAACCGAATAAAACAACCAACAAAACATAAATCTATGAAAAGCACTTTCAGTCTTGGCTAATGAATCTGCTCGGTTCTGCACCCGTGGATGGTAGAAAATCTTCAAGTCTTGAAGTCTGGCTTTTAGTGAAACTAACTCTTTCAGTTCTGCCGAAAGGTTTGGTCATGCTGCCGATTCTTGAATCTTTGAAAGTAGATCCTTATAGTCCGTGGCAAAGAGCTCACATGTTGAAAACTGAAGCATACTTTCCATAGCTTAAATTAGTGCTTCTTTCTCTGTGTGCACAGGTGACAAGCTCCTTTGGTTCCTTAAGACCAATAGCTGCTCCTTTCCTGAATCCTCTCCAAATCCATCCATGTCGCTGAATTGTGCGCCAGAAGTTCATGATCCATCCACTAAGCAAATGCTTTGCAAGCATAAGGCTTGAGATGTCATTGAATGATGTAGTGATGGAGCATCTTCTAGATTCTTCAGATTCGCTTCAAACCATGTTTCGTGATTCACTCATCATGTCTTACTGGATTTAAAGGAGCTCTAGAATGCCTCTAAATAATTTACCATTAAAGGCTTTCCAAAGATACCAAATTATCCTTGTATAAAGGTCTTTATCCATGTTCAGTCTACTATATCATTTTTCCTCCGAATAGATCGTCCAAATTAGTATGCACATCTGTTATGGAAGAAATCGATGGACATTAAAGAGTTCAAGATAATGCACAGGTCTGTAAAGCTGGTGGACAATGATTATTCAAATCGCATGATCAACATATTTGCCAGCCCCACAGAACACATCACATCGCATATGACATGTGCCAGGTTCCTCATATCCGTTAAATGTCTTGTTACAATCTGCCATATGAGATGATGTTTTTTTCTGTGGAGAACTGATTCTCCAAGAAAAGGCTTGAAGCTTTTGATAGTAGGTTCAGTTACCATAGCCTCATATTCACAAGAGAGAAAATTCCTTGCAACCTAATAACCTGATTTTACCGTTTACTCTCCATTTTTGTGAATTCAAACAAAACATATCATCTCTAATGGATTGTCTGACAGCCAAACTCAGAATAAGGGATATATCCTCTGAACAACTAGGTTACCAATACATTGTGTATTCATATATTAGACTTAATTTAATTCCATCCATTACTAATTGAATGTAGAGCTAAATAGCTAGAAAAGGTGCAGTGATATGTTTACTTTAACAGTTTATTGTTGACAGGTCATTTTAATTTGTACTTTCGTATCACTAAAAGAAAACAGTGGATCTCCAACGAACATGTATCATCGAGAAAAATCATGTCGAAAATTTGTCAGAAGAAATCCATGAATTTTCTACGGACAAAATCCTAACAACATTCCAACCAGATAAAAACAATTTGTTGTAAATCCGTTACATTTTTTAAAAACAGACTGTGGTCGTCGAAAATTATTTTCAACGGTCAAAAATCATCGGGAACATTTTTGACAATTTTTTCTATAAAAATAATACCCCACAACTCCTATTCTTTGGATATATTCCTTGGTTTCTCGCATTCCAGCTGTATAAAGAAAACAACCTTTGTTAACATTTAAAATAATTAAGGTTATATTTAAATTAAAAATAATTTTCAAATTAATTTAAACTATAAAATATATTAAAAACTTTTTCTTAATATAAAATATAACATATAAAAATATAACATATAAAAATAACTTTTTAAAAAAAATATATATATATAAAATATTTTGAAATTTTTAAAACCTTTAACACTTTTTTACAAATAATAAAATTTTAGAAAACTTTTTTGAAAATATTATATATAATATGAAAATGAATTTGTAAAATATTGATAAATTTTTTAAAAATTCTTTGCAAACTTTTAAAAATATTAAAACTAAATTTAATAATAAAATTATTTTAATATATAAAATGTATTAATAGATTAGAAACTTGTATCAAATATTTTTTATTTTAAAACATTTAAAAACTTTTGAACGTATGTAAAAAACATAAGTGTTTTTTTAAACTAATTTTTACATATAAAAATTTTCTATAACAATTTTAATATTTTCAAACATCAAAACTAGTCCTAAACTAACATCCAAATCCTAAAACTAAAATCTAAAACCCTAAAACTTGCATTAAAATCTCAAAAACCAACAACCTAATATAAAACTAATCTAACAATCTAATGTAAATAAAAAAAGTTATATGATAGATGAATGAGAGATAGGGAACTTGAGATTCTCTTCTTGAGGAGAGGGAAGCGACTTTGAGTGTTTTCGAAAGAGAACCAAATGGAGGACGAATAAGAATTTACCAAGATATGTATTAAAATTCTCGATTGAGACACACCCGTCACGATTTTTTACTTTATGTGGTCATCTAAATTTTGGTGATTCCTTTTCCGGTCTTTTTAATGGATATTCTGATGGACACGATTTTGAATGTTTTGAAAGAGAGAATCAAATAGGGAAGAAAAAAAGAAGAATCCGCCAAAACATATATTAGAATTTCCCGAAGGACTCGCATCCGCTGAGAATCTGTCATGGTTTTTACTTGAGGCGCTCACCAAATATTTGATGGTTCCATTTCATGTTCCTTTTAATGTTTTCCCAACAAAAGGATATGCCATCAGTAAAGCAGAAAAAGGTTGAAAAGGAACTGTGAAATGCAAAAAGTAGACGGATTCGATGGAAAGTCTTCCGCCGAAATCTGTCATGAGTTTTATTTAAAGCTATTCAAATTTTATGTTCCCAATAAATCTCAGTAACCATTGTGAAAAATATTTCAATCTGGCCGAATCCCCGGACGGATTGGAATATTTTATTAACCTGAATCTGATGAGAATCTATAGGAATTCCCAGCGATTTGTGATGGATTTAAGGTTTTGGGTTATGATAGCCAAAAAATATTGACAATATTCGTTCATTAATACAAATGATTAACAAGGTTTATGACCTACACACACTTTATAAACATTATAAACTAAATATCAATTATTATCGACAAAATCCCAAAATCATTTGTATAAGTAGATTGTTGGGGTCAAAAACGGTTATCGAAATCTACGGCTAACGATCCTTCCAAACTCAAAGATTTCCGCATCGAACGACTAACGGGGAAAGATCGGCAACGGAAACCCACGGGCGAGAGAATCGGCGCCGGCTGCACTCGCCTGGCCGGGCGCACGCTGCCTCCGCAGCCGGCTCATGCCGGCGCAAGTCCCCTAACGGTCGACGGCCCTCGCCCTGGTCTCGGTCCCATCATGCTCGGTCTCGATCCCATCTTGTTTTGTTTGATCGATCCTCGTGAGTTTGGTACGATCACGGCTATGGAATGAACATCTTCGATTCGGTTGGAATCGCCCTCGATGTTTTACGACAAAACTAGAAGGATTGATTTCTCGTAGAAAATATCGTGATAAAACACGGATCGATTAACTTGAACATCGATCCTTTAGGCTATACGGTTTACTTTAACGAGGAAGATACTTTTCGAGAAATCGATAAAATGTTCAACGGCTTAAGACAAGTCCACGGACATTTACGATTTTAAGAATTCAGGCCCAATAATGTGACGGTGTATCCGATTTAACATCGGATAAACATCAAGTCACTAAAAATAGGGAAAACTCGAGGATAATTACGAAGATCGACGAAAATGGAATACTTCCGAAGAGATAAACTTGGGCCCAAAGGCGCAGGTCCATCATCTTAAGGCAAACCACCTAGAGCGGGTATATAAGGAGAGCAAGAGCAGAGAAGGGATCCAAAATACTTAGAGCATTCGCTAGCTTAGAAGAATTAGGGCTTAGGTGATTAGACTAGCGAGCAAAGCTAGGACGCTTTGGTGCCTTCTATCTTTTCTTTAATCGCAAATCTTTCGCTCTTCGAGAATCTTTGTACTGATCTTTTATCTAATAAAACGCCTTCGGCAAATATTTCAACTCTTATTTTTATTGAAATTTCGATTTCGGTGGCAACGCAGAGAATTCGACCTTCAAGGAAAGTCGGGTTTACTTCCTCCTCAATCTTATTTATCGGAAATTGACGGTGTGAATTTCGGTTCCCACCGGCCAGAAATAGGAGGACGGATTCTCTAACTCGAAAACCACCGACGATCAAAGTCCAAGATGGCTTTTCGCCAGCCCGCAACATCATCGATCTTTCGAGGATCGAGCAACGCCAGTATGGCCAAACCTCACAACAATCTCCTCGAATAGAACTCACGATCCAGGATATTGACGTAGCGGGTATTAGTCGACACCGATGCTCGACTAATATTATCTATAAAAGCACCCGAGAGGATGGATCCGATCTAGGCATCCTTACAGATGACCCCAGCCCAGTATTTGGACTCTCGAGAAATTATGACCCTCGGTTCGACTAACCTCCTAGTCGAGCGGAGCGCCGCCAAAAATACGGAATTTCGATCGATGGTCCAACATCCTACAACGCGATAGTTGGAACCCCCGGTTAAACTCCATGAGAGCGATCCCATCAACATTCCACCTATGCTCAAGTTTCCGATTTCGGTCGAAACAATACATGGTAGTCAACGAGCAGCGCAGATCTACCTCGCACCGAACTAAAACGGAAAAATTCAAATCGACCTCTCCGAAAAGCAACGATTCACGATCGCCAGAAACCTTCGCAGTCCCAAAGAGTTGAGACCTGGAAGGGAAGCGTGAACCAACCTGCGAACCGGTGGTCTCAATTTCGACGATTCCTTCCGAACAAGGCCGAATCGAGCTAACCTCCGAACCAATAAAAGCAGAGCTCATCGCGATGCCTCAAAAGAACCTCAGTATTAAGGCGGAGGATACGGAATCGACATTAGCGTAACATGTCACTTAACTTAACATCGACCCGACTCACAAACCCGTAAAACAAAAGAGACGAAAGCTGGGACCTGAGCGTGCCACCGCGCAGTCAACGAGGAAGTCGAAGACTCCTCAAAGTAGGGTCGATAACAGAAGTTAGGTATCCGACTGGCTTGCCAACCCGCCGTGGTAAAAAGAAGAACGGCAAGTCTGTGTCGATTTCACGGATCTGAATAAAGCCTGTCCGGGACTGCTTCGCCTTCATACCGATCGATCTGGTCGGCAACCGCTGGAAACAAGCTTCGCATTCATGGACGCTTTTCCGGTTACAATCAGATCATGATAAATCCCGACGACCGTGAAAAACTGCGCTCATCACAGACCGTGAACGTATTGCTACAAGGTAATGCCTTTCGGTCTTAAAAACGCGGGTGCAACGTATCAGCGACTCGTCAACAGAATGTTTGCTGAGCAACTCGGAAAAACTATGGAGGTATACATCGATGATATGCTCGTAAAATCTCTTGACGAACACGATCATGTAGCCCACCTAGAGGAATGTTTTGCACGACTCAACCAGCATAACATGAAACTCAACCCGGCGAAATGTAGATTCGTGGCATCGGAGAATTTTCTGATACCTCGCACTGTATCGCGAATCGAGGCCAACCCTAAAAATCGACGCAGTGATAGAGATGGCCTCCCGAGAACCAAGCGAGAAGTCCAGAGGCTAACCGAAGAGTCGCTGCTTTGAACCGCTTCATCTCGCCCACGGATAAGTGCCTACCGCTTTACTGAAACATTGAAGGGAAACAAGAAGTTTGACTGGTCCGAGCAATGTGAAAAGCTTTCCAACAGTTGAAACATTACCGCCACTCCACCAGTCCTCGCGAAACCGTGGAAGGTGAACTTTTCCTCTATATCGCAGTTTCGCGAACAGTACCACCGGGCGCCCCGACACGAGAAATAATCTTTACGTAGCAAGACGCTACTGATGCGAAACTCGATACCAGCTAATGGAAAATTAGCATTCGTCGTCATAACCTCGCAAGAAAACTAAGACCATATTTCCAGTCTCATACTATAGTGGTTCTCACCATTTCCCATCGCGGATAATCTCATAGTCCGAGCCAATCTGGTAGGCTCGCAAAATGGGCAATCGAATGAGTGAATACGCCGAATATCGCCAAGGACATGTGCAAAGTCCAAGTACTTTGCGGATTTCTTGGTAGAGTTACCCACTAGAGGCATGACTAACGAGGAACCAAACTCAACTTGGGTCCTCCACGCCGACGGATCTTCGCCCAAACAAGGATCCGAATCGAATACGACTCACCTCTCTAACGGGAAATCCTAGAACAGTCTTTCCGATTGGCTTTTCATGCTTCAAACAATAAGGCAGAATACGAAGCACTCGCCGCAGGCTTGCGGCTGGCCCATGGATTAAAATCCGTAATATTCACCACGCGATTCTCGCTAGTCGCCAATCAATACAGCGGAGAATATGAGGCAGGAGACTAAAGGATGGACGATATCTAAACTCGCCCAAGAACTGGCTCAGAAGTTTCGACCAGTTCGCCTGACCAGAATTCTCGCCGAAAAACAGGCCGACGCCTTTGCCCTCGCCAAGCTCAGATCTAGGGCTCCAGGATAATCCCGGTCGAATTCATCGAACATCCAAGCACCAGACCACCAGTGGTCGCCAATCTAATCCGAAGAGATTGAAGATGCGAAGAAGTCGAGGATCAACCGAAGCGGATGTGGACCCAACCGGTACGGCTGCAACAGCCCTTGGTTAGAACCAATCCGAGCCTATATCGTGAATGGAACCTTACCCGCCGAAAAATGGCTCAGAAGTGAAAACTCGCCGCACGGCACGCCACGATAGAGGGAGAAATTTATAAGTGGTGTTTCTCCGTCCTCTCATGACATGCAGAAGGAGAAAGGGCAAGAAGAATCATGGAGAAGGCCATTCGATCGTATGGAAATCATTCGGCGGAAGATCTCGCGAGTCAAAATCAAACGCCACGTTACTATTGGCCAACCATGGTAAAGATCATGAAATTCGCCCGAAATGCGAGAAATGCCAAAGGCATGCTCCAACAATCCATGAACCGCGGAAATCCTCTCTTCAATCTCGCCCCTATCCTTTCATGCGATGGTCCATGGACATTGTCGGACCTATGCACCCATCAAAACAAAATGCTTCCTCCTAGTCCTCACGGATTTCTTTTCCAAATGGGTAGAAGCAGAATCCCACGCAAGTATCAAAGACACACAAGTCGAGAACTTCGCCGGAAACATATCATAACTAGACATGGGTCCCATACAAATCGTAACAGACAATGGATCTCAATTTATCTCTCGCTCGATCAAGCATTTGCTAAAATGGAAAATAATGACTTACAAAGTCAACCCCGGTATCCGCAATGCAACGGACAAGCAGAAACCATCAACAAAGACCGCCCTGACGGACTAAAAGCGCTAGACGCCAAAAGGGCGATGGGCGAGGAGCTCAAGGAGTTCTTTAGTCACATCGCACAACCCCAAGACGGCTACGTGAAACTCCATTCACTCTCGCTATGGAACGGAATGCATGATCCCCGCGAAGTAGAATTCCCCGAGCGGAGAAGATCCTCCCCTAACGAGAAGATCTAAACAACGCTATGATGCGACAATCTCGATCTTATCAATGAACGCCGTGACCAGGCGCCATTCAATCCAAAATTACCAGCAGCGCCAGTTACTACAACTCAAACGCATCACCCAAGAGGTTCAAAGAAGGCGATTTAGTCTTACGCAAAGTCTTCCAAAACACTGCCAACCAAACGCAGAAAACCGAGTTAACCGAAGGACCGCACAAAGTCATAAAAGTAGTCCCGACCAGGTTCATACCAAATCGCAAACATGCAAGACGCCAAAATCCCGAGAACTTGGAATGCGATGCACCTAAAAAATACTACCATTAAACGATAAACGCGGGTACAAAAGAACTACGAGATGGCTTGATCCCTAGACAAGGTTACGAGGGCAACTCGCCAACCGGCGATTCAGCTATCCCCAATTAAAAAGGGGAGTGGGTACGATACTGTGATATACTCCCACAAATTTCAAGACTCTAAAATTTTCAAACTTTTTCACGACTTTTCAAATCAGCCAAACGGTCACAACAACGGATCTAGTATCCACTAAGCGATTATTACATCCAAAACAAATCACGGAAGGCTAACACTCACCAAGCAAAGTGAATGTACGCTTCTCCTCGGTCAAATTTACGCCGACCCTTGGTCCCGCGGCCCAAAACGGAAACAACAGTTTTCTGGCTGCGAACATTCGCAAAGACATCCCCAAAGCCCGCAAGCGCTTCAATCAATAAATGCGGCATAAGGAAAAATCGACCTTCAGCATCGCGAGACGCCGCTAACGCGAAGGACATCTTTTCCGCGAAAACATTGCGCGACGAAATCATCGTTTTGAACATACAAACACACCTCAAAACGGTATCATTACGTTGTTGCTGATCACAACAAACGAACTCTAACGCCCTCGGTGGCGCCCACTCTCATTTGCGGACGATAGTCTGGCTTCCTCCAAGTCCAAAGACGGGCCTCATTACTCAAGCAACTCGAAGCTCGCCAAACTCCTCGATCCCGCTAAAGCCAAGTCCCTTTTGCGGATGGCTATCAAGGACTCAAACAGGTGGCCATCCTCGCCGACGACCAAAAGTCGCTATGGCATCGGCAACCTCCGAGGATCTACGCCATCTCCTCATGAGTCCGATCTCCTCCGAAGACGGCGGACTTCCGAGGATTTGCTCTTCTCCTTCTTCACCTTGAGTAACGAACTCGCCGGTCTTCCAAGGTCACGCCAAGATCACTGATACTAACTCTCGTTGGGACGCTCAGCGGCATCGGTCCTCTCGACAGTTCCACGCGCCTTAAGACGCTTCGCTTCCGCGATGACTCCAATCCGTCGATAGGCGAATGACTTCCGACCCTTTTCGCCAAGCATCTCCGTAATCAGCGACACAAACTGTCCGCAAAGAAGGAGTAAGTATCATCAAAAAGAAGAAAGAAATACAAGAATTGCAGATAGATTAAAATCAAACTTTGAACGATGACGCCAACGCTCAAAGTTCGCCTCCTCGCCCGCACTTCCGCTTTTTGCTCGGATGCCGCACCAGCCCTTGCCCTTCCTTGGGCAACGGCGCTGCACCAGCCGCTGGCAGTCCTAAGACGAAGTTCTTCACGGGAAGAGGTGTAGATTCTATCGCATCCTCTCTTCCGAGATCACGATCGGAGCAGTCGAAGAACCCGATGGATGGGCCTGAACATCAAGAATCTGTTCAGGAACAGTAACCCTTCCAGGCAGGAGGGCATCGGATGGGACTTCGGAGCTGGGAGCCGAAGAACGGGCTAAGAGGCAAGGAGCAGGCAAAGAGATCGGAGGAACAGCAAAGGAGTTGGAGCTTGAGGGAACATCGCAGCGTCCTCAGTCCGCTTTGAGCTTTAGCGCTGCGCCGATAGCCTAGCCGAAAGAATCAAACCCGCCAATGAGGGACGGAGTAGCATCCTGAACGGCCGGTACCGCCGAGCTTGGCTGGCTGGAACCGCCGAGCTTGGCTGGCCTCGCCCATCTCAACATCAATCGTTTTTTCAACTTGGGATGAGACATTTTCCTTCGAGAGAGAAGAGAAGATTTGAAAATATGTGAAGAATGAAGGAAGGCTGGCTATTTATAAGAAAAGGGGAGATGACATAGGTTTCATGGAAAAGAGTCCTTAGCCAAAAATTTCGATTTTCGAGAAATTTAACTATCCGCCCGCAAAATCGTCTCCGATCTTACGAAGCTGGCTAACTGTTGGGGTCAAAAACGGTTATCTCGAAATCTACTAACGATCCTTCCAAACTCAAAGATTTCCGCACGAACGACTAACGGGGAAAGATCGGGCAACGGAAACCCACGGGCGGCAGAGAACCCTGGCTCATGAGCGTACACCTTTGGCAAATTTGATTCGATGGAAAGATAAACCAGTAGCTCTTTCAATTGTGCAAGCAAGATTGGTTGGGCGCCTGGTGCCGGCGGCACGCTGCCACGCTGGCCGCCTGGCGCCGGCGGCACCCGGCCTGGCGCCGGCGGCACCCGGCCTGGCGCCGGCGGCACCCGGCCTGGCGCCGGCGGCACCCGGCCTGGCGCCGGCGGCACCCGGCCTGGCGCCGGCGGCAAGTCCCCTAACGCCGGTCGGCGGCCCTCGTCCTGGTCTCGGTCCCATCATGCTCGGTCGATCCCATCTTGGTTTGTTTGATCGATCCTCGTGAGTTTGAATACGATCCGCGGCTATGGAATGAACATCTTCGATTCGGTTGGAATCGTCCTCGATGTTTTACGACAAAAACTAGAAGGATTGGATTTCTCGTAGAAGATATCGTTATAAAACAAAGATCGATTAACTTGAACATCGGTCCTTTAGGCTATCACGGTTTACTTTACGAGGAAGATAGTCTTTTAAATCGTATAAAGCGTTCAATGACTTAAGACAAGTCCACGGACATACTACGATTTTAAGAATTCAGGCCCAATCATGCTGTGGCGGTGTATCCGATTTCCGAACATCGGATAAACATCAAGTCACCGAAAAATAGGGAAAAACTTCGAGGATAATTACGAAGATCGTGAAAATGGAATACTTCTGAAGAGATAAACTTGGGCCCAAAGGCGAGGTCCATCATCTTAAGGCAAACCGACCTAGGAGCGGGTATATAAGGAGATCAAGAGCAGAGGAGAAGGGGATCGAAAATTAGACTTAGAGCATTCTGCTAGCTTAGAAGAATTAGGGCTTAGGTGGTTAGACTAGCGGAGCAAAGCTTAGGGCGTTTGGCTGCCTGCGACTCTATCTTTTCTTTAATCACAAATCTCTGTCTTTCGGAGAATCTTTGTACTCGTGATCTTTTATCTAATAAAACGCCTTCGGCAAATATTTCAACTCTTATTTTTATTGAACTTTCTTGATTTCGTGTGGCAACGCAGAGAATCCGGACCTTCAAAGAAAGTCGGGTTTACTTGGCTTTCCTCCGCAATCTTACTTATCGGAAATTGACGGTGTGAATTTGGTTCCCCAATCGTGGGATCAGGTTCTTCGAGCTCAAGAACTTTACTGTCAACAGAGCTAGAAGGGCGTTGCTCCTACTTGTTTGGCAGCGACTATCACGCTCTCTGGTCGAGAGAAATAGCGGCTGCACCGTAGCCTCTTCCGATCTGTCCAATCGATCACCTTGGAGATTGACCAAACAGTGAGAAGAAGGATCGCGAGTATTCGACAGGCAGCTCCTCAGCTCTCGACTGATATGCTCATGATCTGGTTCGCTTCTTCAACTTCTCTGGGCCACCGATAACGCCTCCTCCGTTAACTCCAATGTCTTCACTTCACCTCTTGGGCTTTGGCTTTCTTTCCTTTTCCTTTCTGGGCTTCACAATTTAGTTTGGGTTCTTTGATGTAATGGCTATTTAGCCCACTAATCTTTGCTTGTACCCTCTGCTCTCTCATGCTTTTAATAGAAAATCTTTTAGCAAAAAAAAAAAAAAAACATGCACCCATTCTTTTCTCTTTGGCTTCACCCCTATAAAATAAAAACTATTTTTTTTTCTAACCAGCGGGTTAAGGGTTATGTTGATGCACATAAATGAATTAGAAAGTTGACAAAAAAAAAACATAAATGAATTAGAATCACCAACCTACAAAACAATATTAAACACATGAAGCTGAATTGAACTTAAACGCAGCCAACTATTACGAAGGCTGGTTGAAATTATATTAGTGACACGGGTCCCGTCGATAAAATTATTTTCATTTAACAAGTATCTCTAACTGTGATATAGTAAGAAATAATAAGGGTTTTATTAAAAATGACTCAAAACTTCAAGTCAAATGCAAATATGACTTTTTTTTTTTTGAATTTTCACCTATCTTATTCATCCTAAAATTTTAAGCTATTCCTGAAAATGCCGTTTTTTTTATTTTTACCTTTCTAAAATGAATGTTTTACTCAATCATCCCCTTCTTCATCAAGTATTTACAATATTGACATTGTCATCAATACATAAACCACCGTAAATATCCAATTTCAAGCTCTAAATGCACATAAAATTGAGATGTACTTTTCCTATACTCAAATCTTATCCACACGAACTATGTCTCTTTCACTTTCTCGCTAATTTCATCCCAGAAACCCAAAATTTTGGTTAAAAAATTTGTGAGCTTATTAGAGTCACTCAAAGTCTTGATTTTGGTTAATAACGAGTGGATATCTTCCTATGTGAAGTTTTGTGTGCTTGGAGAAGCTAAACAAGACATCTCACGGGTTGTAGGTACGATTTTTGTTTTTTCATATCTGTTCGGGAATAAGACTTCTCGAGAAGTCTTATGATCAATGATAGGTTAGTTTTGCAATTGACTATATTTCTTGTTTTTCTTAGAAGATTTCTAGAAAAGTTTTCTAATTTTTTTTGTAACAAAAAAGAATAAAGAAGACTTTTATAAAAGTTTTCTCTGATAAGAAGATTAATTTTGCAATTGACCGTAGTTTTGCAGATATTTGATGTTTCAAAGAAGACTTCCGGAGAAGTCTTCTCAGAGAAGACATCTATAGAAGTCTTCCTACCGTCACATGAAGTTTATGAAGTGTTGCAAGAAGTATTTGCTTTCTAAAAAGTCTTCTTTGGTTTTATTCGGATTCTGGTCAAATATGTGGTTTGAGAGAAGACTTCTACAAAAGTATTCTCTTAAAAAGTGAAATATAGTCAATTGCAAAACTAATCCACGAGACGTCAGACGACACTTCAAAGACTTCTCGAAAGTATTTTTGGAAAACTGAAATATCTGCAAAACTTTGGTCAATTGCAAAGCTAACATGCTTATCGGAGAAGATATCTTTCCAAAATAACTTGTTTATCCGAAAGTCTTTTCTGATATTATCGAGATTTTTCAAAAATAAAAACATCACAATATTTACGAAGAAAGACTTCTCTAGAAGCATGCTCTAGAGAAGACATTTTAAGAAGCCTTCCTTCGTAAATTTGCAATTGCAAAAATGACTTAAATGGAAGACTTCTATAGAGTCTTCTCTTGGGAGACTTCTATACAAGTCTTCTAATGTAATATTTACTAAACTTTCATTTTCTCTAAACTTAAAATGATTTTCTTTTAGATTTTCTTGTTAAATTATGGGTACTAGTCAATATTGAGTTCCTGAGTAAATTTCATAACTTAATTTGGTGATAATTATGAGGTTACTAACATTCATGTTTATTAATGTTTTTAGCTAATGATAAAAGATTTCTTAAGAAGTCTGCTGGGAGGAGAAGTCTTCTATGTTATTTTTGTAAAACTTGTATTTAAGAGTATTAAGGATTGATTAATATGGTCCGACGCCAAAAATCTTACAATCTTTTTATCATATTCATGTTTTGGGTAGGATTTCTAGATTTTAGAACCTTGCTCAAGGCTGAACTTATAAGGAAGAACAAGGAAACTTGTTTAAGTGATTTTCAGGTAGCAAGATGTATGGGAAATATAGTAGGTGGCGACTTGAGGGATGGTTTGGGAATAGCCAATTCAACTCAGCAACAAAAGCAGCCTCAGAAAGAAGAAAATTCTTTAAGAAAAGGAGATGCTTATGCTCTAGATGAGTTTGGTTATGTTCAGGCTGGACCACAACCAGGAGTGTCACTGGATAAGGCTAATGTGAGGATCCAGGAACGTGTAAGGTCAACCAGATAAGAACTAAAGACCTACTGTGATCATGAGGCACAAGGAAAGTCGCATCTACATCAAGCATATCTTGAAGAATTGCACAGTTCAAATTTTTGAGAAGACCCCAGGGACATGATAAATCTATCACTCACTGCGGTGATGCAGAAGCCACCACTGAGATCAGTCCCACGCCCCACCTTAAAGGTGGGTGAGTCAAGCAGGTGCAAACATAAACAGGCTGCCCAAAAGCTGAAAACAGAAATTACTAATGTAAGGAAAGAGATTGAGAAAGAACATGAGTGTTCCATTACATCTTCTGAACCTGAACTTGTAGTCAATATCACTTGTGATTAATTAACTTGTCTTGAACCAGTGTAACCGAGTAGCCATATCTTAGATTCACAGGTGGTAGAAGAACACTCACCAGAAGAAGAACCAAGGGTTTAACACAAGGTGAAGTGTTGGGGCAACTGATCTGCAGCTTGGAAGCAAATACAATTCCCATGTCATTGTCTTATGACCTACACAAGCGCTGTAAGGAACTTGGTATGGTTATTTCAGTGACTGGAATGTCTGTGAAAGTTTCTTCCAAGGGCATAAAACGTTTAGGTCTTGAGCATGTGAAAGAATTTAGTGTTTCAAAATCTGTTTTTGATAACATGACTAGTTCTGTTAAGGTGCTTGAACCAGATAAATTCCTTGACCAAAAACATTTTCATTTTGGTAAAGACAACCACTATGGTCTTTTTTTCTTAGTCTAGATTAGTTAATAGGACATAACAAAAGTATAGATCATCATGTTAAGATATCAGAGCTTGTTTTGAAACAACAAGATTTCTGTTTTCGAACACCTTGCGAATCACTTGCTAGTTTTAAGGGGAAAAACTCTGTTATGAATTTGTCTAAGCATAAATTGACACTCATGATTTTTTGCATCCACATACGCCTTGAAAAAATCCAAAATTTTCGGTTTCATGAACTGAAATCACTTGGGGATGATATTAAGTTTGAGCACGGGAAGTGTGAAAAGGTTTCTAAGTTAGAACTTAATCATTGGTTTTCTGATAGAGCATCACACATTTTGAGTTCATTCTTTGATGAGTATGTTATGAGCTTTGATAACATCCTGGTTTGCAACACCTACTTTGATATGCATGCTGAACATTTGGAATGGATATATGCTAGAAGTGCTAAGGACATGAAACTCGGTTTTGGACTGAACAAGAGAATGTTTTGCACATATGACACTGAGTTTCTAGTTTTGCTGTGATTTTCCAGGATATATAGATTCAATATTAAAGGAGTGCAAGGAACAAGAGAAAATACATTGCTTGTCAGCATGAGATAAGGAACTGTAAGTAACTAAAGAGACCACCTCCATTGATCTAAGTAAAAGAGTCAGATTTTTGGATAAAGCTTTTAAAAAGAGGGGGTTACATGGGCGACCAGAGATAGTCAATGGATGAGCTTGGAAAGGTCAGTTACGTACAACAGCTCAGGTTGACGTATGGAGAACAGTTCACTCACCCACCTAACCTGGAAGAGTATTCAGATGAAACCAAAAGTATTTGAGTCGAATAGACTTGCTGAAATGATCGGAGTACTCTCATTCTTGATCATCTTGGACTTGTTCGACCACCTGAATTTTACATGAGGTTCTGGTTCGACCCTGGAGAGCTACTGATTTGTTTTGACAAGTTTAAGTCAACAACACTTGTCAACAAGATCAAGGAAGCTCAAAACCATATTCTGGACCAGTTGGCTCAAAGAGAAGTGGCTGTGGCACATGAATAAAGGACAGGGTGAACACTCTGCTCATTGAACATTTTAGGACGTGTGGAGGCTTCAAATGGAGAGAAAAACTAGCTGAAATAAACCGTCTATTACCAGGAAGTTCATTCCAATATTATGTCTGTTTTATCTGAATTCTTAAAGGCCTGTGATCCTATAGTTGATGTGTTTGGTGTAGGAATCAGAAAAGATCTAAAAACGTGGAGGATCCCTTCATAAAGGGTTACAGAACTTTGTGTTTGATCCTGGAGAGATGTTCTGTGCTGAGGTCCAGGACAATGCAATGGAAGCAAGGGATGCTCGAGTTCTTCAATTTAGAAGATGCAGATCTAAGGACAAGTCCTTTTAAAAGAGGAGGGATGATGCGACCATGATCAGCCTCATCTTCAAGGGTTTGGAGACCATGGAAGATCAATGGTTGGATAGGAAATGGATTGGTTAAGTAGAAATGATCAGGAGATGGACTGGGAAATTCAGCATGATAAAGAAATGAGTTGGGTGAACGAAATGGTTGAGAAATGGCTTGAAATTGCAAAATGAAGATCCTGAGCTGGAAATGGAGCATCAATAGAATTTTCATAAACCAAATGGGATTCAGGAACAATATGGCCGGATCATAATGGAAGTGGAATGATCTCAACAAGGATCTGGTCGATAAAGGTCTATATTGGTCCAGAAAGTGGAAGGACCAACCAACTTGGTCCAAGAAGATTATCCACGAAATATTAATCCATTTAAAATGTATTTGGTTTTCTTGTAAGCATAAACCCATTAGAATTAGTATTTGGGTTTTATGTCATTAGCAGCTGGTTTGGTTATCTTAAACCAAATAGAAATAGGATTAGGATTAGATTTTTCTTAAACCAATCTGGTTTAGAATTAGGGTTCTATTATGTTTTATTTACTTTAACAAAAGTGCAGCCATGTTTTTCAGCAAGCAGTAAACTATTTTCAATCTTATTTTTCGTGAAGAGGCTTGTTCCCCTTTGTTCAGCTTCGAGGAAATCCATCTTCATTCACCAGGTAGTTAACTCTACTGCTCACATGATTTCCACGAGGCACCATCCTATACAAAGTTACACTTGTAGATTGCTGGAGCTATACAACCCAAGGATTCCCCATCATCCTTGTGTGAAGAAACCACCCAGCTTTCAAGTGCTAGTAGCCTTTAATCCATCAACCACAAAACTAAACCCATCAACCACACGAATTCTGGTAGTCTCGTGTCCATCATATTATCTTCAAGTGATCCGGACAACCATGCCTATCCAAAGTTGTATCAGATGTTCATGAGATTTTGTGATGGTGGGGACCTTTGGTTAGCTTTTCGGCCCGAACATGGACCGAGTTTGAAGGGTGAAATCTACCTCTAGGGCATCTCCATCACCACTCCATATTTTACTCCATTTATAGAGTAAATGGAGTAAAATATGGAGTAGGATGGAGATGCTCTAACAGAAATACTTATACTGTATATGATTAAATTTATATGTACATAAATATATTTGAATCTCCTTGGTGTTTTTCAAATGACTAAGAGATTTTGATATAAATCGATAAATATTATCTGTTTCTCTCAGTTTTTATATTAAACACATTATTTAGACATTAATGGATATAATTCAATGGAGTATCTAATAAGGTTAAAGACACTGAGTTTACAAAGTGGAATTTAACGGAGATATTGGAAATTGCTTCGTTTTAGACGAGTCAAATGTACTGCAAGTTTTAAACAAAATCAGGAGAAATCTATATTGCCTGGATACTTAAAGACACATAAGGAAAAAACGGGTTTTGGTTATGCTTATGTGATTAAACCGTTACAACTTCAAAATTGGAAGTTGTGGCACTACTCCATTTAATGCTAACAATCTTGACGTTGTTGGGTAGAATTGAAAGATACTACCCAATTATATTCATTACTCATATCAACCTCGATGCAGGAACCATCCCATGTAAAAATGTACTTGAACATAAAGAGTGGGAGACAAAGTTTGCTGGACAAGATTCTTTGAAAGGAAAGAAACGAATAGGCAGACCATTCCATGTGATTATATTGTTGTTTAAATCTAATCTCTTGTAATTTACTTCAACATTTAAACAATATCTATAATACTTAAACCATTAAATAAAGTAGAAGTTAAAGTATCACTAAATTTTTGATGTTAAATGGTTTGACATTTAAACGATATCTAACATGAAGTGAATTTTGATCGGTCGATACTTTTGAGGATGTTGTGAACCAGAGAAATATTAGTGGAGCAAAAAGCTCTCTCTGATAGTCAGTGTTCTAAAATACGGTCTAGGCGCCCGCTAAATGGCGTCTAAGCGATATCACGGTAGTGACCGTCACGGTTTTCACGTTATCTGATATTTTATCGCGGTTTATATAATTCGAAAGAAAATAGCGTTTAGCGGATATTATGCGGTCTCTGTGACGCCTAGGCGGATTTTGAAAATTAATATTAAAAAAAATTATTAATATTATTATTATACTACATTAATGTTATTATTTATGTTAAATTTACTTATTTTATGTGTTTATAAGATTGTAGATATTAGTTTAATTATTGCAAAATCATTTTAAATTTGTCATCTTTATACATTTAAAATGATTTTAATTTTATAATTTAAGACTATTTATATATGTTAAACTATATACTTATACGAAAATTGTATTTTAAATATATTTATTTTCATTTTGTAAAATTAATGTATGTATATTAATTTTTATTTATATTTTGTATAAAATTATATATCCATTATATACCCGTTTAGGCGTTAGCTATCTTTAAATATCTGCTTATCTTCCAGAGCTTGGCTGATCAGAACAAAGCTGATAGTTGAAAATATATAAAACGCAATGAGTCATACTTTTCTCCTCTTAGTACATGTGAGCCTTTGAAGTCTGAAGGGAGGTGAGTCAGAAACTTAAGCTCCACCATCAAAAGATCTGAGAAACTGAAAAGGCAAAGACTTGAGTAAAGCTTAGAGATTCACCAGAACGGTAAAGCACTTTCAACGGACAATGAATTAAGAGGAATTTGATATGACATACTAAACAACGCCACCATTAATTTCTTATTTAGCTTTATTTTCTAAGTTCATTTGTGTCCTTTTAAGTTGTCTTTTGTTCTAGCAATAATTTTAACTTTTAACTTAAAATAACAATCGTCTCTGTGAGAAGAAAAGTTTGCAGGTATGGAAGTTGATATATAAATCAAATTATCAATTCTATATATCTCATGGCTTGGGACAGTCGATAAAACTGAAATGATATATAGGGCTAGACTTTTTATAAAACGTGTAATTAAAATACATATATTTACAAAACAAACCATAATTAAATATCTAAGTAATGTACCATCATTATTTCTGTAATATATACTATATTACCCTTAGTCTCCGGTTAATGAAAGAGAATATTCTTCTTCTCCTTTGATATCAACTACCACCACTCTTTTCTATCCCACCACCTTATCCTCCATCACTGTTGCAATCGATCATCACCAATTCCACACTGTATTTTGTATTTATCTTCTCGTTAATCACCACCTTTTTTATAATCAATATCCCTTTTTCATAATCATTATCACCTCATTCATACTCACATTCATCCTTGAAACACTATCACCATAGCCACCACAACCACCTCCAAATCCATAATCTCGTTATATATGTCGTCTCGGCTTCTGAAAATCTACAGACTACGACGGGCGTTACGGTCGGCGTCCTATAGAGATATACACAATCTCAATCATATCTCTTGATATGGCAACCATATGTTCTCTCATTACTACGTGTATATACGCAGGGCTTCGTATTGTACTATAAAACACACATCTGTACTACGATAATATAAAGAAACATTCATATAACTTCGCTACATGGTATCGAGCCTCCTTTCTAAAGGACCTCACAAAATTTTTCCCTGTTCTCATTTCTTACGTGCTCTTCACTCCAATGGCTCATCATGAACCTGCCGCCGACGTTCTCAATATTGGCGCCGCCAACTCCATTGTTTCCGTCAACATGATCAACGTCACGAAGCTCTCGTCGACCAACTACATCACTTGGAGCGCTCAGATCCGCTCTCTTCTCTGTGGTTACAATCTATTGAAGTTCATAGATCCCACCGCCACTCCACCACTGCCGACAGTCATCGTCTCTGGTCGTGATGCACCTAACCCCGATCTCGCCAAATGGCATCGACAGGACAGCCTCCTGTACAGCGCTCTCATGGGCTCGGTTGAGATTGCTCACCAGCCTCTCATCGCTACAGTGACTACAACTCTTGAAGCATTGATGTTGCTTGCTTCAACATACGCAAATCCAACACGAGGCCACATCAAACAGCTTTGGAACCAAATCAAGCGTAGCGTCAAAGGCACATCCACCATTGACGAATATATGCAGCAGATCAAGGTCAAAGCTTATGCTCTCGCTCTCCTTGGAAGTCCCTTCGACCCTGAGGATCTCATAGATGTCGTTCTCGATGGCCTCAGTGATGACTACAAAGCCATCACTGAAGCTATCCATGGACGTGAAACACGCATCTCCTTCGCAGAGCTTCATGAAAAACTCATCACCCGAGAGCTTGCCATCAACACGACAACTCCGCCTCTGTCTCAAGTTCCTATCACAGCTCATCTTGCACAAACCAGAACACCACACTGGCGCAACCAAAGCAACAACAGAGGACAACACAGTGGCTCTCGTTTGTACAACAACGATCACCGCAACTCCAAACCTTACTTGGGACGATGCCAAGCTTGCGGAACTCAGGGTCACAGTGCAAAGCGTTGCCCACTGTTTAAACTGGTCAATCAATCCTCAAACTCTACACAGCAGTCAGGCTATCATGGACAAAACAGAGGCTATCAACAGCAAACTCCAAAAGCGTACAACGCGATGTTTCAGGGACATGAAATTCCATCTTTGCTCTTAGACTCTGGAGCTTCTCACCACCTCACTTCGGATCTCACCAATCTCTCACTCCATGCTCCGTACAATGGAGATGAAGAAGTGCAAGTTGGTAATGGAATGGGACTTCAAATCGCCAACACCGGTTCCACTCTTCTCCCTTCCCAGAATCGCAATCTTATTTTAAATGAAGTTTTACATGTCCCTACCATTGCTAGTAACCTGCTATCAGTTAATAAGCTTTGTACTAATAACAATGTATCTGTGGAATTCTTTCCAACCATGTTTCAGGTCAAGGATCTGAACTCGGGGGCACAAGTGATCAAGGGAAAAACTGAAGATGGAGGATTTGTATGGCCAGACCGAGATTCAAAACCACCCTCAGCCTTCTCTTCCTCACTCAAATGTCCTCTCTCCATCTGGCACTCAAGATTGGGTCACCCCTCTATTTCAGTTTTAAAATCTGTTGTTTCATCATCTATGCTTTCTGATTCAAACTCTTTATCTTCTTTTCATTGCGTTGATTGCTCAATAAACAAAAGTCATAAACTTCCTTTCTCAAACACTTCCTCTCAAAACAACAAAACCTCTTGAGCTTGTTTATTTAGATGTGTGGACCTCACCTCTTCTTTCTATTGACGGATTCAAATACTATGTAATATTAGATGATCACTTCACACACTATATATGGTTTTTCCCATTCGCCATAAGTTTGATGTCAAGAATATATTCATACGATGGAAAGCCTTGGTAGAAGCGATTCGAGAGCCGTCTCACCACTCTCAACTCAGATAATGTAGGTTGAGTATCTAGCCTTGTCCGAATTTCTCTCCTCTAATGGTGTCTCTCACCTCACTACTCCCCCCACACACTCCAGAGCACAATGGTTTTTCAGAGAGAAGACACATACACATTGTAGAAATTGGTCTTGCTCTCCTATCTCAAGCTCCAATGCCTCCTACGTACTGGACTTATGCACTCTCAACTGCTGTCTACTTAATAAATAGACAGCCAACACCAACTCTGGACAATGCTTCGCTTATGAAAGCTATTCCAGTCCACCGAACTACAACAAGCTAAGAAGTTTAGGTTGCCTCTGCTTTCCATGGATCAAGCCATACAATCAACACAAGCTGGAGCCTAAGTCTAAACCGTGCATATTCCTTGGCTATTCACTCCATCAAAGTGCTTTCCTATGTCTTGAACCTGCATCCTCTCGCATCTACGTATCATGTCATGTGCACTTCGTAGAAACAGCTTTTCCTTTCACCTCTCTCACCTCAACTCCAGTCAAGCTCAAACCCACTTTTCCAAATTGGTGCCTGCCAGTCACCAGAATCTCGGTTCCGCTAGCGATCCTCCATCATCAACTTTGCCCCAGGTATGGATACTATGACGGTATGACCTCTGAACCAGATATAACTGTTCCTCGGCCACCATCCGCTTCTTCTTTGTTTTCGCAGAACACTGATCAAAACAGGGCAATCTTCAAACACTGCAACACAACCAGCGAACCAGTTGCTCCTCCGGCCAAGAACAGACACGACCTGGAAACACCCACCGTATGACCACACGAGCTAAGAACAAAGTCTTCAAACTCTCAAAGAAATTTTCTTTCGTGGTGAACAAGAAAACTCTTCTTCCTACTGAGAACGAGACAACAAGACTCTTACAAGCTCTGAAAGATGAGCTATGGAGAGGCTCGATGAGTGAAGAATTTGATTCACAGCTCCACAACTACACCTGGAATCTAGTACCAAAGAAACCAGAGTACAACATCGTTGGTTGCAGATGGGTCTACAGGATCAAAAGAAAAGCTGATGGAACCATCGACGCCGAGGTTATCACCAAATACCCGGCGTCGACTTTCAAGACACCTACAGTCCGGTTATTAAGCAACCTACAGTTCTCCTTGTTCTTGGTCTCGCTGTTTCTCACAACTGACCGTTACGTCAGCTTGACGTAAACAATGCCTTCTTACAAGGGACCCTCACGGAAGATGTTCACATGGAACAACCACCAGGCTTTGTGGACAAGGACAAACCAGACTACGTCTGCAAGCTCAACAAAGCCATCTACAGATTAAAACAAGCCCCTCGTGTGTGGTACTTGGAGCTATGAACGTTCTTACTTCAATCTGGATTCAAAAACTCACTTGCTGATGCTTCACTCTTCATTCCCCATGTCGGTAATCTCAAGCTCTATGCTCTTATATATGTTGATGACATTATTGTCACCGGAAATGACCCCAAAAGAGTCCAGCAGTTCATTGACATTCTGAGCAAACGGTTCTCGCACAAAGACCTTGGTGCTCTATCTTACTTCCTTGGCATAGAAGCGCAACGATCGACCTCGAGATTGCTACTGACACAGCGCAAGTACACCAACGATCTGCTAGGACATGTTAACATGTCTACTGTCAATCCAGCTTCCTCTCTGATGGTACAAACTGATCGTCTACAGCTCACTTCTGGCACTGCTCTATCTGATGGTTCTGAATACAGAATGGTAGTAGGCAGCCAGCAATATCTTCACTTCACCAGACCCGACATATCCTTTCCTGTAAACAAGTTATTGCAGTTCATGCATATGCCAACTGATTTGCATTGGCATGCGGCCAAAGAGAGTACTAAGATACCTTGCAAGAACTCGTGATCGTGGTATCTATCTTCGCAGCAACACGTCTCTTTCTCTCCATGCGTTCTCTGACGCTGATTGGGCTGGAAAAAAGATGACTACACATTAACAAGCGCATACATTGTTTATCTTGGCTCAAATCCGGTTGTATGGTCATCAAAGAAACAAAAGACAGTGGCACAAAGCTCCATAGAAGCTGAATATCGATGTGTTGCAGACACAGCGGCTGAGCTTTAATGGATAGTTTCACTCCTCCGGGAACTTGGCGTCCGCTCATCCACTCAACCTGTTATCTAATGTGACAATGTAGGTGCCACATACCTCTGCGCCAATCCAGTTTTTCACTCCAGAATGAAGCACGTCGCCCTTGACTATCACTACATTCGAGAGCTTGTTCAGTCCGGTTTTCTTAGAGTTTCTCATGTCTCATCTAAAGATCAACTCGCTGATGCACTTACCAAACCTGTCACGCGCGCAATGCTAGAAACACACTCATCCAAGATTGGACTGTCCTCCGGTCGTCCATCTTGAGGGGGTGTATAGAGATATACACAATCTCAATCATATCTCTTGTTATAGCAATCACATATTTTCTCATTACTACATGTATATACGCTTAGGGCTTCTGTATTGTACTATAAAACACACCTCTGTACTTACGATAATATACAAGAAACATTCATATAACTCTCTTCACGTCCTTGTTGTCCTGTAAGTTCCCGGTTGTACTATGCTTTTTGAACCATATATACTATACTATTTCGTTTGTTACTATTTTACTTTAATAATGCTTCATATTATGTACTATATGCATTTTTGATATTTGGATTAGGGTTTACATTTTCTTTTAGGATTTAGTGATTAGTGTTTTGGATTTAGTTTATGGAAGGTTTGGGTTGACTTTGAGGTAAGCATTATCTCCTTCTTTGTAACCATAGACATTTCAAATTTGAATATTAATATGTACTATACTATTTCGTTTGTTACTACTCTATTTTGATAATGATTTATATTATGTACTATATGCATTTTTTGATATTTGGATTAGGGTTTATATTTTCTTTTAGGGTTTAGTGATTAGTGTTTTGAGTTTAATTTATGGAAGGTTTGGGTTGACTTTGGGGTAAGCATTACCTCCTTGGTAATCATTGACATTTCAAATTTGAACTTTAATATGTATTATGCTATTTCGTTTGTTACTACTCTATTTTGATAATGATTCATATTATGTACTATGTGCATATTTGATAATTGGGTTAGGATTTATATTTCCTTTTAGGGTTTAGTGATTAGTGTTTTGGGTTTAGTTTATGGAAGGTTTGGATTGACTTTGGGGTAAGCATTACCTCTTTCCCTAAAGTCATAGACATTTCAAAATCTGAACATTAATATGTACTATGCTATTTTGTTTGTTACTACTCTATTTTCATAATGATTCATATTATATACTACGTGCATATTTGATATTTGGGTTAGGGTTTATATTCTCTTTTAGGATTTAGTGATTAGTGTTTTGGGTTTAATTTATGGAAGGTTTAGATTGACTTTGGAGTGAACATTATTATTAAACCATTCTATATTTTCATTAATATGAGTTATACCATTTATAATGTTCTATTCTATTTACTATGTTTATCTTCTTCCATAACATTATCTCTTTCTCCAATCATCGCAGTCATAGCATGACCAACATCGCAGCCATATGAATCTTTGTATGAAAGATGATTGCTTCTCCAATCACCTCTGTTTCATCCGTAATCACTCTTACCGTAGTCACCGCCACCACCAGTCACGATAACCACTACCACAAGAATGACCACTACCGCCACAATAATCATCAACATTGTTTTCTTTGTAACCATTCTCAATTTTCATTGACGCTATGATTATCAACATCACCATAAAGTTATTGATCATAATTTTTTCCTATTACTGGCAACCGGTTCAAAAGAAGGACAAAACCAGGAAAATATTGCACAAATGCTATGAGATCTAATAACGTCAAAATTAATGCTATATTCTTAATTTGTTGCTGAAATATGGTAGTTGGCAAATAACCCTAAATAATTTGAGCTTTCATCTCTTTCAGGCTAAACAATATCAATATTATTTATTTATATATATAAAGTAGGTTTTCTCTCTTCTTGTGACATGTGGAAGAGGGATTTGTTGACATGTGTCCTCTTTTTCCTTCTTTTTACATTTTATGTCCTTCTTCTTTTAGATTATTACATTTTGTCTCACCACTTTCTAATTATGCATTATCAAATCCTTCTCACACTAACTTTTATCATTTGAATTTTGATAATCTATTTTATTGGTCACAAAAATGCCAGATGAATAAAGAAAAAGTAAAATAATATAATTATAGTTTAAATATTTAATTTATTCACAACTAAAAATAACATAAATTTTCAATATTTTTGTGTTTTACTTTCTATTATTTCATTTAAAAATTATTTATTTATTTTAATATTAACTAAACTAAGAAGAATATAGTAAAGCACAACACATAATCTAAACATAAAATTTCCATAATCATATAGAAAAGAAAAATACCAAAAAACACTAACTCAATAAAGGTCTAAAACTGAAAGAAGATCAAGAACAAAGACTAATTTTTCTCATTTTATCACGAATATCTTGCCCATAACAAGCAGAAGTTAGAAAATAGTAGAAAGATAAACTCTGAGACAAAGCAATCTGTTGAACACAAAGGAGTGCGATTAAGGACCAACGCAAAGAACCAATAAAACGGGTTATAGGAAGAATAATCAACAGAAGGTCACATCGCTAAGAAGCAGGAAGACACATGCCTAATATATCATAAGAACAACCACAAGTTAAGAAGTAAGAAGCACCTCAAACTAAATAAGAACAAACAAGACGACATGCCAGCGAAGAACCACAAAGTTGTGGATAAGGGACCAAAGCTCCAAGAGACTAACTC
Source organism: Brassica carinata (assembly GCA_016771965.1). NCBI lineage: Eukaryota > Viridiplantae > Streptophyta > Magnoliopsida > Brassicales > Brassicaceae > Brassica > Brassica carinata. The sequence continues at coordinate 42,928,135 of CM028691.1, forward strand.
CGCACTTATACTATAGGAAACAGGGAAAGAAGAGAAACAACCTTAGGGAGGGAGAATGGAAGCCAACCACCAAGAAACCAGAGCCCAATCTTGAGACAAGATACAACTTTCCAAATCTACGAGCATACACAAAAGAAAACACTATCCAAACATGGAGTGGAAAATATAGCGAAAGGGAGAGCCACAAGAGATGCGAGCAGCGATGAAAGCTGAGACAAGATGAGAGAACATACATGAAAGGGTAAGACGAAATGAAATCAGAAAACCGTGGAGCCGTCCTCGAGCTATGAAAGAGAGCATATAAGGCAGATCACCAAAACCCAAATCTTGAAAACCAAGAAATGCAGGGACTGTCGACGGTAAGCCAACGACGAGGAAAACAACATCAAAGACGACTAAACTCTGACCCAACCTAAGGAGATGCAGTTCATAACATTAGCCAAAATCTAAGGAAGAAGGAAGCGACCAATATTGACCGAATAGCCTACAACGCCGGAGAAACAACCGCATAACTGGTAACTTATAAACCTGATCTATAATAAATACTATGATAATCCCACATGAGAAAAATGTGAGGAAGAACAAGAGCACGGAGGTGAGTCTTTTCCCGTGATGGTGATGAGAAGCACATCACACCGAAAAGGTAAACGAAATACATAGATGGTGACAGCTCAATATTAAAATATGGGGAAAGGACAAAAAACATCTTAAAAGAATAATGTTCAAATAATTGAAAAAATAAAATACAACTTTTTAATACTAAAACTGTCAATATTATATTCAAAAAAATGTCTAAATGTAAAGTTATTGAAATTCAATATGCTTTACATCAGAGGTTCACTTCACCACTAATAAGTACTACTATACACACAACAACACATTATTGAAAAAACAAATACATAATAAATTTACATATCACCTATTACTACATAACAGAATAAAAACAAAAAATAATGATTTTAACAAATAAAAACGATCACATAATTACATTATCCAAAATAACAATATTTAACAATAATAAAATAATATTCTGCGCGCGGACACACCCTTAGTTGTTAATAATTGTTTGTTAAATGCCTAAGCGAGAGACGTAAGACATGCACATGCACTACTCATAGTGCTAACATATTCATGGCTAATAAGAGAATCTTTTCAAAGTTTACTTTCTCATATATTGTGTTTTTAAAAAAAATGCATTTGCATGGTTGGGAAATATGGGAAGGAATTTTGACCATCGAATAAGGCATTTTTTCTTGGTTGGAGGCTAAATATTCCTCTTGAGTTACAAGAATATATACTTGTAGCTTTCCAGTCGGGATTGATTATTAGCCCGTTTAAGCTAACAATTAGTCATTTTTCTTATTAAGAGAGGGCCACTCAACAACGGACTACTCGAACCAACCAAGATCTCACTCCTTTTTGAGAATGGGACCTTTCAAGTTTTGATTCTTTGGTTTAACAAATGATTAGTTAACAGTTATCTAGACCTAGAGGACGGAACTTATCAACTCAAGAGATTAATTGCAGTGCTTTTAAAATAAAACAAAAAACGACGTAAAAAATTAGTTCCATATATTATGCTTAACTTCATATATTTAACTACTTACTGATGGAAGATGAACAATTACTAGGTCTGAGAAACAAAGAGAAACGCTTGTCTTCTTTGCATATAGAACTGGATGTACTTATTTGAGAATACGATTCAACACACAACAATGTCAACGGCCCTAGACCAAGTCTAATGAAACATTTGTCTCAAGCTTTCAAAATTTTTGAAATTCTTTATATGGATATAAACCTCCAAATTTATAAAAAAAAAAAAAAAAAAATTAGGCCCCAAAATTATTGAAATTCTTTCTTAACTCGTCTACAGTCCCCAAAATTTCAGGACCGACCCTGACAACACTTTGGAACAAACTGCAGGGACGTTATTTTAATGATTTAAAACCTGTCAGCATAGCCAAATTTTTCAACAGGATTGACGGAAATAGCTTACCTACAAGGAAAATTCCAGGATTTGAAGATCACATACACACTAAGGACGCGGAACAGGACAGCAACTCTTTAGCCAAGATTGCATTAGCTTTTCATAGAAGTTTAGTTTTTGTTGGTTGTTCTATTCCAATTTGGATTCTCAGACCACCTCTTGTTTGAATAATAGAATAGTCTTTTTATGTCAAACAAAAAAAAAAAAACTACTTACTGATGGAGTTTAGGCTTTTGCTCTATTTGTTTATTTGATTTTTTTCAGCGATTCACTTTATTTATTAAAAACTTATGAACCCTCTTCCACAAATATCTCAGTGGTCGGACTTATTGATCAGTAATAGTACTGTTTCAAAAGATTACGCTCTCTTTTTAACATCAAAAGGCTATTATTTCGCTCAAACAAAAGGTGGTATAAGAATCTAGACCGGAATAAAACAACCAACAAAACATAAATCTCTATGAAAAGCACTTTCAGTCTTGGCTAATGAATCTGCTCGGTTCTGCACCGTGGATGGTAGAAAATCTTCAAGTCTTGAAGTCTGGCTTTTAGTGAAACTAACTCTTTCAGTTCTGCGAAAGGTTTGGTCATGCTGCCGATTCTTGAATCTTTGAAAGTAGATCCTTATAGTCCGTGGCAAAGAGCTCACATGTTGAAAACTGAAGCATACTTTCCATAGCTTAAATTAGTGCTTCTTTCTCTGTGCACAGGTGACAAGCCTCCTTTGGTTCCTTAAGACCAATAGCTGCTCCTTTCCTGAATCCTCTCCAAATCCATCCATGTCGCTGAATTGTGCCAGAAGTTCATGATCCATCCACTAAGCAAATGCTTTGCAAGCATAAGGCTTGAGATGTCATTGAATGATGTAGTGATGGAGCATCTTCTAGATTCTTCGTATTCGCTTCAAACCATGTTTCGCATTCACTCTCATCATGTCTTACTGGATTTAAAGGAGCTCTAGAATGCCTCTAAATAATTTACCATTAAAGGCTTTCCAAAGATACCAAATTATCCTTGTATAAAGGTCTTTATCCATGTTCAGTCTACTATATCATTTTTCCTCCGAATAGATCGTCCAAATTAGTATGCACATCTGTTATGGAAGAAATCGATGGACATTAAAGAGTTCAAGATAATGCACAGGTCTGTAAAGCTGGTGGACAATGATTATTCAAATCGCATGATCAACATATTTGCCAGTCTCCCCACATCGAACACAGTAACTATCACATCGCATATGACATGTGCCAGGTTCCTCATATCCGTTAAATGTCTTGTTACAATCTGCCATATGAGATGATGTTTTTCTGTGGAGAACTGATTCTCCAAGAAAAGGCTTGAAGCTTTTGATAGTAGGTTCAGTTACCATAGCCTCATATTCACAAGAGAGAAAATTCCTTGCAACCTAATAACCTGATTTTACCGTTTACTCTCCATTTTTGTGAATTCAAACAAAACATATCATCTCTAATGGATTGTCTGACAGCCAAACTCAGAATAAGGGATATATCCTCTGGAACAACTAGGTTACCAATACATTGTGTATTCATATATTAGACTTAATTTAATTCCATCCATTACTAATTGAATGTAGAGCTAAATAGCTAGAAAAGGTGCAGTGATATGTTTACTTTAACAGTTTATTGTTGACAGGTCATTTTAATTTGTACTTTCGTATCACTAAAAGAAAACAGTGGATCTCCAACGAACATGTATCATCGAGAAAAAATCATGTCGAAAATTTGTCAGAAGAAATCCATGAATTTTCTACGGACAAAATCTAACAACATTCCAACCAGATAAAACAATTTGTTGTAAATCCGTTACATTTTTAAAACAGACTGTGGTCGTCGAAAATTATTTTCAACGGTCAAAAATCATCGGGAACATTTTTGACAATTTTTCTATAAAAATAATACCCCACAACTCCTATTCTTTGGATATATTCCTTGGTTTCTCGCATTCCAGCTGTATAAAGAAAACAACCTTTGTTAACATTTAAAATAATTAAGGTTATATTTAAATTAAAAATAATTTTCAAATTAATTTAAACTATAAAATATATTAAAAACTTTTTCTTAATATAAAATATAACATATAAAAATATAACATATAAAAATAACTTTTTAAAAAATATATATATATAAAATATTTTGAAATTTTAAAACCTTTAACACTTTTTTACAAATAATAAAATTTTAGAAAACTTTTTTGAAAATATTATATATAATATGAAAATGAATTTGTAAAATATTGATAAATTTTTTAAAAATTCTTTGCAAACTTTTAAAAATATTAAAACTAAATTTAATAATAAAATTATTTTAATATATAAAATGTATTAATAGATTAGAAACTTGTATCAAATATTTTTTAATTTTTAAAAACATTTAAAAACTTTTGTAAAACGTATGTAAAAAACATAAGTGTTTTTTTTAAACTAATTTTACATATAAAAATTTTCTATAACAATTTTAATATTTTCAAACATCAAAACTAGTCCTAAACTAACATCCAAATCCTAAAACTAAAATCTAAAACCCTAAAACTTGCATTAAAATCTCAAAACCAACAACCTAATATAAAACTAATCTAACAATCTAATGTAAATAAAAAAGTTATATGATAGATGAATGAGAGATAGGGAACTTGAGATTCTCTTCTTGAGGAGAGGAAGCGACTTTGAGTGTTTTCGAAAGAGAACCAAATGGAGGACGAATAAGAATTTACCAAGATATGTATTAAAATTCTCGATTGAGACACACCCGTCACGATTTTTTACTTTATGTGGTCATCTAAATTTTGGTGATTCCTTTTCCGGTCTTTTTAATGGATATTCTGATGGACACGATTTTGAATGTTTTGAAAGAGAGAATCAAATAGGGAAGAAAAAAAGAAGAATCCGCCAAAACATATATTAGAATTTCCCGAAGGACTCGCATCCGCTGAGAATCTGTCATGGTTTTTACTTGAGGCGCTCACCAAATATTTGATGGTTCCATTTCATGTTCCTTTTAATGTTTTCCCAACAAAAGGATATGCCATCTGTTATGGAAGAAATCGATGGACATTAAAGAGTTCAAGATAATGCACAGGTCTGTAAAGCTGGTGGACAATGATTATTCAAATCGCATGATCAACATATTTGCCAGTCTCCCCACATCGAACACAGTAACTATCACATAGCATATGACATGTGCCAGGTTCCTCATATCCGTTAAATGTCTTGTTACAATCTGCCATATGAGATGATGTTTTTCTGTGGAGAACTGATTCTCCAAGAAAAGGCTTGAAGCTTTTGATAGTAGGTTCAGTTACCATAGCCTCATATTCACAAGAGAAAATTCCTTGCAACCTAATAACCTGATTTTACCGTTTACTCTCCATTTTTGTGAATTCAAACAAAACATATCATCTCTAATGGATTGTCTGACAGCCAAACTCAGAATAAGGGATATATCCTCTGGAACAACTAGGTTACCAATACATTGTGTATTCATATATTAGACTTAATTTAATTCCATCCATTACTAATTGAATGTAGAGCTAAATAGCTAGAAAAGGTGCAGTGATATGTTTACTTTAACAGTTTATTGTTGACAGGTCATTTTTAATTTGTACTTTCGTATCACTAAAGAAAACAGTGGATCTCCAACGAACATGTATCATCGAGAAAAATCATGTCGAAAATTTGTCAGAAGAAATCCATGAATTTTCTACGGACAAAATCTAACAACATTCCAACCAGATAAAACAATTTGTTGTAAATCCGTTACATTTTTAAAACAGACTGTGGTCGTCGAAAATTATTTTCAACGGTCAAAAATCATCAGGAACATTTTTGACAATTTTTTCTATAAAAATAATACCCCACAACTCCTATTCTTTGGATATATTCCTTGGTTTCTCGCATTCCAGCTGTATAAAGAAAACAACCTTTGTTAACATTTAAAATAATTAAGGTTATATTTAAATTAAAAATAATTTTCAAATTAATTTAAACTATAAAATATATTAAAACTTTTTCTTAATATAAAATATAACATATAAAAATATAACATATAAAAATAACTTTTTAAAAAATATATATATATAAAATATTTTGAAATTTTAAAACCTTTAACACTTTTTACAAATAATAAAATTTTAGAAAACTTTTTGAAAATATTATATATAATATGAAAATGAATTTGTAAAATATTGATAAATTTTTAAAAATTCTTTGCAAACTTTAAAAATATTAAAACTAAATTTAATAATAAAATTATTTTAATATATAAAATGTATTAATAGATTAGAAACTTGTATCAAATATTTTTTTATTTTTAAAAACATTTAAAAACTTTTGTAAAACGTATGTAAAAAAAACATAAGTGTTTTTTTTTAAACTAATTTTTACATATAAAAATTTTCTATAACAATTTTAATATTTTCAAACATCAAAACTAGTCCTAAACTAACATCCAAATCCTAAAACTAAAATCTAAAACCCTAAAACTTGCATTAAAATCTCAAAACCAACAACCTAATATAAAACTAATCTAACAATCTAATGTAAATAAAAAAAGTTATATGATAGATGAATGAGAGATAGGGAACTTGAGATTCTCTTCTTGAGGAGAGGGAAGCGACTTTGAGTGTTTTCGAAAGAGAACCAAATGGAGGACGAATAAGAATTTACCAAGATATGTATTAAAAATTCTCGATTGAGACACACCCGTCACGATTTTTTACTTTATGTGGTCATCTAAATTTTGGTGATTCCTTTTCCGGTCTTTTTTTAATGGATATTCTGATGGACACGATTTTGAATGTTTTGAAAGAGAGAATCAAATAGGGAAGAAAAAAAAGAAGAATCCGCCAAAACATATATTAGAATTTCCCGAAGGACTCGCATCCGCTGAGAATCTGTCATGGTTTTTTACTTGAGGCGCTCACCAAATATTTGATGGTTCCATTTCATGTTCCTTTTAATGTTTTCCCAACAAAAGGATATGCCATCAGTAAAGCAGAAAAAGGTTGAAAAGGAACTGTGAAATGCAAAAAAAAAAAAGCAGACGGATTTCCGATGGAAAAAAGTCTTCCGTCGGAAATCTGTCATGAGTTTTATTTAAAGCTATTCAAATTTTATGTTCCCAATAAATCTCAGTAACCATTGTGAAAAATATTTCAATCCGTCGGAATCCCTGACGGATTGGAATATTTTTTATTAACCTGAATCTGATGAGAATCTATAGGAATTCCCAGCGGATTTGTGATGGATTTAAGGTTTTGGGTTATGATAGCCAAAAAAATATTGACAATATTCGTTCATTAATACAAATGATTAACAAGGTTTATGACCTACACACACTTTTATAAACATTATAAACTAAATATCAATTATTATCGACAAAATCCCAAAATCATTTGTATAAGTAGATTGTTGGGGTCAAAAACGGTTATCTCGAAATCTACGGCTAACGATCCTTCCAAACTCAAAGATTTCCCGCACGAACGACTAACGGGGGAAAGATCGGGCAACGGAAAACCCACGGGCGGCAGAGAATCCCTGGCGCCGGCGGCACCGACTGGCGCCCGGCGGCACCGACTGGCGCCCGGCGGCACCGACTGGCGCCCGGCGGCACCGACTGGCGCCCGGCGGCACCGACTGGCGCCCGGCGGCAAGTCCCTTAACGCCGGTCGACGGCCCTCGTCCTGGTCTCGGTCCCATCATGCTCGGTCTGATCCCATCTTGTTTTGTTTGATCGATCCTCGTGAGTTTGGTACGATCACGCTATGGAATGAACATCTTCGATTCGGTTGGAATCGCCCTCGATGTTTTACGACAAAACTAAGGATTGGATTTCTCGTAGAAAATATCGTATAAAACACGGATCGATTAACTTGAACATCGATCCTTTAGGCTATACGGTTTACTTTACGAGGAAGATAGTCTTTTCGAGAAATCGTATAAAATGTTCAACGGCTTAAGACAAGTCCACGGACATACTTACGATTTTAAGAATTCAGGCCCAATAATGTTGTGACGGTGTATCCGATTTCCCGAACATCGGATAAACATCAAGTCACTGAAAAATAGGGAAAAACTCGAGGATAATTACGAAGATCGACGAAAATGGAATACTTCACGAAGAGATAAACTTGGGCCCAAAGGCGCAGGTCCATCATCTTAAGGCAAACCGACCTAGAGCGGGTATATAAGGAGAGCAAGAGCAGAGGAGAAGGGGATCCGAAAATTAGACTTAGAGCATTCTGCTAGCTTAGAAGAATTAGGGCTTAGGTGATTAGACTAGCAGAGCAAAGCTTAGGACGTTTGGCTGCCTGCGACTCTATCTTTTTCTTTAATCGCAAATCTTTCTGTCTTTCGGAGAATCTTTGTACTCGTATCTTTTATCTAATAAAACGCCTTCGGGCAAATATTTCAACTCTTATTTTTATTGAAATTTCTCGATTTCGTGTGGCAACGCAGAGAATTCGGACCTTCAAGGAAAGTCGGGTTTACTTGGCTTTCCTCCGCAATCTTATTTATCGGAAATTGACGGTGTGAATTTCGGTTCCCACAGTTTGGCGCTAGAAATAGGAGGGGGACGGATTCTCTAACTCGAAAACCACCGATCGATCAAAGTCCAAGATGGCTTCTTCGTCAGCCCGCAACATCGTGATCTTCGAGGATCGAGCAACGCCAGTATGGCCAAACCTCACAACAATCTCCTCGTAATAGAACTCACGATCCAGGATATTGGCGTAGCAAGGGTATTAGTCGACACCGATGCTTGACTAATATTATCTATAAAAGCACCCGAGAGGATGGGCGTCGATCTAGGCATCCTACGGATGACCCCAGCCGTATTTGGACTCTCGGAGAAATTATGACCCTCGGTTCGACTAACCTCCTAGTCAGAGCGGGGCGTCAAAAATACAATTTCTGGTGATCGATGGTCCAACATCCTACAACGCGATAGTTGGAACCCGGTTAAACTCCATGAGGCGATCCATCAACATTCCACATGCCCAAGTTTCCGGCGCTTTCGGGTCGAAACAATACATGGTAGTCATCGCGAAGGCGCAGATCTACCTCGCTACCGAACTAAAGCGAAAAATTCGAAATCGAGACCTCTCGAGAAAAGCAAGCGATTCACGACTTCGCCGAAACCTTCGGCAGTCCCAAACTGAGACCTGGAAGGGAAGCGTGAACCAACCTGCGAACCGGTGGTCTCAATTTCCCTGGACGATTCCTTCCGGAACGGTGCGTCGAAATCGAGCTAACCTCCGCGAACCAATAAAAGCGAGCTCATCGCATGCCTCAAAAGAACCTCGATGCGTTCGGGCTGCGGAGGATATGCCGGAATCGACATGGCGTAACATGTCACGAACTTAACATCGACCCACTCACAAACCCGTAAAACAAAGAGGCGAAAGCTGGGACCTGGCGTGCCACATGATCAGCGAGGAAGTCGAAAGACTCCTCAAAGTAGGGTCGATAACAGAAGTTAGGTATCCGACTGGCTTGCCAACCCGCCGTGGTAAAAAGAAGAACGGCAAGTGGCGAGTCTGTGTCGATTTCACGGATCTGAATAAAGCCTGTCCGGGACTGCTTCGCCTTCATACCGATCGATCTGGTCGGCAACCGCTGGAAACAAGCTTCGCATTCATGGACGCTTTTCCGGTTACAATCAGATCATGATAAATCCCGACGACCGTGAAAAACTGCGCTCATCACAGACCGTGAACGTATTGCTACAAGGTAATGCCTTTCGGTCTTAAAACGCTGGTGCAACGTATCAGCGACTGTCAACAGAATGTTTGCTGAGCAACTCGAAAAACTATGGAGGTATACATCGATGATATGCTCGTAAAATCTCTTGACGAACACGATCATGTAGCCCACCTAGAGGAATGTTTTGCACGACTCAACCAGCATAACATGAAACTCAACCCGGCGAAATGTAGATTCGTGGCATCGGAGAATTTTCTGATACCTCGCACTGTATCGCGAATCGAGGCCAACCCTAAAAATCGGCGCAGTGATAGAGATGGCCTCCCGAGAACCAAGCGAGAAGTCCAGAGGCTAACGGAAGAGTCGCGGCTTTGAACCGTTTCATCTCGCTCTACGGATAAGTGCCTACCGTTTCTGAAACATTGAAGGGAAACAAGAAGTTTGACTGGTCGAGCAATGTGAAAAAGCTTTCCAACAGTTGAAACATTACCTGGCCACTCCACCAGTCCTCATGAAACCGGTGGAAGGTGAACCTCTTTTCCTCTATATCGCGGTTTCCGCAACAGCGTCGGTGGCGTCCGATCACGAGAAGAACGCGGCGAACAAAAGCCAATCTTTTACGTAAGCAAGGCGTTACTGGATCACGAAACTTCGATACCAGCTAATGGAAAAATTAGCATTCGTCGTCATAACCTCGGCAAGAAAACTAAGACCATATTTCCAGTCTCATACTATAGTGGTTCTCACCACATTCCCACTGCGGATAATCCTGCATAGTCCGAGCCAATCTGGTAGGCTCGCAAAATGAACAATCGAACTGAGTGAATCTGACGTCGAATATCGCCAAGGACATGTGCAAAGTCCCAGTACTTGCGGATTTCTTGGTAGAGTTACCCACTAGAGGCATGACTAACGAGGAACCAAACTCAACTTGGGTCCTCCGTCGGCGGATCTTCGTCCAAACAAGGATCGGAATCGAATCGACTCACCTCTCTAGCGGAAATCCTAGAACAGTCTTTCCGATTGGCTTTTCATGCTTCAAACAATAAGGCAGAATACGAAGCACTCGTCGCAGGCTTGCGGCTGGCCCATGGATTAAAAATCCGTAATATTCACGCTTACTGCGATTCTCAGTTAGTCGCCAATCAATACAGCGGAGAATATGAGGCAGGAGAGCGAAAGGATGGGCGATATCTAAAACTTCGTCCAAGAACTGGCTCGTGGTTTCGACCAGTTCGCCCTGACCAGAATTCCTCGCTCGGAAAACGTCCAGGCCGACGCCTTGGCTGCCCTCGCCTCAAGCTCAGATCTAGGGCTCCAAAGGATAATCCCGGTCGAATTCATCGAACATCCAAGCACCAGACCACCAGTGGTCGTCAATCTAATCCGGGAAGAGATTGAAGATGCGGAAGAAGTCGAGGATCAACCGGAAGCGGATGTGGACCCAACCGAGTACGGCTGCAACAGCCCTTGGTTAGAACCAATCCGAGCCTATATCGTGAATGGAACCTTACCCGCCGAAAAATGGGCGGCTCGTAAAGTGAAAACTCAAGCGGCACGGTACGTCACGATAGAGGGAGAAATTTATAAGTGGTGTTTCTCCGGTCCTCTCATGACATGCGCAGAAGGAGAAAGGGCAAGAAGAATCATGGAGAAGGCCATTCGGATCGTGCGGAAATCATTCGGCGGAAGATCTCGCGAGTCAAAATCAAACGCCACGGTTACTATTGGCCAACCATGGTAAAGATCATGAAATTCGCCCGAAATGCGAGAAATGCCAAAGGCATGCTCCAACAATCCATGAACCCGCGGAAATCCTCTCTTCAATCTCGTCCCCCTATCCTTTCATGCGATGGTCCATGGACATTGTCGGACCTATGCACCCATCAAAACAAAATGCTTCCTCCTAGTCCTCACGGATTTCTTTTCCAAATGGGTAGAAGCAGAATCCTACGCAAGTATCAAAGACACACAAGTCGAGAACTTCGTCTGGAAACATATCATAACTAGACATGGGGTCCCATACGAAATCGTAACAGACAATGGATCTCAATTTATCTCTGCTCGATTCGAAGCATTCTGCGAAAAATGGAAAATACGACTTACAAAGTCAACCCCCAGGTATCCGCAATGCAACGGACAAGCAGAAACCATCAACAAGACCGTCCTTGACGGACTAAAAGCCAGACGCCAAAAGGGGCGATGGGCAGAGGAGCTCGAAGGAGTTCTTTAGTCACATCGTACAACCCCAAGACGGGCTACAGGTGAAACTCCATTCACTCTCGTTTATGGAACGGAATGCATGATCCCCGCGGAAGTAGAATTCCCCGGAGTGCGGAGAAGATCCCTCCCCGAACGAGAAGATCTAAACAACGCTATGATGCTAGACAATCTCGATCTTATCAATGAACGCCGTGACCAGGCGCTCATTCGAATCCAAAATTACCAGCACGCTGCCGCAAGGTACTACAACTCAAACGTACGCCATCGCAGGTTCAAAGAAGGCGATTTAGTCTTACGCAAAGTCTTCCAAAACACTGCCGAACGAAACGCAGGAAAACTGGGAGTTAACTGGGAAGGACCGTACAAAGTCATAAAAGTAGTCCGACCAGGTTCATACCAAATCGCAAACATGCAAGACGTCAAAATCCCGAGAACTTGGAATGCGATGCACCTAAAAAATACTACCATTAAGCGATAAAGCGTGGTACAAAGAACTACGAGATGGCTTGATCCCTAGACAAGGTTACGAGGCAACTCGCCAACCGGCGATTCAGCTATCCCCAATTAAAAAGGGGAGTGGGTACGATACTGTGATACTCCCACAAATTTCAAGACTCTAAAATTTTCAAACTTTTTCACGACTTTTTCAAATCAGCCGAAACGGTCACAACAACGGATCTAGTATCCACTAAGCGATTATTACATCCAAAAAACAAATCACGGAAGGCTAACACTTCACGAAGCAAAGTGAATGTAGACGCTTCTCCCGGTCAAATTTACGCCGACCCCTTGGTCCCGCGGCCCAAACGGAAACAACAGTTTTCTGGCTGCGAACATTCGCAAAGACATCCCCAAAGCCATAAGCGTTTCAATCCGCGAAATGCGGCATAAGGAAAAATCGACCTTCAGCACTGCGAGACGTCGCTAACGCTTGAAGGACATTCTTTTCCGCAAAACATTGCAGACGAAATCATCGTCTTTGAACATACAAACACACCTCAAAACGGTATCATTACGTTGTTGCTGATCACAACAAACGAACTCTAACGTCCCTCGGTGGCCGCCCACTCTCATTTGCGGGACGATAGTCGGCTTCCTCCAAGTCCAAAGACGGGCCTCATTACTCAAGCAACTCGAAGCTCGCCAAACTCCTCGATCCCGCTAAAGCCAAGTCCCTTTTGCGGATGGCTATCAAGGACTCAAACAGGGTGGCCATCCTCGCCGACGACCAAAAAGTCGTTGCGGGCATCGGCAACCTCCGAGGATCTACGGCGTTCATCTCCTCATGAGTCCGATCTCCTCCCCGACGGCGGACTTCCGAGGATTTGCTCCTCTTCTCCTTCTTCACCTTGAGTAACGAACTCGCGGTCTTCCCAAGGTCACGCCAAGATCACTGATACGAACCTCAAGCTGGGACGCCCGGCGACATCGGTGTCCTCGACAGTCTGTATGCGGCTTAGACGCTTCAGCGCTTCCCGCGATGACTCCAAATCCGTCGATAGGCGAATGACTTCCGACCCTTTTCGCCAAGCATTCCGTCAATCAGCGACACAAACTGTCCGCAAAAGAAGGAGTAAGTATCATCGTAAAAAAAAGAAGAAAGAAATACAAGAATTGCAGATAGATTAAAATCAAACCTTGGAACGATGACGCGCCAACGGCTCTGAAAGTTCGCCTCCTCGCCTTAGCACCCCGCTTCCTTTTGCTCGGATGCCGTACCAGCCCTTGCCCTTCCCTTGGGCAACGGCGCTGCACCAGCCGCTGGCAGTCCCAGACGAAGCCCTCGCCGGGGAAGAGGTGTAGATTCTATCGCATCCTCTCTTCCGAGATCACGATCGGAGCAGTCGAAGAACCCGATGGATGGGCCTGAACATCAAGAATCTGTTCAGGAACAGTAACCCCTTCCGCAGGCAGGAGGGCATCGGATGGGACTTCGGAGCTGGGAGCCGGAAGAACAGGCGAAGAGGCCGAAGGAGCAGGCAAAGAGATCGGAGGAACAGGCAAAGGAGTTGGAGCTGCGGAGGAACATCGGGCGTCTCAGTCCTCTCAGCTTTGAGCTTCGAGGCCTGCCGGGATAGCCTAGCCTTGAAAGAATCAAACCCGTCAATGAGGGACGGAGTAGCATCCTGAACGGCCGGTACCGCCGAGCTTGGCTGGCTGGAACCGCCGGAGCTTGGCTGGCCTCGCCCATCTCAACATCAGAATCGTTCTTTTCAACTTGGGATGAGACATTTTCCTTCGAGAGAGAAGAAGAGAAGATTTGAAAATATGTGAAGAATGAAGGAAGGCTGGCTATTTATAAGAAAAGGGGAGATGACATAGGTTTCGCGAAAAGAGTCCTTAGCCAAAAATTTCGATTTTCAGAAAATTCTAACACTTCCGCGAAGCAAAGTGAATGTACGCTTCTCCTGGGTCAAATTCTGGCCCCCCGGTCCAGCGTCCAGCGGAAACAACAGTTTTCTGGCTGCGAACATTAGCGAAGACATCCCCAAGCCAAGCGCGTTTCAATCCGAAATGCGGCATAAGGAAAAATCGACCTTCAGCCTGCGAGGCGTCGCTAGCGGCAAGGACATTCTTTTCATAAAACATTGCGACGAAATCATCGTCTTTGAACATACAAACACACCTCAGCGGTATCATTCGTTGTTGCTGATCACGCGAACTCTAACGTCCTCGGTGGCGCCCACTCTCATTTGCGGGGCGATAGTCTGGCTTCCTCAAAGTCCAAAGGCGGGGCCTCATTACCTCGAAGCAACGAGGCTCGCTCAAACTCCCCTCGATCCCCGCTAAAGCCAAGTCCCTTTGCGGATGGCTATCAAGGACTCAAACAGGGTGGCCATCCTCGTCGGGCGACCAAAAAGTCGTTGCGGGCATCGGCAACCTCCGAGGATCTGGCGTTCATCTCCTCATGAGTCTGGATCTCCTCCGAAGGCGGCGGACTTAGAGGATTTGCTCCTCTTCTCCTTCTTCACCTTGAGTAACGAACTTCGCGGTCTTCCCAAGGTCACGCCAAGATCACTGATACGAACCTCAAGCTGGGGCACTAGGCATCGGTGTCCTCGACAGTCTGCAATCGCGGCCTTAAAATGCCTTCAGCTTCCGCGATGACTCCAAATCCGCCGATAGCGAATGACTTCCGACCCTTTTCGCCAAGCATTCCGTCAATCAGCGACACAAACTGTCCGCAAAAGAAGGAGTAAGTATCATCGTAAAAAGAAGAAAGAAATACAAGAATTGCAGATAGATTAAAATCAAACCTTGGAGCGATGGCCTAGCGGCTCTGAAAGTTAAGCCCCTCGCTCTTCCACCCGTTTCCTTTTTGCTCGGATGCCGTACCAGCCCTTGCCCTTCCCTTGGGCAACGGCGCGGCACCAGCCGCTGGCAGTCCCAAGACGAGTTCCCTCTTCGCCGGGGGAAGAGGTGTAGATTCTATCGCATCCTCTCTTCCGGAGATCACGATCGGAGCAGTCGAAGAACCCGATGGATGGGCCTGAACATCAAGAATCTGTTCAGGAACAGTAACCCCTTCCGCAGGCAGGAGGGCATCGGATGGGACTTCGGAGCTGGGAGCCGGAAGAACAGGCGAAGAGGCCGAAGGAGCAGGCAAAGAGATCGGAGGAACAGGCAAAGGAGTTGGAGCCGCGGAGGGAACATCGGGCGTCTCAGTCCTCGCCCGCTTTGAGCTTTTAGCCTTTCTTGCGGGATAGCAGAAAGAATCAAACCCGTCAATGAGGGACGGAGTAGCATCCTGAACGGCCGGTACCGCCGAGCTTGGCTGGCTGGAACCGCGGAGCTTGGCTGGCCTCGCCCATCTCAACATCAGAATCGTTCTTTTCAACTTGGGATGAGACATTTTCCTTCTTGAGAGAAGAAGATTTGAAAATATGTGAAGAATGAAGGAAGGCTGGCTATTTATAAGAAAAGGGGGGAGATGACATAGGTTTCTCGCGGAAAAGAGTCCTTAGCCGAAAATTTCGATTTTCAGAAAATTCTAACTATTCGCCCGCAAAATCGTCTCCGATCTTACGAGCTGGGGGGCTAACTGTTGGGGTCAAAAACGGTTATCTCGAAATCTACGGCTAACAATCCTTCCAAACTCAAATATTTGCAGCCACGAGCATGCGGAACGTCCGAAAACCCGCAGGCAGCGAAGAACCACGCGCGCGAAAACCGCTGCAACCAGAACCTGCGCCCGCATCATCTACAGGCGACCTGGCGCCGGCGGCACATGCCTACCGAGCCCGGCCTAACCGGCGGCACCACGCGCACCCGTGGCAGCCTGGCATCCACTATGGCGACGGCCGCAGCGCCCAGCGGCACCGGTGCTGCACCGGCGGCTGCTGCAGCGTCCTTGGCGGCTGGCGCGGCCCGCCATCGCGCCGGGCGGCCTGGCGCCAGCGACGCAGCGTCAGCGGGCGGCCTGGCGCCAGCGACGCAGCGTCAGCGGGCGGCCTGGCGCCAGCGACGCAGCGTCAGCGGGCGGCCTGGCGCCAGCGACGCAGCGTCAGCGGGCGGCCTGGCGCCAGCGACGCAGCGTCAGCGGGCGGCCTGGCGCCAGCGACGCAGCGTCAGCGGGCGGCCTGGCGCCAGCGACGCAGCGTCAGCGGGCGGCCTGGCTCAGCGGTACCCGGTCTGGCGCTGCGGCACCGTCACCTTGGGCGGCGCGGCAGGCCGCCACGTTAGCGAGCGACTGGCGCCGGCGAGCAGCGTCGAACGACCTGGTGCGGCGGCACCCTGGCCTGGCACCGGCGACGCGCGCAGCGTTCATAAGCGGCCTGGCGCCGACGGCAAGTCCCTAACGCCGGTCGGCGGCCCTCGTCCTGGTCTCGGTCCCATCATGCTCGGTCTGATCCCATCTTGGTTTGTTTGATCGATCCTCGTGAGTTTGAATACGATCGGCTATGGAATGAACATCTTCGATTCGGTTGGAATCGCCTCGATGTTACGACAAAAACTAGAAGGATTGGATTTCGTGAAAATATCATTATAAAACAAAGATCGATTAACTTGAACATCGATCCTTTTAGAATATCACGGTTTACTTTCGAGGAAGATAGTCTTTTAAATCGTATAAAGCGTTCAATGACTTAAGACAAGTCCACGGACATACTACGATTTTAAGAATTCAGGCCCAATCATGCTGTGGCGGTGTATCCGATTTCCGAACATCGGATAAACATCAAGTCACCGAAAAATAGGGAAAAACTTCGAGGATAATTACGAAGATCGGCGAAAATGGAATACTTCCTGAAGAGATAAACTTGGGCCCAAAGGCGAGGTCCATCATCTTAAGGCAAACCGACCTAGGAGCGGGTATATAAGGAGATCAAGAGCAGAGGAAAGGGGATCGAAAATTAGACTTAGAGCATTCTGCTAGCTTAGAAGAATTAGGGCTTAGGTGGTTAGACTAGCGAACAAGGGCGTTTGGCTGCCTGCGACTCTATCTTTTCTTTAATCACAAATCTCTCGTCTTCGGAGAATCTTTGTACTCATATCTTTTATCTAATAAAAGCCGGGCAAATATTTCAACTCTTATTTTATTGAACTTTCTTGATTTCGTGTGGCAGCAGAGAATCGGACCTTCAAAGAAAGTCGGTTTACTTGGCTTTCCTCCGCAATCTTACTTATCGGAAATTGACGGTGTGAATTTCGGTTCCCACAATCGTGGGATCAGGTTCTTCGAGCTCAAGAACTTTACTGTCAACAGAGCTAGAAGGGCGTTGCTCTTGTTTTGGCAGCGACTATCTACGCTCTCTGGTCGAGAGAAATAGCGGCTGCACCGTAGCCTCTTCCGATCTGTCCAATCGATCACCTTGGAGATTGACCAAACAGTGAGAAGAAGGATCGCGAGTATTCGACAGGCAGCTCCTCAGCTCTCGACTGATATGCTCATGATCTGGTTCGCTTCTTCAACTTCTCGGGCCACCGATAGCGCCTCCTCCGTTAACTCCAATGTCTTCACTTCACCTCTTGGGCTTTGGCTTTCTTTCCTTTTCCTTTCTGGGCTTCACAATTTAGTTTGGGTTCTTTGATGTAATGGCTATTTAGCCCACTAATCTTTGCTTGTACCCTCTGCTCTCATGCTTTTAATAGAAAATCTTTTAGCAAAAAAAAAAAACATGCACCCATTCTTTTCTCTTTGGCTTCACCCTATAAAATAAAACTATTTTTTTCTAACCAGCGGGTTAAGGGTTATGTTGATGCACATAAATGAATTAGAAAGTTGACAAAAAAAAACATAAATGAATTAGAATCACCAACCTACAAAACAATATTAAACACATGAAGCTGAATTGAACTTAAACGCAGCCAACTATTACGAAGGCTGGTTGAAATTATATTAGTGACACGGGTCCCGTCGATAAAATTATTTTCATTTAACAAGTATCTCTAACTGTGATATAGTAAGAAATAATAAGGGTTTTATTAAAATGACTCAAAACTTCAAGTCAAATGCAAATATGACTTTTTTTTTTAATTTTCACCTATCTTATTCATCCTAAAATTTTAAGCTATTCCTGAAAATGCCGTTTTTATTTTACCTTTCTAAAATGAATGTTTTACTCAATCATCCCTTCTTCATCAAGTATTTACAATATTGACATTGTCATCAATACATAAACCACCGTAAATATCCAATTTCAAGCTCTAAATGCACATAAAATTGAGATGTACTTTTCCTATACTCAAATCTTATCCACGAACTATGTCTCTTTCACTTTCTCGCTAATTTCATCCCGAAACCCAAAATTTTGGTTAAAAATTTGTGAGCTTATTAGAGTCACTCAAAGTCTTGATTTTGGTTAATAGCAGTGGATATCTTCCTATGTGAAGTTTTGTGTGCTTGGAGAAGCTAAACAAGACATCTCACGGGTTGTAGGTGCGATTTTTGTTTTTCATATCTGTTGGGAATAAGACTTCTCGAGAAGTCTTATGATCAATGATAGGTTAGTTTTGCAATTGACTATATTTCTTGTTTTTCTTAGAAGATTTCTAGAAAAGTTTTCTAATTTTTTGTAACAAAAAGAATAAAGAAGACTTTTATAAAAGTTTTCTCGATAAGAAGATTAATTTTGCAATTGACCGTAGTTTTGGATATTTGATGTTTCAAAGACTTAGGAGAAGTCTTCTCGAGAAGACATCTATAGAAGTCTTCCTACCGTCACATGAAGTTTATGAAGTGTTGCAAGAAGTATTTGCTTTCTAAAAAGTCTTCTTTGGTTTTATTCGGATTCTGGTCAAATATGTGGTTTGAGAGAAGACTTCTACAAAAGTATTCTCTTAAAAAGTGAAATATAGTCAATTGCAAAACTAATCCACGAGGCGTCGTCGACACTTCAAAGACTTCTCGAAAGTATTTTTGGAAAACTGAAATATCTGCAAAACTTTGGTCAATTGCAAAGCTAACATGCTTATCGGAGAAGATATCTTTCCAAAATAACTTGTTTATCCGAAAAGTCTTTTCTGATATTATCGAGATTTTTCAAAAATAAAAACATCACAATATTTACGAAGACTTCTCTAGAAGCATGCTCTAGAGAAGACATTTTAAGCCTTCCTTAAATTTGCAATTGCAAAATGACTTAAATGGAAGACTTCTATAGAGTCTTCTCTTGGGAGACTTCTATACAAGTCTTCTACGTAATATTTACTAAACTTTCATTTTCTCTAAACTTAAAATGATTTTCTTTTAGATTTTCTTGTTAAATTATGGGTACTAGTCAATATTGAGTTCCTGAGTAAATTTCATAACTTAATTTGGTGATAATTATGAGGTTACTAACATTCATGTTTATTAATGTTTTAGCTAATGATAAAAGATTTCTTAAGAAGTCTGCTGGGAGGAGAAGTCTTCTATGTTATTTTTGTAAAACTTGTATTTAAGAGTATTAAGGATTGATTAATATGGTCGGCGCCAAAATCTTACAATCTTTTATCATATTCATGTTTTGGGTAGGATTTCTAGATTTTAGAACCTTGCTCAAGGCTGAACTTATAAGGAAGAACAAGGAAACTTGTTTAAGTGATTTTCAGGTAGCAAGATGTATGGGAAATATAGTAGGTGGCGACTTGAGGGATGGTTTGGGAATAGCCAATTCAACTCAGCAACAAAAGCAGCCTCAGAAAGAAGAAAATTCTTTAAGAAAAGGAGATGCTTATGCTCTAGATGAGTTTGGTTATGTTCAGGCTGGACCACAACCAGGAGTGTCACTGGATAAGGCTAATGTGAGGATCCAGGAGCGTGTAAGGTCAACCAGATAAGAACTAAAGACCTACTGTGATCATGAGGCACAAGGAAAGTCGCATCTACATCAAGCATATCTTGAAGAATTGCACAGTTCAAATTTTTGAAAGACCCCAGGGACATGATAAATCTATCACTCACTGCGGTGATGCAGAAGCCACCACTGAGATCAGTCCCATACCTTAAAGGTGGGTGAGTCAACAGGTGCAAACATAAACAGGCTGCCCAAAAGCTGAAAACAGAAATTACTAATGTAAGGAAAGAGATTGAGAAAGAACATGAGTGTTCCATTACATCTTCTGAACCTGAACTTGTAGTCAATATCACTTGTGATTAATTAACTTGTCTTGAACCAGTGTAACCGGTAGCCATATCTTAGATTCACAGGTGGTAGAAGAACACTCACCAGAAGAAGAACCAAGGGTTTAACACAAGGTGAAGTGTTGGGGCAACTGATCTGCAGCTTGGAAGCAAATACAATTCCCATGTCATTGTCTTATGACCTACACAAGCTGTAAGGAACTTGGTATGGTTATTTCAGTGACTGGAATGTCTGTGAAAGTTTCTTCCAAGGGCATAAAACGTTTAGGTCTTGAGCATGTGAAAGAATTTAGTGTTTCAAAATCTGTTTTTGATAACATGACTAGTTCTGTTAAGGTGCTTGAACCAGATAAATTCCTTGACCAAAAACATTTTCATTTTGGTAAAGACAACCACTATGGTCTTTTTTTCTTAGTCTAGATTAGTTAATAGGACATAACAAAAGTATAGATCATCATGTTAAGATATCAGAGCTTGTTTTGAAACAACAAGATTTCTGTTTTCGAACACCTTGCGAATCACTTGCTAGTTTTAAGGGGAAAAACTCTGTTATGAATTTGTCTAAGCATAAATTGACACTCATGATTTTTTGCATCCACATACGCCTTGAAAAAATCCAAAATTTTCGGTTTCATGAACTGAAATCACTTGGGGATGATATTAAGTTTGAGCACGGGAAGTGTGAAAAGGTTTCTAAGTTAGAACTTAATCATTGGTTTTCTGATAGAGCATCACACATTTTGAGTTCATTCTTTGATGAGTATGTTATGAGCTTTGATAACATCCTGGTTTGCAACACCTACTTTGATATGCATGCTGAACATTTGGAATGGATATATGCTAGAAGTGCTAAGGACATGAAACTCGGTTTTTGGACTGAACAAGAGAATGTTTTGCACATATGACACTGAGTTTCTAGTTTTTGCTGTGATTTTCCAGGATATATAGATTCAATATTAAAGGAGTGCAAGGAACAAGAGAAAATACATTGCTTGTCAGCATGAGATAAGGAACTGTAAGTAACTAAAGAGACCACCTCCATTGATCTAAGTAAAAGAGTCAGATTTTTGGATAAAGCTTTTAAAAAAGGGGTTACATGGGCGACCAGAGATAGTCAATGGATGAGCTTGGAAAGGTCAGTTACGTACAACAGCTCAGGTTGACGTATGGAGAACAGTTCACTCACCCACCTAACCTGGAAGAGTATTCAGATGAAACCAAAAAGTATTTGAGTCGAATAGACTTGCGAAATGATCGGAGTACTCTCATTCTTGATCATCTTGGACTTGTTCGACCACCTGAATTTTACATGAGGTTCTGGTTCGACCCTGGAGAGCTACTGATTTGTTTTGACAAGTTTAAGTCAACAACACTTGTCAACAAGATCAAGGAAGCTCAAAACCATATTCTGGACCAGTTGGCTCAAAGAGAAGTGGCTGTGGCACATGAATAAAGGACAGGGTGAACACTCTGCTCATTGAACATTTTAGGACGTGTGGAGGCTTCAAATGGAGAAAAACTAGCTGAAATAAACCGTCTATTACCAGGAAGTTCATTCCAATATTATGTCTGTTTTTATCTGAATTCTTAAAGGCCTGTGATCCTATAGTTGATGTGTTTGGTGTAGGAATCAGAAAAGATCTAAAACGTGGAGGATCCCTTCATAAAGGGTTACAGAACTTTGTGTTTGATCCTGGAGAGATGTTCTGTGCTGAGGTCCAGGACAATGCAATGGAAGCAAGGGATGCTCGAGTTCTTCAATTTAGAAGATGCAGATCTAAGGACAAGTCCTTTTAAAAGAGGGGTTACATGGGCGACCAGAGATAGTCAATGGATGAGCTTGGAAAGGTCAGTTACGTACAACAGCTCAGGTTGACGTATGGAGAACAGTTCACTCACCCACCTAACCTGGAAGAGTATTCAGATGAAACCAAAAGTATTTGAGTCGAATAGACTTGCTGAAATGATCGAGTACTCTCATTCTTGATCATCTTGGACTTGTTCGACCACCTGAATTTTACATGAGGTTCTGGTTCGACCCTGGAGAGCTACTGATTTGTTTTGACAAGTTTAAGTCAACAACACTTGTCAACAAGATCAAGGAAGCTCAAAACCATATTCTGGACCAGTTGGCTCAAAGAGAAGTGGCTGTGGCACATGAATAAAGGACAGGGTGAACACTCTGCTCATTGAACATTTTAGGACGTGTGGAGGCTTCAAATGGAGAAAAACTAGCTGAAATAAACCGTCTATTACCAGGAAGTTCATTCCAATATTATGTCTGTTTTTATCTGAATTCTTAAAGGCCTGTGATCCTATAGTTGATGTGTTTGGTGTAGGAATCAGAAAAGATCTAAAACGTGGAGGATCCCTTCATAAAGGGTTACAGAACTTTGTGTTTGATCCTGGAGAGATGTTCTGTGCTGAGGTCCAGGACAATGCAATGGAAGCAAGGGATGCTCGAGTTCTTCAATTTAGAAGATGCAGATCTAAGGACAAGTCCTTTTAAAAGAGGAGGGATGATGCGACCATGATCAGCCTCATCTTCAAGGGTTTGGAGACCATGGAAGATCAATGGTTGGATAGGAAATGGATTGGTTAAGTAGAAATGATCAGGAGATGGACTGGGAAATTCAGCATGATAAAGAAATGAGTTGGGTGAACGAAATGGTTGAGAAATGGCTTGAAATTGCAAAATGAAGATCCTGAGCTGGAAATGGAGCATCAATAGAATTTTCATAAACCAAATGGGATTCAGGAACAATATGGCCGGATCATAATGGAAGTGGAATGATCTCAACAAGGATCTGGTCGATAAAGGTCTATATTGGTCCAGAAAGTGGAAGGACCAACCAACTTGGTCCAAGAAGATTATCCACGAAATATTAATCCATTTAAAATGTATTTGGTTTTCTTGTAAGCATAAACCCATTAGAATTAGTATTTGGGTTTTATGTCATTAGCAGCTGGTTTGGTTATCTTAAACCAAATAGAAATAGGATTAGGATTAGATTTTTCTTAAACCAATCTGGTTTAGAATTAGGGTTCTATTATGTTTTATTTACTTTAACAAAAGTGCAGCCATGTTTTTCAGCAAGCAGTAAACTATTTTCAATCTTATTTTTCGTGAAGAGGCTTGTTCCCTTTGTTCAGCTTCGAGGAAATCCATCTTCATTCACCAGGTAGTTAACTCTACTGCTCACATGATTTCCACGAGGCACCATCCTATACAAAGTTACACTTGTAGATTGCTGGAGCTATACAACCCAAGGATTCCCCATCATCCTTGTGTGAAGAAACCACCCAGCTTTCAAGTGCTAGTAGCCTTTAATCCATCAACCACAAAACTAAACCCATCAACCACACGAATTCTGGTAGTCTCGTGTCCATCATATTATCTTCAAGTGATCCGGACAACCATGCCTATCCAAAGTTGTATCAGATGTTCATGAGATTTTGTGATGGTGGGGACCTTTGGTTAGCTTTTCGGCCCGAACATGGACCGGAGTTTGAAGGGTGAAATCTACCTCTAAGGGCATCTCCATCACCACTCCATATTTTACTCCATTTATAGAGTAAATGGAGTAAAATATGAAGAGATGGAGATGCTCTAACAGAAATACTTATACTGTATATGATTAAATTTATATGTACATAAATATATTTGAATCTCCTTGGTGTTTTTTTCAAATGACTAAGAGATTTTGATATAAATCGATAAATATTATCTGTTTCTCTCAGTTTTTTTATATTAAACACATTATTTAGACATTAATGGATATAATTCAATGGAGTATCTAATAAGGTTAAAGACACTGAGTTTACAAAGTGGAATTTAACGGAGATATTGGAAATTGCTTCGTTTTAGACGAGTCAAATGTACTGCAAGTTTTAAACAAAATCAGGAGAAATCTATATTGCCTGGATACTTAAAGACACATAAGGAAAAAAAAACGGGTTTTTGGTTATGCTTATGTGATTAAACCGTTACAACTTCAAAATTGGAAGTTGTGGCACTACTCCATTTAATGCTAACAATCTTGACGTTGTTGGGTAGAATTGAAAGATACTACCCAATTATATTCATTACTCATATCAACCTCGATGCAGGAACC
Organism: Brassica carinata; assembly: GCA_016771965.1. Taxonomy (NCBI): domain Eukaryota; kingdom Viridiplantae; phylum Streptophyta; class Magnoliopsida; order Brassicales; family Brassicaceae; genus Brassica; species Brassica carinata. The sequence continues at coordinate 42,952,746 of CM028691.1, forward strand.
ATCCCATGTAAAAATGTACTTGAACATAAAGAGTGGGAGACAAAGTTTGCTGGACAAGATTCTTTGAAAGGAAAGAAACGAATAGGCAGACCATTCCATGTGATTATATTGTTGTTTAAATCTAATCTCTTGTAATTTACTTCAACATTTAAACAATATCTATAATACTTAAACCATTAAATAAAGTAGAAGTTAAAGTATCACTAAATTTTTGATGTTAAATGGTTTGACATTTAAACGATATCTAACATGAAGTGAATTTTGATCGGTCGATACTTTTGAGGATGTTGTGAACCAGAGAAATATTAGTGGAGCAAAAGCTCTCTGATAGTCAGTGTTCTAAAATACGGTCTAAGCCGCCTAAGCGGCGTCTAAGCGATACTCGGTAGGTGACCGTCACGGTTTCCGCGTTATCTGATATTTTATCGCGGTTTATATAATTCGGCGCAAAATAGCGTTTAGGCGGATATTATGCGGTCTGCGACTAGCCCAGGCGGTTTTGAAAATTAATATTAAAAAATTATTAATATTATTATTATACTACATTAATGTTATTATTTATGTTAAATTTACTTATTTTATGTGTTTATAAGATTGTAGATATTAGTTTAATTATTGCAAAATCATTTTAAATTTGTCATCTTTATACATTTAAAATGATTTTAATTTTATAATTTAAGACTATTTATATATGTTAAACTATATACTTATCTGAAAATTGTATTTTAAATATATTTATTTTCATTTTGTAAAATTAATGTATGTATATTAATTTTTATTTATATTTTGTATAAAATTATATATCCATTATATACCCGTTTGGCGTTAGCCTATCTGACTGAAACTATCTGAGTTATCTTCAGCGTAACGAGAAGCTGGCGATTTTAGAACAAAGCTGATAGTTGAAAATATATAAAACGCAATGAGTCATACTTTTCTCCTCTTAGTACATGTGAGCCTTTGAAGTCTGAAGGGAGGTGAGTCAGAAACTTAAGCTCCACCATCAAAAGATCTGAGAAACTGAAAAGGCAAAGACTTGAGTAAAGCTTAGAGATTCACCAGAACGGTAAAGCACTTTCAACGGACAATGAATTAAGAGGAATTTGATATGACATACTAAACAACGCCACCATTAATTTCTTATTTAGCTTTATTTTCTAAGTTCATTTGTGTCCTTTTAAGTTGTCTTTTGTTCTAGCAATAATTTTAACTTTTAACTTAAAATAACAATCGTCTCTGTGAGAAGAAAAGTTTGCAGGTATGGAAGTTGATATATAAATCAAATTATCAATTCTATATATCTCATGGCTTGGGACAGTCGATAAAACTGAAATGATATATAGGGCTAGACTTTTTATAAAACGTGTAATTAAAATACATATATTTACAAAACAAACCATAATTAAATATCTAAGTAATGTACCATCATTATTTCTGTAATATATACTATATTACCCTTAGTCTCCGGTTAATGAAAGAGAATATTCTTCTTCTCCTTTGATATCAACTACCACCACTCTTTTCTATCCCACCACCTTATCCTCCATCACTGTTGCAATCGATCATCACCAATTCCACACTGTATTTTGTATTTATCTTCTCGTTAATCACCACCTTTTTTATAATCAATATCCCTTTTCATAATCATTATCACCTCATTCATACTCACATTCATCCTTGAAACACTATCACCATAGCCACCACAACCACCTCCAAATCCATAATCTCGTTATATATGTCGTCTCGGCTTCTGAAATCTACAGACTCTGACGGCGTTACGGTCGGCGTCCTATAGAGATATACACAATCTCAATCATATCTCTTGATATGGCAACCATATGTTCTCTCATTACTACGTGTATATACGCTTAGGGCTTCTGTATTGTACTATAAAACACACATCTGTACTTACGATAATATAAAAGAAACATTCATATAACTTCGCTACATGGTATCGAGCCTCCTTTCTAAAGGACCTCACAAAATTTTTCCCTGTTCTCATTTCTTACGTGCTCTTCACTCCAATGGCTCATCATGAACCTGCGCCCGGCGTTCTCAATATTGGCGCCGCCAACTCCATTGTTTCCGTCAACATGATCAACGTCCACGAAGCTCGTCGACCAACTACATCACTTGGGCTCAGATCCGCTCTCTTCTCTGTGGTTACAATCTATTGAAGTTCATAGATCCCACCGCCACTCCACCACTGCCGACAGTCATCGTCTCTGGTCGTGATGCACCTAACCCCGATCTCGCCAAATGGCATCGACAGGACAGCCTCCTGTACAGCGCTCTCATGGGCTCGGTTGAGATTGCTCACCAGCCTCTCATCGCTACAGTGACTACAACTCTTGAAGCATTGATGTTGCTTGCTTCACATCACGCAAATCCAACACGAGGCCACATCAAACAGCTTTGGAACCAAATCAGCGTGGCGTCAAAGGCACATCCACCATTGACGAATATATGCAGCAGATCAAGGTCAAAGCTTATGCTCGCTCTCCTTGGAAGTCCCTTCGACCCTGAGGATCTCATAGATGTCGTTCTCGATGGCCTCAGTGATGACTACAAAGCCATCACTGAAGCTATCCATGGGCGTGAAACCGCATCTCCTTAGCGAGCTTCATGAAAAACTCATCACCCGAGAGCTTGCCATCAACACGACAACTCCGCCTCTGTCTCAAGTTCCTATCACAGCTCATCTTGCACAAACCAGAACACCACACTGGCGCAACCAAAGCAACAACAGAGGACAACACAGTGGCTCGTTTGTACAACAACGATCACCGCAACTCCAAACCTTACTTGGGACGATGCCAAGCTTGCGGAACTCAGGGTCACAGTGCAAAGCGTTGCCCACTGTTTAAACTGGTCAATCAATCCTCAAACTCTACACAGCAGTCAGGCTATCATGGACAAAACAGAGGCTATCAACAGCAAACTCCAAAGCGCATAACGCGATGTTTCAGGACATGAAATTCCATCTTTGCTCTTAGACTCTGGAGCTTCTCACCACCTCACCGGATCTCACCAATCTCTCACTCCATGCTCCATTACAATGGAGATGAAGAAGTGCAAGTTGGTAATGGAATGGGACTTCAAATCGCCAACACCGGTTCCACTCTTCTCCCTTCCCAGAATCGCAATCTTATTTTAAATGAAGTTTTACATGTCCCTACCATTGCTAGTAACCTGCTATCAGTTAATAAGCTTTGTACTAATAACAATGTATCTGTGGAATTCTTTCCAACCATGTTTCAGGTCAAGGATCTGAACTCGGGGGCACAAGTGATCAAGGGAAAAACTGAAGATGGAGGATTTGTATGGCCAGACCGAGATTCAAAACCACCCTCAGCCTTCTCTTCCTCACTCAAATGTCCTCTCTCCATCTGGCACTCAAGATTGGGTCACCCCTCTATTTCAGTTTTAAAATCTGTTGTTTCATCATCTATGCTTTCTGATTCAAACTCTTTATCTTCTTTTCATTCGTTGATTGCTCAATAAACAAAAGTCATAAACTTCCTTTCTCAAACACTTCCTCTCTCAAAACAACAAAACCTCTTGAGCTTGTTTATTTAGATGTGTGGACCTCACCTCTTCTTTCTATTGACGGATTCAAATACTATGTAATATTAGATGATCACTTCACACACTATATATGGTTTCCCCATTCGCCATAAGTTTGATGTCAAGAATATATTCATACGATGGAAAGCCTTGGTAGAAGCACGATTCGAGAGCCGTCTCACCACTCTCAACTCAGATAATGTAGGTTGAGTATCTAGCCTTGTCCGAATTTCTCTCCTCTAATGGTGTCTCTCACCTCACTACTCCCCCACACTCCGAGCACAATGGTTTTCAGAGAAGACACATACACATTGTAGAAATTGGTCTTGCTCTCCTATCTCAAGCTCCAATGCCTCCTACGTACTGGACTTATGCACTCTCAACTGCTGTCTACTTAATAAATAGACAGCCAACACCAACTCTGGACAATGCTTGACATGAAAGCTATTCCAGTCCACCGAACTACAACAAGCTAAGAAGTTTCGGTTGCCTCTGCTTTCCATGGATCAAGCCATACAATCAACACAAGCTGGAGCCTAAGTCTAAACCGTGCATATTCCTTGGCTATTCACTCCATCAAAGTGCTTTCCTATGTCTTGAACCTGCATCCTCTGCATCTACATTATCATGTCATGTGCGCCGTAGAAACAGCTTTTCCTTTCACCTCTCTCACCTCAACTCCAGTCAAGCTCAAACCCACTTTTCCAAATTGGTGCCTGCCAGTCACCAGAATCTCGGTTCCGCCTAGCGATCCTCCATCATCAACTTTGCCCCCAGGTATGGATACTATGACGGTATGACCTCTGAACCAGATATAACTGTTCCTCGGCCACCATCTGCTTCTTCTTTGTTTTCGCAGAACACTGATCAAAACAGAGGGCAATCTTCAAACACTGCAACACAACCAGCGAACCAGTTGCTCCTCCGGCCAAGAACAGAACCGCGACCTGGAAACACCCACCGTATGACCACACGAGCTAAGAACAAAGTCTTCAAACTCTCAAAGAAATTTTCTTCGTGGTGAACAAGAAAACTCTTCTTCCTACTGAGAGCGAGACAACAAGACTCTTACAAGCTCTGAAAGATGAGCTATGGAGAGCTCGATGAGTGAAGAATTTGATTCACAGCTCCACAACTACACCTGGAATCTAGTACCAAAGAAACGAGTACAACATCGTTGGTTGCAGATGGGTCTACAGGATCAAAAGAAAAGCTGATGGAACCATCGATCGCCAGAGGTTATCACCAAATACCCGGCGTCGACTTTCAAGACACCTACAGTCCGGTTATTAAGCAACCTACAGTTCTCCTTGTTCTTGGTCTCGCTGTTTCTCACAACTGACCGTTACGTCAGCTTGACGTAAACAATGCCTTCTTACAAGGGACCCTCACGGAAGATGTTCACATGGAACAACCACCAGGCTTTGTGGACAAGGACAAACCAGACTCGTCTGCAAGCTCAACAAAGCCATCTACAGATTAAAACAAGCCCCTCGTGTGGTACTTGGAGCTATGAGCGTTCTTACTTCAATCTGGATTCAAAAACTCACTTGCTGATGCTTCACTCTTCATTCCCCATGTCGGTAATCTCAAGCTCTATGCTCTTATATATGTTGATGACATTATTGTCACCGGAAATGACCCCAAAAGAGTCCAGCAGTTCATTGACATTCTGAGCAAACGGTTCTCGCACAAAGACCTTGGTGCTCTATCTTACTTCCTTGGCATAGAAGCGCAACGATCGACCTCGAGATTGCTACTGACACAGCGCAAGTACACCAGCGATCTGCTAGGACATGTTAACATGTCTACTGTCAATCCAGCTTCCTCTCGATGGTACAAACTGATCGTCTACAGCTCACTTCTGGCACTGCTCTATCTGATGGTTCTGAATACAGAATGGTAGTAGGCAGCCAGCAATATCTTCACTTCACCAGACCCGACATATCCTTTCCTGTAAACAAGTTATTGCAGTTCATGCATATGCCAACTGATTTGCATTGGCATGCGGCCAAAGAGTACTAAGATACCTTGCAAGAACTTCGTGATCGTGGTATCTATCTTCGCAGCAACACGTCTCTTTCTCTCCATGCGTTCTCTGACGCTGATTGGGCTGGAAAAAAGATGACTACACATTAACAAGCGCATACATTGTTTATCTTGGCTCAAATCCGGTTGTATGGTCATCAAAGAAACAAAAGACAGTGGCACAAAGCTCCATAGAAGCTGAATATCGATGTGTTGCAGACACGGCTGAGCTTTAATGGATAGTTTCACTCCTCCGGGAACTTGGCGTCCGCTCATCCACTCAACCTGTTATCTAATGTGACAATGTAGGTGCCACATACCTCTGCGCCAATCCAGTTTTTCACTCCAGAATGAAGCACGTCGCCCTTGACTATCACTACATTCGAGAGCTTGTTCAGTCGGTTTTCTTAGAGTTTCTCATGTCTCATCTAAAGATCAACTCGCTGATGCACTTACCAAACCTGTCGCGCAATGCTAGAAACACACTCATCAAGATTGGACTGTCCTCGGTCGTCCATCTTGAGGGTGTATAGAGATATACACAATCTCAATCATATCTCTTGTTATAGCAATCACATATTTTCTCATTACTACATGTATATACGCTTAGGGCTTCTGTATTGTACTATAAAACACACCTCTGTACTTACGATAATATACAAGAAACATTCATATAACTCTCTTCACGTCCTTGTTGTCCTGTAAGTTCCCGGTTGTACTATGCTTTTTGAACCATATATACTATACTATTTAGTTTGTTACTATTTTACTTTAATAATGCTTCATATTATGTACTATATGCATTTTTGATATTTGGATTAGGGTTTACATTTTCTTTTAGGATTTAGTGATTAGTGTTTTGGATTTAGTTTATGGAAGGTTTGGGTTGACTTTGAGGTAAGCATTATCTCCTTCTTTGTAACCATAGACATTTCAAATTTGAATATTAATATGTACTATACTATTTAGTTTGTTACTACTCTATTTTGATAATGATTTATATTATGTACTATATGCATTTTTTGATATTTGGATTAGGGTTTATATTTTCTTTTAGGGTTTAGTGATTAGTGTTTTGAGTTTAATTTATGGAAGGTTTGGGTTGACTTTGGGGTAAGCATTACCTCCTTGGTAATCATTGACATTTCAAAATTTGAACTTTAATATGTATTATGCTATTTCGTTTGTTACTACTCTATTTTGATAATGATTCATATTATGTACTATGTGCATATTTGATAATGGGTTAGGATTTATATTTCCTTTTAGGGTTTAGTGATTAGTGTTTTGGGTTTAGTTTATGGAAGGTTTGGATTGACTTTGGGGTAAGCATTACCTCTTTCCCTAAAGTCATAGACATTTCAAAATCTGAACATTAATATGTACTATGCTATTTTGTTTGTTACTACTCTATTTTCATAATGATTCATATTATATACTACGTGCATATTTGATATTTGGGTTAGGGTTTATATTCTCTTTTAGGATTTAGTGATTAGTGTTTTGGGTTTAATTTATGGAAGGTTTAGATTGACTTTGGAGTGAACATTATTATTAAACCATTCTATATTTTCATTAATATGAGTTATACCATTTATAATGTTCTATTCTATTTACTATGTTTATCTTCTTCCATAACATTATCTCTTTCTCCAATCATCGCAGTCATAGCATGACCAACATCGCAGCCATATGAATCTTTGTATGAAAGATGATTGCTTCTCCAATCACCTCTGTTTCATCCGTAATCACTCTTACCGTAGTCACCGCCACCACCAGTGCGATAACCACTACCGCCGCAATGACCACTACCGCCACAATAATCATCAACATTGTTTTCTTTGTAACCATTCTCAATTTTCATTGACGTTGCGATTATCAACATCACCATAAAGTTATTGATCATAATTTTTTTCCTATTACTGGCAACCGGTTCAAAAGAAGGACAAAACCAGGAAAATATTGCACAAATGCTATGAGATCTAATAACGTCAAAATTAATGCTATATTCTTAATTTGTTGCTGAAATATGGTAGTTGGCAAATAACCCCTAAATAATTTGAGCTTTCTCATCTCTTTCAGGCGAAACAATATCAATATTATTTATTTATATATATAAAGTAGGTTTTTCTCTCTTCTTGTGACATGTGGAAGAGGGATTTGTTGACATGTGTCCTCTTTTTCCTTCTTTTTACATTTTATGTCCTTCTTCTTTTAGATTATTACATTTTGTCTCACCACTTTCTAATTATGCATTATCAAATCCTTCTCACACTAACTTTTATCATTTGAATTTTGATAATCTATTTTATTGGTCACAAAAATGCCAGATGAATAAAGAAAAAGTAAAATAATATAATTATAGTTTAAATATTTAATTTATTCACAACTAAAAATAACATAAATTTTCAATATTTTTTGTGTTTTACTTTCTATTATTTCATTTAAAAATTATTTATTTATTTTAATATTAACTAAACTAAGAAGAATATAGTAAAGCACAACACATAATCTAAACATAAAATTTCCATAATCATATAGAAAAGAAAAATACCAAAAAACACTAACTCAATAAAGGTCTAAAACTGAAAGAAGATCAAGAACAAAGACTAATTTTTCTCATTTTATCACAGAATATCTTGCCCATAACAAGCAGAAGTTAGAAAATAGTAGAAAGATAAACTCTGAGACAAAGCAATCTGTTGAACACAAAGGAGTGCGATTAAGGACCAACGCAAAGAACCAATAAAACGGGTTATAGGAAGAATAATCAACAGAAGGTCACATCGCTAAGAAGCAGGAAGACACATGCCTAATATATCATAAGAACAACCACAAGTTAAGAAGTAAGAAGCACCTCGCAAACTAAATAAGAACAAACAAGACGTACATGCCAGCGAAGAACCACAAAGTTGTGGATAGAAGGGACCAAAGCTCCAAGAGACTAACTCCGCACACTTATACTATAGGAAACAGGGAAAGAAGAGAAACAACCTTAGGGAGGGAGAATGGAAGCCAACCACCAAGAAACCAGAGCCCAATCTTGAGACAAGATACAACTTTCCAAATCTACAGAGCATACACAAAAGAAAACACTATCCAAACATGGAGTGGAAAATATAGCGAAAGGGAGAGCCACAAGAGATGCGAGCAGCGATGAAAGCTGAGACAAGATGAGAGAACATACATGAAAGGGTAAGACGAAATGAAATCAGAAAACCGTGGAGCCGTCCTCGAGCTATGAAAGAGAGCATATAAGGCAGATCACCAAAACCCAAATCTTGAAAACCAAGAAATGCAGGGACTGTCGACGGTAAGCCAACGACGAGGAAAACAACATCAAAGACGACTAAACTCTGACCCAACCTAAGGAGATGCAGTTCATAACATTAGCCAAAATCTAAGGAAGAAGGAAAGCAGCCAATATTGACCGGAATAGCCTACAACGCCGGGAGAAACAACCGCATAACTGGTAACTTATAAACCTGATCTATAATAAATACTATGATAATCCCACATGAGAAAAATGTGAGGAAGAACAAGAGCACGGAGGTGAGTCTTTTCCCGTGATGGTGATGAGAAGCACATCACGAAAAAGGTAAGCGAAATACATAGATGGTGACAGCTCAATATTAAAATATGGGGAAAGGACAAAAAACATCTTAAAAGAATAATGTTCAAATAATTGAAAAAATAAAATACAACTTTTTAATACTAAAACTGTCAATATTATATTCAAAAAAATGTCTAAATGTAAAGTTATTGAAATTCAATATGCTTTACATCAGAGGTTCACTTCACCACTAATAAGTACTACTATACACACAACAACACATTATTGAAAAAACAAATACATAATAAATTTACATATCACCTATTACTACATAACAGAATAAAACAAAAATAATGATTTTAACAAATAAAAGCGATCACATAATTACATTATCCAAAATAACAATATTTAACAATAATAAAATAATATTCTCTTGGCGGACACACCCTTAGTTGTTAATAATTGTTTGTTAAATGCCTAAGCGAGAGACGTAAGACATGCACATGCACTACTCATAGTGCTAACATATTCATGGCTAATAAGAGAATCTTTTCAAAGTTTACTTTCTCATATATTGTGTTTTTAAAAAATGCATTTGCATGGTTGGGAAATATGGGAAGGAATTTTGACCATCGAATAAGGCATTTTTCTTGGTTGGAGGCTAAATATTCCTCTTGAGTTACAAGAATATATACTTGTAGCTTTCCAGTCGGGATTGATTATTAGCCCGTTTAAGCTAACAATTAGTCATTTTCTTTTTCTTATTAAGAGGGCCACTCAACAACGGACTACTCGAACCAACCAAGATCTCACTCCTTTTTGAGAATGGGACCTTTCAAGTTTTGATTCTTTGGTTTAACAAATGATTAGTTAACAGTTATCTAGACCTAGAGGACGGAACTTATCAACTCAAGAGATTAATTGCAGTGCTTTTAAAATAAAACAAAAACGACGTAAAAATTAGTTCCATATATTATGCTTAACTTCATATATTTAACTACTTACTGATGGAAGATGAACAATTACTAGGTCTGAGAAACAAAGAGAAACGCTTGTCTTCTTTGCATATAGAACTGGATGTACTTATTTGAGAATACGATTCAACACACAACAATGTCAACGCCCTAGACCAAGTCTAATGAAACATTTGTCTCAAGCTTTCAAAATTTTTGAAATTCTTTATATGGATATAAACCTCCAAATTTATAAAAAAAAAAAAATTAGGCCCCAAAATTATTGAAATTCTTTCTTAACTTCGTCTACAGTCCCAAAATTCGGGACCGACCACGACAACACTTTGGAACAAACTGCAGGGGCGTTATTTTAATGATTTAAAACCTGTCAGCATAGCCAAATTTTTCAACAGGATTGACGGAAATAGCTTACCTACAAGGAAAATTCCAGGATTTGAAGATCACATACACACTAAGGCCTGAACAGGACAGCAACTCTTTAGCCAAGATTGCATTAGCTTTTCATAGAAGTTTAGTTTTGTTGGTTGTTCTATTCCAATTTGGATTCTCAGACCACCTCTTGTTTGAATAATAGAATAGTCTTTTATGTCAAACAAAAAAAACTACTTACTGATGGAGTTTAGGCTTTTGCTCTATTTGTTTATTTGATTTTTTCAGCGATTCACTTTATTTATTAAAACTTATGAACCCTCTTCCACAAATATCTCAGTGGTCGGACTTATTGATCAGTAATAGTACTGTTTCAAAAGATTACGCTCTCTTTTTAACATCAAAAGGCTATTATTTCGCTCAAACAAAAGGTGGTATAAGAATCTAGACCGGAATAAAACAACCAACAAAACATAAATCTCTATGAAAAGCACTTTCAGTCTTGGCTAATGAATCTGCTCCGGTTCTGCACCCGTGGATGGTAGAAAATCTTCAAGTCTTGAAGTCTGGCTTTTAGTGAAACTAACTCTTTCAGTTCTGCCGAAAGGTTTGGTCATGCTGCCGATTCTTGAATCTTTGAAAGTAGATCCTTATAGTCCGTGGCAAAGAGCTCACATGTTGAAAACTGAAGCATACTTTCCATAGCTTAAATTAGTGCTTCTTTCTCTGTGTGCACAGGTGACAAGCGCCTCCTTTGGTTCCTTAAGACCAATAGCTGCTCCTTTCCTGAATCCTCTCTCCAAATCCATCCATGTCGCTGAATTGTGCGCCAGAAGTTCATGATCCATCCACTAAGCAAATGCTTTGCAAGCATAAGGCTTGAGATGTCATTGAATGATGTAGTGATGGAGCATCTTCTAGATTCTTCGTATTCGCTTCAAACCATGTTTCGCATTCACTCTCATCATGTCTTACTGGATTTAAAGGAGCTCTAGAATGCCTCTAAATAATTTACCATTAAAGGCTTTCCAAAGATACCAAATTATCCTTGTATAAAGGTCTTTATCCATGTTCAGTCTACTATATCATTTTTCCTCCAGAATAGATCGTCCAAATTAGTATGCACATCTGTTATGGAAGAAATCGATGGACATTAAAGAGTTCAAGATAATGCACAGGTCTGTAAAGCTGGTGGACAATGATTATTCAAATCGCATGATCAACATATTTGCCAGTCTCCCCACATCGAACACAGTAACTATCACATCGCATATGACATGTGCCAGGTTCCTCATATCCGTTAAATGTCTTGTTACAATCTGCCATATGAGATGATGTTTTTCTGTGGAGAACTGATTCTCCAAGAAAAGGCTTGAAGCTTTTGATAGTAGGTTCAGTTACCATAGCCTCATATTCACAAGAGAAAATTCCTTGCAACCTAATAACCTGATTTTACCGTTTACTCTCCATTTTTGTGAATTCAAACAAAACATATCATCTCTAATGGATTGTCTGACAGCCAAACTCAGAATAAGGGATATATCCTCTGGAACAACTAGGTTACCAATACATTGTGTATTCATATATTAGACTTAATTTAATTCCATCCATTACTAATTGAATGTAGAGCTAAATAGCTAGAAAAGGTGCAGTGATATGTTTACTTTAACAGTTTATTGTTGACAGGTCATTTTTAATTTGTACTTTCGTATCACTAAAAGAAAACAGTGGATCTCCAACGAACATGTATCATCGAGAAAAATCATGTCGAAAATTTGTCAGAAGAAATCCATGAATTTTCTACGGACAAAATCTAACAACATTCCAACCAGATAAAACAATTTGTTGTAAATCCGTTACATTTTTAAAACAGACTGTGGTCGTCGAAAATTATTTTCAACGGTCAAAAATCATCGGGAACATTTTTGACAATTTTTTCTATAAAAATAATACCCCACAACTCCTATTCTTTGGATATATTCCTTGGTTTCTCGCATTCCAGCTGTATAAAGAAAACAACCTTTGTTAACATTTAAAATAATTAAGGTTATATTTAAATTAAAAATAATTTTCAAATTAATTTAAACTATAAAATATATTAAAACTTTTTCTTAATATAAAATATAACATATAAAAATATAACATATAAAAATAACTTTTAAAAAATATATATATATAAAATATTTTGAAATTTTAAAACCTTTAACACTTTTTACAAATAATAAAATTTTAGAAAACTTTTTGAAAATATTATATATAATATGAAAATGAATTTGTAAAATATTGATAAATTTTTAAAAATTCTTTGCAAACTTTAAAAATATTAAAACTAAATTTAATAATAAAATTATTTTAATATATAAAATGTATTAATAGATTAGAAACTTGTATCAAATATTTTTTTATTTTTAAAAACATTTAAAAACTTTTGTAAAACGTATGTAAAAAAAACATAAGTGTTTTTTTTTAAACTAATTTTACATATAAAAATTTTCTATAACAATTTTAATATTTTCAAACATCAAAACTAGTCCTAAACTAACATCCAAATCCTAAAACTAAAATCTAAAACCCTAAAACTTGCATTAAAATCTCAAAAACCAACAACCTAATATAAAACTAATCTAACAATCTAATGTAAATAAAAAAAGTTATATGATAGATGAATGAGAGATAGGGAACTTGAGATTCTCTTCTTGAGGAGAGGGAAGCGACTTTGAGTGTTTTCGAAAGAGAACCAAATGGAGGACGAATAAGAATTTACCAAGATATGTATTAAAAATTCTCGATTGAGACACACCCGTCACGATTTTTTACTTTATGTGGTCATCTAAATTTTGGTGATTCCTTTTCCGGTCTTTTTAATGGATATTCTGATGGACACGATTTTGAATGTTTTGAAAGAGAGAATCAAATAGGGAAGAAAAAAAGAAGAATCCGCCAAAACATATATTAGAATTTCCCGAAGGACTCGCATCCGCTGAGAATCTGTCATGGTTTTTACTTGAGGCGCTCACCAAATATTTGATGGTTCCATTTCATGTTCCTTTTAATGTTTTCCCAACAAAAGGATATGCCATCAGTAAAGCAGAAAAAGGTTGAAAAGGAACTGTGAAATGCAAAAAAAGACCCAGTTTCGATGGAAAAAGTCTTCCGTCGAAATCTGTCATGAGTTTTATTTAAAGCTATTCAAATTTTATGTTCCCAATAAATCTCAGTAACCATTGTGAAAAATATTTCAATCCGTCGAATCCCCGGCCAGTTGGAATATTTTATTAACCTGAATCTGATGAGAATCTATAGGAATTCCCAGCGGTTTGTGATGGATTTAAGGTTTTGGGTTATGATAGCCAAAAAATATTGACAATATTCGTTCATTAATACAAATGATTAACAAGGTTTATGACCTACACACACTTTTATAAACATTATAAACTAAATATCAATTATTATCGACAAAATCCCAAAATCATTTGTATAAGTAGATTGTTGGGGTCAAAAGCGGTTATCTCGAAATCTACGGCTAACGATCCTTCCAAACTCAAAGATTTCCCGCCGAGCGACTAACGGGGAAAGATCGGCAACGGAAAACCCACGGGCGGCAGAGAATCCCGGCGGCCGGCGGCACTGGCCTGCCCGGCGGCCTCCGACACGGCGCCCGGCGTGCCGCAGCGGCGACTGGCGCCGCGACGCAGCGTTCATAAGCCGGCCTGGCGCCCGGCGGCAAGTCCTGCGCCGGTCGGCGGCCCTCGTCCTGGTCTCGGTCCCATCATGCTCGGTCGATCCCATCTTGTTTTGTTTGATCGATCCTCGTGAGTTTGGTACGATCACGGCTATGGAATGAACATCTTCGATTCGGTTGGAATCGTCCTCGATGTTTTACGACAAAACTAGAAGGATTGGATTTCTCGTAGAAAATATCGTATAAAACGGATCGATTAACTTGAACATCGATCCTTTAGGCTATACGGTTTACTTTACGAGGAAGATAGTCTTTTAAATCGTATAAAATGTTCAACGGCTTAAGACAAGTCCACGGACATACTTACGATTTTAAGAATTCAGGCCCAATAATGTTGTGACGGTGTATCCGATTTCCCGAACATCGGATAAACATCAAGTCACTGAAAAATAGGGAAAAACTCGAGGATAATTACGAAGATCGGCGAAAATGGAATACTTCACGAAGAGATAAACTTGGGCCCAAAGGCGAGGTCCATCATCTTAAGGCAAACCGACCTAGGAAGCGGGTATATAAGGAGAGCAAGAGCAGAGGAGAAGGGGATCCGAAATTAGACTTAGAGCATTCGCTAGCTTAGAAGAATTAGGGCTTAGGTGATTAGACTAGCGAGCAAAGCTTAGGACGTTTGGCTGCCTGCGACTCTATCTTTTTCTTTAATCGCAAATCTTTCTGTCTTTCGGAGAATCTTTGTACTCGTATCTTTTATCTAATAAAACGCCGGGCAAATATTTCAACTCTTATTTTTATTGAAATTTCGATTTAGGTGTGGCAGAGAATTCGGACCTTCAAGGAAAGTCGGGTTTACTTGGCTTTCCTCCGCAATCTTATTTATCGGAAATTGGCGGTGTGAATTTCGGTTCCTGATTTGGCTAGAAATAGGAGGGGCCGGATTCTCTAACTCGAAAACCACCGATCGATCAAAGTCGGTATGGCTTCTTCGTCAGCCCGCAACATCGTATCTTCGAGGATCGAGCAGCGGCCAGTATGGCCAAACCTCACAACAATCTCCTCGTAATAGAACTCACGATCCAGGATATTGGCGTAGCAAGGGTATTAGTCGACACGGATGCTCGACTAATATTATCTATAAAAGCACCCCCGAGAGGATGGACGTCGATCTAGGCATCCTTACAGATGACCCCAGCCCAGTATTTGGACTCTCGGGAGAAATTATGACCCTCGGTTCGACTAACCTCCTAGTCGAGCGGGGCGTCGCCAAAATCTGAATTTCTGGTGATCGATGGTCCAACATCCTACAACGCGATAGTTGGAACCCCTGGTTAAACTCCATGAGGCGATCCCATCAACATTCCACATGCCTCAAGTTTCCGGCGCCTTCGAGTCGAAACAATACATGGTAGTCCGCGAGCAGCGCAGATCTACCTCGCTACCGAACTAAAGCGGAAAAATTCCGAAATCGAGACCTCTCCGAAAAAGCAAACGATTCACGACTCGCCAGAAACCTTCTGGCAGTCCCAAAGAGCTGAGACCCTGGAAGGGAAGCGTGAACCAACCTGCGAACCGGTGGTCTCAATTTCCCTGGACGATTCCTTCCCGGAACAGTGCGTCGAAATCGGAGCTAACCTCCGCGAACCAATAAAAGCGAGCTCATCGCATGCCTCAAAAGAACCTCGATGCGTTAAGCGGGCTGCGGAGGATATGCCGGAATCGACATTAGCGTAACATGTCACGAACTTAACATCGACCGACTCACAAACCCGTAAAACAAAAGAGGCGAAAGCTGGGACTGGCGTGCCACCGCAGTCAACGAGGAAGTCGAAGACTCCTCAAAGTAGGGTCGATAACAGAAGTTAGGTATCGGACTGGCTTGCCAACCCTGTCGTGGTAAAAAGAAGAACGGCAAGTGGCGAAGTCTGTGTCGATTTCACGGATCTGAATAAAGCCTGTCCGAAGGACTGCTTCCGCTCCCGCACATCGACCGATTGGTCGAAGCAACCGCGGGAAACAAGCTTCGTCATTCATGGGCGCTTTTCGGTTACAATCAGATCATGATAAATCCCGACGACCGTGAAAAACTGCGTTCATCACGGACCGGAGCGTATTGCTACAAGGTAATGCCTTTCGGTCTTAAAAACGCGGGTGCAACGTATCAGCGACTCGTCAACAGAATGTTTGCTGAGCAACTTCGGAAAAACTATGGAGGTATACATCGATGATATGCTCGTAAAATCTCTTGACGAACACGATCATGTAGCCCACCTAGAGGAATGTTTTGCCGCGACTCAACCAGCATAACATGAAACTCAACCCGGCGAAATGTAGATTCGGTGGCATCGGAGAATTCTCGGATACCTCGTGCCGTATCGCGAATCGAGGCCAACCCTAAAAATCGACGAGTGATAGAGATGGCCTCCCGAGAACCAGCGAGAAGTCCAGAGGCTAACCGAAGAGTCGCTGCTTTGAACCGTTTCATCTCGCTCTACGGATAAGTGCCTACCGTTTCTGAAACATTGAAGGGAAACAAGAAGTTTGACTGGTCGAGCAATGTGAAAAAGCTTTCCAACAGTTGAAACATTACCTGGCCACTCCACCAGTCCTCGCAAAACCGGTGGAAGGTGAACCCCTTTTCCTCTATATCGCAGTTTCCGCAACAGCAGTCAGTGGCGTCCTGATACGAGAAGAACGCGGCGAACAAAAGCCAATCTTTTACGTAAGCAAGACGTTACTGGATGCGGAAACTCGATACCCGCTAATGGAAAAATTAGCATTCGCCGTCATAACCTCGGCAAGAAAACTAAGACCATATTTCCAGTCTCATACTATAGTGGTTCTCACCACATTCCCACTGCGGATAATCCTGCATAGTCCGAGCCAATCTGGTAGGCTCGCAAAATGGGCAATCGAACTGAGTGAATACGACGTCGAATATCGCCCAAGGACATGTGCAAAGTCCCAAGTACTTGCGGATTTCTTGGTAGAGTTACCCACTAGAGGCATGACTAACGAGGAACCAAACTCAACTTGGGTCCTCCACGTCGACGGATCTTCGTCCAAACAAGGATCCGGAATCGGAATACGACTCACCTCTCCTAACGGGGAAATCCTAGAACAGTCTTTCCGATTGGCTTTTCATGCTTCAAACAATAAGGCAGAATCTGAAGCACTCGTCGCAGGCTTGCGGCTGGCCCATGGATTAAAAATCCGTAATATTCACGCTTACTGCGATTCTCAGTTAGTCGCCAATCAATACAGCGGAGAATATGAGGCAAGAGACGAAAGGATGGACGCATATCTAAAACTCGTCCAAGAACTGGCTCGTAGTTTCGACCAGTTCGCCCTGACCAGAATTCCTCGCTCGGAAAACGTCCAGGCCGACGCCTTGGCTGCCCTCGCCTCAAGCTCAGATCCAGGGCTCCAAAGGATAATCCCGGTCGAATTCATCGAACATCCAAGCACCAGACCACCAGTGGTCGTCAATCTAATCCGGGAAGAGATTGAAGATGCGGAAGAAGTCGAGGATCAACCGGAAGCGGATGTGGACCCAACCGAGTACGGCTGCGACAGCCCTTGGTTAGAACCAATCCGAGCCTATATCGTGAATGGAACCTTACCCGCCGAAAAATGGGCGGCTCGTAAAGTGAAAACCCAAGCGGCACGGTACGTCACGATAGAGGGAGAAATTTATAAGTGGTGTTTCTCCGGTCCTCTCATGACATGCGCAGAAGGAGAAAGGGCAAGAAGAATCATGGAGAAGGCCATTCGGATCGTGCGGAAATCATTCGGCGGAAGATCTCGCAGTCAAAATCAAACGCCACGGTTATTATTGGCCAACC
Source organism: Brassica carinata (assembly GCA_016771965.1). NCBI lineage: Eukaryota > Viridiplantae > Streptophyta > Magnoliopsida > Brassicales > Brassicaceae > Brassica > Brassica carinata. The sequence continues at coordinate 42,970,773 of CM028691.1, forward strand.
ATGGTAAAAGACTGCGAGAAATTCGCCCGGAAATGCGAGAAATGCCAAAGGCATGCTCCAACAATCCATCAACCCGCGGAAATCCTCTCTTCAATCTCGTCCCCCTATCCTTTCATGCGATGGTCCATGGACATTGTCGGACCTATGCACCCATCAAAACAAAATGCTTCCTCCTAGTCCTCACGGTTTCTTTTCCAAATGGGTAGAAGCAGAATCCTACGCCAAGTATCAAAGACACACAAGTCGAGAACCGATGCGGAAACATATCATAACTAGACATGGGGTCCCATACGAAATCGTAACAGACAATGGATCTCAATTTATCTCGCTCGATTGAAGCATTCTGCGAAAAATGGAAAATACGACTTACAAAGTCAACCCCAGGTATCCGCAATGCAACGGACAAGCAGAAACCATCAACAAAGACCGTCCTTGACGGACTAAAAAAGCGCCTAGACGCCAAAAAGGGGCGATGGGCAGAGGAGCTCGAAGGAGTTCTTTAGTCACATCGCACAACCCCAAGACGGGCTACAGGTGAAACTCCATTCACTCGTTTATGGAGCGGAATGCATGATCCCCGCGAAGTAGAATTCCCGAGTGCGGAGAAGATCCCTCGAGCGAGAAGATCTAAACAACGCTATGATGCTAGACAATCTCGATCTTATCAATGAACGCCGTGACCAGGCTCATTGAATCAAAATTACCAGCACGCTGCCGCAAGTTACTACAACTCAAGCGTCGCCATCGCAGGTTCAAAGAAAGCGATTTAGTCTTACGCAAAGTCTTCCAAACACTGCCGAGCAGCAGCGAGGCGGGAGTTAAGCGGGAAGGACCGTACAAAGTCATAAAAGTAGTCCGACCAGGTTCATACCAAATCGCAAACATGCAAGGCGTCAAAATCCGAGAACTTGGAATGCGATGCACCTAAAAAATACTACCATTAAGCGATAAAGCGTGGTACAAAGAACTACGAGATGGCTTGATCCCTAGACAAGGTTACGTGGGCAACTCGCCAACCGGCGATTCAGCTATCCCCAATTAAAAAGGGGAGTGCGATATACTCGTATACTCCCACAAATTCGAAGACTCTAAAATTTTGAAACTTTTCACGACTTTTCAAATCAGCGAAGCGGTCACAACAACGGATCTAGTATCCACTAGCGATTATTACATCCAAAACAAATCACGGAAGGCTAACACTTCCGCGAAGCAAAGTGAATGTAGGCGCTTCTCCTGGGTCAAATTCTGGCGACCCCTTGGTCCCGCGTCCAAAAGCGGAAACAACAGTTTTCTGGCTGCGAACATTCGCAAAGACATCCCCAAAGCCCGCAAGCGTTTCAATCACGAAATGCGGCATAAGGAAAAATCGACCTTCAGCACTGCGAGGCGTCGCTAGCGGCGAAGGACATTCTTTTCCGCAAAACATTGCGAGCGAAATCATCGTCTTTGAACATACAAACACACCTCAAAGCGGTATCATTCGTTGTTGCTGATCACAACAAGCGAACTCTAACGTCCCTCGGTGGCCGCCCACTCTCATTTGCAGGACGATAGTCTGGCTTCCTCCAAGTCCAAAGACGGGGCCTCATTACCTCGAAGCAACTCGAGCTCGCTCAAACTCCCCTCGATCCCCGCTAAAGCCAAGTCCCTTTTGCGGATGGCTATCAAGGACTCAAACAGGGTGGCCATCCTCGTCAGACGACCAAAAAAGTCGTTGCGGGCATCGGCAACCTCCGAGGATCTACGAGCGTTCATCTCCTCATGAGTCTGGATCTCCTCCTGAAGACGGCGGACTTCCGAGGATTTGCTCCTCTTCTCCTTCTTCACCTTGAGTAACGAACTCGCGGTCTTCCCAAGGTCACGCTCAAGATCACTGATACGAACCTCAAGCTGGGACGTCTGGGCGGCATGGGTGTCCTCGACAGTCTGCAATGCGGCCTTAGTACGCTTCAGCGCTTCCTGCGATGACTCCAAATCCGTCGATAGGCGAATGACTTCCGACCCGCACTCGCCAAGCATTCCGTCAATCAGCGACACAAACTGTCCGCAAAAGAAGGAGTAAGTATCATCGTAAAAAAGAAGAAAGAAATACAAGAATTGCAGATAGATTAAAATCAAACCTTGGAACGATGACGCGCCAACGGCTCTGAAAGTTCGCCCTCCTCGCTCTTCGCACCCCGTTTCCTTTTTGCTCCGGATGCCGTACCAGCCCTTGCCCTTCCCTTGGGCAACGGCGCGGCACCAGCCGCTGGCAGTCCCAAGACGAGTTCCCTCTTCGCCGGGGGAAGAGGTGTAGATTCTATCGCATCCTCTCTTCCGGAGATCACGATCGGAGCAGTCGAAGAACCCGATGGATGGGCCTGAACATCAAGAATCTGTTCAGGAACAGTAACCCCTTCCGCAGGCAGGAGGGCATCGGATGGGACTTCGGAGCTGGGAGCCGGAAGAACAGGCGAAGAGGCCGAAGGAGCAGGCAAAGAGATCGGAGGAACAGGCAAAGGAGTTGGAGCTGCGGAGGGAACATCGGGCGTCTCAGTCCTCGCCCGCTTTGAGCTTTTCGCAGCGCTGCGCCGGGATAGCCTAGCCTTGAAAGAATCAAACCCGTCAATGAGGGACGGAGTAGCATCCTGAACGGCCGGTACCGCCGGAGCTTGGCTGGCTGGAACCGCCGGAGCTTGGCTGGCCTCGCCCATCTCAACATCAGAATCGTTCTTTTCAACTTGGGATGAGACATTTTCCTTCTTGAGAGAGAAGAAGAGAAGATTTGAAAATATGTGAAGAATGAAGGGAAGGCTGGCTATTTATAAGAAAAGGGGGGAGATGACATAGGTTTCTCGCGGAAAAGAGTCCTTAGCCAAAAATTTCGATTTTCAGAAAATTCTAACTATCCGCCCGCAAAATCGTCTCCGATCTTACGAGCTGGGGGGCTAACTGTTGGGGTCAAAAACGGTTATCTCGAAATCTACGGCTAACAATCCTTCCAAACTCAAATATTTGCAGCACGAACGACTAACGGGGGAAAGATCGGGCAACGGAAAACCCACGGGCGGCAGAGAACCCTGGCGCGGAAACAGCGTCCACGCGAACCGGCCTGGCGCCCGGCAGCATCGTCAGCGGGCGGCCTGGCGCCGGCGACCGCAGCGTCCGCAGCGGGCGGCCTGGCGCCGGCGGCACCTGGCCTGGCACCGGCGACGCAGCGTCAGCGGGCGGCCTGGCGCCGGCGGCACCTGGCCTGGCACCGGCGACGCAGCGTCAGCGGGCGGCCTGGCGCCGGCGACCGCAGCGTCCGCAGCGGGCGGCCTGGCTCAGCGGTACCCGGTCTGGCGCTGCGGCATCGCCACGCTGGCCGGCCTGGCGCCGGCGACCGCAGCGTCCGCAGCGGGCGGCCTGGCGCCGGCGACCGCAGCGTCCGCAGCGGGCGGCCTGGCGCCGGCGGCACCTGGCCTGGCACCGGCGACGCAGCGTCAGCGGGCGGCCTGGCGCCGACGGCAAGTCCCCTAACGCCGGTCGACGGCCCTCGCCCTGGTCTCGGTCCCATCATGCTCGGTCTGATCCCATCTTGGTTTGTTTGATCGATCCTCGTGAGTTTGGTACGATCACGGCTATGGAATGAAAATCTTTCGATTCGGTTGGAATCGCCCTCGATGTTTTACGACAAAAACTAGAAGGATTGGATTTCTCGTAGAAAATATCGTATAAAACAAAGATCGATTAACTTGAACATCGATCCTTTAGGCTATACGGTTTACTTTACGAGGAAGATAGTCTTTTCGAGAAATCGTATAAAACGTTCAACGACTTAAGACAAGTCCACAGACATACTTACGATTTTAAGAATTCAGGCCCAATCATGCTGTGACGGTGTATCCGATTTCCCGAACATCGGATAAACATCAAGTCACCGAAAAATAGGGAAAAACTCGAGGATAATTACGAAGATCGACGAAAATGGAATACTTCCTGAAGAGATAAACTTGGGCCCAAAGGCGAGGTCCATGATCTTAAGGCAAACCGACCTAGGGGCGGGTATATAAGGAGAGCAAGAGAAGAGGAGAAGGGGATCCGAAAATTAGACTTAGAGCATTCTGCTAGCTTAGAAGAATTAGGGCTTAGATGGTTAGACTAGCGGAGCAAAGGACGTTTGGCTGCCTGCGACTCTATCTTTTTCTTTAATCGCAAATCTCTCTGTCTTTCGGAGAATCTTTGTACTCGTATCTTTTATCTAATAAAACGCTTTCGGGCAAATATTTCAACTCTTATTTTTATTGAACTTTCTCGATTTCGTGTGGCAACGCAGAGAATCCGGACCTTCAAGGAAAGTCAGGTTTACTTGGCTTTCCTCCGCAATCTTATTTATCGGAAATTGACGGTGTGAATTTCGGTTCCCACATAGATCATATGCCAACGTGAAGTTTATAATTCATATCATTTAGAATACACATTTTATATTTTTCATTAATTGAGTGTTTTTGTATCATATGATGTTTTACAATTATTATATGATCTGTTTATCTTTGATGCTTCAGTTTTGACATATAATATGTTTATTTAAGTCCATTTCAACGAAAATCCTTTATTTTTCATTGAGGATCTGTCACAATTGCTCGAAAATATTCCAATTTTTTTTCTTCGTCAGGAACTCCTGAAGAATTTCTCACTGATTTGGATTCTTTTATCTTTCTACAGAAATCTGTTTCTTTCTTGTGAATTCTCGAAGAATAAAAAAATCATTAGTTGAATACATGTCTGGGGTTTTCGTGTTTGCCTCGTCGAGATTGTAATGTTTTAAAATATGAAACACACAAAATAATCTTCATAAACTTGAAAAATATGTTGGAGACTACAGATATTAAAAAGAACAAAATTGGAGCTAAGTCGATCTACTCTAGATCCGATGAATAGTCAGAAGGATATGAATCTGAATCGCCATCATTCTTTTAACATGGCATAAACCCCTCGATATATAAATGCTTCCAAACATCCTCGATCGTAATATTCATATTATTTCGACAAGTAGAGTATGAAGATTTCAACTTATGTTGTACCTTTCGGTTGTCGTTCAGCCAACGCCATGAATTCGCTATTACATATTCATGTGTAAATAAATTTGTCTTTGGATCTATAGGAGGTTTATCCATCCATTAAGGAAAATAATTAGGAGAATACATTTTTGTGCTTTGTTATGAATGGGCCGAATGGTATCTTATAAACGAATGTGGAAAACATGCAGATAGATTTCCAACAGATTCCTGACATGAAAAAAAATCCGTCAGAAATTTGTCAAAAGATTTAAATTTTCATATGTTTACATAACGGCTATAAATTTTGTCGGGAATCCATCTGAAATTTCCAACAGATTTCCGACAAACAATAGAGTTTGTTGGGAATCCACATAGAATTTTTGTATTACAATCTCTACGTAGTGGATATATTGTTTCATTGAGAATTCATCAAAAATGCTTGACAGATGTGGTTCGTCGGAAATCTATCGTAAATTTTGAGGAAATTCTGACAAGTATTTTCAACGGATTGTATTCCATCAATTTCTAATTTATATTTTTTTGTAGTGTATGCAGGAACATCGTTTTGTTTTGTTCTGTTCTGAAAAAACATCAATTTGGTTTTAAAAATTAAAGCCATTGATTTTAGGTTTTTATTTTTTTATTTTTTTTATTTATTTGTCACTACCTTTTGGCGTTTAATTTGTACGATTTCTCTGTATTCACTGGGAATACTAAGATTCTTGAATTATGGTCTTGCAAAACAGTACTCTTGGTTAATCATGCATGCTAAGTATGAAATCCACCCTAACACTAAATATCAGTTCCAAAAAATTTGCATGTAAATTTATTCGTAGGAGATGAAAATTTATAATAAACCACATGCAAATTTTATTCATGGGCGATAAAGATTTAATAATAAATGACATGTAATTTTTGTTCATGGGAGATAAATTTAATAACAAAGACAAAAATTTGAATGATACAATCACTCGGTAGCAGTGTTTTGAAAACCGGACCGGACCAGCCGGTCGAACCGGTTCGACCGTGACTCGCTGAAGAAGCCGAGTCCGGTTCGGTTTAAAACTCGGATTTGTAAAAAACTAGTAAAACCGGCTGAAAACCAGTAAAACCGGTGACCCGGGTCAATTTTAAAATCCGGTTCATAAAAATTAACATATAATTAAGTGTTTTCAATTATTACTAGCTAAAATTTAATATTCTATAATTAGTGTTCAACTATCACTATTTAATTGATTTTTTATTTTCTTAAGAAACAATGTGAAAAATATTTTTTTGACTTTCATATACTATCTTTATTTTACCATATTCATAAAATTTGAGATTTAATTGTAAAAATAAATAAATATGATAATTTTAATTGTAAATCATATGATTTTATCAATTTTAGTTTACATAGTATTCACTATTCAGTTTTATTTTATTATATATACAGTTAGATTTATGTTTATTTTTTATATTTAGTTAAGTATAGAAAAGAATACAGAATGTATAATATGTAGAAGTAAAGTTCATATAATATAAATATGTAATTATATATATAAGTTTCATAGATAGAAAATCCGGTTCGATCAGTTGAACCGGTCCAACCAGTCAACCAGTAGCTACACCGAGTCGGTATCCGGTCCGGTTTTCAAAACATTGCTCAGTAGAGTGAAACTGAAAAGAACTGCATAGAAGTTCAGTGCCGGTACATGGTGACCAGGGGCATGGGACAAACAGCTAAAAAAAAGCAGATTTCCTTTGATAAGAGTAGATAGAACGAGGTGACATTCGAAACTGCACTTACCAAGATATTGTCTTGGAGTGGTAAACGACAGCAAGAATGATTCATCTTACAAAAAAATCTGCTCTGGTTCTATTTCACATTCACACGCACCCAAGATACTCTGACATTGATTGACGTTTTGTACTGGAATCATATGTGAAACGGCGATCACGAGAACATTGGAATTCCTGTGAATGATTTCATTTCCTTGTTCCCACAAAAAAAATTATGTAACCATACCAGCATAAACGTTAGGTGCTTCTTTATATTGTACTTACATTGTATAATATATATACATGTGTATATTCCGTAGGAAATTGTTCTTTGTTGGTTGTTCTATTCCTATCTAGTTATCCAGATCACTTGTTGTTTGAGTAATAGAATAACATTTCTTTGTCCAGGAAAATTACGGTAGAAATTTTTAAAAATAATATTCAAAATTTTAAATACCATTTTCTGTCTATTCTTAGTTCAAGTGGTGTCGTGATGAGAATCAGAAGAAGACAGACTACTAATCAGTGCACTATATCTTTTTCTTGTTTAAACAAATGACTAGTAGTTATGTAACGATCTTGTGAAGTGAGGTGCTTGATTCCACCTCAACTCAGTACGTTGAAGGCTTTTTGGGCCAGATCCCAATGATGAATTGAAACCTGTTATAGAAGCAATTACGAGTAACTAAGATGAGCATCAGGGAACTATAAGTAAGAAGCACGAATTCTAAGTGACTTACCATATAACGCAATGGCTGCCTTGCAGAGGATAACACCTTATACAACAACCGTAACAACCTTATCTTTATCATCTTCTGATAATCAAGAGAGAGATATTCGCCATGGTTGTCAAGTGAGAGAAAGATTCCGTAAACCCTTGGTGATTTTGAATTCCAGGTACAGATCCTGAAGGAGATGTACCTAGACATAGTAGTTGTGAACCTAAAACAAACAAGAGTCGAATACGGTGAGCTAGAGAGAGAGAGAGAGAGAGAGAGAGAGAGAGAGAGAGAGAGAGAGAGAGAGAGAGAGAGAGAGAGAGAGAGAGAGAGAGAGAGAGAGAGAGAGAGAGAGAGAGAGAGAGAGAGAGAGAGAGAGACTTCTACAATTTTTATCAGAGCTCAGTTAGAGGGCATTTGAAGGATAGGTATCAGGAAAATTCATCAAAGGAATCACACAATTGCATCACCAAAGAAACCATATCAAGATGTGAGGCCTATTATAAACGTATCTACAACATTCGATTACGATAACTGATAAATCTATTTGTACAGGTTCTCTGTGAGTTTGTTTCTTGGTTGATTTTAGGTAACAGGATTGTGTAACAGATGGATCCAACTCCAGGGAGGTTCGAGATAGAAACGTTTGATGGAAAGGGAGATTTTGGCTTATGGAAGTTCAAGATGTTAGCTCAATTGGACATTCAAGGGCTGCTATTTGTTCTTGATGATTATACAGCCTCAGTATCAGATGCAGGAAAGTCAGAAGATGGAACTGAGGTCAAGAAGGACCTAAAGAAGTCAGAAAGGTACCTACATGTTAGAAGCTTATTCAGTTCATGCTTAAGTGATGTTATCCTAAGGAAGATCATGCATAGAACTACAGCACTGGGAATGTGGAAAGCTCTAGAGAGGGACTACCAGAAAAAATTCCTATTGAACCTAATCTGTCTAAAGAATAAGTTTTTGTGTTACAAGATGGAGGAAGATAAGGCACTAGAAGAAAAATTTTTATTCTAAAACTGATAGCAGATTTAGCAAGCATCAAGATTGACATATCTGATGAGGACCAACCAATCCAGCTTCTGTCAGGACTTTCTACAGCATACAAACCACTAGTTTATACGTTACAATATGTAAAAAGGATATTTTAACTGCGAGTGGTCATGACAGCCGCCTACTCCAAGGAAGTGGAGCTCAAACAGAAAGCAATGCTATATAAGGGAAGCCAGTAAGAAGGTTTATATGTTGTTTCTAGAGGAAGGTCTTCAAGAAGAAATGAAAGTGGAAACAGCAATCCTTGGCATAATAAGCAAGGTCAGGATGCGGTCAAAAACTAGGAGCAAGTTTACATGGAAATCAAACAAGATGTGTTGGGTCTGTGGAGCTGAGGGACACTGGAAACGAGACTGTCCTGAGAAGAAGAAGAATTCTTTTCATAACAAGTCTTCTAATTCTGCCAATGTTTCAGAAAACCTACCAGGTCCTACTGCTCGAATTGCAAGCTTGTTCATGTCAGAAGAAGAATGGGTGTTAGACTCAGGGTGTACCGTTCATATTACGCACAGGAAAGAGCTACTGTCAAAGCTAGTGGAGTTTAAAAGAAATAAACTGATGATAGGAAACAATTCTCATTGTATGGTTCGTGGAATTGTGAAGGTAACCATTGACAACAAAGATGGGTCAGGGGTGACTATAAGCAATGTTAAATACATGCTAGAGATGGGGAGAAATCCAATATCGTACAGACAGTTGGAGCAGTCTGGATGCAACTACGTGGGCAAAGATTACAATATTTACTTCTACAAAGGTAACAAGCAGATTCGGACAGAAAAATATGTGAATGGATTATACTATCTTGAAGGAAACGAGAGGAAGGCAGAGAAAAATTCAGTTGTGTGGATCACACTAGAAGATGGCACACCAGATTGTCTCTCATGAACTTAAGGTCAATGGAATCATTGGTGAGGAAAGGCTATGTCAAGAAAGAAGAAATTAGACACCTTGGGTTTTGTGAGGTGTGTGCTATGGTAAAATCTCATAAGCAAAGATTTTCCAAGGCGAAGCACACTACAAGAGGAAAGCTAGTGTATATTCACCTAGATCAATGGAGATCACACCAAACACCATATCGTGCTTATCAGGAGCTCATTACTTCATAACCTTTACTGATGATTATTCTGACAAAGTTTGGATATATTTTCTTAGGACTAGAGATGAGGCTTTCGATTGTTTTGCAGAATGAAAGCTGTTGTGGAAAACCAGACAGGAAAGAGGATTAAGGACAGACAACGGATTGAAATTTTGCAACCTAAAGTTTAACAAGCAATGCAGGGACCCAGGGATAACGAGGCATAAAATGTGTCCTTATACTCCTAAGCAAAATGGTAGAATGAATCGTACGATCATGGATAAGATTAGCGAAATGCTACGGAAACTGGTTTGAGTGGAAACTTTTGGGCAGAAGTGGCTTGTACAGAAGTGTATCTAATCAACATATCACCAAATGCTTCAATAAAGTTTGATATTCCTGAATCAAGGTGGACAGGAAGTGATCCAGATTACAATCACTTAAGAAGCTTCGGTTGCATGGCTTACATTTATTAAGTGAAAGAGAAAACCAGACCAAGAACAGTAAAAGGTATTTTCGTTGGATATGCTCAGGGTAATAAGGGGTATAGAGTGTGGCTTACAGAAAAAAAGAAAATTTTTGATCAGCAAAGATGTCGTGTTCAACGAGGATCAATTGTTTAAAAGCAGAAATCAAAGCAAGGAGGTTCAGGACGTGTCTGATACAGAAGAAAGTTACTTTTAAGAGTAATTTGGAAGAATTCTTTGTAGGAGAAACTTCAAATTCAAGTGGAGTTTCTATAGAAGACTCAACTACAGGAGGGGAAGTTTGGAGAAAAACGCACCGGAATACAGTTGTTGCAACCATCCGAGGCGGTTTAATGAAGTGATGCCTTCCCCTCTCTGACAGTGTTGAAACTCGTCCCCGAAGCCTACGTGCCCAAATGGCGAGTGACTGAACAAGCACTACAAAAAAAATTCCATCTCAGCCCAAGCGATTTGGAAACCAACACGCAGAGACACCAAGAGCCGCATGCAACCGCTGCGGTGAAAGAACCGTCTAACCGAGGCTAAATCTCTACCCAGATCGGAGGAAATAACCATCAACAATAGAGAAAACCAATGACCAGATCCAGCCATGAAAGAACAAAGCCACAAAATATCTGTAGAAAACACTTTAATCCGTCCACACGCACCACAAACAATGACAATAAACCTCACACACCACGACGGATGTTGGGATAGAAATCGGTCACGACAGAACCAACGCCTGAAAGTTTCCGGAAAATATATATCGGAACAAAAATCTTGTATAATTTCAAAAGAGAGAATTATACGACGAGTTAGAAGATCCAATCTCTTTGAAAAACAACGCTCATGAGACAAACGATGAAACGAGAAGAAGGCTTACCAACGCTTCTCAACCGTCCGAACCACCCGAGGAAGGCCGACGCTCGGTCAGACCAGACCAGACCAGCTCGCCATATGGCGAGCTCGGTCCGTCTCGACCAGCTCTAAACATTTACTTAAATTTGTACTTAAAAACCCCCGCAATACTATTGTAGTATTGTGTAAGCATTTGGTTATAGTAATTTGACAGCGTAATACACTATCGCCTCACTTAATCATGAACTTGTTAGCTAGCGAAACCGAATTTCAAGACTCGATTGTATCCGCTCAAATATTTTAAATTTACCAAAAATTATAAAATCTTAGTGCAGCTACATACACTTTGATTGCCTAAACGAAGAGCTCATTAGCGAATTATTAAGCTCAAGCAACTCCTACGCTGATATATATACATTAGGGAATCATAAACTTTGAAGGTGATTTAAATTAAATGAAAAGGCGTAATGATCATATTACTTTAATGGTTAACTAAAAGAGCAAACACCCGATCAGGGGCTTATTGAGTTATTGGTTACGCCGGCCGAAGTTAGTAACTAACCACTCGTTTAATGACTTTAAGATGAACCTCTATGGACCGTTCTTTATTTTCGTTTTAAATTAAATGGTTAGAACTCATTTGTATGAGTATGATACTAATATAAAAACTGGTTAGGCGTACAAAGTTAATACTAATTTAATAGACGCTAAGAATGTATACTAGATGAAAATATCATACATAAATTTAATTTATAAAAAAATATATATCACATAATCATTTAAAAGAAGTTTGCTCCAAAAAAAAACACATTTAAAAGAAAACATCAATTGGAAATATCTGAGACAAATAATGTGACTTGTCCTTCTCTTATTACTCTGGAAACGATGTCGTCTTAAACGTATTGACATTGCACCCTTTCACATGTGAACCCTCTATATATTTCTCCCATCGTTGGCATTGTAAAATTATAGCAGAAACTCACAAGACTAGAGCTTCGCTTCCGAGAGCTAGAGGAGGCTTCAAGAGCTCTATCAGGAAAACATCAAGAAATGGCTCTACCTCACAATGTATGGGCATTTGTATTCGGGATCATGGGTACGTATATAAACTTCACTCACATTTATCAATTCTATAGTACGTACCGTTTGACAAAAAAAAAACAATCTATAGTAGATGCGGCAGTTTTGTGAATATTTATGATATTTCTAACCGGTGAATTAGTGTAGAAAAATTCATCTAAACTATTATGAGGTTTTTAACATCTAAACAACGTTATTTAAAAAATTTATATATACTTACAGGCAACATCATATCATTCGTCGTGTTCCTGGCCCCAGTGTAAGCATCTACATGTTTTTAATTACAACCTCTCTTATTTTCTTAGTCGATTTTTCGAGTTAGTTAAACCCTTTTTTTCCTCAATCTATGTAGGCCGACTTTTGTAAGGATATGTAAGAAGAAGTCTACAGAAGGCTTTCAGTCTCTTCCGTATCTTTCAGCTTTATTTAGCGCGTTGCTTTGGATTTACTATGCAATGCAAAAAGATGGCTCAGGCTTCCTTCTCATCACCATAAACTCTGTTGGGTGCTTCATTGAAAGCATTTACATCATCCTTTTCATAACCTACGCTAACAAAAAAACTAGAGTATGTTGAAACAATTTTTTTTATTTTAGATTTCACGTTGATCATATACATCCTTGCGCATACATAAACATGTATAAACGTTTTTTATCCGGTTAGCTAAACATGTATAAATGTTTTAAATGATCACCCATGCAGATATCCACTTTCAAAGTCCTTGGTCTCCTGAACTTTTTGGGGTTTGCCGCCATTGTTCTGATCTGCGAGCTCTTAACCAAAGGATCAACACGTGAGAAAGTTCTCGGAGGGATATGCGTTGGATTTTCCGTCATTGTTTTCGCAGCCCCGTTAAGTATCATGGTACGTATTATGCATATATCTAGGCATGCATCCAAATAGTAAGATTTATTTATGCGAAGGAGCCATGTTTTACGTATTTTACTTTCGAACATAATAAAAATTTATATTAATAGATAAGTCTCTTTGTCTTGATTTCCTGTTTATATGGAATATGTTTTGTAATTTCACTTAAATAACTTAAAACAATAATACATTGATGCAGAGACTAGTGGTACGAACAAGAAGTGTGGAGTTTATGCCATTCTCTTTATCTTTGTTTCTTACACTTAGCGCCATCACGTGGCTCTTCTACGGTCTTGCTATTAAAGACTTCTACGTTGCGGTGAGTGTATTTATTTTATTCAGTTTCGATTATTTCTAAGCATATAATAAAGGACAGCACAACAGTATATGATTATATTATTATGGGTGGTTCTTTGATAAAGTAAAAGGAGTAGTTTACCTTTGTCTCTTTTCAACATATTAAATTATATATGTAAATGCTTTTAAGCATAATATGAATGCCGTGGCGACGAAATATGATATAAACCGTACGCATATGTTTCGCTTTATGATTAGCACTATATAAATAATCGGACCTACTAATTAGAAATACAAAATGTATTTTGTTCGGTTGCGATGTCGGTCTTTTTTTTAGCCAACTTTTATGTCGGCAATAATAGGAATACTAATGTCGTCTACATCTAATTTTGAACTACTGAAGCTTCCAAATGTGTTGGGCGCGTTCTTAGGAGCTATTCAAATGATTCTCTACATAATATTCAAGTACTACAAAACTCCATTGGCTGAGAAGACCGAGAAATCCAAAACGGTGCCTGACCATTCCATCGACATAGCGAAGCTAACTACCGTTATGCCGGGTCCAGTTTTAGATTCAGCGGTTCATTTACTGCCTGCTATTCATACTGTTCCCGACACTGAGCTTCAAGTGACCGAGGTCAAGAGCCAGAACATCACGGGTCTGAAAGATCAGCGCAACAAGGATTTCGAGAACCAAAACAAAGTTTAACTAGTGAATCTTATTTAGAGACATTAATAATGCATTGTTTGAGTTGTGCACTTTGCTAAACTTTTTATATCTTTTCGTATTTTGTGGTTTTCGTTTTGCTTGTTAGGACTCGTCTACATCTTTCCTGCTATCAGTTTATTTCCAGGTATCTGGAAATTGTGCTATGATCAATAAATAATTCTTTTAAGAAAAACTATATTTTCTCTACGAGTAGTCATTAAATAAAATAATGTTTCCAAGTTATTTATTTTAATTCATACGTGAATCCATCTTCTGTTGCTGCAAGAATCACTGAAGATCAGTCCATATTCTATCAACCAATTTGAGCTCTTTTCTTAGGACCAAATTAACATGACAACTTGTATATATAAGATAGTTGATTGTACGTAGAAGTCATTTAAATCTCTCTGCATCATTAAATTGACTTCGTTGGACCAAGCTTTTACTTTTAGGATTGGAAACTCCATTCCCTTATACATTATTGATAAAGTAATTTGACACATGTCATCACCACATCCAATCTTAACAAGAAAAGATGACATGATTTATAAAAAATATGACATATCATTAACTTAATTATGATATGTATAATTTTCCTTATAAAAATTTATAGTTTTTGGTAAAAAAATTTAAATATGGCAATGACTATTAATTTATATATCATCATTAATGATAACTTTCTAAATATTTTTGGAAAAATTATGAAAATATAATAATAACTCATATATTTCTTTTATAATATTAAAATATTATAAATATATTTCTTTTTAATATTACAAGTTTTAGAAAAATTATTTAGTTTTATTTTTTTGAAAATTATATATAAAAAGTTTTCTATAATTTTATGATTTAATATATTTTAACCAAAATAATACCTCTATACATTATTTGTGAAGTGATTTGACACATGTTATCACCACATCTAATTTAATAAGAAAAGATGACATGACTTACAAAAAATATGACATGTCATTAACTTAATTGTGGCATGTACAATTTTCTTATAAAAATTTATATTTTTGGTAAGATTTTTTAAATATAGCAATGACTATTTATTCATATATCATCATTAATGATAACTTTCTAAATTTATCTTTGGTAAAATTATGAAAATATATTAATAACTCATATATTTCTTTTTTGATATTAGAAATTATAAATATATTTCTTTTTAATATTACAATTTTTAGAAATATTATTTAGTTTTATGTTTTGAAAATTATATATATATATATATATAATTCTCTTAATTTTATAGAATATGATTTAATATATTTTAACCAAAATAAAAAAAATTTCCAAGATTATAATTTAAAATATATACATAAATATTATTAAATATAAATTTAAAGAAAAGTTGTTAATTTTCTTAATTTTTACATATAATTAAAATTAAAAAAATATTTTAAATATAATTTAAATTTTAAAATTTTTATTTCTGCAGATGATGCATGAAAACACCTAGTAATGTTTTAGTAGATAATGATGTTTTCCTCAAGACAAGAAATATCAAGTTTAAAAGTAATGTGAATACGTGTTTAAAACTGTTGTAAATTATTCATTCACATAATCTATATACAAATTCTAAATAGATATTTACCTCAATTTGTTTTTTACTTTTCTTCCTCTATGTTGTTGATACGTCGTCACTATGCTTTTTCTCACAAAAAATAGATGATATGTCGTCTCCATAGTACTTCTCACAAAAGAAGCTGGCATGTCATCATTGTATGAATTCTCACATAATACATTAAATAAAATTTTCCATAAAATTAATTCCAATAAATTACACTAAAATTTAACCCTTTGAAATTTATTTAAAATGTGTAGTACATTTTCAAACAAGGAAAGAGTTTATAATTAAAAAAAAAAAAAACAGTTCAGAAATTGGGAGGGGTAGTTATTGGATCAAAGATTTGAGAGAACTTGTTTTTTTTTTCAAATCTCTACTTATTGTATATTGTATCTAGCATTTACAAATTTAATATGAAAATCCAAACTTATTGGATTAGTCATTTGTAGAAGTTTTCCCAAATTCCAACTTATTGGAAAATATGGAATTTGTCAATAAAATCTATCAAATGGGATTTGGTTGGTTTAGATAATATTTTATAGTAAAAAAACAATGATCGAAATATCAACTCCTATGATGGTAATTGAAACTTAAAAAAAAATTACTTCACATTATAAAAAAAACGGTTTGAAATGAAAAAAGAATTGAAAAACGATTTTTAATTTTTTATATAACACATTTTCTCTTTTGTTTACAATGCATAACACAGTTTATAGGTGGAAGCCATTCAAATTAATGTGGAAGATCAAGCTAATGATAATTTAACTTTGGAAGCAGTATTCACTTGCCAGTGGTCTCACCATAGAAATAGTCCTCATCAATGTTAATGTGAATTTTTTATCTACACGTTTGATATACAATACAATATAAGTTTGAAATGGTCTTCACCTATCATACTGTATGTAGTATAATATTTACTTCCATCATAAATATATATATATATACTCCTTGGTGTAAAATGAATGTTTATAACTTCAATTATATATGGTACGTGATTTACTTTTACTTCTTTTTAAACAAGAAAAGATTCACTCCATTGTGCAAAACAATTAGTGAACTAATTTGATTTTCTCGATGTAGATAATATATTTGTGAGTTTTGAATTTAAATATAAGTACATAATTCACATAGTAATATGTTATGAAATATATAAATGTAAATGAATGTAGTAAACGATATGAAATCAAACCGTTCAAAATGTTCGAATATCCGTTACTTTAGTGTTATTGTTATACTTCTTATATAATGATATCTCATCCTACACGGCTACAGATTGTTACCTATTAAACTATTATATCATAGTTAAACAATTGTTTGAGTTGAAGTAGAAATTATATAAGGACAATTATGGTTTTTTTTAACTAAAAGATGAAGAAAATGCCCATATGACAAGTGCCTTAAAATGTGAAGAAGATGGTAAAAGGGCCTTGATTCGTAATTCTCTCTTATATTAATTGCAAAACCCAATCTGTGATATGACTTTTCTACTAAGTGAAGTGTAGTTGGGTCAGCAACAACACCGTCACCACAAAAACCTAACGAGCCAATAATATCCTCAATGCCAGACATCCTTTCGAGCTAATTCAGACCTCTAACGTCTCCCTCGGGATTTTTCATCTAACAAAGTTTTGATCTTGTTGGACGCCTCCTGCAACCACAAAATTTTCACTAATTATCATTTCCTGAACCTGAGAGAATATTTAGAGAAAGGTGGTATCCAACGAATATCAAGAACCTCTAACTTATTTCTGAGATCATCTTCCTCCTTGTCGTGTCTGTCTCTATCCTCTGAGAATAGGTTTATTAAACTCTCTTGCTCTTTCTTCACTTTTTCTATCTCGTCCTTTCTTTTTTGAACCTTTACAACAACAGGAATCCATTGTTAAGCGTCGTTTATACGTTTGCAAGCAGATACACAGTAAATGTTAGAGATTAGAATTTATACCTCGGCTTCGAGTTTCTTGCGTAGCTCTTTCTCATGTCGCAGCTCGTCTTGCAATAAAAGATAAGCATCTTCATTTTTACCTAGCCTGTGAAATAAAAAAATATGAGCACGAACATGTACCATAACGACGTAAATTTAAATGGTGGTAAGTAATAAAACAAACGGTAAATTTAAATGGTGGTAAGTAATAAAACAAACCTTTCTTTCAACTCTTCATTCTCTTGTTCCAATTGACTGAGGGTACGTGAACTAGAGCAAGGCTTAGGAACTTCGGTACTCTACTAGAAGGAAGTACAAAAAGGTTAGTTCAATCCTGTTTACTGGACAAAGGGTAAAAACAAAAACACAGCACGGACCCTCTCAGGAAGTTCTATAATAATTTTTTCAGTCGAAGAGTCATCATCATCAACACCGTCGCTACCAGTTCCTTGACGCTTTGCTCGTTCGTTTGACTTGAAAGAGGTGTTAACAAGTTCACCACCTTTCCCTGTAGAATCCTTAACCGATCCTTTTCCTCCTCCATTCACATTTGATGTAGGTGGAGATTTAAACCTAGAAGCAGCAGTTTTAGATTTAAAGCTCGATGTCGCTGCTCTTTTCCTGGTTGAGACAGATCCTTTAGGGTCATAATAATCTGGTGTTGATTCTACAATTTTGGGAAACAATTTCAAGATATTGTTTAGCAAAAGTTTAAAATTCCTATGTTACACACCAGTAAAAAGATGTATCACACCTCTGTCTTCAGAATCTTTAGCGGACTTTTTGCCTTGTCGTGAAGCATATCCGATTTTGTGACACTTGGATCTCCTGAGTAACAGTAACATAGGCGCAAAGAGTTCAATGAAGTATCCAAGCTTAACAATTTGGGAAAGTTCTAAAAAGCAAGGGAAGAGCATCAGACCAATAATTCTTCTGCATTTGAATTAGACGTGTCTCAAGTCTAGACAAAACTGTTGTACGCTCAAAACCTTGCTTATCATGAGCAGGCTCAACGAAATTAGCTTCCAAGACGCCTTTAGTAACAGAATAAACTAATCATTAGGCTTCACATCAAAAGGCTATATAAATCATATTATAGACCCTTCTAGTTAAGAAACAACACCTATGACCCCACGACCATCACTTCCTGCCGCATTCCATAGCCTCCAAAATGGCTGGCAAAACAAGTGGGGTAGAGCTTAGTAAGGGAAAAAAAATTAACAGGAACAAATGAAATACAAGCCCAGCCTGTATAAGTCAAGAGAAATAGAAACCTTAATAAGGCGATTCTTGTGGTAAACATTGAACCCTTGAACATCAACATGATGTTCTGCATCCTTAACAAACCCAATGGTCACCACAGCAGACATCTGTTGAACGATAATGCACACACAACCAAGTATTGTTAGTTATATCTAGAAGCTGCTCTAGTTCTTAATTTAATTAAATTTACCGGAGTATAACTAAGTTATGAAAATCATTACGTTTGAGGAATTAGATAAGCCATCGGGGGCATCTTTTGGACGATAAGTAATTTGGTCTGTATGCATCATGTCATTCACAATATTGTGATGCTCGACATCTCTTCCTCGGAGAATGATACGGAACTCATGTGGAAATCTTAGGTACAGAATAGATGCATAACTCTAGAGATAAACCAAAAGATAAAAAATGAGTATCGTAAAAACAAACATTTCCAGTTGTGCGTGACTGCCACAGTTAAAGAAAAGACGAAAGAATATTCATACCCTGAGTGAGTGCTTATATGTTAGGAAGTGTCTAGAGTTAGGGAATTGAGTAGCCATATTGATACTTTTTCATCCCGGTTGACCCCTCTCAGTTGGATATCCTGCAACAAACCGTGTGTCAGTCAAATTATATGAATACAGAAGCTCTTGGATCGTTGCATATCACAATCAACAGTAAGACCACATACATGCGGATCAGTGTCAAAATCAAGTTCTAGCTGTCCTTGGTCATCTTCCCAGAGATTATATATGATTATCCTTGTGCCATGATCCTTCATTAGATTAAACTAAAATAGCCAGAGAAATAGACTCAAAATATTAGTATGAGAGCCCACATCAAAAGACTGATAGGGAACACACAGCCAAAATATAAAACATAGCTACCGAGAGAATCACTACAACCAACTATTTTGTTATAGCTTCTCCTTGGTAATAATGCTGTATACTGGAACAAAGGAACGAGTTTAACCTGGCGTAGAAGATCGTCTTCAGTAGAGAATGGCGACCATTGAGCTACCGTTTCCACGTTCTTATTCCAGTCACTAACTGAAGACCGTAATATTGGACTCCATTCTGAACCGATTCTTTCGTAGTCAAGCTTTCATTTAAATAACCATCAGAAGAAGATTAGAAGATATAAATTGACCATAGTATCTTGCTAAATTCAGAAAGCATATGTTCTGTATATAAACTTATTTCGATCAGATGAGAGATTCCAGTGGAATCATTCCACAACAGTAAGCAGACATAGGTTCAAGGAGTTCGATGCCTAAGTGCCTAACTAAGAAAGTTGTAAAGCACAAAAAAGAAACACAATATCAAACTCCAAAACAAGTTAGGATCATGTTAGCTTTCTCTGCACAATATATCTGTAGACAAATTTCTGCTTAGCATTTCTTTCAAACAGAAATTAAAGCAAGAGATGGTTAGAAACATTGTCTACATAATTCAGTTTACAACTGTATCACATGCTAACAACCATTCCAAATTATCAACTGTTGAGATGGTTATTTCATACCAGCAGAGTCTCAATAGATAAACTAATGAGCAAACAACATAGTTTCCACTACCAATGTCATAAAGTCAGATTAAGGTTGATTACCATGGGTACAACAATGTCCTCTTTTCCTGTGCATTTCAGGAATGTATATGATAGCAGCCCAATGCTCTGTGTAAAGCTAAAACCAATATCCCGTAAACAACATTATGATCAGGAAAAATATAAGTTTAGCTGTTGCAGATAGTTTCTATAGAAAGTTATAATCCATCAAAATCATTAAAGGCAATATCGCTGAAGGAGCAACAGTGTGGTATTAGATAATGAACCTATCTCCATCATTTCCTCGGCAACGTGAGAATACAATAACATCAGCTCCGAGTCTCATTGTACTAGTCTTGAATCCATTGCCATCTACAAAAAGTACATGACTTAAGTGCCATGATGTGACACATGTGCTATATATATATCTTGCAAGGAGGGAAGAGTCCTTACACTGTCCAATGGTGTTTGCAAGTTTACTTTTCGCAGAGTAACCAAGAGACATGCAGTGTCGCATCTTCTCAGGAGTCATCCCACCCCCATCGTCTGCATTTTTTTGACATAAGAATGCAAAATTGGCCATACATGATACAACAGATTTAAATAATAAAATAGTATAAAGAAAAAAGTACAGTTATACCTTCAATCAAGACCATCTTGCTTCCATCTTTCCTATTGTTGAGCATGTTTACATTAACAAACGTAGCTCCACTGTGAACCTTGTGATCAAAAGGTGAGAAAAGAGCTATTACTACCAAAGAGCTTACTATAAACTAACAACTTTCCAGAAAAAGGAAACAAAACACCCCACCTCGTCTAAAGCATTGTCCAAAAGCTCAGCAAAAGCTGCAAGAGATACATATGAGAAGAAAAAAAACATTCTTAATCACGTAAAACATTAATTGTTAAACATCATTCACCTCCAAGAGCCCATTTGTGACTAGTTGCGTTAGAATGCAAGAACTTGGGATGGACTCTTACATGATCAAATCCACCTGAAACCATTAAAAATATAGAGAATAATATTGTAATTGTGTAAGCAACTCGAAACTCAAGTTTGGTGATGAAACCAACCTGCAGAAACTTCCCAAGCACCACCAGATCCAGATGTTCCTTCGTAATCTCCAGCCTTCCAGAATTGCTTACAAGAAGACGAAGCAGGCCGCACGACGTTACAGGGAATAGCCAGAATCGCTTCTTGTCCCGTTGGTGGAATCGACTGCCCAAACCCTAAACCCTCATCACTCGCTAGCCTCTTCGACGGAGTATCTTTACTATCACTTCGCGCTCTCTTCACGCCGACGGCTGAAAAGGTTTTAGAAACATGGGGAGATAAATCGACGGAGCTTTCGACGTCAGCGGTTTCGTCAGGGTAACTATTACACTCGGAGGTTTCGTCGTCGTCGTCGCTACTACTGATCTCGATAACCGAGGTTTTGTTTCCGTTATCGGCGGTAGTAAGATGTTGTAGATTCTCTTCCTTCACACGAGTATTCATTGGAGAAAGAAATGAAAAGAGTAGAGTAGAAGAGGAAGGGTTGCAGAACAAATAACGATAACGAATAAAGAGAAGGCGAATCGATATTTCAAACCTTTTTACAAGAAAACTTCTTGGAAAAGCATTAATCGAAAAATACGAGAATCGAGACTGCAATAAAGTTACTGGTATGAAAGGCTTCCCTTTTACTGTCCGTCGTTTTCTTTCTTTTTTCTCTCCTACTCCTAGGTTTAAATATTTAAACGATTTTTTTCCTAGTCTCTCTTTTTGGGTTTTTCTTATGTTTCACAAAAAAGGTAATAATCCGTGTGCAAAATGAAATATTTTACTAAAATATTTATTAAGTAAATAATATTTTAAAAATATTGAAAACAATAATAAAAATATGTAAAATATATCAAATTAAAATTTAGTTAATATTTAATTTTGATAAATTCAGTATGGTATATATTTCAAAATTTTGAATGTAAAATATTTGTGAATTTTGTATATGATATACAGTTTATTAAATAAAAGAATAAATATATATTTTAATATGTATATCTTTTAAATGATTCTTCTTACTTGTATATGGTTTTATAATCATTTGTATATTTTTATCAAAAAACTTTTAAATCATTGATCATAAAATTTTCATTGTGGGAATTCGAAAAGTTTTAATAATTCATATTTTTTTTTAAAAATAAAATTATATGCTAAATTTGATAGTTTAAAATAATTGAATAATATAAATTTAAATAAAATGATAACCAATACACAAATTGCTATAAATTTTTATTATTCAATATTATTAATTATCATATATATTTTTAATCATATTAGATAATTCCGTAAATTTTATTTTATGAAGAAATGAGAAATATTTATGTAGATTATTAATTAATTTAATGGCTAGTTTAATTGAAAATATTGTTTATATTTAGATGGATTGTAATTATTTTAGTAATCTTCTATTATTATAAAAATGAGTTCTTTTACTTCTGGATGATGCCACATCGGATTCCAGCATGGAAATTCGTTTCATATCGTTGCGCCACGTGTCTCAATAATGCCAAAACGCAGCGATTCATTAATGGTTTGGTTCGTTTTCCCGGAAGATGCAGAGTGTCTATCATCACTCGCCTGACTCTTCAGATCTCACCTCCTCCGACCTTATACATTACTTATCATCACTCCTCCCACTCTCTCGCATTAAAACCGCATTAGCATCCTCTAGCGTAACTGTCTAAAGCTCCGCATATAAAGGAATCTGTTGCCTGCGATGAACAGATCCACTCTTCAACGATGGGCTTCAATCCGAGGTCTCCTCTTATTCATGCTTTCGTTTCGAAGCCGAGATTCGCATTCTTCGTCTTCCCAAATCGAGGTATTATTACAAATCCATTCTTCTTGGATCTGATTGTGATTCTCGATCTCGAATTTCCTTGTCTCTGGTGTTATTCTCTACGGGGATATTTTATTATCTAACAAGAAATTGAGATTTGAATCGAAATGAAACCATAGCCTCAAGAGCTTTGTGCCAGAAAGTTTTATTTCATAGTGTTACTGACTATAGCTATTTGTTCTTCTTTTTTCCCGTTTATGGCTGGCTTTAACTATTGTCTATTGTTTTTGGATTTCGTTTTGCAGTGGGTTCTATCTCTCAAGTATCTTATATTTGCCTTAATAGAAAATCCTTTTTCAAAAAAAAAAAGTATCTTATATTCTTCTAAATTGTAGGTCGCATCTGTTATAAATTATACTGACATTCTAAATGTAAGCCTGCTTACTTTATTATTTCCTATACTTCTTATATCATATCTTTCTGCTTCACATATTTTTGGATTGTAGCCCTTTCGGATACGTGATATGTGTGGTACCTATAAGCTCATTCTTTGCACCCAGCCTCTGGTAAGTCTTTATACAGCCGTACTTATAAATTTTTTAGATGCCCTTTTGTCTGAGCCTGCTCTCTCTCTTGATCATTATGTTTACTCCCTTTTACAGGATTAGCTATACTTCATATTTGCACCAGTTGCCTTCATACAGCTTCGCAAAGCACACAACTTCCAGCCTTGCGTCTTGGGGCATCCAAATTGCAGCCACATGCTGTCTCTTCTCTAGACAAGATGAGACTCTGTGACCATCTTCTTATTCAATATGAGTTCAGTCTTGATGTTTGGTCATGGGTTTCTTCAAGGTTCAATCACCCGAATGTGCGTTTTCACAACTGGAGTGAGCTTCTTTCTTGGCTTCGATTACCATCCTTGCGTTGTTTGGCCTCTCAAGCAACAGTCTATCATATATGGAAGCAACTAAACAATACTCTCCATAATCAAGTCTCGCTCACTGCAACTATAGTGTTCAGGTTCATCTAACGCGATATCAAGACGATCATCACAGCTCAAAGGGACATCGAGACGATCATCACAGCTCAAAGGACGAGGAAGCACTTCTCTTCTCTTATGTCAATATGGTTGTGCTGAGCAAGCACAGACTGTATTTTCTTAGACCCACTTTGTTTTTAATTCTTTTTTGCCAGAGTGGTTCTGCTTCTTAGATTTTCAACTTTGTAAATCTGACTATTTCATTTTATGAATATTTACATTCTTAGACAAAAAGAACACAACTTTCTTTTTTCTAAAGGCCTGTATCAGTAGATTAGTTTCAATATAGCTGGCATGGTCTACGGGCATATTTGCTGAAACACTTGGTAACTTTTTTGGTTCTTCATCTTGGGTAGTTTGGATTGTCATGGCTGGGTTCTTCCTTTTTGGCTTTTAAGTGGAAGTTCCGATTCATAGAATCAACATGGACAATGGACATTAGATTAGTTTTGTTTGTCTGCGTATGTCACGAAAACCTATGTCACTTGCTTCTACTACAAACATTCTTAAAATTTATGTCATAATTTCTATAATTATATTTCTGTAATTTAAACATATTCCTATGATGACTTAAAATCAGTCTAGTGATAACACATCAACATAGCTCTATAATTTCTATAATTATATTTCTGTAATTTAAACATATTTCTATAATTTAAACATATTTCTATAATTTAAACATATTCCTATGATGACTTAAAATCAGTCTAGTGATAACACATCAACATAGCTCTATAATTTCTATAATTATATTTCTGTAATTTAAACATATTTCTATAATTTAAACATATTTCTATAATTTAAACATATTTCTATAATTTAAACATATTTCTATAATTTAAACATATTTCTATAATTTAAACATATTTCTATAATTTAAACATATTTCTATAATTTAAACATATTTCTATAATTTAAACATATTTCTATAATTTAAACATATTCCTATGATGACTTAAAATCAGTCTAGTGATAACACATCAACATAGCTCTATAATTTCTATAATTATATTTCTGTAATTTAAACATATTTCTATAATTTAAACATATTTCTATAATTTAAACATATTCCTATGATGACTTAAAATCAGTCTAGTGATAACACATCAACATAGCTCTATAATTTCTATAATTATATTTCTGTAATTTAAACATATTCCTATGATGACTTAAAATCAGTCTAGTGATAACACATCAACATAGCTCTATAATTTCTATAATTATATTTCTGTAATTTAAACATATTTCTATAATTTAAACATATTCCTATGATGACTTAAAATCAGTCTAGTGATAACACATCAACATAGCTCTATAATTTCTATAATTATATTTCTGTAATTTAAACATATTTCTATAATTTAAACATATTTCTATAATTTAAACATATTTCTATAATTTAAACATATTCCTATGATGACTTAAAATCAGTCTAGTGATAACACATCAACATAGCTCTATAATTTCTATAATTATATTTCTGTAATTTAAACATATTCCTATGATGACTTAAAATCAGTCTAGTGATAACACATCAACATAGCTCTATAATTTCTATAATTATATTTCTGTAATTTAAACATATTTCTATAATTTAAACATATTTCTATAATTTAAACATATTTCTATAATTTAAACATATTTCTATAATTTAAACATATTTCTATAATTTAAACATATTTCTATAATTTAAACATATTTCTATAATTTAAACATATTTCTATAATTTAAACATATTTCTATAATTTAAACATATTTCTATAATTTAAACATATTTCTATAATTTAAACATATTTCTATAATTTAAACATATTTCTATAATTTAAACATATTTCTATAATTTAAACATATTTCTATAATTTAAACATATTTCTATAATTTAAACATATTTCTATAATTTAAACATATTTCTATAATTTAAACATATTTCTATAATTTAAACATATTTCTATAATTTAAACATATTTCTGTAATTTAAACATATTCCTATGATGACTTAAAATCAGTCTAGTGATAACACATCAACATAGCTCTATAATTTCTATAATTATATTTCTGTAATTTAAACATATTTCTATAATTTAAACATATTTCTATAATTTAAACATATTTCTATAATTTAAACATATTTCTATAATTTAAACATATTTCTATAATTTAAACATATTTCTATAATTTAAACATATTTCTATAATTTAAACATATTTCTATAATTTAAACATATTTCTATAATTTAAACATATTTCTATAATTTAAACATATTTCTATAATTTAAACATATTCCTATGATGACTTAAAATCAGTCTAGTGATAACACATCAACATAGCTCTATAATTTCTATAATTATATTTCTGTAATTTAAACATATTTCTATAATTTAAACATATTTCTATAATTTAAACATATTTCTATAATTTAAACATATTTCTATAATTTAAACATATTTCTATAATTTAAACATATTTCTATAATTTAAACATATTCCTATGATGACTTAAAATCAGTCTAGTGATAACACATCAACATAGCTCTATAATTTCTATAATTATATTTCTGTAATTTAAACATATTTCTATAATTTAAACATATTTCTATAATGACTCTAAAATCATTCTTGTGATAACGACCAAAAGTGAATCAAGAAATGTTTACAGGATCAAATCATACACCACCGAAGAATTAGATTTGAGATGGGCGTAAACAAGAAGATGGAGGCTAATGTTGCGGATCTGTTGAAAATTTATTTGCCTAAGTATTTTTTACTTTCTGTCTTTCCTATTTTTTTTGGGAAAATTGTTTTTTTAGGTCAAAAAACACACACATTGTCCTATTAGGCTAATTCCTCATTTGTACCATTTTTACCTATAATGTCCTTTTTCTATTTATAAAAATAAATCAAATAAATAGTTTTGCAAACAAAAAAAAAAAATTGGAAAAAGAGAAACTACTGATGACATACTTATATCAAACTAGAGATATTTTTTCCAGTTATAAAATATTAAAATTAAAATTTTAGATTTCATTCTACGAATAGTAGAAGTGGCATTCTATAAAGTGGAAAGCGAATTCCACGATTTTTCATTGAATCTAATAAAATTAGAATACGTCTTCTATGAAAATAATAGTAATCTAAAAATATTTACAATACACATTCTACGTTTAACCTATCAGTCTAAAATCTGTAGAACTCATAATCTACAAATTACTAAAAATCTAAAATCAGTAGAAACTAAGTTCAAACATTTTTACTTTATTTTACATGTAGTAGAATGTATATTCTACGGATAAGAATGAGTTAATAAACAGTTGCGAAAATTACGGAAAGTGAATTTATGAAAATATTTGCAAATATTTTGTTTCCTTATTTGAAAAATTCGAATTTGTTTTTTTAGACAAAATACATTTAATATTGACTCATCACCATAGTTAACATGAAAGATTCAGTAGTCTAGTGGTTGGTTTATGTTCTAATAATGTCCCAATCCGAGATCGAAGACACAAAATAGCAGTTTTTTTCTTTTTAATATGGTTAAATGGAAAATCATTTTCTTATTTCACAAAAATTTCACCAAGTTTTTTCCATCATGCATATCTTCCATGATGAATAATACTAAACATACAAAAATAGAACAATCCACACAATATTGCATACAAGAACAGAGCTATCTTTTGACTCGTATCAAATAGTCAAACTAATTTGCCACAGGCTAACAAGATCATCATATTCCAAGAGTAGTGGGTCTTAAGAAAACATAATTGCAAAGGAAAGATGACCCTTAACTCTTTGGAGCTTAACTTGTCTATTCTTACACAGACAGCTTAATAATCATCTGTAAAATAAGATACTCTCATATAAAAATCGTTTACACCTTGAGTTCGTGTCACAAGACCAAAACATAACTGATCACGTAGATAGAGGAAATCAATTATCGATATGGAGGAAGACATCCTAAATAAATTTTAAAAAGAGTATTTCCTTATGGAATGTCCGTTGCTAGTAGGGCATTGTCTGGCAGGAGGTGGAGGGCCAAGGGATTTAGCTATGCCAACCCAAGCAACAATCCCACAAGCGATAATGATCCTACCACATAGATTGTAAGTGAAGTCATTGTTCTTCTTCTTTTATTCTTCTTCTTACCACCCTGCAAAACCAAAAGACCAATCCACCAAAGTATGAGAGATTCTGCTTACCTCTTCAACAACTCGCTACTAGAAATAATTTGTATGAAACAAACACACCCAAGAACCAAGGAGATGACTTACGCTAGCATTTGATGAAGCTGCGGGACCTCCTCCTCCACCACCTCCACCTAGTGATTGCTGCATCAGCATCTACAAGAAGATCAATTAATTATATATTTCTGTTGAGAAAAGATAGATACTTTGCTCTGGTTTATGCTTGATACTTGTTCGATTCACTCACCTCTCTCGTTTGTTCACTCGTGTGTTTATGTTTGTAAAGAACAGTAAAGACATGCACAATTTATCCAGTTCACGTCTCAGAATGAGAGCGCTACGTCTGGCCGAGGTTTGCTCGGAAATCCACTAGAAAGCTCGGTTACACTTAACCCTTAGAGAAAGAACAAACGCCACCAGTCTTGCGGCTGTTCTCTTCTATTCCTTTACTCTCTCTTAACCCTAATGTCTCAGATACTGATGGCTTATATAGGACCGACCCAGCTGTGACGCGTCCCCCTTCTCTCCCCTGTTTTTCCTCTGCTTTTCCGTACAGGAGAAGAAGACAAAAACCATTGCTTGCAAACTAAGGTTAATTATGCCTTTGTCCTTTTAATACCGTTAAGTCGCACCTGAGCTCTTCGTGCTTCATTTCTTCTCAATGGTTCTCTGAGACCTTCTTCTTGAGCTAGAGTCTTATAGACACTTAGGCAATATCTCAACAAAACTCCACCTTGCCGTAGTGTCTCCATAAACTGCTTTCTCTGATCTTCTCTTTCTAGTGTTACTTGATTTCCCCTCGGTTCCTGATACTCTTATCAGCTGCTGGTTATCCTGAGCTTCTCTAACGCGCTCAGGAACTTGTTCACAGGCAATACTTTAATAAGCATGTCCGCCGGGTTGTGAACCGTTGATATCTTCAACACCTTTGTTTCTCTAGCATCAATTGTGTCTCTGATGAAGTGAAACCTCCTCTGTATATGCTTAGTCCTCTCATGGTGGACAGCATTCTTTGCTAAAGCTATAGCACTCTGGGAATCGCAATGAATATCCACGGCTCCTTGATTAAAACCCAGCTCGTTCATGATCTCTTTCAACCACATTGCTTCCTTAGCCGCTTCAGTCAAAGCTATGTACTCGATTTCTGTAGTTGAGAGGGCCACCACCGGTTGTAGGCCTGACTTCCAGCTTACTACGTTGCCTCGCACGGTGAATGTGTATTCGGTGATGGATCGTCTCTTATCCAAGTCTGCTGAATAATCTGAGTCGCAGTAGCCGCTTACCGCGAACTCTCCTTTTCCCTTGAACTGTAACCTTGTATCGAGTGATCCTTGAACGTACCTCAGGACCCATTTGACTGCTTGCTAGTGAGGCATAAGAGGTTTACTCATGAATCTGCTTATCATGCCAACCGGATAAGCAAGGTCTGGTCTTGAACCTATCATTGAGTACATGATGCTACCGACTGCGTTTGCGTAGGGAATAGACTTCATCTGATCGGCTTCTTGTTCCCATTCTTCGTCGGTAGCTGACTTCAACCTCATGTGCGCTCCTAGCGGTGTCTTCACAGGTTTGCAGTTCTCCATTCTGAATGATCTTAGTATCTTTTGCAGATACTCTTTCTGTGACAACTCCAAACTCCCTGATCTCTGTTTCTTAGGATTTCCATCCCCAATATCCTCTTCGCCGGACCGAGATCTTTCATTTCAAAAGTGGAGCTTAGACTCTCCTTCAACTCCTTCACTGTTTCTTTACTCTTTGATATGATTAACATATCGTCAACGTAGAGTAGTAGGAACGTCATTTCTTCATCTATGTTCATCTTGAAGTAGACGCAGCTATCTTCAGACATCTTGAATAACCAGTAGATTTCATGAACTCACTAAACCTCTGGTTCCACTGTCTTGGTGATTGCCTCAGACCATACAGTGATTTCCTCAGTAGACACACCTTCTCCGGTGCTTCCTTGTCCACATAACCTTCAGGCTGACTCATGTAAATCTCTTCGTCTAAGTTCCCTTGCAAGAAAGCTGTCTTGACGTCCATTTGCTCCAGTTCTAGATTGAAATGAGCAACAGCAGACAACATTAGACGAATAGTTACATGTTAAAATATCTCTTGAAAATCAATGCCTTCCCTTTGAGAGTATCCTTTTGCAACAAGCCTAGACTTGTGTCTTGGTCTCTCGATTCCTGGAATGCCAATCTTCCTCTTGAACACCCACTTACAGCCAATAACTCTCTTCTTCTCTGGTTTGTCAAACAGATCCCATGTATGATTCTTTTTCAGAGATATCATCTCTTCATCCGTTGATCCCCTCCACAATTCACTTTCTGAGCTCGCCATTGCTTCACTGAAGCTTTGTGGTTCGAGAACTCCACCATCTTCTGTCAAGTTATACGCAAACCCGAGCTCTCCTAGCTCACATATCTTCTTGGAGGTCTTGTGGTTCTTCTTTGCCTATCCCTCGCCAACTGATAGTCCTCAAGACTAGGTGGTGAGAAATCCTCTTCTGAATCTTCCTCTGATTCATAGTGTGGCTCCGGTGGAGGTAAAGTTTCTCCATTTCCACTGTTACCTTGCTCAAGAACTCCACCTTGATCAACTGATTCCTTTTTTGTTGTTACAACCGGAGTACCGATGATTGTAACTTCAGGCTCTTTTGTTGATCTTTCTTCTCTTTGTTTCTCTTCCTTTGAGTCTTTGTACACGAGTTCCTCATTGAAGACAACATCCTTGCTTATTATCACCTTCTTGTCGTCTATCAACCAAACTCTGTAACCCTTTACTCCTGTAGGATAACCCAGAAACACGCCCTTCTTTGCTCTAGGATTAAGCTTTCCTTGACTTGTATGCACATAAGCAATACACCCAAAACTCCTTAGTCCACTTAGATCAGGTAGAACTCCTGTCCAAGCTTTCTCTGGTATTTCAAACTTGATAGCTGAAGCCGGATTTCTGTTGATCACGTATACTGCAGTCGACGCTGCATCTGCCCAGAATTTCTTCTCCAGACCAGACTCACTCAGCATGCTTCTAACTTTCTCCATTATTGTTCTATTCATCCATTCTGCAATTCCGCTTTGCTGTGGTGAGTAAGCACACGTCCTGTGTCTTACAACACCTTCTTGTTTACCGAAACCATCAAACTCTTTATTGCAGAACTCGAGACCATTGTCAGTTCTCAACTTCTTTACTCTTTTGCTTGTTTGATTCTCCAACATCGTCTTCCATTCCACAAAGGTTCCGAAAGCTTCATCTTTTGTTTTTATAAAATAAATCCAGACCTTTCTGGTGAAGTCATCAATGAATGTCATGAAATACTGACAATTTCCTATGGATTTTGGTACTGAAGGTGCTCCCCAGAGATCTGAGTATATGTATTCCAGCTTCTCTTTTGTGACGTGTAGAGCGGTTCCGAAGCTAACCTTGTGTGCTTTTCCGTACACGCAGTCCTCACAAAATTCAAACCCTTTCATCCTTTCTGCTTGTAAGCAACCCTTCTTGATCAACAGATCAGTATTCTTCTTGCTCATGTGACATAGGCGACTTTGCCACAGCTTCGATTCATTCTTGGAACTTATAACCGCGTTTGCACTTCCTGCAATCACTCTTCCTTGCAGAATGTATAGAGTTCCAACCTTGCTTCCCTTCAGCAGTGTTAAGCATCCTTTTATAACTTTCAGAGATCTATTCCTGGACTGAAACCAACACCCTTGATCCTCTAATGTTCCCATTGAGATCAAGTTTCTTGTCATGCTTGGAACGTATCTTACGTTTGAGATCAGAACTGTTGAGAGATCATCATTTTGGATCCTTGTACTGCCTATACCTTTAATCTCAGAATAAGTTTGATTTGCCATCTTCACTCTTCCTGTTTTTGAATCATCAAACTCGACAAACCAGTCTCTCCTAGGTGTCATGTGAAATGAGCACCCTGTGTCCATGATCCACTCATCTTCTTTTCCATCGATGACCGCATTAGACTCTTCTTCTACATTCAAACCCGCTGCATCAATGACTTGTTCCATAACGTTTGACGTTTCTCCCTTCTCTGAGTTGTTAGACTTCTTGTTCCTCTCTTTCCAGACAAAACACTGCTTCTTGTAGTGACCTTCTTTACCACAAATCCAGCAAGTCTTCTTCTCTCTTGACTGTGACATATTCTGACTTTTCCCTCTGTCTGAGCTTCTTCCTCTACGATTTGACCTGCCTCTTTCTTGAACATACAGAGCTTCAGAGCTATTCCTGCTCATTTTTCCATTCGCTCCAAGCTCAAGACTCTTTGACCTAATGGCTCCTGTGATTTCACCCAACGCTAACGTCGTCTTGCCATATTTCAAGGTCTCTTTTAGCTGATCAAACTGTTTAGGTAATGACATCAACAAGACGATGGTTTGGTCTTCATCTGGAACGTTTACCTTGACGTTCTCCAAATCAGAGATGAGTTTGAAGAAATCATTCACGTTTTCTTCCATCGTCATGCTTTCAGACATCTTGTACCCATACAACCTTTGCTTGAGATAAATCATGTTGGGTAGGGATTTGGCCATAAACAGCTTGGGTAGCATCGTCAACATACCAGCTGCAGTAGGTTCCTTTATAACCTTCCTGAGAACGTGATCTCCCAAGCTTAATATGATCGTAGATCTAGCCTTCCCCCTTTTCTCCTTTAGGGTTTTAGCCTTTTTGATCTTCTCCTCCTGTTTGTCGGAAGCTTCGGTGGCGGTTGTTGTATCCCTTTCAGCTGTAGAATCTTCAACATCCACGACCTCTTCATCTTCTAATCCTTCCAGCAAACCAAGCAGCTCCATATGAGCCAATAGTTTCTCTTTCCAGAGAACATAGTCACCATCTCCGTCGAACTTCTCGACCTCTGACCGCCTTGAGGTCATTTCTTGAATAAAGGGCAAAACTTGATTGAAAAGCTTCAATCTTCACAAAGTTTCAACCTTTTTCTCGATCTCTGCCAGATAGGATAGATACTTTTCTCTGTTTATGCTTGATACTTGTTCGATACCAGTTGTTGAAAAAAGATAGATACTTTGCTCTGTTTTATGCTTGATACTTGTTCGATTCACTCACCTCTCTCGTTTGTTCACTCGTGTGTTTATGTTTGTAAAGAACAGTAAAGACACGCACAATTTATCCAGTTCACGTCTCAGAATGAGAGTGCTACGTCTGGCCGAGATTTGCTCGGAAATCCACTAGAAAGCTCGGTTACACTTAACCCTTAGAGAAAGAACAAACACCACCAGTCTTGCGGCTGTTCTCTTCTGTTCCTTTACTCTCTCTTAACCCTAATGTCTCAGATACTGATGGCTTATATAGGACCGACCCAGCTGTGACGCGTCCCCCTTCTCTCCCCTGTTTTTCCTCTGCTTTTCCGTACAGGAGAAGAAGACAAAAGCCATTGCTTGCAGACTAAGGTTAATTACGCCTTTGTCCTTTTAATACCGTTAAGTCGCACGTGAGCTCCTCGTGCTTCATTTCTTATCAACGGTTCTCTGAGACCTTCTTCTTGAGCTAGAGTCTTATAGACACTTAGGCAATATCTCAACAATTTTTATGTAAGCAAAGAGAGAAAGGATGTGGACAATAATCTGTAAGAAGTAGCTGATACCATCTAACATCAGCTTCGCCTCAGGAATAGGCTGGAACTGAGCAAGTTCAAACAATGCTCCACCCCACTGCAGCAAATTCTGCACAACAAAAGAATCAAAGAAACCTATAATCAATCAATCAAGTAGCCAATCTACTGCAGGATCGTATTCAAACATAGTGATTTAGTATAATACAGAACACACATCACACATAGAGAAAATAGAGAGAGAGAAAAAAGACAATCAAGTAAACGATCTCCATACAAATATTGAGAACTATAAATAAGGAGGAGGAGACAAGTGGTATAAGAATCGAGTTTATCCTTAACGTACTGAGCCTCACAAGCTTTGCGAGCGTGCTCGAACATCACAAGCCTTTCAAAGTCGGAAGCAGAGAATTCCATCGTGAGATGCGGTGGGAGAGAATAGAAAGAAAGTAAAGTTGATTCTCTTGTGTGGATTATTACAAGAGCACCATGAAACGAAACCAAAGACCTTTGATTGTACATAGCCGACCGCGAGAGACAGAGATCGTCGAGGCGGAGACAACAAGTCTTTGACGATTAGGGATAGAATATTTGATTTGGGAATTATTTAATGTTTTCATTTTATTTTAATTAGTTTAATTATTTATACATATTTTAATATTTATAATTAATTTTTTAATTGTATTTCCGAAGGACAGTATTGTCATTTTGAAAAATTATTAACCTAAAGAGACAATTATAGATTAGGATTATCCCATTAGGACAATGTATGTGTTTTTTTGGTCTGAAAAAATAATTTTCCCAATTTTCATTTAGTTTTGTTTATCTTTCTCTCTAGTTCTAAGTACTATTGCTTATTCTAGTCTAAGAGCAATCTTATTGGTAAGTATGTAACTCAGTTTCTAAACAGAAATTAAAATTATTATTTAATAACATTTTACTTAGTAATTAAATTAAAAAGACTTTTAAAGGTATTGATCATTTAATAAATGACATGTGTAATGTTAAGTATCTAACAACATGAGTAAATAGATACTTTTTCATGTCTCTCTCCTATTTTTTTTTTTTTTAATGTTGAAATACCTTACGAAAATCACCTATTGGATATGCTCTGAGGAGATATCCAACAAGACACTAAAATATCAAATTCGGTGAAATTTGATTTTCAACAAAACACTAAATTTGACACCATCTCACTAAATTTGGTATAACACTATTCACCACACCAAATTTTAAAATACATATTTATTATATTTCATTTACTAATACAGTTCAATTATTATTAATAATTCGTTCAAATTCGTAACAAAATATAAATTATATATTGTACTATTTGTATTTTTAAATTATTTTTACGTACTTAAAATATTTTTTAATTAATAAATCACTAAATGAGTATTATCATTTACGTCATATTGTAAAAAATAAATATATTATTTTGCTATGTGGTTTTCATATTTAATAATTTGTAATTTTGAAGATAACTAATATTTTATATAAAATAAATACATAAAATATAATACTGGTAAACCAAAAGATACAAATGTAAATAAATTTTATAAACATAAAATTACAAAAATTTAACAAATATAATAGCTTAGTATGATAAACTAACTATTTATCAATTACAAATAATAAAATATAAAAATTATTAAAACAGAAAATTAAAGGAAGAATCTTAAATATGCCACAAAACAATAGATACATTGTCCCTATACCATATATTGACCATAACATTGTCCTTATACCATAATATTTTGTGTAAATCCAAATTAACCCCTAATATAAACCCACCTTTATATATTTTAATTATATTTCGGATTTGATATTTTAAAAAAATAAATAATTAATTAACTAAAAAAGGGAAATTAAAAGAGGAAAAGAGGGAGTGTTGACACATTTAGCCCCAAATTGAAAAGGGAACACATGAACCCTAATCTTTCTTCTCCCGTGTTCTAGTGTCGAGAGCAAATCGGAGAGCACTCAGCGTAAACATCTCGACGGTGCTTCCCTTCGCCGGCACGTTTTTTTTCAAAAAATTAACTTAGGAAACACGAAAAATTAGGATATGATAGATTTAGAAAATATTCTCTTAACAGATTTTGGAGAGATTTATGGAAAATATACATTTCGACGTTGGTAGAATATACATTCTACCGTCGTAGAATATTGTCAAGATGGTAGATTGTGCAACCCCACTGTCGTAGAAATATAGAACTTTGGTAGATTTTGTAATTTCGACTTCGTAGATATTTTAGGAAGTGGTAGTTAATGAAATCTACCGTAGTTCAGAGATTAGGTTAATGGAATCTTGTTTATTCTACTATGGTAGAATTTTAACCATCAGTAGGTTATACGTTCTGCCAGAGATAGATATTAATAAAGTTAACCGAATATATATTCTACGTGCTCGTAGACAGTAGATCATGGTTTCTGCCACCGTAGATCAAAATATGAAATTATGTTTTACTAATATTTAGTCAACCTAAATATTTTTCATATGATGGTCTCTTGTTTATCTACATTTTGTATATTTTTCATATTTTTCTGACTCTTAACATAATTGATATGAATTTTTAAAGTTGGTCAGGGGTACCTACGTCCAAATCTGACCAAAAAGAGATTTATGCTAAAGGGACAATGTAGTTGTGTTTTTACTCTGTTTTGGCAATTTTTCAAAATTAAATAACATATAATATTATTTTCGGTGTAAAATTTGGTGTTATTGTTGGAGATGACAAAAAAAGTATGACACCAAAGCACCAAATTGATGTAATTTCAATATCCAATTTGATTTCGTTGTTGGAGATGTCGTAAGTCTCTTAAGACCCTTGATGCTTTTGTTTTTTTTTCAATGATGCTTTTGTTGTCATGAACGTTAAAGGTAAAACAAAGTAACATGAAAGAAGATGATAAATTTTGACCCAAAAAAAAGAATGAAGATGATAAATGAAATGACTTAAGTTGCTAAATACGTTATTACATCAAGAACTTAAAAAAAACAGTAATGACCTAAGAATAAATTTTACATTGATCAAACTATAAGTTTAAAAAGAGAAAAAGTTCTAAAAGTGTCAGTAATGGGAATTGAAACTAAGGGGTGTCACAGGGGGAACATTTTCAATAGGCCTAGTGATAATTCATTCTTTTTCCATAGAATTTTATATTTATTATCTTCAACTTCATTCTATTTTTCATTTTTAAATAGAGTTTGAAGGAAAAAATATTTTAATGGTACTTTATTTTCACTTTATAATAAGGTACTTGTAATTCAATATTATTTGATGTTTGAGCTGTTGAAAAAGCTATCTCTTATGCTGAGAATCAACCTTGACATTTTTCCTCTGCAAATCATATCAGTTTTAGTGGATCCTTATCAATTCCTCTAAAATGTTTGTCATTTCGAGCTTTCCATAAATATCAGATTATCTACGGATATAGATTCCTATCTGGTTCAGAGTCCTCAATATTGCTTTTTCCTCAAAAAATGATAATCCATTTTGCATAAAATACTTGGTGCTAAGATATTTGGGCTCGTAATGTACAGGCCGTATTACTGAACTGATGGTAGTGCTCTTTATAAAATATAAAGACATTACAATTTAAATCTTACTTTTGGTCTTTCATACCATTGAGTGAATCATGTTATTTATTTTTAGTATGTTCTGCCTATTTTATGTATTTAATAGGTAAGTCTTTCTTTTTTTTTTTTAAACTCAATAACTTGCTTGAAGTTCAAGTTTACAAGGAATGGGGAAAAAGAACACCACATTCAAAATAAAACATCAAAGACAAAAAAGGTCTACGTTAACTCACCCTAAGGGAAGGGGTTAAGAGTTAACGATTGCACCTTCGGTCTGAATAACATCATGTAGCCATGACGGGCCTCCCATAGCTAGGTACGATCTGAAGCGTCCATCTCTCAGACGTACACTCTTGGCTATCGCTCGTGCCACTTTATTTGATTCTCCTGACTCCACCTCAAATGCTAATACTACAAACTCAGAAGATACAGCATTAATTGATCTCAGGAGGCCTCTATATCTTGGCCAACGCAAGGGATTCTTAATGGCATCCACCAACTGTTGCGACTCTGTTCCGATGCTCGCATCTTCTATTTTCAGATCCCTCAAACTACACAAGACCCACAGGAGGCAATTCATCTCCGCTGACATCTTATCTGGTGATGGGACAAGAGCATCCCTAGCATGCATACCTACTGCACCTCTGTAGTCCCGTGTAATCCAGGCTCCTCCTATATGGTACCTCTCACTGCGCCAATGAGCATGTGTATTGCATTTAGTGACACCTGGTGATGGAGGAAGCCATTTTTGAGGAACCCCAAGATCAAAAATCTCCCTTCTATTGTCCCCGTTATTTAACTCGTGTCATAAGGAAGCTTTTTCTATTGCTCTCTGAACCAATAGGGAAGGAGATTCTTGTATCTCAGCGTATAATAAGCTGTTCCTGTTTTTCCAAATCGTCCACAACATCCAAGGGATAGCTCGCTTCCGTTCCTGGCCTATAATTCCTTCTTCCATCACCTGTAGCACTTCACGAAGTAATGTAGCCAAGGACGTACTCTGTATCGATTGAACCGGTACAAAATGTGTTCGTTTTTGTTGTTGTTATTTTTTTTTGAGAAATTGTTGTTGTTGTTAGTTTTTACTAAATTATTTTTAGTTTGAGAAAACAAAAGTTAATATATTAACATATAAAATAATGTAATTAACAAAAACAGATAAAATAACAGTTTTAATTTTTTTTGGTCTCTAATATCTGCTTGTTTTATTCTCAACCATTAGATTTATAAAATCTGATTGTATAGATAAGTCATTTCTGTTTCTAATTCTTTTTAATATATAAAGCTATTTTATTTTTTCTTCTCAAAGAAATAGTTTAATATGTACATAATTCGTTTCACTGCTCGATACGTATATAATATATATATATATATAATATATATACGCAATGCTTCTGTGATATCTGTTTCTTATAAATATTTTGGTATGATGTGAAATATTGTAGGAAATTTCATTGTTTTCACCTAAATATGTAATAGAAAAAAACTATTTACATTTTCTTACAACGTTTACATATTCTTTTGATAAAAAAAAAAACCTAATGAACTCGCATTATTGCATAGTCATCCATTTTTGTGTTTGCTAGTCTTATGATCTTGCTTGTTTGATGATTACAAAATATTTTACTAGTTATCAAAACCATGACTATATTATTTCATCTGTGCAATCTCTTTGCGTTTTTTTTTTTTATGTTACTATACATAACATGTTTTTCATTTATATATATTGTAGACACATATATTTTGTATATATATTCTTGTATCTTTCCCCGGACTTTTATCATTGTCTTAATTAGAATGAGCTTTACCCTCTTTTATTCTAAGTAGAGTTGACATAGAAGAAGATGATTTTGGATTTTGTTTTGCAATTTTTTTTTTGTTGTAACAAAATGTTATGCTTCCCAAATAGACTGCAGAAACACATGTTAGCACCTCAGCTTGTAGGTTTGCCACATTGCCACTAGAGCTTGTCTTAAAATAGGCTTACAAAAAAACCAAAGAAAGCGGAGAGAACAACGAAAAATCAATAGTGAAGCAGAGTACTCCTTGCATGGATTCAATCAACAATATCATCAACTTTGTGTTTCCTCCTTTAGCCTTGTACGGACTTTTCGTCTTCTACCCAATTTACCAGAGGCTGAAGTCCGCCGTCTCCATCTGCCGGAATGTTTTCTCGGAAAATGTTGCCGGGAAAGTGGTTCTAATCACCGGAGCAGCATCTGGCATAGGCGAGGTAAGTTGAGGAACAAATATCTAATGATTGATGATTAATTAAGGTAAGTAGATGTGGATGTGATGGTGTGTATAGGCATTAGCATATGAGTACGGGAAGAAAGGTGCGTACTTAGCCCTTGTTGATATAAGAGACGAACCTCTCTTCCATGTGGCGGCTCTCGCTGAGCTCTATGGGTCCCCTGAAGTCATCCCCATTGTCGCCGATGTTTCTAAACTCCACGACTGCGAACGTTTTATTCAAGCCACGGTTCTTCATTTTGGCCGATGTATGTCAATAGTCCTAATTACATTCTAGATGGTTTGTTTGCGTTTTACGATATATAATTTAGAGCTAGTACTTTATAAATCATTTGAGTTACAATTTAAAACGCCAAAAACATTTAAAAACATATAACAAGTTGTAATTCGGAAATTTTAAAATCTCATATATTCTACAAATATAAAAATCTGTAGTACTGATTGTGGATTTTTATCTCTTTATGTTTTATTTTGGCAGTGGATCATCTAGTTACAAATGCAGGAGTCGCTCCACTCTATTTGTTTGAAGACATCGAGGATCTTTCCAAAGCTGCGCCAGCTATGGTAAACTTACTCAGACCAAAGATCTCTGTAAAGAAAATATGTTTTCTACTAATCGCTGTAATTTTTTTTTCCCCACAGGACATAAACTTTTGGGGATCTGTGTATTGCACCTTCTTTGCTTCTTCGCACTTAAAGAAGTCTAGTAGAGGAAAGATTGTTGTGATTGCTTCTGGATGTGGATACATTGCTTCACCCAGATTGAGCTTTTATTGTGTAACACTTTTCTATCCATTTGCCTTTTTGTACTTGTTAACCTTTTGATCTTAAACACTCATCTGATATCCTTGATTTTCTCTTGATGGATTCAGGCGAGTAAAGCTGCTGTGATCGCGTTTTACGAAACTCTAAGATCTGAGTTTGGATCAAAGGTCGGGGTTACCATAGTAGCACCTGGGGTAGTTGACTCAGAAATGACCCAAGGCAAGTTCATGACAAAGAACGGGCAATTCATAGTGGACAAAGAGCTCAGAAATGTAAGCATTTCTGGCTTAATTTATGATCGACTTTCACAGTTGTAATATAAAAGTCCAACTCAGTATCAGTTGGAGAATAGAAGGATGAACAAAAAATGTATGAGAACTTATCAGTCGAGATATACCTGCAATTTCTATATTACTGTTTTTAAAAAATATTTACCCAAGAGTTTTTTTTCATCTACTCTTTCAAATATTTCCTATACATGCATGAAGAACAACTAGAAAATATAAATTAAACGATGGAGTTTGGTTTCAACGTTAACATTGTTATGTCATTTGAATCAGGTGCAAATAAGCTTATTGCCAGTGGAATCAGCAGAGAGGTGCGCTAAAGCGATACTAAGGAGCGTGTGCAGAGGAGATAGGTACTTATTGGAACCTGCATGGATCAGTTGTGCAATACTTTGGAAAGTGTTCTGTTCAGAGGTAACAGATTCGTTGGGACGGTGGCTAGTGATGGGTTGACAGTGACGGAAGCTCCAGACGAGAAGATTGTTGATCTAGCCAACAACAAATTACATTGAGGAACATTTGTGAACAGCCATGTATAATCTACTATATATATGAAATGTATCACCTATATAAGTAACTGAATTAAGGGTCATATATCATGTTCTGTATAGTTTGTTTAACCGAAAATATCCTACGCACACGTATGGATATCCGGCCCGAAAGACTACAAAGAATCAGTGCCGGGCTTGAGGGAATACAGATGAAACATTGGTACGGCGCCTACAAATTTGTGGGTCCTACAACTTAAAAAAATCAACTAATTTTTTTTTTTGCTTTTTTTTCTTAATCATTTTTTCATTTTGATTTAGAAAATATTAATATGTTATATTAAAAGTTTTTTTATGTAAGAAAAACAAACCTATTAATCAATGTAACATATTGATGTATAAGAATAAATATATATATATATATATATCAATTGTTTTTTTTTTTATTTAAAATGTAACTATTATATTAAATAAAATTTTATATAATTATTTGATATATATTATAATATTTAAAATATTTTTTTAGTTTCGTATGGGTTCGTATGGGACCTCCAAACTCTCTGGAACGACACTGCAGAGAATGTTTCCTGGAATCTATGATAATTAACAGAAGATTGCGCACAAATAATATTAGAGGATAAATTTGTCCTAACAATATACGTTTTGTTATAGTGGCAATACATCAACGTTGGAGCAGAGGATCTATGAATTTTTTTTTTTTTGAATTATACAAAGGTATCATGACCCTACAGAAGTAGTCAAGATTAGTCACGTGTTGTCACCTGTCGTTTTTCTGTTCCTGGTGATGTCGAAATGTTAATTCCCCAGTGACCGGGATTTGAACCCAGGTGGCGGAACTCACAGCCGTGAGCCTTTTACCACCAAAACTAAAAACTTCGGTTAGAATATAAAATATTATCTTTGAAGGAGAGTGTAAGAAGGCAATAGACATCCTAAATAATGTGTTCTACATTTTGATGTATACAATTGGGTAAGAAAAGCAACTTTGTGGAAGAATAACTTTGAAGAAGTTCAATTTGTCTAGATAAGTACAGATGGAAACAGGATGAGAGACAAGCTAGCAAAGCAAACCGATTCCTCTCCAACATATGTTTTGTTTCCATTTCTCTATGTAACAGTGGAACGTCACAATGACTATGTTGGTTCACAACAAGATTAATAAAGATGAGATGTTAATAAATAAACAAGGGTGATCTGCTGAGATGCCCTACTTTCAAAACAAAAGCGAGAGTAGTATTTTTCCAAGGAAAATTATTAAAAAAGATTCACTTTTTAAGAAAATTACTATTTAACTAACTATTTACAAATAATAACAAGAATGCTATTATTAGTTTCTAAAAAGTAGAAAATAAATAAAAGTCAATATTTCACCTTCAATGTCTTTCTCACATATTAGTTTTCAAGTTGTTTATCTGGTTAAACTTTATTAGTAATTTCTCAAAATCATCCCGGATTTGTTTGTTGTCCGATCTTCGTTTATATTTGATAAATGAAAGTAGACTTTTTTTAGTGGAAGATGAAACATGTTACAGGCGAACAAATTGTATGTAGAAAATTTCAAATCAACACTTGACGAATCCAGATCTGAGAAACACCAAGTATGATAAGCAGTCCATTGCTATAATATCTATGAACAAAGACCTAGTATTTTTGTTTAATTTAGGGCCTATGGCTGCCTTTGCAATAATGTTCTTTTTGCCGCTATGATTCACTATACCTTCTTGTTTTTCAATCATGTTTTACAATGTATTTCGAGCTACTGATGCAAATTCTCTATTAATGCAGTTTATGTTGCACTTGTTTACTATTTCTGGACAATGGATGATGGATAATGTGGGCTGGGAGTTCCTTCTTGATCCAAGTAAAAAGGGGAGTGTTTTTGTTGTTGAAGAAGAGATCAAATATGAAGATTTTCTGCATGGTTTGTGAACATTACAGCACAATTAGTGAAATGAAAGCGGCCGAGCTTGCTTATATATTGCCTAAACATATATTGGAGCTAATGCCTATCAACACGCCTCCGATGTTCTTGAGTAATGACATGCAACTTGCAAACTTTATAACATTGTCCAAGACACACATTATATGTATTTATGTCTCATTGACTGCAAATAATGGTTGCCAGAGAGAATGTTGCTGCGTATTTTGATAGTTTTGTAAATCTTCAGTACGAGACTATGAAACCATCACAAGAGACTATAAAATTAATCATCACATAAGATTATGAAGCCACTACAACTGTAAAAGCGTAAAACCATTAATTCTGGCGATATACTCAGTGGCAAGAAAGAACTAAAAATGAAATTACACAAGCTTTCAATGATCGACAAAACCTTGCCTCAAAATTCAAAAAGACCCTAATTAATGCCAGCTTTGGCAAAAAGACTGCTGTCGTATATCAATAGGTGCATCTTACATATCTATTTATAGAAGATCCAATCCAATCTACTCTTTGGTTGAATGATTGAATGCTCTGAGCTCAGTCTGCAGTCTTCTCTAACTCACTAACTCTTTTCTCTCGTGTGTTTACAGATCGTGACTCCACTCATTCACAAGACCAAAGAGACTGCAAAGAAACCTCAAGAAAGAACAACACACATAAGCTTTTAGAGTTTTCCTGACTTTTGGTACATCTTCTTCAAAAGTAACATGTTATGTGCACGGAGCATAGCAAAAGTTCATCTCTACAACTTGTTATATGCACAAAAATTAAAAC
Organism: Brassica carinata; assembly: GCA_016771965.1. NCBI lineage: Eukaryota > Viridiplantae > Streptophyta > Magnoliopsida > Brassicales > Brassicaceae > Brassica > Brassica carinata. The sequence goes on from CM028691.1 coordinate 43,014,710, forward strand.
CGAACTAGATTTTGATCTGTGTTTGAAAACGCATATATTTTTTTCTTTGCAAGTTCCTTAGATATTATTTGAGAAGTGATTTGTCACATGTCCTCTCTACAATCACTTTTAAAAAAAATGTGACATGACTACAAAAACCGATGACATGGTTTATGGCTAAATATGACATAGAAAATTACATTCAATATTGGATTATATTTTGGTAAACATTTTATCTTACGGTAATAACTCATACATTATATTAATGTTGATTTATATTTTTGGTAAATTTTTTAGAAATCATTAAAATCGATATATTCAAATATGACATTACAAATTATGAATATTATTTAATTCTATATTTTTAAATTATACAATTTTATTACTAAAAATTTCAAGAATTTATAAATTTTTTTTTAAAATTATATAATTTTCAAAAACATTATTTTTAAAAATAATTATACACTTTTTACAAACATTATAATTTTTTTTAATAGTAAAATCATTAGTTTCTTATATATCTACAGATTTTATAAATACTGTATACAATTTTTATATCAGTTTTCATTAATTTAATACAAGTTGATTTAATATATTTAACCAAAATAAATAGATATATTTAAGATTAAAATTTTAAATATATACAGACATATTTTAAAATATAATTTAAAATAAAGAAAATTATTTTATCTTAATTTTATGTTTAATTAAATAAAATTTATATTAAATACTGATAACAAAATAATAAAATCTACAATAATAATAAAATATTATTTTAAAATTTAAAATTTTTTGCTGCACATGGGGCAGGAAAACATCTAGTTTCATTAAATATGTCAAATATTTGTAAGTTCATGTTTTATATATATTAATAAACTTTCATTCTAAATGCGGGAATCAGTAGGCAATGATTAAATGAAAACGAAGAAGGCACTTGTTTGTCCTTTTGGTTTACCTTGAATCATTTGCAGACTCTATACTACGTCCTGCTCACTTCGTGGGCTTCTTGGTCACAGAAAATGTCATCTAAAAGATTGATAGCCAACAATGAAAGGAACTCTATAATTTAGTCACACCGATTAAAATCACAAATATACAAAGAGAGAGTAACAAAAAATAAACATGTGACCAACAAATATTAACCAAAACAGAACGCAAACACATAGTAAAGTGGAATTTGAAATAAAATCATGTAGGAAATCTAAGGTGAAAAACTAAATTTATGAAGATCGTTGTGTTTGTAGAGATAGAGAAGAGAGAGGAAAAGAATCTGTTAATTCTAGCGTAAATTAATCAAAAGAAACAATCCAACAAACTGAACCAAAATCAACAAACAAATCAAAATCTAAATCACCACCTTTGTCAGGCCTTGTATAATCGCGATCAGAACTTGTATAAACGCTCACTTCTTTTAGAACTTGGATCTTTGCAGCTATAACTTCTCCAGCTTCACATGAGACATATGCTTCTCTTTTTTCCTCTGCTTTTCCGGTTACAGCCTCTTGTTTTGCTCTCTCTCCCTCATGCCTTGGAACGAAATCATTTGTCGTTTTGAGATCCTCAGGATTCCAACACCTGCAACCTTTGAAACAAAAGTTATTCATTCAAGCTGTAACATGTACATCATGGCAGGCGCTTATAAGGGTGCTATGTTCAGCTTCAGGAGCCCTAATATTAGTAAGCTTTGTCATCTCCCCATTGAAACTGACTAACACAGCTTCGTCACTCTTATCTGCGATAGCAAGCTCCAAACGGTATATGGAAGACCTAAATGGATCAATAATTGTTAGTTCAAGTGGAGAAGGTAGAACTTTGATGATGTTTGATAATATGAAAAAATGAAAATAGTGTGTACCTAAGGACACCGACGGCGTTTGTATCATCACAACCAATGCATGTAAATGATGAGCCTTGCTCGTGGTTGGGAATCGGGAAACTTCTCGAGGTATCGGATTCAAAGGTTCTGTTATCTCGAGGAAGGCGATTGAATCGATGAAGCGTTTACCTTTGGTGTTTGATAAGTTAAGAGTGGTCGCTTGCCCCACCGTTCTCTCCACAGCTCCGGTGATGGTCGACAGTGTTTTAGGAAGAATAAATAGAACCTATCTCCACCCTTGAATCCCGACCCTCATATCTCTTTGCTTTGTTGTCGTTTCCCGCTTCATATGCCTCGAGAATGAACTACATCAAGCTTCTGCCCAGAATCCAAGGTTCTCCGGTGGATTCCAAGAGGAAGAAAATCCTCTATTACCCCTAAATGTGAAAGTCCAATGTCTCAAGGACCCAGTCTAATTTTAATATTTTTATGATTTATTTTTAATTCAAAAATTGACGAAATGACAATCCTGCTCTTAAACCTAGTATAAAAATATAAGAAATTCAGTTTTTGTTTTTACATCTTACCTTTTTCTTCTTTTTTTCGGTGGCGCTTCTTCTCTCCTTCTTCTACATTCTACTTTTTAACAACAGAAAGTATTAACAATGGCGATTCAATCTTATCTCTTCTCCTTTCTCTTCTTCTCTTTGTTTGAGATCCGTCACAGGTGAAAACTCGGTCCGTGATGTAAATCATTCTCAACGATTTCGCCAGTGATGGAAACAATACCAGCAACCATTGAAGGTGATGAAACAGTGTCAATGGCGAATTCTTCTTCTCGCCCTCCAGATCTGGGTTTTTCTTCGATTTAGGGTTTTGTATTATTCGATTTGGATTTGTTCTTTGTTTCAATGTTTCGTGATTTTTATTTATTCATCTTCAGATCTGGATTCAGTATTACTTGGTATTACTAACTTAGTCAAACTCGGTACAACTAATTCAGTACTAATTAGTATTACGCAGTAGTAGAACTCAGTCGAACTCGGTATAACTGACCCTCAGTAGTAATTAGTATTACGCAGTATAACTAGTATAACTCAGTAGAACTTAGTATAATTGCACTCAGTAATACTCAGTAGTATTCTGTATAATTCACTATTACCAGTATAACTCAGTAGAACTTTGTATAACTGCACTCAGTAATACTCAGTAGTATTCAGTATAACTCAGTATTACCAGTATAACTTAGTAGAACTTGGTATAACTGCATTCAGTAATACTCAGTAGAACTTGGTATAACTGCACTCAGTATAACTTGTATAACTAACCATCAGTATTATCCAGTAGAACGAAGTATAACTCAGTACAATTAAGTAAAACTATACCATATAATATAGTATCTGAAATATGAAATCGCGGTGAATTTTGAAATTTTGAAATTTTCAAAAATTTGAAAATTTTGAAATTTGATTTTTTTTTTAATTTGAAAAAAAAATTCGAAAATAGAAAAAGGCAAAATCGGGTTTCTATATTTCATTAAAGTAAAAGGGGTATAGGAGATTTAAGGAGCCCATAGAAGATTGACTCTAAAGAATTGGGGGCATGGGAGGAGTTAACACTGCAAATGGAGAACCGACGAATCCACGTTTAACATCTCCGATGAAACTTTTCTGCAATAATGAATATGATTGCATTTCTCTGCATCTCCAGTGGGTTTCTGCTTCTTCTTTGCTGCTATTCTCGAATCGGTGAGCACCCACATCATTTCTATCGTATTACAGGAGATGGGAATTCCCTAACTGTCTTAGCATATTATTTGAAAGGCAAGGAAAAAACAATGAAGTGGAAAAAGCAATGAGATTTGGAATCATCTGCATCCCCGTTTATAGGATCAGAAATCTGATCGACATAGAACGTGAGGAATCAAAATTAATTACACTGCAATAAGGTTCCGGAATAAAAGCCATAATTAAAAAGAGTTACATGGTGAAAGTTGAAAGGAAACGTTTCGGTGGGTTTGCAGAATAGGTGAGGAGACAGCCATGTTAATAAACATAAGAGATTTCTGCAGGCCTAATTATCAAGTCAGTATAAGCCCAAAATACAATAAGATGACATCTAAATACGAAGCCCAGTTAGATCCACCAGAAACAACTCTTGCAACGAATTTAGTTAAGGACACGTGTTAATTTTTCCTGTTTCTATTTACTGATGTGGCACTCTCACAGAAGTGAGTTCTGTACTTTATATTAATAGATTTCAAATATAAAAAAAAATTTAAAACTAATTTATATCAAAAATTGATTCAAAAATATATATATTCAAAAATTGACTTTTACTAAAATATTTTTCAATAACCCTTAGTAAAAATTGATTTTTACTAAAATATTTTCCAATAACCGTTATAAAAATGGTTTTTATATTTCACATTAAGTTTTAAAATATAATATATATGATTATTTATATGACGGTACATATAAAATACTATTAATTATATGATTATTTACATGACGGTACGTATAAAAGCAGAAAATACTTTGGATTCCAAAATAACATGAAAAAAACAAAACAAATAATGAGAAATTATATGTTTGGACCAGCTTTAAAATATACGAAAATATCCAATCTAATTACCTAACAAATAATGAGCTTAAGTTATTAAGAAATACTGGAAGTTTATTATATTATGAGAAACTATTTTTCTGGGCCAACTTTAAAATATATGAAAATGGTCCAATCTAATTATATAAAAACATCTTTTGTCTAAAATAATCATAAAACAAAATTGAAACTTTATATACATATTTCAAATCAGAATAATAATTTCAAATTTATTTATATAAAAAATTGATTCAAAATTAAATATATACTCAAAAATTGATTTTTACTAAAATATTTTCCAATAACCATTATAAACAAATTTTTTCAATATATATAAGAAAAATACAATACAAAACTCAATTTCAAATACCAACTTAAATTATAGTTTTTATATTTACATTAATTTTTAAAAATATGATATATGTGATTATTTATATAAGAGTACACAGAAAATACTATTAATTATATAATTACTTGTATGATGGTACGTATAAAATACGATTAGTTATATGATAACACGTATATAATATATAATAATGGTATGAAAAACAAATAACAACATATTTTTGAAAAATACATCCGCACGGATCAAAATCTTGTTTATGATTAAATGAAAATATACGTTGATGAGGTTGCATTCTAGCTAAAGAGAATGCTTATTTCGTTTTTAAGATATGATGAATATTATTTTCGTGATAACAAACAATACTTTATATGCCCATTTGGCCATGTAATTATTAATTATGACATACGGCTATGGTCTATGTGGCTATGTAAAATCCCAGTTTCAAGCCTCCTCCGTCTGTTCACACGAGCGATCAGATCATCAGCCCTCTGGTGTAGTGAATCCATCTGCATCGGACTAAGCTTACGCCTTTTACCATCTTCGTGTCTCGGTCTATCCATATTCTCTTTTGTTAATTGTTGACATCCGATTCCCATCTTCATGTTTGCACAAGACCACAAGTCACAAGAATTTTTCCTCAAAGTTATGCACTCTTTCCGTAACTCGCTAGTTGGAAGAGCAGATCTTGATCTAGAAAACATTGATTCTCCAATGAGGGTGATCACGATGATATTTGTGAGAAGAAATAAGACCTTGGGGGTTGAAATGTAAGTAATCACTCTAGGGATAGTGGATATGAAAAATCTGGGAGAAACTTGAAGCCAAAACGGGCTAACAAAAACTATAACACCAACAACAACTACAATAAACGGCAAGAATAGGCGGTCAAGCAACTTAGGAGATGGCTTCTTGTTATATTGGGACTCTTGCATGGCCACTACCGGTTCCATGTATGCCTTAAGTAAACAAGATTTAGCTAAAATAAGATGGGAATATTGAAGAAGCAGCTAGAGGAAACTTAGAGCTAAAGGATGAGAGTCTGGCTGAACTTGAAATGACTCGATTACTTTCGGATGATATTTATAGTGCGTGCTTGCATGCTATGCAGTTTGAGATTTTATATAGTTTAAGGGTTCTTACTCGTTAAGATTAAACTAATCACATGCTTCAGACATATATTTAATTTACTTAATTAATTTAGCTTTTTACGTAACCATGTGGGTAGGAGAGCACTTTCGAATTATTAACTGCTTTATCCACTATTGTGAGTGTTTGTTATATTTCACCAACTTTGTTTTTCTAATGCATAATTAATTGGATATATAGGTTTGAAAGAGGCAATTCTAAAAGTTTAACTTGAAGCACGTTGAGAACCAATTCTTAGAATGATCTACTTTTTCTGCGCACACGTCGAAAGTAAACGTGCTTGTCTTTTGCTCCCAACTATCACACGAATAATATATATATATATATTAATACAAATGGAATCGAAACAAAAGAAATTACCGGTCTTTCCTATGAAACTTCTTTCATGATAGGAACTCGAATAAATTTACAAACTTGTTAACGATTTTCCGTGGCATATAAGGCTGATTGGGTTTCTAAGATACACTCTGGAACAACTTTTTCAATTTCTGGAATAAGACTTTGAAGTTTGAAGACTATCTTGTAACTCGCATTGCATAGAATGATTGGTCGAAATTGTGCTATCTCAGTTGGTCTATCTTTCTCCGGAATGAGACAAATGATTGTATCACTCAATCCTTGAGAAATGATACTATCAAATAGGAATTCACTAACCATACGAGCTAAATTCTCTTTTACTATGTTTAAAACTTCTGATAAAATAAAGTTATCATTCCATCTGGTCCAATAGATTTTTTCGGATGCATTGCAAATTTGGCAAGTTTTACCTCTCATTTTGTAACTAGAGATGTGAGATCCTTGTTTGTCGAAATGTGATACTGTAGTAATATTGGCTTATGCTTCATCTATATCTTTTAGGTTTGATGATTCAAAAATTGTCCTGAAATGACTTGTAGCAATGGCTATTAGTCATTCCTCATCTTCCACAATATTAAGCTGCGTGATCTGGTTTCTGTGCACTTCTGCTTTTTCAATGCCTATAAACATTTTTTCTATCCCCTTCTCGCAGCCATAGAACTCTATTTTTACTTCTCGAACATTTCCTCTGCCTTTAGGACTTTAGAAAGATCCTTTAAAGCCGTTGTTAGCTCTTTCGTAGTTGCAGTATCATATTCATACATGGTTTCAATTCTTTCTTATAGTTCTTTTAGTTTCTTTTCCGAGTTTAAATCACTCTGTCGTCTCCACTGATTCAATGCTTTCCGGTAGCATGAGATATGAACTATGATATTTGTATCATTTGGGAGTTCAGGTGAATTTCATCCATCAAAAATTACATGTCTAATCTCGTCACTAGTCAGCTATTGCTTATCAAATTTAATTTTTTATTTTTATTTTTAATGGCTTCCGGAGGAGAGTTGCTAGAAAGGGATGATAGTTCAATCCCCACAAACGCAAGTAATTAACTGAAGAGTATGGGAGTTTTGTATGCCTACCATTATTTTTGTTAAGTATGTGAATATTTATCAGATAAGTAATGACACAGAGAGATTACAAGTTTTTGATGAATCAAAACCTAGTAATCTAAGGGCACCATTAACCCAAGGTGCTTAGGGAGGTGATTAGCCATTTTTAATTTAAAAAAAGGAAAGAGAAGAAGAAGAAGCAGCAGCGCTTAATTAAGCTGCCCAAGTCGCTGTTGCCAGACTGTGGATCCTCATCAATATGACGTCCGGCTGATTGTTTTTTAATTTTTTTCAGACAAAAAATAAAATTAATTTTTTTTAATGATGCTCTAAGGAGCTTATCAGAGCACAGATGCTAAAGAGAGCCACAAAAAACCTAAAAAAGACTACAGCAAATGAAGGTTTAATCAGTTTCACTTGGAACATGATTAAAGCTTGGCATTGCACTACTTCAGAACAGCAATATTGCCTTAGGGGATCATGACTTGAAACTTAATGTCGGAACCTGCTCCAAGAGAAAGATCACTGGAGTTAACAACCGAAGAACAGTCCAAGGCATCTCGGACCGTCCCAAAGGCGACTCCAATGGGAGGACAGGCGAAGCAGGGGTGACTAAGCTTCTCACTCCATACGCTTCTCACTCTGGAAATATGACAGATCAAACTCTCTGAGAATCCAAACCAACACAGAGACGCCAGCCGATGAAACACTGGTGAGATACTGGCATACGGAAGCGGTGGACATAACAGCTCGACACCAGTCCCATCACACCAGCATAGTACGAAAAATGCCGGCAACTGAGAAACGAAAAGGCAGGAAGCTGAGGTTGATTTCCTTCTGAAACATTGAGCACAGAGGAGGAGGACCTCCCATCAACAAGCGGGGAAGGCTCAGAAATCATAAGGCAGAGACAAATTGGAGCAACTTCAGAAACCCAAATCTATCTCGAACCATCAAACAGTCTGAGGCCCAAGACGCCATGGTGGCTTCTTCGAAGATAGAAATGGTAGAGAAGTCCGTGGCGAAACCCTCAAACATCGCCTTTACGAATTTGACTCGAAAATGAACTTGAGGAAATTTGAGCAGAGCAACTGATGAAAGAGACAGAGGAAGACATGGGAGGGAGCAAGCTGACCGGAGTTGCAGCGGCAGCGATCCACTAAAGTTCCGGCGAACCCTCCGAGGGGAATCTGACCCAGATTCACCCTAAGGTCAAACCCTATATCTACCTTCATAACGGCGCCTCCTGTTCCGATCCTACCAGCCACGACCTTTCCATCATTTTGTGGAAGCTCGATACACACGCATAAACTTGTTTGGTTCACCGGATCCGGCTGCCGATAAAAAATTAGAGATGATGAAACAAGGAGGAAGAGGTGAAGGGGGGCTTTATCAAACTAGATACTTTCACACGAAAAAATATTGTTTATAATCAAAGTTTTATCATTTTTAAGTAATCCAAGACTTCTCTCTAAAGTCTAAACTACATATATCGTCGCTCCTACTACATGTGTTCTATAAAATGTTATCTTAAATTTGAAAAGTTGTATAGAAAATATATATGTCGAATCGATCATAATTTTTTGGAACATTACGATCATAATCTTTAATGACTGATTTGACATATTTTATATACATTTTCAAAATCAAGAGAGTGATAACGCAAAGACACGAAACCAGCAGTTTTAGATCAGTCACTAGATAATGTTGCGTAAGGTACAATGATCATAAAAAGAATCAAATAATAAACAAAAAAAAGATCATATAATAAACGAAAGAATCAGTCACTAGATAATAAACAGCAGTTTTAGATCAGTCACTAGATAACGTATCATCGTAATAATTTATTTTTTTATTTTATTTTTTGCTAAGAATGTTAATTTTCTATTAAGAAATATAAGGTTGTTCTACAGACTAGTAAATCTTTACAAAAGAGACCCTGGCAAAAAAAGAAGGTAAAAAACAGGGTATCGATCAACTCTAAAAACAGACGTCAGCACCTCGAACATACTCAAGGGGTGACCCTTAGAACATAAGCGTGGGTCAAGAATTATCTGAGCCACAATTGCATGAGAGAGCAGAATTGCTTGCGCTTTCTATTTGATTCTTTCGTTAATTTTATGATTATTTTTTTGTTTATTATTTGAGTCATATATGATCATTGTACCTTACGCAAAAATTTAGCTTTTTCTCATCATATGTTCATATACAACAGAATTCATAAGGTTCATAAATCAGTAAGAGTTTAAGCAGAATTTTATATGCTTCCAATCGGCTCACAGAACATCTAGTAGCTTATTTTGTACTACGCAAAAAGACAATACAACTTGGTGGAATGAAGATTGATCTTCATCTTATCCACTTGAGATATAAGAAAAAACAAAACAGCGAGTACACGAAGTGATCGACGTGCGTTTTCGACATCTTCAGACAACGTGTCGTGTCGTTGCCATGCAATGATGCCACTCTGTACTCCTGATCCTCGTGTCTTCACGCTTTGTCTCATCGCCGTTTAGCTCGAAATCCAATATTAAATTGTCTTAGTTGTATTTATATATAACGCAGAAGCAAATGATCGAGGAGAGTACGTATCCCGTTAATGCGTGCTGTGTTTTGATCGAAAATGGAATTGATAAACGATTTCCTCAATCTAACTGCACCTTTCTTTACTTTCTTTGGTCTTTGCTTCTTCTTGCCCCCTTTTTATTTCTTCAAGTTCGTGCAGTCTATCTTCTCGACAATTTTCTCTGAAAATCTATATGGGAAAGTTGTTCTCATCACTGGTGCTTCCTCCGGGATCGGCGAGGTTTGGTTATAATGCATTTATTCTAAAACTTAGTTCTAAGAAAGGAATACTAGTTGTCTATTCATTTGAGTGTATATAACTATATATTATTATTATTATAATCATCAGCAATTGGCATATGAGTACGCAAGTAAAGGTGCATGTTTGGCTCTCACTGCCCGAAGGAAGAACCGTCTAGAGGAAGTGGCAGAGATTGCTCGTGAAGTTGGATCCCCCAATGTTGTCACCGTTCACGCTGATGTTTCCAAACCTGATGATTGTAGGCGAATCGTCGATGAGACCATCTCCCATTTTGGCAGATGTAAGTCAGCAAAACCACACCATGCTGACTAGTTCCTTAGCAGCGAAACCATCTCTTTTAGTTACCATTCACAAGTTTTAGGTCCACCAATTTGCTAGAAAATCAGAAAAAAAAATGAAATGTTTTTTCCAGACATTTATCTCAAGAATAGATCAGTAAATCTGTTTTGTTTCATTTGTTGCTGATTTGATTTGACCTTGCAGTGGATCATCTTGTAAATAATGCTGGAATAATGCAGATTTCAATGTTCGAAGACATTGAAGAAATAACTAGGACAAGAGCAGTTATGGTAATGTTACAGTTATGACTAACAAGACCTCTTTCTAACAATTATTTATATAATTAGAATACCGACTTTTTTTTTTTTTTTTTTTTGGTTTTGTATCAGGATACTAACTTTTGGGGATCGGTTTATACAACTCGTGCTGCGCTTCCGTACCTTCGACAAAGCAATGGTAAGATTGTGGCTATGTCGTCCTCTGCGGCATGGCTAACCGCCCCAAGGATGAGCTTTTATAATGTAAGTCACTATATAAACACACATCTCTCAAAATTAGTGAAGCAGCTTTGCTGGACGGGCTCGTTATACCTACATTAATTGTGACGAATTGTTACGTGATTATTATGTTTAACTAGGCTAGCAAAGCAGCTTTGTTGAACTTCTTCGAGACGTTGAGGATTGAGCTTGGCAGCGATGTACACATTACAATCGTCACACCTGGTTATATCGAATCAGAACTCACACAAGGCAAGTACTTCTCCGGTGAAGGCGAGCTAATAGTCAACCAAGACATCAGAGATGTAAGCCCAAGGCTAACTCCTTAATCTAACATGTACATTGTTGAATAATTATGACTTGTATCGTTGTTGTTTTCAAAATTAGGTTCAAATAGGAGCATTTCCGGTAACATCGGTTTCAGGTTGTGCCAAGGGGATAGTGAAAGGTGTGTGCAGGAAACAAAGATACGTGACCGAACCGTCGTGGTTTAAGGTGACGTACCTTTGGAAAGTGTTTTGTCCGGAAATGATCGAGTGGGGTTGCAGATTGCTGTTCTTGTCGGGACATGGTACGTCAGAGGAAAATGCACTCAACAAGAAGATCTTGGACATTCCTGGTGTACGTAGTGCTCTATACCCTGAGTCTATCAGAACGCCAGAAATCAAGTCGGAGTAGAGTTGAGGTTGATACTTAATAAGTGTCTCACAGTGGAGCCATGTTTTGTGGATGGACTTTCTATTATGCATATGTTAGTAGCGTGATGTAACTGCTTGTTTATGTCTATAAGAATAAATGAACTGTGTGGTACAGACTGGAGAGTATCCAACCAAACACAACTAGCTATTTACCAACCAAGAGCCAGACGGGAAAGAATCATTTTTGATTTTGATTACATATGTTATAAAAAGGAAATAGCTAAACTAAACAAGTTGAATCACTTTTGATTTGATTACATATGTTTTAAAAAGGAAATAGCTAAACAAGTCTATGCTTAGCTGCTCAATCCTACTATCTTTTAGATATTGATCACAGTATATTTTTAAACATTATGTTATGGAATTGTTTACGATACAACTGATCGAGACTAGGCCAGAAGAGATTTCAAATCCAGGACGCCTATGGACTTGAAGAATATAACAAGAAACAAAATTGTGAGGATTGGAAGAACGATGTTAAGGATCCTGTTGATTAACGCGATATCTTTGACCTTGTCTTCACCTTGACGAGAGGCTAATTGTATAATTTAGAGGTTTTTCTTATGTTTAGATGCAACTGTCTTTGATTCAACATCTAAGAATTAAGGGCATAATAATGAATCCAAATCCAAATCATAGTTTGGCAAATCATAATCTAATATGGCTTAGTAGTTAATAGCTCCGCAAACCCAAAACACCTGAAAACTCTTGATGCTTTCAAATGTTACAGAGATGCCATTGACCAAAGGACAACTAAATCATAGTCAAAAACTATAACAGATAAAAAAAAAAGAGTGATTGATTACCTCAGTCAATAAATGGAGCATGTTAATAGCTAAATTCATCTGTGCTTACAATTCAAGGCATGGATATGTCCTTGAACACACCACGGATATGGCAGTCCAGTTGGTTTCCCACCATGATTACCAGGCCTCTCCTCTTTTTTTCCTCTCATCTTCTTCTGGTAGTAGGACTGCCGCCGTGTTTGTAACCACTAACCACCGGCATGAATCGATTGCGAGTAGTGAGCCACCTGAGACAAAGCATTGATGTCGGACATCCATCCACGTTTCTTTGTTGCCGTTACGTACCAGAGTCAAACGGTGATGATCGTGGCGAAAATACGTGAGTAAAGAGGTTAAGCATTTTATTCTTATCTTTCTTACATAACAAGTTTCCAAACCATAAACCTAATGATCTCTTTTGTTTTTATCCGATCAGTCATGTGATGTCTTAGCACTGTTATTTGGTGAAGTGACAAGTGTAGCTGAGACTCGGGGTACAACCCCTAGATAATGACTTGCATTTCAAGCTAGATCTGTCTCCAAGTTTTCCCATCCTATATGGCTAAGATGGGAACTATTCTATAGTATCCTGCTATAGTAGATCTTCTATTATGCTAGTTTAGTTTCGAGGCAAATTCTGTTTTTCTGAATTATCTTACATGATAGTTAAAATATTAATTGTATAATCCGAATTAGAGGTTAGAAGATTCAACTCTGGACTGAATATAATGAATTAAGAAATTGTTATATATATATATACATATATATACACACACATATATGGTATGAGATTACGGGGCATAAAGATGTTTGTGGCGCCTTGTGTGGAGATTACAGGACATAGAGACGTTTATGCTAGTGGTGCATTGTGTAGGGATTGTGGGGTAAAAAAACATTTGTACTAGCGGCGCATAAGAGATTAGGGTGCAGAACGGAGCTTCTTCATTAACGGCGCATAGAGTTATACATATATCCTTTTGAAGAGAATTCATGGTGCAGAGATTAGCCATTTACTATCAGCACATGAACAAATTTGTTCATGTTAGGGTTGGACTCCCGTGGTCGAAGTTCTATATATGAGTCAATGGTTTGGCGTGTTTAGCATTCCATATCTTATTTCTTGTAGGTGAGCATGACAAATAGTTCGATGTTTTGAGATCGTTGTTTTTAATTCCGGGTTGTACTCTGACTTCTTAATGAAATGTTTTGATTTATTTTTATTATTCAATTTAAACATGTATTTCTTTCTGATTTTTTTTTCATAATTCGAAGTAATTTGATATTTTGTTGTAAAACTTAACGAAAGATGTATCTTATTCATAAACATAATGGAACCCTTATATAGGGATTTACAAATAGATAAACCGTCATAGATAAATGGAAAGATAACAAATCCTAATCCAGCTAGAAAAAAAAAAACAAGACTAGAACATAAAAGGAAAAGTAGGACCGGACTAGAAAGGAAAAGCTGGCCGCCTATGATCTATGCGGACAGACCGGTACGGGCCGGTACGGACGGGTCGGTTATGGACGTCCACCATATGATTTATAACACTCCCCCTTGGACGCCATAACCATACAGAGATTATAATACGCTTTGGATGTTGCCTTATTAAAACCTTATACCAAGAAAACCCAATGGGACAAAACATGGTGAAGAAAAAAGAGTACAACACATATTACTCCCCCTCATTTGTACCTCCGTATATGTCTTTCAAGTTGGCGCATCCCAACCTGATGGTTGAGCTTCATGGACGCAAAGTCTGAACTAGTCCTTGCAAAGGAAGGTATAACTCCTATACGAGCCTTCTTCTTAAACCAATGACCAATGGTCTCAACACCAAGATAAAGTAATGCTACCGCATTGCAAAGACATAACCTGCCTGGGATCTATCATTGTGGATCCGAGAGATAACCTGTATCAATCAAAACATATTAACCCTTCTTTTGGGTTTTGGTTAGTATAATGTAATCTCAAATCTTTAGTTCTTTGTAGGTAGCATAGGATGTATTTTATCCTGTCTCAATCCCTTATATTCGGACATAACCTAAACCTAGACAATAGGTTTACATCAATACTTATGTCCAGATGTGTATTACATGACAAATACATCAAAGCAAGACGCCAATAGTACTTAAGGTAAGGACGTGTATGACTTTAGTTCTAGTGCCTCATGGTCGGACATGAGCTAAACATATACAAGAGTTTTACGAATTAACACATGTCCGGCCTAGTATGGCTTGCCTATTACATTAAGGCGCCAATGACACTTGGATAAGGGACTTTTCTGGACCAAGGACATATTCCTTGTCCTTCTTGGGGCCAAAGGATCCGTGTCCAAGTCAAAGGTCCTCACGACCATGTCCTTCTTGGGACTTACAATGGGTTTGTGTCCGGACCAAGGGACCTTATGGGACAACTCAATGGGCGAGCTTTGGTCCATGTTAAAACTGTTTGAATACCTTTCTATAAGTCCTTTGATGCACAAGGACTTCATCTTTTAAGATGTTCAATTTGTAATCCCAAACAAAAACTTTGTTTGTCCAAATTTTTCATTTCAATCTCTTTCTTTAGATAATCGTTTGGGAAGTCTCTCCAGAGGTTCCTAGGATATTTTAGATCATTAACATACACTTGAATAATTTAGTTCTCGAGAACCTGTTGCATTTGACAACTCAATACCCTCTGGGACTTTCATGTATATCTCATTATCCAGTGGACCATACAAGTAGGCAGTTTCTACATCCTTTAACCGCAAGTCTATTTTCTTCTCTTATGGCCAGACTTATTAGGAATCTAAATGTTTGTTGCATCCACCACAGGGCAGTATGTCTCCTCATAATTGATTCTTGGTCTTTGTGAGAATCCTTGTGCATATGGCCGTGCCTTATATCTTGCTATCTCGCAATGTTTCATTTCTTTCACAAAGACTCATTTGTCCAACTGGTTTCACATCTAGAGGTGTCCGAACTATGGGATCAAATATGCCCCTTTTCTGTAGACTATTTAACTCCACGCTTTTCATTTTAATCCAATCTGATCTACGAGTGCGCACTCTTTTATTGACGTGGATTCATGATCCTCGTTTATATCCATAAATTCAAGTGCTACCTTGTATGCAAATAAATCATCTATGTCGACATCTTTTCTGTTCCAATGTGTTCCAGACATGATATAATCAATTACAATCTCATTATTATCAGGACCATTAGTACCCAGAAGCTTGGCGTCCCAAGCCTCAGAGTTTGGTACCTTAGAGCCGGCCGGCCTTATGTCCATGTCTGTGGTTTCCTCGACCTCGGATTTGTATTCATTCTCTGCACCTTTCTTTTGTTTCCGAGGATTCTTATCTTTGGAACTTATTGGTCTACCACGTTTCATAAGTTGTCTAAACTCTGTAGCAACTTGATTATGTCCCTTTTGGACTTCTATTCGAATTTGGTGCATTACAAGCTGGTATATATGACTTAGTCACTCTCTTTCGGGTCAGCAAATGAGTCTGGCAATTGATTAGCTAGCTTTTGTAAATGTATTATCTTTTGGACATCTAATTCACATTCTTTAGTCCGAGGATCTTTCCAAGACAATGATGGTTGATTCCATCTAATCTCTTTTACCAGCTTATTATTTTCTCCCCTAATCCGCGTACCTGGCCTTTAAATAAATCACCCATATTTGGCTCAAGGAACTTAAAAAAAATGTGGGAGAATCATATCCAACATATATTCCCATCCTTCTTTGAGGACCCATCTTAGTTCTCTGTGGTGGAGCAGTTTGTACATAGACGGCACATCCAAATTCTTAAGATGGGATATGTCTGGCTCATGACCCATGATTTAATTGATGGGAAATATCTATTCTCACTAGATGGCCTGATGCGTATAAACTCAGATGCATGTTAAATTGTGTGATCCCAAGCTGAGACTGGGGGTTTTTAACCTCATAAGTAATGGTCTAGCAATCAGCTGTATGCGTTTTAAAAGATTCGGCCAAAACCGTTTTATGTATGAACATGCACCAATGTTCCACACTTGCCTCCATGGACATACAACTAACATTAAACGCTTGGGACATGAATTCACCAGCTTATTATTTACTTAGTCACTTTGACTGGTGATGGCCTATCAATGAGTTTCCCTTGTGTACATGCTACACACGTGATATTCTTTGGGATAACTCTTTCTTTCTTTCAATGTGTGCCCATTTGTATATCAATTTCCGCATCATGTTTGAACCGGGATGGCCAAAAACCGGCTGTGCCATTTAGTGAAATTGTGGGTAAACACTTTGTTTACCATGGCATTTGCCTCTATCATACTGATCTTTGCATAGTATAGACCAGTAGAGAATGCAGGTATAGTCTCGACCACTTTTTTATGGCCTTAGGCGTATATCATTATTTGAAGGAACCTTTGTTTCCTTTGTCCATTTTTTCAATATAGAAACCATTCATTCTTATATCTTTAAAATTCAATGGGCCTTTCTTGGGTGAATATAATGCATTAGATATCACTAGATGCGTGCCTTTTAGGCAACAATACACTGTCATGGCCGTAGTCCTTTATTGGACTGACTATACCCGCAATTATATTGATGTAGACTTTAAATCTTAAAATCATGCATTTGGTTTTATTAAGTATATAAATCAGACAAAACAATAGCAATAGAAATAAATTCAGGGAGATAAAACAAAGAAAAACATAAAGCAAAGCAAAACACAGAAGTCGAAATAACATTATTCTTTTAGACAGTCAGATGTTTCATATTCCATAAGGTCATCTTGTTCATGATCAAAATCATCTTCTCCATCTTGATGGACGAAATGGGCTTCTGGATTCTTCCCTTTCTGACTCTCTTGATAGAGGTCACAAAGATGTCTGGGGGTCCTACATGTCTTAGCCCAATGGTTATCCATTCCACACCTATGGCACACTGATTTGGTCGAGTGTTATGGTTTAGAAATACCACTGCTTCTGCCTCGACCCCGGCCTGAATGGAATTGATATCCAAGGCCTCTGCCATAGCTATTCCCGCGGCCATATGAGTTGTATTGGCCACGGCCACGTCCTCTCCATCCACCACGACCACGGCTGTGTGGTTTATCATGATGGACGTGGTTAATTTCTTTGGATTCTTTCTTTTCCTCTGCGGCCTTATTGGCTTCAGGTAATGGGATTGATCGAGGAGGTCTCAATTCACTGTTTCTCATCAATAACTCATTGTTTTGCTCAGCTAGAAATAGACATGAGATCAGATTTGCATATGTCTTGAAGCCCTTCTCACGGTATTGTTGTTGTAACAAAACATTGCTTGTGTGGAAGGTGAAAAAGGTCTTTTCTAGCATATCCTTATCCGTTATCTCCTCACCACACAGTTTCAACTTTGAAATGATTTTGAATAAGGGTGATTTATACTCATCCACGGACTTGAAGTCCTGGATTCTGAGATTCCTCCAATCATACATAGCCTTTGGTAAGATCACCGTTCTTTGGTGATCATATCTGCTTTTCAGCTCTGTCCAAAGGTCTAACGGATTCTCAATTGTCAAATACTGATCTTTGAGACTCTCAGCCAGATGATGGCGGATAATTAAGATAGCTATGTATCTATCTTTCTCAGTGACATTATTGTTCTCGGCAATACTTTCACCGAGCTCCTTTAATTTCAGGATGATCTTAGTATCAAGTGCCCATTGTAAATAATTATCTCCAGAGAGATTTAGGGCAGCATATTCCAAATTGTTGATTTTCGACATCCGAAATCATATATTTCATTCTCAAGATTATAATGTTTAATGTTCACTATATGATGCAATCAAGACAAGCTAAACAGATATGCAATGTTATAACAAGCCGCACGGCCAAACAAGATATGATGCATTCATTTCATATGGGTATGATGCAAGAACAAGCCACACGGCCAAGACATGGTATGATCAATCTTATCAAACGGTTTCTATATGATCATTATGCAATCGGTTATACATCCTAGCAAAACGGTTTCTAAGTGATCAAATTCAAATTCAAACATTCAATCACTCAAACAACTAAATTCGATTTCAAATCAGGGTTTGCATGATATGCAATATGCATATGTGCGGCTAGGTTTTAGGGTATTAGGGTTTCAATTTAGATCAGGCAATCAATCAATCACTTTAATTATGATTTTAACAAGTTTAGCAAGTGGATTCTATTAACCTAATCATGCAATTCTTTTTCTATCAACCTAGTTTGCAAACAAGTCACAAACAATCTCAATCAATCTCTCACAGCAAACAATCAGTCCATTAAGTCCTTTTAATCAATATGAGCGTTCTTATGCAATATGTCATATGCATCTAGCAACTTAGCAACCGTTATGATCTACCAACTTAACATACAACCAATCTAACCAAAACCTAGTTCATCATTAATTAAGGTTTTAGAGACTTAGGGTTAGGGTTCTTGTGATTTCGATTTTGGGTTCAATGATTGATCATTAGGTTTTCGAGTTTACCTTTAACCTCAGATGTGTTGAATGGACCACCAAAGAGAGGAGATCGCGAGGTTGAACTCCTTGGAACGCGGATGATGGTTCACGAAAAGAGGCGGCCGCGAGCAATAACGGGTCGCGAACGAAGTCGGTCGCGGACGGTTTGGATGCTGAGATCGTCGCGAGCCGGAACGGACTGAGGTCAGATCGTTGGCTCGAACAAGGAGGAAGGTTTCAGCCAGGATTAGGTTTCACGCTGGAAGAGAGATAGGATTAGGGTTTCTCGCCGGTTTTGGGTTTATCGCCGATTAGGGTTTTTAGGTTGAAAACTTTGGCTCAGGGTTTTTTTTAGAGTTTCGTGCTGATAACGTGTTGTAAAACTTAAGGAAAGACTAGAGTTTGACCCGTGCGTCCCGCCCGGGTTCAAATTTTATTTTTAATTTCGAGCCTATGTAATGACATTTGTAGACCGAAAGTTTAAATAATATATTTTTTAGGTTAATCTTGGTTCATTTATTTGAAAGCGTATTCTTCTAAATACTACTATTCTGTGAATTTAAATATAATCCTAAACTTTTAAATACTCGAGCGATTCAATTAAAGGTTTGACTTTTTCATTTGTTTGATCTTATTTCAGTTTAAGTGTTTTTGTCGTATTTATTTTCATGTATATATATGTATATATATATATATATATATTTATTTAATTAGTATATATTTTTAAGATTACTCATATATTTAAAATTTTATATCGTTATTTCATATACAATAATTTTATTGTTTTTATGCTGTTAATTAACTAATTATTTTAAATCATTACCTATATCATATATATATGTTGCTTCTTATTATATATTTAATTTTTCCTATTGAATTTGATTTTGATGATTAAACCAATATTTTATGCATGAAATAACATACTTGAGAATTATTTTGTATTTAATTTATTACGATCCTGATCCGTTATTTTTTTATGCTGTTAATTAACTAATTATTTCAAATCATTACCTATATCACACACACATATATATATATATATATATATGTTGCTTCTTATTATGTATTTAATTTTTCCTATTGAATTTGATTTTGATGATTAAACCAATATTTTATGCATTAAATAACATACTTGAGAATTATTTTGTATTTAATTTATTATGATCCCGACCCGTTATTCAAAGCGCTAGATTTCTTTGAAAAATTTGATTTGTTTTTTCAGTTTATATAACAAACTATTGTATATATAAAAGTTTATGATAAATTAATTTTATACATGTATTATAAAGTTTATTAATGTTAAACCATTCTACCAACATATTTATAATTTTAGAATACATGTTTTATATTTACGAAAATAAAATATATTAACTTATCAATTCAAAATGATAGATTGCATAAGAGGTTGATGAGAAGTTTCTAATTGTGTTTGATATATACAGATGAGTAAATAAATCTAGGTTAAGATTTATTTGCAGCGACTGAAGATATTGCGAGATATTCTCATTTCTGTTTTCAATCGAAATTGTTAAGATTTAAAACATTTGATCCGTGTTTCTTGGTTCTTCTCTTTTAATATTGCTTTCATTAATTAGTATACAGGTAGCAAGATATATAAAAATAATGTATTAGTGTTAGCAGTTTTTTTAATGAAATTATTAAAATAAAAAGTTATGGTATATAAGTAGCTTATTATTTATCTATAAATTTTTATTTAGTAAAACTTAAATTTACATAATTTTTTTTCTTACATTTTGGTATAATACTATGTATTCAATTTCTTTTCTTGTGGTTAAGCTTTTAGATACTGAATATAATTATTGCCACTGTTCTATAGAAATTTTAAAATTTAAATATTTAAAATTTGATAAAAATTATTTGTTATTTTCTAATTTTATTATATGTGTAAATTTTTTTGATTTTTTCTCTTAAATTTTTAAAAATATGAAATCTTTAATTTTGAATTCTTATCTTT
This sequence comes from Brassica carinata, assembly GCA_016771965.1. Taxonomy (NCBI): domain Eukaryota; kingdom Viridiplantae; phylum Streptophyta; class Magnoliopsida; order Brassicales; family Brassicaceae; genus Brassica; species Brassica carinata. The sequence goes on from CM028691.1 coordinate 43,035,534, forward strand.
TACGATGTGAAAAGTAATTCTAAATACCACTGAAAACGAATATTTAAAGTTAAGTTATTAACTAACCCATATTATAAACAAAGTCATAATTATAACATTTAAGAAAATAATTCACCCCATTTCATATATATTGTGTTGAAATATAATTATAACATTTAGTAAAATAATTCACCCCATTTTATATATATTGTGTTGAAATATATTTTTTTTAGGTTTCGAAGTACAATTTTTTTTCTTTTCGAAGCCTAATTTGATAACTATATAAATAGTTGTGTTTAACAGGAATAACTGGATAAGTAGACAAATCATTTCAGTTTTTCACGAAACACCCTACTTTATAAGTTTTGATAATTCAAGCGTAAAAAAAAAAAGTTTTCATAATTTCATGATTTTAAATGATACAGAAAGCAAATATGTTTGTATCACATACCTCTTGGCAGAAAAAATTGACCATTCCTGCACATATTCTTTTAGTAATTTTCTCGGTAGCTTGATATCTTCACATATAAAGGCATAAGTCAAACATAACAATTATAGTATTGTGAGTCAGCAATTTATACAATTTAAACAAATTCAGTTATTCAACCAATAAACATGAAACGACGACATGATTAGAAAAACTCTAAAACACAACGGAAGTTCATATAGAAAATGTTAGGACTAACCCGTTTTCGAGTACCAAAAAGATGCATCAACATGGTGAGATATTGGTCGATCCGTACCACCTAAAGTTTTAATGAGTAAAATATGTAAGTCAAACAGATACCAAAAGCATGTGAAAGGTCAACATTGAAAGACACGTCGGATTTACATGAATAGTGCCGGTCAGTATCATAGATTTAGTGGTGGAAAGCTATCAAGATCGGCAGCTTTCGACCGGTTAGTATGCTTGCTACATCGTCTATAATAGCAAAATAAAAACGATTTAGTTGCGCTTCTAAAAGACATATTTTCTGATATAATAGAAAAAACAGAAGATGGATGCTCCAATTTATAAGAATAGCATTAGGTTAGTCGATTTCAAAAATTTTAAACAAAAATATATATTCTTTGGAATATGCCCGATTGTTTTGGAAATTTTAAGATTATTTGTGTGACAAAATCTTATTAAAATGACTGAATCTATTGTTAGGAATATATTGTTAGATATTTATATATCCGATTTTTTGCATTTAAAGAGTAGTTTGGTAAATCTTTTAAAAAATAAACAATATATGGTAAGGAAAATATATCGTTAGGAATATACTCATATATATTAGGAAGTTCCGAACATTAAGTGCTTTAAACATATCATTAATATTTTCCAAAATTTATATCACTCTTTAAATTATATTTAATCCGTTACTTGAAGAGATGGTTTAAGAATCTGGTTGGCCGAAATCGTAGGAATATAATATCTAAATTTTATGGCCGAAATCGTAAGAAAAAAAATTATCTATGACCAAGTAAATTACAAATTAACATGAAACTTTAAATTCATAATTTTTTATGCTCAACACATCTTCAAAATGATAATATTTTGTAAATTGTAACAACCTATATTATTAAATCATGGTTATTGGAAAATATTTTAGTAAAAATCAATTTTTGAATATATATATATATATATTTTTTTTTTGTTAATCATTTTTTTTATATAATTCAACTTTAAATTATTATTTTGATTTGATATATGTATATAAAGTTTAAATTTTGTTTTGTGATTATTTTATACAAAATATGTTTTTGGGTAATTAGATTGACATGTTTTCATTAATTTTAACGATAGCCCATATAAATAGTTCATCATAATATAATGGACTTCTAATTTTTCTTAATCATAAGCCCATTGATTTTTTTATTAATATACTGCAATCTAAGTTTTCAAACAAACTTATTCTTTAAAAATGCTATCCATGTTTCCAAACAAACCTCCTTTTAAAACTGCAATCCATGGGGGGTGTATTGGACCAAGGATTTTAAGGAGTTGTAGAGTGTTTTAATTTTGGTGGGATTTAGATGAGTTTTGAAGTTATTTGAGTGATTTTAGTTAAAGTTCAAAATTTTAAATAAAATCTATAGGTGATTTGGTAAACTGTTTTCTGAAAATTTCAAAATTATTTAGGTGATTTGGTTACAAGTCGTTCTGTTAATGCATTTTGTAAACTCAATGTCTTCAAGAAAATTTAACAGAGAGTGAGAGAGGCACGTCTTAAAACTATCAGGAGGAAACTCATGTGCTTGTCTGGTATGGCTAAATGGACAAGAATGGGTGCCACAATTCCCTATCATAATCTCAACTATAATCGTTACCTAAATGGACATCTTTCGTAAGTCAATCATCACGTTTTTGAGGGAGGAAACGAAAACTAAAGTTAAATGCACTATCGTCTTGAAACAGAAGACCAGGGAAGACAAAAAAAAAACTTTCACAAAACCCAAAACAGACTGGAGATGCAAGAAAACGCATGAGAAACTTAAAGGAGAAAACCAAAACTACATACTTAGAGCAATAACAGTCTGTAGACTTACTTTTATAATCTCAATGGAATTGGTGTGAAATGATAAAACAGAGGAAAGAGGCTCAGGTGAGGACAATAAGCATATCTTAGTCTCTTTGTATATCAAGACAGATACCTCAGTCAGTCATATGACAGATAACGAGAGTGGACTAAATTAATATTATAGTTCAAGTTTGATTGATAGTCTTTCATAATTGCATATATATATATATATATATATATCAAACGTAAGAAAATAAACAAGAAGCTTCAAGGTCTCTTCAAGGATGGCTACATCCATGGTGATCTGTGCAGCGACTAATTAGACATGTACTTATAAAGAAGAAGCTTCTCTTCTTCCACAACGCTGAAACCAAGAATTGGCGCTAAGTTAGGTGACGCAGCTCCCACAACTGATTCATCTCGTACCAAAACTTCTTCTCGCCTAGCTTACATGTGATCAACTGCTTCACTGCAAGTGCCACGTTATCAAGAAGAAGCGCCTTATACGCTGTCCTTGTCCTAGTGTAAAAGTTAACGTTTTCAGAACTGAAACCATTAGTTGCAGCCATCAATTCCCCATGTTTAACCTTAACCAAAGGCTTCTGAGACAAAGAAACTTGAGCAAGCTTATGTGATGCAGCGGACGATAGGTTGAATGGTCAATCAAAGAACTTTTAGGGTTCTAGAGACCTGTTCTTGGATCAATCAAGAGTTTCTTTCGATAGCTTCTTGAGACCAACTTCCTGTTTGATGAATTTAATCGAATCTAAACAAGACAACTCAAAGAAGATGAATTGAATCAAATCTCTTTCAAGGTATAAAGCAAAAGCTAGTTTATTAATTATCAAAGTCTGAATACAACTTTAGGTTTGAATGCCTATTTATAATAAATCCTTAAATCTTGAAAACCCTAATCTTAACTAAAATAGAAAAACCAATAAAATCTAGAAAATACAAATAAAATGTAATTATTTAATTCTATATATTTAACAAAATAAGTAGTAAGATATTTGGAAATATTCCAAATACTTATCTGCATCATTCTTTCCGGGTTGGAAAAGATTCGTCCTCGAATCTTGAATCTGTTTTTCATGGTTGAAATCTTCAAATATTTATCTTCAAATCCAAAATTTGCACAAATTTGAATCTTCTGACTTTGCCCGAAATTTGCACGAAACTCGTCTTGCACAAAGTTTGCACAAAACTCATCTTGCACAAATTTTGCATGGATCTCGTCCCGCAAGAATTTTGCATGAATCTCGTCCGGCCCGATTTTTGCATAGACGAAATTTGCAAAAGAATCTTCACTGAAGATGAAGTCGACAACGGGAACATCATCTTCATAAACGTCGTAGATCGGATCATTATAGATCTCTCGATAGATCTCATAGTTCTCTTCTCTCTCAACAAAAGGACTTTCGTCCTGGGTAGGATAGATGTTCGCATTCATCATGACATCCAGAATCGTCTTCGATTGAGAAATCAAAGAAACCAGGCTCTGATACCAACTGATGCAGCGGACGATAGGTTGAATGGTCAATCAAAGAACTTTTAGGGTTCTAGAGACCTGTTCTTGGATCAATCAAGAGTTTCTTTCGATAGCTTCTTGAGACCAACTTCCTGTTTGATGAATTTAATCGAATCTAAACAAGGCAACTCAAAGAAGATGAATTGAATCAAATCTCTTTCAAGGTATAAAGCAAAAGCTAGTTTATTAATTATCAAAGTCTGAATACAACTTTAGGCTTGAATGTCTATTTATAATAAATCCTTAAATTTTGAAAACCCTAATCTTAACTAAAATAGGAAAACCAATAAAATCTAGAAAATACAAATAAAATGTAATTATTTAATTCTATATATTTAACAAAATAAGTAGTAAGATATTTGGAAATATTCCAAATACTTATCTGCATCATTATGGCTACTAAGTCTCACCAAACTACTTACTCCTCCTTACGTTAATCTACTTCTCTTTCTCTTTCTCTTTCTCTTTGTCTACTATGTTCTCCTGATTGTTCCAACAAGACAGGCTGACAAAATTGGAGAGGAACCCAAGAATGGTGTTTGCAAAGTTCCATGATTTAAGAACTCCCTAAGTTTCAGTAATCGCAAATCTAAGAAACGAGGTTGCAGTGAGTGAAGTAAGCAGCCATCGCAGGAGAATAACAGAGGAAGAAGATGAACATAGTAGTTATGATTAATAAAGAAGATGAAGTGTTCAGAGGTTTGATTTTTTGTATCTGCTAATGGAGCAGAGACGAATCTGCAAGTCATAGGCATGAACGATTGTCTCAAGGGTTAGAAAGATGCAAAGTAGCCGTCGTTCGTCTTATGTATATATCTGTTTTCTTTTTCATCGTTAAATAGATGTTTTATTTTTATTTTGAAATCTCTCCAAATAACACATGTAGAGGTGGGAGTTTTATAGCTACACTTTTTAACTGGTACTACTACAAAGTATCCCAAAATCCTTTTCCTTTCAAAATCATGTTTATCTTTCAATAACAATAGATTTGATATAAGTTTTGTAAATGATTAATTGAATAACAGGAGATTTGCAAGTGTTTCTAATGATTTTACATAAATTTCATGTTCAATAACAGGTGATTTGAAAATAAATTTTAAAATCCTTAGTTGAATAACAGAGGATTTTAAAACAACCCCAAAACCCTTTAAAATCATAGTTTCAATACACCCCCCCATGTTTCCAAACAAAACTGAAACGTACTTCTGCTTTAATAATATAGATGTATCTTATTCATAAACATAGTGGAGCCCTTATATAGGGATTTACAAATAGATAAACCGTCATAGATAAATGGAAAGATAACAAATCCTAATCTAATTAGGAAAAGGAAAAACAAGACCAGAACATAAAAGGAAAAATAAGACCCGACCAGAAAGGAAGAGCTGGCCGTCTATGATCTATGCAGACGGGCCGGTACGGACAGGTCGGTTATGGACGTCCACGATATGATTTATAACATATTTATCGTAATCAAAAAGGGAGTACACATGTGTTACAAAAACTTTCTGAAGTATAGTATAAATAAAACAAACATGTCAAAATAGCTATCCGTTAAAATGAAAAATATCTTCACCAAAACTCTTTAACTATAAAATTTAGTTAACCTCAAAGAGGATGAAGGTGAATATCATAAATGATTAAAAAATTAAAAAAAAAATCAAAATAATATTTCATACACAATATATAATCAAATCATTAAGATAAAAGTAAATGATAAATAAAATATTTATTGAAGACATGACCAACCACTGATATTCTATAATCAAAGATGTGAAAGCCACCAAGGGAAACGTGACTGAAAATTAAATAAATTGAGACGATCGCGTTTGTTGTCATGAATTGTACCAATAGGGAATAATACTAATATTTGTACAAAAACACTTACACTTATGATAAAATATTTAATAATTCAAATGAGAAGTGTCTTTTTTTTTGTTCAAAAATGAGAAGTGTCTATTTTCTTAACAAAAGGGGAGAAGCCAGATAGGATGAGCGGTTATTTGGCAAAGGTTTACTTGGGAGCTTCCCGGATCCCAATTCCCAACTCTGCTTTGAATATTTTTTTTTTCTTTTTGTTTTTTTTTTAATAATTCAGTTATTTCATTTCCTCTGGCTGTGGCTTTCCCTCTGGTTCGATTTTTTTTCTCTCTCCAGGGTGCTCATTGATTGATTCACCTGAAATTTTCAGTTTCCTTGTACGGCATTTCGTGGCCGATTGTCTTGTTTTTCTGGCTCAAAGCATAAAGAAATTCGAAAATTGTGGATCGCGTCCTTGCGCACAGATAGCATCCGTATGATTATTATGTAGCTGATTTTGTTATCTTCTGATTCTTAACATATAGCTCTTTAGTTCGATTATTTGTGAAACAATCATCACTCGTTGTGTATATTTTTTCAACGGGAATATTTACGAATTATTGTGGATGATGCTTGGAGTTTTTTTTTTCTTGTTTCTGGAAAAAGTCAAAAGCTGCGTCTAGTTTGATGATGATCGATTGTCTGATATAAATTCAGAAATTGAAAGAGGAGATCGGATCATTTGAGATGGCTAATCAAGGTGGTTCGTCAAGGAAAAGTCTATCCTTCTCTGGTCAAGGGAAGAAGAAACCTTCTGAAAACAATGAAGGAGGAGGAAGCTCTGACCTCCCTCGGAGATCTCTCACTTCTTCTCGTTCTTCCATGTAACAATCACCCTCGACCCAACTTCTCATTTAATGTTTCGTCATAATGACACATTGTTATAAATGTTAAATTTCATTAGTGAATCTTAAGACTCGTGTGTATTTATTTCTTGTTTTTTTCCTCGTTTTTTATTTTGAGCAATTCCTTATTGTTCATGTTGTTGTAGAAGCTTGAGTGGGGAAAGGAGTGGAGAGAGAACTGTAAAGCGACTTAGATTGTGTAAGGCACTTACCGTACCCGATAGCACAACTTTACATGAAGCATGTCGGCGGATGGCTGCACGTCGTGTTGATGCGTTGCTGCTGACTAATTCTAATGCTTTACTTTGTGGGATCCTTACGGACAGGGTAAACTTTTACGACCATTTTAGCTTGAAAATATTGTCTGTTTTTTTTTTTTTTTTGCTTGAATTGATCCGTTCCTCTCTATTGGTTAAAGGATATTGCAACAAGAGTTATTGCTAAAGAACTCAACCTTGAAGAAACTCCTGTTTCTAAAGTTATGACCAAGAACCCTGTCTTTGTTTTGTCCAACACTATCGCTGTGGAAGCTCTTCAGAAGATGGTGCAAGGTTTTTAAATTTTTTGAGACCACCCATTTTTCATTCTTTCTTTTTTTTTTTTGCTCTCTCATTGTTTATTTGTTTTATATAAATTCTTGAAAATTTGAAATTGTAGGCAAGTTTAGACATCTGCCAGTGGTGGAGAATGGAGAAGTTATTGCACTTCTTGATATAGCAAAGTGTTTATATGATGCAATTGCTCGTATGGAAAGATCAGTTGAGAAGGGTAAGGCCATCGCTGCAGCTGTTGAAGGTGTTGAAAAGAATTGGGGGACATCTATCGCTGGTTTGTTACAAATATTATCTCAAACAGATTTTAGTTCTCTTCTTGCTTGAAAATTGTCTTGCTTGTGTTTAAATAGAAATGACTGTGGCTGATGGTGTTTTGTTGAAATACAGGACCAAACACTTTTGTGGAAACACTTAGAGAACGAATATTCAAGCCTTTGCTTTCAACTATAATTCCAGATGATACAAAGTGGGTAATATCTCCTTAAAGTCATATTTTGTATATCATTTTGATCTGAATACTTGTTTCTGTTAAAAGTAACGCAAAGCTTAACGAGTTAAGTTGGGAATGAAAACATACAGAGTTTTAAAGGTCGGATTGGAAGAGACGGTGTTAGCAGTTACCATGAAGATGGTTGAATATGAGTCTAGCTCAGCCATGGTGATGGTTGAGAACAAATTAGTAGGGATTCTCACGTAAGTCTCCTTGTTGGCTTTTATTTCCATTTATCTGGAGAATATATGCTTGTTTTGTTTCTCTGGTTACGAAAATAGTCCCTGGATAAATAAAACATCATATTCCAAACTTTTGTAGTGAAGCTTTTATGTTAGTTTTTAATTTTTATTTTGTTAGTTCAAAGGATATCTTAATGCGGGTGATAGCCCAAAACCTTCCTCCAGAGACAACTGCTGTGGAGAAGGTAATTTTTCTCCATAAGTTGGGTTTGTGGTAGCTTTTTCAGTTGTTACTACATTCGAATATGAGAGAAGTTATTATTTCAGTTCTTCCTAAAATCAATGTTCTTTTCTAGTCTTAGTTGCTTATTTCCTATTATTCTATAGGTTATGACACAAAATCCAGAATCTGCAACAGTTGATATGGCGATTGTTGACGCCTTGCATATCATGCATAATGGAAAATTTCTTCATCTTCCTGTATTAGACAAAGGTAGCAAGATCTTCCAAAAACTGACTATGACCAATCTAAGTATGCGAAGCATCATTTGGGTCTAATGTCAATGCTTTCAAACAGATGGAGATGTTGTCGCTGTGATTGATGTTATCCACATAACTCATGCTGCTGTTACCACGGTACATTTTTTTTGTTTTTCTCTTTTAAGGTTTTGCAATGCACCATTGACATGAGATAAGGTTGGTAAACAGAATCTTAGAGTAGAATGAGAGCAAAATTAGTTTTAGTGTTGTGTTTTGGTGAAGCTCTCACATCTTTTCGGCAGGCTGGAAGTACAGCTGGAATAAATAATGAGACAGCAAACTCAATGATGCAAAACTTTTGGGATGCTGCTATGGCTTTGTCTCCTAACGAAGATGGAGATGAAACAACGAGGAGGTTCTTACTTATTTTCTTCAAAACCATTTAGCTTTTGACCACTAAGCTAGGTCCCTCCATCTGTTGTTGTTGGATGATCATTAATTTTGCAGTGAAGACGAATCATCAATTAAACTACCTTCGGAGATAGAAGGAACAAAATCATTCTCATATCCCAACACGTTTTCTTTCAAACTACAAGATAAAAAGGGAAGAATGCATAGATTTATGTGTGGTACGTTTAAGCATAACACCATATGTGCCAAAGCAGAGACATTTCATAACGGTTTTTAATTCATAATGATAGAGACACATAGTTTGGCAACTCTGATAACTGCAATACTACAACGGATGGGGGATGACATTGAGCCTGACAACTTGCCTCAGATAATGGTTTGCATTTATTTGAAAGCTTTAGAAATAAAAAGAGGAAAACTATGATTTACTTGAAATGTTTTGTGCTATATATGTAGTATGAAGATGAAGACAATGACAAAGTCATTTTGGCATCCGATGGTGATCTTCTAGCTGCCGTAGAGCATGCAAAATCAATAGACTGGAAGGTAACTAAAGAATTACATCATTCTTTTTGTCAATCAATCTTGTTTTGGGTTGGGTTCAAGAAATATGGTAGCCAAAGCTATATAACCTAATCCATACTTGGATCCGTTTAAAGAATAATTATGGTTTCCTTTGACTTTGGTTTCAGTTCAGATTTTCGGTTATGGAAATACTAACATTATTTTAACCTTAAAGTATATTTATGCTCCGATAGGTTAAGTTGGTTTTGAGGTAAAGAAGAAAATCTATTCTAAAATTGGTGCAGGGTTTAAAATTGCACTTGGACTACGTTGAAGCTAGAGGGCATAGGAGAGGTTTAAGCACAGAGGATATAGAGTACGATAAATCAAAATCATGGGCAGTAGCTTACAAGACAGTTGCAGCCGGGGCTGCTCTTGCCGCTGGACTTGGGGTTTTGGTATACCTTAAGCGCCATTCAAATTAACTGATTCATTTTTGGCGAGGTGCAAAGGTGAATGTTTTTTGTCAACCAATGTTTACGCATATGATTGGTGAAAGTATTAACTCTTCTCATTTATTCGTGTGCTTGTTTTTTTAAACCTTGTTACTCATTCTTTTGTTTTTTTAACCTTACTCATTTTTTGTATATAAATAAGTAAAACATTTATCTATATTGACAATGATATAAGTTAGGCATGGATATTTTATCCGATACATTAAACCGAACCTGAATCCGATCTAAAAACTCTGAACTCTAACCCATTCCGATCTAAAAGACATATGAATGGATAGTGAGTTAGAGGAGAATAGATATCTGGCCCGATCGGTAATACCTGATATCCGATTGGATACCCAGATTATACAAAAAAATAAAATATATATATATATATATATTAACCATTAATCTCAAATAGTTTAGATTCATTCATTTTCTCTTCATAGTTCACTAATTCTAATTCTCTCTCCACACTAGACTTAATGGTTATGTTTTTAATTTCTCTACACTTTTCAATTTTACTAGAAGATACATCTTTTTCTAGAGTTGCTTTAGTGTAGTATTGTTCTTCATCTTTGAATACATGATGTCCTGATCTTTGCTTCAGTATGTTTTTATATTTGTCGAATTTTTACTCTGAAACAAAATCTTTCAAATAATCCACCATAAAATTTTATGTCATCATATATACCTAATTCAGATTCAACAAAAGCTTTAGTTTAGTAGTTAGTTTCAGTTACAAAAAAAATTATAGGAGGGCATGAATGTTTTTTTTATCTCCAAATAAAGAGAAAAAATGCCCTAGTGTCAGGTAAGTATTTAATTTTGTAAGAAAAATGTGAAAAAAATTTTAATGTAATTATTTGTATATTTTTACTTAAAATTTTATTTCATATTTTAAAGGATAAGAACTTAAAGTTACCACATCCATTCATTATCATCAGTGGCGAATCTAGGACATAGTTTAAGTGGGGGCATAAAAAGATTAATTAATATAAATAAATATTTTTACTTGATAATTCGATGAAAATAATTAATATAGGCATGAAAAAATCAGAAAAATGAAGGGAAAGAGAGCAGAATGAGATTTGAACTCTGGCTAGGTGAGGGGCAAAAATATATTTTTGACCAACTAAGCTGCAGATTTTGATATTCTACGTGCATTTTAAATCTAATTTTAAATTTTAGTGGTGGCAACTGCACCCTTCCTGTATAAGGTAGATTCGCCACTGATTATCATTGTATCATATAATGCACATGAAAAGCACAAAATGATAACAATTTTCAACAGAAAAATGAAATTCACTTTGATATTGATTGCCTAATACCAGAAAGTTAGAGAATCACAGTGTAACGAAGAAGGGCAAAAAACATGAACACAAAGATAACATGAGACATTCTCCTGCAACCCACCTAATCATGACTTACTAGACTACGCATTTGAATTGACCATGGGCCATTCGATGGATTTGAGTGTTATCTAAGAGATAACATGAGATGTATTAATTATTATATTCTAAATATTTCCCTGCCTCAATTTGGTTCTAGAAATTTAATATTCAACATATACATCTATAAAATAAGTAGATTCAAAGTGAAAACAAATATCATCTCGGTTGGATTTGGATAAAGAACAGATTCAGTTTGATCGTGAAAAACAACGCTGATTTGAATAAATCACAAGAAAAAACAGAGAAAAAAAGAAAAACTAAAGCTAAGAACCAAAATCACATTGGAATATATTATCCTCAAAAACTGGAAAGAAAATCAGTTTGAACAGTGACCAAAAGAATGAGTGGAATAAATGAGAATGGGTAATTCCTTTTCATTCCTCAAATATGACATCATTTATAAGAAATATTTTTTTTCCAAATATTCTTTTCTCGTTCATTTTAATTTAACGAATCATAGAGCAAAACTATTCCTTATCAAATCCGGCAAAAAACAATAAGGAATAAGCATTTCTATTATTTTGTTCCTTTTCGTTTCATTCTTTTTTGTTCTCATTATTTCCTTTGTGGTCACCGGCTAGAGCCCAAATACATCAGACAGAGGGGGCTTGGTTTTGTTTTGTTAATTTTCATTACCTTACTTAAAAATTTCGGTCCAGATTTGGAGTGACATTTTCTATCTGATTTGGTATGGGTTGGAAATTTGCGCACTCTATTATTAAAATATGTTTTATTCCAAATGATTAAATTCCGTAGACGAAAAAGTGTCAAGCCATTGACTATGGCTTTGTGGCGTCAGAAACTGGAGACTCTATCCAACGACCGATGGCTAGTGTTCGTGTGTGCCATGTGGATCCAATCCGTCGCCGGCGTCGGTTATTTATTCGGTGGCTCAATGTCCCCGGCGATCAAGACTTCCCTAGGCTACAACCAGAAACAGATCGGTCTTCTCGGCGTCGCTAAGAACCTCGGCGACGCTATCGGATTCGTCTCCGGTGCTTTATCGGAAGTATCACCGTCGTGGGCGGTTCTACTCGTCGGTGCTGCTCAAAATTTCGTGGGATACGGTGTTGTCTGGCTCGTCGTCACCGGTCAATTGCCTAATCTGCCTCTTTGGATGGTGAGATGAGTTTTTCCAATATTATTGTATACATGATTTCTTTTTATTACATGATTTATAACTTACATCCGTACAAGACTCCTGTTTTTTTTTTTTTAACGTTTTCTTACATAAGTATCTTGCTTTTTCAAAAATAAAAAATCTTGCTTTAATAAGCATGTTTGGGTCTATTACATTCTCCTTGATTCTGGTTTCTTAATTTATAGAAAGTAACAGTTTTGTTAATGCAGTTGTTTGTAGCTATCTTCGTGGGAACAAATGGAGAAACCTACTACAATACAGCATCCCTAGTCTCATGCATTCGTAACTTCCCAGAGAGCCGTGGTCCTGTTGTTGGAATCCTGAAAGGGTTCTCTGGCTTGAGCGGAGCAATCTTGACTCAGGTTTACTTGATGTTCACTCCATCTCATGACTCGTCTGTTATCCTCATGGTTGCTCTTGGACCACCACTGGTTGTTCTTGCTCTACTATTCGTTGTTAGACCCGTGGAAAGAAGTTGCAGAGCGAACTCGCGAGCTGATGATTTACGTTTCTTGGCTATTTACGGCTTCTGTGTTGTCCTCGCAGTCTATCTATTAGGACTGTTGGTACTTCAGAGTCTTGTTGATGTAACTCAAACAGTTATCACAGCCTCTGGAGCTATTCTTGTCGTTTTGATGGTTGCTCCAGTTCTTGTCCCTTTTGCATCGGTTTTCCTCTCAGGTAGTAACGCCACCTCGGTGAAGCCAGAAGAAGGAACCTCTAGTGTTGATCCGAATGAGGTTAAAACTTTGATTGAGAGGAGTGATGTATCGCCGGAAAAGAGAAGAGCCCCGTGTATAGGAGAAGATTTCACATTGTTACAGGCTTTGGGACAAACCGACTTTTGGCTTATATTTATGTCTCTGGTTCTAGGTGTAGGTTCGGGGATAACGGTTATAGACAATCTTGGTCAGATTTGTTATTCCCTCGGCTATAGCAACACCAAAGTATTCGTCTCATTAATCAGCATCTCCAATTTTCTTGGCCGTGTTGCTGGTGGCTACTTCTCTGAGCTAATCATAAGGTACCATTTCAGTTTGACATTATACATAAACGTTTATAGTCAAATTGTTTCTTTTTTTTTAAAAAAAAAACTAAAAATAATATTCACTTTCTTCGTCTTAACAAGAAAACTCTCACTTCCAAGAACAATGGCAATGTCTGCGGTTCAGGCGATAATGTCATTAGGGCTCATCTACTATGCCGTAGACTGGCCCGGGAAGATCTATGTAGTCACCATTGTAATAGGAATGGGTTATGGCGCTCATTGGGCAATCGCCCCTGCTTCAGTCTCTGACATTTTTGGACTAAAATGCTTCGGTTCTCTCTACAATTTCCAGATCACAGCATTGCCTATTGGGTCGTTTGTGTTCTCAGGTGTGATTGCGAGTAACATATATGACTACTACGCCAGGAAGCAAGCTGGGACCTCCACAGAGACTAGGTCACTCACTTGCACAGGATCAGTGTGCTATTCGGTTACGTGTGGTCTCATGTCCGTGGTGTGTTTAATGGCTATGTTGCTGAGTTTGAGTGTTGTTTATAGGACAAGGAAGTTTTACTTGAGGCTTCATCGAGTGTCCAAGACTTGAAGATAATGTTCACAGTGGACCTGTTCAACGTGCCAAAGGTTGTTCTTTTCGCCTTTTGTAAGAAATATGTTAGCAATTCTACAGTTAGGTTTAAATTCGACAAAATCTTACTAGAGTTCATTTGTAATATTAAAAAGATTACCGTTAAGAGTTAGCAATATACATTACATAAGCGTCCAATATTTCTGTGCACATTTTATTTGTTCTACCTGTTCAACATCAACCATTATTCTCTTGTGGAAAAATTGCTAGGTGTTGTATAATAAAAGATGAGTTATAGATAATTTGTACATAATTATTTATGTATTATTATATTCCTTTGTTTGTGGAGTAAAGAAAATGATGTGAGAGAGGAACTGATCATTCATATGTGTCTCAAGATATAATAATGTCATCCGGAAAAATAATGATGCAAAAGTAAGAGGGAGAAGATGACTGATGTTCCTTACGGAGATGATTATACTCAACGTTTTCTGTTGATTATCCATTCTTTGTATCGCGTATTGCTTCGTTAAAAACTAATCATGAAAAATGTCATTAGAATAAAAATCATGATGAGAAAAAAGAGTACATTAATATGATCTCTCCTGAAAATAATGGACATACCTTTTTCGTAAATCATGCAAATGCGTATATACGTGTTCTATAATGTTATAGTGGAGTCATCCGAAAAAATAATGATGAAAAAGTAAGAGGGAGAAGATGACTGATGTTCCTTACGGAGATGATTATACTCAACGTTTTCTGTTGATTATCCATTCTTTGTATCGCGTATTGCTTCGTTAAAAACTAATCATGAAAAATGTCATTAGAATAAAAATCATGATGAGAAAAAAGAGTACATTAATATGATCTCTCCGAAAATAATGGACATACCTTTTTCAGAATCATGCAAATGCGATATATCGTGTTCTATAATGTTATAGTGGAGTCATCCAAAAAATAATGATGAAAAAGTAAGAGGGAGAAGAGGACTGATGTTCCTTGCGGAGATGATTATATTCAACGCTCTTCGCTGATTATCCACTCTTTGTTTGTATCGCGTATTGCTTCGTTAAAACTAATCATGAAAAATGTCATTAGAATAAAAATCATGATGAGAAAAAAGTACATTAATATGATCTCTCCTGAAAATAATGGACATACCTTTTTCGTAAATCATGCAAATGCGTATATACGTGTTCTATAATGTTATAGTGGAGTCATCCGAAAAAATAATGATGAAAAAGTAAGAGGGAGAAGAGGACTGATGTTCCTTGCGGAGATGATTATATTCAACGTTCTTCGCTGATTATCCACTCTTTGTTTGTATCGCGTACTGTTTCGTTAAAAACTAATCATAAAAACGTCTTTAGGATAAAAACCATGATGAGAAAAAGAGTATAGTAATATAATCTCTCCTGATAATAATGGACATAGCTTTTTTTCGTAAATCATGCAAATGCGCTTATACGTGTTTTAGAATGTTGTAGTGGAAAGAGTCTTTGTGAACAAGTCAGTCGGATTGTCGCATGACTATACACACTCAATGTTCACTTCTTAATTTTTTCTCGAGTTTTCATATATATGAAAAAATCTTAGAGGAATATGCTTTGTTTTGTTGTTCTTGATATAACTTTCCTTGAATTGAGAAATACCGGCTGAATTATCTTCAAAAAATTAGTTGGCTTCTTCTTAATAACTATTCCACTTAGTTCTTGTATATGGTGACTCATTGACCTAAACCAGACACATTCTTGACATGCTTCGTGAAGCGCAATAGTTTCTACATGATTTGAAGAAGTTGTAACCAGAGTTTGTTTCTGGGTACGCCATAAAATTGCAGTTCCACCAATTATAAAAACGTATCCAGTTTGCGACCAAGTTTTATGAGAATTTGATAAGTATCTCACATCTGCAAAACCAACCATACCAAACTCAGGGTTTCTAGGATAAATCAATTGTAAATTAATTGTACCTTGTAGATAACAGAATATGTGATTTATTCTGTTCCAATGCCTTCGAGTAGAAGAAGAAGAACTATATCTTGCATGTAAGTTAGTAGCAAAAGAAATATCAGCTCTAGTACAATTCCAAGATATAGAAGCCCACTGATAGCACTCATATAAGGTACTTCAGGGCGTAATAAATCTTCGTTAAGAATCTTTCTCAATATCGAGCGATCTATTAACCATTGGAGTACTCAAAGGAGTTGCTTTGTCCAATGAAAGCGTTTCATTATATCCCTTTCTAATAATTTGGTTGATGCAAAAATATTCCTTCTCAAAAATTCTATATATGGAGCCCAAGAGAAAAATTATCTTTCCGAGATCTTTCATTTTGAACTCTTCTTTCATATGAGTATGTGCATCATTAACCTCCTTTTAAGTTCCAATCATGTTCAGATCATCTACATATACAATAATGTTTACGAAGCCAGATGGCAATTTCTTAACAAAAGCGCATGGATATATCGTATTATTCACATACCCTTTTCTCAATAGATATTAATTTACGCAATTTTACCACATGCGTCCGGAATTCTTTAATCCGTAAAGTGATCGATGTAGTTTGATTGAACAAATCTCCCTGGACTTTGTTCTTAATGCTTCCAGTATTTTCAATCATTTAGGGATTTTCATGTGTATATCACTATCCAATGATCCATACAAATATGCAGTCACAACATCCATGAGATGCATTTCAAGATTTTTAGA
Source organism: Brassica carinata (assembly GCA_016771965.1). Lineage (NCBI taxonomy): Eukaryota > Viridiplantae > Streptophyta > Magnoliopsida > Brassicales > Brassicaceae > Brassica > Brassica carinata. Next base: position 43,052,248 of record CM028691.1, read on the forward strand.
TGATGATAGTCTCATCAAATATCTAAATGTAATTGCATCCATTACGGGGAATACATTTCTTAAAAATCAATTCCTGATCTCTGAGAAAAACCTTGGAGAACAAGTCGGATTTTATATCGTGTTACATCATTATTCTCATTTACCTTTCTCACGAATACCCATGTGTACTCAACTAGATTTACATTCTCAGGTGTTATGAATATAGGTCCAAAGGTATTTCTTTATTATGGTAGAGTAACTCAATTTGTATGGCCATCTTCTACTTCTCTCAGTTATGTCTTTTCTGACATTCTAAAATGAGCCTTGGGTCTGGATAATATTCCATCAACATCTTTTATTTTATTTCTAACCTATAACTTTTCATCTCGGACATACTCGATGAAAATTTCATATTTGTATGTTCACTGGTTGATGAGATATTCTCTTTTGAGTATACCTATGTTGCATCTCGTGGTGAGATATTCTCTTTTGAGTATACCTATGTTGCATTTGGCTCATAAGCAGCTTATGTGGCCAAATTCACAACAATTTGCATTAACTTTTTGTTTGTTTTTAGAACAAATTGTAATGTGTTAGTAAAATGCATATTAAATTCTGATTATTATGCTTCAGATATAAATAAGTATAAATAATTTAAAATATAATTTTCGTTCATACAATTTATAATAAATATATACTAGTCCAGCTCTGCTTGCGGTCTCGTGTCGGTGTTGTGGTTGCTATGGTGTTGAGTTTGATTGTGAGGGACGTTCATCGAATCTGCAAAACAAGAAGATAGATAGCGTGGACACTTCCAAGGTACCAAAATGTATTTCTCTTTCGCTGTTATTATATCATTTTGTCTTTTTAAGAAATACGTAAGCGATTTCTACATTTAGTTTAAATTATACTATTAAATTATACTAAGCATCGGCTAAGTATTACTAGAGTTCAAATCTAAGATTAAGAGATTTCCCTAAGATAACAAAAATTCTTCGACCTATATTTTTACACACTTTAGTCCACAATTTATTCAACATTCAAATGCTGTCTAGATCTCCATGAATGCTTAAATGGCTGTATAACATAATCTAATTAACTTCATGAAAATCTGTGTGGAAAACAAGTGTGAAACATGTTAACCGCTTCTGAAAGTGATTAAAGTTAAAATTGTGAAAGTAGGAGCCAAAAAGTTTGAACAAATGTTTCCACCTAAATAATCTATAGATAGAAAAAATCTTTCAATTGTCAGAAAAGAAAATAAATCTTTCACTACAAGAAAACATGGACATAACGACTGCAGTAACTGTTGTTATGTTGTCGTTTATCTCGATTAACGAGGACATAACAACGTATTCATTTCGTCGTAATTCACCCGTCGTAACGGCCAATCGACGTACAATTGTCGTAAGAAGTACGACGAATATATATCGATGTTCATTCGTCGTAAAGAGCTTCGTCATACCATCGACGTATATTAGATGTACAAAATCGACGTAAGGTCGACGTAAACCATTGTCGTATAGTGGATATTATACAAAAGTAAATTATACGACTACATTAAGTTGATTTCGACGTTAAGAAGTCGTAAAATGTACGAATACATAATTTCTATATTGATGTAAAGTAGATGTTAAACTTACGACTAATGTACATCGATTTTTAATATTCTAAATAAAAAATAATAATACGGAAATTTTTTTAAAAAAATAATTACTAAAAATTGATTTCATACCATTTTTTAAAAAAATATATTATATTAAAAATATTTTAGTATAAACAATATGCATAAAACCGAAAATAAAAAATTAACTTAATTAACTAAGGAAGGTTAAGATCAGTCCAGAGCTACAGACCGCCATATCCGCGCAACCTCCGGATTTGATTCCGCCATGAGCTCGAACATGTTCGAGAAAAGCTGATTATCGGACCGCAGCTCCGAAATGACTCCGTTGGCAGCCGTCAAATCTGCTCGGAGCTGAACATGTTCCTCCTGCCTTGTAGTTGCATAAGCCGCTGTTGTCCTAGGATCATCGTTCACCGAACCGATCCCCACCATCCGTCCCCTTTTCTTCGGGATAATCTGCAATTAACTATAGCCGTCCGTGCACAACCCAAGATAAACATTGCGAAGGTTGCTTGCAAAATCAGGGTGCACCTTATTCAAGTGTTTCCACGCTTTTGCATCTGAGGGATGCTGAATCTCACATTCCTTCTGAGAATGTACCGCATGCCATCTCATCGCTGCTGCAGTCTTTTCAGATTGATATAATCTCTTCAGCCTATCTGTAATAGGTAAGTACCACATCCGCTAGTACGATACCCTATTCCACCCATGTCCTTGCGGTTTAAATCCTGGCTTCTTGCAAAATCGACACTCAACCAATTCTGCATCTTCCCCCCAGTAGATCATACAGTTGTCTATACACACATTTATCATTTCCGAAGGCAAGCCAAGACCACCAGTTTCTGAATCTCATAATAAGATTCAACACACTGATTATCTTCAGATAAATACTCTTTAAAAAACTCAGCACATGCATCCATACAAATTTCAGGTAAGTTATGATTGGTTTTGATATTCATCATTCGAGCTGCCAATGACAATTTAGAAAGACCTTCTCTATAACCTTCATAAATTGGCTGGTTAGCTGCATCTAGCATTTCGTAGAACCTTTTATCATCCAAATTAGGTTCCTCTTCTACTTCTGCAACTACTACTGAGGTTTTTTCACGAAATACATCTGTAACCATATCATGCATCCTATCATGACCTACCACATTATCTTTCGGAGTGTAACTACTATCAAGATTCAAATGACTAGGTTCTTCCCTATTACCACCATCTTCAAAGTGAGTATTACTACTAGCTTCGTCATTTCTGCTAACACCCTCTCCATGGTGGAAACAAATGTAGTAATGTGGAGTAAATCCTCTATTTATTAAATGCTTCCAATCCGTTTCACTACAAGAAAACTTGGTATTTTTGCACTTACGACAGGGACAAAACATTTTACCCGTTTCTTGCGTGAGAGGTTTTTTTCCGGCTTCGTACATGAACATCTCTGCGCTGTTGAGAAATTCATCTGTCACTGCTCCCGCTGAGTTTTTATGTGCATACATCCATCTCTGAATCTCGTAGATATTGCCACCATGAAACATTTTTTTTTCTTTTCCATCTTTAGAATGAGAGAATACACCATATTAATAGGAAATTTTTGAGTTTGGTAGGTGGGATTGTTACTACGCATTTACTACTTCAGAAACTTTACTACCAATTAACAACTATGCCTATAAACATTTATCACGTCTTCTCACCAACCTAAATGGTTGTACAATTTTCGTTATTTAGATGCTAAATTTCGATGTTTATCGGTCGTAAATTAACAACGATGTTACGACGAAATATAACGACAAGTAAATTTAGTCGTACTCTAGACGTAATGTAACATCTCTTTTACGACAATATCTTTTCGTCGTTTATTTACGTCTACTTATGACTATTTTCCTTTTCGTCGTAAAGGAGAAGTAATGTCGACGTAACTTTACGACGACACTTAAGTCGTCGTAATGTCTCGCCATTATGATCGCGTTTTCTTGTTATATTTCTTTATGTGAGAATGGTCAACACTCCTACCACTTGTTTCCCACTTCTCTTTCTTATTTTTTTAACTTTCGAAACAATAATGTCCATTTAGTAGAAAAAAGTAATATCCAAATGGCAATTATGTTAAAGGACAAACAAAATCCAAAACAATACACTGTTTTGCTATTAATTGGAGACTTAAAACAAGGTCTTTGTTCAAAGTATTGTCTTCATCAAAAAAATAAGGAAATAAAACGCAGACGTAAAAAATGATTTACTTCTATTTGGAGATTGGAAATGTATGGAAATAATTTAAAATTGAGAATAGAAGTTTTGACCTAGCACATTTGTGAATTTTGGGAAAATACAAACTGGCATACAAGATTTGTACTAATCTTTGACGTGTATACTCTGTACAGTGATGTTCTATATAATGTTTCTCTTGAGATTTCTTAAATTCATAACGAATATATATTTGATGATCCGTCATCTAGTAATTTGAAGCTGCTCGTTCTGATTCTCTGGACACAGAGGTAAGCATTACCTTCCGGTACCCAACATCATCTTGTTTTATGTATTATTTGATATCTGCTCTTTTAAATATGTGTTTGGTATCTCGAATTATGCACTGGTGATTTGTCATAAATTATATGTTTTAGATTATACATTTTGATGAGTTTGATTGTTGAGAAACAAGATTTTTTTTATTCTTCACAAATTGAAATGATTTTCATAAGTCAAACTTTATTTGAATATTGAGCACTCGATCTTGAGTTGTTTGTTAATACTTTTAAGAAGTTTGTTATTAATCTAAGACTTCAGTATCTGAACATCTAAGGTTTAATATATGTTAAGGGAAACATATAGTTGAAAGGAACAAATATATCTTTGGATATAACTGCTTGATATTTAACAAACTTTGGGAGCAAAAGCAGCCATTCAAATATCTTTTATGCTTTGAGATTTTGTATTTTCTGTTCAAGAGTTTAGGATCAAATTTTGGCTAAGCTATTCTTGGCCTATGTTTCAGAATTATTTAAGAATTGAAACTTATAGTCTCTGTGTTTGCAGGACTTGAGCTAAAAGACTTAAAAAGATATATTTAGACAAAGAAATGTTGCAATCAGAACGACTTAGAAACGAAGCTAGAGTACATAAAGAGGCTGCTATGGGGTGCTACAAAGCGGGAAGGTTAGGTAGAGCCAAAGATAAAGCATACGTCGTTAGTTATTTTTTTCCTGAGCTTCTTGGTCTTCGCCGGCTCAATGCCGTTCTTCAAGTGCTGATCGGGTATGAAAAGAAAATCAACGGTAGTGTTGACTAGTACGCTGTTTTAGGGGCTTACCGAACCGAGGATGTTCAATAATCCAGAAACATTACAGAAAACTGTTTCTGGACATGACCATGGACGATGGCAAGTCTCTCGGTGGCACTTATAAAGCAAACAAGATATTGTCTCACTCCTGGAAACTCTTGTGCAATGAAAAGGGAAAGAAACTTTATGATGAGAGGTGCCGCTACGAGCTTCGATTAAGAGAGCAACAGCTCAGGAGCTCATTATTTGTTCCCGTGGTTTTGTCGGCACCTACTCCTCATGCATTCAGAGTTAGTGGAGAAGAAACAAAACGAAAGGCATCTTCATCAACAACTGTCCCTCATGTTAAAAAGGGAAGAAAAAACAGTGAAGATGCTCCTAAAAATTGCCTGTAGGTTTTCAAGGCTTTCACTAAAAAGGATGTTAAAAAGTTAAAGAATCTGGTCGAGACACCAAAGGAGGAGGCTGTTAATGGTGTGGTGGGAAGTAAGAAAATTGTTGCAAGCCAGGATGATGAAACAATGAAGAATCTTGGAATGGAAAGTACTAAAGAGACACAAGTGAAGGATTAAAGATCAAAGACAAGAAGATGACATAGATGGTACTGAAGACCAATTCTCTCAAGAACTCTTGTTTTCTTTCTAGATATGATATAATAAACTACAATGAAGGATGTTAAAAAAAACTACAATGAATCGGAATTTGTATCAGTGTGATACTGATTCAGTGTCTTTATCTCTGCTTTTTATTTTCGTTTTTAAAAGTTGATAGATGTTCTTAGGAACATGATTGTATCTTGAAGCAATGTTAACTTTTCTGAATGAGACTTTGATCTTATCTTTTGAAACTCGCTTCTCCATCAGTGTAGAAGTAGTAATTGTATAAAATTGATCTTATTGATTAACAGAGATGGTACATACATTTATATACAAGAGAGGAGGAAGGTTCTAGGTCTAAGCATTTACAAGACATTTCATCAGTGGAGATAGAGATATTGTAACAAATAGTTTTTCCTTGTTATATCTTTTACTTTCCCAATGCCCCTTCAAAATGGAGGTGATTTGTTAGCTCCAGTCTTGCTTTGAAGTTCTAGGAATCGTGCACGTTGGAGTGGCTTGGTGAAGGCATCTGCCAGTTAATCTTTGGTGGTGACATGAGCCACTAGAAGAATGTGTTTCTGAATGTGCTCGGGATAGAAATGGAGGTATCAATGCTATGTACGTCATCTTGTAAATATGGTTTTGTGTGACAGGACCGTCACTAACGGTTTTAACAGTTTTACTTTGATCATTATCAAGTTAGTTTTACAATTTATATTCATCCTATGATAAGGATTAGTTTAAGCCTTATATTTGTTTTGGTTTTCTTATATATGTAACTCTTACGATTGCTAAGAGAACAGAATTCAATAAACTATTTTCTTCATCTAATTATCTCTCGAGTTATCTTGCAAGACTCATACAAGAGTTAAGCGTAAGAACACATTCTTCTAAGAAGATCTCTCTTCATTATCGATCTTCTTCTAGGCTTGTGTATCCCCATTCTTTGAATCCACAAGTAGGGTTTCTAGTTCGGGAATCTATCTATCACGTCTCTCGTCTCAGTGGTATCTATTTAGCAACCAAACACTGCAAAAACTGAAGTTGTTCACTAACCTGCCACACTCAACTCCGACACTGCTGCATTTCCAGATTTCCATACTTGAGGACAAGTATGATTTGAAGGAGGGAGTATTGTGACAGGACCGTCACTAACGGTTTTAACAGTGTTAGTTTGATCATTATCGAGTTAGTCTTACAATTTATATTCATCTTACGATAAGGATTAGCTTAAGCCTATCTTTGTTTTGGTTTTCTTATATATGTAACTCTTACGATTGCTAAAATAACAGAATTCAATAAATTATTTTCTTCATCTTATTTTCTCTCAAGTTATCTTGCAAGATTCATAGAAGAGCTAAGCGTAAGAACACATTCTTCTAAGAAGATCTCTCTTCATTATCGATCTTCTTCTAAGCTTGTATATCCTCATTCTTGAATCCACAAGTAGGGTTTCTAGTTCGGGAATCTATCTATCACGCCTCTCGCCTCAGTGGTATCTATTTAGCAACCAAACACTGCAAAAACTGAAGTTGTTCACTAACCTGCCACACTCAACTCCGACACTGCTGCATTTCCAGATTTCCATACTTGAGGACAAGTATGATTTGAAGGAGGGAGTATTGTGACAGGACCGTCACTAACGGTTTTAACAGTGTTAGTTTGATCATTATCGAGTTAGTCTTACAATTTATATTCATCTTACGATAAGGATTAGCTTAAGCCTATCTTTGTTTTGGTTTTCTTATATATGTAACTCTTACGATTGCTAAAATAACAGAATTCAATAAATTATTTTCTTCATCTTATTTTCTCTCAAGTTATCTTGCAAGATTCATAGAAGAGCTAAGCGTAAGAACACATTCTTCTAAGAAGATCTCTCTTCATTATCGATCTTCTTCTAAGCTTGTATATCCTCATTCTTCGAATCCACAAGTAGGGTTTCCAGTTCGGGAATCTATCTATCACATCTCCCGTCTCATTTTGCGTTTGAAAGAGTAGTCCAACGTGATGTACTTCATCGAAATGGTGGTGACAGAGAGGAAGATGGTGGAGAAAGCAGCGTCAATTGAAGTGTATGGATTTGCGTTTTAGGGTTTGTAACTGTCTTGTTGGGAACACCATGTTTCTATGATCAACATCAACGGTTGAGAACGGAAATTGATATACTAAGGATGACGAAGTGGGCTAGTGGAACGCACCAGGTGGTTGAGCGAAGTAGTTATACAATGTCTTGATTTAGTATTGTTTTGTTCAGATCTAACTTGTAACCGACATTTGAATCCCGGTTGTTTCGAATTAATTTTATAAAAGTATATATTAAAAAAATGTGTTCTGTTGGGAATTAGAATTTTTTTTTGGAATTTATTCATTTGTTCTTGTTTTCTTTTATAAACAGTAATGGAACTGGGCCCACATATAACAAAACCCCAATAGTAGACCCTAGGATGATGGCGAGCCAGTACTAAATCCGTAAGGTAAGCAGACGTGGCGATTATGTCCACATGTTATCGTGGCTCGCCTTGTGATTGGTCATCAGAAACTCTGTGACGTTTCTTTCATCGTTTCCTCCGAAGAAAGCACAAAACAAATAAAAAAGAGAGGTGAGATTAAATTGAGATCATCGAAAGCAAAAAGCCATGGACGCTATTGATTCCGTCGTCGATCCTCTCAGAGACTTCGCTAAGGATAGCATTCGTCTCGTTAAGCGCTGTCACAAACCAGATCGCAAAGGTACCGATACTTGATTCTTCATGATATCTTGCTTGATTTTGTGTATTTGGCTTTCGAACGATGGCTTTTGATTTTGCGTTGTTTGTTGTTGTTGTTGTTGTAGAATTCACGAAAGTTGCCGTTCGTACAGCGATTGGGTTCGTTGTGATGGGATTCGTGGGCTTCTTTGTGAAGCTCATCTTTATTCCAATCAACAACATTATCGTAGGTGCCACTTAGGTATGTTGCATCATGTGAATGATGATGATGACTTTTCTATTGATCACAATAGTTAGGTTGATTGGATCACAGCATTACTTCTTGTTTTTTGTTTCATTGTCCCAGCATGCTTCTCCTGTGATTGATTAATAACATTTGTTCGATCAAATTGAAAATTAGCATGAGATTATGAATGTGAGAAACCTACCTATATAGCAGACATTGATGTCATTGTGTTCTGATTTTGGTTTGGAGAAGAAAGCTTTTATATGGTGTTGGTCAAATTTGGTATCTAAGTCTGAAGCACTTCAAATCAATAAGGTACAAGTCAAGAATCTGGTAAAAGTAGAGATTTGTGTTGAGGATTTGTCTTTCAAGGGAAGATTGTTGTGAGGAAGTAATTTGGGTTTGCAGTACCCGATGATGTGAAACTGTTGTTTGGTTTTATTTTGGGAACTACTCTTGTAAGTCTCTCTCTGTTTGGTATGTTTTCAGGGAGCAAACAACAGAATGGGAGAAAGGCAAAAGTAGTTTTGAGAAACGACAACTCGAGCATTGCTGTTTTGAACAAGTTGCACGTTATGTTTATGTAATCGGATTTCATATGTTTCTATCTTTTTTTTTTTCTTTAATTTTATTCACGAGTGAATCAATTGGAATCATCTTGAGTGCAGATTAAACTAATTTAGAAACATGTGGCCGAGGATTTCATAGAGACGCAACTACAATAGTGTCCAACATAAATATAAAGAAAAAAATCAAACAGGTTCGATGGATACAAAAATAAAGTTATTGCCAGCTCGAGTACTTTGGTTCGACCAAATAAATGATCCGTTGAAGAGAAGCCTCTCTATTTCTATTTGAGTCTTTTCAATATCACTAACAATTATCCTTGGAACCACAGTTTTCACTTTTCAGCGTTTAGCCAGACCATCATTTTTCTTTAGTTTTTCCATTCATTTGCGATTTAGATCACATATACAACATGATGAATCTTATGTGCGTTTGATCATCTCTATAGAAGCAGTTTTATGTTACTTGTCATGCAGATTTTTGAGACAATTTTTGCGGATTTTAAGAAATTCGAGACAAGCATTTGAGTGATCGCATCCAAAAAGAAGGCGTCGTAGCATTGGATCAGGTTTAAAATATATTTAGTTTTTTTTTTCTTTTAGACATCAAACTAAATATAAATTAATTTTACAAGTAGAAAATTACAACTTTTATTTGGCTAATGTTTGGAAGGGGAAAAGGTCTATCTGAACATAAACTTTACAAGCTATGCCTTTTACTTACCGAATTTTGTAGTAGTGCATATTTCATAATGAATTAAACAAAAATTCAAAAATATTATATGAACTTCTGTCATATAGAAGGAAGACAACTATCTTGAGTGGGCTACGGAACTTCGTAACTCTTTACAAGCTAACCAAAAGCTTGGTTTCATCAATGGAACAGTCCCAAAGCCTACTGCTGAACCTGACTTAAGCATGTGGCTCGCCGCAAATTCACTGATCATTGTGGTTGGATTTGTACGCTGATTGTCATTGATATATTGTCTTCCGCTGTAAAGTTCCCTGACTGAATAAGTCCTCGTGCTACTAAGCGGGGGACACTTGCGTTGAGTTCTAAGTATTTGCTCCATACACCTTTGGATTGACTCTCCCTTATCCTCTGCTTCATCTTCTCTTCTTGATGTCTACTGACATCTTTTCTTTATTTCTATGGCTTTGGTCCCATTTTTTCCGTGATTTTCCCTTGCTTTGTCACATCAGTGGGCAAGCAAGTTCGTGATGTAACGATATTTCAGTGTTATAAAATAAGCCATACATATTGATTAATGTGATTTTAAATCTTAGTTTTACTGTAATTTACATCAGACTGTTACATTGTATTGTAATACTAACATGGCCAGAGTTTTATTTTCTTCAGACTGAATTTTGTTGATTTTGGCCTCAAGTTCTATGAAATTCAGAAATACAAAATTATAAGCAAAGGTTTTTGAGTCTAATTAATTTTCAGTTTTCACAGTAAGATGCATACTGGACAAACGCCTGGGGCTGGAATGTGATTCTTCTTTTTTTCTCCATATACTTCATTTTTGGATCAAATCAAAAATTAAAAATGTAGACATACTATGCTTTTAGAGAGAACTTTTTCCTTTTCTATTTAACTTTATTTAAGTAAAGCACAGTGAGACGTAAATGCAGTCCTACCATATAAATACAATTATGCGCCAAGGCATTTTTAAACACTAAATATAGAATGCGTACCGTTGATACTCAGCGAACTAAACCAAAGTTGATCCCACATGCAATTATGTTCATTGCAGTCCTTGCAAGCAAACCTTTTTGAGTATAATTAACTTAATTCTACTTAAGAAAAGAGTTTGAAGAAAAGATGATGATGGCATGCAAATGGTACAGTGTGGGAACAAAATGCGACACTCATTATCAACCAAACTCGTCGACCCTTCAAAGAAAATAAAAAGAGAATATATTTTAATAAGAAGAAAAAATCATTTTAATTCAGTTTTGAATGTCTCTTGTTTCTGGTGGTGGTGAAAAGGATGAGTCTTCCACCAACTCCAATCTTCGATCTTCATCCTTCAAATCTTATCCACATGCAATCCTTAACCTGCTCATTTTCATCTAGTTATATGGCAATCAATTTTAACAAATATCTTTTTTTGTCATCATTAATTTTATTATTAGAAAACGAATATACATATCTATATCTATATATATATATATATATTGTAATCATTTTCATCTACTTAGCTGTTTGGTAACTTGTTTTCCAAAACTCTTTTTCCACTGCTTGTCTCTCAACTTGGACTATGCGTGTTTTATTTGAGGATGCATGCTGCATCTAGATAAGGATTATGAAATTTACGATTTAGTAAAAGTTGGTTCCAGACTTAGAAATACTAACTAACTAAGGTATTATATAAATGAGGTTTGCTCAACTAGTTAGAGGGGTCCTAAAGTCTACCGGATCCGAATATTATTAGAAGCTGGTCTTTGGTCTATACAGTACGTATATAAGGTCCAGAATTTCTTCTTACATAAAAAAAAACTAACAATTGTATCATAAAATCTTATTAAAAAAAGTTTTAAGTGTATCACAATCTTGGCATTCCTTTAATTTGATAAAGATCAAGTTATAGAGTGAGGCTGAGAATCATTCGACTATGCTATATTTAGCATTATAATCTTGAGGTTTAAGTTCTAATCCATGGGTTTAGTTCAAGACTATTTGAACCCTTAACGCTGACTAATATATTTACATTTTATAAGAAGTATATATATACATAGGGATATTATATCTGAAGAGATAACCTTAGTGAAAGGTTGATATTGTTTTCTTAGTCTACATCCATATGTAATGATTATGAAGCCCTTTTCTACAAGTTCACTCCAAAACTAGATAATTGTTGGGGAAAATAACAAATGAAAACGTGTTTAGTAACTTCGCTTACAATTAAACCATAGATGTTCGTAAATGACGGCCACATGGTTTATAGTCTTCCGTACTTATTTTTCCCTCTTAGCCTTTGCTTATTGATATCTCCCTCCACATAAGCTAACTAGGGTTGTAAAATTTTGACCAAACCAAGTCAATCTCATCATCTTCTGAAATAAACGGAAAACAAGATGGTTGCATATTCTCATTGTTTAGGTTCTGAACGGCTTTGATAGTGGTATCATGAATCTAACCGTGGTTTCCACAAAAATATATGTAAGTAAAATCACGATAGTCAGTCAAAACCAAAATCACGTTTTTATTTTCAAAAATTAGGAATTGCGTTTCTCAGGAGAATTTAGGTTTTACATCACATTAGATAACTAATCTAAGAGTTTTGGAAAGAGTGTCGATCAATAATTTCTTTGGTGTCGTTCGACACCAACACGAGTACGCAGCCTGACTCTATTTGTAAAATCAAATCTAGCTCAGAAACCTTATCTCATTTTTGATAAGCTCTGATTTCTATCTTCCATACACAAGATGCGATCCAATCAATAGCTGTAATCCTTTCTTGATCGGTTTTTGTCAACACGACTCTGTCAATACGACTTTGTCAACACGACTGAATCGACTCATGACAGCTAATCCGGTATCAGAGCCTTCATCTTGTGTCATGACTGATAGAATCGTTGTTTATGATTGATCGTTTTAAGAATTCTGGAAAACAATTCTCTCAAATGTCTAGCTCTCAAATCTCATCTATTGATTCCCAATTTGCAATCTCCACCCCTCCAAAAAGCAAAAGCCGCTCTTCCTCTTCCACTATAAATTCTCTTTATGAAATAGAGTATGTTCAGGGAGATCAGTTACCCGAAACTACCCTTCCTTTGGTAAATCCATATGAATATTTTGCAAAAAAGTCTAGCGCCTTCTCTGTAAAAAGCGTTCGTGAACTCATAAAGCCATCTTCAAACCGGAAGGTTATGGAATATGTCCAATCCAGCAAGTTCTCATCTTGCCAAGTCTCAGCCACCAAAGAAGAACAGTTTATATCTTTAAACATTCCGGAACACCTACCAAGATTATGGCAGCAGCAAGGCTACACTCATCTTCACTTTGGTGTAGTAAGAATTTGTCTGACCTTACACGCCAGAAAAGCTCTACCAGTCATAGCTCGAATAGCTTTAATCGACTCTTGGTTAAAGTCATACCAACAGGCGTGCATCGGAACAGTCCAGACAACATTAAATGCAGGAACAGTATTCATAACACTGTTTCCAAACTTCAGTGTTTCGTTACAAGACCCAAATCTTCTGAAGACGCTCAAGGTCCAGCTACAATTGATCGGAGCACCCATGCAAGAAAAAAGTATCGCAGCCACCTTACATCATCAGATCGTCTACCGAATCCAAGATCACGCTCTCGATCTAGTTCTACCCTCATCTGATGAAGCCTTGTACCTCGAAGTCACGTCAACATCACAGGCACCAAATTCAATACAAATTCCTCGCCAGATATCACGTGAAGAACTAATACGCCGTCTACCAGAATCTTGGGTAACAAGCTATGAAAAGCATCATCAAGCCACTCAATCGCCCGTTCAATCCTCAGAAGTCAGCTTTCATTCACGCAAAGATGGAACGACCGAGATCAAGTTTGAAAAACCAAGATCGTCGTCCTTCAGAAAACAATTGTTCACTCAATTTGCAATCCAAGTTGACGAACAAGACTTCTACGGCCCAGCAAAGAAACAAGATATCCCCAAACCTTGTCAGTTCGGAAAAAATAGAGAAATAATCTATCCTTTTATAGATGAAGATGGGCACTGCCGTTTTGACGTCTGCAATTGCACCGCTTGCTCAGACGCTTTCTGGAGCTACGAATCTGATGATGAAAAACGAAGTCGAAGACGAAAGAAAAAGGACCCTCTCTACAAAAGGTATCTTGAAGGAGATCCTTCAGTTGGTCCACTTGGAGAAGACAAGTATGACTTTATTGTCGAGTACTCTGACAAGAGGAATGAACCATTGCATGAAGTATTGATGATCAGCCCAAATAATTTCCCTCCACAAGAAGATTTCATCAAAGACGACGTTGCTCACATCCCTAAGATTCTCTCTGCGGCAGTAGGCTCTTCTGGCCCAACCCAGCTCAGCCAAGCAGAAAAAGGTCCTCAACTGGCAAACTGAAAATTTCCTTGCTCAAAATCATCTGTTATCAACAATAAATCAAAAGGTTGATCAACTGACGGAATGATTCAATAAAAGACAACTTAGCCTTCAAAACTCGATAACAGAAATACATGGGCGACTCAACAATCTTCACCAAGAAATGATGACAATGGCAAAACACATGATGGTGAACCCGACGTGAATTTATTGTTGATGTTTGAAAAAATAATCAAAAAACTCTTTCAGAGATTTTGATTGGAACTCTAGTATTTTTTACTCTATCCTTTAATGCAATTAGTTCAGTTTATCTATATGTCTTGCTTTATTATGTCTGAATAGTTACCTTGTTAGATTTATGGTTTTGTAGGGTTTTGATAAACTTGTAAAATATACTGCTAGGGTGATTTAATTGGATCCTTCACAGAATTGATCTTACTAGTTGTATTCTTGATTAGCTACCTAGGAATTTGATCATAAGACAATTGACAACTGCGAGGGTGGGTTCGACTCCTGAAACAATCATGCTGAGCTAGGTTGTTAGGCGCATGCGAGAACTGGTTAATTAACTTAGTGAACAAATCAATATGAACATTAATATTTGTCTAAAAGAAGTATTGATTGACACTCTGTAGTATCGATCGACACTCTTCCTAACTTGAATATGGAAGTTGGAATTATATGATTTAGACATATGATTAGACCTGCAGCGAGAGCTGGATGTCTTACTTACTTAATTCAAGTTCTAAGACATTATCTATCACACCCATAGCATCTATAAATTTAAGTTATGATTGTCTGCATGAAACTCTGATATATCGTTTTTTCATATATCTTACAACCGATATTTATTGCTTTATTTACTGACTAGGGGTGTGTCCGCGCTTCGCGCGGAATTTTATTTCTTTATTGTTAAGTATGATTTTTGAATTATGTAGTCATCTTTATTTATTAAGAGCATTATTTTGTATTTTTGTTATATTATATAGTAATAGGTGATATGTTAGTAGATTTTTTTTTGTCAATAATGTGTTGTTGTGTGCATAGTAGTACTTATTAGTGGTTAAGTCTCTGATTTAAAGCATATTAAATTTCAATAATTTTGTATATAGACATTTTTTATTTAAGATTTAGAGTTTCAGCGTTAAAATTGTATTTTATTTTTTTCAATTATTTGAACGTTATTATTTTAGGATATTTTGTACCCTTTCCCTATGTTTTGACATTGAGCCGTCACAATTTATGTATTTCGTTTACTTTTCTGGCGGTGAGGTGTTTCTCACAATCACCCGGAAAAGGATTCACCTTTGTTCTTCCTCATCTTTTTCTAGTGTGAGATTATCTAATATTTGTTATAGATCTCTGTTTTTAAGTTTCCAGTTGTTCGGTTGTTTCTTACGGGCCGCAGTTAATTTCCAGGACCTTCACCGAATTTTGAGACAAGTGGAAGATCAAAATGAAAACCGCGAGCCCACGATATTCAAAATGCAACGGTCACGCTAAGGCAGCAAACAAAACGATAGTAAAGAATCTCAAGAAGAGACTCGACCTAAAGAAAGAAAGATGGAGCGAAGAGCTATATGGAGTACTTTGGGCTTGCCGAACGACACCTCACACAGCAACCCAAGAAACCCCATTCTCTCTCTCCTACGGAATCGAAACCATAATCCATGCGGAGGTCGAGGTTCCAAGTCAAAAAAGAATAACCTTCCTGGAAAACGTCAAACTCAATGAAGAGATGCTAATTAACCGAGTCGACATGATCGAAGAACAACACGAAAGAGCAGGGTACACATACAAAACTACCAGCAAGCTGCTGCGCGATACTACGAAGCCAACATGAGAGATCGTTCCATTTTAGTTGGCGACCTTGTTCTAAGAAAGGTGTTCGAAGGCACAAAAGAACCCGGCGCAGGGAAATTATGAGCAAAATGGGAAGGACCCTACAAAATAAAAGAAGAAATACGTTCCGGCATCTGCGAGCTGGAAAAGTGCAAAACTGGACTTCCAGAAATGAGACCCTAGAACGCCTACAACTTGAAAAATTACTACAGACAAAGCTCAATATCCGACCTCGAAAGATCGAACGTTGACCTGGGGGACCAACTACTATGACTTCGTTACAACACGAATCTCACAACAAACCGAAAACGAATAGAACTACGAAAGGCTTAATCCCCCGAAAAGGGTACGTAGGCAACTTGACGACAAGCACAGCCCAAAACAAACAAAACTTACGTCCTTCGGCCACAACTGGCCCACGAAGCAGATTCCTGATCAATCTCTGTCCTTCGTTCAAACATATTAAAAGGCAAATCACACCCTAATCTTTCTCCAAAAAAAAAACGATTGCAAAGGTATTTATCTAAACAAATCCGTTGAAAATATATATGTCCTCAATGTCAAAAGAGAAAGATCAACCAAAAATATATAAAACAACAAACAACAAGCAAGCATGCAGTCCTTTATGACACAACTTGATCGTCAACATCATCGGGCGCCTGGTTAACTGAATCACCAGATATCTGGGGAAGATCGACACGACCAAGAGAAGGATCTGACACCTCAGCCGCATCATAATCGACCTCGCAGTCGGTCTCCCTTTCCCAAAAACGTTTCAGTTCTCCGTCGAGCTCGAATCCGCCTTCTTTGTATTCAGACAAAGCCTCGATTTTTGCTCTCACTTCCTGCAACGCGACCTCCGCCGCAGTTTCCTCTTTCTTCTTTCGCAGCTTAGACCTTATCGCATCGAGGACGCCATCGTACTCTTCCGCAAGAGATCGCTGAGCCTGGCGACACGCCTTTCGAACGAATGCATCACGTCCCTCGAGCACTCTCTTGCACTTCTCCTGAATCGCCTCGACATCGTGGAGAGCCACGATCTTCTCTTGCTCCGCCTGATACAACTTTCCCTTTAAATCCTCGACCTCGTTAAAGCTCCTCTGGCCGTTGGTGCGAGCAACCTCAAGCTCCGCACAAAGCTTCTGACTGGTCAACAGGTGACCTGCGACCTCTTCTTTGTCAGGAAAAGCGGCCAGACGCTTCTCCATCTTGGAAGCGTAGTCATTGCTTGCCTCCACAGCCTACTTGGAGTAAAAGCAAGAACATCACGAATACAATCCAGAAAGGAAACAGATAGGAACTGAGATATTCCTTACCCTATCATTAGCAACCGCCATCCGGATGTTTGCCTCACGATCTGACATCTTATCAAGGTCCGGAAGGTCGCACTCTCTTGTTCGAATCTTGCGCCACACAAGGGCTAAACTTTCCAGGTCCTCAAAGATCGGAACATCCTTCTCATACAAGAACAATAGCGATGAAGACACCCCATCTCCAGAAACTTGTCCCGCGGGCTGCATCCTGGGAGGTCCTTTTCCCAAAATCTGCACTGGAGATGGAATCCTCTGCCTAGATGAGCTTAAACGGCCTGACGGGATCGTCTCGAGACACCGCCTCTTATCTCTGCGCACTCCCGATCCAGCTCCCGAACCCTGAGGGCGATCGCCTACTGATCCCTCTGAAGTGATCATGACCACTTGTTTCCCATCCGTTGGAATGGCAACAGAAACCGGTCTCGCAAATATCCCCGGTTATTGCGCTTGCGATCTAGATCGCAGAACCAGACCTGGTCGAGTCACATGCGTCCTCTCAGAAAACGCGTCCTCTAAAGACGCATTCGAATTTTCCGACGAAGCCTCACTCTCCCCGTTCCCTGTAGAAATACTGATACACGTTAACCCGAGCAAACACGAAGACGAACGCAAAAGCAAGAGTCATAATTCACCTCTGCTCTAACGAACTCTTCCTGGTACTACAGGGACCACCAGTTCGATCAGTGGGGCCCGATTCTGTCCCCGAGGGAGAACATAGGTGTTTTGAACACGAATCGGGTTGAAAGCAAGCCATCGGGGACGATCTCGGCGCAGAAACTCCATCATTCCTCGAAGTTCAGAAGAAATCTGCTCTCCTCCGAAGGGGTCTATAGTGAAAAATAAACAAGTTAGCCAAGATCAGCAGTTCCGACAAATAAAGTACGAACGAACTCACCGATATCACCGTTCCACTCCCGAGGAACTCGAGAGAAATCGAAATCTCCAACGGATGCCTGTTTCACTTTGAAAACAAATAATTTCTCTCTCCAGAGATCGTCTCGGCCTGGCATCCCATCAACAATGGTACGACCTGTAAGAGGAGAAATGAGCATCCTACCTAAGAAACCACTATTACGCTTCAGGATGCAAATCTGTTTCAACTCGTTCAAGCCGAGCTCAAGACCCTCTTCTCTAGCTCGAACCCACAGATTCAAGTAATAACGCCAGAAATTCGGGCACATCTGGGTAAAAGCCATCCCCAACTCAGTGAAAACCTCGAGGATAAATGACGGAATCGGGAACGATGAGAGTCCATGAAGTGAGACATATAAGCTCCACAAAACCCAGGTCTCACATTTTCAGGAGTCTCTCCAGTCTTGGGAAGAGAGATTTCGACGCTGTAATCGACTCCCCATAGCTCGTAGATCTCGTCAATGTGCCTGCCTTGGAGGATTGTTGGAAGATACCAAATTTCTCATTCGCCACTGAAATCGAGTTAAAAGAAAGGAACAAGACGAGAGATCTCAAGACAAATCTGGTTAAAAGGTGCTTATGTTGACGACGAAGGTGCTTTAAAAACCGTCGGGAACGGTTCTCAAAGGCATGTAATCATGACACCCACGAACTGCGAGTTTTGACCACACGATCTGTAAGTGGCCGACAAGTCACATCAGATCGGGACACGTGGTGCACCATTTCCCGAAACACGCAATGGGAAAAAGGGATCAAGACCTCGCCCTTTTAGATGTCCAAACTCCACTAAAAGGGTTGGGGGACAAATGTTGGACCCAAAAACGACCACAGGTTTACCAGGCCGAAAAGCCTATCTACGCAACTAGGCCGAGCTCAACCCGAGGGAGGTTGAACGTAAACTTTTAGATATAGCAAAGGATGGGCCGAAGATAAGAGCCAAGCTCAGCGAGGCCCAACACAAAAGATCTTCGACTCGGTCTCAACGAGCTCGAGGAATAGGGAGAAGTTCCGAAGATCGCGGGAGCAAGTGAAGAGACCTCGGAGTCAAACCACTATAAGAAAGAAGCTGAGCCAAGAGAGAAAGACACGTGAAAACCACTAGAAAGAAAACTAATTGTATTACGACCTCAACAAACTCGCTTTAGATCTATCTTTCATTCGACCTCTTTTGTAGTTCTCGATCTCATTTCTTTGTTGTGTTCAACCTTTACAAATCAATAAAAATCCATTTTCATCAACCGAAATCTGTTTAAATCATTGTGTATGTTGCCTACATCTTTTTTCTCCCTTATTTAACATCTCAAACACTATCAAATACTTAGTGTAGATTTTCGGATCTACAACTCTTAAGCAAACATATAAAACTTCATCTTTTGGTATATAAAAGATAAACAACTTAGCCACTAAATATGAAGTTTATGATCAATCATACAAATGTTTAAAATATATAAAACTTCCATCTTTAACATTTAATAATGGAAAATTTTTAATCCAAAAATATATTTTCTTACATGAAATAAACTTCAAATTTTATTTATCTTCGTCTACTTATCTTATACTACTATCTATGTATGTATATATAATACTTAGATTGTTAAAAACTAATATATATAAGTGAAACTATCTTTAATTTGGATTTTTTTTACCATTCTTACTAAAAGATATATTTTAAATTTTAGAAAATTTTAAAATTTTCTGTATATCTGTATAAATTAGTTTTAAGCTATTGTAAATAATGGTAAAATAAATAAAAAAATTCCCAACAACTTGCTAGATACATGTTCAATAACTTGGTATTTATACACAAAAAGCTTGCAGTTTTTTTATAAGAAAAAATATTAAAGATTATTGTTTTAAATATATGAAGCAAGAACATTGCCAGTAGAATACGATATGGGATGAGATCAAGAACGGAGCAAGAACTTGGTTTGACAAATATATTCGAAAATGTTTGATTTATTCATATATTCACTAATAACATGGCATTTATACACAAAATAAGGTCTAGTGGATAGTTTGGCGGATAGTTAAAAATATCAGTATTCATAATTTCTCGTGATTTTATAATCTCTATTCACCTTAATCTTAACTAGGTGATAACCCGCGCCCTGCGCGGAGTAAGTAGATTAGCTGAAATTATTAATTTTAATTTATAGATATTATAAAGATATATTGCATATTCAAAATGGTACATATTTAAAAAAATACACATTTTATTAACTTGTTTATATTTTAGATTATTTGTCCTCGAGATAGTGGAAAAGAATCAATAAGAGCCATAAGAGTAAGCAATAACTAATATAAAATAAATTATTAAGTAAAGATAAAACGAAAACATAAGCAATAGAATAATAAAACCCTTAAGAACCAAAAGATAATAAAATAAAAATTGAGAATAACATCTATGGTGAATAATGTATTCAGAACTCCCCATTTGCAATCCTATTATGATCATTAAAAAAGTGACAACTTTGCACCTGTAAATATATTATTTAAGTGAATTGTGAAAGAAATACATTACCTCATTCTGAAAGCTTCGATTTCTGGAACATCATTGGGCTTAAAGAAAATTTTGGAAAAACCATCAATGTTAGTAATGTTCTTCAATCAACCTTTTTCTAAGTATATGTAGCTTTAAAAATTCATATTTCTATATGCAATGCTCCTAGGTCCTCTATAATCTCCACATAATTATAATTAAAATTATTCGAATTCTTAATTGAAATATGACTTTCCAAATTAGATGATGTAATTGCTTTGATTAACATATACAAAAGCATTTTTCTTTCTATAAATTGACAAACGCATTGTCCTCAATTACATTGATTGTAAATCGTCATATATGACGATTGGCATCAAAATCTGAAGCACCCAAATCACACAGATTTTATTTATCTTAAAGTAATCAATTATAAAGAAACTGAAATTGAGGAAAACACAATTACAAATCACCTATAAATGAGTGATTGACATTACATTTGTTAATGATTAAAATATTCCATATTTTGTTTGATATTTCAAATAAGTTAGCTTAATTTATTCCTAAGTTATAGAAACTACATAAACCAAAAAGATATCAATTTCGTATTCCAAAATATTTAAAAACTTTTTGTTCACAATCATAGAACTTGCACGTAAATAAAAATCAAATATTTTAATCACACATTCGACCAATAATAAAGTTTGATTATTTACGTATATCAACAGAAACATTTTATACATTCGAAATATAGTGGTGATATATAGGAATTTTTTTAAAAAAAATCTAAAATAATCATGGATTGATTTTTAAATATTTAAATCTTCAATAAATGATGATTGACATCAAAATTGGAAACACCCAAATCACCCAAATCGCGTAGCTTTTATTCATCTTAAAGCAATCACTCATAATCAAACCGAAATTGAGGAAAACACAATTACAAATCACCTATAAATGGGTGATTGACATTACATTTGTTAATTAGAAAAATATTCCATTTTGTTTGATATTTCAAGTAAGTTAGCTTAATTTATGCCTAATTTATAGAAACTACATAAAACAAAAAGATATCAATTTTCGTATTCCAAAATATTTTAAAATTTTAAATATTTTGGTTCACCACTATAGAACTTGCACTTAAATAAAAAAAATCAAATATTTTAATCACAGAATCGACCTCTAAAAAATAAATTATACTAATAGTAGTCCATATGCATTTATTCTTTGTTATGGATGTTAGAAACACTAAAGTCATTTTGTATAATATAAACCTCTGGGAAATTTAGTATAACAGAAATTATCTAACACACCTATAAATGAATGCTATACATGATTCTCACGTTATTACCATGCTACACGTCCACATTGATTTAAGTATCACTACATATATATTTATATACTTAGGTTTTAGGTTTTATAATCATATACAAAAATGACATTTTATCCTAATTATACACCAATATAATTATATAAACTATAAGAACACCAATATAATTATGTAAACAAAAATAATTACATATATAATAATTTATGAGAATGCATTTTGGAAGGCCAATCGTATATAAAATTCAGCAAGTATAAAAGAGGCTTTTCATTAATACGACATAAAAGTCTTAAAAGAATGAAACAAAGCATGATAACAAACAAATTGTAGACATTTATATGTTAATGACCAATGGCACATTATGTAATAATTCTAGTAGGCTAAGGGTTATTTTAAAATAGGTGTGAGAGTGCTTGTGAGCTTGCCACGTAAGAAATGGCACTCATGTAATAAACACATCAGGTGAAGGTTATTTTTTCTGAGTGCTCCTAAAATAATATATAGGGGATATGAATATGTCGTAAATTCACAAAGCATTAGATGATACGGCCAAAATAAAAAGGTATATACTTACATTCGAATCAATGAGAACCATTTCAATGGTTAGACCACCAGCATGAATCTTGCTTTCACAATCGAATGATGCTCGTCCTCACTCTCCACATCGTCTTAAGCGGTTTCAAATCAGCAACCGTGTTCAAGCCCGCCATTTGTGTTTTGGGGAATGAATGGTTTTGATAATGTTGAGAAGAAATAAATTTGAACGATGAGATGTGATTGCTAGGGTTGGTATATATATAATTTAGATTGTATTTAAACGTGGAATCTTTGGTGTTAATCGCACAAAATCAAATCAGACTAAAATCAATTTCCGCAGATTACGAATGATTAATGTTAGTCGTAATATAATTGAGTACCAATATCAATATTAGGGATATTACATGCCTTAACTCCCTCATATATTTACTCATCACATCTCAAATAAGGTAAAAAAAAATCGTAGAGGGCCTATCAAATACAAATGACCTTCATGTATCTTGGAAAACTTGACAAAGTTTTTTAATTATCAAATTTACCATTAAATGCAAACGTAATTGCCGTGTGAAGTTATATGATATCGATGAGTCTTACTTTCTATTTTTACTTTAGTCTATAGCTGTTCTAATGGCGGGTAATCACCGTCCACCAATGCCAATATATGGTCAATTACTTTCTATTTTTTGTATAGTAATTTGATCGATATTTCTTAACCAGTTACCAAATTTTTTTAAATTTTGGTCTTATATAGTAAACTTTCATTTATATACAATAAATATAGGTTACCAAAATTTTTAAATTTTGGTCTTATATAGTAAACTTTCATTTATATACAATAAATATAGGTTTTTGATACATACATACATTAAAAGTATTCGATCATGCATCACCATCTACCGTACAATTATATAAGACCATATATTGACCATATCCCGACTATTACTTAACGTTCAAATATACTTAACTTATAATGATTTTAACTGGCTAACCTTTTCAACTATCACATTATCATGATCTAGAAACGTGTTCAACTATTATATAACTAAACTATGTACACTATGTAGGATCACGACTAACATTTTATAATAAAACTATGTCTGAATCTAAATCTTACGATACACTATTTTTTAAAACTTTAAATATTACGATACACTATAAGACTATGTATGAATCTAAATCTAAATATAAAAAAAAAGACTCATCAATACAATATATTACGAACTATTACTTAACGTACAGTATATATATAAGACTATGTCTGGACAATATATTGACCATACTTTAACTATTACTTAACGTAGATAGACCACAATTAATAACTATGACAACCAAGATACGAAGATACAATTATAGTTCGACCATATAAAATGCAACGAAATAATTTGTGCTAATAAGGTTATTCCATGACAATGGCAATTCATGTAATTATCTTTAGTTAAAGAAGGGTTTTAATGAAATGGCTTAGAAAGTATGGTGATGACACATATGAAATGGCATTGTTGTTATTAACACATGATGATAAGGTTTGTTTGTTAAAATGTTTCTGTTTTAATATTAAGGGGATTACACACTGACCCCTTTGATCCTAATTTTCCGATAGACGTTAGAGCCAAAAGCAAAATAATTAAAGAGAAAGAAAGAGCCACGAGGCCTTGACGCCAAAAAAAAAGAAAAAAAGAAAAAAAAAAACAGTTTCTTTTATAGTCACGAGTGTGTTTCTGTGTGTATAAAAATGCAACACACATCTTCTTCTTCCTCTGGCTTCTTTCTCTCCACTTTCAAGATTAAACATTAACTAACAAAGGAATCAAATCCTCTCATCTTCGTTCTCCGTCAACGAGTTTTATCATTTCCGATGACGCATCTCAACAAAAAACCCAGGTTAATAGAGAACCACCTCAACAAGGTCAACCACATCGACGACTTACCTGACGATCTCGTCTTCTCTATCCTCCGCAAACTCAGTTCCTCTGCTTCTTCTCCCGCCGATTTCCTCAACGTTCTCATCACGTAAGTCAGGCTTTTTTTTCCTTAAGCCACCCGATTGATTCTTTATTTTGACGAACGAACTCTCTTTTGTCGTTTTCAGATGCAAGAGGCTGAATCGATTGGGTCTGCATCCTCTGGTTTTGTCCAGAGCCGGAGCCCAAACCTTAGCCGTCACGGCGGAGAAATGGTCTGACTCCGCTCACAGATTCCTCAAACTCTGTGTTAATGCCGGAAACGTTGACGCTTGCTACGCTCTCGGAATGGTTCGTCTTCAACCTTCTCTCTCTCTCTGAAACATCCGATTTGATTTTTGTTTTTTTGCGCAGATCCGATTTTATTGTCTCCAGAACCCAGTGAGCGGCGCATCTTTAATGGCTAGAGCGGCGATTAAGTCCCACGCTCCGGCGCTTTACTCGTTGTCGGTGATTCAGTTCAACGGCAGCGGCGGTAACAAATCGGACAAGAATTTACGCGCCGGAGTCGCGCTCTGCGCGCGTTCCGCTTACCTCGGCCACGTCGACGCGCTTCGAGAGCTCGGTCACTGCCTACAAGACGGTTACGGCGTTCCTCGTGACGTCGCCGAAGGTCGTCGGCTTTTGATTCAAGCGAACGCGAGGGAGCTCACGGGTTCTCTACGCTCTTACCTCTCTCTCAAATCTGGAGACGAAACGCTAACCGAACCGGTTCAGGAGATTCGTCCGGTAAACCGGTTTCTGAAGGAATGGTTTGATTCGGGTCGGGTTGTTTTAGCGGAGGGGTTGAGGATGTGTTCACACGGCGGTTGCGGAAGGCCGGAGACTCGGTCGCATGAGTTCCGGCGTTGTTCGGTCTGTGGGAAAGTGAACTATTGTTCGAGAGGATGTCAGGCGTTAGATTGGAGAGTGAAGCATAAGATGGAATGTGCCCCATTAGATCTGTGGGTTGCGGAGGCGGCGATCGGTGACGTTGATGCTGTGGAAGTTGAGAATCATGCTGCTGGATAACTGCTCGGCCTCTTTTCTTAAATTTTTAATGTTAAATCAGAAAATGTCTAATTTGCCAACAGTCTGTCTCTGTAACCTTTTGACTTTTTTTTGTGTTATTGCTAATATATCAACTTTTTTTTTTGAACACCCTGCTAATATATCAACTTTTCATGTTTTTTTGTTCTTTATCTTACTTTACTAAAATATCTAAAATAACGTTTTTTAACACTAGATTTAAATTGATTGATCATTGAAGATCAAGGATTACACATGAATTAATAACAAGAGCTCGCGACATTAGGGCTGGGCACTTTACCCGATACCCAAACCCGTATTCGAACCCGATCCGAAAAATCCGAACCAAAATCCGAACTGAAGTAACAAAATACTTGAACGGAGATTGAATTAAGAGAGATTGAATATCCGAATCCGAACGGGTAATACCCGAACCCGAATGGATATCCGAATATAACCGAACATATATATCATTAACCCTATATTTCTAGTTTACTTCTCTAATTTTATTTAAAATATTTCTATTGATTATACACATGGTTCAAAATTAGATAATATACATATAATTCCAAGAAAATTGAATTTTTACTCACTTAAAATGCATGTCAAATTTTTTTGTTTCATACATTAACAAAAGTTGCATCCAAAATTTTAAAACAATAATCAATTTAGTGTCGTTATTTTTAAAATGTTATCTTCAAATATATTAATCATTCAATCTATTAAAAAAATAAAAAATCAGTTAAGTGAAAATTATATTTTTAAATACAAAAAACTTGAAAAATAAATAATTTCATTTTTTTCAAAGTCTAAATATCCGAAAACTCGAGCCGAAATACCCGAACTAAAAATACCCGAACCCGACCCGAAGTATAGAAATACCGAACTAAAAATACCGAACCCGACCGAAGTATAGAAATACCGAACTAAAAATACCCGAACCCGACCCGAAGTATAGAAATACCCGAACGGGTTCTATATTCCTATACCGAAATACCCGAAAACCCGAAATACCTGACCCGAACCTGAACGGATATGCGAACGCCCACCCCTACGCGAGATTATCAATTTCCCAAAGACAAAGCCAGAAAAACCTGGAACAACAAGTAAAATAGGAGAAAAAAAATTTTAGTGTATTTTTTTGAAATTTCTATAATATTTAGTTAAATTTTAGCATTTGACCCCACTAATTTATGTATAAATTTTCATGTCTCCATTAATTTTGTAAAAAAAATATATTTCTGTAATAATAATATATACTTAATCAATTTGAATATTATATTTATATATTATAATTTCAGTCAAAAATATTTCTGGCTCCGCCACTGAGTATAAGCATGACAAAACTCAAATCATAGCTCAATATAACAAAACACCCTAGAAATAAAAAAGACTTCATGAAGAGGAGGAATAAAAAGATGCATGCACCAATGTCGAACTTATTCGGATCTTGAGAGAGAAGAGCTCAAGAACTTAAATGAATCTTCTCGTTAATTTAGTGAACAATGTATATGTGGATCAATATTTATACACAAGTATAATCCGACTAAACTAACCTAAACCAGGGTTTACAAACCTTTATGACTATACAAGTATGTATTTAATATACCCCCTGCCTCAAGCCTTGAAATTCTATCTGGAGCCGGAGTGTAAAGGTTTGACACAAACATTCGGTTTAATAGAATGAAATGGACCAAGATGTAATGGTTAGTGAGTATATCTGCATGTTGATCTGCATATGAACATGATAAAGTGTCATGAAACCTGTCTTTACTTGATTTGAACTGCATGACAATCGATCTTAATGTGTTTTGTACGTTCATGGAAGACATGATTTGAGGCAATATGAATAGCTGACTTTTATCAGAAGAGCTTAGCACCACGTTGAACAAAAATCTTCAAATCATTCAACATTTGCTGCAACCAAATGAGTTCACATGTGACCAAAGCTAAGTTTTTGTACTCTGCTTCTATGCTACTCCGACTAACAGTATGCTGCTTCTTACATTTCCAATTGATCAAAGACTAGCCCAAGTAAACGCAAAAACCAGTAGTAGATCGTCTGGTGTCAGGGAAAGTAGCCCAGTCTGCATCAGCAAAAGCATGAGGCATAATTCTGCATCTGCAGCATAAAAGAGACTTTGACCAGGATTTGATTTCAAATAGCGAAGGTTACGATGTGATGCAGTCATGTCAGAGCATCCGTGAGAGCAAAGAGGAATTGACTCAAACGATAAACTGTCTAGGTAATATCTGGTTTCGTGATAGTTAAGTGAAGAAGACTACCAATGAGCTCATGATAAGGTGTTGCACGACCAGTATTTTTAGCCAGAGGAATGTTTGGATCCATAGTAACAGCAAGAGGTTTAGCAGAGACTAAACCAGTATCATGAAGAAGGTCCAAAGCATATTTCCTCTGTAAAACTGCAAAACCAGTATTATTGCGAGCGATTTCAAGGCCAAGAAAAAACCTAGCAGGTCCGAGATCCTTGATTTTAAATACCTTATGCACACTGCTTTAGTATACAAGACTATAACATCATCATTACTAGCAATCAAGATGTCGTCAACATAGATGAATAAAGCAGTAAAGGAAATTTCTCGAAGCTTCACAAACAGAGAATGACCACCAGGAGACTGCATGAAGCCATCAGCAAGCAGAACCAAAGAGAAACATTTATACCATTGACGAGATGCCTGTTTAAGGCTATAGATGGACTTATGGAGACGATGAACAACATTGGGAGGAAGAACTTCACCAGGAGGAGGAGTATAACCCAATGGTAAACTCATGATCAGATCTCTTTATCTAAGTCACTATGTAAGAAGGCGTTTGTAACATCCATCTGAGACAATGTCCAATTCGTACAAGCAGCAAGACCAAGCAAAAACTTAACACTCGTCATCTTTGTAACATAGTAGAAAGTGTCAGTGAAATCAACACTTTTCTGCTGGGTATTACCTTTGGCAACCAGACGGGCCTTATGACGTTCCACACCTTCCATCTGAATTATACTTGATCCATCTGCTTCCAACAACATTCTTGCCCGATGGAATAGACTCAACACTGAATGTCTTGTTCGTAGCCATACCATGAAACTCCACATTCAGAGCTTTCTTCCATATATCAGACGTAATAGCTTGTTTAAAAGAAGATGGCGCTGTCTCAATGGATAAAATGGCAGCTTTATAGGAACGATTAAGCTTGGAATATATGAAACAACTGAATATAATGGGTAAGGGGAAGAAAAATATCAAAAGAAGAGGCAAAAAAATGAGAACTTTATTTACCAATTTACAAAACTAAAAACAGATTTAGATACTTAATGTAGAGAGAGACATAAAGTATCTCTAGTCCATGATGGGGTGTCGCTTAAAATATGTTCAAATATTTGTTTAAACCCAAGCATTTTTATAAATGAGAAAGAGTAAACCTTCTAGTTTCGATGCTCAGATCTGGAGTTTTAGTTTGTTACTGCTATCTTTAAATTTGCCATTTAGGCGATTTTAATTAGAAGTGGCTCCTGAAGTATATGAAAATGTAAAACAAAGTTCAATAAATTCTTTGTATGATCGGTATGTGAATTAGTTATTCCAGTGATGAGTACCTAAACTTTCTCCATCATTTCTACAGAATATGCAATAAACATTCCACTCAAATCCTTGAAGTTTAATCAATAAAAGGAAAAATAACTACATATACCATGGAAATTTGAAAATCCATATTGAAATCAAGTAACTAAATAGAAACTTGAAGATGTATCAGAATCTGAAGATTTCAGTAAACACTTCCTAGAGGTCTAAACCTTAAACAATAAGTCCTGGCTCAAAAAAACAGTGGCAGAGTAAACTAGTGAAAACAGTAAATGTATCAAACTCTACACTGCAGCATTCAAAAAAAAGTGTATGCATACTATTCTACAACCCAAGCGAAAAAATACTCAGAAGATCTAAGTTAAAAGAGAGAGAGAGGAGATCTATGGTTCTCTTGATGTGATCTTCTGTTTCCTACTTGGATCCCTCCTGATACAGAAATACACAATCTTGATGGCAAAATACATCTAAAAACCATTTGGGAGTGGATAAATATCAATTGAAATTTTGATCGTGTAGTGTTTCGCTTTCACTTACTTGTTTTGTATAGGACTGTATCGACTCCTTGGGATTCTTCGTAAGCTACCTCCAACAGATTTCTCCATGCTTTGCAAATCTATGTGTCCCTCTGTGTGAAACTTGCTGCTAAAGAAGGCTAGCAAAATCAGAAGCAGAGCTACCGAGACCGATCTTGATGGATGTTTTCTCTTCATTGGTAATTTCTATTTCTGGTCAATTTTTTCATGAGGAATTTTTGAGTAGAGTATGTTTTAATGATTAAAGAGAAAGACAAGTTGTAAAGGTTGTTTGCTTTGTTTGTTCGTGAGACCATTTGTGATCTGATCACGTGAAGTTTTTTCAGATGCTGGGATATTTAATTTTTCATTTTAATTTAGTAATTTATGGAACGTTCACTAAGTAGCATCCTCATATTCAAACAAGCACATGTATACACGTTGTATCAGTCATGAAAATTATATGTTTATTGTTTATCAATTAGTAGAGGAAAGTTGGAGGTAACATCATGTTCTGTTTTGTATCTATGCTAATTACAAATTTTCACAGTATCATATTAGTAGGTGATTCACCCTTACATAAGAAAGGACATTAATATTTAACAAACTACTAAATTTTAATAGCTGGTTAATATTTTACTTTTATTTTCTTAAAAAAATTTATGGTACTCTTTTATAATATACTAGGTGATTTTTCCGGTGCTCATGTACTATAAATATTAACAAAGTTATATATATATAATAAACGATTTATTATTTTGTTCTTTATTATTTATTTATATGTATGATTTTTATAAATAATATTACTAATTAACATGTGATTTTAGATATATAATGTGTAGTTGGTTTGGATATTATTTAGGTATATTGGATTGTATCTAATTGTCTAAATTCAAGCATAATATTTTTGTTTCTAATAGATTAAGTTTTGATTAGCTTTTTTTCATCTTTTTTGGTTGTTATCTTAAATTTGTAAATTTATTTTAGTAAGTTTATGTATAATTTAATATATGATATTTTAAGAATTTCATGAAGAAATAAACTAACATTGATCAATCCAAAGATATATAAATGAATATATGAATAATCTTTTGAAAACGCATGCATATATAAGTTTTACAAAAGAAAAGAACTAAAATGTAGCAATTAGTTCATATTTTATTTTCATTTATTAATATACTTTGAGTCATTTTGTAATTTATATGTATAAAGTAAGTAAAATATTACATAAATAATAATAATTTTTTATTTTAGTTAAATCTATAATTTTGAATTTAAGAATTTGGATTAGTCCAGTTATTCATTTTGTTGATATAGTAAGTTAGATATATATTTTTCAAATTGAATACAGCTACTTTTTATTCTAAATTAACCAAAACAGATTAGTTTTATTCATTGCATGAGTTTAGTTTTTCATCTAAGATGTCGTAAATGTTTTTTCATAGTTTTTGTATATTTGATTTTGATTTTCAAAAAACTTCAAAAAACTAAATTGATGATCGGTACAAAGTTACATAAAGGAACATAACAATTATAGTTCTAAATTTACATAAATGTATATCAATATTTCTAAAATATTTTATACATTCTAAGTAATTTATACTTCATGTGTATAAAATATAAATGGAAATGATTTTAATAATCTTGAAGAAAATAATTCAGATTAGTTTGATATTTTTATTATGAATATATTCAGTGGTAGATATATAAAGAAAAACAAAATTAAAACCCATACTTAAAAGATTGGAAACTATCAAATTTTAATAATGGTAAGGTATAATGTTTATATTTCAATTAAATTCTATTGACTTATGCTATTTAAATATCTTATTTTGATTATTTGATCGAAATAGACCTATAGTAAAAACAAATTCTTAGTATTTATTTTCTAACATATGTTATCATGCTTAAAATAAAATTTTAAAAGAATATAATAAAATATTTTTTTAAATAAATATAAAATAATTTGAGAATTATTTTGAGAATTCTTTCTATATAACAAAAATATTAAGTTACATTTTTTAAGTTTTAAAATTAATACCCAAATAATTTTCTTGTGAATTATGTTTTAGAAAGACATTTGCAGAAGTAAAGTATTATGTTACTGTAAATTTTTTTGGATATTTCTAATTATGTTATCTAAAGTATTTTCAATCATCTGAGAAAATATCTTGATATAAACAAAATATTTTATTTCTTTTAAATTATATATTATGCTATTTGAAATATTTTTAGAAGGAGTATTCTTAATATTAAAATTGTTTTTGTGAACCTTCCTTTTTATTAAATAATGTTATGTTAATATATATTTCGTTTTTAAAATTTAATTCTTTTCTTTAATAAGTTTTTTTCTTTTTATTATATATATTATTTGGAAAGAATGTAAAGAAAAAAAGAAACTAAAATTAAAAAGAAATAACGATTTAATGATTACAATTAGATATATTGTTTTTATTTCATTAAGAATATCTTTGTAATTAAGAATATATGATACATTTTAATTTATATAACAAACGTATTATGATTGATTCGAAGATATATATGTTATAAAATATATGCAAATAATAACCAAAGAAAGGACATATTATATATTCAAAATCATACATCTAATCAAAATAGTATACTACTGTTTAAAATGATAATGCATATAAATTACAATATAAACTATAAAATAATTTTAAATAAAAAAGTAGAATATTAACAAATTAGTATAATGTATTTACAAAGTAAATATTTATATCCGTGCATGATTACGAGAGAATTTGCAAGTGTCAAATCTGGTTGAGCACAAGTAATCGACCAATATTTAATTCCAGGGTACAGCGACATGCAAATAAACATGATCTTTATATATCTGTGGAAAAAACAGTCTAAGCAATTTGATAAATTTCATATCACTGGTGGCTTATATAACAAAACAAGTTCAATACAAGTCAAGTCCACTCGAGGAGACAAGGAAGATATTCATCCTGCAAATCCTAAGATAACTAGGTGGTAACCCGTGTCCTGCGCGTACAGATATTAGAGAGTTAAAAGTTATAGTCAAAAATATTAGATATAATAAAATATTCAACAATTATTCTTGTTTATATAATGTAATCTTATTTTTTTCTAATAACTAGTGTAAATGGTTAGCTGTAATTGAATTATATTTTATAGAATTAAATCTATAAGAGTAAGCAAAGACTTTTATAAATTTATTATGAATTTAAGATAAAACAAAACACAGGCAATAGAGTTATTGCTTTCATAATATAAATTTTATGAATATAATAATAAAATACGAAAGAAACATATGCAATAAAATAATAAAATACGAAAGAAACAAGTTATAAAGAAACAAATAAAAAAACTGACCAAAATTGACAGCCAATTTTAAAATTATGGAAAGTAATATTCAATGTAAATCAACATAAAGGAAACAATATTAACTTTGTAAACTAACTCTTTTCGAATATAACATTGACGTGTTATGACGTGTTGAGTCCTTAATTTTAGAGTTTTGATGCTTAAATTAAGGGATTAAATGAAATTTGTAAATTTGCATTGTCCAATCAGTCAAAAGATCATATTCAAATTAACCTAAAGCCCCGTATTTAATTCATTTTATTGAAATTAGCTACTATTTATGATTGTCCAAAGTTATCTAAATTTGAATTAAATATTTAATTATCCAATTATACTTTCGATAACACTACTTCGACAGGATGCAAAGTTAAGAAAAATAATTTCTCTAGGTAGACAATTGTCACAATATTAGACTTACATGGATTCAGAAATATAGGAAAACATAACAATTATATTGCATTATAATTAATAAAAACTTGACGCAGAAATAGACCATAATATATAATCAGAGGAATTGCAATATAAACAGTATGCATCGAAAACATTTACTATACACACAAATAAATAAATAAATCGTGTAAATGTTGGTTTAATTATTTGGCATTTCATCGTTATATGTTATGCAATCGACTGGATGTATGTTTAATCAATTTCAGCCAGGTTATACAGCAGAGCAGATGGTTTAAATATTAGTGAAAGATTTACATGGGACTATAGATTTATAATCATTGTCAGAAAACACGGATGATAAATATTATCATATTTTATCAATAATAATAGTAGATATTGAAAGGTAAATAAGAAATATATGCATAATCCATCAGAACCAATTATAGTATGCAATAATATGATAGTTAAATGAGCAATGACATAACATGTAGTTAGTCTAGGCAAAGAAGGAGATTTCACTAAAGGCTATGAGGAGGACCTCAAGGTGACACGGCAAACTTATTAATAACGCATGAAGCAAAGATTAATTATTTTAAATGCTCCTCAGATAACAATAAAGGGATGCATTCAGCCATTAGCTCAACCAAGTATCATTTCCTATCAAGACAGAAAAATTATTAGGGAAGTCAAATGGGTGTGTTGGACCGTTTCCAAATCATAATATACCAAATATGGACATGAGTATTTGGACATTAGTTTAAATGGTAAACTCAATTTTGTTAGTGAAAAAGATGGATTTGTAAGGGTTGGAGTATACCATTGGACAATCCAAAATTTTTATAAACTAGGTTAAATGATTTTACTCAAATCAATTTAACCTAAGTATTTTCCAAATCTTATTTTTCCAACAAAATTTCAAAATCATATTTTTCTAAAACTACAAGATTTTCTTCTTCCTCAAACCATAAGATCATGTTTTTTATCCTAAAACTACAAAATCACATTTTTCTGCCAAATATGAAAATCATATTTTTCCTATTAAATTCACAAAATTACAATTTTCCGTTAAATCCTCAAAATATTTTTTTTTTGTAAACTATGTTATCACAATATATTCACCATTCAATATATGAAGCAAGAACATTGCCAGTAATGGGATGGGATGAAGAACAGACAAATAGCTTGGTTTAACAAATACATTCGAAACTGTTTGATTTATTCATATATTCATTAACTTGGTATTTAATTATTTATACACAAAACAAGGTCTCGTTGATAGTTTGGAAGATAGTTAAAAATATCAGTATTTATAATTTCTCGCGTTTAATCACTATCCACCTTAATCTTAATTACACACTCACCCTTTGATCCTGATTTTTCGATAGACGTTAAAGCCAAAAAAAAAAGTAACGAGAAAGAAAGAGCCACGAGGGCACAAGGCCTTGACGCCAAAAAAAACAGTTTTATTTTATAATCACGAGCGTGTTTCTGTGTATAAATGTAAGACACATCTTCTTCTTCCTCCTTCTCTGGCATCTTTCTCTCCACTCTCAAGATTAACATTAACCAACAAAAGAAACAAATCCTCTCATCTTCGTTCTCCTCCAACGATTTTTATCATTTCCGATGACGCATCTAAACAAAAAACCCAGGTTAGAGAAGAACCTCACGGTCAACCACATCGATGACTTACCTGACGATCTCGTCTTCTCTATCCTCCGCAAACTCAGTTCCTCCGCTTCTTGTCCCGCCGATTTCTTCAACGTTCTCATCACGTAAGTCAGTCAGGCCTTTTCCTTAAGCCACCCGATTCTTTATTTTGATGAAGTCTCTTTTGTCGTTTCAGATGCAAGAGACTGAATCGACTGGGTTTGCATCCTATGGTTTTATCCAGAGCGGGAACTCAAACCCTAGCCGTCACGGCGGAGAAATGGTCTGACTCCGCTCACAGATTCCTCAAACTCTGTGTTAATGCCGGAAACATTGACGCTTGCTACGCTCTCGGAATGGTTCGTCTTCAAACCTCCTTCTCTCTTTCCCTCTCTCTCTCTGGTGTTGATTTTTTGTTTTTTTTGCGCAGATCCGATTTTACTGTCTTCAAAACCCAGTGAGCGGCGCTTCTTTGATGGCCAGAGCGGCGATTAAGTCTCACGCGCCGGCGCTTTACTCGTTGTCGGTGATTCAGTTTAACGGGAGCGGCGGTAACAAATCCGACAAGAACTTACGCGCCGGAGTCGCTCTCTGCGCGCGTTCCGCTTACCTCGGCCACGTCGACGCGCTCCGAGAGCTCGGTCACTGCCTGCAAGACGGTTACGGCGTTCCTCGCGACGTCGCCGAAGGTCGTCGGCTTTTGATTCAAGCGAACGCGAGGGAGCTCGCTGGTTCTCTACGCTCTTACCTCTCTCTCAAATCCGGGGACGAGACGCTAACCGAACTCAACGGATTACAGGTTCAGGAGATTCGTCCAGTAAACCGGTTTTTGAAGGATTGGTTTGATTCTGGTCGGGTTGTTTTGGCGGAGGGGTTGAGGATGTGTTCTCACGGCGGTTGCGGGAGGCCGGAGACTCGGTCGCATGAATTCCGGCGATGTTCGGTCTGTGGGAAAGTGAACTACTGTTCGAGAGGATGTCAGGCGTTAGATTGGAGAGTGAAGCATAAGATGGAATGTTCCCCGTTAGATCTGTGGGTTGGGGCTGCGGCGATCGGCGTAGGTGACGAGGACGTTGATGCTGTGGAAGTTGAGAATCATGCTGCTCGATAACTGCTCTGCCTCTTTTTAGTTTTTAAATGTTAAATCAGAAAATGTCTAATTTTGCCAGCAGGTCTGTCTCTGTAACCTTTTGACTTTTTTTTGGTTATTGATAATCGATCATCTTTTCATGTTTTTTTGTTCTTTATCTTACTTTACTAATATGCCTAAAATAACATTTATGATCATAATTAACATTTTAATTTCAAGCTATATAAAAATATATTAGATTCTCACCATTATATTTTGTACAAAATTAAATTTTATGAAATAAAAATATTTGATTTTGGCTTTTGTTTATTTGTAAACCAATTTAATTTTTATTTTATGATAAATTAACACAAAATTGTTTGGTTTCAAAAATATAATAAAATTGTCTTAAATAACTCTAAAACATGTTTTTATCCCTAACTAATATACAAGGTTCAAAATGACCAATCTAATATTTATTAAAGGTAAATAACAATTATATCCATTTATTTAAAGAAAACAAATATTTTTAACAAATTGAAACGTTTTGAATTTTATTTTCAAAATTTTCTTTCATTTTGAATGGCAATTTTTATTTTAAAAAGTTTAAGAATACTTTCCTGAAATGTGTGATTTCTTCCTAAATTTGAATTATATTCATATTTAAGAAAATATTAATAAATGTATATAATATCGTCCTAAGATTTAGGAAAATGTTGATAAATATTTGTAATATTTTCATACAATTATGGTAAAATCATAAATGTATATTTAAAATACATTTTAAATGTGTGTTAGGAAGACTTTCATGCATATATATTTAATAATACCTTACTAAATTTGAATTAGATATACTTAGTAAGATATTTTTGAATATGTATAAACTATTCTTAAAGTTGTAGGAAAATGTTCTTAAATTTGTATGATATCTTGGTGAATTTAACTTATATGCCTATTTAGGAATATCATTGAATATATAACATCTTTCTAAAATATATGAAGATATTTTTAAATATGTAATATCTTTATAAAATATAGGAAAACATAACAATTATATTGCATTATAATTAATAAAAACTTGACGAGAAATAGACCATAATATATAATCAGAGGAATTGCAATATAAACAGTATGCATCGAAAACATTTACTATACACACAAATAAATAAATAAATCGTGTAAATGTTGGTTTAATTATTTGGCATTTCATCGTTATATGTTATGCAATCGACTGGATGTATGTTTAATCAATTTCAGCCAGGTTATACAGCAGAGCAGATGGTTTAAATATTAGTGAAAGATTTACATGGGACTATAGATTTATAATCATTGTCAGAAAACACGGATGATAAATATTATCATATTTTATCAATAATAATAGTAGATATTGAAAGGTAAATAAGAAATATATGCATAATCCATCAAACCAATTATAGTATGCAATAATATGATAGTTAAATGAGCAATGACATAACATGTAGTTAGTCTAGGCAAAGAAGGAGATTTCACTAAAGGCTATGAGGAGGACCTCAAGGTGACACGGCAAACTTATTAATAGCATGAAGCAAAGATTAATTATTTTAAATGCTCCTCAGATAACAATAAAGGGATGCATTCAGCCATTAGCTCAACCAAGTATCATTTCCTATCAAGACAGAAAAATTATTAGGGAAGTCAAATGGGTGTGTTGGACCGTTTCCAAATCATAATATACCAAATATGGACATGAGTATTTGGACATTAGTTTAAATGGTAAACTCAATTTTGTTAGTGAAAAAGATGGATTTGTAAGGGTTGGAGTATACCATTGGACAATCCAAAATTTTTATAAACTAGGTTAAATGATTTTACTCAAATTTGGATACGCTGTGAAATTTCACAACAATCATTCACGATCCTTTGAGAACCTATTTAGAAACCCAAATAGCGATGTCATTCACTGTCTTTTTAGCGGTTTAAGAAAATGAAAATTTAATGAATTAATTGGGAGGAAGCAATGAGCAATGATAAATAACTGATGTCATTCACCAGATTCTAGCCATGGGGATATGAGCAATGCTAAATCGGAGAAACCTTCTCAGTATAATCCGGAATGAACTAGTTTGGAGGAAAAGACCCGACCTAAGTTAGTCATTTCCATCA
The DNA here is from genome assembly GCA_016771965.1 of Brassica carinata. Taxonomy (NCBI): domain Eukaryota; kingdom Viridiplantae; phylum Streptophyta; class Magnoliopsida; order Brassicales; family Brassicaceae; genus Brassica; species Brassica carinata. The sequence continues at coordinate 43,090,381 of CM028691.1, forward strand.
AATTTTAGCCATATATTTATGTTTGGAAGATAGTAATCTATAAATTCCATAGTAATCTTTCCATCTTAGCATGGAGGCCGAGAAGGTTTTCGCGATAGCTTTGCATCTTTCTCTCCACTCTCAAGATTAACATTAACCAACAAAAGAAACAAATCCTCTCATCTTCGTTCTCCTCCAACGATTTTTATCATTTCCGATGACGCATCTAAACAAAAAACCCAGGTTAGAGAAGAACCTCACGGTCAACCACATCGATGACTTACCTGACGATCTCGTCTTCTCTATCCTCCGCAAACTCAGTTCCTCCGCTTCTTGTCCCGCCGATTTCTTCAACGTTCTCATCACGTAAGTCAGTCAGGCCTTTTCCTTAAGCCACCCGATTCTTTATTTTGATGAAGTCTCTTTTGTCGTTTCAGATGCAAGAGACTGAATCGACTGGGTTTGCATCCTATGGTTTTATCCAGAGCGGGAACTCAAACCCTAGCCGTCACGGCGGAGAAATGGTCTGACTCCGCTCACAGATTCCTCAAACTCTGTGTTAATGCCGGAAACATTGACGCTTGCTACGCTCTCGGAATGGTTCGTCTTCAAACCTCCTTCTCTCTTTCCCTCTCTCTCTCTGGTGTTGATTTTTTGTTTTTTTTGCGCAGATCCGATTTTACTGTCTTCAAAACCCAGTGAGCGGCGCTTCTTTGATGGCCAGAGCGGCGATTAAGTCTCACGCGCCGGCGCTTTACTCGTTGTCGGTGATTCAGTTTAACGGGAGCGGCGGTAACAAATCCGACAAGAACTTACGCGCCGGAGTCGCTCTCTGCGCGCGTTCCGCTTACCTCGGCCACGTCGACGCGCTCCGAGAGCTCGGTCACTGCCTGCAAGACGGTTACGGCGTTCCTCGCGACGTCGCCGAAGGTCGTCGGCTTTTGATTCAAGCGAACGCGAGGGAGCTCGCTGGTTCTCTACGCTCTTACCTCTCTCTCAAATCCGGGGACGAGACGCTAACCGAACTCAACGGATTACAGGTTCAGGAGATTCGTCCAGTAAACCGGTTTTGAAGGATTGGTTTGATTCTGGTCGGGTTGTTTTGGCGGAGGGGTTGAGGATGTGTTCTCACGGCGGTTGCGGGAGGCCGGAGACTCGGTCGCATGAATTCCGGCGATGTTCGGTCTGTGGGAAAGTGAACTACTGTTCGAGAGGATGTCAGGCGTTAGATTGGAGAGTGAAGCATAAGATGGAATGTTCCCCGTTAGATCTGTGGGTTGGGGCTGCGGCGATCGGCGTAGGTGACGAGGACGTTGATGCTGTGGAAGTTGAGAATCATGCTGCTCGATAACTGCTCTGCCTCTTTTTAGTTTTTAAATGTTAAATCAGAAAATGTCTAATTTTGCCAGCAGGTCTGTCTCTGTAACCTTTTGACTTTTTTTTGGTTATTGATAATCGATCATCTTTTCATGTTTTTTTGTTCTTTATCTTACTTTACTAATATGCCTAAAATAACATTTATGATCATAATTAACATTTTAATTTCAAGCTATATAAAAATATATTAGATTCTCACCATTATATTTTGTACAAAATTAAATTTTATGAAATAAAAATATTTGATTTTGGCTTTTGTTTATTTGTAAACCAATTTAATTTTTATTTTATGATAAATTAACACAAAATTGTTTGGTTTCAAAAATATAATAAAATTGTCTTAAATAACTCTAAAACATGTTTTTATCCCTAACTAATATACAAGGTTCAAAATGACCAATCTAATATTTATTAAAGGTAAATAACAATTATATCCATTTATTTAAAGAAAACAAATATTTTTAACAAATTGAAACGTTTTGAATTTTATTTTCAAAATTTTCTTTCATTTTGAATGGCAATTTTTATTTTAAAAAGTTTAAGAATACTTTCCTGAAATGTGTGATTTCTTCCTAAATTTGAATTATATTCATATTTAAGAAAATATTAATAAATGTATATAATATCGTCCTAAGATTTAGGAAAATGTTGATAAATATTTGTAATATTTTCATACAATTATGGTAAAATCATAAATGTATATTTAAAATACATTTTAAATGTGTGTTAGGAAGACTTTCATGCATATATATTTAATAATACCTTACTAAATTTGAATTAGATATACTTAGTAAGATATTTTTGAATATGTATAAACTATTCTTAAAGTTGTAGGAAAATGTTCTTAAATTTGTATGATATCTTGGCTTTTAGATGGAAAATCTAGGAATAGGTTTTAGTTGTTTCCTATGTATTCATATCTATATTCTATTCATATTATCAATCAATTATACACATTTCATACGAAATCATCAATTTAAATACTTTTCTTTGAATTCTTTTTATATATGTTATCAAAACTCTAATCCTAATTTTTGAATGGATTTTGAGATCTTTCAAGCATTAGTTTTGTATTAGTGATTTTTATTTTGATAGAGTAGACTACCAATTTACAAAACTAAAAACAGATTTTGATAATGTGAGAGACATAAAGTATCTCGAGTCCATGATGGGGTATCTATTAAAATCTGTCCAAGTATTTGTTTATAGCCAAGCATTTTGTCAATGAAAAGAGTAAACCTTCTAGCTTCGATGGAGTTTTAGTTTGTTACTGCTGTATTTAAATTTCCCATTTTAGGCGATTTTAGAAGTGGATCCTGAAGTACACGTAAATGTTAAACAAAGATTAAAAATTATTTGTTTGATCGGTATGTGAATTCAGTTATTCTAGTGATGAGTAGCTAAACTTGCTCCAGGATTTTTACAGAATATGCAATAAACATTCCACTCAAATCCTTGAAATTTTCTAAAATAAAAGGAAAAAGAAATACATATACCATGGATATTTAAAATTCATATTGAATTCAAGTAAATAAATAGAAACTCGAAGATGTTTCAGAATCTACAAATCCCAGTAAACACTACTTAGAGGTCTAAACATTAAACAATGAGTCCTGACTCAAAAACAGTGGCAGAGTAAACTAGTTAAAACAGTAAATGTATCAAAACTCTACACTGCGGCATTCACAAACAAGTGTATGCATACTATTCTGCAACCCAAACAAACAAAAACCTCAGAAGATCTAACTTAAAGAGAGATCTATGGTTCTCTTGAAGTGATCTTCTGTTTCCTACTGGATCTCTCCTGGTACAGAAACACAATCTTGATGTCAAAATACATCTAAAAGAGATTTGGGTGTGGATAAATATCGAATGAAATTTTGATTGTGTAGTGTTTTGATTTCACTTACTTGTTCTGTATAGGACTGTATCGACTTCTTGGGATTCTTCGTAAGCTACCTCAATAGATTTCTCCATGCTTATCCGCAAATCTATGTGTCCCTCTGTGAAACTTGCTGCAAAAGCTAGCAAAATCAGAAGCAGAGCTACTGAGACCGATCTTGATGGATGTAATCTCTTCATTGGTAATTTCTATTTTTGGTCAATTTTTTGAGGAATTTTTGAGTAGAGATGTTTTATATAATTTAAGAGAAAGACAAGTTGTAAAGGTTGTTTGCTTTGTATTGTTCGTGAGACTTTTGAGATCTGATCACGTGAAGTTTTTTCAAATGCTGGGATATTTAATTTTTCATCTTAATTTAGTAATTTATGGAACGTTTACTAAGCAGAATCCTCATATTCAAACAAGCACATGTATACACGTTGTATCAGCCATGAAAATTATATGTTTATTGTATATCAATATTAGTAGGGGAAAGTTGGAGGTAACATCAACTGTTGTGTTTTGTCTCTATGCTAATTTCATTTTTCCCCATATAGATAAGGGAAAATTCCTGAAAAATACCAGACTAAATTTTTTTGCTAAATAAATACACAAACTTTTAGGCTTCCAAAAATACACAAACTAATTATGGTTGTTCCAAAAATACATGAACTTTTAAATTTCGGAGTTTCACACCTCGATTTTGGTGCTTAACTCACGTTAAGATTAAGGCGGCGTTAAGCAGCTTAAGCTGAACACGTCGGGCCGTAAAAACTCGTTGGCTTCATAAAATCCCCAAATCGATTACGAACAAACCTAATTTTCTCTCTTCTCTTTTATCAAGAAATCTCGAGAACAAATCGAAAGAGATGGGTAAGAGTGAAGGCTCGAGTTCAGGTGCAATCTCATCTTAAGAAGAAGAACAAAGGTCCTTTATGCCACCAAGCCAAAGAGCAGTATGGCGTGGACAAATGATAATCGGGTCGAAGGTTTTGGTTGTGTAATCCTCATGGGTTCGTGGCTTGGATTGATTTAGAGGAGCAAAATGCTTGCGAAACAAAGTTTCTGGAGGCGAGATGTGATGGATCGTCCGAGAGAAGAAATCAAAGTCCTTAAACAGTCACCTTGGACAACTTCTCAACAAGCCACAATTGAAGATTCAAATGCATTATTGTTGGAGGAAGGGACAGACTCGGAGAGAAGAAAAACTAGAAATTGCTTACATAACATCGGTTGAAAAGGAGTTGCTAAGGCAATTTCTTGTTCTTTCATGGGGAGGCTTCATTGTTATCACAATCATCATCGCCTTTGCCATGTTGAAGAAGTAGTTATGCTTTGTGTCTTATGTTTTCATGTTTCATTGTGTTTGTGTCTTGGTTTATGCGTTTGATGGGTGTGTGCTTTCGTTGTGATTGTTGTAGTTGCATAATTTTCATCAATGTATGTGGATTGTTGTTATATGTTATGTCTTCTTCCTGTCAAATTTCTTATCAATAAAGCATACTAATCTTAAAATCGTGACAGAAAGTTATGAAGTCTAAGAAAACATCCAACCAAAATAACATCATCCTACAAAGTTTTGAGAAGTGAGACAAGAAGATAAAGAAAGAGATAAATCTAAGAGTCTTGAGGTGGTTGTTCTTGAGAACCTTGGACCAGGCCCCATACATCAAATACCGACCAGAGAAGGGAGCAATATAGCAACCAGAGAGTGTACCTCATCATTATCTCATCCTTGTGTCAGTCCATAATACCAGGCCTTCTTCTTGCTTCATCTTTATATAGCCTTGCAATTGTACCCTGCTTCAACATCCTTGCTTTGCTGCTCTTGAGATGGTTATCTTTATCCACATAAGACTTCACCATCCACTTCCCCTTTGGCTTCTCAACTGAGCAATAAATCTTCCATTCATCTTTCTTTTGTACAAATGGCTCCCAACTTTGTTTTCTCCCATCTGCAAAGCTTCACATCATAATTTGTCTTCAGCGTAGCATAACAGCTGGTCTTTGAACTCTTCTCCACTCTTGAATGTCTGCATTAACCACAAGTGGGCTTCGTTGCTGTATGTAGTTCCCGAAATTGCTTTTCTTGTCGATTGTCTTCCCATTCATCAGTGTCAACAGCGGGAGGATGTTCATCATCTTTTAATTGCCTCTGGATTCGTCTTCATCATCCTCACTCCACCTCTAATTTCTTCACTAGCACCACCTCTAACTTCATCACTACTGCCACCTCTAACTTCCTCCTCATCAGATATCCCCAAGTGACTGAAATGGAATATATCTCTGCTTCTTTGATGATTTCTTCCTCACCCTCATCACGAGCATTTGACGATTCTCCATTGTTCTGACCTTCATCGTCTTTGTCTTCTTCATAGCTGTCTTCATCACCTTTGTCTTCTTCACCGCATCTTCTTCACCCATGTCTTCTTCACCTGTTTTCTTCCCCAACCTTTGGTACTTGATCATCAACCTTCTCACCAACACTCGCTCAATACATATCATCGCTTCCTACTTTCATAGCTTCACAACACATCTGATTAATAGAAGCATCGATGACTTCGGATATCACTTTCACCAAATCGATAGATTCTTGTGGGCTTCATACCAGACATGTTTCACCACACCGTTTGACCCATTGTCTTCACAGAATCCTTCAAACATAGACCATGTCATGTAGTCTGGATCGATAGCAATGTCTTTATTCACTAATCCTCCGGTAGAAAAAGTTGTTATCTTTTCATCCGCGCCTCCATGGTAGCCTAACCTTCATCAACCCTAGATCACTACAATCAAAGGAAGATTAGGATTTAGAAACTCAGAACATGAAGAAGAATAAAAACAAACTCGGATTATTAAATCGAAGAGAAATTACCTCATCTTTTTAGTCTCTTATAGAACATGGAAATCAAGAGACTTCAGCGACATGAAGAAGAACAAGGTTTAGAGAAGAATCTGGAACAAATTCAATTTGGGGCTAAATGGAATTAGGGTTTGTTTTTCTTCGATTTGGAATTTTAGGAGTTAACCGAGCTTTCACTGATTAGGCACGTGTTCGTTAACTCTTCGTTGTCTTAATCTTCTGTTAATCAGAGTTAGCATGCCAAATTGAGGTGTGAAACCTGCACATTCAAAAGTTCATGTATTTTTGGAACAACCATAATTAGTCATGTATTTTTGGAAGCTAAAAGTTCGTGTGTATTTATTTAGCAAAGAAAAATTAGTGCGGGTATTTTTCAGAAATTTTCCCTATACATAATTAGTGATTCACCCTTGCATAAGCAAGGACATTAATATTTATACTAAATTATAATAGCTGGCTAATAGTATACTTTTGTTTTAAAGTTTTATGGTTCAGTAAGGACATAATCACTACATGGAATTACTTAAGCTCTTTGGTTTATTATTCATCTACGATTTCTTATGAATCAATTTTTTTTGCTGCAGAATGACCATGGTCGATTTAGACAGTTATAGAAAATCAGATTTTCTATAAATGAATGTAAGCACAGTCATCGATATCATTTTCCTTCTTCATAATCTCATTGGACTTGTCTCTTATTGAATAGCTTTTTGACTGGCATATTGCTTTACATGACTTCACTCATTTATGGTAGAGTTATTCATTGTAGTTCTAAGAGTTTTCTATCCCTTGTTTTAGCTTTTAACGATTTAACATGGCAATATTTTTTACTAGTGTAATAATGTTTCCTCCAATTAGTCTCTCGTTCTTCGTTACAACCTTTTGTGATACACACATGGATAGAACATCTAAAACATTTTAAAGTTTAGCAAAACCTTAAACATTCTTACCTCTCAACTATGATAAATTAATGTTCCTAAAGTTACATACACTCACGACAAAAAATACCATCGATTGAAGAGTGTGCACTATACTTATTTTCTTACACGAGTTAGTATGCATGATCTAATTAGACAAGATACTAAGGTGTAAAATGTTCCATTTCTTTGATAAGATTTGCAAGCAAAATAGATCCCTCTCATATTAGGCTTATGATGAAGTTGAAAATCTATCCTAGATGGATTTCTCGGATATAGCCAAAGAATTTCATTATTCACCGTTATAGGAACCAATAACCAAATTTCTCAAAACAAATTCAAAGATCTCCGATCAGAAGCTAATAATCATGTTGCATCTAGCAAAGGTATTTTACTCAAATCAATTTAACCTAAGTATTTTCAAATCTTATTTTTCCAACAAAATTTCAAAATCATATTTTTCTAAAACTACAAGATTTTCTTCTTCCTCAAACCATAAGATCATGTTTTTTATCCTAAAACTACAAAATCACATTTTTCTGCCAAATATGAAAATCATATTTTTCCTATTAAATTCACAAAATTACAATTTTCGTTAAATCCTCAAAATATTTTTTTACTAAATTCAAAATCATGTTTCTCACAAAAACTGTAAAACCATGTTTCTCTGCTGAAACTGTAAAATAACATTTATCCGTCAAATCCGCAAAATAACATTTATCCGCCAAATTCGCAAATTAAATAAATATATATATATATATTAGAGAAGTACCCTGGGATAGTACTAAACTTTTTTTGTAACTACAAGATATACTTCTTAAATTTTTATGAAACATTTTGGTACTTCTCAAATAATTTTATATAGATTTGAATAAAAAATAAAATAATTAAATGGCTTTATGTTGTTGTCTTAATTAGCCAAATTATTTCGGGCTTCAGAATTTTGTTCGATTTTATTATATGTGTAATGGATACTCCCTCTGTTTCATTTTAATTGTAGCTGTAGAATAAAATTTTCGTTTCAAAATAAGTACCGATAGAATTTCAATTAAAATTATAAACTTTATATACTACACAATTATTTATATTCTCGAGTTTATTTCTTTGTTAGTTAGAACATGGTTAAATGTATATGCAATGGTGTTTTTATTTTTAAAAATATACAAATTAAATATTTTTTAATCTGTGTGTACAAATATAAAATGACAATTAAAATGAAACGGATGGAATAGATTGGATTAAAGTATTCTTTTGAACTGAACCACGACAATTTTATCCTCAAATCAGCCTGAAATTCGAATAGTTTTTATTTATTTGTATTTAGTCAAGTTCTTTTTCATATAGTGCAAATATATTTCTGTAAAATACTGTTCAAATTGATATTTGTTATCTTCGGAAATAGTTAAGAAAAAAAGCTGGTCGATTTGGGATTGCACAAGGAAACTAATTGGTAATCTTTTGAATCTCATTTGGTTATGATTCAAATCATTATTATAAACAAAATTAAGAAATTTGCTTTCAGTCGATTTGGTCTTCTTCAGTCCAGGTCAAATGACAATCATAATTTAAAAATATGATCTCATATTTTAAATGTTTTTATTCGGTATTAAGTTAGTCATATGCCAGGGTCATATGGTAATTATAAAACATAATCTTCTGAATTCAAAAACAGCATTTGATTCTAATATTCCGAATTTCTTGGATATGTGGATTCCAATATTGGAAGATCAAGTTTCCTCAAGGATATCCCTACGCTACCTGTAATTATTTATAAATTCTCTGGTTCTTCATAACAAACAATTTTATGTCTATGGAGAGAATATTTATGATATCTTGGCTTTTAGATGGAAAATCTAGGAATAGGTTTTAGTTGTTTCCTATGTATTCATATCTATATTCTATTCATATTATCAATCAATTATACACATTTCATACGAAATCATCAATTTAAATACTTTTCTTTGAATTCTTTTTATATATGTTATCAAAACTCTAATCCTAATTTTTGAATGGATTTTGAGATCTTTCAAGCATTAGTTTTGTATTAGTGATTTTTATTTTGATAGAGTAGACTACCAATTTACAATGAGCAGTACAAGTCAATAAATCAAATCGGTTTGATCAATCATCTAATCAAACATTAATACAGAATAAAACCCGGTATGACTCGTACTGAGTCGTTCTCCTCCACCCACCCACTGGCCACAGTCGACCGACGAAATTATTATTTCTTCTCCTTCACGCTCAATCTCACTAATTTATCAATTCATTTTACTCAATGTAGTTGATTTCTCCTGAAAGCAAGGAGCAGAATCTCACGACATCATTCTATCTGCAATGGAGCGTAACTCCTCAGACGACGACGAAGAAGACCACCAGCATTTGATCCCTCAGAACGACACTCGCAGCCGCCACCTAGAAGATCCGCCATCCTCCTCCTCCTCCTCCTCCACAAACGGCGGATCATCTTTCCAGATCGAAGACATTCTGTCGCGGAGGAAGATCTCGCTCAACAAGCGTTACCTCCTCGCCGCCGTCTCGCTAACCATCTCGATCGGTCTCATCTTCTTATTCACTAATCTCCGTCAGCAATTCTCCAGTTTCAAGGTAGATCCGCTCTCGAGTCGCGTCAAAGAATCCGAGCTCCGCGCGCTCTATCTCCTCAGGCAGCAACAGGTCGAGCTTCTCTCTATCTGGAACGGTACGACGAGTGCGAACTCTTCTGTGAGAGTCGCCGTCGCGAAGCAGATCTCACTGAATAAGGAGATCCAAGAGGCTTCTGTCGCCACACAAAACCGGGAACTACTCCGGATCGGTGGCTAACTTGTACGAGAGATGCGTGAAGGTGGATCAGAAGTTGTCAGATCGGAAAACAGTAGAGTGGAAACCGAGATCGGACAAGTTTCTGTTCGCTATATGCCTTTCGGGACAAATGAGCAACCACTTGATTTGCCTAGAGAAGCACATGTTCTTCGCCGCGTTGCTGGATCGGGTTCTTGTGATCCCCAGCTCAAGTTTGATTACCATCTTCATGAGTCATAGACCGGTAATTTTGTTTTGGCAAATGTGTAGGTGGATGCAATGCTGGATAAAGCGATATGTGCCATGTCCAGTGTCTTCGTTGGAGCCTCTGGATCGACTTTCACGGAGGATATCTTGAGGCTAAGGAAAGATTGGGGACGTCTTCTATGTGCGATGAGTACCTATGTCGAGGGAAGAACCAAACTACATAGCAGAAGATGAATAAGTAAAGCACACATTTTTTCTTACCAACTTGTTTTATTCCCACATCCCATTGTTCTCTTATTCTCTAGTTGAATCGTAGTTAGTTATAGAAACCGATTTTGGATACTTTTTTCCATGATGGTGTGGAGATTACAGTGTGAATCGATAGAAGAAAGAACCTCGGTTTCTCAACAAGTGATACATATTATATTAAGTTGTCTCAAAGCGAATGTATTGTTTTGTCTCTCTTCAAGCAATAAAAGTTTGAAGTTTGCATTTTGAAGACTTTTAGACTATAAAATTGCTTCTGTTTCCCTGCTGCCTTTACTACCGGAGAATTTTTCCTTGTATCATCCTTTTCAGACATTTTTCACTTTTGCTCTTCGTTCCAAGGTAATAGTAATCATCTAGTTTTGATTTTGTAACTTGTGTGAGGACTGTGGTATCGACTGCATTGAGACCTTTAGCCCTGTAGTACGCACAACAACAATAAGAACTGTACTTCATGTTGCTGTAACAAAACGATGGAATATAAAGCAACTCGATGTACATAACGTCTTTCTTCGTGGTGATCTCAAAGAGACATTCTTCAGAAAGCAACCTCCTAGTTTTATGGATCAAATCAGACCAGACTATGTGTAGAAACTCAAGAAAGCCATTTATGGCTTTAAACAAGACAATCTTTGATTTACTTTTATAAAATATTTATTTATTTTATATATTTATCGAGAAATGATATATTTGCTATTTACTAATTTAACTAGGAGTTTTCATGCCCCATACATAGATATATAAATTATATCTGATAAATATATACATTAAATATAAATAACATATATAAGTTGATAAAATATATAATTATAGTACACTTATTTTAATAATAAAAATATGATTCATAAATTGATGTAAAATTTTATGTTCGTAATTATTTATAAATTCTCTGGTTCTTCATAACAAACAATTTTATGTCTATGGAGAGAATATTTATGATATCTTGGCTTTTAGATGGAAAATCTAGGAATAGGTTTTAGTTGTTTCCTATGTATTCATATCTATATTCTATTCATATTATCAATCAATTATACACATTTCATACGAAATCATCAATTTAAATACTTTTCTTTGAATTCTTTTTATATATGTTATCAAAACTCTAATCCTAATTTTTGAATGGATTTTGAGATCTTTCAAGCATTAGTTTTGTATTAGTGATTTTTATTTTGATAGAGTAGACTACCAATTTACAATGAGCAGTACAAGTCAATAAATCAAATCGGTTTGATCAATCATGTAATCTAACAATAATATAGTGAATAAAACCCGGTATGACTCGTACTGAGTCGTTCTCCTCCACCCACTGTCACAGTCTCTCATCAACCGACGAAATTATTGTTTCTTCTCCTTCACGCTCAATCTCACTAATTTATCAATTCATTTTACTCAATGTAGTTTGATTACCCCCTGAGGAGAATCTTACTGTTTGATCTCTCTCTTAGCAATGGAGCGGAACTCCTCCGACGACGAAGAAGACCACCATCATCTGATCCCTCAAAACGACACTCGCAGCCGCCACCGAGAAGATCCGCCATCCTCCTCCGCCACAAATGGCGGGAATTCGAATCAGCTTTCCAGATCGAAGACATTCTCTCGCGGAGGAAGATCTCGCTCAACAAGCGTTACGTCCTTGCCGCCGTCGCCGCGCTAACTATTATCTCAATCGGTCTCATATTCTTATTCACCGATCTTCGTCGACTGAATCTCTCCAGTTTCAAGCTAGATCCACTCTCGAATCGCGTCAAAGAATCCGAGCTCCGCGCGCTCTATCTCCTCAGGCAGCAACAGCTCCAGCTTCTCTCTATTATGAACGGCACGACGACGAATGCAAACTCTTCCGCGTTGAAATTCGCTGTCTCGAAGCAGATTGCATTGAATAAGGAGATCCAAGAGGCGCTTCTGTCGCCACACAAAACCGGAAACTACTCTGAACCCGGTTCGGTAGTGGTTAACTCATACGATAGATGCGTGAAGGTGGATCAGAAGTTGTCAGATCGGAAAACGGTGGAGTGGAAGCCGAGACCAGACAAGTTTCTGTTCGCTATATGCCTCTCAGGACAAATGAGCAACCACTTGATCTGTCTAGAGAAACACATGTTCTTCGCCGCGTTGCTGGATCGAGTTCTCGTGATCCCGAGCTCCAAGTTTGATTACCAGTACGATAGAGTGATAGACATCGAGCGGATTAATACTTGCTTGGGAAGAAACGTTGTCGTTTCTTTCGACCAGTTTAAAAGAATCGTCCTCGTACTCGCATCGACCGTTTCATATGTTATTTCTCATCGCCACAGCTTTGCTACGTAGATGATGAGCATATAAAGCTGAAAGGTTTGGGGTTTCCGTCGAGGGAAGCTCGAGTCTCCTTGGAGTGAAGATATCAAACCAAGTAAGCGAAGTTCTGGAGAAGTAGTGGAAGTTTAAGTCTGATGATGATGTGATCGCGATTGGTGATGTTTTCTATGCTGATATGGAGCAAGATTGGGTGATGCAGCCTGGTGGACCTATTAACCACAAGTGCAAGACGTTGATCGAACCCAGTAAGCTTATTTTGTTGACTGCACAGCGATTCATACAGACCTTCTTGGGAAACAATTTCGTCGCCATTCATTTCCGTCGACATGGGTTCCTCAAATTCTGGTATGCCTTTTTCATCTTGCTTAAAGCATCTCCACTCTCCACTCCATGTTTTTTACCAAAATAGAATGGGAAATAGAATAATCTTTTATTTTTTTTGTTCATTACTTAATTTTCCACTCAATATGGTATGGGGATGGAGATGCTTTTATAAGGGCATTGCAGGTTAGACTTGTAGTCATATTAAAATTGAACAAAAAAAAAATATTTCATTGGCAGCAATGCAAAAGCGCCGAGTTGTTTCTATCCGATTCCACAAGCTGCAGAGTGTATTGCTAGGATGGTGGAAAGATCCAACGCAGCAGTAATCTATCTTTCAACAGATGCTGCAGAAAGTGAAACAAGTCTGCTTCAGTCACTTGTTGTGGTCGATGGAAAAATTGTGCCACTTGTAAAACGTCCACCGCGTAATTCAGCTGAGAAATGGGACGCATTGTTATATCGACATGGTATAGAGGATGACTCTCAGGTATTGAATCTCACTGTTTCTACAATTTGTCTATGGTATTAAAACCATAACTCTTGAAATGCTGTTCGCTTTAAACTTGGTTCTGTGTTGTCTGAATTTGGTTGCTCACTTACTCAACAACTGAACTAAAATGTATATTATAGTAGACTAGACAATGCCTAATGATATATCATGGCGTGTTACCATCTTCATGAGTCATAGACCGGTAATTTTGTTTTGGCAAATGTGTAGGTGGATGCAATGCTGGATAAAACGATATGTGCCATGTCCAGTGTCTTCGTTGGAGCCTCTGGATCGACTTTCACGGAGGATATCTTGAGGCTAAGGAAAGATTGGGGACGTCTTCTATGTGCGATGAGTACCTATGTCGAGGGAAGAACCAAACTACATAGCAGAAGATGAATAAGTAAAGCACACATTTTTTCTTACCAACTTGTTTTATTCCCACATCCCATTGTTCTCTTATTCTCTAGTTGAATCGTAGTTAGTTATAGAAATCCGATTTTGGATACTTTTTTCCATGATGGTGTGGAGATTACAGTGTGAATCGATAGAAGAAAGAACCTCGGTTTCTCAACAAGTGATACATATTATATTAAGTTGTCTCAAAGCGAATGTATTGTTTTGTCTCTCTTCAAGCAATAAAAGTTTGAAGTTTGCATTTTGAAGACTTTTAGACTATAAAATTGCTTCTGTTTCCCTGCTGCCTTTACTACCGGAGAATTTTTCCTTGTATCATCCTTTTCAGACATTTTTCACTTTTGCTCTTCGTTCCAAGGTAATAGTAATCATCTAGTTTTGATTTTGTAACTTGTGTGAGGACTGTGGTATCGACTGCATTGAGACCTTTAGCCCTGTAGTAATGCACAACAACAATAAGAACTGTACTTCATGTTGCTGTAACAAAACGATGGAATATAAAGCAACTCGATGTACATAACGTCTTTCTTCGTGGTGATCTCAAAGAGACATTCTTAGTAAAGCAACCTCCTAGTTTTATGGATCAAATCAGACCAGACTATGTGTAGAAACTCAAGAAAGCCATTTATGGCTTTAAACAAGAGACAATCTTTGATTTACTTTTATAAAATATTTATTTATTTTCTATATTTAATAAACTATTAAGTAAAATTTTAAATAAAAATTAATTTATTTTGTCATCAACATAAAAGACTCAGCCAAGACTTTTCTAAGAAAGCTGAAAACTGTGTACATGTGAGTAAAATAGGACGGTTGAATCCAAACAACTCGTGCAAGACTGTCTGCTTTTGTATTTTGAGTCCAAGATGCGTGTGTGATCACGAACATGCTGAAACTTTCCTTTTTCTGTTATATTTCTTCCAAGTAAATCACAAAAGCATGCTATTCTTGATTTTGAAATCATATTTACCAAATGAGAATACTATTCGTAAAAGTCACTTGAAATAGTCGAAGAATTTCATACATTCCATCGTGAATTAAGGCCTCAAATTCCATGCAAGAGTGATTTACTAGCTCTTGTATTTCTCGTCGGCATTAAACCTTCAAATCTTTCAAGTGTACTAAACCGACCTTGCCAAAAGAATAAATAATTATCTTTCCAAGACTTATCTGTAAGCACCATCTTCCTAACTTTGGGGAGATTTTTCTAGTATCATCCGTACTGGATGATAATTGTGTCCATTTGTGGCATTGTCACTTGTGCTTCATTCCATAGGATTGCTTCTGTTTCTGCCAACTATTATGGACATTCTGAAACTTTCTTTTATTTGTTGTATTTCTTTCAAATAAGTTGTAAGAACATATTATTCCAAAACCATATTTTCTAACTGAGAAGCGATATGTTGTAAAATTAAATTTACTTGAATTTGTCGCATAATTTTTATACATTTCATCATTTAGATTAAGGCCTCAAATTAGCATACAAGGGTGATTGACTACCTTTTATATTTCTTGCTCCCATTAAACCTTCACATCCATCAACCTTGCCCATAGAATAAATATTTATCATTCCAAAACTCATCCGTACAGCACTATCATCCTAGCCTCGAAATTCCTTGATGGTAAATATTACTCATTCGTTTGCTTCCCACTAAAGCCGCAAACAAGATACTTAGCTGACTTTTTAGTTTCCAAAGTGCCAAGATTTTCTAAGGCATCGGGCCTGGGAGTTTTGTTCCTTTAGGATTTGTGTTAGCTTGCAACTCTGGACTTGTCGATCATGTGTTTGGCTAGCACTAAATATCTAGCCATACTGCTTCTTTTGCCAGATATTCTCTGCGTTTGGTTAGCAATTAGTTGCAAGTCGTTGTATACCTGAAGGTTTTCTACTCCCATTTTTCTAGTTAGGGTGAGTCCAACTTTTAAAGCCTTATACTCGCTTTTATTATTGGTTGTCTTGGAGTTGCATCTTACGGCTCTTGATGACGTGTCTTCTGATGGGAAGATGAGTATGATGCCTACTCATGCCCCTCTCACGTTTTGGATCCGTCTAGGTGGAGTTTCCATTCCCTACTTGATTATTATCTTTATGGATGTTTACCTCTTCCTCCACTGCATGGAGAATAGTTGAGGAGAATTCAGCACTTAAGTTGGCTAGTACTTGCGACTTGATTGTTGTGGCGGTCTGAATATTATGGCATATTCGAGTTATACTGCCCATTTGGACAACCGCATGATACTTCTGGCTTGTGGAGTATTGCTTTAAAGGGTAGAGATGTTACCACGAAAACAAGTTGAGCCGAAAATAGGAGTGTAGTTTCCTTGATGCTCTGACCAGGGCTAGAGCCAACTTTTCAAGGTGATTGTATCATTTTTCTGCATCAAGGAATGATTTGCTCATGGCGTAGTACATGTGGTATTGCCTATTTTCTTTTTCGCACTAGGATGGCACTCACTGCATACGATACCGCCAAATAGGGCAACAATATTTCTCCATTATAGAGTTTTGATAGCAGGGAGGCATAGTAAGGTACTCCTTTAACTTAGTGAAACCGTTTTCACACTTCTCAACCCAGTTGAATTATTTTGGCCTCTTGAGGGCTTGAAGAAGCGTGAGATTTGTCTTATAGTGGTGAGATGAATCTACTTAGGGCTTCCATTCTTAATGTTAGTTTATGAACCTATTTTGGGCTCTTTGGTGAAGTGATCACATGGATTTCTCTTATTTGTTCTGAATTAGCATCGATACCACGATGTGTGACTGTACCCTAGAAATTTCTAGGAATTTACTCGAAGAAGCACTTGGACAGATTGAACTTCATGATGTATTTCATCAACGTGGAGAATGCTTGTTGTAGATACATGATATCCTAAAACTACAAAATCACATTTTTCTGCCAAATATGAAAATCATATTTTTCTAAAACTACAAGATTTTCTTCTTCCTCAAACCATAAGATCATGTTTTTATCCTAAAACTACAAAATCACATTTTTCTGCCAAATATGAAAATCATATTTTTCTAAAACTACAAGATTTTCTTCTTCCTCAAACCATAAGATCATGTTTTTTATCCTAAAACTACAAAATCACATTTTTCTGCCAAATATGAAAATCATATTTTTCCTATTAAATTCACAAAATTACAATTTTCCGTTAAATCCTCAAAATATTTTTTTTACTAAATTCGCAAAATCATGTTTCTCACAAAAACTGTAAAACCATGTTTCTCTGCTGAAACTGTAAAATAACATTTATCCGCCAAATTCGCAAATTAAATAAATATATATATATATATATATATATATATATATATATATATATATATATATATATATATATATATATATATATATATATATATATATATATATATATATATATATATATATATATATATATATATATATATATATATTAGAGAAGTACCCTGGGATAGTACTAAACTTTTTTTGTAACTACAAGATATACTTCTTAAATTTTTAATGAAACATTTTGGTACTTCTCAAATAATTTTATATAGATTTGAATAAAAAATAAAATAATTAAATGGCTTTATGTTGTTGTCTTAATTAGCCAAATTATTTCGGGCTTCAGAATTTTGTTCGATTTTATTATATGTGTAATGGATACTCCCTCTGTTTCATTTTAATTGTAGCTGTAGAATAAAATTTTCGTTTCAAAATAAGTACCGATAGAATTTCAATTAAAATTATAAACTTTATATACTACACAATTATTTATATTCTCGAGTTTATTTCTTTGTTAGTTAGAACATGGTTAAATGTATATGCAATGGTGTTTTTATTTTTAAAAATATACAAATTAAATATTTTTTAATCTGTGTGTACAAATATAAAATGACAATTAAAATGAAACGGATGGAATAGATTGGATTAAAGTATTCTTTTGAACTGAACCACGACAATTTTATCCTCAAATCAGCCTGAAATTCGAATAGTTTTATTTATTTGTATTTAGTCAAGTTCTTTTTCATATAGTGCAAATATATTTCTGTAAAATACTGTTCAAATTGATATTTGTTATCTTCGGAAATAGTTAAGAAAAAAAGCTGGTCGATTTGGGATTGCACAAGGAAACTAATTGGTAATCTTTTGAATCTCATTTGGTTATGATTCAAATCATTATTATAAACAAAATTAAGAAATTTGCTTTCAGTCGATTTGGTCTTCTTCAGTCCAGGTCAAATGACAATCATAATTTAAAAATATGATCTCATATTTTAAATGTTTTTATTCGGTATTAAGTTAGTCATATGCCAGGGTCATATGGTAATTATAAAACATAATCTTCTGAATTCAAAAACAGCATTTGATTCTAATATTCCGAATTTCTTGGATATGTGGATTCCAATATTGGAAGATCAAGTTTCCTCAAGGATATCCCTACGCTACCTGTAATTATTTATAAATTCTCTGGTTCTTCATAACAAACAATTTTATGTCTATGGAGAGAATATTTATGATATCTTGGCTTTTAGATGGAAAATCTAGGAATAGGTTTTAGTTGTTTCCTATGTATTCATATCTATATTCTATTCATATTATCAATCAATTATACACATTTCATACGAAATCATCAATTTAAATACTTTTCTTTGAATTCTTTTTATATATGTTATCAAAACTCTAATCCTAATTTTTGAATGGATTTTGAGATCTTTCAAGCATTAGTTTTGTATTAGTGATTTTTATTTTGATAGAGTAGACTACCAATTTACAATGAGCAGTACAAGTCAATAAATCAAATCGGTTTGATCAATCATGTAATCTAACAATAATATAGTGAATAAAACCCGGTATGACTCGTACTGAGTCGTTCTCCTCCACCCACTGTCACAGTCTCTCATCAACCGACGAAATTATTGTTTCTTCTCCTTCACGCTCAATCTCACTAATTTATCAATTCATTTTACTCAATGTAGTTTGATTACCCCCTGAGGAGAATCTTACTGTTTGATCTCTCTCTTAGCAATGGAGCGGAACTCCTCCGACGACGAAGAAGACCACCATCATCTGATCCCTCAAAACGACACTCGCAGCCGCCACCGAGAAGATCCGCCATCCTCCTCCGCCACAAATGGCGGGAATTCGAGATCAGCTTTCCAGATCGAAGACATTCTCTCGCGGAGGAAGATCTCGCTCAACAAGCGTTACGTCCTTGCCGCCGTCGCCGCGCTAACTATTATCTCAATCGGTCTCATATTCTTATTCACCGATCTTCGTCGACTGAATCTCTCCAGTTTCAAGCTAGATCCACTCTCGAATCGCGTCAAAGAATCCGAGCTCCGCGCGCTCTATCTCCTCAGGCAGCAACAGCTCCAGCTTCTCTATTATGAACGGCACGACGACGAATGCAAACTCTTCCGCGTTGAAATTCGCTGTCTCGAAGCAGATTGCATTGAATAAGGAGATCCAAGAGGCGCTTCTGTCGCCACACAAAACCGGAAACTACTCTGAACCCGGTTCGGTAGTGGTTAACTCATACGATAGATGCGTGAAGGTGGATCAGAAGTTGTCAGATCGGAAAACGGTGGAGTGGAAGCCGAGACCAGACAAGTTTCTGTTCGCTATATGCCTCTCAGGACAAATGAGCAACCACTTGATCTGTCTAGAGAAACACATGTTCTTCGCCGCGTTGCTGGATCGAGTTCTCGTGATCCCGAGCTCCAAGTTTGATTACCAGTACGATAGAGTGATAGACATCGAGCGGATTAATACTTGCTTGGGAAGAAACGTTGTCGTTTCTTTCGACCAGTTTAAAAAGAATCGTCCTCGTACTCGCATCGACCGTTTCATATGTTATTTCTCATCGCCACAGCTTTGCTACGTAGATGATGAGCATATAAAGAAGCTGAAAGGTTTGGGGGTTTCCGTCGAGGGGAAGCTCGAGTCTCCTTGGAGTGAAGATATCAAGAAGCCAAGTAAGCGAAGTTCTGGAGAAGTAGTGGAGAAGTTTAAGTCTGATGATGATGTGATCGCGATTGGTGATGTTTTCTATGCTGATATGGAGCAAGATTGGGTGATGCAGCCTGGTGGACCTATTAACCACAAGTGCAAGACGTTGATCGAACCCAGTAAGCTTATTTTGTTGACTGCACAGCGATTCATACAGACCTTCTTGGGAAACAATTTCGTCGCCATTCATTTCCGTCGACATGGGTTCCTCAAATTCTGGTATGCCTTTTTCATCTTGCTTAAAGCATCTCCACTCTCCACTCCATGTTTTTTACCAAAATAGAATGGGAAATAGAATAATCTTTTATTTTTTTTGTTCATTACTTAATTTTCCACTCAATATGGTATGGGGATGGAGATGCTTTTATAAGGGCATTGCAGGTTAGACTTGTAGTCATATTAAAATTGAACAAAAAATATTTCATTGGCAGCAATGCAAAAGCGCCGAGTTGTTTCTATCCGATTCCACAAGCTGCAGAGTGTATTGCTAGGATGGTGGAAAGATCCAACGCAGCAGTAATCTATCTTTCAACAGATGCTGCAGAAAGTGAAACAAGTCTGCTTCAGTCACTTGTTGTGGTCGATGGAAAAATTGTGCCACTTGTAAAACGTCCACCGCGTAATTCAGCTGAGAAATGGGACGCATTGTTATATCGACATGGTATAGAGGATGACTCTCAGGTATTGAATCTCACTGTTTCTACAATTTGTCTATGGTATTAAAACCATAACTCTTGAAATGCTGTTCGCTTTAAACTTGGTTCTGTGTTGTCTGAATTTGGTTGCTCACTTACTCAACAACTGAACTAAAATGTATATTATAGTAGACTAGACAATGCCTAATGATATATCATGGCGTGTTACCATCTTCATGAGTCATAGACCGGTAATTTTGTTTTGGCAAATGTGTAGGTGGATGCAATGCTGGATAAAACGATATGTGCCATGTCCAGTGTCTTCGTTGGAGCCTCTGGATCGACTTTCACGGAGGATATCTTGAGGCTAAGGAAAGATTGGGGGACGTCTTCTATGTGCGATGAGTACCTATGTCGAGGGGAAGAACCAAACTACATAGCAGAAGATGAATAAGTAAAGCACACATTTTTTTCTTACCAACTTGTTTTATTCCCACATCCCATTGTTCTCTTATTCTCTAGTTGAATCGTAGTTAGTTATAGAAATCCGATTTTGGATACTTTTTTCCATGATGGTGTGGAGATTACAGTGTGAATCGATAGAAGAAAGAACCTCGGTTTCTCAACAAGTGATACATATTATATTAAGTTGTCTCAAAGCGAATGTATTGTTTTTGTCTCTCTTCAAGCAATAAAAGTTTGAAGTTTGCATTTTGAAGACTTTTAGACTATAAAATTGCTTCTGTTTCCCTGCTGCCTTTACTACCGGAGAATTTTTCCTTGTATCATCCTTTTCAGACATTTTTCACTTTTGCTCTTCGTTCCAAGGTAATAGTAATCATCTAGTTTTGATTTTGTAACTTGTGTGAGGACTGTGGTATCGACTGCATTGAGACCTTTAGCCCTGTAGTACGCACAACAACAATAAGAACTGTACTTCATGTTGCTGTAACAAAACGATGGAATATAAAGCAACTCGATGTACATAACGTCTTTCTTCGTGGTGATCTCAAAGAGACATTCTTCGTAAAGCAACCTCCTAGTTTTATGGATCAAATCAGACCAGACTATGTGTAGAAACTCAAGAAAGCCATTTATGGCTTTAAACAAGAGACAATCTTTGATTTACTTTTATAAAATATTTATTTATTTTATATATTTATCGAGAAATGATATATTTGCTATTTACTAATTTAACTAGGAGTTTTCATGCCCCATACATAGATATATAAATTATATCTGATAAATATATACATTAAATATAAATAACATATATAAGTTGATAAAATATATAATTATAGGTACACTTATTTTAATAATAAAAATATGATTCATAAATTGATGTAAAATTTTATGTTCGTAATTATTATTTATATATATAATATATTATTTTAGTAGATATTGAAAAGTTATTAGGTATTTATTAGGTATTACTATATTTCTAAAATCTTACCAAAATGAATATTTATAGAGACAAAATATTTTTGATGTAATATTCATTCGTTATTACTATATTGTGAAATTTTGCCAAAAATATAAATCCGTATATAGAAGATAATCATATATATATAAAATAGTAAGTATAATATTTAAGAAATCTTACCAAAAACATAAATCTTAATATAAAAATTTTACATGTTATAATTAGATTGATGAAATATAGTGATGACACTTATACAAATCACTTCTCAAATAATGTTTAGGGGATACACTATTGGTTATTTGATTCTTGAGTGCTAGTTTGTGATTAAAAATTTGTTATAGGATGATTCGAGGCCAGTTTTCAATAATGCTATTTTAGTTATTTTTATGTGTAATTTTTGTGATAATAATTTTAGCAAAAAAAAAAATTGTGATAATAAACTTTCTTTTTGTAAAATGCAAGAGCACTTTCTAGATGTTATCAAGTCATGTCTGTAAACAGAAAACTAATTAATCCCGACAAAAAAAAATTAATCCTAAAAAATTAATCCTAAATGTCACTGGGCCAATCATGGGCTTCATAATAAAGTTGGGTTTCTTCTAATTTGTTTTTTTTTTGGGTTAAATGTTTCAAGGAAGAGTACTTTGTTTTAAAAAAAGAAACAGTAGTTACTAGAAAAACAAAATCTGATAGAACTCACTCCTGACCAGAGAAAAAAAAACATGTCAAACTCAACAAACGAAACCCTGGAAGATGAAAAGGGGCAGCAATCCGATGGCAAAATCTCTAATCAACAACCAACAGAGCCGTCTCAGGAATGGGAGACCATGGCCCAAGCCTGGGTCGCCGCCTTCCCTGACGCTAAGTCCGTCGTAAGCGCCAGTGAAGTCGAGACTTGGATCGGCTCCAACTTCGAATCCTTGCCGGCGGATCTCCGTCAGAGGCCTCTCTCCGATCTCGTCGACCGTTTCCTCTCCATGCAGCAGTACTTTAGACGAACGGCATCGGAACAGAACGAGGTATGTGTGTCTTCTCGATCGATACTCGTTTCTGAATATCTGGAATTGATGAATTGGATTGTAAACGAAACAGCAAGAGAATAATAATCAAGGTGATCAACATCCGGCTCGGTTTCAGAGGACTGACCAGTGGTTACCGGTGTATTCGTGGTTAGAATCTCTGGATAATGGAGAGTTGGTGAAATCAAAGGATATCACTGAGTGGCTCGACGCGAATCCGGAGGTCAAGGAGGAGCTCTCTTCAAGGCATTCTCGTTATCATTTGACTCATTATGTCAAAAAATGTCATCTCAAGATACTTAAAAGAAAGGAGAAGAAGGTAAATAAAGCAAACTCTCTTGCCATTTTTCTTCATTTGATTTTCATCTGTTCTGACTTTCTTGAATTTGAATCAGGGATTGATCCGCCTGAGTAGAGAAACTGCAATGGAAGTTCACAAAGAATTTGGGGAGAAACACCATAATCCCTCCCTTTCTGGTATAGAAACGATTTATGATTGTTTAAAGCTTTGTTACGTTTTGTTAGTGATTTAGTGTCATTCTTAATGTTTTAGCTGATCCCATGAGCAATATACCAAAAGACAGTGACCTCTACCGTACAAAACTGAAAGAAGCTAAACGCAGATTTGAGATGTGAGTCGGATAAACACCAACTTCTTTAGCCATTCATTTAAAGGTTATACTAATGTTTTGTTTTACACATCATCCAGCTTGGTTGAGCTCGAGAAGAAACTAGCTCCGCATTTTTCAAGGCCTCGAATAGCCAACACTTGAACTTAATTATCTACCTACTTCTGTGTAAAGTAAATCAGAAGCTGGTTTCAAACACTTCCTTTTGATTGACTCTGTACGTCTGTTATCTGCTTTTGGTGTTGTAGAACTGTTTGTGAAATGGTAAGGTCATGTACGTGTACGGAGTTTAGTTTGAATGTATGTTGTTGCAGTGCAGCAAACCGTAGCTTGTAACCTTTTCTAAACCTATAAGATCCTGCCAAAGACATTATGTAGGCCCAACAAAGAGCGATAGGGAGAGATATACTCGCAATGAGCTGTAAAACGATGTTTGCCTCTTTAATTTTCATTAAATGTTGCTCACAGCCTAAACATACTGTGTTTGAAGGAAAGAGGAAGTATGTGATTGTTGCGACTTGTTGTTCTAAGAAAAATAGAATAAAATATGAGAAACATACTCAAGAAGAATCAAAACATATATACTTATATCTTTAAATATAGAGAAATGGCCTCGGATAATCTTACACCAATTTTTTCTTCCCAACCTAGACATCAAGGTCAAATGTCACAAAATATTTCATTTAAGATAGTCAATTACCTTTTTATCATTTTCATTAATTCTCATTACATTAAGAAAAGAAAAAATTGAAATCGATGATTATACAATCATCGTCGTCTTCACCTCCTTTATCTCACTGTCATCAGCTCTGGCGTCACTCTCCTTTGTTGTCTCCTTGATACGCCGTCATCGTCTATCAGCTTTTTCATCGTTGTTCCTTAGTTTTGCGATAATCTCTAGCTTCGTCAAAAGTCAGTGTCTCTCTCAGCTTTGTCTTCGACGATTTCCCTCAGCTCCGCTATCGACAATCTCCCTCAACTTCGTCGCCGATGATCTATCTCAGTTTTGTTGTATCTTATTCTGATCGGCATCAAGGTATATCATATTTATTGTCCTCTTCAATTGATTATTTTGTTCTAATTTCTTTTCAAATCATTTTGAAAGGTTTTCAATTAGATTGGTTATGTTTACAAATTAACATAACGATAGATTGACATAATGTTTAGCTATGGAGAAATGAAATATATTGACTGAGATTGATGTTGTGATTTATCATGAAGACTGATTAGCTATGGAGAAAGTGCCTCATGTTTTGACAGGGGTTGAATCAAAAAATATTGCTCTCAAAGTGTTTGATATAATGTTTCTAAGAAGACACAACGTGAAGAGAGTTGAAATATATGTTGGCTCCTAAATCATAGAAATTAAGTAATAAAGAGCTACTTTATTGAATTTGCTTCTCAAAAATCAGGTTTTCAACTTTTATGTGGAACCCATCTATAGATGTTTTATGGAATTTTTAATTGTTACACGTAAGAAGAAGACATATGCAAAAAGCTTACACTGGAAAAAACTATTTGTAGAATATACAAAAACATTTTAGTTGCAATGTTTTAAAGGAGGATAATTTTTGATACACATATATTGGAGAAAGGTACAAGGAGAACTTGGTCAAAGCTGAAATTGCAGAGATAGAAGATGCTTTTATGTGTCTTTTGCTAACCGTTGATGCATGTTTTTGTTAAAAGGATCTACAAAATAAATATCAGAGTTTGTTGTTTGGTGCAAAAATGCTTAGTTGGATCAATTATCATACCAACAACTCCAAATTTGGTGTATATTGACTAAACACATGACATATATAATTGAGACTTATCTCAAATGCACTTAAAATATGTTCAAGAAACCCATCATAAATATGTTATGTGATATCCTAAATAAGATATACCCTAAAAACTTCGATTAATTTTTATTTTTCAAAATTAGATAACTTCATTTGATTCTTACTAAAATATTGTACAAATTATTATTTTGGCTAAACCCATGACATATATAATTGAGACTTTGCTCAAATTCACTCAATATAAGTTTCCGGAGACCTTTTCTAAATATGCTACATGCTATCCAAGATATGGTATATCCTAAAAACTTTGATTAATTTTGTTTTTCAAAATTAGATAAATTCATTTGATTCTTACCAATATTGTGTATATTGACTAAACACATGACATCTATGATTGAGACTTTTCTCAAATGCACTCAAAATATGTTCAGGAGACTCATCCTAAATATGTTACATGATATCCTAAATATGGTATATTCTAAAATTTTTGATTAATTTTTATTTTTCAAAATTAAACAACTTCATTTGATTCTTACAAATATGATGTACAAATCCTTAATTTTGGCTAAACACATGACATACATAATTGAGTCTTTTCTCAAATGTACTAAAAATATGTTCTAGAAACCCATCCTAAATGTGTTACATACTATTCTAAATACGGTATAACCTAAAAACTTTGATTAATTTTAAGATAATTTCATTTGATTCTTACCCGTATTGTATATATTGGCTAAACATATAACATATGTACTCAAACTATGTTCAGGAAACGCATCCTAAACATGTTACATGATATCCTAAATATGGTATATAAGTATGTTTGTCAATATATTCATTTATGTTTGACTAAAGCACTATTCTTACTCTACTTAAACAGTATATCCTCTCCTGTTTGATTCCATTCGGAATCCAGACATTTTTTAATTAAATAGAAAAATATTGCATATATAATTTTAAATAGTAAGTCCAACAAATATAACACCATAGCTCTGCGGCTAAACACTATATTATTCTTTGAAGAGGTCTTTAGTCAATTCTACCAACAGCTTAAATTCTTTTGTTTAATTTTTTACTTTTGAAACTATGTAACTCTTATTTGGTCTTGCCAATATTATGTATAAATCCTTAATTTTGGCTAATCACATGACATGTATAATTGAAACTTTGCTTAGATGCACTAAAAATATATTCTGAAAATCCATCATAAATATGATACATGCTATCCTAAATACGATATAGATATAAATGTTGATATATACAGTTAAGTTTTGGTTATGAAAAATATCACTCAATAGAAACCATGCTGTATTTTTTCTTCACTATTATAATGTTCCAAGAGAAGAAGACATGTATCATCTTCCCTGACAGTGCTAAATGCTTCTCGTGCAGCTTGATTAGAGGGTCCGTAAAAGTTTCTCCAACTTAAACTCTTGTGGTATACGAATCCTCAACCAACCTTTGAATGTTGATTTATCGCGACTGATTGGTTTGGTGTAAAACCAATATTATGGCGCAAAGGAGTGCCAACTTTAAAGCGAATGAATATCACATTGTCTTCCTACTTTGTGTAACAAAATAAATTAATTTTTGTTAGTATCATATCTTTTAAACAAATATGGAATATCTTCCTAAATATTTAGGGAAGCTTCCTGAAACGTAAAGAAATATCTCAAATAAAGAAACATGAAAACATGTCATTTCAATTTCTATAGAATACCTTCTTAAATATTTATGAATGATCTGAAACGAAAAGAAAGAGTCCAAATGAGTTGAGAACGCAAAGAGATTTAATAAACTTAAGTAACCTAGGATCCTGAATCAACACAAATTTGAAAAAGCATCATCATAGAACAATAAAGAAAGATAAAATCAATAAAATGAGGCAAAAAAATTTTAACGATAGATGAATCATGAGCAAGCAACGCACAAAGTCATGAGTAAATTATTAGGAATACCTTCCTAGATATTTAACATATGCTTTCTGAAATTGTAAATACTTTAAAGATAAACACAGAATAGACATAAACAAACAACAAACATGGTCATGAATGAAATCATGAGCCTACCAATGAAAGAGTAGTGTAATAGATCAAGACATAATGAAAGAGCTACAACTTTCACCAGTTTCGACTCAAGATTGCATCAACATAATTGTACAAAATCCTCCTAATGAGCAAAGTTAATCTCATTTCAAACACATATATACTAACAACTAATTCACTACACAATTCAGCTTAAGATACTATAATCTAACAAATGCTAACCTGATTTTATGTGTGTTCTTAACAAGAAAAACTACAAATTTTATAGGAACAAGAGAATTAAAACATCAAAACAGAGGTTTGAAACGGTATCATATCACATAATCTAACAATATGACACAATCAGACTGAATAAAAAAATCTGAATAGGAAACAAATAAAGCAAATAGGAACATCAAACATTCAAAATCGCTTACCAAAAAGCAAGGTCACAATTTCTCTGTAAATAAAGCTTCCTTAAATTTCTTCTTTGTGACTCTGATTCTACCATTTCTGTTTGATTCAAACAACAAAACAAGTTCAAATGTGTTATCTGAAGAATAACAAACTGAAAGCCCCAAATTTCAATTCGAAAACCCTAAGTAAAATTGAACTTTTTCTTCATAAACCATTGATAATAATGATTAAAGCATACTGATACACAGCTTGTTCCATCGACAGTGAGAATCCGTTTCGTTCATCGCCGGAGGTGATTCGTCGGATGAGGTGATTCATCGGAGGAGGTGACTCGTCACCGCAACTTCTTCACGATATTTTCTGGGTCAAGACCTCATAATTTTTTTTATTTAATCACAGTTTTAAAATAAGGGCATTATAGTCTTTTGATCAGTTAATGAAGATTATTTTGTTAATTTTCAGTTTGAGAGGCTATTTTTAGACAAAAACTTAAATTAGGCTATTGAGGAGAATTGCCCTTAAATATATATTAATTATATTATATTAAAAACAAAGTTCATAACTTTTTTTAAATTATTCTTTTAAAATATGTAAACAGTAACAAAATATATATTATATTTAGATTAATAGGATTTTGTATTTTGACATTGATTAAAGTAATTTATTAAAACGAATGTTGTTTGAGGAATTACATTATGTACTACAAAAATATATATTAACTATATGCACATAAAAAATAAAGTGTTACTATAGTTTATATATTATAGTGCAGTAAGACCAAAATATTCTTATTGATGTATATTTTATTGAGAGATTTAGGTAAATATACCCATATGAAGCTTAAATTAGGAGAATGCCCTTGTTCAATTGAAATGGATAAAGTGTCTACCTTTTTGGGCCAAAGGAAACTATTTTGCCCCTATGCAAAAGGGATGAATAGGCACAGTACGATATTGTGTCAGACTGGAGATTCTGTAAGTTACTGTATGCAGAAAGATAAGACGGCTCATAGGAACGCTGCACCACAAGATCCCCCGGTTTTTAAGATGTCTGGGTACAAAATTTGAAAGAGATTACAACGAATGTGGTTAGTCGCTAACTATATAATAGGACGAATAACTTTGTTGTTAGAGAAGCTATTATATTTGTTCTTAGAGGGGATTGCTAGGATTTATAGAGGTATTATTTGTTCAAAAAATCCCCTATAAAACCATATAATTGTTGAGTATAAGGGATAAAGCACCGTCGCGACTTGGTCAAATCAAAGTTAAAATCAGAAAACTTAAGGAAATGTCAAATTATCTTATTTTTTGTTTGAAATGTGATGATTAAAGTTAAGATTTATCCATTATTTGCTAAACCAAACCAAAAAATGTGAATATAAAGTACATAATCCCCCAGAATAAGCATGGCGGCCATATATTAGGGTTTTATCACAGGTTTGAAAATGAGAACAAGACTTTTAATTTATCATTATTAATTAAAAATAAATAAAAACTAGAAAGGTTATATTTATGTAGCTCGAACTCACCACCCAGGACTTTAATTCATCATTTCTTTACCGCTAAGACAGACAACTCATTTGTGTTGTAACTCGGAAGGAAATATAACTAAGACATTTTTAAATATTAAAATAAATCTCTAATTAATCATGGATTATTCTATGATTAGTTGATTATTAATATATTCGACACTATGCCCGAGTCAACCGCACCCGTTAAGCTTAGAATAGTGTCAAATAGTGTCTACACATAAAAGCGTACACATAGCTGTGCATGGGCCTACGTTTAGAACACTATGCTTCATAATCATATATAGTGTTTAAAATCTTACCAATTATGGTGTGTTATTAACGACTAACCAACTATGTAGTCGTTTCATAGTTGGTTAGTTGTTAACAATACAATAACTAATCTTAGTGTTAGCATGATACATCAAATAGTAATAGCCATTTGATAATGTTAGCGGTGAATTAACTGTTTTCTGGAAAATGAAAGATTAAATCAGTACACTTTATAAGAAATTATTGATCTAATGGATCCATAAAATACAAGTTTACGGTTAACAAACAGATGATTAAATGTACGTCTTAACATGTAAATATGAACTTAACGACCAATACAAAAGTTAACATATACTTTTAGTGGATAAGCTGATAAAATACATTAACTGAAATATATATATATATATATATATATATTTATATATGTAATGTTCTAAACATTGTGGTGAGCATTTAGAAGTTATAGGGTGCAACTGGATTGCAAATATTTGGAAAGGAATTGTATGGAATGACTCATTCCTCTAGATTCCAAATTTTGTTTACCATTTGAATGGAATAAAAAGCAATTCTCATTCCAATGATTCCTTGTGGAATGGATGGAACTAAATGGAATGTAGTTATAAAACATTCATGATAAAAAAGTTTATGAACAAGTGGAATGAAATTCCATTTTTTTATTCCAAAACTTCTTTACTTCCATTCATCTACGTTCCATTTTCTTCAATTCCATTTATTCATAATATTCCAAAATTTAATAGCCAGTTACAGTCATAGTGTATGTCTTAGAGGAATAGACACACATTTAACTGCCACACCCAGTTGTTAATGCACATATGTCACTAAAAAGTTTTAAAATACATACACAAATGTATGTTTTAGCGGAAGAGAACACATTTAATAGCTAATATTCTAGTAAAATATATGGGTGTAGTTGGTTACTTCATTTGACCGTTAGCATGAGAGTGTGACAACAGTAAAATAGGTTCATCACTTCGTTTTTAACGATTAACATAATTAGCTATATGCTACAAACAAACATAACTGTGTGGTCAACTGAGTTCTCCAACAGAAGCTCCATCACTTTAGGCACCTCCCTCATACCATTGCCATTTTTAGCTTATCTTTTTCTTTTTGCTTTTGCTTAATCATCATAAGAATCAAATGTGCGATTTTGAATCAATTTTTTTGAATATGTCTTTCCGGAAAACATATCATTTGCTGATGAAGGCAACCATGTTATCCACCAAGCCATCTTTCTCTTCATCCAAAATAGACTTCACATCCATCTATGTGAGCATCCAAATATACTCTGGTATGATTGTACTTTGACAATAATTCAACAAAAAAATATTATATTATTGGTTAACAGACTAGCTACACTGCTATAAATATTATTATTTGATAAAACGATATCTAACAAGTAACTAATTATGGTGGCGCTAAATAATGAAATGAACAGATAAATTCAATTCTAACAGTCGCATTATCACTAATGCTTTGAGATTTACATTACCTTCCACACTCCCTTTACTTATTAACTATTTTTGATTGGACAACAATTGTTTCATTGTAGATTATAATTGTTACAAAAGACATGCATATATAATGATATGTTAATGGATCATAGAGTGAGATACATACTGGATCATTGGAGGCAGCAACACAACACCTCACCGCCTACTCTTGGACCAAACTGATCTTGTTGGAGCTCCAGAGAAACCACATACAGCCATGCTTTCCGGGTAGATTCACCATACAGAACCGACAAAAATCCAGATGTGCGGACAAAGAGGAGAGGAGGGGACGAAGCGGCTATGGGATGAGGAAATCAAACCAAACAGAAAAAGAAAAGGCAGAGGATAACTGACGCAGAGAGAGAGAGAGAGAGAGAGAGAGAGAGAGAGAGAGAGAGAGAGAGAGAGAGAGAGAGAGAGAGAGAGAGAGAGAGAGAGAGAGAGAGAGAGAGAGAGAGAGAGAGAGAGAGAGAGAGAGAGAGAGAGAGAGAGAGAGAGAGAGAGAGAGAGAGAGAGAGAGAGAGAGAGAGAGAGAGAGAGAGAGAGAGAGAGAGAGAGAGAGAGAGAGAGAGAGAGAGAGAGAGAGAGAGAGAGAGAGAGAGAGAGAGAGAGAGAGAGAGAGAGAGAGAGAGAGAGTTTGGTTAAAAGAAATAGAAGGAATATAGAAAACAAAAAAAAACACTCATTAATTATCTATGATTCTTTTGCCTCAAATAATAAAAAGTATGTTTAAATCCCACGTTTGAACTCAATACCACTTGTAGGGGAGTGGTCTGACGGTGTGCAGAATAGCAGGTACAGATTGGGTCCCACGTTTGAACTCTGTTCTGATGGAGGCAAAATCGTAACAAGAAAATAGGTTAATTGATGAGAGTAGTTTGCTAATTAAGGTCTAAAGAAAAGGCACCCACGACAATTTCTCCATTTTATTTATCTTAAACTCTTGATTAGACATCTTTGAATCAGTGATTGATAAAGAACCTACATCGATTGGAAAGAGAAAGATTATCATTACTAATTTGAAAAAGACTTTTTAGAGGTGAAGTATGTCTCGAAGGCGCCAAAGTGTGGGAGGCAAAACATGGTGTTGAAGATTAGGGTTTAACAATTCAATATAGCGAGATGGTGAGGTGGTGGAATGCCGAAAGAGGTACCGAAGAAGAGGGAAGGCGGAATACGGTGTTGCAGATTATGGTTAAGAGGTTAAATTCAGTGACAGGCTGGTGGTCGTGGAATACAAATCGTTGACAGACACACACAAGCCCGATTATAGTAACAACAACTTATTTAGGATTTCAAGATGAGGAGAGGAATAATGTGAAGTACACCATTCAAATCAGTATACACACAGTAAATGTCATTGTCCAACGTTATGCGGTGTTTTGTTGTTTGTGTTCGATGCGTTTGTCTTCTTGTTTGTGACGTTGACCGAAACTGAGTGGAGAGTGGTGAACTTGTTTCTATACTACTTGATGTCAGAGCATCCCAACGGGGAATTCTCTCCTTGTGATTCTAAATATATAGTATATATATAATAGTTTTTAATTGTATATATGTATCTTAAAGTTAGAAAAAACATAACAAAAAGTTTCTATTTTTAGAAATTTTCGGTTAGATTTTCCGTAACTTTAAAATATCTATAATTAAATATTATTATTTGTTATACATGCTCTTATATATAATGAATTTATATATAATGAACTAGTGTTGGCTGCATGTGTGCTAACTGCTAAGTACTCCATGATTTACCATTGAGTAAATATAGATGACCACATATAGCTTTCAATAGTATATGAAGCACTGTGGGTGTGGGTTGATTTGTTATGCTGCTTGGCGGCTGTGTTTAACTATGAATAACTGGTTGTAAACCATGTGCATTTTGCGTGGGTGATTGGTAAACTGAGTTTAGCATTTGTTTCTACACTTCTTACATGTTATATAGTAGGGTGTTTTAATAAGGTATATATGGTTTGAGTGGTGGTGTAACGTTTTTGTAAATCTGAATATAGTATACCTATAAGGAGAATAATTTTTTTTTTCTTCTTGTGAAGCCATATGTTTTATGCTTGTAATTAATGTGTTCACAAGTAGTCTACACAGTATATATAATCTGCTTTCTATATGACTACCTTGGTATTGCAGCTCATCGATAGGTAGTTAAGATCTCCACCTTCAACTCTGATCAACTGCTGCCGCAGTAATTGAAGTAGAGCATCAAATTTCCTCATACATGGATGGTACGTATGATTTTCACTATGTTGCATTATACTTATCATTTGCTACTTTATAATGTATGTTCAACTTTTTTCTCACCCCATGTACCGATGACTGAAACTAAACTATCTACTTATTGTTGGACCATGATTCAACACCGCAAGCACGAAGTCGTTAACGGTTTAGACACGTTCCGGTTCAATGTAAACGGTTCGACGTTTGGACCGATTCATGTCTTAAATGGTTTAGAGACTAAACCAACTGTACACGAACAAGTCAAAGTCAAATCTACACAAGAGGATATTCAGGATCGACATTCCTAGAAAAGAGGAAGCTGGTGCTTCATATAAGGGACACGTGCAACAAACGTAACAAACGAAGATGAGATGAGATGAGCTGCGCAAATCAAAGAAGAAAGACGCCACTTCGTAAAGGGGGACTTCTCGAGAAAAACAACAAGAAATAGAACCATGTTCTCATTATTCCATTGTATAAGAAAGAAAAGACTTGTCCCCAATTGAGGAGAGAACGAGAAGAAGACAATATGCTTTTCTCTACATTTATTTAATAACGCAAATATGACCTCGTATTGGTCAAAGTCCATAATCATCAACACACAGCAAGAACGACCCTTGATCATGTTAATGGCACGAGCTCGTATTCATACGATGCCATTCGCAAGGATCCGACCTTTGGAGCTTACGAGGGCTCACGGCCATGAATACAATTATGTGCTTATTTGTTCATAGAGCATCATCAACCATTAGAGACCATATCATTCTTCACCACCAGGTCGATGACGTCTACGTAACGCTCACGACGTCAAATTCTCTCCATACCAACGAGCATGACACGAGTCCTTGTTCACCAATCTCGAACCACATACATGTTCAGGGTTCAGCCGCCACAAGTTCTTAAAGACTTCCCGATCAAACTCAAATGACATCTCGTCCGAGATGGTGAGAGATAAACCGACGTCTCTCCCGATAACCGACAAGGCCGATGTCCAGCTCGAGACCGATGAAACCAACATCTCTTTCAAGACGACGAACTACATTTAGACTTGATCCCTTGACGGGTACGTAGGCAGCTCGATCCCGAGTTCAGCCATGATCCTTCCTTCTCCCGATATCTTCATGATATTCGACCTACGAATATAGTCCGTTTTCGCTGACTCAGACCTCATTACATCGTTGTGTTCTGAGGATATCGTTGCCCACATTATTTCTTCCCTAGTTTTTACATCTCAAACACTATCAAATACTTAGTGTAGATTTTAGTATCTACACTTATCACTAAAGTTATTCATGTTGAGCTCAATGCTGTTAAAGGCATTTTCTCTTTAACCCTTCTTTTTTTTGCTGAAATTGCGAACACTGTATTCACATGCATGTTCTATCTGTTTTGTCATTGACCATTGTATTGAATCGTATACAACTTGCATTATAGTTTGGGTGATTGTGTACGGTACTACGTATAATACTGTATAGTAATGTAATGTTGTACTAAGTAATTTACATGACATATACAACTCATCACGTTAGGATGTTAAATTATTAAATACTTCTGAAAGAGGCGTAATAGTTTAGGTGGACTATACTGTTTCCGATAGAGTATATATATAGGGGTGGGACGGATCCAGATATCGGGGAAATTTGGGATATCCGGATCCGGATTCGCATTCGTTGGATCCGTGGATTTAGTATCCGGATACAGATTTGGGGTTTCTGGATATCTGGATTCCGGATATCCGTCTAGTTATCATACTATCCGCGGATATCCGGGTCCGGATTCGGATTCGTAAAAATAATTAATAGAATAAAAATAATATTTTTAAAAATATTAAAATTCTAAAATAATACATAAATTAAATATTTATACAAGATTTATAAATATAAATATGAATACAATATTTAAAAATCAAAATATAGTATTATAAAGCTACTCTATGAATAAATATTAATATATCAAATATAATTATTAATAAAATTAAAAAATATATATATTATAAAAATACGGATCCGGATCCGGATATCTGGCCTTAAAAATTAAGATATCCGGATCTGGATTTCGGTTTTAACGGATCTTTGTTTTTACTATCCGGATTCGGATTCGGACGCCCCGGATATTCTATTTTCGGAGCGGATCCGGAGCGAATCTCGGATCGAATCCAGATCCCGGATAATAAGTCCCAGACCTAATAGTATAGACTGCCATATTTTTATGGAACTATGTTTTCAGTCTGTCAGTCTAAGTTACACATATCGCAAAGGATTGGCGTTTAAGGATATTTCATTTATATGTCAACAAAGTAGAAAGCATGCAGACACAACTATGTACATCATAATCTTCATACTATTTATGGATGCATAAGAAGGTCGGTTGCCTGTGACAGTTTAGGTAGACTATCATATTTCTGATATCTTATAGTTTTTGGGTTTGTAAGGAACTATGTTTCAGACTGTCCGCTTAAGTTACACATATCGCAAATGATTGACGCTTAAGTGAATTTCATTTATAAGTCAACAAAAGAGAAGACATACATGCTCAACTATGTACATCATCATTTTAATCATTTGAAATATGGAAATATCAATCTGGATATCAAATTAAATACTCAAATGGTTAGTGTTTCTCTATATATATCTGAAAAAAAAACTTAAACTAGATAGAAACAAAATTAAAAAAAAAAAAACTGCACGGATAACCTGTTACACATTTCATATAACTAAAATATTAGTTATATTTAGTTTTCAAATAAGCATATATCTAAAATCTAATATATAGACCACAAAATCTTTATATATAAAAGAGGGTTTGAATCCCTCCTAGGCTATCCACATGGGATGACACGTCATCAATTCGTGCATCCTGGAGCCGACACGTGTCACCGTTTCATTTAAACTGCATTGTGATGGGTCTTTCGTTACCCGTTTGCTGATGTTTTTTAGACTCTAGATTTAAAGTTCTTTTGCGGTCCGATTAGATAGCTTTGTTCCTAACCCTAATTCTAAAGACTCGAAGAGATGGTTGTCGTCTCCCTTCTGCAAAATACAGAGGGCTTTCCCTACCCATGTAGTCTTTTAAGATGCCTGTAAACTCTCTCTAACAACATTCTTTGACAAAAACATATACAAAAAATATCAGACAAGATCCAAACTTTTATCTCAATCTGAAAACGATAACGCTATAATTCTAAAGACCCACATCGCAAAATGTTTCCTTTCTATTCCAATCGTGAAGAACAAAGGTCTAAAAAACAAAGCCAACAAACCTGGAAATAGAGAAACCGAACAAGAACACCAAAGCAAGATCCAAAACTTTATCTCAATCTGAAACTATAATGCTATGATCCCAAAGATCCACATCGCAAAATATTTCCTTGCAATCCCAATTACGAAAGAACAAGGGTCTAAGAAACAAAGCACACACACCTGGAAATCACCGTCGGTGACTAGAGATTGAAACGGCGATTCGAGCTCGAAGACCGCATGCATTAGCGTTTCAGGGATGTACTTGCCACCTAACTTCCCGAACAGACCAAAGAAATCGGGTCGTTGCTACAGTGTCAGGTCATATCGGGGACCATCAGAACGGGTGGGACCTTGGGGCTTGGCGATAGTGCAGGAGACGGAGAATGATGACCTTGAGCGGGACGTAAAGTTGAGAACTTTGGAGGGCGATTTCAAATGAGTCAATTGGGAGGAGGAAGATGATGACGAAGGAGGTAGAGAAACAGAGGTTTTGAAAGTAGCCACGGTGCCTGAGGCTGCCATTACTGAATCACTTTCTAGGTCAATGTCCTTTGAAGTACGAGTTTTTATATATTCTTTAGGATTAAAGGACAGACATATTGGTCAGGATTCTTACCACGTAAGCAAATAAGAGTAATAATCAATATATATATATATATATATAATTCAGTTAAATCAGACCAACAAACCATACCAACTCAATATAGAACCAAGCCTCATTAGATAATACAAAAAATGAGATAAGTGGATATTACCGTGACAACCAAACGGACCAGTTAGATAGTATATTTGTTCGATTGTATATAAAGCTTATTTGTGACAAAAAAAGTATATAAAGCTTATATTACAGTA
Source organism: Brassica carinata (assembly GCA_016771965.1). Lineage (NCBI taxonomy): Eukaryota > Viridiplantae > Streptophyta > Magnoliopsida > Brassicales > Brassicaceae > Brassica > Brassica carinata. Next base: position 43,127,727 of record CM028691.1, read on the forward strand.
AATAAGAATGCATAATGTATTTAGTGATTTGGTAAAAAATTTACGTAAGATTAATTATAAAACAATTAATTTGTATAACAAAAACCAATCCCATACAATTATTAATCAAAGCAATCAACATGAATCGTATTATTCCTAAACTTGAGCCTAAACATCAGTAATAGCCGAACTGTTCACGAGAAACCAGCAAATATATTTTCAAAAACAATTACACACGATTACAGCATAAGCTCTCTGTTACATATGATCACACCAATGAATGTTATCATTTTTAAGCATAATCTCTATACTCCAGAGTCTCAGAAATCATCAAATATGAAGTCACTAATACGCACACCATTCTTTATCTAACCGATCACAATTTCTATGTAATCTATATTATTTATTAGTTAAAAAGACAAAAAATAAACATTCCACGCATAGCGCGGACCGACCCTAGAAAAATTAACTCGATATAGCCTTTCTTTATATTGTGTTTCCAATAAATATGGTTCCACATGCTCGATATGGCATTTCTTTATTCCACCATTGCAGAGTATAATAATAGATAACGCTACAAATGAGTTAGCAAATAATCTTAGTCTACTTATTATTTATAACTCTACTAAACCCAATCGACTGTAATTTTTAACCCATGGACTAAAGTAAACATTGAATAACGTAAATAATTATATTTTAAAATTATATAACAATTAGATAAATGTATAATCTCTAAAATGAATAGTGAAATAAAGTTAAAATTGGTGTAAAAATATTATGAAAATTATTTTTATTTTGCTTAAATAAATCAAACAATTAAAAGTAAATTTATATTATCAGTTTATTTTTCCACCCGTCCGTAGGGTGGGTTTACCCTAGTTATATATATATATATGATCAAATTATCCTTTAAGATACTCTCTCAAATAAAAGATTTACTGTAGCACTTAAGAATCGAATCCACATGAACTCTAAGATTGCACAATAGAATTTCAGTTTCAAATTAAGCTAGACGATATAAGATGGAATGCAGTGAATGAGTTTATCAGTGGGTTCACAAAGTCTCTCTAATTTATCGGTGGGTTCATACATGCTCAGCTAATTTATCAGTGGGTTTACCGGGTCTCTCTTTGTCTATGTGTTTATCATCATCCTCTACTGAGGAGTGGATTTCACTACCATATCTTTTTCGATATAAGGAGATGTATCCCTGGACTCGTTGCCGAAATTTGGCTTTAGCTCCCTCCCCTTTTTATCTTCTTAAGTAGCGGTCTCTATGGGGCTAGAAGAGGAAATCGAGACTACTAATTGTAGATCCTAAAATCTACACTAGGAATTTTTGTAATGTTTAAGGTATTAAATTAGGGAGAAAAAGGATGTAGGAAACGACTTCCTTAGAACACAACCATTTAATCAGATTCCGGTTGACAAAAATGGACTTTTTATTGGATTATGAAGGTTTAATACAAGTAAATGAAAATGAGAACAAGAACTACACAAAGATCGAAGTGAAATCAAAGTCTAAAGCGATCTCGAAGAGGTCGATCTATTGCTCGTTCTCTCTAAAGGGGTTTTCCGTGTCCTGTTTGCTTTGCTCGATCTTTCTCTTATACTCATTGACTTCCGCGATCTCGTCCAACTTCTCCCTCGATCTTCGGAGTTCGTTACTCCCTCTTTGATGTTGATGAGACCGAGTCTTGCTGATTTCTTTGATGGGCTTTTGATCGCACTTCGTGGTTTGACTTGGGCTTGAGGGTCCCTCTAAGCGACCTCAATTAACCACGACCTCGCCACGGTGTAAACGGGCTTCGACCTTCTCGCCTAGTGGTGGTTTTTGGGCCCAACATTTGTCCCCCAATCTCTTTATTTGACTGAAAATAGTACAGATGTTATATTCTTTAACCGGCGGCCTCAGTCAATCGAATGCGAGACATGTCGTTTGACCGTTGCCACGCGCAATTTTTCAAATTTCCGTCGTAACGGCTATGTCGGGGATGTGGCTCAGGCTATTAATTATTTTTGATTGGAGCGATATAGCTGTTTCGGTCCGTTGAGGAATATTTTCTATATAACCTAGAAGTATCCCCTCTTCGATTCTAGTTTATCCTTCTAGAGATTTGGCGATAAGTACAAAACTTTTGCTTTCTCCTTTTTTGCGATTCTTTTGATCTTCTATCATGGCTGCATTCTCTTTTCCTCTTCCGACAACCACCAGCGAGGACCTAGAGTTACTATACTCCGAGTGCGGTATTGATCGTTCCGTCACTCTCGAGTTGGCGGCTACCTTCGAGACTCCCGAGAACGTTTGGGATGGATACTGTGGGGCATACGCCACCTTTTTCGAAACCTGTGGTCTCTCTTTTCCGATCTCGGAATCGATTCTCGAGATCTTGGCGACCTTGGGGCTCTCTCTTACTCATTTGAGCCCTAATCTGCTTCGTCATCTCCTAGCCATCTTGGTTTGAGCAAGGGAGGAGAGGCTTTCCTTTGGGCTCGACGAGTTTCGCCATCTCTTTGTGATGAAGCGAAATAACAAAAGTCCGGAGATTTTCGTCGTGTCCCCGCATCCCGGTCATCATGTCATCGAGGGATGTCCTTATCGTGACGACGAATGGCGGGAGAATTTCTTTGTTTTTAAGGTCGATGCGGCTACTATGGGGACTTTCGACTTTTCTCGTCTTCCTAAGCGTTGGATTGAGGATATAGGTTAGTTCCCTTTATTTCGTAGGTGTTTTAATTAGTCGTAGCTCCTTCTTCTGCTAATGTACATATATGTTTCTTCTTTGTAGTTCGCTCAGGGAGTTCTTCAATGTCCGGTCATCTCCGGGGTCTCTTGACCGTCTTGAGGCGAGGTCGAAACGACTGGTTGACCTTTTCGCGCGAGAGGATCCGAGCTGCCTTCGAGCTCCCTCCTGGTGTTGAGATGCCACCTTTGGTTGTCGACCCTATCGAAGAAGTCGGGGCCGACGAAAGAAAATAAGACGTGGAGGCTCGTACTGAACCTCCCGCTGATTCTGCTCGCCTTGACCGGCGTTTCTCTTGACGGGTCGCGTCCTTCTGATCTCCGAAGTTAGAGATCCGGGCTGCGGGAACGTCTCGCAGTTCTAATGTTCTTACTGTTTCGCTGATTTCCCTCAGCCCTGATTCTCAAGATGAGTCTAAGACCCGTAAACAAGCTCGCACTCGTACTTCGAAGGGGGCGACATCTGGTGTGGCTCCCTCGAGATCGAAGAAGAAAGGGAAGAAGGAGAAGCTTCAGAGGGGGGAATGGAGTTCCTTTCAAGAACCTAAAGAACCACGGCAGCAAGATTTTCCCTCTAGCTCTCGCCCTGCATTCTTTTATACAGAGAAAGAGAAGGAAGCTTACTCGAAGATCCACGGGAAGAACGCTAAGGTAGTTTGGTTGGTTCTTCTTCTTCTTTCTCTTTCTTTCTTTCTCTTTTTTAATGTGTAAGATTTCGTTGTACTTGCGTCTAAGGGTATGGAAGCGGTCAACGAGTACGTCGTCATGGTGGAGCGGTCAGGCGCTTCTCGCGAAGAGAAGATCAAAAAGCTTTCCGAGGAACTCGAGGAGCCTGAGGTCGGGAAGAAGGTGCAAGCGGAGATTATCCATCGTTTGAGAGAGGATCTTCAGAAGGCTCGTGGTGAGCGGGAAGCTCATGCAGCAGCGGTCATTTCTCAAAGGGCCAGAGCTGATGAGGTGGAGGCTACACGAGATCGAGTCGTTTGCCGAGCTTCTCGAGCTGCTCGTCATGAGGTTGCTGAGGCGTACAAATCTATCTTGTCGTCTTTGGAGGAGAAGTGGTCAAACAAGGAGAGGTAAACTGATGCCCGAATCCGTCTCCATGAAGTGGTAACATCGACCTTCTTAAGGAGATCAAGGATGAAGGTTTGTCGGTGGACGAGGAGTTAGCTCGTTTGACGGACTTGGAGCAGGACTGCACAGCCGTGGTTGATCTGTGTCCTTCTTCTGCTTGGTCTCTCGCCGATCTCGACCTGCCGCAAGTGTCTGCGGACTCTTTTGCTGGTGGCGATCCTTCGGATGCGGACGAGGAGTCGAACTCAAACTGATTTCATGCTTTCCCTCTATTGTCGCTCCCTTTTTTTTTGAAAGTGGTTTGTTATTTCTCCCCTCTTTTGTTTTACGGATAATCGCGGATAAAGAATCCAAATTTTCCTTCGGATATTCGGGGATTTTTGCTCTGAAATTTGTTAAGATAAGTATGTCGATTTTATAAGATATTCGTTTGTTTAGATCCGAAAGGATTTTATTCTTCAACTTGCCAGGATAAATAGAAGAGACTTCGATCTCACGAGTTCTTAACTCTAAAATCGATTGAGTTTTGAGATCGATGACGTCGAGAAAAATGAACCTTCGCGACTCCGAGAAGGTCCGTCATCGAGCCGGTGGGGTTGGTTCGGAAATAATTCGTTCTGGTGATGTAAGCGAAGCTCTTACTGAAATCCTTCGTGAGGATATTCGTTTTCCTCCTGAATCATCTTCCAAGGATGGAAGAAGGGTTGAGGGTAAGAAGGCTGCTGATCACCCTTCCTCGAACAGCCCTACTGGTTCTGAAGGGAGAAATCGACCTCAGAAAAAGGCAAAAACGATCGGTGGCGACCACAAGTCGAGTTCATCGAGTGACTGTGTGGTCGCAAAGCCGTTCCATTGGCAATTTTCTCATGCTAAAGATTGTCCTATCACAGAGGATCCTGATAGTGTGGCTCATTTGGTCCGGCATTTCAAACCGGCGGGTGTCCTCTTCCCTCCCTGAGGAACATGTCGGAGCGCGATGCTTATGTGAAGATGGCGGTTGCTCATGCCAAGGTTCGGTCCTCTTTTTTAGGACATACTTGTTTTCGATTTTTCCTGACTTGCTGAATTTTCTTTTAGGCCATGGAGGCAAACAATGAGTTCGCCGCAACCTTGGAAAAACGTTTGAAGGATGTTCCTCGATTGGATGAATTACAAGAGATTAAGAAGGTCGTTCGCGAACAAAATTTAACCTTAAGATGGCTTAAGACTGCGAACGGGCTAGTGTTACTCAGTTGGCTGCCGCGGAGAAGCTAGGTGACCAAACGACCTCCCTAGAGGCAAGACTTTGGGTGGCTGAGAACGAAAGGAAGTCAGCTCTAGATCAAGTCTCCTATTTGGAGGGTAAGATCGAATCTTCCGCGGCCAGACACTCCGACGATCTCCGCCGAGCCACCTATGAATCAAAGAAGATTCTGGCGGTTGGTGACCTGGATGTGCTGGCGACCCTCAAAGGCAAATGGGAGAAGAAGAAAGCTGCTGCGGATTACGAGATTCATCTTCGGGAAGCGGTGTCTAATATCGATCTTCTTAACGAGATAATGAACAATAATTCGTTGGCCTCGGGTCGTTTGAACTGCCTCGAAGCGAAGGGGATTGGTTTCGAAGCAGAGCTTGACGCGACTATGGTGTCTGAGATTCCGGTTGGGGAATCGGATCTTCCTCATGCTTCGGAAGATTTCCTGGAGGATTTCTTTGGGAAGGAAATGGTTGATGACTTGGATCGTGAGAATGGGCGAGGAGAAGATGGCGAGTTCGATGTCGAGGATTAAGATCGCACGGCATTGTATTCCTTTCTTTTGGTTAAAATTTGTTTATTTGGCTTTCGATCTTGATTCTAGTTTTGAATGAGTATTTGTATCTGTTTTGAATAAGTATTCGTATCTATTTTGAATAAGAGGAGTTTTCCCCTTTGAATCATTTTATGGTAATAGATCGATGTAGTTGGTACTGTCTCGATGGTTTGAATCGGTGTATTCAAGATATTCTACCGATTAGATTATGCTTTTAGCTTTAAGCGGGATTAAAAGCATTCGAGGACTTGATCAGGGTCTCGAAAAACAGTTAACCGTGAGGAGCTTTTTGGAGCTGAGTTTTTGGTCGAAAGAGAGTAGCAAGAAATGTGATATATATATTTTCTAAAAATGATACATTTGTCGCGGTAGGAACCGCAATAGTTTATTCGGCTATGTGAAGATCGTTTTTGGTCGACCCGGTGGTTATCTTGAGTTGGAGCCTTTGGGTAGGAGGAATTATTTGTTATGGGTGACTGAGCTCGTAATGAGAGCTGCCTACGTACCCTCGACGCGGGATCAAGTCAAATCGTAGTTCGATTATTGTACTCTGGTATAGAGTCGTGATTTATGTTTGTCGCGCTTGTGATACTATGCTTGTTTCATTTTTTGAGTAGGACGTCGATGTCGATTCTATTCGTCGGAGGTGGATTTGATCTATTTGAAGCTCGTGAGATAGCAGATTCTTGAATTCCTTTGGCTTCCACGGATAGTTTCTATTCCTCGTGGTGTTGGGAATTTCACACATTGGTGGTATGTTGATGGTACTGCCTTCATGTTGTAGAGCCAAGGTCGTCCTAGGATGGCATTGAAAGGTGCTGGTCGATCAATGACGATAAATTCGACGATCTTCCGGATATCTCCGGCTGTGACTGCGAGCTCAATTGATCCAAGTGAGAAAGTGGTTTCTCCGGCGAATCCGATAAGGAGATTCACCAAGGAACTCCTCAAACAAGAAAATGACACGCGATAGTTCGCATCCTCCCACGTGTAGGCGTATGACGAGTGCATCGTCGTGAGGTTTGTCGAGGTCGAGAATTTCCTCTTCGTCGAAGATGATCTCGTAGTTTGGCCCTGCGGTGAGTTTTCGAATCCCGATGTTATCCACTGCTCTTCGTTGGTAGGCTTTGATCGAATTGACCAAATTGCAAAATTTTGAACCTACATAGATGAAGTCGATGCGTTGTGGTGTCTTATCGTGCCTAGTTTCTGGAAAATACCATTTTTTGGTCAGCATGGGTTGGTTGTGTCCTTGCCCCCCAAATGGTTTGTGGTTGGTAGGCCGCATGCTATTTTTCCTGGCTTTCTTTATCTTCTGAAGCTTGTTCTTGGGTTCGAACTTTGTTCGTTTATCGACGACCTTGAAATCTTGGTGCTCTGTCTTTTGAGTGCCATCGGCCTTGTCGTGGTTCTCATTATGAATAGTGATTTTAATTTCGATTTGAGGTGTGTCTCCCCTAGATCGAGCATTTTGGTGCGGGTTTTCGGACTTCTTCCCCCATGAGATCATATCGACTCTTTTTTTAGGGGCTGGTGGAGGTGAGTTTGGTGATTCTTTTTCAGCCTCTCTGGTTCTCTTTATCGTAAATGATCTTGGTCTCCCACTGTTCTTAGGGATCGATAGGACTTCTTCTTCCTCTTCAGGATTCTCACCACCTTCTTTTTCTTCTCCCTTGTTTCTAAGTGCCGCGCGACATTCCTCGATGGAATGTCATTTTCTCTTGTGAAAAGTGCATAACTTATTGCTATTGAATGTCGATTGTCGGTTTGGAGAGTTGTTTATGGCGTAGGAATGCTGTCCCTTAGGTGGAGGATCCTTAGTTGTGGAAGCTTTTTTGGTGATACCATTTTTACTCGCAAGGAACTGTTCTTTTAGGGCTGCGACCTCCTCTTCGTGTGTAGTGAAGTAGGATGCTCTATGTAAAGCGTCATCAAGTGAGGCAGAACTCTTATTGCCATTTCTTCCCTGAATTTCGAGGAGAACCAGACTCCATTCTTAAGTGCGGCTATAGAAACCACTTCGATTAGGTTGGGAATTTTCGATTTGATTTCCCTGAAATTGTTAATGTAGGCTCTCAATGGTTCGAAGGGAGCTTGCTTTAAATTCCATAGGTCGGCCTCGGTTGTTCTGTCTCAATGTAGACCGAGTACTGTTTTAAGAAGGTCGATACCAATTGGGTGAAATTATCGATCGAGTTCCCTTCGAGACCAGCAAACCACTCGAGAGCTGGTCCGGTTAGATTTTCGGCGAATAAACGACAATATCCGGCCTCCTTTTCTTCGTCGCTGAGGTGTGCTCGCGAGATCGACAGTCGGAAGGCCCGGATATGGGCTTTGGGATCGGAGTTTCCCGAATATTCAGGGAATTTAATTTTTCCAATATCGTGCAATCGGACGCTGGTGATTCGGTTAGTGAAAGGAGTTCTCCTAGTTTCCTCGATCACTTGATCGATATCTGGAGCTGCACTTGTCGCAGTGTGCATGATAGCATGTATTCTTTTGAGCTCGGCGTTGTTCCTTTTGATATATTCTTGAAAGTCGCCGGCCTCATTCGGTATCGAAGGTCTTTCCCGCTGATACTCTGTGCCTGTGCAGTCTTGGAATGTATAACTCCGATCTGGCCTAGATTCCTCGTTGGAACCGGATCGGAGAGGTTGGTTGGTTCCGTTTCTATTATTAGGCGTGAACCTTCCCCCTGGAGGTCCGGGGTTTCCTAGTGGGACTAGTGATCGTGCTTCCCCCGGTCTTAGATTAGGAGTGTCATGGGTGGCAGAGGGCGTGTCCGTCGTCCTTTGTGACCCTGCTGGGATCTCGCTGGATCCGTCGTAGTTTAACCATCTTGTGGCCGGAATCGACTGAGATTGATGTTGGGAGATCTCGCCCGGGTATCGTTCTGATTGCGAGCTCGGAAATTCCGGGGTTCCGAAGGCTTCGTTGGTTCGCGATGTCGGAGTTCTGAACGATGGATCTGACTGATTTCCAGGTTGCGTTTGAGTGCTAGCTCGATGTTCTGCGTGCTCTCTTTCGGTTCGCTCTGATCGATCTGCGATGTTCCGATAGGCGATTTCTTGGGTTCTGGTTTTATCGACGAGCGATGCCATCAAGCTTGCCATCTCGGCTACCTGTTCCCGAGTTTGAGATAGCGGAGTCGGCGAGATCGGTCTCGTTGAATGTGTTCGAGTGGTCGAATCGTCTCCGGGTAAATTTTGTCCGGTTCTGGTCCAAACTCTGGCACCGGTCTGACTTTGCATCGTTACTCCAGTTACACCTGGAGATGGGTTTCGTGGTTGGGATGTGTCCGCCGGAGTCGAACCACTGAGTCCGGCAGGGGGTACATCACTCCTCGGGTTCGATCCGTTTAGATCGGGATCGGTAATTCCGGATGGGTTTCCAGACTGACTTTAGTTTGGGTCCATTATTGCGCCTAGGAACCTTAGATCGGATTCTTAGCAAGGATGTTAATCGTTTTTCTCCCCACAGTCGGCGCCAAAATGTAGATCCTAAAATCTACACTAGGAATTTTTGTAATGTTTAAGGTATTAAATTAGGGAGAAAAAGGATGTAGGAAACGACTTCCTTAAAACACAACGATTTAATCAGATTCCGATTGACAAAAATGGATTTTTTATTGGATTATGAAGGTTGAATACAAGTAAATAAAAATGAGAACAAGAACTACACAAAGATCGAAGTGAAATCAAAGTCTAAAGCGATCTCGAAGAGGTCGATCTATTGCTAGTTCTCTCTAAAGGGGTTTTCCGTGTCATGTTTGCTTTGCTCGATCTTTCTCTTATACTCATTTGACTTCCGCGATCTCGTCCAATTTCTCCCTCGATCTTCGGAGTTCGTTACTCCCTCTTTGATGTTGATGAGACCGAGTCTTGCTGATTTCTTTGATGGGCTTTTGATCGCACTTCGTGGTCCGACTTGAGCTTGAGGGTCCCTCTAAGCGACCTCAATTAACCACGACCTCGCCTGGTGTAAACGGGCTTCGACCTTCTCGTCTAGTGGTGGTTTTTGGACCCAACACTAATTATGTTTTTCTCGTTAGTGAAACCTGACTTCCAACGTCACTTTTTGTGACTATCTTTCTGTTGTCCGAGTCTGTCATGAAGGCTATATCAACACATTTGAACTTCTTTTTGAATTTGCTGTCAACTTCTTTTGAAGAACTATCCTTGATATCTTTGCTGTTGTTTGTTATGGATTTTATCAAAGAAAATGGATAATTTCCTCTATCTATTGTATTCAAACAAGTCGATGAGTAATGAAAGTAAGTTGTGTTCCAAAAAAGAATAAGATTACATGGCAACTAAGGAGCTGGCTCCTTCTCATTAAATATTTAATCGATAGTTTAAATGACTTTTAGTTAAATCCTATTGTATAGTACAGATTTGTATACTTTCTTCAGTTTCTTTGTTTTTAGTTTACAAAAAAAAAAAAACTATCATTGCATGAGAATAAGGTTTGATGAGAATTTTAGATGATAAAAAAGACACGAGAATAAGCTAGTTGAATGAATTACGGAATTATCTTTTATTGGAAAGATTTCAGACTTTCAATACGTCAGCGAGTCCTATAGTTGGGTTATTACAAACTTCAAGCTTTTTCTTCCAACGTTTGCTTCTTATCCTTTCTCGCTACCAAAGTTTCATTAGTAGCGACTATGGCGTGGCGGCCTGACGGCGGTGTTTGGATGATGATGACGATAACCATCATTTCTTTTGTTCAAGCTGAAGATTCCTACCGCTTCTTCGACTTTAGGGTCACTTACGGCAACGTCTCTGTGAATATAGACGTTCCTCCAACAAGGGTACATTACAAAATGGCTACTTCTGTTTTTAGTAGTGTATATGTGTGTATTTATTTATTTTTATCTTTTTGAATTAAGGGCATGTTAAATTTATTTATTTAAAATACACATGCATATCGACATGCAGGTAATTCTAATAAACGAAAAATTTCCCGGACCGGAGCTTGACTTAGTCACCAATGATAATTTGATAATCAATGTTCACAATGATCTGGACGAGCCTTTTCTCTTGTCTTGGTATCTATTTCTTTTCCTCTTTAGTTTCACCTTTTGGTAAACATAATTTGAACCCGATTCATATGAAACATTTCTACATTCATTTAAAAAGCAATGCAATTTTAACATATATATATATATATATATATGTGTGTGTGTGTGTACATGTATGGAACTTATAAGTTATGTTAGAAGAAGGCCATTTGCGTGCACATGTGCCGAGTTTCTTCCCTGTCTTTTTTATTTTGTTGGGTAATATTACACGTCAATGTTTTTTAGCAAAAAATATATATTACACGTCAATGTTTCATCCTAATTACAGTATCATAAATATAATAAACACAAAACATGTTTTCATAAATGGAGGAACGGCTTGCATCTAAAGAGAAACTCTTACCAAGATGGAGTGTATGGGACGACTTGCCCAATCCCACCTGGAAAGAATTACACTTATGCCTTCAATCTCGGAGACCAGACCGGAAGTTTCTTCTACTTCCCTTCGCTGGGCGTTCAAAAAGCCGCCGGTGGTTTTGGTGCCATCCGTATCCTCAGTCGCCCTGGCATTCCCGTCCCTTTCCCGCAACCAGCCGGAGACTTCACCCTTCTCGTCGGGGATTGGTACTCTGGGCAAGACTACAAGGTTTATATCTTAATTATTCTTGGACTTTAATAATTAATTATTTACTTATCATGCTTGCTTAGCACAACGGCTGGCTCAAGATAATTGTGGGTTTTAAAAAAAGAAAGATCATTTGTGGGTTTACATAGGGATTTTTAATTTTATTTTTGGATTCACATTGGATTTCTGGACCTTTTTATTAAATATTTCTTTTAAAAAAAATATTACTATTAATCCACACGTAGAATATAACGGCACGTCTGGATGGAGGACGCATGATACCTAGACCTTATAGTGTTTTGATCAATGGCAATGGAAACACCGGTTCCCGTTCTACTTCTTTAACTGTCGACAAAGGTTCATCTTTAAAACTCCAAACTCTAATACGTTTTTTTGGTCCAAAAAAAAGAAGAGCATTTTCGCTATCTCATCACTTTCATGGCTTAATTAACAGGTAAAACGTACAGATTCAGAATATCAAATGTGGGGGTTGAACTTTCCATTAACGTCGAAATATTAGGTCATATGTTGAAGCTCGTTGAGGTCGAGGGAACCTACACAATCCAATCCATGTACACTTCACTTGACATTCACGTTGGTCAATCTCTTTCTGTCCTGGTCACGATGGACCAGCCTCCCCAAAACTATTCCATTGTTGTCGCTACCAGATTCACCCACACAATATCTGAAAAAGCACTAATTCTCCAGTACTCCAACACCAAATCCAAAAAATCTAAATTTGTCCCTATTAGAGAACCAGACAATGAGATAGACTTTTCTATTAAACAGGCTCGGTCCATTAAGACTAACCTGACTGCGTTCAGGCAAAATGCTGAGGGCTCATATCATTATGGTCGAATCAAGATTTCCAGGACATTAATACTTGAAAGCTCAGGAGGCGTTGTGAATAAGAAGCAACGATATGCCATAAATGGCGTATCATTCGTTCCTGCTGATACTCCCCTGAAGCTAGCAGATTACTTTAAGATCAAAGGTGTTTTTAAAGAAGGAAGCATCCCTGATAAGCCTGGAAGAGCAAGGATCAGACTAGAAACAGCAGTGATGGGAGTACATCACAAGGATTTTCTTGAAATCGTCTTTCAGAACCGGGAGTTGTTCGTCCAGACTTACCACCTCGATGGATACAACTTCTGGGTTGTCGGGTGAGAACAATAACTTATTAATCATACTATGGCAATAATATTAAGCCTTGAAGGTCATTGACGTATGTGACTTCTCAACAGGATTGGTAACCGATGGTCTACATGGTCACATGCGAGCAGACGAGAGTATAATCTCAGGAATGCTATTTCTCGCTCCACTACTCAGGTGACGTAAACTCTCTCCATATATTTATACATTTTGGAATATTTTGTCAATAGATTTTATGCTGAAGCTCATACAATTCGCCGTGGGGCACGTACCCTCCCAAATGAAATTCACATTAGAGGATCTAAGCAGCAGACCCTTTTGGTATTCCTAAATAGTACCACCAAACTGGAATTATTCACTTGGTTCATAATTAAAGTTGGAAATGTGTATATTATTATAGGTATATCCGAAGTCTTGGACAGCTGTATATGTGGCATTAGATAATGTGGGGATGTGGAATTTCAGAAGTGAGTTTTGGGCAAGGCAATACTTAGGTCAACAATTCTACTTCCGAGTGTACTCTCCGGCTAACTCTACAGATGAATATCCTTTGCCTAAAAATGCTTTGTTGTGTGGTCGAGCCTCCAACAGACACAGGCGCGACTTCATACCCTAGCTCCTATTGACATGATGCCGTTCATATCAATCTTGAATGAATTAATCAATATATCTTAATTAGTAATATAATATATCCTCACCACTGAAAAAGAAAAAAGGTTACAATAAACTTCAAAGTAGCTGAGTATATAAGTCAAAAAAAAAATTCACATAATGTTTGTAATCATGTATAATATATTTTGATCCGCGCTTTTATTTCATGAGAATATTTGTTAGTTGATAAGATCTTTATCAAATAAAAATATAATTTTATAATAGTTAATCTGTTTTATGTTTTGTACATGATTCATATTTAAACATGTGTCTAAAATTTATATTATTTGTTTTCAGTGAACTAAAATTTTGGCGAAATTCAGATGTTTGCCATGTGTAAATTTGTTTTCTACTTCTATTATTTAAATTTTAATAGAAAATATTTTTTTATTACACCTAGATTCTCTCATTATAATTCATTGCTACTAACTAGAAGAAGTTCCAGGAAAAATTTGATTTAAAATTTATAAATAAAAATAATTTTTTATTTTGGGATGTCAATATATGTAAGTTGCTAACCGTATTATAACACACAATTATATATGTATATATATTTGTTATCAGTAATTCAAAATTTCTTTGAATAATATTCTCTTTTTTTAAACTAAAATATAGGCCCGAACATTTTACCTATATTCGAAACTGAACCCAAACCTAACCTGATCTATAAAATATGAAAGGATGCTGAGTTAGAAGATATTGGATATCAGAACCTGATCGATAATACCTAATACTCGAATAAATATCCATAATATATATAAAAATCTATAATAGTTTAAACTCATTCATTTCATATTTATCTGAAATGGTTTTTTTTTAATTTCTCTACACCTTTTAATTTTACTGGAGGATACACAATTTTCTAAGGTTGATTTGGTGAAGTGTTCTTCATCTTTGAGTAATTGATGTCCTGCTCTTTGATTAACAACCTATTTTGTTATTGTTTATATTATATTATATTTTTTTATCATTACTCTAAATCAAGATTTTTTTTATTCAGGAGTTATGTTCATCCTGATCTTGTTTTCTTGAAGTATCTTTAAATAACCGAATCCAAGTCCGAATTTTCCAAACCTGAACTACAAATACCAAACCTGATCCGGATTTAAAAATATCTGAATGGGTTCAATATCCCATATACCAAAATACCATATCCAAACTTAAACGGGTATCTGAACGCCTATTCGTATATTGAAAAATCCATTAATTTTTGTTATTTGGTTTGTATATTATTTATATGCAACCACCAAGAAGAGGAGGTTTCCCCGGAAGAGCTACTGCCGGACGAGGTGGACCCAGTTCCGCGAAGAACACAAACCCATGTGCTCCACCGGGATTTCCACTGCGAAGCCTTGATGAGCTACTACAAGCACCTGCACGAAGAAACCAGCCAATTCTTCATCCCGAGAAGAAAGATGGTGCTCTTTGGTAAGATATACTTTTGACAGCAATTTATAAATTTGTAATAATATTTTCACTTACTAATTGTTCTGTCTCTTTGTGATAGGATATCAATTGACAATGAGGTCAAGTATGATATAAAGAGAGCTTTTACCAACGATTTTGATGGAGCGTGGTGGAATCTCAGTGAGGTTCCTCCAGAGCAGCAAGACAAGTGGTGGTCTGATTTTGTGGTAAGATTCATATTGGTTGTTTCCCTTAACTACTTCTTGTTTATATTAGATCTATTTTGACATCAAGTTTTGCTTTCTTTTTTTTTCCAGCAAAAGTATTACTGGGATCCGGACCACCATAATTTGGTGAAGACTCTTTGGACAAAGCAACTCAGGAGAATGATCTCAAACAACATTAGCAAGGGAAAGACACACAACAAAAAGCCCACCTTCGTCTCTGATAACAGCTGGAAGTTGATGTGGCGACATTGGAACACTCCTCAGGCACTTCATGTTAGCACTACAAACTCCAAAAACAGGAAATCAGAGCGTGGTGGAGATGGTGTGCATCAACACATCTCAGGTTCCAAATCTTATGCCAAGGTCAAATATGAAATGGTATAATAATTGTATTCTTATTGTCTTGTTGTGTCTATTTGTGTTTCTATATTTTTCTTGTGGATCTTTTAATCCATTGCCTTATGTATATAGATGAAGGAGTTGGGTGAGGAGCCAGCTATCACTGCCCTGTTGCGCAAGACTCATATGAAAAGTGACGGCTGGTTTGTAGACAAGCGTGCACAGAGGATTATCGAAGAAGTTGAGTCTATTGTTCTTTCACAACAACCCAGCACTGATGAGACTGATAGCCAAGGCTCCAACACAGAAGCATCAATCACACCACTTATGAGAGATGAGGCTTTTTACCAGGTAGATGTTAGATTATTTTGTGGTTCCATTGCTTTGGTTGTTGATGCTTATTGGTAAATAGTTGATGAGTTTTTATTTTGTTATGGTTGTGGTAGTGTTATGTTTCATTGTATGTGTCTAGTGATTTATGTTTCTTGTTTTTCTGCTTTTGTAGGTGGTCAAGCCACACAAAGGCAGGATGTTTGGACTTGGAACAGCACAAACGGAGAACTATGATCACGTTGCTCCCCCTGCTGTTGTTCTTACTCGTCAAGCTCAATTGGAGAAGGAGGTGATTAATCTTACTGGAATGGTCAAGTTGATGAGCCAGCAGCTCACTGCTTTGTGTGAAGCTAGAGGAGTGACAGCCTCTGATGCAACTACCAACCCTTCTCCATCTTCACCTCCTACCACCGATGAGCAGGGAATCTAGATGGTGTTGCTGACTTTATGTTAGCTTTTTTTTTCTGTGAAAATTGAAGACATAACAATTAGAGTCTTTTGTGTATGTTATGTCATTAATTTTCACATATCGGTTTCATATTCTGTTTCTACTATCAAATGAATCTTTGTTTTCTATTAAGTTTCAAGAGTTTCAGTTTATTTTTATGCTCTTATTGAAAACAAAAAGAAAAACAATTAAAATTATAATTAAAAACAAAATATAAAATCCTGACAATTAAAATTAAAAAAAAAACAATTTTAGATACAAAATTTCTGTAACTAAATTCGTAGCTCCCCTTGCTACAACTTTGCTTAAGATAAATTGTTGCCAAGCTCTGTAGCCACTTAGCTACACTATGTCTCTTGCTAAAAGCGTTGCTAGAGTGCAACGGAAAACTCCATAGCCATGTTGTAGCTAATAGCTACGACCGGTGCCCTTGCTCAGCCGTCGCGAGCGAGCTACGACGTAGTGACGGATTAGAGTTAGCGTCATGGCTGACGCCACGGTTTCCATCCGTTGCTATCTGTAGCTTGGCGCCTTTTAGCTACAGATTCTCCTTTGTAGCAATGAATAAATCTGTAGCTATTTAGCTAAATTCTTGTAGTGTTAATTTTATAGTTTAGTAAAGATTAGTGTTTAAAACTATTTACATTTTTTATAATAAATCTTTAAGGCTTTAATATATTTTTAGGTATTTTGCATGCAACATAATCTTATTACTATGAATATTTATTACTTTACATCTTATTAATTCTCACTGCAAGAAACTAATAATATTTGAAAATATGTAAACAATTCAAAGCTGTTCAACCAAGAAAAAAACATATAGGTGATGAAAATCTATAGTAAATTCATAAAGGGAGGATTACTAAAATAACATCAAATTATATTATTATTACTAGAATAACTTATAAATTTTTTTAATTACTAGAATATTTTTTATGTCTACAATACCCTTATTTTCTTTGTTAACAAAAAAATTTACAGAATTTTTTTTTCACTGCAAGTTATAATTAAAAAAAAACGAAACAGTAAAATAAGTCTCCTATTAAAAAGCTGCAATACTAGATGACAGTTTTAATAAACTGTTGCAGATTTATTTCTTATCGAAGACTTAGTATTGCAGACTTCATACCATCACATACTTTCAGAAATAAGTCTGCCTTACATGATGGTAGATTTGATTACACTCGCAGATTTATTCTACGTTGCAGACTTTTACTGGCAGATTTTTATCCTATTATAGCACGTATTGTAATATATCGAAAATTTTGTACTGGCATGCAGATTTATCTCGTAGACTTTTTTTATAATTTGGCAGATTTTTGTTTTCATGTTATTGGTAGACTTACAATTTATATGTTTACAAACAACAAACTTTTAGAACAAAGTATTCTTCGTTGTAGGTGTTATAATAACAAAACTATCTTTTATGTGATAGTAGGCTTTATTCTAGTTACGGCAGGCTTTCAAGGGATGACAGACTTTTTTCATCTAGAATCGGTTAACAACTTAATTGGTTAACTAATTAGAATAAACAAATTCTGGTTTGCTCTAATTAAACCAAAATTTCGACCGTTATTAAAACATGCAACCAGTTATTAAAACCTAGGTTTAGCCGTAAAACTTCTTCTTCTCCAAATCACGACCATATTTTTGGACAAGTGACCATTTAACGATAATCTCAAGAAAAGCTGATGGAGGAGGTCAACACCTTATTTTCACGATTTTGAAATAAGAATCACAAGATCAGAAGCGTGTTTGATCACAAAACAGAGCAAATCTGACCGTTGCTTCTCAACAAGATTACAAACCAATAATAGTTTAAAGAATGATCAACCAATGAGTTTGCACTTTTTTCTTGTTTCTGCTGAGAGAATTCAACTCACTTTTTTCTTGTTTCTGGTTAGACTATTTACTCTTGTTTCTACTGAGACTGTTTATTCTTGTTTCTGCTGAGACAACTGGTCATGCTTTATTCTTGTTTCTGGTTAGACTAAAAATAATAGACTCAAAGTAATAGACAAGTCGAATAACATTAAACAACTAGTCTCAAAGTAGCTGACAAATCGTGAAACATTAAACAAGAAATACTACATAGCATCCAATAAGTTTGTCTAAAACATGAATATACTACAGACCCGAAACCTCATCATAGATCTCAGCAGCTAACTTAATACGCATTGCCGGAATGTACTGATCAGAAAGTCCTTCAAAACCACAGCCAATCGCCCTACACTCTATATACTTCAGAGCGTAAACACCACAATCACCAGGTTCTTCATTCTTGGGGAAACTTTTATGTCTTGAAATCCTGAACTGCTATGAACTCTTCTTCCTTCCTGGAACCATTTCAACGAGAATAAGTGATGAAAGCCTTGATACTCTATATTAAAAAATTGTTTGACATAGACTAACCTTTGGTGGCGAAAATTGGTGAATTAAACTGATTGATGTGGAGAGGAGCTTGTAAGAGTGTGGAAATCAACGAGATTAAGTGATGAAAGCCTTGAGATTCAACGCAGCTGAAAATTTTAGAAAGGGGGTTTAGGGTTCGTCGCTTGGGTTTTGGATTCACTTCTTCTATGTGAATCGAAGGTTTCATTGTTTAATTAGGGTGCAGAGATGACGAAATCGATGAGAAATCATGTTGGAAACTAAAGAGAGCCAAGAGTTTGAGGATTTCACAACTTAGGGATTTAGGGTTCTTTGGGTCACGGAAAAGAAAGATACCGTGGGGGAGTATATTTTTTAAAGAGCTTTCACCTTTTTTGCTCAACTAAAAGAAATTTTGCCTTAATTTATTTTTAATGGAAACTTTATATTATAAAATATGTGATAAACGTTTGATTTTTTTTATCGATGGGGCATTTCAGTTCTAATGAAACATTTTTTCCATTCTTTTTTTTGTGTTATTCTAGTCATTAGTGATAAAATGTGAGTTATTATAAGTAATTTCTCATTCATAAATGCTTGACAAGAGAGGTTAAGCAGTTTATATTCCTAAGTTTCTCTACCCTTTTTGTTCTTTCTCCAAAACTTTCACAGATGGAAGACTATTTATTTATCTTAAAAAAGGGAGAATTTTCTCAATATACAAAACACAAATGGAAATTAGGAAAATGACATTGATTTTGACATAATGTAATCAATAATATTTAACCTTCTTGTTGTCCCGTTATACCGTCTTCTGGTACAAGTAGTCGGTGAAGAAGGTACTTAGATGACGTTGAAGAAAATGAGGTATGGTCAAATATTTACTGCGCACTGTTGAAAATGATGACATCAAATCCATCCACATGATTACGTAATTACTTTATATGTTTCTTTGTTCAGTAAATGTGTGCCTAAAACTAGAATACTCTTACAATAAATGGTATATTCCATTTACTTCTCACAATTAAATCGGACTGTTATATTCCATATCAACCAAATAGTATAAAACATCAACTATATCATAATCCCTAAATAATAAACTTCATGCCAAATCCACCTAAATTTTGAATACTAAACCCTAAACTATTATCACTAAACCCAAACCTCAACCCCCACCTTCCAAATACTAAATCATAAATCTTAATCACTAAACCCTAAACCCAAGTATAGACTCTAAATCCAAATATATTGGAACAAAATACATAGTATAGTGCATATTGGTGAACAAAATAGAACACTTTTACTAATCGTCAAATGGAACGATACATGATAGAGTCACTAAACCCAAACCTTAACCCAATGTTACAAAATGGAACACTTTTTATTAATCATCAAATGGAACAATACATATTGTTTTACATTTCTATTCCATACGCATATAAATAGAATAGAACATAATACTACAAAAACTGTTCATCTTCTCCGATCAACTAAAGCAGTACAACTACTAGCTCCAAAATCGAAACTTACAAGTTTTTAAGTATGGTCTTCACTAATTGTTGAATCTCGAAGCGAGAAGTTATTCACAGAAATGTTACGATTGTCGAGACTTTCGAGTTCATAAGCCGTGAATCCTTTGTCTCCTCCGACAGAGGCATTACAATCGGGCTGGTACTCCACAAACGTCGCCGGTAATATATTCAGTGATTTCCATGACGGACAAAATGGAGAAAAAAGTATTGAGCTAACAATTATTGTCGTTTACAATTTGTATCGAAAGAAAAACACATGACCTTTTTAGAGTAAATAAATAATAATTTATATTTATTTTTTTCTGCAGGTTGTACCGGTTGTATACAAGGGTACATATACATTATTACATCAAAGACATAAGGTATATTGGTATAATAGGACAATTGGTTACTGAGGTAATTATAATTTGTTTGGACTTGGTACAGGTGTAATTTCCTTTAAAAAATATTTTTTTTTTCGTTTTTGTTGTGTTTGATCTTTAGATCATATTTTAACCCAACTTTCTCTTCCATCGGATCGGATTTATTGTTTGTTGCTGGGCGATTTAGTTGTGTTTTTTTTAAAGCTCTCCGACATCTTTTTTTTTTTTCAACTAGCTCTCCGATCATCTCTCGATTGGAGTTTATGGCTGCTCTCTCTAGTTAATGAATTCGAGTTTAAACAGAGAAAGGTGACATCAAAAGAGACTGCTTCTCTTCCAACTTTGACCGGACTCTACATTTGCTTTAATTATAATTCCAACAGTTATGTGTCGTGCTCTTTCTTTTTCTATCTTTGCTTGATCCTTCCATTTGATTATAAATCTCCATACTTCATGACCACTAAAGTGGGTTTCATGTTTTTTAGTTGTGTATTGAACAGATGGAGGAGTTCGGGTAGAATCAAATTTAGATTAAGCAAAGTAAAGGTCTACTATGATAGACGTCTCATATATGATCCACCTTTTGATCTTTCAAGCTCTTTAGCGCAAAAATAAAAAAAGATGATGTTGACTGAAGACCATCGGTGAAAGCTAAAGCCATTTGTGATAGACTGGATGTGACAAAAGTATGAATTGAAGTCTTTAGGTAGTGCTAAAGAAAAACATTGAAGATGATGAAACTGCGGGGATTTCCCGCAACGGCGAAAAATCCCTTTCCCTTATTATGTGTCACGTGGCCTGGATTATATCAGTCGAGACTACAAGTGTTATTGTCTCTTTATCAATTAAGTTTTATCGAGTCTCTATAGACTTATGTCCTTCTGATTAACGCCCAGTGGACCTTAATGAAATGAACAAGACGAGAATTCATAACCGTTTGAGTTGCATGCATTATTATTAGTAACATAGACCACCAATGATTAGAACTCGTAGAACCCACGACGAGTTCTAATCATTAGTTTAATTATTAATTTGTAATTTGTGAAGTTTAGAATTCCTACTAATGTAATTAAATTTGCCATGGTTCAATAGTATAATTTTTTAGAGGTTTTTAAATTTTTTTTTTAATCTTAAAGGTTAAATTATTAAAATTTGAATTTTACAAAACTTATAAATTATTGGATTTCATAATGTATTGTCTGCATTCCAAAAAGAAAAACATAATGTATTATTTTATTACGGACTCAAAGAATTTGAATCTTCACCTTGATTTCATAGATGGGTTTAGAGAAAACTTATTATTATTCCATAGTCTAAACGCTCTATATATATATACACAATATTAGACCGTCATAAATAGACCGTCATAAGATAAAAGAGAAACTAACAATTTCTAGTCTAATTAGGAAAAGCTAAATACAAATATGGAAAAGTATAAAGTAGATAAGTAAAAAGAAAACATAGTATGGGCCGTATCTTCCTTCCTCATATGGTTATGGGCCGTCCACCATATGATTTATAACACTTCCCCTTGGACGCCATAACCGTTCAGGGTTCGTAGTATGCTTAATGTTGCCTCATTAAAACCTTACCAGGAAAACTTAGTGGGATAAAACCATGGTGAAGGAAAAAGAGTAAAACACACACTACTCCCCCTGATAAATGCATCACTAAAGGTCTTTCAGTCGATGCATCCAAGCTGATGTATGAGCTTCTTCAACGTTGCGGTTGGTAAGGCCTTAGTGAACAGGTCGGCTGAATTGTCACTGGATCGGACCTGTACCACTTGGACCACACCGGCCTTCTGCATCTCGTGTGTAGAAAAGAATTTGGGGAGGATGTGTTTCGTCCTGTCCCCTTTGATATATCAATCTTTGAGCTGAGCAATACATGCTGCATTATCCTCATACATCACGGTTGGACCCTTGTCTTCTGTCATCCCACAATCTGATCGTATATGTTGGTTCATCAACCTCAACCAAACACACTCACGGCTGGCCTCATGTATGGCCAATATTTCCGAATGATTTGAGGAAGTGGCCACGAGTGTCTGGTTCATTGAACGCCATGAAATGGCCGTTCCACCATGTGTAAACACATAGCCTGTCTGAGATCTAGAATTGTGTGGATCCGAAAGGCCATGAAATGGCTGTTCCATCATCTTTGTTTTTGTTGGTATAAAACAGACCCAAATCTTTCGTTCCTTGTAGGTAACGAAGAACATGTTTTATCCCGTCCGAGTGCCTTTTGGTCGGACAGGAGCTAAATCTAGACAGTAGGTTCACGGCAAAGCATATATCAGGCCGTGTGTGAGTTGCTAAATATATCAATGCTCCAATGGTACTGAGATATGACACTTCGAGACCAAGGACATCCTCACCGTCCTCCTTGGGACGAAATGGATCCGTCTCCAAGTTCAGAGATCTCACGACCATAGGGCTGGACAAAGGGTGAGACTCGGACATATTAAATCTCTTGAGTATTTTTTCTGTATATGCCATTTGATGCACAAGGATTCCATCATTTATGTACTCAAGCTGTAATCCCAAACAGAATTTTGTTTTGCCTAGGTCTTTCATTTCGAATTCTCTCTTCAGATAATCGACTGTTTGGGAAATCTCTCCAGAGGTTCCAATGATGTTTAAATCATCAACATACACTGCTATAATCACAAAGCCCTTATTTTCGAATTTCTTTATGAAAATGCATGGACTGATAGGATCATTTATGTATCCTTCTTTTACTAGGTACTCACTTAATCTGTTGTACCACATCTGGCCAGATTGTTTCAGTCCATAAAGTGATTTATTCAACTTTATGCAGTGTTGTTCACGATAGCTCTCTTTATTTTTCAATTCAATACCCTCTGGGACTTTCATATAGATTTCATTATCCAATGGGCCATATAGATATGCTGTAACGACATCCATCAATCTCATATCTAGATTTTCTCTTATGGCCAGACTTATCAGGAATCTAAAAGTGGTTGCATCCACCACAGGGGAATATGTTTCCTCATAATCGATTCCTTGTCTCTGTGAGAATTCTTGTGCAACAAGTCGGGCTTTATACCTCACGACTTCACCATTCTCATTTCTCTTCCTCACAAAGACCCATTTGTATCCCACTGGTTTTATATCATTTGGTGTTCGGATTATTGGACCGAAAACACCTCTCTTCTTTAAAGAGTTTAACTCCACGTTTATGGATTCTTTCCACTTAAGCCAATCTTTTCTTTGTATGAAATGCATTCATATATAGACGTGGGTTCTTGATCCTCATTATCTACCTCATAAGCAAATATATCTGTGATGTCGACATCTTTTCTATTCCATTGTTTTCCAGACAGGACATAATTTATTGAGATGTCATTATTGTCTGGACCATCAGTACCATGAACCCCGGCGTCCCGAGGATCACTGCTTGGTATGTCCGGACCAATATCCATTTCTATGGATTTATGTGCGCTCTCATCTCGGGTAAGATTGGTCACTTCCTTTTCTGGGGTTCCAACCTCGGATATAGCACCTTCTTTGTTTTTCGAGGTTTCTTATCTATGGAACCAATTGGTGTACCACGTTTCAAACGTGTTTTAGAATCTGTAGCAACTTGATTGTGTCCCTCTTGAACATCAATCCGAATTGGTGCATTAATAGCTGGTACATGTGACTTAGTCACTCTTTTCGGATCAGCAAAGGAATCTAGCAATTGATTAGCTAGCTTTTACAAAAGTATTATTTTCTGGACCTCAAGATCACACACTTGAGTCCGAGGATCTTGCCAATTTATGGATGTCTGATTCCATGATATTTCTTTTACCAGCTTATTATCTCCCCCTAATGCTAGAAGTTCGGATTCATTAAAATGACAATCCGCATACCTGGCCTTAAATAAATCACCCGTAGTTGGCTCAAGGTATTTTATAATTGTAGGCGAGTCAAATCCAACATATATTCCCATCCGTCTCTATGGTCCCATCTTTGTTCTCTGTGGTGGAGCAATAGGAACATAAACCGCACAGCCAAAGATTTTTAGATGGGAGACGTCTGGCTCATGACCCGTAAGTAATTGGGATGGGGAATATTTGTTTTCACTAGATGGCCTGATGCGTATAAGTTCGGCCGCATGAAGGACCGCATGTCCACATGCTGAAACCGGCAGCCTCGACATCATGAGTAATGGTCGGGCAATCAGCTGTATTCGTTTTATAAATGATTCAGCTAAGCCATTTTGTGTATGTACATGTGCCACGGAGTGTTCCACTGTTACCCCCATGGACATACAGTAATCATTAAACGCCTCGGACGTAAATTCACTAGCATTATCAAGACGTATAGTCTTCAAAGGAAAATCTGGAAAGTGAGCTCGTAATCTTATTATTCGAGCTAGCAATCTTGGAAATGCCAAGTTATGGTCGATAGGAGACAGACATACACCATTCTGGTCGATGCATCAATAAGGACCATAAAATATCTGAATGTTCCACAATGTGGGTGTATTGGTCCACAAATGTCTCCTTGTATTCTTTCCAGAAAATTAATAGTTTCCTTTGTCACCTTAATAGATGATGGCTTTACTATGAGTTTCCCTTGTGAACAAGCAGTACACATTAAGTGTTAAGGGATAACTCATTTTTTTAGTGAATGGCTGCTGGTATTATCAATCAATTTACGCATCATAGTTGACCCGGGATGACCCATCCGGTCATGCCATAAGGTGAAATTTTGGATGGCTGTTTGATTATATGTGGCATTAGCTTCAATCATACTGACTTTAGCATGATAAAGACCAGTGGATATTGCGGGTATTGATTCTAAGACCTTCTTTTGGCCATGGGCAATTTCAATAATCTGAAAGAATTTTTTATTTCCTTCACCCTTAGTCTCAATATGATATACCATGGATTTTACCCGTTTTTACCCATGGTATATGAGTGTTTTTACTACTATTATCTATATTTTGGAGTCTATTAGGTATGTTTTTAGGTTCAGAAGCATTTTGGAGAAAAGTGATGTTTTAGGTGCCTTTTTGGAGCTTAAAGAAGAGTTCACCCGTGATCAAGACCAGAGGTCGACACCAGAGTTACACATCGATCGATGCACACTCTGTGCAATCGATCGACACACATTAGCCGAAGGACGATACATCGAGACAATAATCGATCGATGTACACCCTGTACTATCGATCGATCTGGCGGTAGAAAGACAAGTTGGACTTGGCGAACTTGAAGCCCAAGATATCACATTTTACAAGAATGCCCCTGACGAGTTTTTTAACCTAATGAACTCATATTTATATATGCCTAAGTGTTTTGGCAGAGATATACAAGTTTCATAAGTTTCTAATAGTTTCTAAGCTCTAAAAGAGTTTCTTCTTCTTCTACTTATTTCTGTTTTCATTACTTTGCAAGTTCTCAATAAAGTTCTATTCAGTTCTTTATTTGTTAACAAAGGTTATAGAATTCTAGATCTAGAGGAGAGATCCAAAGATATTTGTGATTGGGACCTAAGTGTTCACCCTCTAATAGATCTATGAATTTCTATTATTACCTTGTTGCTATGAACTACTTAGCCATGTCTGAGTAGATTCATTTGTTAGATTTAGGGTTTAAATAGGATATGAGGGATTAGCCCCAACCTATAATTGCTATAGTTGTTATATTTATTGTTAGGATTGTTCACTAATGCTTTTTCTAACTTAGCTACCTAGAACATGAACTTGGATTGCATTGTTTATTACATGCAATACCTGACAACATCCTAAACATGCTATGACCCTCTTGAGATATGCGAAAGCTGATCTAAGATCATGGTGAGCATTGTATCAACTCGCGCATAAAGCTTGCTTAGAGCCGTATCGATCGATACTCCTACAGAGTAATCGATCGACATAGCTAGAGGTGTATCTGTCGATATTCCTATCGAAACATCGATTGATACTATCGGCAGAATAGCCGACCGCAACACCATTTAGCATCTAAGTAATAGATGGTCTAAATAATGCGAGAGCTGATAGATTCATTTAATAAGTTTTGAGCTCGACATATCATGCAAGCAACTTGTTAGCCTTTATAGTATTTATAATCACGAATTCTGAATACCTACCACGAATCTAACTACTTTTCTTTATTGTTTTAAAACCAAATCCTTTCAACTGAGTAATCTTATCCTTACTCAGCAAACCTGCAATTTACTTTAAACTATTTTCAACCTAGCATAGTCATTAAGATTGCATCTTATTTATACACTAGCTCTCGTGGATTCGATCCTAAGTACTACAATGAACCTCTTATTTGAGAGTAAAGTCACTCCTTAGGGTAATTTGAGTGATATCAAATTTGGCCGTTTCGGGAGCTTTGATACAATAGGATTTAATCGATTAGGTCTAGGTTATTTTAATTTGTTTTCTGGCACAAAATTTTTTTCTTGTCTTTTCAGGTACATGCCCAGCAGCACCAGAAGCAACAAGGAATCTCAACTTTTATTCTCAGAAGATCCTGCTAGCTTGAAAACGTTCAATCCGCCAAGGAAATCCGTTCGCATCGATCGACGCCATCAACTGCCTGTCGACCGATACAGACGCATTCCCTCGCCGACCGAGACACCGCCTTCGCCGACCGATACCGCACCTTCACGCCGACCGACACTACTTCACCGCCGACCGACATCTTTCATCCGACATCGATCGATACCCTTAACCGTGATATGGATCGATACTGTTCGCGAATCATGGTTATGCCTATTATTCTCACACGATGAGAATGGAGACTTGCGTGACCAAGAAGGTCACCTTCGTAATGAAGCAGTCAGAAACTCAACGCCGAATGAAGTAATCCCCGAGCCAGAAACTGCACCTACAGGAGCTGTTCAACCTGTAGAAGAGGCTGCTCGAACACTAATCGACTACAACCGCCCAGATCAGTTCTACACAAACAGATCAGCCATTCGCCCTTCGCTATTCGAGAGGCGATTTCAAGCTCAAGCCGCAGACTACACCCTTGTGGGACAGACACCTTACTATGGGCTGTCCAATGAGCATCCCATGGACCATCCGAGAGGTTCGAGGATCTCATATCTGCTATCAAAGCCAATGGAGTCCCCTGTGGACTACCTTCTGTAAGCTCTTCAAACACTCTTTATCCGAGAAGCTTTACGTTGGCTTAAGCAGCTACCACCAGGATCTCTTACATCCTCGGAGCGACATCAAAACGTGTTTTTGCGTAACTTCTTTAATGATGCGCTGAAGACTTAAGGAGGAAAATTGACACATTCAACCGGAGCCTGGAAAGTCATTCAAGGATACCTGGATCAGATTCAAGTCTTACCGTGACGCTTCCACACCATGGATTCAACAAAGTGCAAGCGCTCGCACTTTCTTCGAGGCATCGCGACTGAAATATCGATGGCTCGACACCGCGAGTGAAGGCAACTTCACCATAAGGAATCCTGAAGATGCTGTGAAGCTAATAGACAACCTAGCATCCAGCAACAAAGACGAAGAACATTGTAAGAGAAAGATCTGCGGCGTTCCTTGGAAAGGAACAGATAAATGAGGTACAAGCTACACTTGACAATGTTCAAACCGCTAAACAAGTAAATCTGCTCAGTGGAGGATGCGAAGCCGATGAAGAAGATGACTACATAGAAGCGAAGTTAAGCGGATCGTGGAACCGATTTTCGTGAGATCCGAAACCAAGGAAACAGAAACTTCGCAGACGAGAGGAAACTTCAACAGCAGCAACCCCAACAACAACAGAGTTATGGAAACTCATCTTACATGAAGCCACCCACACCAACCCCGAAGGAAAGCTAGAAGACATGCTCAGCAAAGTTCTTGAAAGCCAGCAGCAGCTAGAGGTGAACTTCAATGGAAAGATCGACGCTGTTCACACCACTTTGAACACAAAGCTTGATGCTTTGAGTACCCATGTGAAGAAACTAGAGACTCGTGATTCAGACAGAGAAGCTGTTAAGAAGGTGAAGCTTTAGGAAAAGGGACTGAGAAGAAACAACAGGACACAACGCCGCTGATATCATAGAGGATGATTTTGGAGAGTGGTTAAGCAAGAGAAGCTGCAAAGGAGACTTCCAGATCGAAGTTCCATGAGTATTGGCGGCAACCACCGAATCGACCGATGTCGATATCCACATCGAACGATGTACGCCAACACCAATCAATCGATGGAACCAGACGAGCATCAACCGATGGATCTTGAAGAATCCACCAACGAGTGCAACACCGTGAAGATACTTACTCACGAGGAGTTCGCAGCAAAACACTCACATCCGCCCAGCCCTTACAACATCGAATCGACAGGACAGTCGCCCCATCGATCGATCGAATGATAAAGAAATCGATCGACACACTCCAGAAACTGTCGATCGATATTCAGTTATCACACCGAAAGTGCAACTTCCCAAGATAGATGTTGCACGACTTAATGCACTCCGAGCAATCTAAGCCTTCCGAAACCCACCAACCGCCATAATGAAGAAACCCACGATATTATTGATCTAATGGAGATAGAAAAGGAAAAAGATGGCAGAGTTCTCAGAAAAAGGAAAGAGAAGGTTCCTAAACACCTTAAAAGAGGAGTTAATGAGAAAGAGTTGGCAAGTTTCAGAAAGAGAGTTCTAAGGATACCTACAGAGAAGCCCTTTGAAGAAGCCTACTTTTCACACAGATTGTGGATGTTTTTCAGATAAATTAAGGAGACAGAAGAAGACATCAAGAGGATGTTCAACCAAGTCGAGAAAGTATGAAGAAAAGGATCAAACTTGAGAAGAAGGGTGATCCAGGGAAGTTTGTTGTTCCTTGCTTAGTTTATGGGATCAACTTCCCACGTGCCCTATGTGACACAGGATCTGGAGTTAGCATCTTACACAGGTGATAGCAGACCATCTAGGTCCGAAGATAGAGCCTATCAAGAATCGCTCATCTTTGTGGATTGTTCTCAGCAGAACTCGAGGAATTGTGAGAAACCTTGAGGTTACCATAGAGAAGCCCTAATTCCTAGACTTCCATGTCTTGGACGCCAAGATAACCCTACCTACTTCTTTGCTACTTGGAAGAGCCTTCCTAGCCACGCTTGGAGCAGTCTGCAACCTTCGACAAACAACTGCGGCCTAACCCGATCAACCCTACGGTCTACTATGATCCAGACGAGTCATCAAGGTCCCTAAAAGATCCAAGACGCTCAGACCTTGTAGCTGTTTGCTATTGTGGAGATGAATACAATTCACAAGGCGAATACGAGACGAGACCGCAGAATCGATCGATAGAAGATCGTCTCATCGATCATCTCGTAAACCGACATCGATCGACAGCCACACATGTTGATCGACCGATTCACTATTCAATCAGATCGAGGAGGAGTTTCCAGAAGGTGATTTCGAAGTAAACATGTGGGAGAACGACTACTACATCCCACCACACGCTGCAAATACTACTCACAATGAGAAGTATATTGATGATTACGAGGAGGAGAGAGCTATAGAGTGTCACAACCTTCTAGAAGATGAAGATCGACTTCTCCACCAACACCTCAGAATCACGACATCGATCGACAGGGCCACATCCCCATCGATCGATACTACTTGCCTCGCATCATTCGACAACACAGTCAACAACAAGCGAGACGGAGACTACTCAATCGGGAGCTGGGCAAGCGACTACCAGTACGAGAGCTTCGCAGTCGAGACCGCCACACCAACATACATCACCCAACCCGAAGAAGTCTCATCGATCGAAACGGCACCAGCACAATCGACCGATAGGCCTGAACAACCATCGACCGATTCAGAACCTGTGCCATCGACCGATACATACATCCAACCATCCCAGGTAACAAATTCAAATGTACTTAATTTCGGTAATCTAATCCCGGATGAGTTTGGTATTTTCAGGGATTCACAAGGTTTTGCACGCTCAATGGATAGACGAACACTCCACATATCCAGAGAAGACATTGCAGACGTCCTACAGTTAGCCAACAGATCCCACAACCTATTCCAGCAACAACGCTACGGACCTGACCACCATTATCAGCACCAGGAGGCAGACACAACAACCGAGCCAAAGGAAGCTGAGGATAACCATCTCAACAGAAAAGATCCATATTTTCAACGGAAATCGATCGATACAGAGTGTGTCGCATCGATCGATAAGCGTCCTGAATTCGGAAAGAGAGCCTTTCGATATGGAGTTCGAAAATTCTTTTGGGAGCAGAGAGATGAGTATGGGGTCTACAGAGACGAAAGGGTTTGCTAGAGGAATAGATGGTGGCGTCATCAGAATTTCTAAAGGCGACATCAAGAAACCGCTTCAAAGAACTTCAATGGACGAAGCCCTACATCTGTCTACCGAAAGCACGCTAGTTCATTTACAAGAAGAGAATTGGTGCAAGAAACCTACACCAAAGACGAGATCAACGAGATGTTCACTGGTTTACTTGGAGAGCATAAATGGGAAAAGCTCTCCATGGAAAAGAGTTTAGAAGAGGCCCTGAGACAAGCAGCGATGAGATGAACTGGATGTTCAGTGCAGACCAGGCATTACTCAAGAGGGTTCAACGTCTTGAGCTGGAACTTGAAGATCTTCGCAACGCCACGTAACCATAGCCAGAAAGATCAATATCGATCGACGGAGTAACATCCACATCGATCGATATAAAGCTACACCATCGACCACTTACTCAAAACATGAGGTTGATGAGTCTCTTGGAGATATCTGGAAAGAATTGAAGAAAGCAGAAGCTCGTCTCAGCAGAAAACTCACCAAAACCTGTGAACTTATCTTTCACACCCTAGGGGATCTAAGCATCTGCACAGAAGAGATGAAGAGATCTATCCGCCTTATCAATGAAGCACATGCAGATATGAACCACGCTGCACCTTGCAATCCTTTTGGAGGATTGACCCATCTGAAAGCAGCTGAGAGGAAAATTGCTGATATACACTTCTTAGTAGAGAAAGAAGTGGAGGAACTCGCACTACGAATGGATACTATGCAGCATGAGGCTGAGAAGTTCCAACGTCAACTTGATTATCAGGCTGCATCGATTGCATCGATCGACGAGCTCAATCTCACATCGATCGATAGGCGATTGACTGAACTCGACGGCCAGATGAAGCTCTTTGCCGAGAAGCTTAACGAGAATCTGCAGAAGCAAAAATCGACCGATGAACAACAGGTTGCATCGATCGATATACGACTTCAGAGATCTGCACGAGCTGATCTGGATAAATTAGCTGATGAAGTCTACACGGCAATAACAAGCGTGGATGATTCACAAGATAGATGTCTAGACCAAACGTATTTCCCGCTTATCAACGAGGTTGGAAGCATGGAATCTAGCATAGAAGGGATGCAGAAAGAAATAAAGCCATTCAGAGGCAGATTGCGAGTAGACCTGCACCCTTAGAATCGATCGACAGAAGATCCAGCGCATCGATCGATGGACTTCAACAGCCATCGACCAACATTTCAACAAAGGAATAGATCGATACCAGCTCCATCCACGACAAAGCGATCCAGCGCCTTGATTCAATGCAGCGGGGCTCGGTGATCTTCGAACATGCCTACATGAAATTAGGATGGCACGAGTTCAGCATTGAAGGTCATGAAGAAAGGATTCAAAGGATCACTGATGAGTTGATTGAGATAAAGAAAAGCGAACCAGAGAATATGAAGCCATAAGAAGCCTATTTGACGATGGTTCGGCGAAGAAGGATCTGAGAGGATACTTGTTTCTCAACAAGTACGGACTTCATCTCGATAGCTCATTCCATCAAAGTCAAGCTAGATGACTATAATCAAAGCTGAGTGGGAGGCAACCCACTGTTAGGTAGTTTTTCATTTTATTTTTATTTTTAGGATTTTATTTTTGTATTTGTTTTTCTTTGCGATTCACGGTAGGCGATTGCCACTGAAATCGACCGACATGACACAGTCGATATCGATCGACATGAACCACACAGAAGCAATCGGCGAAGGTGACTCAACATCGATCGTCGCATCACGGTCAGGTATATCGTTAACTTTTTTATATCGGTGTACTTTATTATTGCCTATGCCTTCATCGATTGGTTATACACCGGGACAGTGTATGATTTAAGTCACGGGGGATGATTACTGATGCTGTTTACCTTTTGATTTCATCCAAAAATGTTTTCAAAATAGTTTTTATTGAGTCAAGAAAGGGATAATGATAATTTAAATTTTAACTTTTTATCTAACCAATCTTTTAGGCACCATTCTTAGATTTGTTGATGCAGAATGTACTATAGATGCTAAAGTTGATCACCTATCAGCTATGACAACACTTTCATTGATTGTGCGGAGGAACCAAATCTGATTTCCAACCTAACGACATTCTTTGCTTGTCTTGGGGCTTGGTATACATGGGATCGGATGCTTCAAACAAGTCTGGAAGGTAAAGCCTTGTGTAGATAATTTTATCACCCTCTCTCTCTCTCTCATTTTCGAAATTAGATTTAATTTTATTAAGTTCTACTAAAAAAATCGAAAATTGTCTTAAATTTATGTTAGGATTAGTTAGTTATTAATTAGGAAGAAATTGAGAACGGGGCTTGGTTACCCACTCAAGACTTGATTCATAAGAATTCTATAGGTAAAGGGTTCGAACAGGGCTTGATGGATACTATGCAGCATGAGGCTGAGAAGTTCCAGCGTCAACTTGATTATCAGGCTGCATCGATTGCATCGATCGACGAGAAGATCCAGCGCATCGATCGATGGGCGATTGACTGAACTTCGACGGCCAGATGAAGCTCTTTGCCGAAGCGAAATCTGCGAAGCAAAATAAACCGATGAACAACAGGTTGCATCGATCGATATCTGACTTCGAGATCTGCACGAGTGATCTGGATAAATTAGCTGATGAAGTCTACTGCGGCAATAACAAGCGTGGATGATTCACAAGATAGATGTCTAGACCAAGCGTATTTCCGCTTATCAACGAGGTTGGAAGCATGGAATCTAGCATAGAAGGGATGCAGAAAGAAATAAAGCCATTCGAGGCAGATTGCAGTAGACCTGCACCCTTAGAATCGATCGACGAAGATCCAGCGCGTCGATCGATGGACTTCAACAGCCATCGACCAACATTTCAACAAAGGAATAGATCGATACCAGCTCCATCCACGACAAAAGCGATCCAGCGCTTGATTCAATGCAAGCGGGGCTCGGTGATCTTCGAACATGCCTACATGAAATTAGGATGGCACGAGTTCAGCATTGAAGGTCATGAAGAAAGGATTCAAAGGATCACTGATGAGTTGATTGAGATAAAGAAGAAAGCGAACCGAGAATATGAAGCCATAAGAAGCCTATTTGACGATGGTTCGGCGAAGAAGGATCTGAGAGGATACTTGTTTCTCAACAAGTACCGGACTTCATCTCAGTAGCTCATTCCATCAAAGTCAAGCTAGATGACTATAATCAAAGCTGAGTGGGAGGCAACCCACTGTTAGGTAGTTTTCATTTTATTTTTATTTTTAGGATTTTATTTTTGTATTTGTTTTCTTT
Source organism: Brassica carinata (assembly GCA_016771965.1). NCBI lineage: Eukaryota > Viridiplantae > Streptophyta > Magnoliopsida > Brassicales > Brassicaceae > Brassica > Brassica carinata. Next base: position 43,161,331 of record CM028691.1, read on the forward strand.
GCGATTCTGACTAGGCGATTGCCACTGAAATCGACCGACATGACACAGTCGATATCGACGACATGAACCACACAGAAGCAATCGGCGAAGGTGACTCAACATCGATCGTCGCATCACGGTCAGGTATATCGTTAACTTTTTTATATCGGTGTACTTTATTATTGCCTATGCCTTCATCGATTGGTTATACACCGGGACAGTGTATGATTTAAGTCCGGGGATGATTACTGATGCTGTTTACCTTTTGATTTCATCCAAAATGTTTTCAAAATAGTTTTATTGAGTCAAGAAAGGGATAATGATAATTTAAATTTTAACTTTTATCTAACCAATCTTTTAGGCACCATTCTTAGATTTGTTGATGCAGAATGTACTATAGATGCTAAAGTTGATCACCTATCAGCTATGACAACACTTTCATTGATTGTCCGAGGAACCAAATCTGATTTCCAACCTAACCTGACATTCTTTGCTTGTCTTGGGGCTTGGTATACATGGGATCGGATGCTTCAAACAAGTCTGGAAGGTAAAGCCTTGTGTAGATAATTTTATCACCTCTCTCTCTCTCATTTTCGAAATTAGATTTAATTTTATTAAGTTCTACTAAAAAAATCGAAAATTGTCTTAAATTTATGTTCTAGGATTAGTTAGTTATTAATTAGGAAGAAATTCGAACAGGGCTTGGCGGTTACCCCACTCAAGACTTGATTCATAAGAATTCTATAGGTAAAGGGTTCGAACAGGCTTGGTGGTTACCCCTTCAAGACTTGCTTCAAGAATGAATCCTAGGATATAGGTCAAAAAGAAGTGAACAGACTTGGTGGCTGCAACCATTAAGGCTTGATTCATGGAAGCCTGTCAATCTTGGTCAATGTCTTGCAAATGAAAGCAGACTTGACTAGGAGAGAAATAGTAGAGAGAAAGAGAGGATAGGAACTAATTTTTACCTGCAGGTCTAGATACTTGTTTGAGCAACCTTGCATCCTGTGATCGATACTCCCAAGGTAAAGCCTGCACTTTTATTTTATGTACGTAAATGAAATCAGTAGAGGGTTAGTCGAAATGATTGCTAAGTTGTTGGCTAGATGATCAAGGTTGTTTAATTAGGATATTGCATAATGTGCTTCTCTCGATTGATAGACTCTTAGATGTGGTTTGCAACAAAGTAGAGGTTATGATTCTAAGTTTGAATTTGATATAGTCCACCTTTTCAAAACCTCTTTCATAAAGATCGCTGTGTGTTTGCTTGAGGACAAGCAAAGGTTAGGTCTGGGGAGTTGATATACCATGGATTTTACCCGCTTTTACCCATGGTATATGAGTGTTTTACTACTATTATCTATGTTTTGGAGTCTATTAGGTATGTTTTCAGGTTCAAGCATTTTGGAGAAAAGTGATGTTTTAGGTGCCTTTTGGAGCTTAAAGAAGAGTTCACTTGTGATCAAGACCGAGGTCGACACCAGAGTTACACATCGATCGATGCACACTCGCGGAAATCGATCGACACACATTAGCCGAAGGGCGATACATCGAGACAATAATCGATCGATGTACACCCTGCATCGTCGATCGACACCGAAGGCAGAAAGACAAGTTGGACTTGGCGAACTTGAAGCCCAAGATATCACATTTTACAAGAATGCCCCCGACGAAGTTTTTAATCTAATGAACTCATATTTATATATGCCTAAGTGTTTTGGCAGAGATATACAAGTTTCATAAGTTTAATAGTTTAAGCTCTAAAAGAGTTTCTTCTTCTTCTACTTATTTCGTTTTCATTACTTTGCAAGTTCTCAATAAAGTTCTATTCAGTTCTTTATTTGTTAACAAAGGTTATAGAATTCTAGATCTAGAGGAGAGATCCAAAGATATTTGTGATTGGGACCTAAGTGTTCACCCTCTAATAGATCTATGAATTTCTATTATTACCTTGTTGCTATGAACTACTTAGCCATGTCCGAGTAGATTCATTTGTTAGATTTAGGTTTAAATAGGATATGAGGATTAGCCCCAACCTATAATTGCTATAGTTGTTATATTTATTGTTAGGATTGTTCACTAATGCTTTTTCTAGCTTAGCTACCTAGAACATGAACTTGGATTGCATTGTTTATTACATGCAATGCGACAACATCTAAACATGCTATGACCCTCTTGAGATATCGAAAGCTGATCTAAGATCATGGTGAGCATTGTATCAACTTCAGCATAAAGCTTGCTTAGAGCCATTATCGATCGATACTCCTACGAGTGTCGATCGACATAGCTAGAGGTGTATCTGTCGATATTCCTATCGAAACATCGATTGATACTATCGGCAGAATAGCCGACCGCAACACCATTTAGCATCTAAGTAATAGATGGTCTAAATAATGCGAGAGCTGATAGATTCATTTAATAAGTTTTGAGCTCTGACATATCATGCAAGCAACTTGTTAACCTTTATAGTATTTATAATCCTGAATTCCTGAATACCTACCCTGAATCTAACTATTTTTCTTTATTGTTTTAAAACCAAATCCTTTCAACTGAGTAATCTTATCCTTACTCAGGAAACCTGCAATTTACTTTAAACTATTTTCAAGCTAGCATAGTCATTAAGATTGCATCTTATTTGTACACTAGCTCTCTGTGGATTCGATCCCTAAGTACTACAACTGAACCTCTTATTTGAGAAAGTAAAGTCACTCTTTAGGGTAATTTGAGTGATATCACAATATGATATCCATTAATTCGAATGTCTTTGAAGCTTAATAAACTTCTTTTAGAGCTGGGAGAATACAAAGCATCCGAAATTTTGAGATGTGTTCCCATAGGCAACAAAACGTTGGCCTGGCCGTGGCCCTCTATGAGACTAGCTATACCCGCAATGGTGGAAATGTTGGCGTTTTTAAGGGTTAGATTTATGAAGTATCTTTTGTCTCTTAAGATCGTGTGGCTCGACCCACTATCCACCATGGATACATCCTCTTTCATTTCTAAAAATAAAAATGTAGGATGATACTTAGAGACTTCATTTTATATAATTTATATAACATATTTTATTATAAAAGTAATTCTTATAAGATAATTCATAAGAATAAAATTTATTCCATAAATAAATTCCAAGAAATGACAATATAAAAATAAAAACACCAAATCATAGTATCAAAGCAAATAAAAACAATACAAATGTCGAAATCAGTCTCTTGGAATATTTGAAGTTTCATACTCCATAAGATCATCTTTTTCATGATCAAAATCGTTCTCATCATCTTGGGTCACCATGTGGGCTTCAGGATTCTTCCCTTTCATACTTTCTGTGTATAGCTCAACTAGATGCTTGGGAGTCCTACAAGTCTTTGCCCAATGGTTGCTCGTTCCACACCTATGGCATACAGATTTGGTCGAGTTGTTTGAGTGCTGCGGTTTGAATGAAGATCCGCGACCTCGGCCATGACCTCGTCCAAACGAGCGTCCCTTGTTCTGTTCTCGACCAGATTGGTTACCTCTTCCGCGGCCATGTGAATTGTATTGACCACGGCCACGTCCTCTCCATCCACCACGGCCTCGACCGTGTGGTTTACCATGATGGACGTAGTTAGCCTCTTTATCAGCCTCAGTGGCCGCATGGGTTTCAGGTAATGGTGTGGATCCTGGAGGTCTCATCTCACTGTTCATCATCAGTAACTCATTATTTTGCTCAGCAAGTAATAAGCATGAAATCAAGCTTGCATAAGTCTTGAATTCTTTGCACGCGATCTTGTTCTTTGAAGCAACACATTGCTTGTGTGGAAAGTAGAGAAAGTCTTTTCAAGCATATCTTCCTCTGTTATATCCTCACCACATAGTTTAAGTTTAGACACGATCTTAAACATTGTTGAGTTGTATTGATCCACAGACTTAAAGTCTTTGATCCCGAGGTTTTTCCATTCGTGTCTAGCCTTTGGTAACATGATCATCTTTTGATGATTGTATCTCTATTTCAATGCATTCCAAAGGTCTAGAGGATTCTCAATGGTTAAGTACTGATTTTAAAGACTCTCAATCAGATGATGGCGAATAATTAATATGGCCCCATAACGATCTTTTTCGTTGGCACTGTTATTCTCGGTAATACAATCACCGAGACCCTTGGATTTTAGTATGATCTTTGTATCAAGAGCCCATTATAAGTAATTGTCTCCAGAGACATTTAGGGCAGCAAAATCCAGGTTATTGATTTTCGACATCTGAAATCAAATATATATATATACTTTTAGAAATTTTATATCTTTATATCAATACTCTATGGCACACGCATCAGAAAAAAATTCTAACAAGTATATATGATGCAAACAATATGATCAAGGTTATAATGCATTAGGTCACACGACCATACTGGATGAAGCCACACGGCTATAATGAATCATCAGTCCTAACGCTTGCTAGAGGCGCATCGATCGATACTCTTATAGAGTCATCGATCGATAGACGCGAGGTATCATCGATCGACACGTGCAATTGCAGGTCGATCAATATTCGAGACAGAGAAGCCCAAACTTTTAACCTCAATTAAAATCAAGAAATACGAAATTTGATCAAGCAATTTAAGCAATCAATCAACCAAAACACATTCGATTTAAATTAGGGTTTTTGAATTGATGTCATGGCATGCGGATTGCATCATGTGGTTTTAGGGTTTGATGGTTTTAGGGTTTTGATTTGATCATAGATCAAGGGAGATTTTAAGCACACGATATGATCATTGGATCATGGGTTTTGAGATTCAAAACCATTATGGTTTCGATTTTAATTGTTAAAACAATCTCAATATGAAATAAGGAATATAGTATGTGCTTCTACCAACCTAATAACCGTTTGATCTATCAACCTAAACAGAGATTCAATCTAACCAAAACCTAGTTCCATAATTTAGGGTTTCTATTTTCCTAGATTAGGGTTCTTCAAATTTTTAATAGTCTTAAACCTTTAACAATCAACCAAATTCGATGATGGGTGTTTTTAGGGTTTCAGGTTTTTTTTTTATTACCTTTAGATTTGAAGGGTTGAAAACCGGACCACCAAAGAGAAGAAGATCATGAGCTGGTACCGGCCGCAAGAATGGAAGCTCCTTGCTTGGATTGGAACTGCTCGAATGGATGCAAGTCGGATGGATCTTGATCTATGTCGGTTGAACCAATATCGATCGATGCGAGTGGTGGTACATCGATCGATCTAGGGTTTATGGGATGATCTCGAACCAGAAAAGGAAATTAGGATTAGGGTTTATGAGAAAGTAGTTGGCGGCTTGATTAGGGTTTTAGAGGCGGTCGATTTTTAGCTAGGGGTTTTAGAGAACAACTCGTGCTGATAACGTGTTGTGAATCAGTGAGAAAACTTATTATTATTCCATAGCTTAAAGGCTCTATATATATACACAAGATTATACCGTCATAAATAGACCGTCATAAGATAAATGGGAAACTAACAATTCCTAGTCTAACTAGGAAAAGGTAAATACAAATATGGAAAAGTACAAAGTAGATAAGTAAAAGGAAAACATAGTATGGGTCGTCTCTTCCTTCCTCATGTGGTTATGGGCCGTCCACCATATGATATATAACATATATAGTGTTTTTACATGTTTTTAGCTATTAATTTTGATCATTTTAATGTTTAGAAGTTGCATTTGGGTGTCATTAGATGTTGCATTTGTACATATTTCATAAACAGGGGGCTGGAAAACACAATTAGAAGTTTTAGGACAGTTTTGAGGATTTGTTTGCACCAAACAGAAGTTTTTGGGGTCAAACCGTAATTTGTTAAAAACTCAAGGACCAAAGATGCCAAAATGTACATAGTTAAGCATGTATGTCTTCTTATTTTGTTGAAATATAAATGAAATTCCCTTAATCGTCAATCATTTGCGATATTCTTATCCGTAGAGACCGCTACACAATTGAGACTACTTATGTTTTTTTCGTTAGTGAAGCCTGGCTTTCAACGTCACATTTTGTGAATATCTTTATGTTTTCTGACTTTGTCGTGAAGGCTATATCTACGCATTCAAGCTCCTTTTCAAATTTGCTGTCAATTTCTTTTGAATAAGTATCCTTGGTATCTTATGTTTTGTTGTAGTTTATGGTTTTATCAAAGAGAATGAATAATTTCCTCTACCTAATGTATTCAAACAAGTTGATGATCAGTAATGAAAGTAAGTTGTGTTCCGATAAAAAAAATAAGAATAAGATTATATGGCAGCTAAGTTGAGCTGGCTCCTTCCCATTAACTTTGAATATTTAATGATAGTTCAAATAGCTTTTAATTAAATCCTATTACATTTTTTGTCAACTGCTAAATCCTATTATATAGTACAGATTTGTATACTTTCTTCAGTTTCTTTGTTTTTAGTTTACCCAATAAACTATTCATTGCATGAGAATAAGGTTTGATGAAAATTTTAGATGATAAAAAAGACATGAGAATAAGCTAGTTGAATGAATTACGGAATTAGCTTATTGGAAAGATTTCAGACTTTCAATACGTCACCGAGTCCTATAGTTGGGTTATTATAAACTTCAAGCTTTTTCTTCCAACGTTTGCTTCTTCTCCTTTCTCGCTACCAAAGTTCCATTAGGATCTAAGGCAGCTAAGAGAGCGACTATGGCGTGGTGGGCTGACGGCTGTGTTTGGATGATGATGACGATGACCATCATTTCTTTTGTTCAAGCTAAAGATTCCAACCGCTTCTTCGACTTCAGGGTCACTTACGGCAAGATCTCTGTGAATAAATACGTTCCTCCAACAACGGTACATTATCAACAAAATGGCTACTTCTGGTTTCGTAGTATATATATATGTGTGTGTATTTATTTATTATTATCTTTTTGAATGAGTACAAAATTTATTTATTTAAAATACACATGCATATCGACATGCAGATAATTCTAATAAACGGAAAATTTCCCGGACCGGAGCTTGACTTAGTCAGCAATGATAATTTGATCATCAATGTTCACAATGATCTGGATGAGCCATTTCTCTTGTCTTGGTATCTATTTCTTTACCGCTTTAGTTTCACCTTTTCGTAAACATGATTTGAACCCGATTCATATGAAATATTCTACATTCATTTAAAAGCAATGCAATTTTAACATATATATATATATATATATGTGCATGTATGGAACTTATAAGTTATGTTAGACGAATGCCATTTGCATGCACATGTGTCGTTTCTTCCCAGTCTTTTTATTTTGTTGGGTGATATTACACGTCAATGTTTCATCCTAATTACAGTATCATAAAAAATATATCATAAATATAGTAAACACCAAACATGTTTTCATAAATGGAGGAACGGCTTGCATCTAAAGAGAAACTCTTACCAAGATGGAGTGTATGGGACGACTTGTCCAATCCCACCTGGAAAGAATTACACTTATGCCTTCAATCTCGGAGACCAGATCGGAAGTTTCTTCTACTTCCCTTCGCTGGGCATTCAAAAAGCCGCCGGTGGTTTTGGTCCCATCCGTATCCTCAGTCGCCCTGGCATTCCCGTCCCTTTCCCGCAACCAGCCGGAGATTTCACCCTCCTCGTCGGGGTTTGGTACTCTGACCATGACTACAAGGTTTATATCTTAATTATTAACTTATCATGTTTGCTTAGCACAACGGCTGGCTCAAGATTATTGTGGGTTTAAAAAAAAAAGATTATTGTGGATTTACGTGGCGATTTTTAATTTTATTTTTGGATTCACATTGGATTTCTAGACCTTTTTGTTAAATAATGTTTGTTTTTTAAAAAGTATTACTATTAATCCACACGTAGAATTTAACGGCACGTTTGGATGGAGGACGCATGATACCTAGGCCTTATGATGTTTCGATCAATGGCAATGTAAACCGGGGCTCTACTTTAACTGTCGACAAAGGTTTATCTTTGAAAACTCCAAACTTTAATACGTTAGTTACAAAGAAGACTAGAAGAGCATTTTCGCGATCTCATCACTTTCATGGCTTAATTAACAGGTAAAACGTACAGATTCAGAATATCAAATGTGGGGGTTGAACTGTCAATTAACGTCGAAATATTAGGTCATAAGTTGAAGCTCGTTGAGGTCGAGGGAACCTACACAATCCAATCCATGTACACTTCACTTGACATTCACGTTGGTCAATCTCTTTCTGTCCTTGTCACAATGGACCAGCCTCCCCAAAACTATTCCATTGTCGTCGGGGCGAGATTCACGGACACAGTATCTTCAAATACACTAATTCTTCAGTACTCCAACACCAAATCCAAAAGATCTAAATTTGTCCCTATTAGAGAACCAGACAATGAGATAGACTTTTCTATTAAACAGGCTCGGTCCATTAAGACTAACCTGACTGCGTTCAGGCGAAATGCTGAGGTCTCATACCATTATGGTCGAATCAAGATTTCCAGGACATTAATACTTGAAAGCTCAGGGGGCGTTGTGAATGGGAAGCAACGATATGCCATAAATGGCGTATCATTCGTTCCTGCTGATACTCCACTGAAGCTAGCAGATTACTTTAAGATCAAAGGTGTTTTTAAAGAAGGAAGCATCCCTGATAAGCCTGGAAGAGCAAGGATCAGACTAGAAACAGCAGTGATGGGAGTACATCACAAGGATTTTCTTGAAATCGTCTTTCAGAACCGGGAGTTGTTCGTCCAGACTTACCACCTCGATGGATACAACTTCTGGGTTGTCGGGTGAGAACAATAACTTATTAATCATACTATGGCAATCATATTAAGCCTTGAAGGTCATTGACGTATGTGACTTCTCAACAGGATTGGTAATCGATGGTCTACATGGTCACAGGCGAGCAGACGAGAGTATAACCTCAAGGATGCTATTTTTCGCTCCACTACTCAGGTGACATAAACTCTCTCCATATATCTATACATTTTTGGAATTTTTTGTCAATGGATTTTATGCTGAAGCTCATACAATTCCCCTGGGGCATGTACCCTCCCAAATGAAATTCACACTAGAGGATCTAAGCAGCAGACCTTTTTGGTATTCCTAAATAGTACCACCAAAACTGGAATTATTCACTTGGTTCTTAATTAAAGTTGGAAATGTGTATATTATCATAGGTATATCCAAAGTCTTGGACAGCTGTATATGTGGCCTTAGATAATGTGGGGATGTGGAATTTCAGAAGTGAGTTTTGGGCAAGACAATACTTAGGTCAACAATTCTACTTCCGAGTGTACTCTCCGGCTAATTCTACAGATGAATATCCTTTGCCTAAAAATGCTTTGTTGTGTGGTCGAGCCTCCAACAGACACAGGCACGACTTCATATCCTAGCTCCTATTGACATGATGCCGTTCATATTAATCTTGAATGAATTAACCAATATATTTTAATTAGTAATATAATATATCCACACCAAAAAGATAAAAGGTTACACCTATAAGCTTCAAAGTAGCTCCTGCCTATAGAAGTAAAAAAAAAAAAAACAATTCACGTGATGTTTGTATTTCTGTATATTATATTTTGATCCACGCTTTTATTTCATATGAGTATTTGTTAGTTGATAAAACTTCATTAAATAAAATATAGTTTTATAATATTTTATCTGTTTTATGTTTTGTACATGACTCATATTAAAACATGTGTCTAAATTTTATGTTAGTTGTTTTCATTGAACTAAATTTTTGGCGGAATTCAGATATATGCCATGTGTAAATTTTTTTTCTACTTATATTATTTAAATTTTAATAGAAAATACCTTTTCTTACACCTAGATTCTCTCATTATAATTCATTGCTACTAATTAGAAGAAGTTCCAGGAAAAATTTTTGATTTTGATATAAAATTTGTGAATAAGAATAATTTTTATTTTGGGATGTCAAATATATGTAAGTTGCTAACTGTATTATAACACACAATCATATTTGTAATAAAATTAGTTTATATGTATTAGTTATCAGTAATTCAAAATTTCTTTAAATAATATTCTATTTTAAACTAAAATATAGGCCTGAACATTTGACATGTACTCGAAACTGAACCCAATCTTAAGAATCCAAATCCAACCTGATCTATAAAATCTGAACGGATATTGAGTTAGAATAGATTAGATATCTGAATTCGATTGAATAATACCCAGTACCCAAATGAATATCCTTAATATGTGGTATATATATGTTAACTATAAAATCTGTAATAGTTTAAACTCATTCATTTCATATTTATAGTTTACGCTAAATCTAACTCTATCTTTACCGTGGATTCAATGGTTTTGTTTTCAATTTCTCTACACCTTTCAATTTTACGGGATGATACACAATTTTCTAAGGTTGATTTGGTGAAGTATTGTTCATCTTTAAGTACTTGATGTCCTGCTCTTTGATAAACAACCTGTTTTGTTATTTATTTAATGTTATATTGTTTTATCTTACAGCGTACACATTACTTTAAGTCAAGATTTTTTATACATGAGTTACGGTCATCCCGATCATGTTTTGTTAAAATAACTTTAAGTAACCGAATTCGAGTCCGAATTTCCTAAACCAGAACTACAAATACCGAGAATTTTAAACTGTTCAATCAAGAAACTAATAATCTTATTACTACGAAAATTTATTACTTTGCATGCAACATAATCTTATTACTACGAAAATTTATTACTTTACATCTTATTATTGCAAGAAACTAATAAAATCTGAAAATATGTATACAATTCAAAGCTGTTCAACCAAGAGAAAAACATATACGTGATGAAAATCTATAGTGAATTTATAAATGCTTGACAGGAGAGATTAAGATTAATGGTGTTCTTAGGAATATAAAATGTTTAATCTTGATTCTTAAATAGGTTCTTAAAGAGTGAGTCTCATAGCTTTAATAAAAACCGTGTCTTCTGTAAGGGGCAATTTTAACTTGGTTCTTGCATTGTTCGCGGATTTCACTGATATGTGCCGGTCCGCGATTCGTTCATTTTTATTTTTTATTTTTATCAGACAAATAAAAATCACCTAAGAACCTGTGCAAGCTTAATGGTGTTCTAAGAGCATCTTTATTGCGGTTTCGGGAAGGAATTTCTGGATCCAAAAATAGTGTGTGGATCTCACCAATTTGTTAAAACCGATCACAGAAGGCGTGAGATAAAGATCGTTTGCGGTGGATTTTTTGCACTGTTCGCAGACCCCACCAACACGTGGCAGCCCGCGATTGATGCTATTTTAATTTTTTAATCAGATATGTAAAAAAAATGAAATTAAGAAACTCTAATGGATTTTAGGAATAAAGATGCTCTAAGTTTCTCTATCCTCTCTGCTCTTGCTCCAAAACTTTCACAGGTGGAAGACAAGAAAGTTTTATTTATTTATCTTTTCAAAAGAAAAAAACGTTTTGTTTTTTTTTTGTTTTTTGTTTTGCTTGATCTTTTGATCATATTTTGACCGGACTTTCTCTTCCATTGGATCGGATTTAGTGTTCCTACGCGATTTAGTTGTGTTTTATTAAAGCTCTCCGATCATCTCTCGATTGGAGTTTATGGCTGCTCTCTCTAGTTAATGAATTCGATTTCAAACAGAGAAAGGTGACATCAAAGAGACTGCTTCTCTTTCGACTTTGACTGGAGTCTACATTTGCTTTAATTATAATCCCAATAGTTATGTGTTGTGCTCTTTCTTTTTTGTATCTTTGCTTGATCCTTGCATTTGATTATAAATCTCCATACTTCATGACCAATAAAGTGGGTTTCATGTATTTTTAGTTGTGTATTGAACAGATGGAGGAGTTCAGGTAAAATCAAATCTAGATTAAAGTAAAAGGTCTACTATGAAAGGTGACAAAGAAAAAGATGATGTTGACTGAAGATCATCGGTGAAAGCTAAACCATTTGTGATAGACTGGATGTGACAAAAGTATGAATTGAAGTCTTCAGGTAGGCTAAATAGAAACATTGAAGATGATGAAACTGCGGGGATTTCCGGCAACGGCGAAAATCCCTTTCCCTTATTATGTCACGTGGCCTGGATTATATCAGTCGAAGACTACAACTGTTATTGTCTCTATCAATTAAGTGTTATCGAGTCTCAACAGACTTTATGTACTTCTGCTTATTGCCCATTAACCGCTTGAGTTGCATGCATTATTATTAGTAACATAAGCTACCTTCCATTCATAACACCTAAATCATGCACCAAACAAACTACAAAAAAAAAAAAAGTGAAAAACAAAGAAACAAAAAAGCTCCAAAACAGAAAATAAAACTGCAAAATATGTACATTCCTGAGTTTTAATTGAAAAGATCTAAGATCTCGAACTGCATGGCTCTAGCCTCTAGTTAACTAAGCCTTCTCTCCTCATCATGTCAATCTAACGGTAGATATTCGATCCTGCAGATCGAACGGCCAAAACTCACCGTCCAAGAAAAAGGGCAGCGTTAACGTCAAGCCGCCACGCGAAGCCACCGTCATTCATCTTCCAACCATCACAAGGCGAAGTAATCGAACTCACTTCATTATCACGACACGTGTACTGCAGTCTCATTCTACAAGTGAACGCCCGTTTCGTTAGCAACGGCTTCTCGTTCATCACCAGCCACACACTCATCTTACTACAACACCTCTCCTTCCCAATCACCAAATCTCTGTACGATCCGTTCGTCCAAACGACTCTCCCTAAACCGTCCGATATAAAACCAGGACACGTGTCTCGCTCCAGATTCATCTTCTTCTCCTCGTCCGTACACCCTAACTCGTACTCCCCCTCCGTTACGCACTCTACCGTTAACAGCGACGACACAACTGTTTCCGTTCTCGCCGTTAGTAATCCCTTCGTCAGATCTAAACTCCTCTTCGCCGTTTGATAACGTCGTCCGTCATCTCCGAAACTCAACCACGAAGACGCCGCACCTAACTCCGCCGCCGCAGGCACCAAAACCCTAGGCGGTTCCTTCCTCTCAGGAGCCTCGGGAAGAAGAGGCAACGTCACAATCTCAGATCCGTTCTTAGCCTCTTCGTTTCTCCGTTTGTTACACCGTTTACTGTTGCCGCCGCTGCTGTTAACAGATCCGCCGCCGCCGCTGCTGCTACTGTTCTCTTTCGAATATTTTCTCTTACCTCTCCGCGACTTGGGAGATACGGAATCCAACGGCGGCGAAGAGGATCCACCGGAATCTGGTCTCGGAGCAATCGGACGGTACCGGAGCATAATCCTATCCACCTTTGACATATCATATGCTCCACCACCACCACTTCCTCCGTATCTCGCTATACAACAGCCTCCCCGGAAATTCATTTTTTAAGGGATTTTTTTCTCTGCAAAAAATATTACTTTTAAGCAAATGAAATGAAAATGGTGAATTTACGAAGCTTGCCGATACATATATAAAGAGAAAACTGTTACGTCGACACGTTTGAAGAAACAGCCACGTGCGAGACCAAACGATGAACAGCGCAACCTTGTGATTGGAAGATAGAAGAGAGACGTGGCGTCTTGCGGTTGAAACTTTGGGGTCACACAAAGGACTCGGTACGAGGGCGCGAGGGCCAATCGCAGAGCGAGGAGTGGCTATTAGTTGCGGTGGGATTAAAGGTAACAGACACATATGTCTGTAACTTCCCAGTTTACGTGTAACCTAACGCTACGAGACGATGGACACATGGCCCAATCCTGTTAACTCGTTTGTACGTAGAAATTGAATTTTTCACTTTGTTTTAAGTTTGGTTTCTATTATTATGATGTAAGATGGTTAGATTTTGACACGTGAAGGGTGAGGTTATGACACGACATCTACTTGGGATGTGGATACTTGGATTTATTTCCAAAAATAAGGATACTTTTAGCATGTACTCCATATAATTGGTGTAACAAATACATAACTACATTTTGAAATAGGCGGTAACAACGAAAGTAAATTAAATGGTATTGGCATATAAATTGATTGGGTCCACGCGCTAGATGAGGCAGAGCGATAACCCAAGAGCAGAGGAACAAAGTTCTTTCTAGGCCTGGCATAAATCCCAAAATCCAATCCAAACCAAACCCGAACTGAAAAACTCTACCGTTATCTAATTCGAAATGTAAATAATACCCAAACAAATTTTCTAGAATGATATAAAAAAATCTGAATCCGAAGTATTATTAACCAAATCTGAATAGATAATCTAAAAAATCCAAAATTAATAGTCAAAATAAATATTTGAATATATAGGTATTTCAAATACTAAATTCAATATTTATGATAAATATGATATAAAAAAATAAATATTAAAATTTAAATAAATATTTTAAGTACATAATTAGTTATAAATAACTACTTTATAATTTTTTTATTGGAATAACAAGTCTACTCACTCTATAAGGTAATATATATTGTTTACAAAATGATGTTTATCTTCAGGCTTGATTTTTTTATTATTATTTTATAAATTTTATGTGTGTTAGGTTAACTTCGGATATATCCGAACTGAACCAATATAATCTGAATCCTAAAGATATATAGCTATTTTATTGGTTTTAAGATGCAATTTAATTTTGAACCGATCCCGAAGTGTTATTATCTGAACTCGATTCATACTAATAAAATTTTAGTATGAGATCTAGAAATATAAATCCGAAAACCCAAAAATCCTCAATACCCAATCTAAACTTAAACGGATGCCTGAACACCTACATCTAATTCTTCCAGATCTACTAAAATACTCCATATCAGATTCGCGATCTATACTTAGCGATTTATACTTTTGGAGAAAAGTCATCTTTTCTAAGAAGGTCTTTGATCGGATATAGACATGGTAAGAGCATTTTTATCCCTGGTATTTAGGGGGTTTCTTATGTTAATTATGCATTAAAAAAAATCAAAAACATTAATAAACACAAGAGCCGTCGCTTAATTTGGGTAAGGAGAAGAGGACAGCATTATATTTGGTTCTGTTGGAGAGAGCAAAGTACTGTTACAACGCGGATAATTACGATCCTACTGCTTTTGACATGGAGGGATTCAACGGCTCTTTGGCTGAGTACATGCTCAAAGGCACTGAGAAGCTTCATGCTAAGGTAAAAAAAAAAAAAAAAACACAATCCTTAATAGAATAGTTTTTACAAAGTTAATGGATGAAAAGATTTAATCTTGGTTATGTTCTGTTATGGTAATTATTAAGGTTGCTAGATACAAGAACCGAGTCTTTACTGTGTTTAGTTAAAGCTGTGTTTCCAGATGCTGGAGCTGCTGCGTTGCTAAAATATAATTGTTTGACTGCTTCGGTTTGATGTCTGGTATGAGTTTGTCTACTAGTTGTGTTTAGTTTTGTGATTTTGCTTCACTTTGATGTCTGACTGAATCTCTTCTTTGTTGTGATTCATCTGTGTTCTTGTAGGGATCTTTTAAGGAGGAGACAAGATGAGATTGGTCAAGTGTTGGTTCTGCTCTTCTACGTTATATCCAGGACATATTCAGTTTGTCCGCAATGATGCTAAGGTACATCTTCACATGTCTTAGAAACTTGTATAAATGAAACTAGTATTCACAAGTTCTCAAGTTACTTATTCCTTCTCAATTTACTTCTTTCTTGAAAACAAGTTTGTTTCTCCTCTACGGTAGCATGAAGCTCATGTTTGATTCATCCCTTGTTCATTGTGACGTGAGTGTTTGTTTTTTTAACTATTTTGTTATTAGGATTTTGGCGACCGTGTGTCTGCTACAAACGTTCAAAGGAGCGGAAGGCGCAATACACGGCCGAGTTAGAACACAAGGTGTCGTTTCTTCAGACTGAGGCCACTACATTATTGGCTCAACTCAGGCATTTGCAGGTCAGATAATACAAACTGTCATGTTTTTGAATAAAGTCGTAGTAGTCTTTATGTTGTTTTCTTTGGT
Source organism: Brassica carinata (assembly GCA_016771965.1). Lineage (NCBI taxonomy): Eukaryota > Viridiplantae > Streptophyta > Magnoliopsida > Brassicales > Brassicaceae > Brassica > Brassica carinata. The sequence goes on from CM028691.1 coordinate 43,177,164, forward strand.
GTGTCAGAGAGATTTGATGGGGTTACACAACCAGAACAGTGAGCTCAGGTTCCGTCTTCAAGCTATGGAGCAGCAGTTACAACTCCTCACTGGTAATATTATGTTAAAACTCTTCATTACATATAGGAGAATAGTAGCTTTAGTGTTGGTTTTGTATTTGAACTCGTTGAAACCAAGTCACATATGGTTTAGTGTTGGTTTGGTTTTGTATATATGGGCTGATGATGAGTGTGACACTGATCATCAGAATAGGGATAAACGACCCTTAGTCAAGAATGACAAACCTCATGTGGAAGATTATCTAAACACAACATCAAACATTCCATCTCAAGCTATATAAACAATTTTTTTAAGAACTTCTAATTAAGAACCTTGCAATGAAACACAACAATATTTGGGTTTCTTAATGTTGTCTCTTAATTCACTTTTATTACTAAAAAATATTTTTTTAAAAAATAAGAGTCCCTAAATGGGTTTTTGGGATAATGATGCTCTTAATGCTAGTTATACAATTACAGAAGCGATCCCATAAGTATTGCCTTGAACATGAGAGTGTGCAGTTCAACGTTTATTGGAGGAAGTATCTTGAAGTCATGTTTTAATGAGCCACGAATTCTGCTCCATATGTGCTCCCTCTAGAACTGTAGTTCCCTCCCTCCGAGAGCTGCGGTAGTCCCATCACGCTGAGGATGAAGAGAAAATAATTCTATATAAGATTTTTCGAGAAGAGAAAATAATTCTTAAACAGCGAAATATTATTAATTACATCAAAACTGTTTATATTAATGAGACATGGAAGCCTAGTCTACTTAAACAGGGCTACATTAAGCAAGCATTCCCCTTTCATAAAAAAGATTCCTCGTGTATCATGTGGTAAAACTAGATCAGATCCACCAGAAAAAAAAACTCAATTTCTTGTCAGGGTTAGTGCTTGTGCTAAGTGATAACACTACAAAAAAACATGCGATTAATGACTAAATATTACGACAACTTTTGCAGTCGAAATGTTCGGTTACATTTACATCGATTTTACGACGAAAATAACATTTGTCGTAATATAGTTGAAATTTTGCAACGTAATATTTTTTCGTAACATCAACGTAACATTACGATTATATAACAAGGATGATTAAAAAGCTTTGTAACTTTGTTGGTAAGTTACGACAACATTACCAGCTCTTGTGTTACAACCTTTTAACAACAAGAGAACGACTAAAATTAGATGGCAGGTGAAAACGTGTTTATTGTCTGTGGTTGGTTGTTTAGAAAACACATTTGTGACGAGAATTAGTCGTTACAGTGTTGTAATAAAAATTTCGTTGTAAATTTTTCAGAAGGTTTTTACTGAAAAAACACAGTTTTACGAATCCGCATTCGGCTTGTGATTTCATAGATCGACACAAATGCGGATTCGCAAGTTGAATCTGTTTCTAGAATCGTAAATTTGGTCCAAAAGTTTTAACCAAATACAAGAAAACTTATGGATGTGTTTTAACTTATTTATTCTCTATTTGCAGCATTATTTAGGATAAGCTTTTTATTATTCGTAAAGAGGTTGGAGAGAAGAAAAGAACTCTTTCAGAGTTCTCTTGGGACTCTAGTTAGTTTTGATTTATTATATGATATATATTCATTCTTTGATTATCTTTTCTCTAATCATATATGAGTAGATCACCTGTTAGATTTAGGGATTTCTAAAGTTTTGATAAATTTATAAAATATAGAATTGCTAGGGTAATCATATTGTATCATTCACATGATTGTTCTTACTGCTTATTTCTAGAGTAATTAACTAGAAACATGATCATAAGATAGTTGACAACCACGAGAGTGGGTTCAATACCTGAACTAAATCATACCGAGCATAATAGCCTCAACGAGAGTTGGCTTAGGAACTTAGTGAACAATATCAAATTGAATCTTAGTGCTTGTCTAGGAAAATTAAACCCACAACTAGATAGTTTAGGCATCTGATAGTTATCGCATGCGAGAGCTGGATAACTTACTTAAGAATTCAAGTTCTAGGATAGATCTTAATTAAACCTTTAGCATCTATAGTTTTGAATTCGGATAACCTGCTTGATATCCCTAGATCTAGCGTCTGTCTCGTTTACAACTCCTCTATTTACTTTCTTGTTATATACTGCTTTACATCATTTAATACCTATTTTTATCTGAAACTCAAGTCTATTGTGTGAAATATAGAGTGTCTGCAGATCCCCAAATACTACATCAATTTTCTTATCTGAGAAAGGTGCTTAAAAGTTAATGTGAGCATCCGCCACGTCAACAAGGGCTCGTAAAAAATCAGTACTCCATTGCATCAGTCAACTATTACCCAAAACCCAATCTCCCGATGATCGATCCGGCCAAGCCATTGCATCAGTCATCAATGTCAGGTAATGGCCCTCCTTTATTCTTCTCTTTTTTTCCCCATTCAAATCTGCTCAGCTTTTCACGATTTTCATCATAGGATCGAGTGGGAGCTTGTGGTTGGCACAGAATCCGAGCAAGAGATGGGGCGAGCTCTTCTTCCTCCTCTACACTCCTTTCTGGCTCACTCTGTCCTTGGGCATCGTTGTTCCATACAAGCTTTACGAAGTCCGCTTTAGAAAGTCCTTTTCTTTCACTTTTATTATTGATGTTCATGCAAAGCTAACAAAAAGTGTTATATTATAGCAGACATTCACGGAGCTGGACTGGAGTATCTGCTTCTGGCCTTTGTTTCAGCTCTTCCTGCTTTTCTTATTCCCATGTTACTTGTTAGAAAGGTTGTTACTTTAAAAACTCTTTGCTTCAATGTTACTTTTGGAAATATAGAAGCAGTTGGCAACTATTTGCTAACCTGTTGGTGTTTCGTTTGTCTTTAGTTATCCAATTGCATCCAAACCAAAGCAAATTTCTATCATTTTCCTTAACATATTGTTTATGCATTTTTCAGGTCGACAGAAGCTTATGCTGGAAGGACCGTTATTGGGTTAAGGCAAGCTTTTTTTAAACTTTCTTCAAAGTTTTTTTTTTTACTAAAAGCTCTTTGTTGGAATCTTTAACTGATTAAGGAAAGTAATTTCTACCACAGGCAAATATCTGGATAATTATTTTCAGCTATGTGGGAAACTACTTTTGGACTCATTATTTCTTTAATTAAAGTTCTTGGAGCATCCTATACTTTCCCATCTTGGAAAATGAATAATGTAAGCACAACTTAATTTAAAACCTCGGCTGGTGTTCCTTTGATTTTTTCTTGTTCTTTTTTCCATGAGCTCAATACAGGCATGTTTTTCTTTGTTTACCAAGTGCCTCACACAACATTCTTCATGACACATGCTTGCTTCCTCTTTTACCACGTTGCATCCAACTTTACTCTTCGAAGGCTACGGCACTCAATTGCTTGTTTACCAGATTATCTGCGATGGTGTTTTGAGGCTGCATGGATTCTGGCCCTTTCTTATTTCATTGCATACCTCGAGACTATTGCTATTGCAAATGTATGTTGTCATGTTCATTTCTTTGATAATTCAGATGATTTTTTTTTCAGAGAAGATTAGATCTTTAGTTTTGTGTTTCTAGCTAGTTCATCCTAGTTTATGAGTTCTTCTTGGAGTCTGCATAAGGCTATGTTTTGCTACTTAATCATTCATTTTTTCTTTTCTTTTTAAACATGTGCAGTTTCCTTACTACGAGTTTGTGGACCGAAGTGCCATGTACAAAGTTGGATGTTTGTTTTATGCCATCTACTTCATTGTCAGCTTTCCAATGTTCTTCAGGTAATGCAACGCCTAATAACATATACTTTTTTTATATTTTTTGCTTGTTGATTTTTATCTCAGATTCTCACAGCAGCACTGAATCTTTCAAGTGTCAAGACTGTTAGCGTATCTAAATTAATCTTTAGTGTTATCCTTTCTAGAATGTTTTTAACCTTCTGTTCTTACATATCTTTCTGTCTTCATTTTGATATGGGGTTATACTGTATACAGGATGGAAGAAACACCAAGTGATGAGTGGGTCTTGTCACGTGTGGCTGTTGATGCTTTAGGGGCTGCTATGTTGGTAACGATCATTCTTGATCTTTGGCGTCTCTTCTTGGGACCTATAGTTCCCTTACAGGAGGGACAAAGCTGCCTTCAGTCTGGATTACCATGGTTCTCTCATTGAATGTTGAAAGATGGCTGCTTCGACCAGGTCAGGACCGATAGAGGAACCTGGGCAAGAGTTTCCATAAGCACTTTAATGTTGACTGCTGCTTATTTTGTTAATATTCTGAGGTTTTTTCTTCCAAAAGTCTACTGATTTTTTAGATTTTCTTCTAGTTTCTGTTTGATAGACTTACTTAAACCTGGTTCTAAGCGTAGTAGTGCTACCGGCTGGCGTACGACGACAGCTTCTTTTTCTCGCCCAGCTGCTTCTTTTGATTTGATTGTTACAATGAAAGCTGTGAAGTTATCATTAGAGAACAAACTGGAACTTGTTTTTGTTGTGAAATCAATGTACTGTGAGGTCTGAGGTGTATCACATGAAGTAGCTAAGGGATTTCTTACTTCAGGGATTTCTTACTTCTGCAACCTCTTTCGTCGGCAGCTTTTGTTCCGTTGTTAAAAGTTCAGTTTCGGTAGCATTTGCCATCTCCAAAGTGTTGGGGATGTCCTGAAATCTATTGTAGTTACTCTTGTGAAAGTCGTAACGTCGAGGTTCGACAATCGTATAATATTAGGTGGTTATAATGTTTTGGTAGAAACCGCTTTATAATCTATGAATTAGGAATTCATTACTAATATTATATAATCCTATAGGTTCACACACATAAGCGAATTGAATAATAATATGTTGGATTTTTACAATTAATATATTATATATATGATATATAATATGTTACACATATATATAGTTTGGACATGTATTATCTTAATGTAATTAAGAATTATTAATATAATGGGCCAGCCCATTATATACCTAATTAAATTAGGTCATGTCCCATATCTATATCTATACTATTATTTAAGAAGTGATTTTGCTTATGTGTCAGATTCTCCATGCTTTTAGTTAATTTTGATGATTTGTCATTATTTATTGTTTATTTGTCATATTTTCTATAATTTTAGCTAATTTGATTATTTGTTATGTTTTAAATAATTTTAATTTTTTTTATTTATCATTTTCTCCATAATATATGTTGTTTATATATTTATCGTACCTTAATAATTTTAATTGGTAATTTTATTTATTTGAAGGATTTTAAAATAATTTCAGTTTTTGTTAAGTGTCATGTTATCTATTATTTTAGGTTATTTTATTTATTTTCATATATGTTATTATTGTTAAAAGATTATTTGTTATATTCTATAATTTAGGTTGAATTATTAGTTTTAATAAATAACTTTTGAATTGTAATTCTTGCTATTATAATTTAAAAAATCTAGCTCTTTAGATATATATAATTTATTACTTTTAGTTTATAAAATTTTAATTAAATAGAAATATGTTTTTGATTATTATATATTTTGTTAATATGTGGCATTATAAAATCTGATGACTAGGGAAATTCAAATAAAATGTAATTTCATAGGTTTTCCTGATAATTGGTAATTATGGTTTAATTTTTAAATTTAAATTTATGTTATTTTAAAATATTAATACAGTTTAATTAGGTCAAAATATTAATACAGTTTTATATTTATGTTATTTTAAAATATTAATACAGTTTTATTAGGTTATTATGACGATGATATTTTTTACATGTTTGGTTTGATGATAGAATAAATAAAGGTTTTGCCCAAAAATTATCCATGTTGCCTTATAATAAAAAGGTAGATTATATCTTCTAATTCATTAATATTTGAAACTTATTAATAATTTAGATTGAAGTTAAAAATTATATTAAAAATTAAATTAATTAGATATATATTATTCCGCACAAGGTGCGGCCTTCATCTAGTATATATATATATATATGTTTGCTTAATGAAGCAATTGTGGGGATGATGGCTCGCCGAAAAAGACATCAACGAGAGAAGATGAGATCGTTTGGTGTGTGTGATTTGGCGAAAAGAAAAGTGTTTCTTCTTAGCCAAGTAACAAAAGGAATCCAACATAGACAAAAGGTTTGTCAAGTTTTGAGATATGATCCTCAACGGTACTAGCATCCCGTCTCAGTTCAGTTTGTGTGCGTGTGGATATCGATAGAGACACGACATTTGAAGTGTTAGCAACCTCGATCTGGTTTATTCATTCTTCCCTGCAGAATAACCAGGTATATTCGAAACCCTAAGATTTAGATTTATTTCAGTATTTGCATGAAATTCTAGGCATATGAATTCATAGGTTGATTTATAAATTGTTATAAACCAGTATGAATTCCAACAGTGGTATCAGAGTTAAATTGTTATAGATTAAAATAATTTAATTATTTATAATTCAATTAAAATACATATTAGATATGTATTAGTTTTATTTATATTTTATATAAGATATAAAATTTTAAATATAAATTAAAATTGAATTAAAATTTGTTCCTCAATTAATTTCAAGTATTTTTGATGTTTACCCAATCTTATCAATCATCAAGGCTCGTTTCGTTGTAAGATGGGCTTGCCAAAGCAAGGTGTCTGCAATTACATGAGTGAGGTGGATGATAACGGTTACCATGTGAAACAAGATTGGTTTACTTGACTAAGCTATCAAAACGGTTTTAGGCTTAGAGACATAGGTTGGATAAGACATAAGATGTCGTCTGACAACAAAGAATTTAATTGGATATAATTAGCAAAGTGTTGCTTACCTAAATAGCTTTATATTCAGGCGATGAGCCAAAGCTCACTCGAATTAGTAAAATATGGATCTTGGATTATTATATTCATTTGAGGAAATCATTTTGAATATAATATGAGTTTTCTTAATTGTTGAGATTTCTCTAATTCCTGAACATCATATTAATATTTGCTATTCTTCTATTCCAGCAATGTTAACTCCTCACAACCCTTTTTCATTGTGATATGTTCTTGAGAAGGACAAATTGAATGGATCAAATTTCCTCCGATGGTATCAAAAACCGAGAATTGTTCTCAAACAAAAGTGTAAAAACTTTAAAGGAAAGGATAAGCCAAGCTGGATTGCAAATCCTAGCCGGTTTGATCCTTCTCCTAAGTATAATCCCTACTTGGAAGATCTGAAAAAGAAAAACACTTTTGAAACATCATCTAGGGGTATTTATGTTATAGAAGTAAATGTTACTACTTCTGGTTCTACTTCTTGGGTATTGGATACCAGCTATGGTGCTCATATTTGTACCAATATGAATGGCCTAAGAGACAGTAGAATTTTGGAGAAAAGACAAGTGGACCTACGCGTGGGAAATGGAGCAAGAGTTGCTGCATTAGCCGTGGGAACATTTCATTTGTCTTTACCTTCAGGCTTGGTTTTAGAACTTAAGAATTGCTACTATGTACCTGCTATAAGTAGGAATATTATTTCCATTCCTTGTTTGGATTTGGAAGGATTCAGTTTTCGATCAAAAACAAGTGTTGTTCTTTTGATCGTAATGATATCTTTTATGGTAGTGGTCCATTAGAGAATGGATTTTATATTCTAGACCAAAGTGTGCCTGCCTATAATATTAGTACTAAAAGATTCAAGTCTAACGACACAAATCAGACTTTTCTTTGGCATTGTCGTTTGGGCCACATAAATGAGAAATGCATTCAAAAGCTTCATAGTGATGGACTTTTGAGCTCATTTGATTATGAATCATATGAAAAATGTGAATCTTGTTTATTGGGTAAAATGGCTAAGGCTTCTTTTACTGGACACAGTGAAAGAGCCAAAGGCCTATTGGAACTTATACATACTGATGTATGTGTACCAATGAGTATAAATGCTAGAGGAAACTATCAATACTTGATTACATTTACTGATGATTTCAGTAGATATGGTTATGTTTATCTAATGAAACATAAGTCTGAATCTTTTGAAAAGTTCAAAGAATTTCAGAATGAAGTACAAAATCAGCTTGACAAGAAAATAAAAGCTCTTCGATCTGATCGAGGTGGAGAATATTTGAGTCAAGCGTTTAATGATCATCTGAGAGAATGTGGAATCGTTTCATAACTCATTCCTCCAGGAAGTACACCACAATGGAATGGTGTGTCCGAAAGGAGAAATCGAACTTTATTAGATATGGTTTGGTCTATGATGAGTCATGCAGATCTTCCACCATCCTTTTGGGGATACGCTCTAGAAACGTCTGCGTTTACGCTAAATAGGTGCCCATCAAAATCAGTTGAGAAGACACCATTTGAGATGTGGACTGGAAAGGTTCCAAATTTGTCTTTTCTACAAATTTGGTGTTCTGATTCTTATGTCAAACGTATGTTTACAGATAAGCTTGGACCAAAATCTGATAAATGCTTCTTCGTTGGTTATCCCAAAGAAACCAAAGGTTATTACTTTTACAACCCCACTAAGAACAAATTCTTTGTTGCTCGTAGTGGCATTTTTCTTGAGAGAGAACTTCTTTCTAAGAAGAACAGTGGGAGTAAAGTACAACTTGAATAAGTTCAAGAAACACATGAGATTGTTTCATTCTTCCAGGAAGATGATCAATTAGATTTACGAAGAGTCGTAGAATCTACACCTGTGGAACATGAGGTATGTAGGTCCAAAAGGACATGTCACGAACCTGATAGATATGGGGGTTTGGGTGACAGATCATCATGATCTATTGATAATAGAGAGTGATGAACCTACGTTCTTTGAGGAAGCTATGATGGGCCTGACTCCGATGTATGGCTTGAAGAAAGTATCTCGGAGTTGGAGTCTTCGTTTTAATGAGAGAATCAAAGAGTTCAATTTCATTAGAAATGAAGAAGAACCTTGCGTTTACAAGAAGACTAGTGGGAGCACAATTGTTTTCTTGGTGTTGTATGTAGAAGACATACTTCTTAGGTTGTTTCTCAATAAAAGATATTGAAAAGTCTCTATGTATTCTTGGATAAGAATCTATAAAGATAGATTGAATAAGACTATTGGATTATGTTAAGGCGCTTATATCGATAAGGTTTTACATAGATTCAAGATGCATGTTCCAAGAAAGGCCTTTTGCCAATGTGTCTTGGCATAACTCTTTGCAAGACTCAGTGTCCTTTGACACACGATGAGCGAGAGCGAATGAGTAGAATCCCATATGCTTCTGATATAGGATCTATCATGTATGCTATGCTCTGTACTCGTCTAGATGTTGCATGTGCTTTGAGCATGACGAGTACGTCGATACCAATCTGATCCATGTGAAAGTCACTGGACCGAAGTCAAGAATATCCTCAAGTATTTGAGAAATACTAAGGATAAGTTTTGGTCTATGGAGGAAGTGATGAGCTTGTTGTAAGTGGTTACAGCGATGCCATTTTTTCAAACGAACAAAGATGATTTCTGATCACAATCTGGCTCTATCTTTTGTCTTGATGGAGGAGAGGTGAGTAGGAAGAGTTCCAAGCAAAGCACCATAGCATAGTCTCAATGGATGCAAATGTTGTTGATCCATTGACCAAGCCTCTTCCATGGCCTAAGTATGACAGTCATACTGCAGCCATGTGTTTTAAGTATCTTGAGAAGTGATCTTGATTTTAGTGGGAGGCTTTAATGTTTATGATATGATGTTCATATTGACATACATTTGATTATGTTTTCAAACTCATGAAATTGTTTCAGATTTATTTGATTATTGGATAATTAAATAAAAGTCCCAAAATAATTTATATCATTCTTATAAGTCATCAAGTAAGTGACTTGATCATGAAACCCTATAAGTGAAAGATGCTATAAATTATTGAGGTCTCTCGTCAAGGTTTTTAACATGGGACATTAATAACCGAGAATGGCTAGCATGTGAGGTGATTGATGACTAAGTTTCATGGAGTCATTCAATATGTGGTAATGGAATCAATCACATGGATATGTGTTAGAGAACACATGATCGGACTGACCCGCTATGAGAACTCTACAAGATTGTTATATGAGTGTCATTAAGTGTTTCTCATTACGACTATAGAGTATAGTCCTTAGACCTGAGTTCGTCATGATTCTTTACTTGTGGATTAGTTCACTTTGACCTTGTCAAACGTCAGCCGTAACTTGTGATTATAAAGGCATTGATTAGGTGTTCTATGAAGTTTGTAAGGAACAGGATGGAACAAGATGGGATTTGTCCCTCCCATATAACGGGAGATAAATATCTCTAGGCCTATCGAAGATTTGATACTGAAGAAATGCATGGTCGTGCTCAAACGAGGTGAATGTCAGTCGTTTGTTTTTTTTTATCAGTATAAATCAGAGTTTGATAAACGTGATCTAGCTTAATAAGGATGACACTAGTTCTTTCCTTATGCTAAGATCGAGATATAGAGACAAAGGGATTATGAGAATAGATGATTCCAGTACAAGTGGGAGATTGTTGGGAATGTTCTGAAATCTATTGTATTTACTCTTGTGAAAGTCGTAACGTCGAGGTTTGACAATCGTATAATATTAGGTGGTTATAATGTTTATAATCTATGAATTAGAAATTCATTACTAGTATTATATGATCTTATAGGGTCACACACCTAAGCAAACTGAATAATAATATGTTGGATTTTTACAATTAATATATTATATATATATGATATATAATATGTTACTCATATATATAATTTGGACATGTATTATCTTAACGTAATTAAGAATTATTAATATAATGGGCCAGCCCATTATATACATAATTAAATTAGGTCATGTCCCATATATATATATGTTTGCTTTATGAAGCAATTGTGGGGATGATGGCTCGCCGCAAAAGACATCAACGAGAGAAGATGAGATCGTTTGGTGTGTGTGATTTGGCGAAGAAGAAAAGTGTTTCTTCTTAGCCAAGTAACAAAAGGAATCCAACATAGACAAAAGGTTTGTCAAGTTTTGAGATATGATCTCAACGGTACTAGCATCCCGTCTCAGTTCAGTTTGTGTGCGTGTGGATATCGATAGAAGCACGACATTTAAAGTGTTAGCAATCTCGACCTGGTTTATTAATTCTTCCCTGCAGAATAATCAGGTATATTCGAAACCCTAAGATCTAGATTTATTTCAGTATTTACATGAGATTTTAGGCATATGAATTCATAGATTGATTTATAAATTGTTATAAATCGGTATGAATTCCAACACAAAGTCTAACATCGCCCATAACTTTTCAAACAATCTTATCATTATGTGTTATTTTCCCCATCTTCTGGGCCAATGCTCTGTTTTTTTCCTGGTTTTCTGTTTTCCTCAAATGTCTCGTTTTTGTCCAACCAGTCCAGAATTGCCAAACTATTATGTTTTTTGTGGTAAAACATTTTAGCAAAAAAAAAACAATTGAATTATTTTAACATTGTAAAGTAACGTTAAATTTTAAAAAAAATTTAATAGATTACGAAAATATAAATTTATATAATATAAATAATATTTCATTTTATCAAAAATTTAAATATTTGAATGAAAATGTGTACTTAAGTCTTAAAGTATTGTTAAGAAAAATAATTGTTGACAACACGAACAATACGGCATCGCATGACATCATATCTAGGGGTGGGACGGATACGGATATCCGGGAAATTTGGGATATCCGGATCCGGATTCAGATTCGCCAGATCCGTGGATTTAGTATCCGGATCTGGATTCGGAGCTTTCAGATATCCGGATATCCGTCTAGTTATCATATTATCCACGAATATCCGGATCCGGATTCGCAAAAATAATTAATAAAATAAAAATAATATTTTAAAAAATATTAAAATTCTAAAACATACATAAATTAAATATTTATACAAGATTTATAAATGTAAATATGAATATAATCTTTTTAAAAATTAAAATATAGTATTATAAAACTAATTTTATGAATAAATATTAATATATCAAATATAATTATTAATAAAATTAAAAAATTAATATATTTTAAAAGTAGGGATCCAGATCGGATATCCGGATATCCGCCTAGTTATCATATTATCCACGAATATCGGATCCGATTCGCAAAAATAATTAATAAAATAAAAATAATATTTTAAAAAATATTAAAATTCTAAAACATACATAAATTAAATATTTATACAAGATTTATAAATGTAAATATGAATATAATCTTTTTAAAAATTAAAATATAGTATTATAAAACTAATTTTATGAATAAATATTAATATATCAAATATAATTATTAATAAAATTAAAAAATTAATATATTTTAAAAGTAGGGATCCAGATCCGGATATCCGGACCTAAAAATTAAGATACCCGGATCCGGATTCGGTTTTGACGGATCCTTTATTTTATTATCCGGATTCGGATCCAGGCACCCCGGATATCCTATTTTCGGAGCGGATCTCGGATCGAATCCGGATCCCGGATAATAAGTCCCAGGCCTAATCATATCTGAACATAAATAATATATTGAAAATACATGAATTGTATGAATCATATGAAAGCATCTTTGAAACAATTTTATTATGTAACTAACATTATAAACATGATTTTGATTATGATCTGATCGGAATGACTCGATCTTACAGCGCTCATTAACATTAACCCGCCCTTTTGTGGTCTAATTACATTACTCATCATTACTTGCTAGATGCTACCTGTTTTCGGTGTCTCAATCATCACATCATTCATCATTAACTCATCATTAATTATGATTACTCATCATTAACTCATCATTAGCTCATCATCATTTCTCATCATTAACTCGTCATTATTTATCTACATGCTTTTCACCATTTCATCACACATCACATCATTACAAGTATCCTAGATCTAACACACATCACAACATTCACACAAAACCTAGAACCTATTAACAAGTAGAGTCCTGGCGGATTACTCTATATGAGACAAGTTCACGATCTGGCCCTCATCCTAACCTTACTCGACGTTACATATCCAGATCTAGAAGAAGAAAAGAAGACCAAAACCAATACAATCGCAGATCTGCATTCTCGCACTCAACAGAACATGGGAAGGGGGATTATGGTTCATATCTCTCCCACTTTGGTTCAACATAGGGTTCAATACAGTCTTCCATACAAGCCTCGTACGGGACATCTCTATGCTAGAGTGGTAACTATTGTCGTACCCAGATTCAACCAATGGTAAATACCTTCTCAACTTTCCTTACCCAACCAAACACACATGCACACAACACACATTGATCTCCATGTCCTTGGCGATCCAATGACATACTCCAAAATTATAATGTCCTATTTCCATTGTAGAACATGTAACGATTGCAGTAATCTGCTATGGATTCACCATCCTGCCTTTATCGGCTAACATGTCTCTGTCGTAAAATCCATGGAACAACATTTTTTCATCTTGTTCAAGTGGTAGTCCTTCTTCGATTTCTGATACGTCTTTGCGCTGTCCAGGTGTATGGAATATTGTTACGACTGAGTTTCTCGCAAGTTCTCGTACTGCAGATCTTTATCGTTTAGATCACTCACTTTTGACTTACATGGAAATGTGTAACTAGTTTGCTTAATCAAAAGCTTCTTGTCCATGGTTGTCCTTCTTCGACGTGGCACACAAGCAAATTGCCAGAGAACCGCATATACCAGATGCGTTGGTGTGTACTACCATTGGTATTCCAAACCAAGTTAATACTAACACTAGAGTTTGATTCAGCCGTTCCTTTAGCTGCTCAAAGCCCTTGATGCAAATTTTCATTTATTTCAGTTTGACATCCTTTCCTATCAGCCATGTTGGTTTGGTAGCGATCTAGATCTGAACCTTCGATAGTGTCATGTCAATACTTACAAACCACAATCCTTAGTAGAACTCTAAGTGAATTACAACGATCGATCACCTCTTTGTCTTCGAGACATTTCCCTACGTCTTTTAAGGCGTCAACCACTTAGTTTGTCTTTTCTGGGTGGTAGGAAATGTCTAATCTGCAGTTCACTAACACCCAACACACCCACGTCGCTTAATTAGATGCAGGTTTCCCGTGATGAAGGTATACTTTAAATTTTGTGGTCCTAGAACACTTTCACTTCTTTTCCAATTATATACGACTTCCAAAACTTAAGTGCAAACACAACTACAATAAGTTCCAAATCATGTGTCTAGTAATTGACATAATGCGACCTATATTTCCTTGACGCATAAGAGACCACTTGCCTTTCCCGTGTAAGCACACATCTCAGTCTCATCCCAAAAGCGTCCGAATAGACCATATAGGGTACACTTGGCCTGGGTAATACAAGTACTGGTGCATAGGCTAGATGTTTCTTCAGCCTTGCAAACTATTAGATTATGCTTCTGACTATTAAAACTTCGGATCTTTTCCAATAAATATGGTCATAGACCTAGCCGTACTTGCAATTTCATTCATATACTTCATATAGTAATCTGCCAAAACTACACTTATTCAGCCTAACGAGTAAGTTCTTATCACACGACTTCTTGAAGTTGTACCCAAGTTCTTGTCACGTTCCTCATTTGGAGTAGAACATTACATCTTCGTTTATCACTGTCTCACAACTTCCCAATGCTCTTGAAAACATCATTCACATGTGTGTCAATCGACCCAAAAAAACATTTCCCCAAACTAGTAATGTCCATTAAAATTCTGCAACGTTGTTTTTTGAATATCTACCCTTGATATCAGAATTAGATGATAGCTCAGTGCCAGGTTTTTCTTAGAAAACCCCAAAGCTCCTTGCAGTTGTTCCAAGATCTCAATGTTTCGATCCTCCGTTGACCTTGTGGAGTCAAAAACTCATGTTCTTCTTCTTTACAACATGACATGTTCTCCTTTAGATAAGATGCTTGGTCGGATGAATCTTTTCTCCACCAAGTCCTACAGCTATTTCTTCGACTCAACAACTTTGTGGGGCCAAAACGATATGGTGCCCTAACTCAATGCTGTCCCGGGTTCCACTCAATGTATTTGAGTATAAAACAGGTATATCTTCGATGTATGAAGCTTGGATCTTGTTCTCCTTTGCTTTTGTCTTCTTTTATTGTTTGTCTGAAGTAGAACCGTAACGGCGACGTTATCTCCAGCATGCATCCGGCACCATCAATCCCTCCCTTTTAATGCTCCGATTTTCCTTACATTTTGAGTTGACTGGATCAGATCGACATTGATTCCCTTCTGAACACGGATCGGAGTCTCCGTTCTTTTCTAGGTTTATTATTTCTTTAATGGGTATTTGAGTTGTTGGATTGGACCTTTAATCGGATTTGGAGTGGGGTAAAACCTTCTTTCAATAACACAGTTTATATAGTTTATATGAATATATCAAATTTTGTAATAAGAATTTAGAAAGCACAACACATCACCACCGTAGGATTAGCTAGTTCTTTTTGGTTCCATATAAATGACTTATATAACGACGATACAAACATGCAAGTAAAGGTACAAAGGAAAGAAGTAAGCTTGTTTTAGCAAAAAAAGAAATAAGTAAGGTTGTTTTAACAAAACATAAGCAATTGATAGAAAAGAAAATTTAAAGTCAACGCCTTTTTGTTCAACGTCGCAATTACGCAAACGACTCATTTGCTTTGCTCTATCTTGGCCTTCCTCTTTTCGTTAACAAAGAAGACGAGCAGAGCCACCACGGAGAAGACGCTGAAACAGACAGAGGCAATATCTAAGGATTTGTGGCGGCCACTAATAGCCTGAACGCTAAAGAGATCGGTTGTCTTGTTCTCGTTTGTGCTCTGTCCAAAGGCAACTTCATGGTCCTTGGCATCAACTGCGTAGGCACGAACGTAGTAGGTCCCTGTGGGGATGTCGCGCTCGAGGGTATAGTCGAATGATTGAGCGGTTTTGACAGTGGGGTCATAGGAAAATGAAGAGATCTTGTGTGGGCAGCTCTTGTCCTTGAAGAGCTCATTTTCGGTCTTGCGCCATGGTCGGTCCACTTGGCTGACCGGAGCGTAGCATAGCTTTACTTTAATGGTCTTAAATTCAGGCTCCTTTGTAGCCTTCGAGCTTACCTTCCATGTAATGCTCAACTTATCAACTCCCGCAGCCAAAACTAAAAACCACATCCAAAGTTGATCAGCCTTGATGTATATCAGTAATGACTCAATTTTCTATATAATAATGTTATATAATATGTTTTGCATCACTTTTCAAAAGTAACTACGACTAACGTGTTTTATTGTATTTTTTTCATAAACAGTGCTTAAATTCAGACTCCTCGGGACCTCTGCTGCACCGAATATTCTTGAAAAGATTCAAGATTTTCACAGTGTCTAACCTTGATTTTAAAATAGTAATGCTCGTAAGATATGAGAGCAAATATGTTTATAGATCAAGCCGCGACATAGTGATAAAAGAAATATGAGAGCAATACTTAATCTTGGTCTCTTAACGTTTTCAACTCATTGCTTTTTTTTTTTATATAATTCAAGTAAGATATGACAGCAAAACAACAAAACTGAACACCTAAAGATATGCCGAAAGCAGCGAAATAGCGATAAACGAATATACTTACTGACACCTTGTCCAGTTCGGCTGGGTGTAGCGGTGACCTCAAGTGCACCTTTCTCCAGGTCGGTAAAGAGTCTCTCTTTGGTAGCACCATGACTGGATTGGATCATGGAGCATATTAGAAGTGACGCGAAGAGGAGCTTCTTGATCGCCATGGATTCTTGATTCTGAAAATGTGGAAAATAAGGCTTATGAGGAGAAGAGGAATATGCCTTTGATTTGCTGACTTTTAGGTTTGATAGGGTGTGGTGCACATTATGTCTTTATATAGTGACTTATGGTAATCCTTAGATCAAAATATCTTTGTTTTAGTATAAACAATAAATAGAGGCAAAGTCAACGGTTTGGTCTGAGATTACCCTTTGAGACTTGGTAAGATTGTGTTTCCTCCCTGGCACAAGTGTCTGTCTTGTCTCCGTCCAGCTGAGATATGGCCCCCTAAACAAGCCAAAGGATGATCTTTGAGTTTCTGTTTCATTATTAATCATCTGAACTAGATCTGGACCCGTCCGACCGGACATGTGTTTTTTCCTGTTGTAATTAAATATTTTTTTATACCACAATATAATGTATAAAAATTATAATACAAATGATGACAAAAATACATCACATAATACAAATATTGTTGTAACATAATTTCTCTAATAGTCATTAAAAAGCAAACGTGCATTTGATCACACCGTGACAACAAAATTGAGTCAATTCATAAATATATGTGAGCTAATTTTTTTAAAAAATGTAAAACCCAACTTAGGTAATTTAAGTTGGGACATATTTCTATTGACAGCCATTAAAATTTGTTTAACATATCTGCTCAAATGGCCCAAGTAACCCAAATACTTTATTTTTTTCACCGAAAAGACCGTTTGTATTATGAAAAAAAAATAGAAAAGGAAAGCAAAAGAAAAAAAAATCCCGATCTGCATCTTTTTCTGTGAGAAAAGTGATTACGATGGAGACAATCATATTCATTGCTCGAGATAAGTTCTTCTTTTTGCTCAAAATAAATATTTCTTGTACTGTGTTTGAAAGATCATTGTGTGTGGTTCCAGAACCAAAAATGCAGAAGATGAATGGTTGATTTGTGTGGTCAGAAAAGAGAACATACAGAAATCGATCTTCTTTTTGGTCGGGTTAAATCAGAAATCTGCAACCGGTTCTAGATATCTTCATGTTTCTGAATAATACACGATTTTTCAAGAGTAAGGTTACGTTGAACTCGCTTAATGTGAGTTCTCTTGCACGAGCACTGAACTTTAGCACCCTAATAACAACAAATGATTGTATCAGAAATAAACAAAATTTTAAAAAATTCAAAAAATACAAAGATTATAGAACTAACAGTTGCTAAAACCATCTCTAATGTTTCGTAAGCGCAAGGTGGATTTTGTATCCATGAGTGAATCAGTTTCACTTGAACACGCCACACATCCTTAAAGGGTTTGAGATAACTGATCAAATGAAACTTTTTGTTAGCAGACATGTTTTTTTGTGAGGTGATTCATAAAAGAATGTGTTTAATAGAAGTTGTACTCGGGTAGAATATATACTGGAGGGACAAAACCCTAGGGGAGAACAAATATATTAGCCTAATTTGCAAGGCATATTACGGCAAAATAAATGAAAAGAATATTTTGTTGATTATGTTTTATCGTTAAAAGCCCATAATATAGGATAGAGTAAGATTTCATTGGTGTTAGTTTGAATTTTGTGTGCCAACATATATTACATTTTCTTTAAATACTTAATGGTTATAATTTGAAATATGAAATGATAAGATATTGTGCTTGTTCTGCAAGTGTAGGCGTAAATGTGATTGTTTATCTAAGATTTTGTGCTTGTTTCTTTATTATAGGCGTAAATGTAATTATTATAGGGGGATTATAATATTCGATTCTAATTGATGCTTATGTTTATGGTATTTTTGATATGTAGCAAATAAATAGGGAATTTAGCAGATTTGCTAGATTTTTTTGTTGGTTGTGAATTTTAATTTATATTATTATTTGTCAAAACCCATTTATAAAAGTATTAGATGTTGGGTGGTGATGAACTTTATAAAAATAGATGTAAGATGTTAACTTTTAAATTCGTTAGTTGCTATGAGTTGATCTTTGACAATGTATATAATTATTCATAAAATTTACATCGTTTTTGAATCATGCATAAAGTTTCACGATCCTATTTATGATTATGATTCTTTGAACTTGCACGAGAACCAATATGGTGGTAAGAAAACATTGTCGACCTGGAGAAGAAAACAACAGCCATTTAATAATTGTTTCTTTCTTCGTAGTTCTTTGCATTTATGTGAAAAAGACAGTTATATTTAATGTGAGACAAATTTTATTCTTAATGGCATTTAACCGTAAATATTGTGTAACTTTTAGGGTTATTCTATATCTGTACTTCTTTTTTAATAAAGTAAATGTTAGAATTAGGTTATTTCTTAGTGGAATTAAAATGTAATTAAGTAACTGTTTTAGTTTAAGAACAATTTAGTAAATGATTTATTAAATTAGGAAAAGACAAAACATACTTAAATATAAGTTTAATAATTATTCAGTGGCATTTTAATGTAAATAAGTTGTAAAACTAAGAGGTATTTCTATTTTGTACTTCTCTTTTAATAAGATAGATTATTTAGTTTAAGATTCCAATCAATTGGCCAAATCACCAACAATATAATTTTTATATTCAAAGTATATTGGCTTTTATGAATCTTTTAAAAGATACTAAGTTCTCGGTCCACGCTATGGCGGATATATATGTATAAATAACTTAGTTTATTTTTAAAATGATATAAATTGTCACTACATAATAGATTTACAATATCTTTTAATGAAAATATAGGTTAAATATAAGGGCAATTGTCCAAAATAGCACCTTTAAAGTTTTTATTACAAAAATGACACCAGAAAATGAAAGTCACAAAAATAACATTCATTAAAAAGTAAAATGTCCCTACTACTCTTGTGTTATAATGAATAAACAAAACAAAATCGATTCATTTCTCGCGAATCTTCAAACCCTCACCGGCGAATCATCGACTCCATCTTCTCCGGTGAAGAGGACTGTCTTCCTCTCCGACGAAGCAGACGAAGTTTCGAAACAAAAAGGACGAAGATTCGATTATCTAAGACGCCATTTCGATACGATTCAATAGGAATCGTGTTCCTCTTCTCTCGGCATCGAGGTCTCCATTGAGACGCCGCCGGAGAAAAATCGCACTGAACCAACCACCGTCACACTCTTTACTCCCAATATCGGATACAAATCCCGTTGGAAACAAATCACTATGTAAGTTTTTGAAATTAGGGTTTTTGAATTAAAATTTAGGGATTTTGAGATTAGGGTCTTTAATTTTGATTTCTACTTTACATATTCATTTGTTGTTTGTTCAACTCTATTGAATGTTGAATTTGATTTGTTTAGCTTAGCTTTCCAATCGAAAAGTTGACCCGAGAAGCTTGCGTTTTGATTTTGATTTGTTTGGTACTCTTTCATATTAACCAGAGAAGCTTGCATTTGTTTTCCAGCGAAGCAAATATCCTTGGAAGTTGTTCGAGATCAAATCAAAGACTTTTAAATTGTGGGAACACAAAGTTGTTGGAGCTCAAATTTTCTCAGACAGAAACCATCTCTTTGAGGTATGTTGCATATTCAAGCTTCTATTTCTTTCCTTTGTGAGTGATTTGTCTCCTGCTTCTTGCTTGTGTATAGGCTTGCTCGTTTTAACCTACTTTGATGAAATCCGAGAGTTCACAAGTGTGGTTTTAGTTCCTGTTGCTTTTGAATTTGGGTCTGAGATATTGATAGAGTTGCATTGATAATGGATCTGATTGTGAAAGTATGTTTGTGTTTGTTTTACTAACTTCAGGAAGAGTTTGTATTATTTCAGGAATGCACTCCTGAAAATTGGATTTTGACAAATTTAGAAAATAAAAGTTTGTCTCTTGCTGCTTGTGCTTGTGATGCATTTTTAAATATTCATTTGTTGTTTGTTTACATCTATTGAATGTGTTTAGAAGATTTTCAGAAAGCATTTGTTGTGTACTTTCAGGATAGCCTTCCAGAAACTCGGATGGTAACACATTTTGAAACTTTTTTGCTTGGTGTCTTGTTCTGCTTAGGCATGTTGATATCTTTGATAGGCTGTTGAATTTGCTTATGAGTCTCTTGTTGCTTGGGAAACTGTCTAGTGTATATAAAAATTTCAGAAAGCATTTGTTTTGTAGTTTCAGGAAAGCCTTCCAGAAAAGTTTGAATTTTTTTCCCTTGTTTACGCAGGATAGAAACAAGATGGGAGAGTCAGTACCTCTCAAACTAGCACTGTCTGAGCTGAAGTACCCTATTGGTTCAGAGCCAAAAGAAAGAACGTCAATAAACCAAAATTCAAACTCAGAGTATATCTCGATTGTTGATAGTATTCTAACACGAGATGAGATGAGAAGAATCCGAGGGTCGTTTATGGGACCTATAATGAGGCTCGGTGAGAGTGGAATGAAATTATCAGCAAAGATTGTCCACGCTATTCTCACAAGAAGCATCGTTACTATCAAAGAGAATGAAGCCTGGTTCCATTTCGGTGCCCAGCCAATGAGGTTCTCTATAAGAGAATTCCACATGAGGTGGTAGTTGAGAAAACTAACCAAGGCTGAGGTGATTCGACCAGACAAGTGTTAGATTGGTTTTAGACCAATGGTTAGTTAGAGAATATTCCGCTGCATATCTGTTGAAAGGATCTAAGCTATAAATGACTAAGGAAGTCTTTTGCTAAGATCTATGTGAGCCCTCGCCTATGGGCGATATTATAAATAAAGGGCGAAAAAGGTTCGGCCAGGAAATGGACCGAGCGACGTGAGGCATCGACCGTGGCCTAGTCGGTCGGGATCGGGTCTTACAAGTTGTATCAGAGCCAGGTTGATCGTGTTCAGGACAGTGCTCAAAGATGTTATGTTCCAAACCGAAATTATTTCTGAAAACTGTGATGACTATGAAACCTTAGTTGGGGTGAGCCAAGAGAGAGTTGAGGTAAGAGGTATCATGCTTTTGAATGGAGAAGTTCCAAGATGAGCCAGCTTAGCCAAGATGAACTTTCCTAGGGCAAGATCCTAAAAAACAAGAAGGTTGGTCAATCTAGTTATTTAGAAGTAATAGACGGATTGGAGGGATGGAAGCAATGAAAGACTTGTTTATGGATGACCTGGACAAGGGAAGTGACATGGACCAGATAGTGGCTTAGGTTGAAATAAACTTGCAGCACTCTACTAAAGATAAGTGTTATCCCTTGGTGGCCGTTCATAATAAGTTAGCATATGCGATGTTAAAACTATTTAAGGAAGACACTACATGACTAGTACACGAGTGGACTTGTGATCAGATGGATCAGCTAGGACTTGGTATAAGTCAAGATAGGTTTCCTTAGATAGAGTTGGGTGGAATGAACCAATTCCAATCTGAATCTGTCTAAGGAAAGAATGAGGAAACTCGGGATGTTCGTTCCAATCAATGGAAGAACATGATCTTAGGTATTATAGTATGATGGAGATTAAGGTATATTATAAATACTCTTGTGAATGGTGTGAGCATTCGCAAAAGTAAGACGCCTTGGAGAATGGTATGGGACGTTTTCCAAATGTGTGATCAAACCGAGATCTTACTCATTTAGGTACCTAATGATTGGTGGTGTGGAAACACACGTTCTGTTCGATACGGGGGCCGCACATAGTTTTGTGAGCCCTATGCTGGTCGAGCGAGGTCTATTCCAAGTGGGACTTGGAACGGGGGAGAATTTAGGGCTAGTACATGTGAATGGTGTGAGCATTCACAAAAGTAAGACGCCTTGGAGAATGGTATGGGACGTTTTCCAAATGTGTGATCAAACCGAGATCTTACTCATTTAGGTACCTAATGATTGGTGGTGTGGAAACACCGCTCGTTGATCTGAGGGGCGCACATAGTTTTGTGAGCCCTATGCTGGTCGAGCGAGGTCTGTTCCAAGTGGGACTTGGAACGGGGGAGAATTTAGGGCTAGTACATGTGGCCCGCGGCCAAGTCATGGGTCACTATGCCTTCTCACAAATATCCCCGTGGTCATTCAAAACAGGGTGCTGCCTGTTGACCTGTATGTTGTCCACCTTAAGAATCACGAGGTGATCTTAGGCATAGACTGATTGGTAAAGTATCGGACCACTCTTGATTTCCGCATGGGTTGTGTGCAATTGGAGAGTAAGGGTCCCCCGATCGAGTACCAAGGTCTGAAGCCGGCTTTTAGTAAAGTAGTGGTGTCAGCAGTCCGTGCGCGCCGAATGCTAGACAAGGGTTGTGAAGGCTATCTGGCCACAATCACCACTATCGAGCACGGTAAGGACGAAAGTCTATTTGAGACTCTGGTGGTATCTGAGTTCGATAATATTTTCCAGACGCTACAGGGTGTCCCCCTGATAGGTCGGACCTCTTCACGAAAGAGCTAGAACCATGGAAAGCTCCACTGTCCAAGAATTCGTATCGAATGGCTCTGGCTGAGATGGCCGAGCCAAAGTCGACCACGTCCGAGAGGGACCAGGGTCGCAGTACAACCAAGTCGGAGATTGACCTAAGGTTGGGATTTCTATTTGATCAAGTCCATGAGGCGAGGATCAAATTATGACAAAGTCCAGTGATGGACCGAAGTCAAATATCAGACGGTTTAGTCTAGTAGGGACTAAGATCGCATTATGAACAAGCTGTAAAAGGCTGTGGTTGGTCTAAGGAATGATCCAGTACGTTGTTACTAGGATCATGAACCTTTTTGTCCGTGGAGAACAAAAGAATTGTAACAATCTGTTAGGACTCGTGGTAGGATGAGCAGCCTAAAGATTGGAACAAGTTCGCTAGGACTTGACTGGTACATCGAGTGGCTTGGGAGTTGGATAAATCTACTAAGGCTCGAGTATGCAGCATGTCCTAGAGACTGGAAATGATCTAGTCTTCGACTATGATCAGAGAAAGAATAAATTCTAAAGCAGATGATATTCAAAACAGAGACATAGACTTGGTGTTTACGAGGACCGCAATCTGTAAAGGTTGGGCCAGTGACACAAAGCATGTCTTTGGATCTGATTACAAGTATCACTGGTTTGTGTGCTTGATGGACCCTCGACGGTGGTCGGAGTAGCCAAGTAAGGGTGCCCTAAGCGGAAACCAGAATGGACCACTTGATAGGATTTTTGGTCAAATCCCTATCAAGTGGGGGAGACTTGTAAAACGATCATCAAAGAGATTTGATCATTGGAGAGGTCGTTTGGGTTGTTGAGAACCAACCAAGCATTTTCTATGTTCTAACAAGAATAAGTTCGGTTGGCACCAATTCTCAAGGCACAAGATTTACTCACCATTGGATTCGAGGACGAATCCATTACAAGTGGGGGAGACTTGTAGCATCCCCGTCCCGGGAACTTGACATAGGGCCTAGACGTTTCGATAGAAACGTGGATGTCTTGGTTCAGATCATGAGAATTGATCGTGAACAAGGCATGATGATGGAAATGGTCGAGAATGATCATGGATGTCTAGTCTTGGTTAGGGAAATGACCAAAGGACTTAATCACATGGATGTGACAAGTTAAAGAAGCTAGTCGAGTAAAATGATAGCTGGACGATGTAGGTGGGTAGCTCGACCAAGCTGAACGAAGCTCAGTCAAGTCCACTCTAGCTCGGTCTAAACTATGTCAGCTCAACTAGCTGAGCTTCTAGCCCAGTCAGCTGGGTTAGCTGGTAGTCAGCTCATCTCAGCTAGACGGAGTGTTCGGGTCTCAAGTCAGTGGTCCAGGTCTGGGCCGGTTGGTCCGGCCATGTGGTCCATGAGCCGTTGGGCTCTTGTGGGCAAGCCATGGGCTTGGTAATCAATCCTGGGCTTGGGTTGGACGTGCCTAGATGGGTCTGGAACCTTCTAGGGCGAACAGGTATGATCTGGTCCGTTGATTACAATCGATGGTCAAGATCTGTTCCGAAAGGATGCGTGGAAGGGATATGTCCCTTTGCACATGACCTTTGGTTGCCTATATAAAGGGTGCACGACCAGAGATCAATTTATTCAGTTTTCATTCAGTCTCATCACGTTCAAAGAGAGAGAAAGAGAGAGAGTCCGGCCAAGAGAAAGGCCGATTGTGGCGGCGGTTACCTTCCGGCGACTCCGATCGTTTGGGAAGGGGAACTCCGGCCAGGAATGGGATGATCTGGAAAGGGTAAAGCACGTGGAGAACCCTGATCAAGGTTCCAATGTGAGTGGTGGACCGGCGATCCATCAACCTAGACCGTCAGCCCCAACGGTCGAGTCTATGGTCCGATCGGCTCAATGGTTACATTCGTTTCTCTCTAGTCTATTTCATGTCATTCTCTTTTCTTCCTTCTCTGGGTATGAACATGGTGGTGTGATGGTTGGATCAAAGTGGTACTAGTCATCAAGGGTCCCGAGTTACCAAAGGGTACGAGTACCGAAAGGGTACGAGTTACCAAAGGGTACGAGTGATCAATGGGTGCAAGTTACCAAGGGATGCGAATGTATCGTGACCCAAGGGATGCAAGTGTATTGTGATCGAAGAGGTGCGGTCATATCGTGATCCAAGAGGTGTGATCATGTCGTGATCCAAGAGGTACGAACGTTTCATGATCCTAGAGGTACGAACGTATCATGATCCAAGGGATGTGAACGGGTTGTGATCCAAAGGATGCGAATGTGGCGTGATCCAAGAGATGCAAACGGGTCGAGACCGAAGAATGCGATAGTGCGTGACGAGATGCGATGGAATGGTGGCGAAAAGGTGTGAACCACCGGATGGTGCGATTGAGGGAAAGGTGCCATATGCTTTATGTAGGGCGTGGTCCCACATGTTAGCAATGGAATGCTGGTTATGTCAATACATGCTAAGGGGACGATGGCTTATCATGACTAGTGGTCGGATCATGTTTCATGACGATGGTTCGATGGTCGATCATTAGTATGGATGGTCATGTTGCTGGAGTAAGAGTATTGATGTGATGATCCTAGATATCAGCCTAGGTGTTGATAGCCTAAGGATTGGCTAAGAGCCATGTCGATGAGTATGGCTAGTTCTATGTGTTGTGGACCACAAGTACTGAGCCTAAGTATGATTGTTCAAGTAGGACCGTGTAAGATCTGATCATGGTTGGGTATGGACGACCTGACCCATAGATGATGGATCAAGGTGTTGGAACTAACCTGATTAATCAATGCATCGGTTGGTATGAACAAGTCATATATGTTGTCTGAGATTTATTCCATGGTCGGTAAGGCAAGTTAGATACTCATCAGTTCTAAGTCATGTGAGGATGGTTGGTTGATTGACTTAGGATCTGATGGGCATTGTCAGGCCAAAGTATGGACTGGGTACTATTGCCTATCAGGCAAAAGGATGTCGGATTGTGCATAAGCCGTCAAGGGCCAGATGCATGTCTCTCATCTGTCTGAAGACTTCTCAAAGGTTACTAATGTCTGTGAGGATGGTTGGTTGAATGACTAAGTACCTAGGGGAGCTGTTTATTGCAGGAATCAATATAAGAACCATAAAGGGACTTAATTAGTTCCATGTTTGAACGACAAGTCAGAGCAATCGAGTCAATGGAGGACCGATGAGCTAACAAGCTCTGTGGATGTGGCAAAGGTAAGATCTAGCAATTCTTGCATAGATCTAGATAGAATGGTTTAAAGGAATGAAACCTCAGATTCATATGAATAGGTTTGAGTTTAGGATCGACCTTTAAGCTAGTTGGTAGTTGAGAAAACTAACCAATGCTGAAGTGATTCGACCAGACAAGTGTTAGATTGGTTTTAGACCAATGGTTAGTTAGAGAATATTCCGCTGCATATCTGTTGAAAGGATCTAAGCTATGAATGACTAAGGAAGTCTTTAGCTAAGATCTAAGTGAGCCCTCGCCTATGGGTGATATTATAAATAAAGGGAAAAAATTAAGAGGTTCGGCCAAGAAGTGGGCCGAGCGACGTGAGGCGTCGACCGCGGCCTAGTCGACCGGGATCGGGTCTTACAAAAATTGCAGGAAGAAAGAGAATGTAGGAGGAAAGAGAGTATAAGAAAAAAATGGAGATAAGAGAAGAGATAATGTCTTTTTAACACTGGAATTTCATTTAGTTGCAAGTCCAAAGGGACAAAGAAAGGGAGGAAGAACCCAGTTCGAAACACAAAGTCAGTACCAGTAGGCACGGAAACAACAAGAAGAATGAGCACAACAGAGGCTCTTCTGACAAAAGCATAGAAATAAGAACCAAGGAAGAAAAGAAGAAAAAGCGTGCTTTCGAGTTACTTAGATCTTGCCTCGAGATGAATCATATGACCAAGCCATCTAGGTCCACGGAAGCCACATAAGACTAAGTACTATGGTGTTTGATGACACTATCAACGATTGCAAATGCAACCTTGTTCTTACTTGGAAACACATGATTTAGGGACCAGTCACCAAGCCCTTGAAGGAGACGAGAGAGATGATCTGTTAAGTACTTGAACTCCAGGAAGTTACTTAGGTTGAGTAAGACCTCCCTAACTTCAGCTGATGAGGTCTCGAAGATGACATTTTTCTGCATCATGTTGTCCATTGCTTCAATGGCCCATAGCAGGCCTTGGAGGTCAGCCTCTATTATAGAAATAGGTGATGGAAAAGCTCGACGACTATGATGGAGAGAACAACCCTGTGCATCTCTTGTATTCCAACTTGCTCCGCAAATCAGACTTGACATATTCCAGGCTGTACCAACATTACACTTAATGTAACAGGAAAGAGAATCAGAGGAGGGAAAGGGAGTCTGAGAGGAAGGAAAAAGAGTGAGAGAGGAAGGAGATACTGTTGGTGTCAAAATCGGTCGCGATGGAATCAATGACTGAAAGTCTCTAGAAAGTATTTCTTGAAACAAAAAGTCTCGGATAATTTCTAAAAGGAGTTATACGAGATTTTCTCAAACTAGAATATCCACTCTCTGTGAGATCGAGGAAGACTTCTGAGCGTCGTGGGCGAGAATCCCGGAAAGATCGGTCCGCCGCCAACGACATCAAGATTTGATCACCACAAAACCCTAAACATAAAGAATCTGCCTCGAAACTTCGAAGAGGTCGTTCTCTCAAACCGTGAGGAACCAGAAAACGATCAAGATATCAAATCGAAGCCCTCGCCGAGATCTACAGCCTGGCGCCCGCGGCACCGACCTGGCGCCGGCGGCACGCGCCACGCGGGCCGGACTGGCGCCGGCGGCACCGACCTGGCGCCGGCGGCACCGACCTGGCGCCGGCGGCACCGACCTGGCGCCGGCGGCACCGACCTGGCGCCGGCGGCACCGACCTGGCGCCGGCGGCACCGACCTGGCGCCGGCGGCACTCGCCTAGCCGCGGCATCTGCCATTTCGCCTGGCGCCGATGGGTATCCGCCTATGCCGCGCAATCTGGCCACGCTGGCTGGCCTGGCGCCGGCGGCACCGACGATGCCGGCGGGCACCAGGACGCTGGCCGGTTTGGCCGGCGGCACTACGTCAGCTGGTTTTACGCCGGGCGGCTTCCGGTGAATGACTAAGGAAGTCTTTAGCTAAGATCTAAGTGACCATGGGTGATATTATAAATAAAGGGAAAAAATTAAGAGGTTCGCCAAGAAGTGGGCCGAGCGACGCGGAGGCGCCGACCACGGCCTAGTCGACCGGGATCGGGTCTTACAAAAATTGCAGGAAGAAAGAGAATGTAGGAGGAAAGAGAGTATAAGAAAAAAATGGAGATAAGAGAAGAGATAATGTCTTTTTAACACTGGAATTTCATTTAGTTGCAAGTCCAAAGGGACAAAGAAAGGGAGGGGGAAGAACCCCAGTTCGAAACACAAAAGTCAGTACCAGTAGGCACCGGAAACAACAAGAAGAATGAGCACAACAGAGGCTCTTCTGACAAAAGCATAGAAATAAGAACCAAGGAAGAAAAGAAGAAAAAGCGTGCTCGAGTTACTTAGATCTTGCCTCGAGATGAATCATATGACCAAGCCATCTAGGTCCACCAGAAGCCACATAAGACTAAGTACTATGGTGTTTGATGACACTATCAACGATTGCAAATGCAACCTTGTTCTTACTTGGAAACACATGATTTAGGGACCAGTCACCAAGCCCTTGAAGGAGACGAGAGAGATGATCTGTTAAGTACTTGAACTCCAGGAAGTTACTTAGGTTGAGTAAGACCTCCCTAACTTCAGCTGATGAGGTCTCGAAGATGACATTTTTCTGCATCATGTTGTCCATTGCTTCAATGGCCCATAGCAGGCCTTGGAGGTCAGCCTCTATTATAGAAATAGGTGATGGAAAAGCTCGACGACTATGATGGAGAGAACAACCCTGTGCATCTCTTGTATTCCAACTTGCTCCGCAAATCAGACTTGACATATTCCAGGCTGTACCAACATTACACTTAATGTAACAGGAAAGAGAATCAGAGGAGGAAGGGAGTCTGAGAGGAAGGAAAAAGAGTGAGAGAGGAAGGAGATACTGTTGGTGTCAAAATCGGTCGCGATGGAATCAATGACTGAAAGTCTCTAGAAAGTATTTCTTGAAACAAAAGTCTCGGATAATTTCTAAAAGGAGTTATACGAGATTTTCTCAAACTAGAATATCCACTCTCTGTGAGATCGAGGAAGACTTCTGAGCGTCGTGGGCGAGAATCCCGGAAAGATCGGTCCGCCGCCAACGACATCAAGATTTGATCACCACAAAACCCTAAACATAAAAGAATCTGCCTCGAAACTTGAAGAGGTCGTTCTCTCAAACCGTGAGGAACCAGAAAGCGATCAAGATATCAAATCGGCCCTCGCCGAGATCTACAGCCTGGCGCCGGCACCGACCTGGCGCCGGCGGCACGCGCCACGCAGGCCGGACTGGCGCCGGCGGCACCGACACGCTGGCTGGCCTGGCGCCGGCGGCACCGACCTGGCGCCGGCGGCACCGACCTGGCGCCCGGCACCGACCTGGCGCCAGCGGCACCCGTCGTCGCGGGCTGGCCTGGCGCCCGGCACCGGCCTGGCGCCGGCGGCACCGTCACCCGGCCTGGCGCCGGCGGCACCGACCTGGCGCCCGGCACCGGCCTGGCGCCGGCGGCACCGACCTGGCGCCGGCGGCACCGACACGCTGGCTGGCCTGGCGCCGGCGGCACCGACACGCTGGCTGGCCTGGCGCCGGCGGCACCGGCCTGGCGCCGGTTGCACCGTCAGCGGGCTGGCCTGGCGCCGGCGGCACCCGTCGTCGCGGGCTGGCCTGGCGCCGGCGGCACCGACCTGGCGCCGGTCGGCGGCCCTCGTCTGGTCTCGGTCCCATCGTTCGGTCTGATCCCATCTTGGCTTGTTTGGATCAATCATCATGAGTTTGGGACGACACGCTACTGGAATAAACATCCTACGACTCGATTGGAATCGCCCTCGATGTTTTACGACAAAACTAGAAGGATTGGATTTCGTAGAAGATATCGTATAGAACAAGGTCGATTAACTTGAACATCGATCCTTTAGGTTATACGGTTTATTTTACGAGAAAGATAGTCTTCAGAAATCGTATAAAACGTTTAACGACTTAAGACAAGTCCACGGACTAACTTACTTAATTTAGGAATTCAGGCCCAATCAGGCTATGACGGTTTGTCCGATATCCCGAACATCGGATGAACATCAAGTCACCGAAAAATCGAGGATAACTACAAAGATCGGCGAAAATGGAATACTTCTGAAGAGATAAGCTTGGGCCCAAAGGCGAGGTCCATCATCCTAAGGCAAACCGACCTTGGAGTGGATATATATGAGAGCAAGGGCAGAAGAGAAGGGATCGAAAATCCTAGATTGGAGACTTAGAGCATCCTGCTAGCTTAGAGAACTTAGAACTTAGCGGTTAGGCTAGCGAGGCAGGACTTCGAGCGTCTGGCGCCTCTTGTTCTAGTTTTATCTTCTCCGCAGACCCACGTTCCTCTGGAAGGATCTAACTATACTTTTACTCAGAGCTCGCTCATAGAAACCCTAGGCATTACCTTCGACATGCCCGTTTCTATGACCAGCGCTCATACTTAGGCGAACCAGGCCCTAGAGCGTCTGGCGCCTCCTGCTCACAAATCTCGGCTCCTCTCGGAAGGATCGGGCAATTCTTTTACTTAAGAGCCCGCGACATAGAAACCCTAGGCGTTATCTTCGACATGCCTGTTTCTATGACAACGCCATACGACCTAACCACGACGGTTCGATCTCTTGTTCAATTACACCTAAACTGAACTACGTCCGACTTGATCCTCGAAAGGGGTACGTAGGCAGCCTTTCTTAAGGTCCAGTCCCAAATCTTAACAAAACCTTTTCCGCATTTATTCGGTCACTTGTCGTTGGCTGTCACAGAGAATCCGGACCTTCAGGGAAAGTCGGGTTAACTTGGCTTTCCTCCGTTTTTATTCATTAAAATCGACAATGTGAATTCGGTTCCCACAGTTTGGCTAGAAGGAGGGGACGGATTACTCTTACTCATACGCCGCAGCTTGATCGAACCAATGTCCGAAATATGAAAGAAAAAGTTGCGGTTTGCGTCAGCGATGGTAAAACAACTCCAGCAGCGACTGTTCCTATGGCCAACGCCACGCGAAACGCCACGGTGCTCGAAAGCAAATCAAAACTTAGCGCAGCTTTCCGCCGCAGGAAGAGCACAAAAACGAGCTCGCAATTTCTCTATCTAAACAGAAAGGGCAACGATAAAATCTATCAAACCCCAAAAATTCGTCTTGTTACCAAGTTAGAGAAATCGCAACGAGCAAGGTTTCTACGAAAAACGTTTCTTTCGAGAACCTCTCGGAAAAATAAAACTTATTCTCCTCGAAACCTTGGGGAAACCCTATATTACTCGTGGAACAGAAGCACGGCAAATCGGTTCACCGATTCCCACTGCCATACTTCTTACAAACAACTCTCGAGGAACAAACGGGAAAACGAAAGGAGGTCGGAGCTTGATCTTACTAGGACGACTTGCCATAAGGTAAGATCAGTCTTCCCAGTTCGCCTTAGTAAGAGCCCACTTTGTTCTCCTTTGTGTCTAGGTCAAAATGGTTTTCGCTTCGCCTCAATCGGAGTTTCCGTTGAGATTTTCTGAAGGAACAAAATTACTCTCCGGCCACCTGCGCTGTGGACGAGAACAACTATCACCAAGGTCACCTCGCCTGTGGAAACCTCACTTTGCTCTTGTTGGGGTCAAAAACGGTTATCTCGAAATCTACGGCTAAAGACCTTCCCAAAACTCAAAAGATTTCCCGCAAACGACTGACGAGGGAAAGATCGAACAACGAAAAACCCAGACGGCAAGGCGACCTGGCGCCGGCGGCAGCGGGGCAGCGGGCTGGCCTGGCGCCGCGCACGCTGGACGCTGGCTGGCCTGGCGCCGGCACCCGACCTGGCGCCGGTACGCACCCGGCCTGGCGCCGGCGGCACCGACCTGGCGCCGGCGGCACGCTGACGCTGGCTGGCCTGGCGCCAGCGGCACCAACCTGGCGCCCGGCGACGCAGCGGGCTGGCCTGGCGCCAGCGGCACCAACCTGGCGCCGGCGGCACCGACCTGGCGCCGGCGGCACGCTGACGCTGGCTGGCCTGGCGCCGGCGGCACGCTGACGCTGGCTGGCCTGGCGCCGGCGGCACTCGCCTGGCGCCGGCGGCACCGACTGGCGCCCGGCGACACAGCGGGACGGGCTGGCCTGGCGCCGGCGGCACGCTGACGCTGGCTGGCCTGGCGCCGGCGGCACTCGCCTGGCGTCGGTCGGCGTCCCTCGATCTGGTCTCGGTCCCATCGTGCTCGGTCCGATCCCATCTTGGCTTGCTTAGATCAATCTTTGTGAGTTTGGTAACGATCACGGTTATTCTAAACACCAATCGCCTCGACTATACGAAAATGGGATTCCTTCGAAATGCCAAACCTTCAAAAGACTATTTTCTCAAATTTTTTGTAAAGGTTTAAATTCTTTGTAGGACAGGAACAAAAACGTCTTGAAAAACTGCCGTAGAATTTAGGGAACTTAGGACCTAGGTGGATAGTCTAGCAAGCTAAGTCTTAGGCAAAATTTCCAGTCTTGTTCCATCGTTCCTTGATTGTCCAGGAGAACATGCAAACCGATCTAGTCTCGAAAACCGAGAAACGACGCCATGCGTTCTAAAAGCATACTCATCCCGCTTCCTAAAAGAAAGAAAAAACGTACACAAGCCTTCGGAAGAACGGCTAACCCGTTTCTTCGTAAAAAGAAAAGGGAAGTAGGTACGTATACTATACCGTATAATCCCATCTTCGAAAACTTTTGCTTCAGCATCAAGACAACGCTTTTGACAAAGCAAACTCGCAGCAATAAGATTAGATCTAAAAGCGTAATGGCATAGCTAACCGTTACAAACATAGTCTTGAACTCTACGCCGCCTCGCCGCGAACTCGGCGACTTCAGAAAACGGTACCAACGCCAGACTAATAGCATGACGGTGAACTACTTAAAATAACGAAATAACCTTCGTAAACTCCATAAGTAGTTGAAGCAGCTTTAGATCAAAGGTCGAAATCTTAGCGAAACATCTCCCGTGTAATCCGCGGAAAGATCGAACGAAAAACCCACAGGCAACGGCAAGGCGACCTGGCGCCCGGCGACGCAGCGGGCTGGCCTGGCGCCGGGCGGCACGCTGACGCTGGCTGGCCTGGCGCCGGCGGCACCAACCTGGCGCCGGCACCGACCTGGCGCCGGCACCGACCTGGCGCCGGCGGCACTCGCCTGGCGCCGGGCGGCACTCGCCTGGCGCCGGGCGGCACGCTGACGCTGGCTGGCCTGGCGCCGGCACCGACCTGGCGCCGGCGGCACTCGCCTGGCGCCGGGCGGCACGCTGACGCTGGCTGGCCTGGCGCCGGCGGCACTCGCCTGGCGCCATGCACGCTGGACGCTGGCTGGCCTGGCGCCGGCGGCACCGACCTGGCGCCGGCGTGAGACACGGGCTGGCCTGGCGCCGGGCGGCACGCTGACGCTGGCTGGCCTGGCGCCGGGCGGCACGCTGACGCTGGCTGGCCTGGCGCCGGCACCGACCTGGCGCCGGCGGCACTCGCCTGGCGCCGGGCGGCACTCGCCTGGCGCCGGGCGGCACGCTGACGCTGGCTGGCCTGGCGCCGGCACCGACCTGGCGCCCGGCGACGCAGCGGGCTGGCCTGGCGCCAGCGGCACCAACCTGGCGCCGGCGGCACTCGCCTGGCGCCGGGCGGCACGCTGACGCTGGCTGGCCTGGCGCCGGCGGCACCCGACCTGGCGCCGGCGGCACTCGCCTGGCGCCGGGCGGCACGCTGACGCTGGCTGGCCTGGCGCCGGCACCGACCTGGCGCCCGGCGACGCAGCGGAGCAGGCTGGCCTGGCGCCGGCGGCACCCGCCTGGCGTCGGTCGGCGTCCCTCGATCTGGTCTCGGTCCCATCGTGCTCGGTCGATCCCATCTTGGCTTGCTTAGATCAATCTTTGTGAGTTTGAGTGCGATCCGCGGTTATTCTAAACACCAATCGCCTCGACTATACGAGAAAATGGGATTCGCCGAATGCGAAACCTTCAAAAGACTATTTTCGAAATTTTTGTAAAGGTTTAAATTCTTTGTAGGACAGGAACAAAAGCGTCTTGAAAAACTGCCGTAGAATTTAGGGAACTTAGGACCTAGGTGGATAGTCTAGCAAGCTAAGTCTTAGGCAAAATTTCCAGTCTTGTTCCATCGTTCCTTGATTGTCCAGCAGAACATGCAAACCGATCTAGTCTCGAAAAACCGGCGATCGCCATGCGTTCTAAAAGCATACTCATCCCGCTTCTAAAAGAAAGAAAACGCATACACAAGCCTTCGAAGAACGGCTAACCCGTTTCTTCCGTAAAAGAAAAGGGAAGTAGGTGCGTATACTATACCGATATAATCCCATCTTGAAAACTTTTGCTTCAGCATCAAGACAACGCTTTTGACAAAGCAAACTCTCGCAGCAATAAGATTAGATCTAAAAGCGTAATGGCATAGCTAACCGTTACAAACATAGTCTTGAAACTTCGATGATCTCTGAAATTACGCCAAGCTTCGCGACTAAAGCGTGTACCAACGTCAGACTAATAGCATGACGGTGAACTACTTAAAATAACGAAATAACCGGTAAAACTCCATAAGTAGTTGAAGCAGCTTTAGATCAAAGGTCGAAATCTTAGCGAAACATCTCCGTGTAATCAGCGGAAACATCGCTACTTTAACAAACTGCGATTTTCTATCTCTATGAAACCGGTCATCCATTACTTTGGTATAACAAGAACATTTTAAAACAAAATAGCCTATGGAAAAAACATGACCGGTCTTATGCAAAACGATTTCGCGATGCGCCAAAAGTGAATGAGGAAAACTCCGCTATGCTTGGCATGTCTATCTCGGCAAACGCTATTTGGCCCTCACTACTTCATTAGTAAAGCCGAACCTGAATTCGGCATCCCCATTAAGGACAATCGTAATTTAACATGACCTTAATAAGGGTCATGGTCTGATCGTTTACCAACAATTTCCTTGGCGATACGGCTGAATCTAGCCTCCATGCCAATCAAAGCTACTGGCGAGCACCGCTCCAATCATAACGGCTAAAACAACAATCCACGATTTGTTCATAGAGCGCCAAGTGACTATTACGCAAGCAATTTGTCGCATAACCCAGAATCGAAATCATACGATAAACTCTTCATCCCAAAACTCAGTCCTAACAACCATACGGTTAGCGGAAGATTTAAACTCATCGTCAATCGATTAAGTTCTATCGCCCGTAAACCGCGGCATGAAAAACACTTCGTGACAAGGCTCCAAGAGTTATACGAGTCATCCTTAATATATACAAACAAATCTCGGAAGGCCAACACTTCCGCGAAGCAGCGTGAATGTAGGCGCTTCTCCCTGGTCGAACTTACGCGACCTCTTGGTCCTCGTCTAAGCGAAACAACAGTTTCTGGCTGCGAACATTCACAAAACATCTCCAAAGCCCGCGAACATTTCAACCACGAAATGCGGCACAAGGGAAACTTCGACCTTCAGCACTGCGAGGCGTTATTGCGCTCGAAGGACATTCTTTTCCTCAAAGCGTTCGAGCGAAATCCTCGTCTCTAAAACTCAAAACATACAAACACACCTCTAGCGGTAACATGCCTCTAAACTGGCATCATTTCGTTGTTGCTGATCACAACAAAGCGAACTCGCGTCCTAAACAGACAAATAGCAGCCCTTCAAGGGGTAGGCTCTCTTGCATCCGACAAGGATAAACATAGCGCTATACAAGAAATCAAAATTTTGGTCTAGCTCTTCGTAAAGGAAGTAGCTTCGACTCCGCGCAGACAAATCATATAAGCCGACAACAATTAGCGGATTTTAAGCGGTGCGAGTCAGGTTAAAATCGCAAACAGGCAAAACGAAAGCCGATTTGTCATCATGAAAGCCTCAGTCCGAGAGTAAACCTAGGTCTTGCCCTAAACCCAGCCACGCTGGATCTTGACATCTCACAGACATAGTATGGTATACGAGATCCAAAATTTGTCTCTTCACTTAAGCCTATTAGTTTCCGCGAACTTTCCGTAAATCGGTAAACCGCGGAAAATCTCGCTTTATGCAAACAATAGATACGGTGATCATCAGGGAACTAGGAATGAGACGACAACTCACACCCTCTTTCTCATACTTGAAAAACTGAAGTTCATAAATAATCGAAAACAAATACATCAACAGCATCATGCTCGAAAGTCTCTCGACACATAACCAGACCATATAAGTCTCGCCGGAAAACAGATCACAAGGGTCTTAAACTCCAAAACGAACTACGGAAGGCTTGATCCCTACACCAAGGGTACGTAGGCAGCCTTCGAAAGGCGCAGCCCCAATCTTACCACTTTCAACGGAGCCTTTCAACCATTGATTCCGCCTATCTTACCTGACATGTCTTATCGCTCGCAAGAACATCACGAAGGTTCTAACGAGCTGGGGGGCTAACTGTTGGTGTCAAAATCGGTCGCGACGGAATCAATGACTGAAAGTCTCTAGAAAGTATTTCTTGAAACAAAAAGTCTCGGATAATTTCTAAAAGGAGTTATACGAGATTTTCTCAAATTAGAATATCCACTCTCTGTGAGATCGGAAGACTACGGGCGTGCGTGGACGAGAATCCCCGGAAAGATCGGTCCGCTCGCCCAACGACATCAAGATTCGATCACCACAAAAACCCTAAACATAAAAGAATCTGCCTCGAAACTTCGAAGAGGTCGTTCTCTCAAACCGTGAGGAACCAGAAAACGATCAAGATATCAAATCGAAGCCCTCGCCGAGATCTACAGCCTGGCGCCGGCGGCACCGGCCTGGCGCCGGCGGCACCGGCCTGGCGCCGGCGGCACCGACTGGCGCCGGCGGCACCGACCTGGCGCCGGCGGCACCGTCGCCGCAGGCTGGCCTGGCGCCGGCGGCACCGGCCTGGCGCCGGCGGCACCGGCCTGGCGCCGGCGGCACCGTCCGCAGCGGGCTGGCCTGGCGCCGGCGGCACCGGCCTGGCGCCGGCACCGTCGCCGCAGGCTGGCCTGGCGCCGGCGGCACCGACCTGGCGCCGGCGGCACCGTCACCGGCTGGCGCCGGCGGCACCGGCCTGGCGCCGGCGGCACCGGCCTGGCGCCGGCGGCACCGTCCGCAGCGGGCTGGCCTGGCGCCGGCGGCACCGACCTGGCGCCGGCGGCACCGACCTGGCGCCGGCGGCACCGTCGCCGCAGGCTGGCCTGGCGCCGGCGGCACCGTCGCCGCAGGCTGGCCTGGCGCCGGCGGCACCGTCACCGGCTGGCGCCGGCGGCACCGTCACCGGCTGGCGCCGGCGGCACCGCCTGGCGCGGCGGCACCGACCTGGCGCCGGCGGCACCGTCGCCGCAGGCTGGCCTGGCGCCGGCGGCACCGACCTGGCGCCGGCGGCACCGACCTGGCGCCGGCGGCACCGTCGCCGCAGGCTGGCCTGGCGCCGGCGGCACCGTCCGCAGCGGGCTGGCCTGGCGCCGGCGGCACCGACTGGCGCCGGCGGCACCGTCAGCGGGCTGGCCTGGCGCCGGCGGCACCGTCGCCGCAGGCTGGCCTGGCGCCGGCGGCACCGGCCTGGCGCGGTCGGCGACCTCGATCACGGTCTCGGTCCCATCGTGTTCGGTCTGATCCCATCTTGGCTTGTTTGGATCAATCATCATGAGTTTGGGACGATCACGGCTCTGGAATAAACATCCTACGACTCGATTGGAATCGTCCTCGATGTTTTACGACAAAACTAGAAGGATTGGATTTCGTAGAAGATATCGTATAGAACAAGGTCGATTAACTTGAACATCGATCCTTTAGGTTATCACGGTTTATTTCACGAGAAAGATAGTCTTTCCGAGAAATCGTGATAAAACGCTTAACGACTTAAAACAAGTCCACGGACTAACTTACGAATTTAGAATTCAGGCCCAATCAGGCTATGACGGTTTGTCCGATATCCCAACATCGGATGAACATCAAGTCACCGAAAAATCGAGGATAACTACAAAGATCGGCGAAAATGGAATACTTCACGAAGAGATAAGCTTGGGCCCAAAGGAGGTCCATCATCCTAAGGCAAACCGACCTTGGAGTGGATATATAAGGAGAGCAAGGGCGAAGAGAAGGGGATCCGAAAATCCTAGATGGAGACTTAGAGCATCCTGCTAGCTTAGAGAACTTAGAACTTAGGCGGTTAGGCTAGCGAGGCAGGACTTCGAGCGTCGGCGCCTCTTGTTCTAGTTTTATCTTCTCCGCAGACCCACGTTCCTCGGAAGGATCTAACTATACTTTTACTCGAGCTCCGCTCATAGAAACCCTAGGCATTACCTTCGACATGCCCGTTTCTATGACCAACGCCATACTAGACGAACCAGGCCCTAGAGCGTCTGGCGCCTCACGCTCACAAATCTCCGCTCCTCGGAAGGATCGGGCAATTCTTTACTTAAGAGCTCCGCACATAGAAACCACAGGCGTTATCTTCGACATGCCTGTTTATGACAAACGCCATACTAGACAAACCCGCCAGACGGTTCGATCTCTTGTTCAATTACACCTAAACTGAACTACGTCCGACTTGATCCTCGAAGAGTGCGTAGGCAGCCTTTCTAAGGTCCAGTCCCAAATCTTAACAAAACCTTTTCCGCATTTATTCGGTCACTTGTCGTTGGCTGTCACAGAGAATCCGGACCTTGAGGGAAAGTCGGGTTAACTTGGCTTTCCTCCGTTTTTATTCATTAAAATCGACAGTGTGAATTTCGGTTCCCACAGATACTCACGTATTGAAAGAGTGTAAGAGGGGTATAATGGTCAAAACCAAGCGAAAATATAGTAGAAAGTACCTTTGCGTCAAATCATGGATGATTCCCTATTTTGAACCTCTAATTGGGATATTCATCTAA
The DNA here is from genome assembly GCA_016771965.1 of Brassica carinata. Taxonomy (NCBI): domain Eukaryota; kingdom Viridiplantae; phylum Streptophyta; class Magnoliopsida; order Brassicales; family Brassicaceae; genus Brassica; species Brassica carinata. The sequence continues at coordinate 43,216,165 of CM028691.1, forward strand.
ATCTCCCCTCTGATAAATATGTTTTGTCAACTTAGTGTACACCATAACTTCACTTAGTATGGTTTTGTAATTGTAGAGATACTAACGTATTGAAGAGAGTGTAGGAGGAGTATAATGGTCAAAACCAAGCAAAAATGTAGGAGAAAGTACATTTGTATCAAATCATGGATGATTCTCTAATTTGAATCTCTAATTGGGATATTCACCTAAATCTCCCCTCTGATAAATATGTTTTGTCAACTTAGTGTATACCATAACTTTTCTTAGTATGGTTTTGTAATTGCATGTTGTCTAGAATTATTTTCGTAATGTTGTATGAGTTATAGGTTTGCGTTAAAATGAATTTATTGTTTGCCTGGTGAAGTTTGTAGACCATACTCTAATTTTCTTCATTTTCTCTTTACATGGTTATGGATTAGTTTATGTGCATATATATGCAGTTGTTGATTTACTATTTTAGTTTCTTTTCGAAGGATTCTTTAAGTTAGGTTTACATGAATGTTTTTTTCAAAAACAATCACAAGTATCTAAACAACTACTTCTATCAGAGAGAGAGATATATGAGATCAAACAATCCCTCTTCACCAAAACTACATATTTGTCTCACATCACTGACACCTGCCTCCGCAGAGTATCTCATCATTATGCAGTGGAAGCCTATTTAACCCTTCCTTCTTTGCCCCCAAAATGTTGCTTATATAACTTAAGAGTCACACTCCGTTTAATGAACAGTTATATGTAATATGTTCTATTCTATATTTCTAGTTATGTAAAAACTAGAATAGACTACAAACTTCATGATAATATAAATAATTGTATGTTCTTCATATGAATAATATGGTATATAATTCCTAGAAACAAACTCTTACAGTGGTGTAAACACAATGTTTCCCATATATTATTTGCTCAATTCCAACAACAAATATGTAGACATGTATAGTTTTATACATTATAGTATATTATTCTATTTTATGGTTACTATATAATATCATACCTCTCTCCCTCTCTCTTGCTCCCCACCATTTCTTTTTCATCTTTACATCATGTACCAACAACAAGTCAACAACATCCTCTCTTTTGCAGCTGGCAGATACATTTTCCCTTTCGCCACTGTCAATTACTAAAATTGAATGCCAAAAATAGAACAATTTACTATTTGTGTTCAATTCTATAATAAACTTATAGAATATAAATGTAACATAATATGTGTTATATTTTTAGTTATACTACTATGAATCAATTGTTTTATACTACTTTTTTAATAAATATTGTATGTCTACTTACTCAATTGTACACATCTTGCTTTATGAAGCAGTGTCACGCGCGAAAAATAAGAGATTGGTCTTATTTCATACAGAATTGTTCCATCACAGAACCACTTAATTACAATGGTTATTTGCTGAATTTTTCTCTTACTGTGTTTACTTCGTCAATTCACCCTTTTTATATTAATTGAGATTAGTTTCTGTTAGAAAAAAATTAGTTTGATGGTATTATTTTAGGAAATATTTGAAATTTAAAAATAATAAATGTTAAATTTTATAGGAATAATTGTTTTTGCATCCAACAATAATTTTATTGCTTAAACTTGAGGTGGCCTTGGTATTTAGACCTGAACAGAACAACTAATAAAACAAAAATTTCTATGAAAATATCTAGCCATTTATTATATAAATATGTTGTTGAATTACTCACGCATGGAATGTAGATGATAGAGAAATCTCCTTTCAAAATTTCATTTTGTTCCTTTGAGAATTTTTGCCATCTATTTGAATCTTGATCCATTGATATCAATTCTTTGCAATTTATCCCAAAGTTCTGACTTTGTGGAGAGGTGTAACATATTATGCATCGTCCATATAAATTCTTCAATTTATGCATGTAGAGGTGATAATCGTCTACTTGGTTCTTAGTTCCTAGAAGTTGTGTTCCCCATTATAATCTTTCTATATTCATTCACATCCACTTAAAGGTGTATCGTGACGCCAAGAACCATCAAACATACAAATATTTTGAAAGCTTAAGACTTTAATACAGTATGTTTCATGACGCACCTCAGAAAAATCAAATGGTTTGTTTGCTTCATTCTAAGCATGACATTCTCCCTCAGCATATTGAACAAGTTTATGCAAATTTCTATCAATTCCTAGAAAAAGCTTATCATTTTGTGCCTTCCAAATATACTAAATTAACCAAGAATATAGGTCTTGATCATCTTCCAAATTTTCAAAGACATTTTTCCTCCAGAACGTATAGTCCATATTTGTATAACACCTACTGAAGGAAAGACTGATGGTCTTGATAGTGTAGAGGAAAAAGCTTAGTTTGCAGCACTGGAGAACATTCAAAAAGGGTATGGTCTATTGATTCACCATCTTCCCCACATCTAGGGCAATGATTAGCACCTCTCATGTTTCTGCATGTTAGGTTCTTTGTAACTGATCAGTCATCAGATGCCTGATAATATGACGCATTTTGTGGGGCGCTTTAACTTTCCAAGCATAAGACTGAAGCGTGTGTATACTCGGCTAAATGCATATCTCAGAGTCTCCATTAACCATAATATTGCAAGCTACCCAATATCCTAATTTCACTGTGTAGCAACCTATTCTGTATAACTCCATCAGAACTCATCGCTCTGTCTATCTTGACTTATTGCTAAGGTTTTGATTAAAAGGATATCATATGGGACAACAACGGATTCCAAAAATATATCATCCTAAGTCTTCCCCTATCCTAATATCAAATCACTAATTGGCGTCATAGGATGGACCACATGAGTAATTTCTCTAGCTGGTCTATCTGGGATCGTAAGAATCCATGGAACCTCCCATGCTCTTATCTCATTACCAAAGTGAACATTTTTCCAAATATTCAATGAGAGTAAATCCTTCAATGTTACAATACTAGTCCAAGCATTGGAAGGATTATTGCATGATGTAGTTTTTAATGGTAAGCTATGTTTAAAGTATTTTTCTTTCAAAAGATTCTTAACCAGAAGAGCTAGATTAAACTCATGTATTGCTCTAAATCTCAGTCCAATTTTTTCTTTGGGTAGACACATCTTCTCCTGTTTTGCCCAGTGAGTCCCTTTCTTGGGAGGGTTTGAACTCCACTAGAAGCGTGCAAGGGTACTAGCTAATTTCTCGCAAATCTCCAAAGAAAGAAGAAAACTGGACACAACATAAGTGGATAAGGCCAAAGAGATAAATTTTATCAATACCTCCTTTCCACCCTTAGACAACCATCTAGTTGACCATCCATTCACTCTATTCTATAATATTTCCTTAAACAAGGAAACGAGCTTGCATTTTGATCCGTTGATATCCTCAGTTGTGTCAAGTGATTAGTCTCCATACCTCCCTCATTTTGAATACCCATAACAGTTTTAATTGACTCCTTCGTTTTTGCCAAAGAGCAAAGATGATTTATCAAAATTTATGCATTGTTCCCATGGTTTTTCATAAGTTTCATCAATTCACCATATTCATGGGATCTGCCTTATAAAAGAAAATGTTATTATTTGCAAAAATTAGGTGATACACTGGAGGAATAGCGTGTGCAATATGCATTCTTGTTATCGTACCCATAAGTTCTACATGATTTAGAAAGCTAAGTAGAACTTATGTGCATAAGATAAAGATAAAAGAAGACAAAGGGTCACCTTGACATAATCCTCGCTTTGGTGTTATATATTCCCTCTAAATTGGCTGTTTCAAAGCACACTGTACTTAACAAACTTATTACATCTCATAATCCAACCAGTCCACATATGCGAAAAATCCTACCTTTTCCATTACTGCTATGTATGTATTTCTTGCTATTCACTTATGAAGATCTCCTAGATTCGTTCACAACGCATGAAATATCTTTTGAGTTATCAAAATATCATCTATAGACTGTTTCCTAGTAGAAACGCCAACTAAGTTTCTGATATGAGGTTGAGTAAGATCTTCTTCAAGTACTGGTATAAAAAATCTAAAAATAATCTTATAGCTGATATTACACAAACTGATCCCTCTAAATTGTGTCATTTCTTAGGATTGATCATCAATATTTGAGATATGAAAAATGATCATCTCACTAAATCCTGGTGCTTATTTTTTGAATAAGAGAAATCATTAACTCTATGGATCAAGTCGCCTTTTTTGACTTTTGTAGGAATAAATTTATTTTGATAGAATGAAACTGGTTGTTTGCATAAGAGTAAAATAAATGTTATCGTAGCTTCTTGTACGCTATCTTTAGCACTACTGTTTTGTTGATATTTTTACAACAAGAGTAAGTACAAAAACCAAGATTTTATTCTAAATTAGGTATCAAAAGCCTTCTCCCTCCACTTACTTTTTCATTAATTTATTTTAAAAAGAACTGTTAACAAAACAGTGGAAAGATAAAAGAAGACAAAGGGTCACCTTGACATAATCCTCGCTTTGGTGTTATATATTCCCTCTAAATTGGCTGTTTCAAAGCACACTGTACTTAACAAACTTATTACATCTCATAATCCAACCAGTCCACATATCAAAAAATCCTACCTTTTCCATTACTGCTATGTATGTATTTCTTGCTATTCACTTATGAAGATCTCCTAGATTCGTTCACAACGCATGAAATATCTTTTGAGTTATCAAAATATCATCTATAGACTGTTTCCTAGTAGAAACGCCAACTAAGTTTCTGATATGAGGTTGAGTAAGATCTTCTTCAAGTACTGGTATAAAAAATCTAAAAATAATCTTATAGCTGATATTACACAAACTGATCCCTCTAAATTGTGTCATTTCTTAGGATTGATCATCAATATTTGAGATATGAAAAATGATCATCTCACTAAATCCTGGTGCTTATTTTTTGAATAAGAGAAATCATTAACTCTATGGATCAAGTCGCCTTTTTTGACTTTTGTAGGAATAAATTTATTTTGATAGAATGAAACTGGTTGTTTGCATAAGAGTAAAATAAATGTTATCGTAGCTTCTTGTACGCTATCTTTAGCACTACTGTTTTGTTGATATTTTTACAACAAGAGTAAGTACAAAAACCAAGATTTTATTCTAAATTAGGTATCAAAAGCCTTCTCCCTCCACTTACTTTTTTCATTAATTTATTTTAAAAAGAACTGTTAACAAAACAGTGGAAAGACAAAAGAAAAACTACACTGAAGAAGCTCTCTCCAGATCTCTTCCATGGCAACCTTGATTCATTGTTAGTGATCACTTTTTCTTAGTTTCTATATCTTAAAGCGATGCCGAATCATAGCTCTAGAAGCTCGGAGAAGTCGTCTCTGTTCCGGAGATCCAAAACGTTGCCGACGGGATCATATCGAAGATTTACAACTCCTCTGATTCCAACTCACAGATATGAATCCGCGGCCTCTGATCTCCGACGGGACGGTGATGGTGTTATCTGCGACAGTGATACCACTAGCTCCGCGGTGCTGAGCTCTGAATCGGCGCCGAGTCAAGTTTTGGCGACTCAGTCACCGAGTCAAAGGATAACTAGGCTGTGGACTCATTTTTCTCTTACTCATTGTGTATGTTGTGTTTTTTTTTTGGTCCTTTGCCTTCTTCAGTTATGAGTGAATTGGTTGGCGTTTTCTAATGTTCTTTTTTATTCTTGTTGCAGCTCAAATTCATTTGTTCATTTTCTTTTCTTTATGTGATGTTTCTTCGAGCTAAAGTTGCAAAACTAGAGGTATGTTTCTTTCCTTTTATAAGAGAGAGAGAGAGAGAGTTTTATTTTGTTTTTATTTTTATTTTTTTGCCTTTGTTCTGCATGCTTTAAATTGGTGTTTTCTCCCAACTTCTGCTGTCTTGTTACAGGCAGAGAAGTCCATTCTTTTAACAAAATGTAGCAGAAGCAGCAGTAGCGGAGTTCCAGGCAGTGACAACAACGAAAATCTACAGCTGGAAGATGTTAATAATAGAGCTGCTGTTTTATACACTGTGATTATCACTATAGCCTTACCCATTTTGTTGTACATGTATCTTGACGATCTCTCATACGTCAAGAACCTACTGAAGAAGAAAGAAGAGGTTCCCTTGAAGAAAAGAATAGCTTATTCGTTGGATGTGTGTTTTTCAGTATATCCATATGCTAAGCTACTCGCCCTTCTCTTCGCAACGGTAGTTCTTATAGTATACGGTGGCTTAGCGTTGTATGCAGTCAGCGACTGTGGGGTCGATGAAGCCCTTTGGCTTTCGTGGACTTTTGTGGCGGATTCAGGAAGCCACGCTGATAGGGTAGGCGTAGGACCAAGGATAGTGTCCGTGGCTATAAGCGCAGGAGGCATGTTGATATTCGCCACAATGCTTGGACTCATTTCAGATGCTATCTCGAAGATGGTAGATTCCCTGAGGAAAGGGAAAAGCGAAGTCCTTGAAAGCAATCATATACTAATACTTGGATGGACTGACAAATTGGTGTGCCTTTTTTTTTTACCCTTTTCTTTTTTGCAAGATAGTAATTTGTGCTTTTCTGTGTCTAAATAAATGAATAAAAACAGAGGAAATTATGATGTATGCATGTGTGTAGGGTTCCCTTTTGAAGCAGCTGGCAATAGCAAATAAAAGCATTGGTGGAGGTGTTGTGGTGGTGCTAGCGGAACGAGACAAGGAAGAGATGGAGACTGATATTGCCAAACTCGAATTCGATTTGATGGGAACATCAGTTATATGTAGAAGTGGCAGCCCACTTATACTCGCTGATTTAAAGAAGGTCAAAATTTCTAAAAGCTTAAACTGCAATAAGTCTTGTCTTGCTTGTTGGCGAAACATCTATCTGACAGTGAAAACGTTGTGACAGGTTTCAGTTTCAAATGCGCGTGCTATCATTGTACTAGGATCTGATGAAAACGCTGATCAGGTTGTTTTCTTGTTTTCCATCACTATGGTAATTTTTGTGAAGTATTATTAATCGCTTTAGGATAACTTAAAACAGAGCGATGCACGTGCCTTAAGGGTTGTGCTCAGTCTAACAGGAGTGAAAGAGGGTTTGAAGGGGCATGTTGTGGTTGAAATGTGTGATCTTGACAACGAGCCATTGGTAAAGCTTGTTGGTGGGGAGCGCATTGAAACAGTTGTAGCTCATGATGTGATTGGACGCTTAATGATACAATGCGCTCTTCAACCTGGCCTTGCGCAGGTTAGTCTCTCAAGCTAACTAGATGAGGCAACTCTGTCATGCATGTACTTCTGCTTTTAAATTACCATTTGTCAGATATGGGAGGATATATTGGGCTTTGAGAATGCCGAATTTTACATAAAGAAGTGGCCTCAGCTTGATGGTTACCGTTTTGAAGATGTCCTCGTTTCATTTCCAAATGCGATTCCCTGCGGAGTGAAGGTTGCAGTGGATGGGAAGATAGTTTTGAATCCGAGTGACAACTATGTTCTGGAAGAAGGAGATGAAATACTTGTTATCGCAGAGGATGATGACACTTATGCTCCTGGTTCACTTCCGGAGGTTTGCTTCCTTCCTCTTATGTAAATATATATGCCTACAATTGTTGGACATCCTGAATCTACTTTGCCATTGACAATAGGTAACATGATTTCATATTATAGTTATTTCGGTTCATCAATTACATAGAGATGCGTTCACATTTTTAGGTGCGGATGTGTCATTTTCCAAAAATGCTGAATCCTCCAAAATATCCAGAGAAAATACTATTTTGTGGTTGGCGCCGTGACATTGATGATATGATCAAGGTGCATGTTATAAAATCTAAGAACTACAACGTAAATAAGTTGATGGTAGATATACTATCTTGTGGGTTATATACTTTTCTATCCCTATAGGTGCTAGAAGCTCTACTTGCGCCTGGATCTGAATTGTGGATGTTTAACGAGGTTCCAGATCAGGAAAGAGAGAAAAAACTGACGGATGCAGGATTGAATATATCCAGATTGGTGAATATAAGACTTGTGCATAGGCAGGGAAATGCAGTAATTAGGCGTCATTTAGAGAGTTTACCTCTTGAAACTTTTGACTCAGTAAGTGGTTTGGTTTCTTTTGCTTTATCTGGTTGATGTAGCATGAGAGAATACATATACCATGTTACCAAATCAAATTGCAGATCTTAATTCTTGCAGAACAGTCATTGGAAAACTCTATTGTTCATTCAGACTCCCGATCTCTTGCCACGCTTCTCCTTATTCGAGATATACAGGTACATGTCCTATATCTTATAATAGGGCTCTTCAATCCGGATTTCTATCATGTTTTTTAGTTTTTCATTTATAAAAATTAAGTACCATATTAAAACTATATCTAATTTAGTTTGGTTCCATTCGTATACTATCCATCGAGTTTTGGTTTATTTGGTTTTATCACAACTATATTTATCTTTCACAACATTTTGCCAATCGTAGTTTATATGATTAAAATTAAATTTATTAAAACATAAAGATATTTTCAGTACTCTAAGTTTTAAATAGAGTGTTCTTTTCTGTTTTGCTAACTTTTACAAAATAAATAGTCAAAATAAAAAATAATTATTATAATTTTAGTGAAATAAAAATCTAAAATTAATAATATCAAAATATTATAAAAATAACTAATTTCTAGCAAAAATGTCTGTCAATAAAAGCTTTTAACTTAAAACAAAATCACTTAGTAGATGAAAATCTTTATGTATGCCTGTCTGAATCTGTCCCAACAAATATACTACTAAATGAGAGCTGTTATTTTTCTATGTTAATCAACAGTCTAAACGGCTTCCCTACAAAGATACAAAATCTAACGTGTTCCCAAGTAGCTGTTGGATCCGTAAAATGCAGCAAGCTTCAGATAAATCAATTGTGATAAGTGAAATTCTGGACTCAAGAACAAAGAACCTTGTCTCTGTCTCCAGAATAAGTGATTACGTACTATCCAACGAGTTAGTTAGTATGGCTCTTGCGATGGTCGCAGAAGATAAGCAAATAAACCGTGTTTTAAAAGAGCTTTTCGCTGAGAAGGTACATAAGAATGGAACTTGCTTTGCTTCTGCAGAGTGGACAGATGATGTCAACTTTCTCTTATGAGTATAGTCATTTTTTGCTGCAGGGTAACGAATTGTGCATAAGACCTGCAGAATTCTACATATATGACCAAGAAGAGGTTTGCTTCTATGATATAATGAGAAGGGCTCGTCAAAGACGAGAAATCATAATCGGTTATCGCCTTGCGGGTATGGACCAAGCTGTTATAAATCCTTCAGATAAATCAAAGCTTACAAAATGGTCACTCGATGATGTTTATGTAGTCATTGCTTCCTGTCAGTAACTAACAAACCGTAGATGACCTCTTCATGTATTTACACCTAATCTCTGAGGTAATAGAGATTTGCTTATTAGAGCAACCAAAAGAAAAAAACAAGAATATAAGCCATTTGTATTTTATACTAAGATGGTAAGAAGAAGCAATCTTAGACTCACATTTTCATTGAATCACAAAGAAACAGAGAGACAATTATTTATTGTGCAGTTCAAGGCAAAACACACTTGAATCAAATGAATATCTTTTTTTTTTGGTAAAAATCAAATGAATATCTTGTTTTGGTTCTTCTTTTCTATGAAAGATACAAGTGAAAGGAAGTTAATTGCAGGAGAATCCACAATTAGTACAAAAAAAAATAAAAAGATTCACCTGTTATAGTATGTGATTGATCAGAGGGTAGCATCAAGAGCATACTCCAATTGATATGACTTGGGGACTGTACACACTACGTCACACCACTCGATCTCCCCCCAAATCTCATCGCCACTCTTAGTAGGCCTCTCAAGCGTAATCACCGCACACCAAACAACCTTTTTCTTATCGCCACCGTTAGGCACAAGCTCAGCCCACAAAACCGCCAGCTTTCCACCATAACCAACCAACTGAAAACCATAACTGACAAACTTAGGCAGTCCTTTCAAACCCTTCAACTTCCTCCAATGTCCCGCCTTGGTGTCATACCATTTGAACTCTCCGGAACGATAACGGTACAGTACCTTCTCAATCACGCAACAAGAAAACCATCCCACACTCGGTTTCCAACCCCAAAACCTTTCCCATCGACCGTCTTTGGGTTTGTAAGCCGAATCACCAGAGGAACCAAACATGTAAGCTTTTTTTCTAACCACTAAGCTTACAAAAGCGGGAGGGCTCGAGACCTCCCAAGTTTGGGTGTTTGGGTTGCATCCTCTTGTTACGTATATCTTCCTATCAAGGACATCGACCATTGGGTCCACCCACATGTTTCCGGCTCGCTTGAGGATGGAGCATCCTCAAGGGGCCCGATGTGTAGAGAGATATCATTGGAAGGTCCGCCAATAAGACCAGACCAGTGTGCAGGAGCAGAATGGGGAACCGAGGTTGGAACCAAAACATGATTCCCACTTGACCCGTTTCCGTCTGGTTTCAGGCAAAGAGTGAACCAGCGAGGGTTAGGGTCATGATCGGACCCGAAGCACACATAGAGACAGCTCTGCGTGCGGCCTAACGTGGATCGGATCTTGTATAGCTCTGGTGAGGCGATGAGTGAGTGAAATCTCTTGGAGACGAGGGTGAGTACTGGGTAGTGTAATGTGGAGATGCGTGCGAAGCAGGTCAACAGCAAATCATCGGGGAGGGAAGGAAGTGGGGAGGATTGCTCTGTCGTGGCCTTACCTTTCCTCTCTGGGGAAGTCATTGGTAGAATCATAGGGAAGAAATCGATATTTATAGACTTGCGGATGCCTTAATTACTAGGTCTCACGCGATTGCCCGTCAGAATAATTCTTAAGACGTCGTCAAATGCGTTGTGGACTTCGTCAAATGCGTTTTGGATATTTAAATGTGGGAGGATAATATTATATTGATATTTATGAAAGTAATATCACATCAATATTTAGACGTGGATAAATCATATTAATATTTACATGGGGAATAAAGATTTTATGGAACAGAGACAGCGCTTATGGTCAATGTATAAATTTTGATCAATTCTTTTTTTTTTTGCAGCGCTAGATCTTAAATTTCGGAGGCTATAAACATTTTTTAAAAGCTTTAATTAAAAAACTTATTCTATTTCTATATGACATGCATCGAGTGAGGAGCTTCAATCTCAAGAAGTGCAATTTAATTTAAAGACAGTCAAAAATAGATTTCTCGACTCAGAAATCATCGGAAGATGCGACAGTAGAGAAGAATAATCGTCTGGGTGTGAATTGCAACATATTGAATTTTCAATGGAGGAATAATTTTTTGAAGACGAGAAAATGATTTTTCCAAGTGAGAAAACGATATTTGTTGTTTTGACTAATTAGTTTTTTTTTTTTTTGGGCAATGACTAATTAGTTATTGAAAGTAAGACTAACAATAATGTTTTCTATATATGTAACATGTCTTTATCAGGAGGCAGAAGGGATCTGATAACTCTTTTGCCTTTTAGCAGATGCTAACTAATTGTGGCATACTTAAATTTCCATTTTGCTGGGAACATATTATACTATTATGGCTAGGAAAAAGATCAGATGGTACAATTGTTTAATGTCGTTTAGATAGAGCGGTGGAAAATAAGAATTGGCATAATTAGTTTCTTCATTTAGATGTTAAATACTTGCGGTTCTGGACATCGACCATTGGGTCCACCCACATGTTTCCGGCTCGCTTGAGGATGGAGCATCCTCAAGGCCCGCCGATGTTGTAGATATCATTGGAAGGTCCGCCAATAAGACCAGACCAGTGTGCAGGAGCAGAATGGGGAACCGAGGTTGGAACCAAACATGTAAGCTTTTTTCTAACCACTAAGCTTACAAAAGCGGGAGGGCTCGAGACCTCCCAAGTTTGGGTGTTTGGGTTGCATCCTCTTGTTACGTATATCTTCCTATCAAGGACATCGACCATTGGGTCCACCCACATGTTTCCCGGCTCGCTTGAGGATGGAGCATCCTCAAGGGGCCCGCCGATGTTGTAGATATCATTGGAAGGTCCGCCAATAAGACCAGACCAGTGTGCAGGAGCAGAATGGGGAACCGAGGTTGGAACCAAAACATGATTCCCACTTGACCCGTTTCCGTCTGGTTTCAGGCAAAGAGTGAACCAGCGAGGGTTAGGGTCATGATCGGACCCGAAGCACACATAGAGACAGCTCTGCGTGCGGCCTAACGTGGATCGGATCTTGTATAGCTCTGGTGAGGCGATGAGTGAGTGAAATCTCTTGGAGACGAGGGTGAGTACTGGGTAGTGTAATGTGGAGATGCGTGCGAAGCAGGTCAACAGCAAATCATCGGGGAGGGAAGGAAGTGGGGAGGATTGCTCTGTCGTGGCCTTACCTTTCCTCTCTGGGGAAGTCATTGGTAGAATCATAGGGAAGAAATCGATATTTATAGACTTGCGGATGCCTTAATTACTAGGTCTCACGCGATTGCCCGTCAGAATAATTCTTAAGACGTCGTCAAATGCGTTGTGGACTTCGTCAAATGCGTTTTGGATATTTAAATGTGGGAGGATAATATTATATTGATATTTATGAAAGTAATATCACATCAATATTTAGACGTGGATAAATCATATTAATATTTACATGGGGAATAAAGATTTTATGGAACAGAGACAGCGCTTATGGTCAATGTATAAATTTTGATCAATTCTTTTTTTTTTTGCAGCGCTAGATCTTAAATTTCGGAGGCTATAAACATTTTTTAAAAGCTTTAATTAAAAAACTTATTCTATTTCTATATGACATGCATCGAGTGAGGAGCTTCAATCTCAAGAAGTGCAATTTAATTTAAAGACAGTCAAAAATAGATTTCTCGACTCAGAAATCATCGGAAGATGCGACAGTAGAGAAGAATAATCGTCTGGGTGTGAATTGCAACATATTGAATTTTCAATGGAGGAATAATTTTTTGAAGACGAGAAAATGATTTTTCCAAGTGAGAAAACGATATTTGTTGTTTTGACTAATTAGTTTTTTTTTTTTTTGGGCAATGACTAATTAGTTATTGAAAGTAAGACTAACAATAATGTTTTCTATATATGTAACATGTCTTTATCAGGAGGCAGAAGGGATCTGATAACTCTTTTTTGCCTTTTAAGCAGATGCTAACTAATTGTGGCATACTTAAATTTCCATTTTGCTGGGAACATATTATACTATTATGGCTAGGAAAAAGATCAGATGGTACAATTGTTTAATGTCGTTTAGATAGAGCGGTGGAAAATAAGAATTGGCATAATTAGTTTCTTCATTTAGATGTTAAATACTTGCGGTTCTGGAGATCGGATCATCGTCCAGATCCTAGCATTGTGAACTTCGTCAAATGCGTTTTGGATATTTAAATGTGGGAGGTATAAGTAATATAATTTCCATTTTGCTGGGAACATACTATTATGGGTAGGAAAAAGATCAGATGGTACAATTGTAAAATGTTGCTTCGATAGAGCGGTGGAAAATAAGGATTGACATAATAAGTTTCTTCATTCAAATGTTAAATACTTGCGGTTCTGGAGATCGGATCATCGTCCAGGTCCTAGCATTGTGAACTTCGTCAAATGCGTTTTGAATATTTAAATGTGGGAGGTATAAGTAATATAATATGTTGCACAAAAAAATATAAGTAATATCAAATCAATATTTAGACGTGGATAAATCATATTAATATTTACATGTGGGAATAAAGATTTTATGGAACAGAGACAGCATATGGTCAATGTATATATATATATATATTTTTTTTTTTTTTTTGAGAAAGGGCTTTCAATGTATAAAGTTTGATCAATTTTTTATTTTTGCAGCACTGGATCTCAAATTTCAGGGCTAACAACATTTTTTAAAAGTTTTAATAAAAAACTTTTGTAATTTAGGAACCTATTTCTATATAAATACCTTTGACATGCATCGAATGAGGAGCCTTAATCTCAAGAAGTGCAATGTACTTTAATTAAAGACAGTCAGACATAGATTCCTCGACTCAGAAATCATCGGATATGACAAATAAACTGAAATAGAAATGTGAGAGTAGAGAAGAATAATCGTCTTGGTGAGAATTGTCCAGTGTTCTTGCTCTGTCTCCATAAGTGGTTTGAAGGTGTGTGGTTTGGAGATTTTAATAAAGGGTGGCTGGGACTCCCTAATAAGATCGATCACTGATTCACTGGTGGCTAGTTTTTTTCTTTTCCTTCCTTTTTTCGTTCTTCTTCATATTAACAGTGTTGTTTCTGTTTGATCTTAACTTGTTCTTTGTAAAGCTTTAGCTTTTGGTTTTTAATTATGTCTCCGTAGATTGGTTTGTTTGTCCACCAGCTCAGGTCTCCAGGAATTGTTCTATCATCACCTGGCTTAATTTCTGAGAATTGATTCTCGCCGGTTTTGATTTCTTCCTTGTTGTAATATTTTGGTTTAATAAAAGTAATCGTTCAGTGGGAAAAGAAAAAAAAATCCAAAATTAGCTAACATTCCAACAATCTAAAAATACTCCTAATATAATCTTACGGCTACGAAACCTCCAACATCTATTTTCTTGCTTTTTAATCTTTTATTTCTCTTTTCCTTAAATTTTTTTTTTAGAGAAAAACTCTGAAAAATTCCCGAATAACAATATGATCAACCTCTTTTCTTCTTCTTCATCAACAAAAAATATTGCATTTCTACATCAATCTCAACATTTTTAATTAATCCGAAGAAGGAAGAGGCTAGAGCATCAATCTTTTAAAAACATATTAATCGGGGTTTCAATTTGCATTTCTTAGTTTTCTTTGATATTTCCTATTTAATTTTTTCTAAAAAATAAACCTAAAAAGATCCTGGCGGCAAAAATGTCCATGAGAGAGAGATCGCCGAGGAGTAAAGTGAAGTTCATGACCAGCTTTGGTGGCAAAATCCTCCCTAGACCTTCCGACGGCCTTCTCAAATACGTCGGCGGAGAGACTCGCGTCATCGCCGTTTCTCCAGACATCACATTCGCCGGTACGTAAAACGACTCTTCTTCTCCTTGCCGTAATCAAATCATCAGTTGTCATAAATATTCTTTTTATTTAATTTCAGAACTCAACAAGAAACTGACAGAAATCACAGAGAACGACGTCGTGCTAAAATACCAAATCATCCCCGAAGATCTCGACGCGTTAGTCTCCGTAAAGTCCGACGAAGATCTCAAACACATGATGGATGAATACAACCGTCACGAAGCTCCGAAGCTAAGAACCTTCTTGTTCCCAGCGAACCCGTTGGTTCTCGAGAATCAGTTAGGTCTTATCGAGGCACAAACGTTAGAGCAACGCTACATCGAAGCAGTCAATGGCATTCTTCGCAAGAGTCCTTCTCTTCGTGCGGCCCCGATCAAAACACGACCTTCTTTCACCCTCTCCGCTTCTTCTTCTCCCAGATCAGAATCATCACCAGATGGATACAGTTTTGATCTGCCTGAAACTGGTAGCTACCAGTTGAGCAGGCTTTACCCAATGCATAAAGTACAGAGCAGTCCAAACATCACTCAACCACATAGCTATCACCATTACCTTCAGCCACCTAACTACTTGACTGGTAGGCTGCGACCACCACAACCACCCCCGTTGGTCTTACAGAGAGGCTGGGATCCACCCAGTAACGTCCATAACTCCGGTGGTGGTAATGGAAAGTGCGGGTGTAATGAAGAACGTAGGTTCTTGGGTAGAACAGGTAGTGTTCCTCAGAGTACTATGAATCATGTGCTTCGTCTCTGATGTTGCTGCACAGGCCTGCATGGCATTTGCGGCAACCATCTGTTTATATTTTGTCTTTATATGTTTTCTTGTATAGTTTTCGACATTTGTAGGTATCTAAATGTGTGCGTCTGCGTGCGTGAGAATATGTTTACTGCTTTGTGAAAGGGCTGCAAGATGTTATCTTTGGTTTATTGGTACATGTTTTGTAAATCTGATGAGAATTTGTGGTTCAGAACATGGATTATGTGTTCGAAGAGAGATTTTTGTTGAAATCTCATATTTGATTAATCATGTGTGTGATAAAATGAAGAAAATAGTTGTTAAGAGTTGGTATATATTTCTTTTCCAGCGAAATTACAACTTTCTTAACTTGATAACATTTCGTCATAATATATATATTGGAGTTAACTAATTACTGTAGGTAAAAAATACAACAATTATTAAAAAAAACTCCATTGGTTGGTCCCTTTGGTGCACATATGGTCAGCATTATTGGATGATCATCTAGCAAAATCATAAACTGAATTAAAGAGTTTCGTGTCCCAGAATAAGTTTCTGATGATAAAACCTGTTAACTAAGTTTGTTCCGAATAAAAATTCTTAAACTAAGTATTTAACATAAAAACATTCGAATTAACTTTATTTAATGATTTAGGCTATCCATCTACAGTAATAGTAAAACAAACCGATGTTTCCAAAAAATCTTTAATTTAGGAGTTTTTCCCTAACCAAACTTAGTTAAGAAGTTTTACCATTGATATTATTTTAAGAAATCCAATCAAAATTTTAATAAATCAAATTTATAAAATTAACATTTTAGACAAATTATGCAAATAGATTGTAAATTTGTTTTAAAATCTACACTATATATACAAAATAATTTAATACTGTTTCTAAATTACTTATTTTTTGGATTTGAACCAAACCCAATATAAATATTTGAACGAGGATTAAATGTATGCTCCCAAAAATCCATGATAAACGAGTTTCTAAGACAAAATTGTGACATGTATCTCAGTATCACCTGAAAAATGGAAGAAATAGAGGTGAGTAATATAGTCATTTAGTGAAATATGAGATGTTAAAACGTTGAGTATATGGACTCAGACTTAGCACGCTTAATAGATAAAATTTAGCCCTAGTACGTAACAAACATGGCACCTAATGCACGAATATATCAATCAATCGTCGGAGTTGTGAGATGAGTACTCGTTCACCTTTCCTTCCTCCAAATACCATTTCCCTCAATGGTAGCGCTCAAGTTTTCATACTCGAATTATACCTTTTATTTCATTCTCAGGCCCAGCACGGGAAGCGAGCAATATAAGTGGTCGTTTATGGGCCGAGACGTTTCCTTCAAAAATTATAATGCTTAAGTTTGCTTTTTTTATTCTTTAAATTTTACACAGCTAATACATACATGGACCGGCGCTGTTCATTCTACTATAATTTCATGATTCTTTGGGGTCTTTAATCGGGCGATTGTCTTATCATATTTTCCATGGTAGGAATTTCATCTCTTTCTCTTTAACTTCTTTCTTTTCATTGTGTACTCTCTGCTCCATTCTCAACTCTTCTTCATGTTCTTTCAAAATTTATAATTCCCCCTTTTCATGTTTATGGCCTCACCATCCCAATCTTCACAAGTATCTCATGGTGACCAGTTCACTGATATGTCCATGATCAGTAAACTTCTTACTTACACGTTTCTTTCTTACATACTTTTACTTTCCATGGCTGGGCTCATCTTCTTTCCTCTGTTTCCATACTATCCAACTTCCATGTCGTCCACATCTCAAACTCTATTAACAACCACCTTTGATGATTTCGTTTCTCTTAGTGCATTATCTTCCTATATTGTCTCTCAGCTTCCTTTCCTTAATTGATTAATCTTCACACACTTTGTTTCACAACTATCACCTTGGTACAATTTCCTTTACCATCAGATTTCCAAGTTCCAACAATCGGTTTGGCATGATGGTTTAGATTAGGGTATTCTAAAAGGCTCACACTTTCACTTTCGTAAATGCTTTCTTGGACTCAACTAGTCCTAACAACACCAAGACACTAACGACACCTATAAGGATGACAAACGAAACACAGATTCTCTATGTGCTTATTGCAGAATTTCAGTTCTGCAACAAGGATGTTGAGTGGAAGAAGATTAGCTCTATTGCGTTGGAACAAAATCTTATACAATCCAGAAGTATAAGCCATTTTAAGAGTATAACTTTGAACATACGTTGATGCTCGGGTATAGGCCTGGGCATTCGGTTTTCGGTTCGTTTCTTGTTCGATTCTTTTGGTTTTTGGTTTTTCGGTTCTAGAGATATAGGAAACGTTCAATTATCTATGGAATTCGATTCAGGTCCTGTTTGATTCTTTAGGCTATGTGTCGGTTTGGGTAACAATTATAAAAACCGACTAATATCCGATAAAAGTTTTGCTCCATTTCGGTTACGGTGCGGTTCGGTTTTTGGTTAATTTTGGATAATTCTGAGTAAAAACAGATTTTTGGGGGTTTTCGGATATAAATCGGGTAATTCGGGTAAATTTTAATATTTTGGTTAAAAACTATTAGGGTAATTTGGATAACTAAAACACTGTAGATAAAAAAATATCAGTATTTCGATTTTTTCGGATAATTCAGTGTATAAGTAGTATGTTTAGAATATTTGGTATTTTAAATACTAAATATAATTAATATTTCTAGGTATATAAATTGTATTTCGAATATTCGGATATCCATTCTATTCTCGGCACGGTTTCAATTTTTTTGGTTATAGTAATATAGAAACCGTTCAGCTATTTTAAACTTTGGTTTGGTTTCGAGTTTGTCTTTGGTTTGATTTCGTTTCTCGATTTTGGTGCCTAGGCATACTCGAGTATATTGGTCAACTTCAAGTCTCTTTGGATCTCTTGTTTGGGATCAAAAGTTTGCAAACACTTTTTACGAAAAATAAATTTAATATATATACTATTATTTGCGAAGTGATTTTTCGCAATGGACCTCTCACGTTAAAATCCGGAGTGACTAATATCGTGTATACCTTAAAGAATAAATATATAAATTACCCACAAAATAAAAATGAATTTTAATTTTTTAATTAGATAAGTGATTAAAATTAATAATGATAAGAATTATACAAAATATTAAAAATATATTTTAAAATAAAAAGTTAGAGTGGTTAATATCATTTATACCCTTAAGAATAAAACATATAAATTAGCCACAGAATAAAAAAGAATTTTAATTTTTTGATTAGATAAATTATTAAAATTAATAATAATAAGAAATATCCAAAAACTAAAAAATATATATTAAAATAAAAAGTAGTTCTTATATATATTGTGTAGTTATCTGTAAAATTTCTATAATAAAAGAGTTACAAATTAAAAAAACACATAACTAAATATTAATCAAGTAAAATTTTTAATTTTTATATAATTGAAAAGAAAATAAAAAGACAATTTCTGAATATATTTTAGTGTACAAATAAATTTTTAAAAAGTTTATATGACATAAAAAATTATAGATGAAAACATAAATATTATTTTATCATAAAAAATTATAAAACATAAAAAATTATAGATTAAAACATAAATAATAATTTATCACTATAAAATTTATTTAGTAGTGAATATATTAATAAGTATTATAAATTAATTATGCTCGCATCCGCGGCCAAACACCTATTTAATAAATAATTTATGTGGAATACTTTTATTTCGGAGGTAACAACTTTCTAATTTGTACAAACACAATTCTTCAAAATAGTTTACAAATTTGAGAACTGCAATTTCTGGTATAATAATCATAAATGTCTTATGTATATTTAAAAATGGTCAAATTTAAATTTTACGTAGTTTATTGTCACTCGCCAAGTAGCCATAACAATGATATCCTAAGACGGCTTTCCACCATCCCCAAATCCCTAATGTAGGGACTAAATTATAAGGACGGCTCCACTTTGCATATTTAAAGATATCTTCTTTTTTTTTTTATGCATGAGATAAAATTGACTAAAAGTTCATTCTAGTATTTAGTGTGAATTTAGGATCCAAAGTTTCCAGTCAAGTCTTGCTAAACAAAGAAACATTTTTCGTTTCATTTCATTCTTATTGACTTGGGTTTGCTAAATAAAGAGATAAGGAAAACAACAAAAAAACTCATGTGAAAAAAGAAAACAATAAAACCCCCCTGACCTTACGTCCTAAACCAAAACTCCAAAAAAGAAAAAAGAAAAATCAATAAAAAAATCGATACATTTAACCTGAGCGCGAGAGGTCCTTGATTCCAGGGGACACGAACCAATTATTGAACACGATCTTCTCCAATTTCTATCTATCTGATCGGGATCGAAACTGTGAACAGGAGATGGATGATCGGAGCGATGACCATGATATAGAGGTGGAAGGAGGACTCCACGCGTACGACAGGAAGATATCTGGGATTCTAGATGATGGATCTGTCGGATTCCAACAGCCTCTGCTCGCAAGGAACCGAAAGAACACGACTTCCCAGATCGCGATTGTCGGAGCCAACACTTGTCCCATCGAAAGCCTTGATTACGAGTATGTCATTGTTTTCCTTCTTTCATTTCATGTTCTGTTGGTTTGGAAAACAGAGATAAGATTGTTGGGGTTGTGTAGCGTTTTGTCATGTTATGTACTTTTTATGCATAGTGTTGCCTTTTTTTTAATTATTCATAAGGTCAAAACTGAAGCTTTTTGAGAGACATAATAATCATTTCCATTTGAGAAAAAGTGCAAAGCGTTTTTGTGTCTTCTTAATCTTTAAGATTAAACTGACCTTTTTGTTGTTACTTTTTGTAGTGCTGTATTTTATTGTTGTCTTGCCTATTATTTGTTATGATATGGTTTATTATCTTGGACTTACAAGCTCATATTATTTTTGAGCAGGATATTTGAGAATGATCTTTTCAAGCAGGATTGGAGGTCTAGGAAGAAGATTGAGATACTTCAGTACACCATTCTCAAATGGGCGCTTGCTTTCCTTATCGGTTTAGCCACTGGCCTCGTTGGCTTCTTGAATAACCTTGCCGTTGAGAATATAGCTGGATTCAAACTCTTGCTCACCGGTAACCTCATGCTCAAGGAAAAGTAAAGTGTCTCACCTTTCATCTCTGCTTCTGAAGTTTTCTAAAAATTGAATTTCAACGGAAACTTTCTTGAAACTCGCAGATACTTTCAGGCATTCTTTGCATTTGCTGGTTGTAACTTGATTTTGGCAACTGCCGCTGCTTCTCTCTGTGCTTTCATTGCTCCGGCAGCGGCCGGATCTGGGATACCTGAGGTTAAAGCATATCTCAATGGTATAGATGCTTATTCAATATTAGCTCCCAGCACCCTCTTCGTTAAGGTAAAGATCCCCCAAACACCCATCTGTCCAAAAGCTATCTTTGTTCAATCTTTGAATCGAACTTTTTTAATTGGCAGATATTTGGCTCTATATTTGGAGTTGCTGCGGGATTCGTAGTTGGAAAAGAAGGGCCTATGGTGCATACTGGTGCTTGTATTGCTAATTTACTTGGACAAGGTGGTTCCCGAAAGTATAAATTGACTTGGAAGTGGCTCAGGTTCTTCAAAAACGATAGAGACAGAAGAGACCTCATCACTTGCGGCGCTGCTGCTGGTGTTGCAGCTGCTTTCCGTGCTCCAGTCGGTGGAGTGCTTTTCGCCCTTGAAGAAGCTGCTTCTTGGTAATTTTCTGTTTCTCCCTTACAAACTTAGCGTAGAATGTAGAATGTTGGAGAGAAGATCCCACTTTGGAAATATGTAAGGGACTTGAGTAACATATAAACGAATTGCACTCAACTTAACGCCAATTGGTTTAACTTAGCATAGAAGGTTTTCCTATAAGGCTCTTGGAAACGATTATGCCTTTAACTTTGTTGAATTGGTTAGGTGGAGGAGTGCACTTCTTTGGAGGACCTTCTTCACAACCGCAGTTGTAGCAGTAGTGTTACGAAGTTTGATTGAGCTCTGCCGATCCGGGAAATGTGGACTGTTCGGGAAAGGAGGTCTTATCATGTTCGACGTAAACTCGGGACCAGTGCTGTACAGCACACCAGATTTGCTAGCAGTGGTATTCCTCGGAGTCATTGGTGGTGTGCTTGGCAGTCTTTACAACTATCTCGTCGACATAGTCCTCCGCACATACGCCTTAATAAACGAGAGAGGCCCGTGGTTTAAAGTTATGCTCGTTATGGCAGTTTCCATTTTAAGCTCCTGCTGTGCATTTGGTCTTCCATGGCTTTCACAGTGCACCCCTTGTCCTATTGGATCAGAGGGGAAGTGCCCGAGCGTGGGCCGGTCTGGGATCTACAAGAGTTTCCAGTGCCCTCCAAACCATTACAATGACCTTTCCTCACTACTTCTCAACACCAATGACGATGCCATCCGCAGTCTTTTCACATC
This sequence comes from Brassica carinata, assembly GCA_016771965.1. NCBI lineage: Eukaryota > Viridiplantae > Streptophyta > Magnoliopsida > Brassicales > Brassicaceae > Brassica > Brassica carinata. The sequence goes on from CM028691.1 coordinate 43,238,263, forward strand.
AAGGTCTGAGAATGAGTTCCAAATCTCCACCCTCGCCATGTTCTTTGTCTTTGTGTACTGCCTCGGCATCATTACATACGGCATAGCTATACCCTCTGGGCTTTTCATTCCCGTCATTCTCGCTGGAGCTTCGTATGGACGGCTAGTTGGTAGACTTCTTGGACCAGTGTCTCAGCTTGATGTAGGTCTGTTCTCTCTCCTTGGAGCTGCTTCCTTCCTTGGAGGCACAATGAGAATGACGGTCTCTCTATGTGTCATTCTTCTCGAACTCACGAATAATCTCCTGATGCTGCCTTTGGTGATGCTTGTGCTCTTAATCTCGAAAACCGTTGCCGATTGTTTCAACAAAGGGGTCTATGACCAGATTGTGACGATGAAAGGACTGCCTTACATGGAAGACCACGCAGAGCCCTACATGCGCAATTTGGTCGCAAAGGACGTTGTTGCTGGACCTTTGTTATCCTTTTCACGTGTTGAGAAGGTTGGGGTTATATGGCAGGCTTTAAAGATGACTGCTCATAACGGCTTCCCTGTGATTGATGAGCCGCCTTTCACCGAAGCTGCTGAGCTGTGTGGGATCGCCTTGAGGTCTCATCTCCTTGTGCTTCTCCAAGGGAAGAGATTCTCCAAGCAGAAAACGACTTTTGGTTCTCAGATTCTTAGAAGCTGCAAGGCTCGTGACTTTGCGAAAGCAGGGTTAGGGAAAGGGCTGAAGATTGAAGATTTGGTTATAAGTGAGGAGGAGATGGAGATGTATGTTGATCTCCATCCCATCACTAACACATCTCCTTACACTGTGCTTGAGACTTTGTCTCTAGCTAAAGCCGCTATTCTTTTCCGGCAACTTGGCCTTCGCCACTTGTGTGTGGTGCCCAAAACACCAGGGGTCAGACTACTCTCTCTCTACAACCTTTCTCTCTAGAGATTTTTTTAGCGTTTCTAACGCATTTGTCTTTTGTATCGCAGAGACCGCCTATTGTTGGGATACTTACAAGGCATGATTTCATGCCGGAACATGTCCTGGGGCTCTACCCTCACATGGATCCTCTCAAGTGATAATATGGTTAGCCATTTTGTCTTGTTGCCTGCATTGAGTATCAATTTTTTTTTCTTTCTTTCTTTCTTTTATCTGATTGAAACTTTGATTTTTATTTACAGGTTACAAGGAATGAAGAGAAAAAAGTTCCTTACACTTCCCATTTTATACTCTTTGTGATGAATCTGTGCATATCAACTTTAAAACCCCAGATGAGCATTTGGTTTGCTCTTATTTGTTTCAATTATTTTGTTGAGAAGAATATTGTGCAATGAAGTGAGTTGCACAACTATTTTGCTGGGTATGATTACTTAGTAATTTGCTTGTACTCGTTTTTTTTGCTTTGTACTCTAAAATATCAAGTAATAAATCAATAAAATATTTTATCAAAAATATAGAAAAAAATATATTGAATCCAAAGGAAAAAGTGTCCAATCTGGATATTTGGTTCGGGTTTTCAGCTTTTTTTTTTAGTATTTTGGTTACAAAAAAATAGCTACTATATAAAAACTATACCTATTTTGGTTTGGTTTGGTTTGGTTTATATACCAACGGTTTTCGATTTATTTGGTTTTATACTAAAAAAATCATTTATATATATATATATATATATATATCTTTTTAATATTTTCTGAATTCTACCTTTTATGATTAGATATCGGCTTTACTAACATGAATATATTTCAGTTTTTAAATAGATTATTTTTTATTTTTTCTTTTACTATTTAAGAAATTAGTAAACATATTAAGTAATAGTTTTATAGAATAAAATAAGAAAAAATCAGTAATATAGTAATCTATAAAACTATTAAATAACTAAATTAGCACACATATTCGTTAAAAAAAAGGGTAAAGATTATGTTTTGTTTAGTTTGATAAAATAAAAAATAACTTTTGACTTAAAATAAATTATTAAATTACTAAAATCAACATTTTAAGTATGGATATCATATCAATAAAATAATTTGTATATGCATTATTAATTATAGTGTATAATTTACATATAGTTATACTACTTTGTTTTAATTGATTGATTTATTCGGATTAATCGGTTTATATTCTAAACCATATCCAGATACTGGAATTTTTTAAATAACATTTATTCGGTATATCCTCCTGGTGTTACTAAATCCAAACTATTTTTTCTATTTCAATTTGGTTAGGTTTTAATAAGTTTTGGATTTACCGAATTAAACATCCCTCGAAAAAAACAAACTCGTGCGCATGAGTCGAACTTTAGTAGAATATTGTAAGTTTTCTTCACATTTTTGGATTAATAAAACTGAGTAAGTTCGTTAGTATACACATTCAATATAATTCAACAGATAACAGTTACAATATATGTGTTTTACATATCTATCCTATTATAAGAAAAAGAAAGTTACATAATTCAATAGATATAATTCAATAAATAGCTATCAAATCCCATTTGCAGAAACGATATATCAAGGTCCAAATGTTAGCCGCAGTTTTGATAATATACGCGGTGCAGAATTAGAGTGCGGTACGGTGCAACTGTGGTTTATTTGGTTTACAGAACAGCTGTGGATTTCATAAAATAATAGTGTGGTACGGTGCAACTGCGATTTATGCAGTTTACGGGACAAGTGCATATTTCATAGAAAAAATAGTGCATTTTGATAAGAAAAAAGTTGTTCGGTTTTAATGGAAAATATCTTAAATTAATATATTAATACAATTAAAACTAAACTTGTTTGTTTTGTAATAATATCATTTTTTTTAGAAAAACATAATTGGTTCGAAGGACAAATCACCGGTCGACCGATCAGTTTTTGATTGAAAAAGTAATACAGTTTGGATTGAAAACAGTGCGGTTTTAATAGAAAAACTAATGTAAAATAAATATAATATAACTAAAGCTAAATATATAAATTAATTTGAAATAAAAATTCCAATTTATATATATTTTGTTTGTATAAATTAAATTACTTATATTCATTTAAAATAAAAATACAAATTTAAAATTTGTAAATATTTTTCATAATTTTTACTTAAATTGAATATAACGAAAAATCCGTATAAAACGTACAATATAGATATTCGATATGTATAAAATTTTGGTTCAGTTGAAATATGGAAGGTGATAGATAGGAATGTGTGTTTCGATTTAATTACGAGTTTAGTTTCGGTTCAGTTTGGTTTATTTGAATAGTAAAAAACTTTAACAAACGTGAACCAAAATTAACTTGGTTTGGTTTGTGTTGGTTTGGTATTAATTCGGTTTAATTTGTGTCGGATTTGATTTGATTTGGTTTTGTTGTGTTTTCTTCCGATCAAAAATAGTTGGTGAATTTTATCATGAAATTTTTTTTTTAAGTAATAGGTTTAAGATGTTTCAAAAACAAAAAGAAATTGATTTTCAAAATAATAAAGCAGTTAATTTTTATTAGAAATTTAATTAAAATGATTTGTATAGGCGTATAGAGTTATTGTATAAATTTATTTATTTAATCGATGATGTCGTTGAATTGTTTTAAAACATTAAATTCAGTAATTCCGCTAGGTAAATGGTGCTTGAACAAATATATGCGTATTTTCACATCAAAATGCATAGCTTCAAAAAAACGCAAATACTGTTTTCTTGGTTTTTCTGAAAACCGCAAATAACAAACAAAAATTTGTGATTGGTGACCATTAACGTATTTTGAAAAACCGCAAATGAAATACGCTTTTCTTTATCTCGGCTGATTGGTAACATATATTTAGGCCCACCATAAAATTACTGGAAAACGCCCCGCTTTGAAAAAAATGCAGTTACCATTCATTACCAAAAGTATCGTTCTCTTCCTAACCAGCAGATATACCACGACATATAAACGAGTTAGTTTATTAATTGACCTCCCTTTGTAAATAAAATATAAATTTTAAAAATGTGACTAGGTTCAAAAGGATAAACTTCCTATCTTGGCTTAATGGACTGTAAAGGAGCAATATGATGTAATATTATAAACAAAATTAAAGTTCAAAAAATAAAATTGCTATAAGGGTCTATTACGTACGCACTCACTAGTTATGCTAGTTATGGCCATTCAATTTAAATCCCCTAACCCCCACCCCACCAAATGTATCTATCAAAAAAATTACAAAATCATGTATACATATTAAATATATGCAGTAATGAACTACAAAAACTTAAATTTACATCAATACAATATTGTACAATCAAATAATAATTCCACGCTTTAAAAAGCGCAGATCAAACTAATACAAATTGATTACCAATTTTCAACTTTAAATACTAACAAAAAATTAAATAATGTTAAACATGTTAAATAAAAAGATTATTATATTTTCATTCTCATGTATTTTTATTTTAAAATTTTAAATTTAACTAAAATATTAAAGTAATAATATTATAAAGATATATATATTATATAGTAAAATTTGATATATTATAAATCGATCCAGTACATAAAGTAAATAAATTTGTGCACTTTAATTGTAAAAATATTCATAAGGTTAAACACAAAACTTAAATATATATGATTTCTCGAAATAAGTCTTTAATTTTAGTTCATACATTTAACATCGAAAACTAAACTTATGTACATGTTATAATATTAAAATTGACATCTCTAATAAATTATGTTATGTCTCATTTTTAAATATTTGGCTAAAATATATGTATACCATAGATCAAAATTCTCTTTAAAACATGAAAGTTTAGCTCTCAGTCGAAGATAAAAATATATACAAATTTAAATATAAATGCTAAACAAAGACATATATAATTTGTGTATTTAAACAAATTTTTTTTTATCATAAATAATTTCATCAAGATCTAGTATATATGCATATATAAAATTCGGGACAAGATCAAATTAAATTCCAATTTACATAAGATCAGACTGAAAAAAAAACATTTTTCTCAGAAATAGAGTTATAGAGAATGGAGAAGAGTGAGATATTTATGGAATTATCTATATAATTTAATTGTTGAAAAAAAATATATATAATTTAATTTTTTTCAAAAATGACTTTTGGTATTTAGTTGGATATAAAGAAAAATAGAACAAAAAAAAATATTGGGTAATATTAGAGCTGAATCTGTGTCAGACGTCAAAGGTAGGTCTCACAAGTGGAACAAGAGAAGTTCCTCGTTTCCTCCGCCTGCTGAGACCTCTTTCTCCTTTCTCCTTTCATCGCTCCCTCAGATTCTTCTTCACAGAGAACAAAGAATGCCTCTCAAACATTCATCACCTGACACCATTTCCTCCTCCTCCTCCGACTCCGTCCGCCTCCTTTCCCGCGAAACCCTCCGCATCAGCGCCTCTCTCGCCTCCCCTCCCGATGATGATCATCATCCCCTTCCTCCACCGGCTCTTCCCGAATCCCACTTTCTCCATTCGACGCTGAGACTCATCTGCTGCGAGGAGATCGACGGGCGGAGATGGAAGTACGTCGCGGAGAGCGATGGTTCTGGGAAATTCAAGAGGAACTCCGTTCGTGCTATAAGCTTGGAGTCTCCTCAGAGTCCTTTTGATGTATGCAAATGATTTTGAATTGGTCTGGTTTTGTTAGTTAAAAAAGAAAGTAACAAACTTTTTTTTTTTTGTTACAGGAAGTGGGTTCGTTTCTGAGATCTTACGTTGTACCTGAAGGCTTTCCAGCGAGTGTTAATGAGTCTTATGTTCCTTACATGACATTTCGAGCTTTGAAGGTAATTGAATTGAATGGTGTGGTTTGGTCTTTGCAATTGTTTATTGTTAATTGATCTTTTTTGATTTGCAGCATTTCTTTGGTGGAGCCATGGGTGTGTTTACCACTCAAACCCTTCTCAATTCAGTTGGAGCCTCACGGAACAGTTCTGCTTCTGCTGCTGTTGCCATTAATTGGATTCTTAAGGTTTCATATTTTTCTTGTTTCTTTTTTTTTTACAGACATAGAGGCTTACTCTTATTACTGAATATCTGTTATATACATCTTTTCTTTCAGGATGGTGCTGGGCGTGTTGGGAAAATGCTTTTCGCCCGGCAGGGAAAGAAATTTGATTATGATTTGAAACAGGTACTTGTTTGTTCCCAATTACTTAAACATAGTAGATTAGATAGAAGAAGGATCCTCTATACTCGCTTTTTTTGAATTACTACAGTTACGGTTTGCTGGTGATCTTTTGATGGAGCTGGGTGCTGCTGTTGAGTTAGCAACTGCTGCTGTTCCACACCTTTTTCTTCCTCTCGCTTGTGCTGCTAATGTTGTTAAGGTATTGTCGTCACTACTACCGTGTTACTAAATTTTCCTTGTAGATGTTTTGTTTGTTTTCTTACTCTGTTTTTATTACATACAGAATGTTGCAGCAGTAACATCAACGTCTACTCGTACCCCCATCTATAAAGCCTTTGCTAAAGGAGAGAACATAGGTGACGTCACTGCTAAGGGAGAGTGTGTTGGTAATATTGCAGATCTGGTATGATCCTACTTCTTTAGAACTAGTTCTCTCTTTATTTTCTTGGGTGTTTTTGTTATTTGATCTTATTTTTTTGAGTTTTAAAAAATTGTTTCCATCTGTTATGATATATGTGCAGATGGGAACTGGGTTTAGTATATTGATATCCAAAAGAAATCCTTCGTTGGTTACAACCTTTGGTCTTCTATCATGTGGCTATCTCATGAGCTCATACCAAGAGGTACAGTGTATATCAATTTTTCATTTTTATAAAATTCGCGTTTTCTATTTAAACGTTGCTAGTTCCCTTTCAGGTTAGATCTGTGGTACTGCATACACTAAACCGTGCAAGATTTACAGTAGCAGTGGAGTCCTTTATCAAGACGGGTAAGTGATGATGCTATCCTAGCATGTAGATGAGTGTTTTAGTCAATTCAAACTTTTCTAGGTTAGTCTCTCAGTCAAAACTTCACAGACCGAACTTTACATGTATCTCTAGGGAGGGTTCCCTCACTGCAGCAAGGTAATATCCAAGAAAAGATATTCACTTTTCCATGGGTGGAGGATCGACCGGTGATGCTTGGTATGTTTTATGTAGCACTCTGATAAGCTATGTTCTTATTCTTTTCGGCTAACCTTACTGAAATAGATTTTCATACCATCATTTGGCAGGAGCCAGATTTAAGGATGCATTCCAAGACCCCAGCACATATCTGGCAGTAAAGCCCTTTTTCGATGTATGCCTCTTTTTACTGTCTCAAATATAGAGCTTTGACCTTTTTCTATCTACTACATATTTGACTCTATTGTCTTTACTTATGGCAGAAAGAAAGATACATGGTAACTTACAGCCCTACCAAGGGTAAAGTCTATGCCCTGCTCAAGGACCGGGCTAGCTCAGATGACATTCTCAAAGCGGCATTTCACGTGGGATGACTTTTCCAATTCTTAAATTTCTCCATTAAGTAACTAAAGCTTAAAGTTTCTCATTTGGTTGCATGATGATATAAACAGGCACACGTGCTTCTTCATTTTCTGAATCAATCAAAAGGTGGCACCACCTCAAAATCGTTGGAGCAATTAGATCCTTCTTTTGCTCCAATGGAATATGAGCTGGAGTCTCGAATTGCTGAGTCATGTGAAATGGTGTCTACCTCATATGGAATCTTCAAAAGCAGTGCTGCGGAACAGGTAACTTGATAGAAATCTTTTGTAGTCTTTAAGTATATTCGAGTAAGTAATCAAATTGAAGGAGCTTTTAATTCTTGATCCATGTTGCTAGGGATGGAGAATGTCAGAATCTCTGCTAAATCCTGGCCGGGCTAGGTTATGTCATATGAATGAGGAAGAGGAGTAAACAACGCATCTGTGAAGCTGGTATTTGTTATGATATAACCTGAATCGGCTTCGATAACAGTTTCACGGCCCACTCTAAATTTTGTTGTCTTGAAAGATAGAAGATATGTAGCATTTGTAAATTGTGGGTTGTCGCTTGTGTAATTTAAGAGCTGAATCTTTCTGTGTACCACTTTCTCACATCATAATCAATGCACATTCTTCATAAACATTGTGAGCCTGCACTTCACATGGTTTTGTAGATTTTGTAAGAGAATGAGTATTGCTTGTCTTTTTTTTTTTTTTTTTTTAATAAACTCAACATCAGCTTTTCCATTAACCAAATGATTCTGATATAATTCAAATTGTGACCACATTGCCTCAAAAGAGACTTTAACCACAATGTGACATAAGGTTGAGGATACAAGTATCATCTAGAAACATTCACTTGGTTCCTACATTACCATATCATTTAATCCGGTCACTTTAACCACATAATTAAACCACCTAATTACAAAAGACTAGACCTAACCGATTCAAAAGAGAACAAACCCGAGACATCATTTGAGAACAAGCAGTGATCTTCTTCTAATCGGAATGAAATACTTGGGTCAGCTGCCACAACACTGTAAGTGCTTATTGCTCGAACGTTTCCTTCTTACCGGGGTCGCCGTCTTCGAACCTTACACCAAAATACGGAGCATAAGTACATATATAGAAGGTTTCATCAAGCCCAAGCCTTCCCAGTTATTGCAATTCATCACCACGCTATGGTTTTCTCCTGATCAGAGTTCTGTGCGACCCATTAACGACTACACCCAGAGGCGCTTTACCAGTAGAAGCTTGAGGCCATTAATGTTCCCTTACTGCAAACCTCTGCCTCCGAGTGAAAAAAAAAAAAAACTAAAACCTAAAGAGGTAAAGACATTGAACTTCAGCTAACCATAACCCAACCCAGTATCTCTTTCAAGTTTCCTCTGAAGTCTCTCTAATATAAGAGTCGAGTTCATGAACTTCAGAGTCATCATCAAGCGGCGCAACCCGGATATGAGACATACCGCCGTTATTCTTTGCCTCCCATCATGGCCAAGCCGAAAACTTGTCCGGAATGAAAAGCGGATTGTGATGATAGAAAAGCTCAAGAGGGATTCTGCATCAGGCTTTATGAGAGTCGAAGCTCGCTGTGGTCTATTATTTCTGTTCATCGCACCTCGCTTCCACCCGTCTCACTGCCTCACCAGGAGGAAGAAACAAGTCAGAGGAGACCTCTATCCTTCTCAACGTGCCATCATCAGCAAAGTTTTCGAATAATCAAATAAGCACGAGATGGTTAAGCAATTTGATTTAAAGAGAGTGAGTATTTTTGAATAATACATTTTCTTCTTGATTGATTTCATTTGGTGATGTGTTTGCTTATCTTATCAGACTTAACTGGACTTTATTGTTAACAGTAAACTCTTCAGTTTATTTTTAACTAGGTATTTTCTGCACCATGTAGTAGTAATAAATTTTTAAAATTTTAATTATAATTTAAAACAAAATTTTATTAATATTTTAATTTTAATTATTTTCGTACCAATATTTTAACACAAATTTGATTTGATTTAACAAAAATTACGTTCAAAATATTTTTTTTTTAGTTTAAATATATTTAAGAATATATATATATATATTAAAAATTATAATCTTAGATAGTATTATAAAATTTGTAGATATATAAAAGAAATTAATGATTTTACAATTAAAATTTATTTTTTAAAAAAATTGTGGAAAATTTTCAAAATTGTAGTAATATTTTTTCATAATTTTAAAAATGGAATTAAATAATATTTTAAAGTTTGTAATGTCATATTTGAATATATTTATTTTAATGACAATATATTAGTATTACCATATTTTAAAAAGCTTACCAAAAATATAAATCAACACTATTGTAATATATGAGTTATTACCATATTCTAAAAATTTACCAAAAATATTAATAAACAACTAATGTAATTGTCCATGTCATATTTAACCATAAGCCATGTCATCAATTTTATTAGTCATGTAACATTTTTTATGAAAGTGATTGTAGAAAGAACATATGACAAATCACTTCTCAAATAATGTCTAGGGGATGACCTGACAGGTCGGTGGTTTCCAGCGAGATGTTCTGAAAATATTCATTAATATCCCAATATAGAAAATGAGCTTTAATTATTAAACATTAAATCAAAAGCGTTAGCTCAGCCCTTTTAAATTTTATAGTCCTCAGAAATGACATTAATGTGTCACATCTCAACCATAAATAAATGAAGCTTAATCACAAAGTTTCCCGCCAAATTGAGTTATGCGGATATTAATATTCTATTTTAAAGTAAATCTCCTTTTCAATTCTGATTTACTCTAGAAATAGTCTAGAAAATAAAGAAAATTTTCAAGGAAGAAGAAAGAGGGATAGTTAAAAAAACAAGTAAAACTTGATTCTTAAAAATAGATTCTCGTTTGTAGGGTGATTTAGATCTGTATCTTGAGTAAATAATGTATGAACCCTGGTGGTTTAGGTATGTATCTTGGGTTATTGATGTTTAAACTCTGGTATCTTTGTTTGACTATATTATATAGAGAAGTGTAGAGATAGAAAGAGAGGAACAAGTAAAGTATGGTAGAGATAGATGACTTACTTGTTATAGAAAAGATCATTTATTCATATACATGAAATTAGGTCCAATGTATTCAGTCGTATTGGGGTTGAGAAATGTTTAGAAATGTTTCTGAAGGGTTCATAAAAGTTTAGAAATGTTTCTAAAAGGTTCAAACTTGTTTAAGGGTTCAGAATTGTTTCTGAAGGGTTCAAAATTGTTTCTGAATGATTCAGAAATGTTTCTGAATGGTTCAGAAATGTTTCTGAAGAGTTCTAATTTGATTATGAAGGGTTCACAAATGTTTCTTGAAGAGTTTTAATTTGATTCTGAAAGGTTCAGAAATGTTTCTGAAGGGTTAAGAAATGTTTCTGAAGGGTTCAGAAATGTTTCAAGGGTTCAGACATGTTTCTGAAGGGTCCAAAATTGTTTCAGAAGGGTTCAGAATTGTTTCTGGAGGGTTCAGAATTGTTTTTGAAAGGTTAACAATTGGTTCTGAAGGGTTCTGAATTGTTTCTGAAGGATTCAGAATTGTTTCTGAAGGGTTCAGAATTGTTTCTGAAGGGTTCAGAATTGTTTCTGAAGGGTTCAGAATTATTTCTAAAAAAGTTCATACTTGTTTGGGTAAATAACTGTTTTCTGAAGGGTTTAGAATAGTGCAGTCAATTTATCCTTCTTTGCCACTGCTTGGTTCTTTGCTTCCGGTTTTAATGATGTGAGATCCTCGAACATAGCATCATAGTCAAAGGATGGTGCAAACGGTTTATGCTTCTGTATCACTGCTTGGTTCGTTGCCTCCAATTTTAATGGTGTGAGCTCCTAGAACATAGCAAAGAAGGGTGTGAGCTCTTTGACCATAGCATTATAATCAAAGGATGGTGCAGACAGATTCTGCTACTGTACCATTGCTTCATTCATAATATTGCGAGAAAAATTTGAATACCTTAGCGTATACAGTGTCTCCTCAACACTCCCTAGAGGTAAAAGACTATTGTTGATGTGGCAGCTTTCTTCTAAGAAAATTCTGTCAGCTCCCATTCGGTTGGCACGCTCTGACGCTGCTAAATCAACTAGACGAAGCTTTGGACACAATATTTCTTCTGCTCCTGTGTTTTGCAGAGAAATAATGAAGATAGCATGTGAACGGCTAATAAAAAAACAATACAAAATGTGTTAATATAAATAAGATTAGGTTAGATATTAAAATATAAATAAAATTTATATGAGGTGGGTTATATAATGAAATATCTTATTTCTTAAAATACTATTTATATAAATTTCAGTGTAGTTATATATACAATATATATATATTTTTATAAAATACATGTGTCTAAAATTTCTAACTTTTACTAAATAACTTTTTGAATCAACCGAGTTATATTTTTATGAAATGATTTAAAGTATAATCATGGAAATGTGACCTCCTTATAAAAAAAATATGAACCCTTCACTAAACATAATCAACAGATGGTGCAGACTGCTTCTGCTTCTGTACTACTGCTAAACAATTATGAACTCTTCAGAAACAATTATGAACTCTTCATAAACAATTTTGAACCCTTTAGAAATGCTTGAAATGTTATGGGATACAAACGGAGAATCAGTGAAACACAACATCAAACAATCATGGTGTGATTTGTAGACTAGACAATTAAACAAAGCATGAGCACACTGGAAAAAAGGCGTACCTCTTTCCAGTTTGTAGACTAGACAGTCAAGTAAGGATCCGACAGTTCGGGGGTTTAAAGAAACCCTAAACTATTCCAGAAACAGCAAACTCTTCGGTTTCTTTCTAACGATCCGACAAGTCGGTGATTTCCAGTGGGAACAGATACGTTCCAAAAATATTCATTAATAACCCAATATTGAAAATGAGCTTTAATTATTAAACATTAAATCAAAAGGGTTAGCTCAGCCCTTTTAAATTTATAGTCCTAAGACATGACATTAATATGTCACATTGCAACCATAAATAAATGAAGTTTAATTAGAAAGTTTCCAACCAGATTGAGTTATGCGGCTATTAATATTCTATTTTATTGTAAACTAGGTTAAAACTCGTCCTACGGACGGGTAAACAAGTGAAAAATTAAAATATATTAATTGATAACATATAGTTAAAATAAAATGCATTATATTAAATATTTGTTATTCTTGTGTAAAATAATAAGTTGTTTTATTTTAAAAATATTATGATGTAAATTTAATTATTTAAAATTTTCATAATGTTTATTATTTAAAAAAATTATTATCACTAATTAAAATACATTAATTTATTTAAAATTGAAGTTAAAATCCAACATATATTAATTATGAGATCCACTTCCTTACCAAACTTCATTATGTTTATTTTGTTTAACGTCTAATGTGGCTTTACATTTTGATTGACTACCAAATATATTCTATGGTGTTTTATTATTTTAATTATTATCATCTTTATATTGTGTTTTTAATTTGATTAAAAACACATTTCATCACATCTTTCTATGCGTCTAAATTAAGTATTTAAAAAGAATTTTTATTAGAAATCATATGTGTAAGCTGTAAAAAGAATTTTCATAATTATAACTTCTTGACAGCTTCTTAAATGTATGCTCCAATAAATCAAATGTATGCTTCGCGGGGGATCTGTTAATGGCGGAGCCAGCTCAACCTTTCACCGGGATCAGTAACTTAAATCTGCAACACATTTTCAGTTTTTCTTCAAAATACCAAGAGAATTTTCTTTTTGATAAAAATTTATGTGGGTAGTATACAATTGTGGTATTTGGATAAAGGTAGCTCCACCACTGCGTTAACTGAGATTTTAATTTATATTAATGTAGTTTGTAATATATTTACTGTTACACATTTGGGTTAACGATGGATATTTTAATTATATTATTCCCTCAATGATTTGTTCATATATATGATTAATAGAAAAAATACCACAATTGTATACTACTGCTGACATTTTCTCACTCCAGAAGAATTGAGTAGATTATGTATATTCAAAATCGTTATAATAATCATTTACTCTTTTTTCATAGTGGAAAATTTGGTTTACAGGAAGCTAAGGGATTAACCATTTAGTCTTTTTAAATATTTGTAAGAAACTATGAAACATAAAAGCAGATGTTGTTTCGGAAAAAATTAGAAAAATAAAAGCAGTAGTTGGTATACTTAAAGAATTAACTTATTATAGTAAGAAGCTTACTCCATCAAATAGTATTTTTTTCTTGTTTTTGTTTTATGCCTTCTCGGCTCCACCAAATTTGTTGTGTTCGTGTTTTATGATTTAGTGTTTCGTGTGTAAACTCATATGATCATAACCTCAAGATATTGTGTCTTGTGTTCTGTAATGCCAAACTAATTAGAAATTAATAATGTTTTTATTTGTGTAGTGACACTAAATCATAAAACACGCACACAACAATTTGGTGACCGAGTTTCAGAATGGTTTACAGCTAAACTATCCGGAGATATACAGCTATGCACGTTCTCATGGCTCGCATGCACTTCTTTGCATGAATATATCTAAATTAAGTCATGCAGGTTAAAAACAAACGCGAACATCTATTACGGCCAAATCTACATAAATAGTAATATTAAGATCTATGGAGTTACGATTTTCAATCTCGTTTAGGTGCTTAAGATATGAACTTTGATGTTATGATATTGAGATAAAAACAGATGAAAATTGATAACCATAGTACCTCTCAGTGGGATCTGTCTCCCGTAACTTATCTCCTGAAACTTTCACTATCAAAACAGGTTTCTCTGAACAAATATACATATCACAAAAGACCAACGCAAAAAACTCTCTTAATTGCAACCGCTTGATCTCTCTTTGCTCTTTTTTTTTGGATGATCCAGTCTAGGTAGAGAGCATGTATATATATACAAAACAGCGTCATGTATTCCTAATAAAATAAAGATTTTGTGTAATGTTTTTTTCTTTTATTGTTGGGTGTATGTACTTGTAGGCAGCACTCGGAAATACGAAAGTCCTCAGACTACACTTACTGAATACTTTCTTGCTTATGGACTTGAGATGGACCAAAAGATCATATAAAAGGTGGGCCTATAATAACATTCTACGCATAATCTCTTATTTTTCTCATCTTCTACGTCGAAAACCAACAACGACAACTTCTCCTCTTTCATTCAAGAAACTATTTTTAAATCAACAATGATGGAGTAAGATGATGACGCTCATGGCTTGTATGCATCTGCTAATCGCCGTTTTGATTCTCACTGAAAGACACAAATAGGAGCAGCAGACACATCTTTTGATTTGTACACACTGTCAAGCAGGGATTATCTTCGAATAGCTATAGAAAAGTGAAAATGAAAACCGATTTCTGAGAAAATGGAAACTGCAAGCATTTGGAATATTTATGGATCCAAGCTGAGAAAGAGGGGAATGTACCTTTCCACCAAAGAGTTTCAGATCAGTTGTGGCTTTATCATCTCGACTACCAATGAAGGCTTCCAACCAAACCTGCAATGAAAAATAAATACAGATTAGAGAGAAATATCATGCAAAGAACCTAATGTATATTTAAATCCAAATTGTTAATGTACAAATGCCAAGCTAAATGCAAAGATTGTGAGTATAGGCATAAGTAGAACACTATGACTGGAAAATTTTATGGGAATTCTTACCTTGTAAGTTGTAACCAAAAATTTCATCTTCGTATGTCTCATATGGAGCAACGGTAATATCCAACTCCGAATCCTACATAAGTTAATAGAGATTAAAGGTTATGGTGTGAATTATTCAACGCCAAACTACCAAACACGAAATTGGCTTGATAATAAATAGCCAGAGCTCGCCATAGAAAAACTATCCTCCTATGAAACACTTCTTATCTATGAACATTAATGGGCAAAGAAGAGGTACCAAGTCCATCCATGGAATGTCTGACTCATAGTAGTCATTTGAAAGGAAGGCTTCAGCTTTGCTGCGAAGTAGCTTCTTCAAACTATGGAAAAACATTATCTATACTATTAAAGCAGAATCCCTTATAGCTATCTGCCCTTTGTTTTTAGAGAAAATTACAAAGACATGCCACTCCTACATTTAAAGCTAACAACATTAATGATTTTTAATATAATTACTATATATCCCTATTTCTACTCTCCTAGATCGTTACTTTCCAAATTAGCTATACTACTTCATTATTTTCCTATATATATCACATTTCCCTTGCTTTATTTACATGATCTATATGATCTAAAAATTATATTGTAGTTAGTGACGCATTGTACAATTTTCGCCATACTAATTATTATAAACAGTATATTTTTCATATACTAATGTTGTAGTATACATAATGCCTTCGATGTATTAAGTCCATTTTGTCAACATGTGAGGAGACAAGTTTTCTTTTAGATGATCCTTATCCATTTAGTTACAGCTATAATATTAAAACTCAAGTACAAAATTGAAGTGTTTGGAGACATGAATTGCAGTTTAAAAAAGAGATTTATTTGGAAACATAGATAACAATATTAAATGAGAATTGTTTGAAAACATGGATAGCAGTATATTTACTTCATTTTATTTACACATTTAGTCATTGCATTTATAATAAATTAGGTATTTCCTTTTTATAATTCTTTTTATTACAGATTCTACCACTGTATTTAAAAGCAATTTAAATTTATTAATTACAAATCCAAACTTATCTAAGAAAATTGATATTCATATATTGATCATTATTAATATTGTAAATTTATTACTAAATAATTTTTTTTCTATTTCACTTAATTTAGCCAAACACATAAAAATAGTTTTTTTATATGTTTACGGAATCAGCTAGACATAGACATTCGGGTACCCATTTAGGTACGAATCATTTCTTTCGGGTATAGATTTTTTGGGTTTTGAGAGAGAGAGAGAGAGAGAGAGAGAGAGAGAGAGAGAGAGAGAGAGAGAGAGAGAGAGAGAGAGAGAGAGAGAGAGAGAGAGAGAGAGAGAGAGAGAGAGAGAGAGAGAGACGGCCAACCCTAATCCAAAACGCTACGTTTAAGCTTGATAGTGATTGTAGATTTCGACAGGCCAGTTTGCGTGAAGAGAGCCCAAATACACTGCAAAAGCCCAAGCCAAATTAAATTAAACAGCAAGTTTCGTGAAGGAAGGACACATGGCGGCTCGTGATGAAACGAATTACTTACGTGGCAAAGGGAGAGAAGAGAGTCTTCTTCTTTATAGTATTAGATCTCCTTTTCCATTCTGATTTACTAAAAAAAATAGTCTAGAATATGGAGAAAATGTTCAAAGAAGAAGAAAGAGGAACAGTAAAAAAACAGGTAAAACTCTATTCTTAAAAATAGATTCTTGTTTGTAAGGTGATTTAGATCTGTATCTTGAGTAATTAATGTATGAACCCTGGTGATTTAGGTATGTATCTTGAGTTGATCTATGAACTCTGGTATCTTTGTTTGACTATACTATATAGAGAAGTGTAGAGATAGAAAAAGAGGGACAAGTTAAGTAGGGTAGAGATAGATGACCTACTTGCTATAGAAAAGATCATTTATTCATATACATGAGAGTAAGTCCAATGTATTCAATCGTATTAGGGTTCAGAAATGATTCGAAATGTTTCTGAAGGGTTCAAAAAAATGTTTAAAATTGTTTCTGTATGGTTCAGAAATGTTTCTGAAGAGTTCTAATTTGATTCTGAAGGTTTCAAAAATATTTCTCAAGAATTCAAATTTAGTTATGAAAGATTCAGAAATGTTTTTGAAGGGTTCATAAATGTTTATGAAGGATTCAGAAATGTTGTTGAAGAGTTTATAATTGTTTCTAAAGAGTTTATAATTGTTTCTGAATGGTTCAGAATTGTTTCTGAATGGTTAAGAATTGTTGAAGGGTTAACAATTTTATCTGAATGGTTCGAGATTGTTTATGGAGGGTTCAATTGTTTATGAAACGCTCAGAATTGTTTGGGTACATAACTGTTTTCTAAAGGGTTCAGAATGGTGCAGGCGCTTATCCTTCTCTACCACTTCTTGGTTCTTTGCCTCCTATATTTTAATGCTGTGAGCTCTTTGAACAGAGCATCATAGTCAAAGGATGGTGCAAACGGCTTATGCTTTTGTACTACTGCTTGGTTCTTTGCCTCCAATTTTAATGGTGTGAGCTCCTTGAACATAGTAAAAAAGGGTATGAGCTCCTTGACCATAGCATTATAATCAATGGATGGTGCAGACAGCTTCTGAATCTGTACTACTGCTTCGTTCTTAATATTGCGAGCACAATTTGAATACCCCAGCGTATACCGTGTCTCCTCAACATTCCCCAGAGGTAAAAGGCTATTGTTGATGTGGCAGTCTTCTTCTATGCGAATCCCATCAGCTCCTATTTGGTTGGCACGCTCTGACCCTGCTAAATCAACCAAACAAAGCTTTTGACACAATATTTCTTCTGCTCCTGTGATTTGCAGAGATATTATGAAGATAGCATGTGAACGGCTAATAAACAAATAATAAAATATGTGTTAATATAAATAAGATTAGCTTAGATATTAAAATATGAATAAAATTTATATGAGGTGGGTTATATAATGAAATATATTATTTTCTAAAATATTATTTATATAAATTTTAGTGTAGTTATATATATTGAACGCTTCAGAAACAATTTTGAACTCTTCAGAAACAATTTTGAATCCATCAGAAATGCTTGAAATGATATGGGATGCAAACGAAGAATCAGTGAAACACAATATTAAACAACCATGGTGTGATTTGTAGACTAGAAAATTAAACAAAGCACGAGCAAACTGGAAAAAAAGGCATACCTATTTGCAGTTTGTAGTGTAGACAATCAAGGAAGGATCCGACAGTACCGGGGGGGGGGGATTGGGGAGGAGGGGTGGTTTCCAGAAACCCTAAACGCTTCTAGAAATAGTAAACTCTTCGGTTTATTTCTAATGATCCGACAGGTCGGTGGTTTCCAGCGGAAACAGATATGTTCCAAAAATATCCATTAATAGCCAATTACAGAAAATGAGCTTTAATTATTAAACATTAAATCGAAAGGGTTAGCTCAGCCCTTTTAAATTTTTGTAGTTCTAAGACATGACATTAATATGTCACATCGCAACCATAAATAAATGAATCTTAATGAGAAAGTTTCCCGCCAAATTGAGTTATGCGGAATTTAATATTCTATTTTATAGTAAATCTCTTTTTCCATTCTGATTTACTGAAGAAGTAGTCTAGAAAATGGAGAAAATAGTCAAGGAAGAAGAAAGAGGAATAGTAAATAAACAGGTAAAACTCGATTCTCAAAAATAGATTCTCGTTTGTAGGGTGATTTAGATCTGTATCCTGAGTAACTAAAGTATGAACCCTGGTGATTTAGGTATGTATCTTTAGTTATTGATGTTTGAACTCTTGTATCTTTGTTTGACTATACTAGATAGAGAAGTGTAGAGATAGAAAAAAGGGACAAGTAAAGTATGGTAGAGATAAATGACTTACTTGCTATAGAAAAGATCATTTATTCATATACAAGAGAGTAGGCTTAATGAATTCAGTCGTATTGGGGTTCAGAAATGTTTCAGAAGGGTTCAGAAATGTTTAAAAAGTTTCAAAGGATTCAGACTTGTTTCTGAAAGGTTCAGAATTATTTCTGAAGGCTTCAAAATTGTTTCTGAATGGTTCACAAATGTCTTTAAAGAGTTCTAATTTGATTATGAAGGGTTCATAAATGTTTTTGAAGAGTTCTAATTTGATTCTGAAAGGCTCAGAAATGTTTCTGAATGATTCATAAATGTTTCTGAAGGGTTCATAAAAATTTCTGAAGGGTTCAGAAGTGTTTAGAAATGTTTCTGAAGGACTCGGACTTATTTCTGAAGAGTTCGTAATTGTTACTGAAGGGTTCATAATTATTTTTGAAGGGTTTGAAGGGTTCAGGATTGTTTCTGAAGGGTTCATAATTGTTTCTGAAGGGTTCAGAATTGTTTTTAAAGGGTTAACAATTTGATCTGAAGGGTTCAGGATTGTTTATGAAGGGTTCATAATTGTTTCTTAAACATTCAGAATTGTTTAGACACATAATTGTTTTCTGAAGAGTTCAGACGGGTGCAGAATGATGCAAACAGCTTATCTTTTTGTACCACTGCTTGGTTCTTTGCCTCCGATTTTAATGCTGTGAGCTCCTTGAATATAGCATCATAGTCAAAGGATGGTGCAAACGGCTGATGCTTCTGTACCACTGCTAGGTTCTTTGCCTCCGATTTTAATGGTATGAGCTCCTTGAACATTGCAAAGAAGGTTGTGAGCTCCTTGACCATAGCATTATAATCAAAGGATGGTGCATACAACTTCTGCTTCTGTACCACTGTTTTATTCTTAATATTGCGAGTACAATTTGAATACCTCATCGTATACAGGTGTCTCCTTAACATTCTTCAGAGGAAGAAGACTATTGTTTATGTGGCGGCATTCTTTTAAGCGAATCCAGTCTGCTCCTATTAGGTTGCCACGCTCTGACCCTGCTAAATCAACTAGACGAACCTCTGGACATAATATTTCTTTTGCTCCTGTGATTTGCAATGATACTGTGAAGATAGCATGTGAATGGCTAATGAACAAACAATAAAAAAGGTGTTAATATAAATAAGATTAGGTTGGATATTAAAATATAAATAAAATTTATATGAGGTGGGTTATATAACGAAATTTCTTATTTCCTAAGTACTATTTATATAAATTTTAGTGTAGTTATATATACATTAAATTTGTTTTTTTATAAAATACATGTGTTTCAAATTTTAACTTTAACTAAATAACTTTTTGAAGCAAGCGAGTTATATTTTTGAAGAAATGACTTAAAGCATAATCAAAGGAATGTGACCTCCTCATAAAAAAAACATATGAACCCTTCAGAAAACATAATCAACGGATGGTCTAGATGGCTTCTGCTTCTGTACCACTATTTCAGAAACAATTCTGAATCCTTCATAAATAATTTTGAACCCTTCAGAAATGCTTGAAATTATATGGGTTGCAAATGGAGAATCAGTAAAACACAACATCAAACAATCATGGTGTGATTTGTAGAGTAGACAATTAAACAAAGCACGAGAAAACTGGAAAAAAGGCGTACCTCTTTGCAGTTTGTAGACCAGATAATCAAGGAAGGATCCGACAGTTTGGGGGTTTCCAGAAACCCAAAACTCTTCCAGAAACAGTAAACTCGGTTTCTTTCTAATGATCTGACAGGTCGGTGGTTTCAAGTGAGAAAAGATATATTCTGAAAATATCCATTAATAACCCAATATAGAAAATAGGTTTTAATTATTAAACATTAAATCAAAAGAGTTAGCTGAATCCTTTTAAATTGTTATAGTCCTAAGACATGACCTTAATATGTCATATCTCAGCCAAAAATAAATAAAATTTAATCAGAAATTTTCCCGTCAAATTGAGCTATGCGGCTATTAATATTCTATTTGAAGTAAATCTCCTTTTTTGTTCTGGTTTACTGAAGAAATAGTCTAGAAAATGGAGAGTCGGTGATAGGATTGGTCTCACGGCATTGACCGCTCTGTAACATGTTTGCAAAGTTTTTTTTAAAAAGGTATTAGAAAACAAATCCTTTATTCGCATATATGAGAAGCGAAGTCAATATGATAACTGTTTGAGAACAAAGTCCCCCAATTCCTTTTATTAGCATGGAAGGTAACCTTTCGAAAGGAAAACCGACCAACGCAAAGTATTAGAAACAAAGAGACAAGGAAACGCAATAAGAAGAGCGAATGAGTTCAACATATACTGGCCAAAAACCAGCAGCACGCAATGCGCCTCTAGTTTCAATTGCCGAGGACGCTTTTAAATTGAGCGATCGATTCAATAGCCTTCTCAAACTCACTGTCCTCCAGTGCAAATGTGAAGCGGCAGTAACCTGGTATTCCGGTCCAGGAACCACTGTTCAAGCAAACACCTGTATGACTGAGAAACACGTCCCTCATATTTGAATCCTTTAGCTCCACTTCTCCTTCTCCTTGTTTCACCTTTACACTTTTGTTGAGATAAGCTTTCGGCTTTGCCACCATTGAGATTCCGCCTGCTGGTTCGATAACCTCCCAACCAGACTTCTCTAGTACCTGTTCCCAGTATGTTATTTTAAAAGGGTAAGTAATGGCAATAAAAATGCCTTTCATATCTGAGCTTTAATGCAAAAGAGGAGTGTAATACCTCTTTCAAGCGCTTGGATCTGCCTTCCAACGTTTTTATGGTTTCAGAAACGGCATCCAAAAAGTCACTTGCTTTCTCTTCTTTCAGAGCCAACATTTTCTTAGCGGCATACTTCACAGTGCTGTGTGGTTTGCTCAGCCCTGGGAGGGTATGGAAGGCATCAACCAGAGACTCATCCAAAACTAGAAACCCGAGTTTCATTGCTCCACTGAGCACATTCAAAGAGAGACATCCAAGCAGGGAAACCGACAAGGATGCATCCAAAACTTTCTTCAAATCCCAGGTAGTTGAACTGTATTCTAATCCCGAGAAGGAAGTATCGATGATGACCTTTGCTCCAAATTTAGCACAAGTAGACAATAACACACCCATCTCCTCGTTGCTGTACACCAATCCTGTTGGGCTAACTGTTGGTCCAGATATACAAACCCATGGTTTCTTCACGGACTCCAGTGCTTTCGTTAGAGTGGTTCCCGTCAGCTTAAAGCCGTCGCTAGACTCAGTAGGGATATTCACAACGTTAGCTTTCAAAAATTTGGCAGCAGCAACGTATTTACCATTTGTCCCAGCAGGTAAACAGAGCGTCCCACCTTCTTGAGCGCAGCAAACGACCAGTTTATTGAATAGTGCTTGTGAGCCGTCAGCATATACAAAGCCTGTGCTGCTTTTTGTAGGAAACCCATAATTACTCGTCACAAACTGCTTGATACTTGGGTTGACATCAACTTCCGCTTCAGATACGTTCTGCCTCACAAAACTTTCAAAGATTGCAGCCTTAACAGAACGTGGAACTGGCAAGAAACTTTGATCTACATCCATGTGGATTAGAGAAGTGTCCCCACTCTCAGTGACTGAAAGCTCCGAATCTTTCAGAACAGAAACGGCTGAGCTTGAAAATCCAATGATCTCTTCAGACTTTGTCTTCTCACTTTCCCTCTGCAAGCAACACATTAAAGAAACTAAGAAGACAAGTTCCAACCCTTTTGATTGACATATCGGTTCAATTTTATTCCATAAACGAGCCTAATCCAAAAAAAAATTTTGTTTGTTATTCCTATGGGTGCAGGATTGTAAGTTCTAGGGTGTCACGGAAACAAATCACTAAAGTGTCAAGATTTAATCCGGTATCCCGGTTTGCCCCCTTTTTATGCAAATATTACAAAGCAAAGACAGCATACCTCAGCTGGGGCATGGCGATCAGCGAGCTGGAAAGCCAGAAGCTCATGGAAAAGGCAACCATAATAGTATTGACTGATAATAGCAGTATGACCTTCCAATACTTCTACAGTTTTAGACAATGCCTTGGAAATGTCATCAACTTCTGAAATGACAAAGGCTACTTCTAAATCTGAATAAACCTGCAGAATGATGACTTGGTAAATAACTCACAGGACAAAAATTTAAAGATTTAACGAAATTATCACAGATTTATTTGTTTTCAATTAGATGAGATAGAACAGAATGCATACTCGACAGCAGATGCGGTGGGAGGAAAACCTTACCTTATTCTTTACCAGACCACAGATAATTGCAGCATGAGACGGTAGTTGATTTTGAGCGAGATATTTAAGTACTCCATTGGATGCAGGGAGGCTAGACAACTCAAAGTGATCAGATATATCCAAGAAAAGTCGACATCCAATTTCTTTGGTCACATCCAACAGGTGCAAAAATGATGAACTGGTAATGACCTCAAATTGGGCCAGTCCAGTAACCACCACCTGTGGCTTTAGTTTCTTAATTAGTTCTATCATCAGATCAGATTGGTGCGGGATTCGATGACTGTGACTTGATCATCTGATGCCTCCATGCTAGTATCCTACAGTTGATTAATAAATTATAGGTTAAGCACATCAAAAACAGAAAGCACCCATTAATAAACACACTTATGTTCAAACGTAGTAACTCAGAGAGACACTCAATAAATTCATAGACATTCGGTAAAATGATGTCTTAATGCAGAAATTTCATCTATTACAATTTACCTAGTATTTCTACATTAGGAGAGACTAAGAACCAAATAATATTATTTCTTACAGCAGGGGTCGTAAACATTATATCGTAGCTCTCATATGGAATCAAAGCAAATCCTGGTAATCAAGCTACTTTTGCACCTGACTTGTAGGTATAACTCTCTACAGTCTACACCATCTATGTTCGTGATAAAAAAGGAATATAACTCCTCGAGACTGAATCATTCGTTTGGATATTTGTAAACTGTTGTCTTTTTCCTGACTACATATGTTTTTTGCCAGTCCTAGTTACTCATCAATTTCTCTTTTATCAGTAAAGATGTAACATGCAATATGAATCATTCATGTGACATGAGCTGACTCGATTGTGTGATTCAAATAGTAAATTCTAGGCTCCCTTCTTAACTTGGTGTCTACATAAAACCCGTCACAGAATTTTCCTCTTACTACGCCTTTTGCTATCAAACTACTAAATCCTTCTCTCAGTTATTGACTCCTCACTTCTGTATTCAATAACTGATTATGTTATTCTTTTAAGACTTGCTAATTTTTTCCTATTTCAGTAACAATTTTGTATGCCACATCCAGCTAGGATGATATACCCACTCATAACACTAGGCGACTCCTTACACAGCATCGCCACTGAGAATAAGGGTGGCTTACATAAATACAAAATGCATTCCAACCATCGTTTCTTTTCAAAACTAAGTTAAAGTAACAGATGCGAAAATACAATTTACCTGAATGGCTAAAGAAGTTAGCCAAGTCCTTGGAAGTTGTCGAGTTAAATACTCATCAACAATAGCAAGTCGAGGGAGAATAACCGGAATGCACTCTCGATTGCGACAGCCCTTGATGGAAACACGACAATGTTCTTGCAAAAAAAAAAAAAAAACAGACTCAGAAATGATTAGATGCTTCCCATGGAAGATTCATTACAGTTGATGAGTCCAGAAGTTTCAAATTTCCTTTTATTTTTTCTTCTAGAAATCTTTAGAAAATTGTTTGGTGGCCCCGAGTTTCGTTTTTCTTGAACTGTAAGAAAAACATAAAAGAGAATAGTCTTACATCTTGCTTAATTGGAATACGGTGGTATGTTCTCATAAATCCTGCAATAAGGCTGCAGAATCTTTGCTGCCAGCTGGAGGTTCAAACGGGAAATAGGAGCTGTTTTTCAAAACACTAGCAAGATAGGCTAGGAATGGAATTTTCTCATCAGCAACGGATGCATCCAAAACTTTCTTCAAATCCCAGGTAGTTGAACTGTATTCTAATCCCGAGAAGGAAGTATCGATGATGACCTTTGCTCCAAATTTAGCACAAGTAGACAATAACACACCCATCTCCTCGTTGCTGTACACCAATCCTGTTGGGCTAACTGTTGGTCCAGATATACAAACCCATGGTTTCTTCACGGACTCCAGTGCTTTCGTTAGAGTGATTTTCGTCAGCTTAAAGCCGCCGCTAGACTCAGTAGGGATATTCACAACGTTAGCTTTCAAAATTTGGCAGCAGCAACGTATTTACCATTTGTCCCAGCAGGTAAACAGAGCGTCCCACCTTCTTGAGCGCAGCAAACGACCAGTTTATTGAATAGTGCTTGTGAGCCGTCAGCATATACAAAGCCTGTGCTGCTTTTTGTAGGAAACCCATAATTACTCGTCACAAACTGCTTGATACTTGGGTTGACATCAACTTCCGCTTCAGATACGTTCTGCCTCACAAAACTTTCAAAGATTGCAGCCTTAACAGAACGTGGAACTGGCAAGAAACTTTGATCTACATCCATGTGGATTAGAGAAGTGTCCCCACTCTCAGTGACTGAAAGCTCGAATCTTTCAGAACAGAAACGGCTGAGCTTGAAAATCCAATGATCTCTTCAGACTTTGCCTTCTCAATTCCCTCTGCAAGCAACACATTAAAGAAACTAAGAAGACAAGTTCCAACCCTTTTGATTTTTTCCATAAACGAGCCTAATCCAGATTTTTCTTTCTTTTGTTTGTTATTCCTATGGGTGCAGGATTGTAAGTTCTAGGGTGTCACGGAAACAAATCACTAAAGTGTCAAGATTTAATCCAGTATACCACGTATGCTTTTCAGTTCTTGCAGACCGGTTTACCCCTTTTATGCAAATACTACTAAGCAAGTGACAGTAATTGAGCAAATCCAGCTTTGAAAAAGAATCTAGTGCATAAGTCAGGACAACATACCTCAGCTGGGGCATGGCGATCAGCGAGCTGGAAAGCCAGAAGCTCATGGAAAAGGCAACCATAATAGTATTGACTGATAATAGCAGTATGACCTTCCAATACTTCTACAGTTTTAGACAATGCCTTGGAAATGTCATCAACTTCTGAAATGACAAAGGCTACTTCTAAATCTGAATAAACCTGCAGAATGATGACTTGGTAAATAACTCACAGGACAAAAATTTAAAGATTTAACGAAATTATCACAGATTTATTTGTTTTCAATTAGATGAGATAGAACAGAATGCATACTCGACAGCAGATGCGGTGGGAGGAAAACCTTACCTTATTCTTTACCAGACCACAGATAATTGCAGCATGAGACGGTAGTTGATTTTGAGCGAGATATTTAAGTACTCCATTGGATGCAGGGAGGCTAGACAACTCAAAGTGATCAGATATATCCAAGAAAAGTCGACATCCAATTTCTTTGGTCACATCCAACAGGTGCAAAAATGATGAACTGGTAATGACCTCAAATTGGGCCAGTCCAGTAACCACCACCTGTGGCTTTAGTTTCTTAATTAGTTCTATCATCAGATCAGATTGGTGCGGGGATTCGATGACTGTGACTTGATCATCTGATGCCTCCATGCTAGTATCCTACAGTTGATTAATAAATTATAGGTTAAGCACATCAAAAACAGAAAGCACCCATTAATAAACACACTTATGTTCAAACGTAGTAACTCAGAGAGACACTCAATAAATTCATAGACATTCGGTAAAATGATGTCTTAATGCAGAAATTTCATCTATTACAATTTACCTAGTATTTCTACATTAGGAGAGACTAAGAACCAAATAATATTATTTCTTACAGCAGGGGTCGTAAACATTATATCGTAGCTCTCATATGGAATCAAAGCAAATCCTGGTAATCAAGCTACTTTTGCACCTGACTTGTAGGTATAACTCTCTACAGTCTACACCATCTATGTTCGTGATAAAAAAGGAATATAACTCCTCGAGACTGAATCATTCGTTTGGATATTTGTAAACTGTTGTCTTTTTCCTGACTACATATGTTTTTTGCCAGTCCTAGTTACTCATCAATTTCTCTTTTATCAGTAAAGATGTAACATGCAATATGAATCATTCATGTGACATGAGCTGACTCGATTGTGTGATTCAAATAGTAAATTCTAGGCTCCCTTCTTAACTTGGTGTCTACATAAAACCCGTCACAGAATTTTCCTCTTACTACGCCTTTTGCTATCAAACTACTAAATCCTTCTCTCAGTTATTGACTCCTCACTTCTGTATTCAATAACTGATTATGTTATTCTTTTAAGACTTGCTAATTTTTTCCTATTTCAGTAACAATTTTGTATGCCACATCCAGCTAGGATGATATACCCACTCATAACACTAGGCGACTCCTTACACAGCATCGCCACTGAGAATAAGGGTGGCTTACATAAATACAAAATGCATTCCAACCATCGTTTCTTTTCAAAACTAAGTTAAAGTAACAGATGCGAAAATACAATTTACCTGAATGGCTAAAGAAGTTAGCCAAGTCCTTGGAAGTTGTCGAGTTAAATACTCATCAACAATAGCAAGTCGAGGGGAGAATAACCGGAATGCACTCTCGATTGCGACAGCCCTTGATGGAAACACGACAATGTTCTTGCAAAAAAAAAAAAAAAACAGACTCAGAAATGATTAGATGCTTCCCATGGAAGATTCATTACAGTTGATGAGTCCAGAAGTTTCAAATTTCCTTTTATTTTTTCTTCTAGAAATCTTTAGAAAATTGTTTGGTGGCCCCGAGTTTCGTTTTTTCTTGAACTGTAAGAAAAAACATAAAAAGAGAATAGTCTTACATCTTGCTTAATTGGAATACGGTGGTATGTTCTCATAAATCCTGCAATAAGGCTGCAGAATCTTTTGCTGCCAGCTGGAGGTTCAAACGGGAAATAGGAGCTGTTTTTCAAAACACTAGCAAGATAGGCTAGGAATGGAATTTTCTCATCAGCAACGGCTTCATCTTCAAAAGATAAATCCAGCGAACTGCTGATTTCTTGGAATCCGTTCTTCAAGAAATCAAAGATTATCTTAACCTGTCAAGCAAAAAGCAACTGTTATATTTCTTTGTTGTTTATACTAAATAGTAAGATAAATCCAATAACTAAACAAAATGCTTTTCTACCCACCTGATTTGGTTGGCGAAGCTGGCAACTATACACCGATAAAGCATGGGAGATTCGTCCACCAGCCTTCCCGTAGGCCCATGCAGTTCGAGCACAAATTGGTTGGTCTCCGGAAAGTCCCATAAAAAACTCGAAACGATGAGGGCTGCTCCTCTCAATTTCAACTAATGCCGAGATATCCGTATCAGCAGCCTGTGAAATCACATGTCAAGTGACCATTCTGGAGGAGCATGATCTTTTCGTACTTTTCAGAACTAAAATTCTTACTTGAAGTATTTTGGTCTGCCATATCTGCGTGACACGGACTCCACGCCGCTCAAACAAGCGTCTACAGACACCTTGCCCAGGACGACCACCCATGTTGAATATCATAATTCCTGCAGGTTTGATGACAGATATTCCTTCTTCAACTGCTCTAGCAATCAAACCTAGACCAAACTGATCCTCAACGAAACCCTGAAAATGGATAAAACTCATCAGGCACGGGAAAAGCTATTGGCAACAGAAAAAGAGAGAAGTTTCTTTCGTCGTTTTATAGAGGAAGAGAAGACAATTTCAGACGTTAATAATCATCCCAAACATGC
The DNA here is from genome assembly GCA_016771965.1 of Brassica carinata. Taxonomy (NCBI): domain Eukaryota; kingdom Viridiplantae; phylum Streptophyta; class Magnoliopsida; order Brassicales; family Brassicaceae; genus Brassica; species Brassica carinata. The sequence goes on from CM028691.1 coordinate 43,266,826, forward strand.
AGAATATAGGTTGAAAGTAAGATGATATGCCAAGTATGCAAATGACTGGCTAAATAACTCCTGCAACTAGCTAAAGGTGAGACTGCACATGAATTGACATGGACAATTCAACAATTAAAGATGAATATAAGAGCTCTAGCCTCTGGGTGCTAGCGCTTCCATACATTCTAGGGACACTTGCAGAGTATTTTTGCTGAAAAGAGGTTCCCTTACCTGAAGGGCACAATAGTTACTCAGCGAATGAAGAAATTCTTCACTTGCATTTTCTTCTATCATCTTAGACATTGCTTCTGGGTTTGGATTAAGAATCTGTCGCAAGAACATAAGACAAAAGGAAACACACATCAAAGGAAAACGTCAGACTTATAGTATAAACGCCTACACATATAAGTTAAATAGATAAAAAATACCTGAGGTATGCATCCTACAATTCTCTCAAGCTGAATTTTATTATCTCTACAATAACTAAGCAAATCAGATTCATAGAATTCCACCCTGTCCAGTAAAGTTTTCTTCTCGTCATCATAGACTGGTAGGCCATTATCATCAAGAGCGTTGAGGTACAAATTTATCCAAGAAATTTTCACAGCTCTAGGATTAATATCAAGCCCGTACACCTGCAAGAAACACATATATGCTTTACTGTAAAGGACCAAAACTAGTATGATGCATTTTCAGGGTGTATGAGGAGAAACATGTAATAACAATAGTAAGAAGATGGCAAAACTACATGTATACTAAAAACAGACAGTTCTCATAATTAGTAGTGGTACTTGGTAAGATTTAATCTAACATCTAATGACCTTTGAAGGCAACCACTTAGCAGCAATGGCGATTGATATCCATCCATTCCCACAGCCGAGTTCAGAGATAGTCTTATCCTTGAAGACGGTGTCAGGATGTCTATTAAGTCCTTCATAAAACGTGAAGGACCAGTCTTCTGGAACAAAGATACTAGGAATGACCATCATGGTTAACTTTTTCCTTGACTGAAAACCTGCAGAAAACAGGGGAAGATATATTGGTTGGTGTTTGACACAAGACAGGTTTCAATGAATATCTGTGGATAGAAAGGAGTAAACTGTAAAACATTTTGTAAAAATATGATTGCTATGTATAAATGTATTTAAGAAATCATGTGAGGAAAGATCAGTGTCAAGTTCTATATTAAGCGTAAGCCTGAAATGGTTTTGCCCAAAAGTATTAAATTCAAAAATCAGCTTGCTTGCTTTTGGGCTATGATACTAGTTTTGGAAAATGATAGTAGATTTGACAGATGACAAAAGTAGAAAAGAAAAAACAGAAGAATAAAACTGTGTTTGTGAAAAAAAAAAAAAGCTGTGCGTCACTGAAATCCAAAGGAAAACGACAGAAGGCATTGAAAAGCTAAAATTATATAATCTTTAAAGCCTATTCATCAACGTGTTTGTCAAGTAGTTGACGATACAATCGCAGATTTGACATTTAATCCCAAAATTCTGGGAGAATCGAGAAGATGAATCCAAGATAACAGATATTTACAGATCATAGAGTCAACTGGTGTAAGATCGGAGAAAATCATAAAAGCAGCCTCAATCAAAACTCAGAGGGAGGATCGTAAAAGAATCGGATCTGAAGGATCAATCATACCTTCGTACTGATCGAGGACTATGTCCTGGATATGGAAGTGGTACGTTTGGAGACATGTATCGGAGGATCCGACGCGTTTGTAGAGGTCCGACAAGAAGATCCGAGCTTTGGATCGAGTGTTCGGATCCTCGAGCCGTTCCAATACCGATCGCAAGGCGCCATAAGCCGCGTCGCCAGATTCTTGGCACCGATTCAGGAAGTCGTCCACAGATACGCCTGCCATGAGAGAAGATAAGAGGATTCTTTTGTGTCTCTCTCTCTTTTGCTATCAAGGTATCAATTATAAGGCATCTTTGGGTGTGGCATTAGAGACTTCCCATTATATTATACTACATTTTTTTGCTTTATATAATAATGTTCCTTTCTCCTTTTGTTTATAAAATTAAGGGGAATTTGAGCCAATGATACAATGAATATTATAATTAGCTAAATATGCATAGCAATAATTAATTGACTTTAGTGATCTTTAAAATATTATTTGAGAAGTCAGTTTCTTATGTGTCGCGTTCAAGTTAACTCTCACGATGGTTAATTACATAGCTACCCTTAATGAATTAAAAATATATAAAATCTAATTGTCATTATCAACTTTTCTATTTTTTCCTTTTCATATTATTTCCAAATACCATATATAATCAAAGAAAATATTTATCAAAGAAACAATTATTATTTAAAAACGAAATTAATATTATACATTCATAAAAAAGAAATTTCCCAAAAAATAATGTTGGATTAAAATAATTTATTTCTTTTAAAATATAATCTTAAATAAATAATATATGTATTAAGTTTTAGAATTATTTTCTTTATCAATTTAAAGTGTATCCAAAAAAAAGTGGTACCAAAAAAATGTAAAAGTAAAATTTTCCCTATATAATTAGAGAAGTCACTTTTTACGTGTACCACTCATTTTATTTTTTTATGGTTAATTAAATAGATAAATTTAATAAATTAAAATATTATATTTAACTGTAAATATCAAATTTTTTATTTGTTTTTAATTTTTATTTCCTTTCTATATTATTTCTAAATAACATATATGATGAAAATAAAATATTAATTGAATGAACAATGATAAATTTTATAAACAAAAAATATATATTATACACAATAGAATTTCAAATAAAAAGTTCCAAAAAACTAATGTTGATATTAAAATTATTTATTTACTTTAAAATAATCTTAAATAATTTTATATACATATGTATTGTTTAAACAAGTTTTATTGATATACAATTTATTACATAAGCAGAAATATGAGACATATTATATAAATATAAACTAATAAAAATATTTTTTTTTATGTATTAAGCTATTTTCATATATGAATGTACACAAACTTATTAAACTATATTTGGAAATCTAAAAAATCAGTCAACTAAATGCAAATAATTAAATTAATCAAAATTTTAATCTGTTAAATATAAAAAAGATTATGGTTGAATTTAGAAAATTATATCATCTAATATGCCTAAATAATTATCAACCTAATTAAATATTATATATCCAAAATCACATGTCTAATTAAAATAACATATTATTACTTATAAATAATCATACATAAAATTTACATAATAATTGAAATTAAAATAAATATTAACTAATTTTAATAATATATTTGTTTTGTTAGCACGGGTAAATCACCTAGTTTGGAATTATGTGTCGTTCATATAGAAACTCTCCAACTGATTATTTTAATTTGATTGGTTGTTGATTTTTTATTTATTTTTTATTTATTTAATTCGGTTCTAAAATAATAAATCAAAAACCAACTTACGAGGGTATTATTGGTTTCTATGTTTTAATGGATTTAGAAATCCAAATCAAATCATGTGTTATTGGTTTTATGATTTTAAAATCTATATACAAATCTAGTGTTATTGGTTATATGCTTTTAAAATAGATTGTAAAATCAAGTGTTATTCAATAACAAAAGATTTGTTTATGGATTTGATTTGAAAGTATATTTCAATGGATTTGTAAGTGTTTTCAACACCAAAATACAAAGGCACAAATACAGAGGTAAACCTCGATTGCTTGGATTTTGTATCTTTTTCAAATTGTATAAAAAAATATATAAAATACGTAACACTTGATCACGAGTAAGGTTCCACATAAACGTAACTAATAACTTCAATGGATATGTCAATCGCCAACCATCCATACATAGAGCAAAAAAGCTATTTATCATAATATCGTTAGTTCCTTTGTCCTAGTATTCCAAAAATAATGGGTTTTGAAGTCATTAACTCAAGCTTGATGTTGTTCTCTTCCTCAACGACGAACTGTTTGTCAATGGCAAGACACTCAGGCTTGACGTTCCCATTCTCTTCTTGACAATTCTGTAAGAAACCTACCAATAAATCTCTTCACATACTCTAGATTAAGGATGCTTGCATCTTCACATGTAAATCCATGTACTTGATTTCAAAGTCTTATTTGAATTCTTATTAAATCCACTTATTTGATTTTGAAATCAGTGGATTTATCAAAAAAATTCAAATCCAAAAAAATTTCTAAATCCACTAAAATGTCAGAACCAATAATCCCCACTACATCAATAACCAAACGGATAATACTTACCTATAGTTATAGTATGAAACAGAGATTGCAAAAATTAGCCAATCCTAATGCCATTGAAACCTGTAAAAGTTACCTAGAACTTGGCTAATTTTTATAAGGAATATTCTGTAAAAATTTAGGATTGGCTAATTTTTCAGTGGCATTAGAATGTAACTAAAATGTTTTTTTTTTAAAGTAAATTAAATTTACATTCAGTTTTACTAGAATAAATAGGAATCAATTTAGGTGTACTCTTTTTACTCCCTCTGTTTTTTAATAAGTGTCATTCTAGCATTTTTTTTTCTTGTTTCAAAATAAGTGTCATTCTACATTTTCCAATGCAATATTTATACATTATCTCTTTCTTATCCTTTTAACTAACCAATGAATATTTATTTAAATAATTTTTCTTTTAAATAATTATACATTTAATAAAGGTACATAAGTTGATTTAATAAATTTCTTATTATACGTAAAATGTGTCTAAGTGACACTTATTTAGAAACGGAGAGAGTAATTGACAAAAATAATAAATGCTAAAAATTAGGATTATGTAATTTTTCAGTAGTAGAATGTATTTAAATCTAAGGGTAAGTTCAGTTTGTATTTCAGTTTTAATAGAATAGATATACGTAAACGATCATTTTTCTGGTTATATATCAAACCTTTATATGGTACTAGGTGTTTTTCTGCATCATGTTCAACAATAAAAGTTTTAAGTTTAATTTATATTTAAATAAAAATTTTAGTACCGAGCGTACCATAGAAAGACACGTTCGCCCACCTTAGTTATTAATTTATATTTATTTTCTTCTTATTAATATTTAATATAGCTTTTTAATTGTAGAAATAATTAAGATAAAATAAAAAAAATTGTATATTAAATTAAGATAAATTTGTTTAAGAAAAGATATGTATATCTATTCTTAAGGTGTAAATTATATATAAGAATAGATATGTACATCAAATTAAGATTTAAATTTATAAGGTAGAAATTCTTAAGGTATAAATTTTTAATTGTACATAAAATTAAGACATAAATTATATTTAAGAATAGATATGTATATATTTAAAATTATAATATTATTTTATATATTTTATCTATTTTGGTTAAAATATATTAAATCAACTTGTATAAAATTAAGAAAAACTTTTGATATAAAATTTGTATAATTATCAAAAAGTAAAAACAAATAGTATTTCTAAAATTTTTGGATATATAAAAAACTAAGTATATTACGAATTAAATTTTATAATTTTTATATAAAACTTGAATATTTTTTAGTAATAAAATTGTATAATTATAACATAGAAATAAATATCATTTTGAAATTTGTGAACTATGATTATATTTTTATCATTATATTATTTAATGTTATATTTGGATATCCCCTTAATAAAGTAGGAGCATTTTTAAAAAGTAACCTTTTCTTCATGTGTTAATAACAACTATGCCATTTCCTATGTGGCTTCACTATAGCTCTTCTCAGCCCTTTTAAATAAAAACCCTCATTTGACTAGCATAATTACAAACATTGCCATTGTTATGGACCAGTTATTAGACATCTTAATTTATTATTACTTCCAACTTATATAGTAAACTTGCCCATATACTGCTTCCTTATTGTATCGATATAAAATATAAAAATCAGACTGGTCATCCAAGGTTGCATCGTATGGTTTGGTAAATTTTCGTAGTAGAAGAAACAGAGAACGACAGCTTCGTTATGGTTTCGTTGTAACTTATATAGTCTTATATGTTCTTATATAGTTAGACTTATATAGTATAATAAATTTAAAATCGAAAAGGCTTATATAGTCTTATAAATTTAGTTTATATTTAATTATATAGATTAAATTATCGTTTGTTTGTAATTTAGTTATAGTTATAGTTTTTTTTTGTCACAAAGTTATTGTTATAGTTAAAAACTATTTTTATCACTTGGACAGACTCATGCAACCTTACATTTTTGCCATTTTTGCATGTGATATAGTCTCATCCTATTTATATAATTATGTACTAGGTAGAGATCCGCGCCTTGCGCGGTGTAAAATTTTTGTGTCAAAATGTATTTTGTATTGTTGATCATAGTTTGTATAAATTTAGTATGTATTGTAATATGTATTGTATTGTAATAGTATTGTTGATCATAGTTTGTATTTAGTATTGTTGATCATAGTTTGTAGAAGTGTTTCAATAAATGGACTATGCATTATAAAATAATAAGCGTTTTGGATTGGATTGGATTTGTAAATGTATCAGGACTCTGGACAACGATTTGATGGGCTTTATTTCTGCAATAGTTAGTGGGTCAAAACCATTAAAGTTAACTTTGTAAATGTTTGGTTTTGTTAACTAAAATATTGTGCCCGGTAAAATAATTAAGAAAACAATTCCTCATCTCTCGTCAACAATCGCGAAAAGGGGGTTAGGGTTACAGTTTATGACGTGACCAAAAAAAAAAGGTTACAGTTTATGAATTCAATAGGTTCGTCCACCACAAAATCCTATAAGAGATTTTTATAAAGCTTCTTCTTCAGTGAATTCATAATTTCATATCATGTGAATCTTCCTTTTCCCGATCTGTTTGGTATACGTCTCAATCCCACATCTCTTCCTACAGTTTTAAAAGTGTATGTCCTTCTTGAGCTCTGATCTGTTGCTAAATGAAGTGATGCTCTTCTTCAGCTTTGTCTTCGTTATTGAAAAACCATAAAAGGTAATAAATTTTGTTTTTCAGATAAAAGTCATTTCTTCATACGGGTTAGTCTCTTTATTAATTATAGTTACCAAATTGCCTTCCAAATTCACCTTTATCCAGGTGGTGTACAAATTATTTCAAAAATCTCAAGGTTTCAACGATAAGAGACTGTTCCAGTGTGTAGCATCTACATAAGCATGTGTATGAGATGACCGTTGTAGAACCAGCTAATCCAACTTAGCTTACACGACCAATTCGCTGAAGGTAATCTTCTTATTATTTGATCTAAAGCAATGTCTCCAGTTGTATAGTTTATGTGACTACACTATTCTCTCTTATAAAGGGATCTACTAAGTAAATCTAACCATCACTGTAATTAGTTCAAATAAGAAATCAAATTCATACCAGCCATCGCAAATACAGTAATGTCACCAAAATAAGAAAAAGTTTTTTTCTTGCTTGTTATGAGGAATATGTAAAACGATGGAGAAACGTTTTCTTTTATAGTGCATAGGTTGTATACGGGGAATATAATAGGACGTTTAGTGTAATTAATTGGTTGATAAAGTTTGTTAATCAAGCTGAAAATCAGAATATCGGCTAATAGGTTTTAAATATAACTAATAACCTTATTTTCCTCCATCACAGTAAATCTGATTGATGATTTTGTGCATAGTTTCCTAAAAACTATATGTGATTTTATTTATTCAATATTGCCGTGTACACAAAATATTACCTTAGCAAATACTTTATATTTTGTTACCTAAACAACAATCCAAACCATTCAATGTAATTGTCATTGATCACAGCAATACTGAGTGATTTATTCACTATTTAATTCCTTCTGTAAAAATAAAATTTGCCGTATATATTTCTCTTATGTAGATTTATTATATGGCATATTTTAACAGTTATTCAAATTAGTGTGTGCATGTTCAAATCATGCAATACGTTTTGTTTTATATATAAATTAATATATAATAAATAACCGTTACATCCCATATAGATATACGGTACCATATAGCTGCCATAAAATAAATCTCATTGAACTAAACACAAATGAAAGATCATTGGTCACTTGGTACTGATTGTTGGTTTGGTATAATCTAGTTAGTGTAATGGAAAATATATAATTCGTTTTATGTGTTGTTTATGAACACAAAATCTTGGAGAACTCAACCCAAACTAATCACATATGACTATGTAAACGTAAAATACTTGATGTTATGTGTCCTCAGTGAGTTTTATGTAAAATGATGAATGCATAAAAAATTACATTTTTTAGATCCGATAGACCACCATCGGTCATGAATGACAAATCATATTGACTGTCTAAAAATGGTGGCTTGGTTTATATGCTAGTGTATTATAAGAAGCTACAAATCATTTATATCAAACGTATGTCCAGTGTTTGCTAAACTATGTCCATCAAATGCAACAATTGAATATCTTCTTTTATATGTTTGTGTTCATTTTAATGGTTTGCTGAATTTTCCGCAGTGGATGAGATTTTCACAAAAAAATGATTTGTGATGCAAAGTGTTATATATATCATTGAAAATTCGTTTAGATAATTTCATACTTATTGTATGTTCAATGTTTGCATAGGTTTCAACTATGCAATTGCAGAGCTTATACAAATAAGGCATGTACATCTCGGAGAACCGTCATGGTGAAGAAGATTTCGGTGTACTTAGAAATTTTTCTTAAAAATGTAAGTGACTTTGTCCACTTGCAGAGCTTAAATACGATCTTGGTGTAGAAAAAAGTCAAGAGAGTGATTATATCAACCATATCTGTTTATAGTAATGTCACGAAAATATAAAAATGGATTGACAGTGGCATATTTATGTAATTACTCTAGTAACAGAATGGCAATTAACTATGTAGGCTGAGGTGCTCTGTAGTGTTGCCACGTCAGCAATGGCATGAGTGTAATAACTTACAAATTAAAGGTTATTCTTATATTTTGCTTCTCTATTAATAAGAAAGGGATATATAATATATGTAATTGTTTAATTTGGGTATGTCATAATTATATATATATATATATATATCTAGATGCGCTTATACGTAAACAATAGTAGATGGAATGTATTTGAGCATTATTTGATCTAACCACAACTATTTCAAATTGCTTACGTATAAATCAAAGTTTATCAAAATTTTAAAATTCCAGTCCATGGTTAGTAAATATCGATATAATTACGATTTTAAAAATAGAAAGTTAATTGATATGGCAAAATCAAAGTACTGCTTCCTTTGACTAGCATAATTAAACAATTATGACAAAGTTAATTGATATGACAAAATCGAGGGTTTGATTCTAACGGCAATTAACTTTGTATAAAAGGATAGTTTGATTATTTTAAAACAAATTTGTAAAATAAGGAAGCTTGAGAAAGTTAATTGGCGTCATCATTGTAATATTCGATTTTCTGTACCTTATTCGATATATTTTTATTAAATATATTTTGGTTTAAAGGCAAATTATAATTCTAAATTGGAGCCTTAGTTTAGAACGTAATTATTGATAATTTCCTATAATTAGGGTGATTTGGTTTTATATTTTATCACATTAACTCCGATGATTACCGTCAACTATACTCAGATGTATATATATACTTGGCCTTCGACACATAAAAGTTGTTCAGCTAATATCTCCTTTAATATTTTGCTGACATTGTTTTGTTTATCATGATAAGATCGATTGAAGAACGTGACTAACACTAATGGGTTTTCGAAAATTATTTTTGAATCCAATGATGTGCCACAAATCGATGCTTTCAGAAAGAGGTATATCATTTCGTTCTCAGAGTTTGAGAAATAAGTTTGTTTAGTTTTGTAAGCTGATTCTTTGTTATTTATTTATATAGGATTGAAAATCAGGAGTTCTGAAGAAACTTTTCATTGTTGTTGTGCTTTTATCGTTTTTGTTTGTTTCTTTTATATTTTATTATTCTATTACCTTTGTTATGTTCATATTTTAAACATAAATTTTTATGAATGAAGTAATAATTCTATCGACTATGTTTTATTTTATCTAAAATCCATAATATACATTATATAATACTGCACACTTTCGTTCGATATTTCCAATTATCTAATATTTGTGAACACGCGAGAAATACATAATTTTAAAATCTATATAATCAAAGTAATATTTTCTTTAACCCACCACCCCGCGCAGGGCGCGGGTTATCACCTAGTATTTACATTAATAATGATGTATAAATTACTACCATATTCTAAAAAATATACCAAAAAAACAGTTTTAAATGTAATTGTTCATATCATATTAAAACAGAATCTAAGTCAGTGTTTTCTGCTTAGTGTCATTCATATGGGAGCTGTCCAACTAATTGTTTCAATTTGATTGATTGTTGAGTTTTTATTTTATTCATTTCTTAATTCAGTTCTAAAATAATAAATCAGAAACCAATTTATATCAATAACCAAACAAATAATACTTACCTATTGTATGAAACCAAGATTGCAAAATAAAGATTAAGAACACTATTCTTATTGCTTTATAAAATCACTCAAAACTAAAACTCTCAAATCACAATCTCTAAAGGTCACAAGTTATGCAAGAGCCTTGCATCTCCTTATATAGAGATTAATAACTCCTAATTCTAGAGAGAGTTTTATTATTAATGGAGATGAGGTTTGATCTAGATCAAATTTCGTATTATTTTGTTATTTTATCATTTAGCCTATACTAATTTATGTATTTTAGGTTTTGTATGACATTGTTTTACAGAATATTCCTTTATATAACAATTAATATCAATTTCGAATTTTTTTTATAAAAAATTGAGATTTATTTGGAATGTTTCAACATTTATTAGTTTGGAAATCAATTTAGGTATGTTCTTTTTAATTGACAAAAAATAATAAATGTTAAAATTTGGGATTAGCTGATTTTTCATTGGCATTAGAATGTAATTAAAATGTTATTTCTAAAGTAAATTCAATTTAAATTCAGTTTTACTAGAATAAATATTAATCAATTTAGGTATGTTATTTTTAATTGACAAACATAATAAAGAGTCATTTAGGTAGATAACCATAAAGCATAAGTTATTTAGGTGGTGAGACAACAACTTCCTAAATTAGGTGGTCGGTCATAGGAGGCAAAGTGAATTTACAGCCTTCTCCCGCTTCGCCTATTGTGGTAGAGTACATAGGGAACATAGACTACCTGAAAAAATCTTAGGCATATCTACGAGAACAGCTGTCAGGTTGCACCGAAAGGGACAGTTTGTCATACCCAGTTTCCCACTTGCAGTTCAGTTCCAAGAAGAAGCGCTTTACTCGCGCGTGAAGAAACTAATGATTGCATATCAAAACCGTAGAGAAACTATAGTTAAAAGTGGACGTTATGTTTACCAAGTGGGCATAATAATTAAATTTTTCCAGCCTTGTTATCAATGTTGAATAATTAAAGACGAAAAAGGTGTTCGGTAAACATACATTCTAATTTCAACGATATCGAAATAATTCAGCGATGATGTAAAGAACATAAGAGATTTAACACAAACACTTTCTATAGTATACCAAAATAGTTGATCAAATATCAGGTCTGAGGCAAACATAATATTCAAACAAACACCATAATTAGAAAGAAGTCGGGAAATATATTACATCAACGATTGCAACACAATAATGCGAACAACTTTGAGACATAGAGATTAAGACAACATAACAGCATACCAGAGGAAGCAGTAATAGAACTACTTTTTCATACATAAACCAGAACTGCAGTTGCGAGAAGGAATCCTCCCCACGATGAAACAACGAAACTACGGAATTTCTTATCAGAGTCAATCACATTTTGTTGGAGAAGTTCTTCAACCGCCTTCAGAAACTCAATCTTTGAACCTGTGGTACGAGAAAGCTCCAAAGCGGCAACCTGAGCATTAGCTTTATCCACTGCATCGCGCAATGCCTTAATTTCGTGTGATTGACGCCGGATCTTGTCACGAGCTTCAAGTAAACTTCGCTTCTGCCAGAGACATGGTCGATCTTTATCGATCCAAACTACAAACCCGTGGAGTTCGCGGTTGAAGTAGCGCCTCCCTGGGTTTTCATCGGTCCATGATATGCACGGAATTATCGGTTGTGAACAGTGACATGGAGGACCTTCGTAGTTAGAATTATCAAAAACCGAAGCCGACGATGAATTTTGAGTCGAGGACATTGAAAGTGTTCTGCGATAAGCGAGAAAATTGAGAAAGGATGAGAACATGTTATGTTCGCAAAAGAAGTTTCAGGTTTGTCTCTCTCTTTATTCTACTTTTTTAATTTATTACAATTTCATAGTTTATGTCGAGTACATGTCAAGTGTGAATAAATATACAAAACATTTCAAAACCCTAAAATCAAACGTAACTTGCAATTTTTCAGATGGGAAGGGTCATAATGCTCATCCAAGGACTTTGGACGAAATCTAATACCAGGGACTGGGCTTTCGAAGAAGATACGGCTTATCGTGGAGAGTCCATCATAATCAACGGAACGGATACTTAAGAGGGGCTCGTTGAGATGATCCGTATCAGGCTCAACCTTGGGATACTAACACCAGTTACTCTAACGTATCAGCTCCCCGAGTGGATGCGCACACCAGAAGGCCCCAAAACCGCTCCGATAAATCTGTTAAGCGACAAAGATGTAGAGATCATGTCGACCGTGAGAGAATATATGACAGAACCAGTGCTTTATGTAACTAGCGGTCCTGAGCCAGTTGCAAAATACCAGTTTCTCTGTCGCTCCCCCTTTACTATCGGTGACAAAACCTATCTTCAAGAAGGGGTTACCGAAGAACAACATCGAGAGGCTATTAAAGGTTTGTTGTATATTTATAAAAATATTTTCATCTCTTAGAATAATAAAAATTCGGCAGAATGTAATCTCTGGTTATTATTTTATATGTGCAAGATTTGGTTGGAGGCCATCCAATAGTGTGTAGCAAGCACATGTTGGAAATTATGTTCAACGAGCCACAGCTTCTCATCGTCTTCCGTGTTGCCTGGAGATACCCACAGACGGCAAGATGGCCTGGCACGGCGGCACGCTCCACGCCTGAAGCGCTATACCGCGCACTCCGCCACGCTGGCCAGCCTGGCGCCGGCGGCATGCGGACGCTGGCGCACGCTGACGCTGGCCGCCTGGCGCCAGCGGCACCCATCACGCTGGCCGCCTGGCGCCGGCGGCACGCGAGACGCTGGCCGCCTGGCGCCAGCGGCACCCATCACGCTGGCCGCCTGGCGCCAGCGGCACCCATCACGCTGGCCGCCTGGCGCCAGCGGCACCCATCACGCTGGCCGCCTGGCGCCAGCGGCACCCATCACGCTGGCCGCCTGGCGCCGGCGGCACTCGCCTGGCGCCGTCCACGGCCTCGCCCTGGTCTCGGTCCTATCGTGCCGGTCCGATCCCATCTTGGCTTGTTCGGATCAATCTTCGTAAGTTTGGTACGATCACGGTTATTCTAAACACCAATCGTCTCGACTATACGAGGAAATGGGATTCTTCGAAATGCCAAACCTTCAAAAGACTATTTTCTCGAAAATTTTTGTAAAGGTTTTAATTCTTTGTAGGACAGGAACAAAACGCCTTGAAAACTGCCGAGAATTTAGGGAACTTAGGACCTAGGTGGATAGTCTAGCAAGCTAAGTCTTAGGCAAAATTTTCAGTCTTGTTCCATCGTTCCTTGATTGTCCAGGCAGAACATGCAAACCGATCTAGTCTCTCGAAAAACCGAGAAACGATCGCCACGCGTTCTAAAAGCATACTCACCCCGCTTCCTAAAAGAAAGAAAAACGCATAACAAGCCTTCGAAGAACGGCTAACCCATTTTCTTTCGAAAAGAAACGGAAGTAGGCACGATACTATATCCAGATAATCCCATCTTCAAAACTTTTTGCTTCAGCATCAAGACAAAGCTTTTGACAAAGCAAACTCTCGCAGCAATAAGATTCGCCTTAAAACGCTTAGCGCATAGCCCAACCGTTACAAACATAGTCCTGAAAACTCTATGTCACCTCGCCGCAAACTCGCGACTAGAAACATGTACCAACGCCAGACTAATAGCACGACGGTGAACTACTGAAATAACGAAATAAACTTCGTAAAACTCCATAAGTAGTTCAAGCAGCTTTCATTCAAAGGTCGAAATCATAGCGAAACATCTCCGTAATCCGCGGAAACATCGCTACTTTAACAATCTGCGATTTTCTATCTCCATGAAACCGGTCATCCATTACTGTGATAACAAGAACATTTTAAAACAAAACAGCCTATGGAAAAACATGATCGGTCTCATGCAACACGATTTCGCAGTACGCAAAAGTGAATGAGGAGAACATAATCCGTGGTCGCTAATATCGCAAATAATTTGTGAGAAACGCCCGTTACCTTTGCGAAAACCCCTCACATCACGCTATTTAAAAATCCTCTGTATGGTCGAGTCAATTCATACAAAGCAACTTTCGTAAAATAAACATAATGGGTCCAACGGGTAACCGACGAGACGCCGCTCCACAAGGTTTCTGGCTCCTGCTTTCACTCCCGTTACGCCCGAGCAGGAAATAATCACGCAGACGAACCCGCACGTGTCCTGCGTCGATCCCTTAAACTTTGTCCCCCTCGGATAAAATGAAACGATTTTCATGCAACAAAAAAAATTTTATACGAACCATTCATCGTATAACTGAGACCTAAAGTGGAAGATCGTTTCTAAGAGCCATCAGCCATAACTCAGAAAACTCCGCTATGCTTGGCATGTCTATCTCGGCAAACGCTATGTGGCCCTCGGCCAACTACGCCCTTCCGTAAAGCCCGGACCTGAATTCGCATCCCCATTAAGGACAATCAGAAACTAACATGACCTTAATAAGGGTCATGGTCTGATCGTTTACCAACAACTTCCTTGGCGATACGGCTGAATCTAGCCTCCATGCCAATCCAAAGCTACTGAGCGAGCACCGCTCCAATCACTTAACGGCTAAAAACAACAATCCACGATTTGTTCATAGAACGCCAAGTGACTATTACGCAAGCAATTTGTCGTATAACCCAGAATCGGAAATCATACGATAAACTCTTCATAACAAAACTCAGTCCTAACAACCATATGGTTAACGGAAGATTTAAACTCATCATCAATCGATTAAGTTCTATACGCCCCGTAAACACGGCATGAAAAGAAACACTCGTGACAAGACTCCAAGAGTTATACGAGTCATCCTTAATATATACAAACAAATCCCGAAGGCCAACACTTCACGAAGCACTGTGAATGTAGACGCTTCTCCCTGGTCGAACTTACGCGACCTCTTGGTCCTGCGCCTAAACCAAACAACAGTTTCTGGCTGCGAACATTCGCAAAACATCTCCAAAGCCCGCGAACATTTCAACCGCGAAATGCGTACAAGGAAACTCGACCTTCAGCACTGCGTAGACGCCGCTAACGCTCGAAGGACATTCTTTTCCTCAAAACGTTCCAGACGAAATCCTTGTCTCTAGAACTCAAAACATACAAACACACCTCTAAACGGTAACATGCCTCTAAACTGGCATCATTTCGTTGTTGCTGATCACAACAAACGAACTCTAACGCCCTAAACGGACAAATAGCAGCCCTTCAAGGGTTGGCTCTCTTGCATCCGACAAGGATAAACATAGCGCTATACAAGAAATCCAAATTTTGGTTTAGCTCTTCAGAAGGAAGTAGCTCGACTCACGCCAGACAAATCATATAAGCCGATAACAATTGCGGATTTTAAACGGTACGAGTCAGGTTAAAATCGCAAACAGCAAAACGAAAGCCGATTTGTCATCGCAAAGCCTCAGTCCGAGTAAACCTAGGTCTTGCCTAAACCCAGCCACGCTGGATCTTGACATCTCACGGACATAGTATGGTATACGAGATCCAAAATTTGTCTTTTCACTTAAGCCTATTCGTTTCACGAACTTTTCGCCAGAATCGGTAAACCGCGGAAAATCTCGCTTTATGCAAACAATAGGTACGGTGATCATCAGGAACTAGGAATGAGACGACAACTCACACCCTCTTTCTCATACTCAAAAACTGAAGTTCATAAATAATCGAAAAACAAATACATCAACAGCATCATGCTCGAAAGTCTCTCATGACACATAACCAGACCATATAAGTCTCGCCGGAAAACAGATCACAAGGGTCTTAAACTCCAAAATGAACTACGGAAGGCTTGATCCCTACAACAAGGGTACGTAGGCAGCCTTCGAAAGGCGCAGCCCCAATCTTACCACTTTCAACGGAGCCTTTCAACCATTAATTCCGCCTATCTTACCTGACATGTCTTATCGCTCGCAAGAACATCACGAAGGTTCTAACGAGCTGGGGCTAACTGTTGGTGTCAAAATCGGTCACGACGGAATCAATGACTGAAAGTCTCTAGAAAGTATTTCTTGAAACAAAAAGTCTCGGATAATTTGAAAGAAGTTATACGAGATTTTCTCAAATTAGAATATCCACTCTCTGTGAGATCGGAAGACTACGGGCGTGCGCGGACGAGAGTCCCCGGAAAGATCGGTCCGGTTTCCCAAGGACATCAAGATTCGATCACCACAAAAACCTTAAACACAAAAGAATCTGCCTTGAAACTTCGAAGATGTCGTTCTCTCAAACCGTGAGGAACCAGAAAGCGATCAAGATATCAAATCGGCTCTCGCCGAGATCTTCAGCCTGGCGCCGGGCGGCACCCATGACGCTGGCCGCCTGGCGCCGGGCGGCACCCATGACGCTGGCCGCCTGGCGCCGGGCGGCACCCATGACGCTGGCCGCCTGGCGCCGGGCGGCACCCATGACGCTGGCCGCCTGGCGCCGGGCGCACTCGCCTGGCGCCGGTCGACGCCCTCGTCCTGGTCTCGGTCCCATCGTGTTCGGTCTGATCCCATCTTGACTTGTTTGGATCAATCATCGTGAGTTTGGGACGATCACGGCTACGGAATAAACATCCTTCGACTCGATTGGAATCGTCCTCGATGTTTTACGACAAAAACTAGAAGGATTGAATTTCTCGTAGAAGATATCGTATAAAACAAAAATCGATTAACTTGAACATCGATCCTTTAGGCTATACGGTTTATTTTACGAGAAAGATAGTCTTTTCGAAAAATCGTATAAAACGTTCAACGACTTAAGACAAGTCCACGGACTTACTTACGATTTTAAGAATTCAGGCCCAATCAGACTATGATGGTTTATCCAATTTCCCGAACATCAGATAAACATCAAGCCACCGAAAAATAGGGAAAACTTCGAGGATAATTATGAAGATCGTGAAATGGAATATTTCCTGAAGAGATAAACTTGGGCCCAAAGGCGAGGTCCATCATCCTAAGGCAAACCGACCTAGGAGTGAGTATATAAGGAGAGCAAGAGCAGAAGAGAAGTGGATCCGAAAATCCTAGAATCTAGACTTTGAGAACTCCTGCTAGCTTAGAGAACTTATAACTTAGGCGGTTAGGCCAGCGAGGCAGGACTTAGAACGTCTGGCCGCCTCTTGTTCCAGTTTTATCTTCTCTGCAAGACCCCTGTTCCTCTCGGAAGGATCTAACCATACTTTTACTCAGAGCTCCGCACATAGAAATCCTAGGCATGATCTTCGACATGCCCGTTTCTATGAACAACGCTCGAATTAGACGAACCAGACCCTAGAACGTCTGGCCGCCTCCTGCTCGCAAATCTCCGCTCCTCTCGGAAGGATCGGACAATTCTTTTACTTCAAAGCTCCGCACATAGAAACCCTAGGCATTATCTCCGACATGCCTGTTTCTATGAAAAACGCTCATACTAGATCGAACCCGCCCAGACGGTTCGATCTCTTGTTCAATTCTTTCTAAACTGAACTACGTCCGACTTGATCCTCGAAAGGGGTACGTAGGCAGCCTTTCTTAAGGTCCAGTCTCAAATCTTAACAAAACCTTTTCCGCATTTATTCGGTCACTTGTCGTTGGCTGTCGCAGAGAATCCGGACCTTCAAGGAAAGTGGGGTTAACTTGGCTTTCCTCCGCAATCTTATTTATCGGAAATTGACGGTGTGAATTTCGGTTCCCACAGTATCTTGATGTCTTCTTGAACCTGGACGGTTTAAGGGGATAAGAAAGCTTTCTTGGGATCTTCTTGATGGCTTGGAAGGTGCTGATGTCGTGCCAAGACTCAAGGGAAAAGAGCTGTTGGAGTTTGAATGCTTGAGACTCCAAATAAGGCAGTTTGGTGTAAATGAGGATCCTCCTGATCCAATGATGGCTGGTGCATGGTATGGACTCATAGAACTCTTCTTTGACGCCTATAATGTCTCCTGGACGTCTTGGTTTAGTCCTGATATCTTCTGGTCGGATTGGAATTGCTTGGAAATAATCAAACCGAAAGATTGTCCAATCTTTCCATAAATAGCTCCGGTTTGATTTAAGTGACTCTTCATTGAACCGCCTGTTCGCCTGTGTTCTCGTGTAGCTAAGGACTTCTGGAATACCTCCTGATTGGTTGAAATGATCTCCTGGTCGCCAATTTCTGGTTTGAAGCTGATTGAACCGGTTAGCTTCCAATTGAGGCGGGTGTAGCACTGGTTTGGCCGGTTCTGGAAAATTGATAATAACTTCTTCATTTCGTGGCCATCTCTCCTGATATTGGGCTTTCTGGAAAGCTGAGAGACTCCTCTTGAATCCTATTATGGGCTTTGGTTCAGGCCGCGCCT